>JAULJL010000020.1:17555376-18837876 GCA_030761205.1 Fremontodendron californicum | reverse complement strand
TTTCATGACAATATTATTCTATGTTTCATATCATTTTATGTCACATAGGTTATTCATCTCATTTAGAATATATTATATTACTTAGGTTATATTCATTTCATTTAGAATATATTGTTTTACTTAGGTTATATTCATTTCATGTCATTTAGAATAAATTATGTTACTTAGGTTATATTCAATTCATTTAGAATATATTATGTTACTTAGGTTATATTCATTTCATTTGGAATATGTCATGTCACTTAGGTTATTTCAATTTCATTTAGAATATGCTATGCCTTTTAAATTATATCATATTATTTAGGTTGCATTACATTATCTAGACTTTGCTATATCATCTTTATTATGTCATAAATGTTCATATTCATTTTTTTAGATGTTTTTTTTTGTTTTTTTGTTTTAAAAATAACAATGATTTTAAATAAAGATATAGTTATTCCCAAATTAAAAAAATTCATGAGTTCTCTTCCGGGTTACCGGGGAGTAAATCATCAATCATCATTAATAATGAAATATCTTTCTTAAAACGAGATTGATTCAAAAATGATTTTATAATTTATTAAAAATATAAAATATTTATTCACATTAATATTATAAAAATTATTTTAATTAATTTTTTTCTTTTTCTTTTTCTTTTTTTTACTTTTTCTTTTTTTTACTTTTTCCTTTTTTCTTATTAATAAATAAATACAAAGAAAAATAAATAATAATTTATAGTTTAATTAAAATTTATAAAAGTAAATAATTTATAAAAATATAAAATATTTATTTACATTAATTTATAAAAAATAAATTTTCTTTACTTTATTTACTATTATAAATAATTAAATAAAAATTAATTATTTTTAAATAATTAATTGATTTTTAAAAATAATATATTTATTTATTTTAATTAATTTAAAAAGTTTTTTCTTTTTTCTTTCCTTTTATAAATAAATTAATTTTGTAAAAGATTAAATAATTTATCAAATATAAATATTTATTTACATTAATTTTATTTATAAATATATTTTCTTTTTTTTCTTTTTTTTTCTATTTCCAACACCTAACTCTCGTCGATCGAAAAAGGGATATTTGACTCTCCACCGCCAATCCAACCTTGGGAAGGGTTGGACTGCTATTCATAATGCCTAATAAGCATTGCAAGAGGCCAAATTTGGTCCCACGCACTAAATTTAGAAAGGTCTAATTTGGCGTTTCATGACAGATTTGGTAAAGGTAGTTGCTGCCTCGACTTTAGCGGTGCACTCGACATAAAAAAATATTAAATTTTAATTAAATGAATGTAAATAAATATTTTATATTTACAAATTATTTAATTTTTATAAAAAATAATTTATAAAAGGAAAAGGAAATAAGAAAAAGGAAAATAAAATTTACTTTTTTATAAAATTAACGTAAATAAATATGTTATATTTTTATAAATTATTTTATTTTTTAAAATTTAATTTAAATTATAGTGTCAATTATTTTTTTATTTGTATTTATTTATAATGAAGAAAAAGGAAAAAAAAGGGAAAAAAGTAAAAAAAAATAAAAAAAACTTAAAATATTTTTATAATATTAATGCAAATAAATATTTTTATATTTTTTTATAAATTTTTAATTTTTCTAAAATTAATTTAAATTATAATATAATTATTTATTTTGTAAAGAGGAGAAAAAGGAAAAAATATAATAAAGAAGAAATAAAAAATTTAGAAAATTAATGTAAATAAATATTTTATATTGTATAAATTATTTAATATTTAAAAAATTAATTTAAATATAAAATATTATTTATGTTTTAGTTTATTTATAAAGAAGATAAAATGAAAAAAAAAAAGAGAAAAAGGAAAGAAACAGAAAAATTAAAAATAGTTTTTATAAACTAAATTTAAATAATATTTTATATGTTTATAAATTAATTATGTTTTCACAAAATTAATTCAAATTATAATATAAATTACTGCTTATCTTTTGTATTTATATGTTTATAATATATAAATTATAATATTTTATATGTTTATAAAAAAAAGGAATATAATGAAAAAAAAAAACAAAAGGAATAAAGGAAAAAAAAGAAAAGCAAAAAAAAATCAATCAACAGATGACATATGATGTGTACAGATGGCATTTTCTTAATTTACACATCATATGTCATATGTTATTTAACGACAACTCTAACGGTTCTGCTAATGGAATCATCACATTGATACGAAACTATAAAATCATGGATTTGATTTTTACGTTTTGAAGTTTGTGGTTCAATATAAAATATGCCCTATATTTTGGTGATCATTTGTGTAATTAACCCGATTCTATGCCAATTCTTAACCTCCATTGCCTTAGGGTCCAAATCGTAATTGATCATCAAAATAAATTTTGATAAATCATAATTTTCAAAATTACCATAATGATGCACCCAAAAGAGTATATCTTAATTAAAACCTTGTACTAAAAAGATCAATTGTAAAGTATATTAGAAGCAAGGGTCGAATCCACAGGGATTGGTGTCTAGTTTATAAATTACTAGTTTAAAATTTAAATTCAAGGAAAACAGAATAAAAAAGGGATTTTTGAAATCAGTTTAAACTAAAGCAAACAATAAAAGTAAGAAAGCAAGTAAATAAGAAGTAATCAAATATGAGAAAGGTATGGTTAAGGTTTCATTCTCCACCAATAGACATCATTAAGAATCAAATTCAGATCTATCAACATCAATTAGCTATCAAAGTTAACAACCGTAGATAACAACATCCTGTGTTACCCCAATCCTTCCTTAGTTCGTAGTTAAGCAGGGTGAACGCAACTACTTAATCTCTAACTATCAAATAAACTAAGATAAAACATCAGTAGATTCAAAGTGATAGCAACTATATGATAAGAAAGATAGGTTGATCTAAGCAAAAAACACATAAACATGGATTCATTCAACTTATGTTATGTTCTCTTTCATAATTCCTTAAAACCCAACATAATCATGAATTAAAAATTGCTACTATTGAATAAGAAATCAAGACAATTACACGGATCAAGATTCCTAAACTAGCATTAGATAATTATCAAGATCTATCTAGTTGATCACCCTAAACAAATCAAGACAATATCATGAACAATTCTTGTAGAAGAACATAAACAACTTTGATAGAAAACTAATATATGATAGAATCTGAAAATTAATTACATAACATGTCAAGGGCTTTGAAATCACCCTTAACCAAAGAGAAGTTTAGCCTTGCATAGGCATAGTTAACATAAACATGAATATTCAAAGGAAACTAAGAAGAAAATAAAATAAAAACTAAGATATTAGAGAAGAAGAAGAAAATTGATAAATAATCAAAAGCATGTCCTAGTTGGTGGCTCAAAAGATGGTATTTATAGAGATTTTTGACCTTGGAAACCCTTTCTTGTTGATCAAGGAAGCTAGGAGTCAAAATAAGGCAATTTCAGATTTTTTTTTTCGTATTTTGCGATTTCGGGGTCAGTAGCTCAGCGCTGCAGCGCCAATTTCCAGTGCTGCAGCAGCAACTTCTGTCCATGGGGCACCGCGGAGCCGAGCTCCCTGTCTTGGCCCATCTGGCAGCTACACCGTATAGCACTTCTGATTTGGGTGACCATTTCTTGTCCGATTTGGGCATGTAAACTATCGTTGGAAAGGTATTCAAGTGAGCTTCAAAATTCAAGTAGGAAGTTTCTTCAAATAAAGTCTTTAACATAATGACTTAGAAACAACCTCCGGAGGTCAAATCTGCCTAATCACTTAGCACTAAGAATTTTATCTTTTTGACTCTCAAGTCTTCTTCCATCTTATGATTGCGACTTTATAAACTCTTTAACATCATATTTGACATGTTTTGACTTTATCTCATCCAAAATAACTATAATTCACAAAAATATAGTAAAATGTCAAGGAACTTAAGAATTAAAGCACAAAGTATAAGGAAATAATATATGAAAAATATATGAAATTAAGCACTTATCAAATTCCCCCACACTTAGTCTTTTGTTAGTCCTCAAGCAAAATAAAATAAAAACAAAATAAGAAATCCTAATCTAATCCACTTTCGTAGAAAATCACGGTGGCACTTAGCATGTGACATAGGCCTTTAAACCTCTAGATGTCCCTAGTGGACGAGTTTAGTCTCGTGAGGGTTTACTAGGACGATACCCATAAACATTGAAAACATAAGAAAAAAAAAACTAAAAATAAAAATAAAAATTACAACTAATCCTTTCAATATAAGTTAGAGAAAATCATTGGACAAGTCTTATAAACTAATCAATAGCTCAAAGAATTTCACAAAAAATATGCTTGAATGTGAATAGTTTGAGTTAAGCCAATATTAACATAACATATTTCAATCAAAATAGTGCATATTCAAACTTAATCTCAACTTCTCACATGATATACTTTCATGATTTTCACTCTTTAAAGTAGTGGTAAAGTGTTTACACACAATCAATCTCATGAAAACAGTTCTACCATATGCTTGCTTGTCCACCTATTCTCCACTATTTAGATCATACAACTTTATAAATCAAGAGGTCTTTATTCAAGGTTGTAATGGGGCCAAGGGGTTATAATGTGGTTAAAGAACAAAAGGATAAAGATATCACAAAGGTTCCAAAGATTTCATAGAGTTTAGAGACATAATACGATCATACAAATAAAACTTCTCAAAACTCTTATAAAGCACATAATAACATAGGCTAAATATTCATGTTGAGCCTTTTCTTCATTCTAACCAACTTTGTAACATCTTTTTCTTTAACCAAAAGTTCAAGAGATGATTCGATTTTTTTTTTATGGGAAAGTATTTTTCTACAATGTTCCATTTCCTTTTCTCTTGACTTTTACCTTTCTCCTCTCCCACACTTATCTTTTGTTCTAACCCAAATTTTCAACTAAAAATATCCATTGTTTTTGCAATATGTCTCTAACATTCTTGTTCATCTTTAGAACAAGGGTAAAGATATAAATGTGTTTAGGCTAGGTGTAAGATGTGGTTACCAATAAAATAGCATATTCAATGTAGGCTCAAATTGGCTCACTAGGGGGATGTTCTCTTGGAACATCAATAATGGATGGCTGTTTGGCCCTGGTCATAGTCCTAATGCCTTAATCATATTCATGTTGTTACATGTATCAATATAGTCTCAAAAAGGTTTAAAGCAAGTTCTAAAGAATCATGTAATCATAAGAGCACTAAAGAAAGAAATTAGATTGATATGTATAATGCATTAATCATATAGGCTCAAAACTCATAAGGATGATTATACAAGTCAATATTAAGTCTAAACATGCTTCTTTCTCAATCAACATATCATATCAACATTGGCTCTTTGAAAAATAGTATCAAGCTCAATTCTCATGAAAATATTCTCACTAATAACCAGTTTTAGACCTATAAAATTTATATCTCATCATTGTATTAAAAAGGAACTAAAACACACTAAAAAAAAAAAACTAAAAAGACTCAAAATAAAAATAAAAAAATTGACAATCTAAAATAAGAAATCCTAAATTCTTCCCCCCACACTTAATTCTTACATTGTCCGCAATGTAATACTATCATCCCACATGCAAGAATTATATGTAAGAGAAAACAGCTAATTAATAAAAGAAGAAAAATAACTAAAGAACACTATATATAAAAAAAATTAAAACAAAGCACAAAAGAGAGAAAACAAAACTGGTTTGGCAGGTTGGCAATTTTTTCACTAATTGGGCTGTCTTCCCAATTAGCGTTGGAGTTGGTGTTTTGAACCTAACCAACACCCCTTCTTGGCTTTTTAGGCTTTTCAGGCTCATACATGAAATTTCCCAAATTTGT
This sequence comes from Fremontodendron californicum, assembly GCA_030761205.1. Classification (NCBI taxonomy): domain Eukaryota; kingdom Viridiplantae; phylum Streptophyta; class Magnoliopsida; order Malvales; family Malvaceae; genus Fremontodendron; species Fremontodendron californicum. The sequence continues at coordinate 18,832,057 of JAULJL010000020.1, read as the reverse complement.
GCTTTCGATATGAAGCTTTCTTTGCACAATAGTGGTTGCATTCTCCATTACAAGTATTATTCCATCATCCTTTGTGGTACATAACTCATCAAGGAATGGTGCAACTTTTGGTACTTGTTGAATGGCATCCACAAATAAACTGTTTAAGGTTTCCAGCATGTCTTGTTCATGTTCCTCCTCCTTTAACTTTGCGAATCTACTAGGAAAAGGTGGAAAAGAAAAATTAGTAAAAATTGCAACCTTAAAATCTCAGGTGCTGATGTACTCTCCTTTGAAATTGAAGCTTCATTATCTTCAAGAAGTAAATCCATCTCTAGTTATTTCTCATCCTCGGGTTCCCTTGGATTTTCTGATTCATCCTCAAGTTGTGTGGCACTAACATTCTCCTTTGGATCAAACATAGTTTGGGAAGGGAGTTGTTCATGTAGTTCCTCAGATCTTTCTTCTACCCATCGCGCCACACCACTTGCCAATTGGCTCATTTGTGTTTCCAAATTCAGGATACTTTCCCTTGTTTCCTGTAGAAGTTGCAATTGGTTAGTAGTAAGGGAATTGACAAGATCTTCTAACGAAGTACCTGAGTTGCAAGTCACATGTGGTGGCTCATGAAGATCTTGTTGTTGATCCCATGATTGATTGGGGATTGATGGAGCCCTATTTTCCTGTATGTATACCTTTATTTCTTGTTGAAATTCCAAAATATTAGCAACAACAATTTTGACAAGGTTTTTTAATTCTTGATCTAGTGCTTAAGACCATGATTGATTGAAGCTTGATGGATGATTGTAGTTGGCATAAGGACCTATTTCTTGATAATTTCCCGAGTAGCCATAATTAGAATGATCCCACCATCCCTCATTGTTAATGTTTGGGAAAGGATCACATTATTGTTGGTGGAACCTTTGTAGGCTTTGGTATCCTTCCACATTATAGGCTGGTTCAAAATTATCTTTTCGGTAGTATGGGAACCAATTGGTTGGATGATCCATCATGAAGCACACTCCACACTGCCTTGATGGTTGAATCTCACTTATGGCCACTTGTTGAACTATGGAGATGAGATTGTCTAGTTGGTTCTGAAGGTTCTAAAGTTTTGATGTAGCACCTACCATCTCTTTTTGCTTGAAATCTAAAAAGAAAAACTTGTATGTACAAGAAAAATAAAATTAATTACAATTAAAAATAAAAATAAAAATCAACCAAATAACTAATAAAGTAAATAAAACAATCCCCGACAAGGACGCCAAAATTTTGATGCACCCAAAAGAGTATATCTTAATTAAAACCTTACACTAAAAAAATCAATTGTAAAGTATAGTAGAAGCAAGGGTTGAATCCACAGGGATTGGTGTCTTGTTTATAAATTACTAGTTTAAAGCTTAAATTCAAGGAAAACAAAATAAAAATGGGATTTTTGAAATCATTTTAAACTAAAGCAAACAATAAGTAAGAAAGCAAGTAAATAATAAGTAATCAAATATGAGAAAGGTATGGTTAAGGTTTCATTCTCCACTACTAGACATCATTAAGAATCAAATTCAGATCTATCAACATCAATTAGCTATCAAAGTTAACAACCGTAGATAACAACATCCTGTTACCCCAATCCTTCCTTAGTTCGTCGTTAAGAAAGACGAACGCCACTACTTAATCTCTAACTATCAAATAACCTAAGATAAACATCATTAGATTCAAAGTGATAGCAGCTTTATGATAAGAAAGATAGGTTCATCTAACCAACAAACACATAAACATGGATTCATTCAACTTATGCTATGTTCCACTTCATAATTCCTGAAAACCCAACATAATCATTGATAAGCTCATAAAATATACATTTTATGCCTTTCTACCTTTAGTTTTTGTTATGTTTTTGATCTTTATCTTGTTTACTTATATTATGTTTTTGAATTTTAGGTACAATAAGGAGAACAAAGTCAAAAGATGTCAATAATGATGGTAAAGAGCTTACAAAATCATAATCACAAGATAGAAGAAGACTTGGGAGTCAAAAAGATCAATTTCTGGTTGAAAAAAAATCTAGCAGATTTGACCTCTGGAGCTTGTTACAAGGAAAACATGATGTTAAATAATTTATTTGAAGCTTTACATTTTAAGTTGACTTGATTATCTTTCCAACGATATATTATGGGCCCAAATCGGATAAGAAATGGACATCCAAATTGGCGCTAAAAGATCTCCCTAATGAACCCTACGGCTAGAAAAAACCTTACCGCAAATCTGGAAAAAAAAGAGAGGCAAAAACGTGATTTTTCTACCTCCACGCTTACTTGTGTGGCAAGGACTTATTCTCGGGGTTTTAAAGCTCTATAAATACCATCCTTTGAACCACAAACTAGACATCTTTTGAGGAGACTCAAGGATCATCATTCTTCTTCTTCTTCTTCTCCATTCTTTTATTTTTTTTTTTAGTTTTATGTATATATTATCTATGCCTATGCTAGGCTAAACTTTTATTTGGTTAAGGGTGATTTCAAAGCCCTAGACAAGTTGTGTAATTGATTTTCAGATTATCTATCATTAGTTTTCTATCAAAGTTGATTATGTTCTTCCATAAGAATTGTTCATGATTTTGTCTTGATTTGTTTTGGTCGCGAACTAGATAGATTTTGATAATTATCTATTGCAAGTTTAGGAGTCTTGATCCGTGTAATTGTCTTGATTTCCTATTCATAAGTGGCAATTTGTGATTAATGTATAGTCAATTTTTGCTAATTGCAAAGTGGAACATAACATAGGTTAAACAATCTGAGCTTATGTGTTTGTTGCCTAGATCAACCTATCTTTCTCATCATAAAGCTGCCATTACACTAAATCTAGAGAGCTTACTCTAGGTTGTCTAGTGGTTAGAGATTAAATAGAGAACTTGTTCTATTTAACGACTAACTAAGGAAAGATTGGGGTAACAGAGCTTGTTGTTATCTAAGGTTGATAATTTTGTTAGTTAATTAATGTTGATAGATCTGATTATTGATTCTCAATGATGTCTAGTAGTGGAGAATGAAACCTTAACCATACTTTTCTCATATTTGATTACTTCTTATTTACTTGCTTTCTTCTTTTGATTGTTTACTTTAGTTTAAACTGATTCTAAAAACCTCCCCTTTTATTTTGTTTTCTTTGAATTTAAGTATAAATTAATAATTCTTAAACTAAACACCAATCCCTGTGGACTCGAGCCTTGTTTATTGCTATATTTTACAATTGATATTTTTAGTGCAAGGATTAAATAAGATATACTCTTTTGAGTGCATCAAGTTTTTGGAGCCATTGCCGAGGATTGCTTTCTTTAGTTTATTTGTTACTTGGTTTATTCTTATTTCAGTTCTAATTAGTTTTATTTTACTTGTACATATAGGTTTTTCTTTTCAAATTTTGAAGGAAAAAAAAACGATGGAATTGAGCAATCTAACACTTAAAGAGTTGGTGGCATACATGAACATGGAGAACCAACAAGTCAATCTCACTTCCCAAGTTCAACAATTGGCCATGGGAGGATGTCAAGGCCATCAAGGATTCCAAGACCAACAGTATGATCATTACTCAAACACTTACCATGAGGGATGGTGGGATCATAACTAATTATGGCTACTTGGAAAATTACCAAGAAGTAGATCCTTATTCCAATTACACTCATCCATCTAGCTTCAGTCAATCATGGTCTCAAGAACCAGATCTTTTTCAGCCACCACATATGACTCAAAACTCAGGTACTTCTTTAGAAGATCTTGTCTACTCTCTTGTTACTGATACTTTGCAATTTCAATAGGAAACAAGGCAAGCATCCAGAGTTTGAAAAAGCAAATGAGCCAATTGGCTAGAAGGATGGTGGGATTGGTAGCACAAAGATCTGAAGAACTCCCTACCCAAACGATGATTAACCCAAAGGAGAATGCTACTATTGTGACCTTGAGGAATGAGGAACACGATGAGGATGAGACAAAATTAGAGATGGATTCTATTCTTGAGGATAATGAAGCCACAAATCCAAATAAGAGTACTTCGACACCTGAGGTAATGTTTAAGGTTCCAATTTTTACTAATGTTTCTTCTCCACCTTTTCCTAGTAGATTCGCAAAGTTCAAGGAGGAGGAACATGAACAAGACATGCTGGAAATCTTAAACAGTTTGTTTGTAGATGCCATTCAACAAGTACCAAAAGATGCACCATTCCTTGATGAGCTATGCACCACAATGGATGATGGAATAATAATTGTAATAGAGAAGGCATCCATTGTTGTGCAAAGAAAGCTTCCTATCAAACGCACAAATTTGGGAAGTTTCATGTATGAGCCTGACAAGCCTAAAAATCCAAGAAGGGGTGTTGGTTAGGTTGGACACATTAAATCAAGTGCTAATTGGGAGGCAGCCCAATTAATGAAGAAATTGTCAACCTGCCATAACATATTTGTTTTCTTTTTCTTTCTTGCTTCGTTTTAATTTTTTAGGTTTATTTAAGTTTCATTAGTTTGCTTTGTTTTGAGTTTTTAATAATTTTGTTTGTTTTTGTGTTTTAATAAGTCAAGCTAAGGACAATAAACCAAGCACTTATTGGGAGGCAACCCAATTGGTTGGAGAGCACACATTATAATCAGATTTGCTGTTTCTTACTCTCCATCCCTCTATCTTTTATATTTTCTTTAGTTATTTTTCTTCTTTTATTTAGTAGTTCTTTTCTCTTACATATAATTCTTGCATATGGGGTGATAGCATTACATTGAGGACAATGTAAGAATTAAGTGGGGGGGAAGAATTTAGGATTTCTTATTTTAGATTGTCAATTTTTTTTGAGTCTTTTAATTTGTTTTTAGTGTGTTTTAGTTCCTTTCAATACAATGATGAGATATGAATTGTATAGGTCTAAAACTGGTTTATTAGTGAGAAGATTTTCATGAGAATTGAGCTTGAATACTATTTTTCATGAGCCAATGCTAATATGATATGTTGATTGAGAAAGAAGCATGTTTAGACTTGATATTGACTTGTATAATCATCCTAGTGAGTTTTGAACCTATATGATTGATGCACTATACATATCAATCTAATTTCCTTCTTGAGTGCTCTCATGATTACATGATTCTCTAGAACTTGCTTTAAACCATTTAAGACTATAATGATGCATGTGACAACATGAATATGATAAAGGCATTAGGACTATAACCAGGGCCAAACAGCCATCCATTATTGATGTTCCAAGAGAACATCCCCCCAGTGAGCCAATTTGAGCCTATATTGATTAAGCTATTTTATTGGTAACCACATCTTACACCTAACTTAAACACATTCATATCTTTACCCTTGTTCTAAAGATGGACTAGAATGTTTGAGACATATTACAAAAGCAAGGGATACTGTTTGAAAATTTGGGTTAGAACAAAAGACAAGTGTGGGGGAGAAAAATGACAAAAGTCAAGAGAAAAAGAAAAGGGAACATTGAACAAAAGAAAAATATATATATATATATTCCCATCTTGAAAAGAAAAAAAAATCATCTCTTGAACTTTTGGTTAAAGAAAAGATGTTACAAAGTTGGTTAGAATGAAGAAAAGGCTTAACATGAATATTTAGCCTATGTTATTATGTGCTTTATAAGAGTTTTGAGAAGTTTTATTTGTATGATCTTATTATGTCTCTAAACTCTATGAAATCTTTGAACATTTGTGATATCTTTATCCTTTTATTCTTTAACCACATTAGAACCCCTTGGCCCCATTACAACCTTGAATAAAGACCTCTTGATTTATGAAGTTGCATGATCTAAATAGTGGAGAATAGGTGGACAAGCAAGCATATGGTAGAACTGTTTTCATGAGATTGATTGAGTGTAAACACTTTACCACTACTTTAAAGAGTGAAAATCATGAGAGTATCCCATGTGACAAGTTGAGATTAAGTTTGAATATGCACTATTTTGATTGAAATATGTTATGTTAATATTGGCTTAATTCAAACTATTTACATTCAAGCATGATTTTTTGTGAAAAATCTTTAAGCTATTGATTAGTTTATAAGATCTATCCAATAATTTTCTCTAATTTATATTGAAAGGATTAGTTGTAATTATTATTCTTAGTTTTATTTTTATTTTTCTTATGTTTTCAATGTTTGTGGGTATCGTCCTAGTAAACCCTCACGAGACTAAACTCGTCCACTAGGGACACCTAGGGGTTTAAAGGCTTATGTCACATGCTAAGTGCCACCGTGATTTCCTACGAAAGTGGATTAGATTAGATTTTCTTATTTTATTTTTATTTTGTTTTGCTCGAGGACTAGCAAAAAGCTAAGTGTGGGGGTATTTGATAAGTTCATAAAATATACATTTTATGCCTTTATACCTTTAGTTTTTGTTATGTTTTCGATCTTTATCTTGTTTACTTATATTATGTTTTTGAATTTTAGGTACAATAAGGAGAACGAAGTCAAAATATGTCAATAATGATGGTAAAGAGCTTACAAAATCATAATCACAAGATGGAAGAAGACTTGGGAGTCAAAAAGATCAATTTCTGGTTGAAAAACAATCAGGCAGATTTGACCTCTGGAGCTTGTTACAAGGAAAACATGATGTTAAATTCTTTATTTGAAAAAACTTCCTTCTTTAGATTTAAAGCAGACTATATTTTCTTTCCAACGATATATTATGGGCCCAAAACGGATTAGAAATGGGCATCCAATTTGGTGCTAGAAGATCCCCCTGAAGAACCCTGCGGCCAGAAAAACCCTAACCGCAAATCTTAAAAAAAAGGCAAAAACGTGATTTTTCTACCTCCACGCTTACTTGTGTGGCAAGGACTTATTCTCAGGGTTTTAAAGCTCTATAAATATCATCTTTTGAACCACAAACTATACATCTTTTGAGGAGACTCAAGGATCATCATTATTATTCTTCTTCTTCTCCATTCTTTTATTTTCTTTTTAGTTTTATGTATATATTATCTAGGCCTATGCTAGGATAAACTTTTATTTGCTTAAGGGTGATTTCAAAGCCCTAGACAAGTTGTGTAATTGATTTTCAAATTATCTATCATTAGTTTTCTATCAAAGTTGATTATGTTCTTCCATAAGAATTGTTCATGATGTTGTCTTGATTTGTTTAGGTCGCGAACTAGATAGATCTTGATAATTATCTATTGCTAGTTTAGGAGTCTTGATCCATGTAATTGTCTTGATTTCCTATTCATAACTGGCAATTTGTGATTAATGATTGTCGCAACCTAAAAAAATAACAAGTCTCATCGCAAGACTTTATTATTCGTTAAGCGTGACATTAAAAAAAAATCGAGGAAAAGTCGACTTAATTCCTCTAGAAAAATGAAGCTGTCGCAACCTAAAAAATAACGAGTCTCATCGCAAGACTTTATTATTCGTTAAGCGTGACATTAAATAAAATGAGGAAAAGTCGACTTAATTCCTCTAGATAAATGAAGGTTTTGAAAATGACCTTGAAAAAGACATGGAGTCACCACCAATCTTTTTTAGCTAGGTGTGATCGGCCACCAATTAAAACCGGTTTTATAAAATATTTTAAAAATTAATTAAAACATTTTAACAACCAATTTCAAGTGTGCGTTTTAAACCAGAGAAATCAAAGAAACGGGTTCAGGACTCGATTACTTATGGGGAAGGATTAGCACCCCCAAAACGCCCGTATAAAACGGTACCTTATTAATCGTGTGTTATCTCAAATCTCGGTATAAAGTTGGTTTTGAATTTAGTATTTCAAGTTAATTCCCAATTTAAAGAAAAACAATTCCATTTTTAATTGAAAATGATCCGAAATTTATAAATTTAAAATTTTCCTATAGAAATTTTTATTAATTTTGGAAAACTTTTCAAATTATTCTCCGTTTTAAGAAGATATTCTGTTATTAATAATAATTGATGATTTCTTCCCCAGCAAACCCGGCAGAGAACTCATAAATTATTTTAACTCGGGAATATCTTTATATTATTAAAAATCATTACCTTTTTGAAAACATATAAAAGAAATGAATATGTATATGCATGACATAAATAAAATGACATAGCAAAGTCTAAATAATATAATGCAATCCAAAATGATATGATATAATTGAAATGTCTTAGTATATTCTAAATGAAATGAAATATTCTAAGTTATATAATATATCCTAAGTGAAATGAAATATCCTAAGTCACATGATATATTCTAAATGAAATGAAATATCCTAAATGACATAATATATCCTAAATGAAATGAACTATCCTAAGTCACATGATATATTCTAAATGAAGTGAAATGACCTAAGTAACATAATATATTCTACATGAAATGAAATATCCTAAGTCACATGATATATTCTAAATGAAGTGAAATGACCTAAGTAACATAATATATTCTATATGAAATGAAATGACCTAAGTAACATAATATATTCTATATGAAATGAAATAATTTAAATGACATGACAAATATGAATGATATGGCATATAATTTAAATGACATGAAATATAGAATAATGCTATAATATAATATGCATGAAAATAAAAATAACAACAAAAATAATAATGCATGAACATAGTATATGCTAAATAATATAAAAATAACTAAATAAAAAGCATAGGATATCATGAATTATTCAAAACTATATAATAAACCATAAAAAAATATAAATCAAAATAATAACAATACCATAGGAATTATTATAGCAAAAATCACATATTATACAAAATGCATGAATATGGAAAATGCAATGCATGAAATGTATTTTTTCCTTTAATTAAGGAAATCCATATATCTAAAAAGATATTCGGCTACCTTAGGAAAATATGTCAAATTAAATATTCTAAAACCAAAATACTTTGTGATTGTTTGAAAACAATTTTGAAAAGCTTAGATTAAAAATAAAAACTGGGTTAAACCCTTTTTTAAATGGCTCTAATTTCCTAAGTTTAAAATCCCGGACTTGACCACCCTTAACCCGAGAGATAAAAAATCATTTTTTAGAGTTTAAAAAGGCTTAGAAACTACCCTAAGTCAGTAGCTAACCTTCCTAATCAGCCCCCTCTAAGTAACTTAACCAAAACAGAAAAATGATTTTTCTTTAAATTCGATTCTGACACCACACTCCAGTTTTAACCCACGATTGTTTACCCTATTTTTAAAAATTCAAAAAATTATGAAAAAAATACTGGAGACTCAAGACATGTAAAAATACACAGGAAAAAATCGGCTTAATTTTTTGATTAAAGATGAACTCCAAGAAAAATCGAAAAAGTACGAGTACTGGGTGAAAAAACTGTTTTGCCAAAATACATTTTTGCCTTTGATGAAATCATTTAAAAATCAAAGTAAAAATATTTAAGACTCACAAAATGACTCACAAACAGTAGCTAGGACTTTTTTAAAGTTATATAAAAATTTGCTAAGTAAAAAAAAATCACAAAGGTAGAATAATCAATTTGACAAACTTTAATTTTCCACAAGTGTGCTCAAGAGAGCATGACTTTAAACCATTAATTGGCCTAAGTCATTAGTCAAGTGGCATGAACATGAAATGCATGAAAAAATACAGCAAGTATAGTGCATGAAATGCATGAGTTTAAAACTAAATGTCATGAAAAAATGCATGGCATTCATATAGTGACCTAGACCTAAATGAACTTGCATGGCATTTAATGCAACCTAGACCTAAAATGCATGAACATGCATAGCAAATAAACGAAACCTAATAACTAAAATATGCATGGCATTTTCACAAACACAAAGCATGCTTAAACCAAAAACTCAACCAAATATCATGCAAATGCTAACCTATCAACTAACATGGCAAGAATGCACATACAATGCAAAAATTCAAGAAGTGGCCGAATGGCCTATGTAACTAGCAAGCATGGAATTTTCACAAACACTTGGTTTACTAACATGCAAAACTAAATCAAATGTCATGCAAATGCAAAACCTACCAATTAACATGGCAAAAATGCAACACACAATGCAAAACACATGGAGTAGCCGAATGGCCTCAAGCTCCAACAAGCATGGCATTTTCACAAACACTTTATATACTAACATGCTCAACTAAAATATAACACTCAAAACATGCAAACACAAAGTAGAAATACTAAAACCAAACAAGCATTTTCACAAACACTTGATATACTAACATGCTTAGCTAAAATATAAAACTCAAATCATGCAAAAACCACATAAGCATTTTCACAAACACTTGATATACTAAATCTAAAACACCAAAAAATTTAAACATTATGAAAACAGAAAATTAAAAATGCAAGAACATGATATTTAAATCATAAATGGCAACAAACAAAGCAACCAAATTAAAATATGACTCAAGTATGAAATAGAATAACACTTCAAACATCAAGATTAAAGAAAATAATAATAATAACATGATAAAATAAACAAAATAGCAACTTAAATAAAGAATGTAGGCCATTCGACCATGGTGAGAAATTGTAAAAAATATATTTAAGAAAGAGATGAAGAAAGAACTTAAGAAGAACAATAAAAAAACATTTATTTAAAAAGTAAACTCACCAAATAGTAATCAAAATAGCAAAAACAAGAATGGAAAATCAAGAAAGTGCAAGAGTTGGTGCTCAAGAGCAACCTCAAGAAGCTATATTTCAAGCTTTATCTCTTCAAACTTTCCTTTCTTTTCTAAACTTTTCTTTTTTGCTTTCAACCAAGGAGAGAAAAACTAAGAGCAATCAACCAAACGAAAGTGAAAAAATAAAATCTGAACCTCCCTCTAGAGCTGGCCGAACCCCCCTCTAAATCATGCAAGGATGTTGTCATTTTTTCCCAACTAATTTTCCATCAAATGGATAATAATTCAATGTGAAAAATTCATGAAATTATCACCCTTATATTAGCATATCAGCTGTCCCAAATTACAGCTATTCAAGAATATTGTTGACACTCTCTCTTGGCCTATGTGGCTTAATCACCATGGCTTGATCAAAGAGAATCTCTAACTAACTCTTAATTCTTGGCCATTTGATTTAAAAATCAAAAGCTTCCTCCTTCCTTTGGGCCTTGGCAGGCCAACACTTCTCTTTTCCAGCCCAAGTCTGATTTTTTAAAAGGCCCAAAGAAGCCCTTTTCGGTTGCTTGTGTGAAATGACCGTTTTGCCCCCCGGATGCAAATAAATGTCAAACGGACTCCGAATTCAAATTTTATTTTTTAATACTTCCAAAATAATAAAATATTGAGTTCTGGAAGTTTTCAAAATTATCCGAGTCCGTTTGCTATTTATTTGGATTTTTTTCTTCCAAAAATGCCCTTTTATGCCCTTACATTTTACCATTTTTAAAACGAGCTCCAAATCAAAATTTTTCTTCACAAATATCTTCCAAATAATTTAAAAGTGTGATCTGGAATTTTTCATAATTTTTGGAGCTCATTTGGTATTTTTTTCGGGATTTATCTACTTGAATTACTACATAAGGGCTCGGGATTTGGCCATTTTGCAATCAAACTCCGAATCAAGATTTTCTTTCGCCAATCTCTTCCAAATAATTTAAAAATGATATTTGAAAAATTTTAGAATTTTTGGTGTCCATTTGCTATTTTTTCGAGTTTTATCTTCTTGAATTATTGCATAGGAGGCCCGAGATTTGGCCATTTTGTAAACGAACTCCGAATCAAGATTTTATTTCACCAATATCTTCCAAATACTTAAAAAATGATATTTGAAAAATGTCAGAAGATTTGGAGCTCATTTGCCATTTTTCCAGGATTTTTCTTTTTGAATTACTATATAAGAAGCCCGAGATTTGGCCATTTTGCAAACGAACTCCGAATCAAAATTTTCTTTTTCCAATCTCTTTGAAATGATTTAAGAATTAGATTTGAAAATTTTTAGAATTTTCGGAGTCCATTTGCTATTTTTCCCAAATTTCTAATTTTGCCCTTTTGCCTCTGAAACCCGGTTTTGCTCATAATAAGTTTGATTTTCAGATTTTCTTCAAGCTGAGCCTTGGGCTATCCCTTTTTAATCATTCCTCATCCATTGGGGGCTTTTTTCTTACCAAGTCCGACCATTTTTGTGATTCTTCCCGATTTCACCGAAATCCACTAAAAACCCTAATTCTCGATTTTCTCCCGGACTGACTTTCCTTTCAGTTTTTCTTTCAAGTGGCTTCTCCATTACCCGTAGTCAGTGCTTATCTTTCATTTGAAACCATCAATTTCGACCAATTTGATCGTTTAAGAACTTTTCCCCAAATTTCTCGGATTAGGGTTTCTTTTCTATTGAATCTCCAAATCCCAACTTTCGAACTCCATATCTTTCAATGTAGACCTCAGATCATCAAAATTCTTTCGCCATTTTTCAATTGAACTTCAAATCTTGATTTTGAAAGTGGGTTGACTTCTTTAGTAGTTGACTTTCTAGGGTTGACATTTTCGGGGTCGACTTTTTTTCGAGTTGACTTTTTTCAAGTTTGACTTTTTATGCTCGCCCCCTTAAACTAAGTCTCGAAGTACCACCTGCAGGATGAAAAAAGTTGTTTTACATTTTGAAACCTCAATTTAGGAAGAAAACATACATGTTTTAGTGGTTCGGATAAAATTAGGTGTCTACAGCTGCCCTCTTTAGCTATTGCTGAGAATCAGGAATCAGGCAAAGATAAACAAACACTAATTTTGTACGGTCAGTGAAATCACATGTGAAGAAAATGGAAAGGGGTTTTCTTTTTCTTTTTTCATTTTTTCATCAATTTTTTTTTTAGTTTTCATTTTTTCATTTTTTTCAGTTTTTTCAATTTTTTTTTTTGAAAATAGTAAATTGGAGATTTTGTCTTTAAATTGAATTCCCTGACTAATCAAGGCTCGACCCGTTTTAAGAAAACGAATTCGATTTGCAAGAAAAGAAATGACCTTGACGATGGTCTCGAGGTCTTAACCTGTCTTGTTCTCAGCTGTGTTTAAAATTCTGGGTTTCTCCTCCAGAAGCTTCGGCTATCACCACCAAAGTCTTGCTCATTTTTAAAACTGTAAAACTCTGAATATCTCCACCAAAGGCTTTGGCTATCACCACCAAATACTTTCTACCTTTTTAAAGGATTTTAAAACTCTGGATATCTCCATAGAGGCTTCAGCTATCACAACCAAAGACTTTCTCACTGTTTAAAATTTGTAAAAATTCTGGTATCTCCTCTAGAAGCTTCAGCTATCACCACCGAAGACTTTCTCACTGTTTAAAATTTGTAAAAATTCTGGGTATCTCCTCCAGAAGATTCAGCTGTCACCACCGAAGACTCTCTCACTATTTAAAATTTGTAAAAATTCTGGGTATCACCTCCAGAAGCTTCAGCTATCACCACCGAAAACTTTCTACCTTTTCAAAGGATTTTAAAACTCTGGATATCTCCACGAGGCTTCAGCTATCACAACCGAAGACTTTCTTTCTTTTCAAAAAAATTTAAACTTCGGATATCTCCTCTAGAAGCTTTGAGAAATGATGCAGATGCTTCATGATGCAAATGCAAATGTCTTGAATTGATGCAAACGCTTCTTGATATAGATGCAAATGACTTAGACTGGTGCAAATGTCTTTGATGCAAATGTAAATAACTTGATTTGATGCAAATTTTCTTGATGCAGATTCAAATAACTTAGATTGATGCAAATGCTTCTTGATGTAGATGCACATGTTGAATAAAATTATGGGTAACTCCTCCAGAAGAAGATTTCTCATTTTTCAAAATTATAAAACCCTGGATATCTCCACCAGAGGCTTCAGCTATCACCACTGAAGACTTGTTCACTTTTCAAACTGTAAAATTCTGGATATCCCCACCAGAAGCTTTGGCTATCACCACCAAAGGTTTGCTCATTTGTAAAATTCTGGGTAACTCCTCCAGAAGCTTTGGCTATCACCACCAAAGACTTGCTCATTGTAAAATTCTGGGTAACTCCTCCTCAAGAAGATTTCTCATTTTTCAAAATTATAAAACCCTGGATATCTCCACCAAAGGCTTCAGCTATCACCACCGAAGACTTTTTCATTTTTAAAATTTGTAAAATTCTGGATATCCCCACCAGAAGTTTTGGCTATCACCACCAAAGGTTTGCTCATTGTAAAATTCTGGGTAACTCCTCCAGAAGCTTTGGCTATGACCACCAAAGACTTTCTTATTGTAAAATTCTGGGTAACTCCTCCAGAAGAAGATTTCTCATTTGTAAAATTCTGGGTGACTCCTCCAGAAGCTTTGGCTATCACCACCAAAGACTTGCTCATTGTAAAATTCTAGGTAACTCCTCCAGAAGAAGATTTCTCATTTTTCAAAATTATAAAACCCTGGATATCTCCACCAGAGACTTCAGCTATCACCATCGAAGACTTGTTCACTTTTAAAACTGTAAAATTCTGGATATCCCCACCAGAAGCTTTGGCTATCACCACCAAAGGTTTGCTCATTGTAAAATTCTGGGTAACTCCTCCAGAAGCTTTGAGAAATGATGCAGATGCACATGTCTTTTAACAAGGTGCTCATGCTTCATGGTGCAAATGTAAATGCTTGGATTGATGTAAATGTTTCTTAGTGCAAATGCAAATGGCCTGGATTGATGCCCATGTTTCATGATGCAGATGCCCCTTCTAATTGTGTTCATGTAACTGGTTTATGAATGGTGTAACTATAATTACCACACAATAATGAAAATGCAATGATTCTAGAAATGATGCAATTGCTTGAGATGACGCAAATGCGAATTCCATGAAGAATGTAAATGTAAAGGTAAAATATAGATGCTTATGGAATAATGCCAATGCAAATACCCATGAATGATGCAAATGCTTGCCGACACTGTGCAGATGCAAAAGCTCGATAAAGAGATGAGTGCTCATGAGTGATGCAAATGGCCCTGGTTGTTTTTCTAGACTTTGGCTTAGCCTTTCAAATTCATTTTTCCTCTTCAAATCAGAGTATATCTTTAATTCATTTTGGCTATTCTCTTTGCCCCAACAGTTTTCAAACTTTTATCAATAGAGATCTGAACTGGGTTCTATTTCTTCTTCTCATATCTGGAAGTCAAGACCTATCCTGGCAGTTCTATACCTTTGGGTTAGAAAAATCCTTGTCTCATGTCAACATCAAAATGGGTATTTCAAAAAATCTCTTTATTTGTTTTCGCATCTTGAAAACTTCTGAACAAAAGAATATTAACCCCACAATGTGTGATGTACAAATTTTTTGAAGACTAATGATCATTGTTAGAAATTTCTCTAAGTATCAATCTGGTTTTTTTCAACTGGATTGGCAAGGCTTGGTATAACAAGGTTCTGGCTTTTCCAGGAAAACTTCATGACAAAAATGTATATCCCTTCTAGGCTCACAAATGGAACAGGTTTTATAAATCATGAATTCATTGAGAACCAAGCAAATTCAACATTCGTTTAGTTTCCATATCAAGGCATTTTGACAAGCATCAAGATTAGCTGGGATGTTTAAACGGAAAGATTAATCTTGGAGGAAAAAAAAATTTAGTTTTTGAAAACAATCCTCCGAATGAGAGTTGACAATATGGGAGGTTCAGGAATTCCTAGATGTTCCTCGATGACCACTTTTTTAAGATGACCTTCTCTTTTTTGTGGTATCAACATTTTCATAGATGGCATAAAAAATTTCCATTTCACTCTAGACCGCCCATTTTTTGGGTTTTCGCCCTAGAGTCCCATTCTTTCCAATTTTTCTCTCATTTTTTTTTGTTCTACCATACACTGGAGAATTCTAAATTCTTCCTTAATGAAATGATAATTCGATGAGATGGGATAAAATCTGAGGAAAAACCTTTCAAATTAAATATTCATGCTTGATCAAAATGGACTTTTAAAGCACGTAATGTAGGCCATGGCTCAGGGTTCAGAAATAAAGGATAAATAGGCCTAAAATATGTGTTTGAGGGTAATCAGATCAAGGATCATTTCTTGAGGAGGATTCTCTTTGAAGCATTTGTCCCTTTTGGACTTTTCATTCATTTTGACTTTTGCATCTTTTCTTCTTCGTTCTTGGCTTTCAATTTGCCATCGTTTTTTCACACACTTTTTTTGTGTGTGTGTTTTTCTTTTATTTTTCTTGGCTTTTATTTCGCCATCTTTTCCTCTTCTTTTTTCTTTGACAGAGTGAGCCTACATTTATTCGGGGCTCCATTTGCTTTGTATCTTTCTTTGAGCTAGGACTCATTTCTCAATGATCTTTAAAAAGATCTTTCCTCGTATTTGCCTCCCAGTGTAGAGGGTAATCCTTGATCAGGGTTTTAAAGAAAAAAGAATTCTTT
The DNA here is from genome assembly GCA_030761205.1 of Fremontodendron californicum. Classification (NCBI taxonomy): domain Eukaryota; kingdom Viridiplantae; phylum Streptophyta; class Magnoliopsida; order Malvales; family Malvaceae; genus Fremontodendron; species Fremontodendron californicum. Next base: position 18,815,768 of record JAULJL010000020.1, on the reverse strand, counting down.
TGGCTAAAAAGGGTGACTATGGATAATTTCTTTTTGTGCGAAAGGGATATGAAAGATGGCCATTTCTCATGTCAAGCACAAATATTCACATTGAAAAGCAATCCCCAGGGGAAATAGATATTCAGAATTTCATTTTGCACTTTGGAATCGTCCGAATTCTCATATGCATAATATCACAAATTTTTTCATTTTTCATTTTCATTGCATGCCCCAATGATTCATGCGTTAGTCCATCCTTATTCACCATGTATCCATCATTTCCACATATGATGCCCCAATTTGATTAACCATGAGAATTTGTATCAACAAGGAACATAACAAGTCTAGGTCTGTACTGAAAAGATTGAGTTTCCAATCTGAGTTCTTTGAAGAGACAAGGAAAATATGACCCAAAAACGGGTTTTCTCTGGGACAAGGGATAATCTAGTTTAATCATTGTGCCCCAGGGTGTCAATCATGAAGTGATGTTTGGGCAATTAATGTTTTGTGGTTTGTTGAAAATGACATGAATGGTTTTGGCACAACCTTGACACAGACCAAATTACCATGATCTAAATTCTTGAATGAAAGTCTCATTTGTTTGAATTTCAAGGAGTTCGAATTTTTTTTAAAAAAAGTTCATTCCTTTGTTCATAGCCTAGACTAAGATCTACGTCTTTACTTATTCTGTGATGACAATGGTTTTATGAAGTTCAATCATTCATATTCCTTGAAGCATTAGGTCTTTCAAGTGTTCTTGATTCAAGGTTTAGGTATAGAGAAGCCCAAAAAAGAGGGGAAGGGTCTTGGGTCATGTCTAACAATGATCAACAATATTCTCGAGACTGTCCATTATTAAAAATTCCTCAATGCTTGTTTTTGCAAATTCAAATTATTGTTAAAACACAACAAACACAAAGCATTTAAAATTCAATTAATTCATGTAGATGTTAACATGAGACAAGTACTTTCATCATCACAGTTATAGAACTACATGCGTCAAAAACCTAATAGGATCATGCACCATGTTTCTTATGACACTTGGCTTTCCCATCTTCAAAACTTATCGAACCAGCCTTGATGAGATCCCTGACCTTGTACTTCAAAACGGGGCAGTTCTCTGTTGAGTGACTTGATTGCCAGAATGATAACCACAACACTCATTAGCATCATACCAGCTCGGATAAGGGGGCTTCAGAGGCTTTAATCGCATGGGTGTCACAAGGTGGTTCTGCATGAGTTGAGGTAATAGCTCACTGTATGTCACAGGAATCGGGTCATCCTGATTTCTTTCTCGCTTTTTATGCCTGATGGAGACTCAATTAAGAGTTGTAAACCCAAGTGCAGGTTATGTTCAAGTAATAAATTCTCGGGTGTCCGAGGTCGAACCACAGGGAAGCGTATTAGTAAGTATAAGTTTATAAATATATATGAAAAAGAAAATAAACAAGATATTAGGGAATCAATAACAAAGAAAGTAAACAAGATATTAGAGAACAAAATAAACAAAATAACATAAAAGCAATTTAAACAAGATATAAAAAACAATAAGAAAGGATGTTGAGGTTAGAGAATCCACTCTTGGTGTTATGCTAAGATTAATCTTGTTTTATTACACAATTGAAATCCACACATAAGGGAGGTTCCAATCGGAAGGTTTAGCAATTCAGTCCAAATTGTCCAACGTCCATAGCATATGATATTATGTTCATTTGGTGTCCTCAAAACTCATAAAAAGAGTCCAAGCATTCCTTATGCCAAGGTATATGTCTACAACAAATCAAGGTTATGAAACCAAGCATTTATTGTGCCATTTTCATTGTCAATAATGAATCAAGATCCCTACTTTGCAAGTATGATTTTAAACCAAAAGAAGATATTATCTATACTAGTGTTTATAAATGATAATTCATTTTAGCTCATGTTTAAGAGACTAACCTTAGCATTTACCAAGAGCTTCACCTCATCACCTCAACAATATGATTAGCAACACATACTAAAAATGAAAAGAAATGTAAGAAGCATAAGTAAATAAAGAAAAAGAAAACTAGAGAAAGGAAAGAAAAAGAAAACTTAGAGAATTTTATTACAATGGCTAATATCCTACCAATGTATAATGTATCCCAATACTCATCCAAGGCCCTCTATTTATACACATTTTGGAGGGCTAAATGACAAGAGACAAGCTTTACAAATTTCAAAGGTAGGTATAATAGGTGGGTGCATTTTTCTAACAATTTTCGTCATATTGTATGATAATTCTGATCAGACAGCTTGATGGTCGATTTTGTCAATGTTGGAGGCTCGATCTGATAAAAGTGTCTTCTAGACAAATATACCCCTATCAGTTACGGATCCATAGCCGTTGGAATCAGCTCATTTGCTGATGTGGATAAGAAGATATGGGCAAAATACGAAAACAGGTCAGCACAGACGTCATTGCACATCAGCCAACTTGATGGTCGATTTCACTAGGGAAAACGACTTCGTTTCAAGAAGTGTAAAACATGAAAAAGATAGATATGCCTCTTAGCTTTGCACGGCTATAAATTTCAGCCTTATTGCTTTAGTGAAACTCGAGATATATCTGATATGGCAAATGGTGTCGGAACTGGAACTGAACTGGATTTGCCCTTAATTCTAGTAATCTGAAATCACTCAAAGAAACTTGTGAAAAACACCAAATTGCATAAAAATATAAAAGATCATAAACACAATTAGACTAAACAATAATAACTCGTATTTGACACAAAACAATAATAAAACATAACTAAAAACTATATAATTATACGAGTTATCACACCCCCACACTTAGATTGTTGCTAGTCCCTAGCAACGACTCAATAAAAATAAAATAAGAAAATCTAATCTAATCTAATCCATTTTCGTAGGAAATCACGGTGGCACTTAGCATGTGACACAAGCCTTTAAACCCCTAGGTGTCCCTAGTGGACGAGTTTAGTCTCGTGAGGGTTTTACTAGGACGATACCCACAAACATTGAAGACATAAGAAAAACTAAAAATAATAATTATAACTAATCCTTCCAATATAAATTAGAGATAATCATTGGACAAATCTTAAAAACTAATCAATAGCTTAAAGAAATTCACAAAAAATCTTGCTTGAATGTAAATAAATGAGTCAAGCTAATATTAACATAACATATTTCAATCAAAATAGTGCATATTCAAACTTAATCTCAACTTCTCACATGGGATACTCTCTTGATTTTCACTCTTTAAAGTAGTGGTAAAGTGTTTACACTCAATCAATCTCATGAAAACACTTCTACCATATGCTTGCTTGTCCACCTATTCTCCACTATTTAGATCATACAACTTCATAAATCAAGAGGTCTTTATTCAAGGTTGTAATGGGGCCAAAGGGTTATAATGTGGTTAAAGAACAAAAGGATAAAGATATCACAAAGGTTCCAAAGAGTTCATAGATTTTAGAGACATAATAAGATCATACAAATAAAACTTCTCAAAACTCTTATAAAGCACATAATAACATAGGCTAAATATTCATGTTGAGCCTTTGCATCATTCTAACCAACTTTGTAACATCTTTTTCTAGAAGTTCAAGAGAAGATTCTTTTTTTTTTTTTTTTTTTTTAATATGGGAATGTATTTGACAATGATCCCTTTCTTTTTCTCTTGACTTTTTCTTTTCTTTTCTTCCCCCACACTTATCTTTTGTTTCTAACCCAAATTTTCAACTAAAAATATCCCTTTTTTTTTTTTAATATGTCTCAAAATATAAAAATCCATCCTTAGAACAAGGGTAAGGATATAAGTGTATTTAGGTTAGGTGTAAGTTGTGGTTACCAATAAAACAACATATTTAATGTAGGCTCAAATTGGCTCACTAGTGGGGATGTTCTCTTAGAACATTAATAAGGGATGGCTGTTTGGCTCTGGTTATAATCCTAATGCCTCTATCATATTCATGTTGTCACATGTATCAATATAGTATCAAACGGTTTAAAGCAAGTTCTAGAGAATCATGTAATCATAAGAGCACTCAAGAAAGAAATTAGATTGATTTGTATAATGCATCAATCATTATAGGCTCAAAAACTCACAAGGATGATTATACAAGTCAGATTAAGTCTAAACATGCTTCTTTCTCAATCAACATATCATATTAACATGGGCTCATAAAAAGGTTGATATCAAGCTCAATTCTCATGAAAATCTTCTCACTAATAAATCTGTTTTAGACTTATGCAATTCATATCTCATTATAGTATTGAAAGTAACTAAAAAACACACTAAGTCTAAACATGCTTTTTTTTTTTTTTTTTTTGAAGAAGAAGATTAAATCAAACTGACAAGGTATGTCTCAAGTCTCCCTTACTCAGACCTTGTTCAGAATGAATACTTCTAAATGTCTTAAAACACAACAATTTTTTTTTTTTAGCAAAATATGTCCCTTACCCCCTACTAAAATATGACATTGTCCCCAATGTCAAATTTTAAAGGTAGAATTTAGGAGATATTACCTGCAGAGGTTGCTAACCACTTATTATAACTGAGACACAATAAGCAAAAGGTTAGATAATGTCACAAAGACAAAGTGCAATCCACTCCTTGCTCGTCCATATCTCTTTTTCTTTTTTTCGAGCGTTTGCGAAACAACCGTAGCAGATAAACACTCATAAGCTTGTAGCTTTTTGAGTAAATCTTCAATGGTTGTAGCAGAAATTATGGTTCTCCTTGCCTCTGAAAACATGAATCCATTATCCACAGCATTATCTAAATATGAAAGCAAATTACTAAAATAACCATTAATATTAAGCAAACCAATGGGTTTCTTATTTGTGACCAAAGATGACCAAGAAGCCACGCAAGCTATTTCTTCCAATGTACCCATACCTCCTGGTAAAGCAATGAATGCATCGGCAGAATGGTACATGATTGTTATCCGTTCAGGGATACTCCAGACTTGTATTTCCTTACCCAAGGTAGGTCCACAAAAACCTGTGAATAGTTTTGGTACGATTCCTAGAACTGGACTTCCTCCGGCGTGTGCTGATGTAGCGACTGCTCCTATTAAACCCGTACTACCGCCTCCATAAATCAACTGGATCTTTTGTTGGGCAAGTATTACTCCAACTCTTATGGCTTCATCAGCGAATATGTTATTTTTCCCTGGATAAGCACCTCCAAAGACACAAATTTTTTTAATGCGCTGGGACGAAGTGCTTTCCATTTTTTTTCTTTTTCAAGTGCCTGAAAGAGAATGAGTACATGGTGTAATATATAGAGGACTGAGTAGTGAATCAGACAAGAGTAATAATGTCGCCGAAAGTGTATTTGACCTGTCAGAAGAAAATGTTAACCTAACAAAAGATTTTTGCGTGATTTCAGGAAGAAAATCAAAAAGAGAAGAAAAATCAACCGTAAAAGTCAAAAGTAATAATGTCGCCGAATGTGTATTTGGCATCTTCCTCTGGTTTTACGTCCAGAAACGGCTTAAACGCCTTCTATGAGTCGAGGATATGCTTCCCATCCAGTTTTCTTACAAGCTGGCAAACAGGGTTTTTTATCATCAGATTCCCAAGATGTTGCCATTCCCTTTGGAATTGCGGCCATAAATCAAGAATTTCTCTCTGTACGTCTCCACTAGGATGCGTCTCAAGAGAAAGTTGGATATTACCCAAATTCTCCTTACTCAGTCCATCCTTAATGAAGTCAATTTTATCATCTCGATTAGAGGACGGAATCCCAATAGAACGACATTGACCGTTACACGTCCATCGTGCACACTTGTGGCAATTTGAACTCATGCGCTTTGCTCGTCGCTTCTTTGCAAAAGTGCTTCTACCTGTACCTGGTAAATGCAAAACAGGAAGATATTCATCTTCACGTACCTTGGCTTCAATTATCCAATGTATGTCTTCAGGAATCCCTTTGTGCATAAGCATTCTTAATCTTTCAAATCGAACTTGGTAAAGCTTCAGTAAAATATTTCGAGGAAAAGGAGGAAATCGTTTCTGCAATCTTGTGAGAATATCATCCATCTTGAAAAAAAAAATGAAAAAAAAATTGAAAGAGAGATTTATATACAATATCAGTTTTGTGGGTAGCTGATGGAACCGACTTAAATAATCACGGAGTACCGTTATCCGCCATTTAACCGGGGTTAAAAAAAATGTAATTTTTTTTTTTGAAGATTAGTAAAAATTATATTTACATCTAGTTATTTTCAAAACAAGGATCAGAAAGAAAAACAACCTCTTCTTGAGTAACATGATTTTCCAAAAAGAGTTTGAGTCTTTGTCCATTTACCTTGAATACGTTACCATTTTGAGGATTCTCAATGTCAACTGCTCCATAATGATACACATGCTTGACCACAAATGGGCCAGTCCATCTTGATCTCAACTTACCAGGAAATATGTGAAGTCTAGAATTATAAAGTAGAACTTTTTGCCCAACATCAAATGTTTTTCTTGAAATTAACTTGTCATGAAAGGCTTTAGTTCTTTCTTTATGAATTTTAGAATTCTCATATGCATCATTTCTGAGTTCCTCAAGTTTTTGTTTCCAACAATGCTTAACCTGAAAAGAATTTAACAAAGAATCAGTGTGTGAAATTTCTGAAGCATTATCAAACTCACATTCAATTAAATAAGCTTCTAAAGGATCATGGAATGTGGTAGTGGTGAGATGTTCATGAACAAGTTCTTCAATGAAATCCACTTCATGTACTTCTGAATCATCACCAGGTTGCTTGCAAGTGTTGAACACATTTAATTCTAAAGTCATATTTCCAAAAGAAATGTTCAACATACCATTCCTGCAATTTATCAGAGCATTAGAAGTTGCAAGAAATGGACGGCCTAATATAACAGGAATTTGAACATTTGGATTTGAAATAGGATGTGTGTCCAAAACAATAAAATCAACAGGGAAGTAAAAATTATCAATTTGAACCAAAACATCTTCAACTATCCCTCGAGGAATTTTTACAGAACGATCAGCTAGTTGAAGTGTAACAGGTGTTTCCTTGAGTTCACCTAAACCTAACTGTTGATAAACAGAAAAAGGCAAAAGATTAACACTAGCACCAAGATCAAGCAATGCACGTTCTATTCTAGTGTTTCCAATGATGCATGAGATTGTTGGACATCCAGGATCTTTGAATTTTGGTGGAGTAAGGTGCTGAATGGTTGAGCTCACACTTTCCGTCAGAAATGCTTTCTTTTGTACATTATGTTTCCTTTTAACTGTGCACATGTCCTTCAAAAATTTAGCATAAGATGGAACTTGTTTGATTGCATCCAATAAAGGAATGTTAATCTTAACTTGTTTGAAAAGTTCATAAATTTCTGCATTTTGATTCAAATTCTTTATTGTTTGCAACCTTTGAGGAAAAGGAGCAGGATGCATACCTTTTTCTTTGTCCAAATTTTCAAGAAGTTCAGACTTACCATCATCCTTACCGTTACTTTTCGGAGGGGAAGGAGGATCTTGGTCTTTTGATGGAATGTTTTTGTCAATTGCCTTTCCACTTCGAAGAGTTGTGATAGAACTGGCATTTTCCTGTTGAGTTTCATTGGAGCAAGAAACAAGACATTGAGTAGAAGGGTTAGGCTGAGGTTGAGCAGGAAACTTACCTTTTTTCTTGAGTGCGTAATGAAGCTGTCAATGTGGACAAGGTGTTTTTGATCTCATTGATGTCCTGTGAAGTTTGGTTATTCACATTTGCTTGTGTTTGCATGAATGCTTGCAATGTCTCTTCCAAGGTTTGTACACGTGAAGGTTGATAGGAAAAAGTGTTGCCCGGCTTTTGAGATTGTGGTACCTGAACATGATTATTATTCCACCAACTGAAGTTGGGATGATTTCTCCATTCAGGGTTATACGTTTCAGAGTAAGGAGAAGGAAAAGGCTTTTTAAATGTGTTTATGGAATTTACTTGATCATGCAACGCTTCTTTAAGAATGGGAATGTTTGGACATTCAGAAGTGGGGTGTCCCATGATTTCACAAATTCCACAACTTCCTTCATTTTTAACCGTTTTGACTTCTTTTACTTCTCTAAGTTCCATGGCTTCAATCTTTCTAGCCAAATTAGCTACTTTAGCTTTTATCTTATCTTCTTGACTAAAATGATATTTTCCTCTGTTAGAAACAACATTAGATCTATTGGAACTTTCAGAGGAATTATCTGTGTGCCAGGCTTGAGAGTTATATGCCAAATGGTCTAGGTAGTCAAAGGCTTCTTCAGGTTCTTTTTCTAGAAACTCACCGTTACACATTGTTTCAACAAATTGTTTAGTTTCGGGAGTTAAACTTTCATAAAAGAAACTAATAAGACGCCATTTTTCAAATCCATGATGTGGACAAGAACTTAACAAATCTTTAAAACGCTCCCAGCACTGAAAAAATGCTTCATTTTGATTTTGATTGAAATTTTGAATCTGTCTTTTCAAAGCAGTAGTTTTATGTGCTGGGAAAAATTTCTTTAGAAACTCAGTTTGTAATTCTTGCCATGTGCCAATTGACCTTGGTTTTAAATTATGAAGCCAAATTTTTGCTTTATCTTTTAAAGAAAAAGGAAATAATTTTAGCTTGACAATTTCATTTGTACATTGTTGGTCATTAAAGGTGACACATACATCTTCGAAGTCTTTTAGAAACGAGTAAGCACTTTCCGATTCTAACCCATGGAAATTTGGAAGCAAAGCTATCATACCTGGTTTAAAACGAAAGTTGTTTGCATTGAGAGGAAAAATAAAACAAGAGGGTGATGAGCTTCGAGTTGGTTGCAAGTAGTCACGCATGGTGCGTACTTGTCTGTTCTCATCTTCAGCATGAACACTTTCATTGTCAGCCATGGTAGGAATTGTATTAGAAAGATTACCTGAAAAAGTTTCACAATAAAATCTAACTAAACGACGAGATCTAAAATCACGTCGCCAAACAAGCATAAAACAAAGTTAATATACAGATTAGGCGGTATAACCAGCCAATAAAAATAAAACAAAGTTAATATACAATATAAATATAAATATATAGAAAATTAGGCGGTATAACCAGCCAATAAAAATAAATATAGGCGGTATAACCAGCCAATAAAAATAAATATACTTATAAACTTATATACTTAGTATTGCCTCCCCGGCAACGGCGCCAAAAACTTGATGGAGACTCAATTAAGAGTTGTAAACCCAAGTGCAGGTTATGTTCAAGTAATAAATTCTCGGGTGTCCGAGGTCGAACCACAGGGAAGCGTACTAGTAAGTATAAGTTTATAAATATATATGAAAAAGAAAATAAACAAGATATTAGGGAATCAATAACAAAGAAAGTAAACAAGATATTAGAGAACAAAATAAACAAAATAACATAAAAGCAATTTAAACAAGATATAAAAAACAATAAGAAAGGATGTTGAGGTTAGAGAATCCACTCTTGGTGTTATGCTAAGATTAATCTTGTTTTATTACACAATTGAAATCCACACATAAGGGAGGTTCCAATCGGAAGGTTTAGCAATTCAGTCCAAATTGTCCAACGTCCATAGCATATGATATTATGTTCATTTGGTGTCCTCAAAACTCATAAAAAGAGTCCAAGCATTCCTTATGCCAAGGTATATGTCTACAACAAATCAAGGTTATGAAACCAAGCATTTATTGTGCCATTTTCATTGTCAATAATGAATCAAGATCCCTACTTTGCAAGTATGATTTTAAACCAAAAGAAAATATTATCTATACTAGTGTTTATAAATGATAATTCATTTTAGCTCATGTTTAAGAGACTAACCTTAGCATTTACCAAGAGCTTCACCTCATCACCTCAACAATATGATTAGCAACACATACTAAAAATGAAAAGAAATGTAAGAAGCATAAGTAAATAAAGAAAAAGAAAACTAGAGAAAGGAAAGAAAAAGAAAAAGAAAACTTAGAGAATTTTATTACAATGGCTAATATCCTACCAATGTATAATGTATCCCAATACTCATCCAAGGCCCTCTATTTATACACATTTTGGAGGGCTAAATGACAAGAGACAAGCTTTACAAATTTCAAAGGTAGGTATAATAGGTGGGTGCATTTTTCTAACATTTTTCGTCATATTGTATGACAATTCTGATCAGACAGCTTGATGGTCGAATTTGTCAATGTTGGAGGCTCGATCTGATAAAATTGTCTTCTAGAAAAATATACCCCTATCAGTTACGGATCCATAGCCGTTGGAATCAGCTCATTTGCTGATGTGGATAAGAAGATATGGGCAAAATACGAAAACAGGTCAGCACAGACGTCATTGCACATCAGCCAACTTGATGGTCGATTTCACTAGGGAAAACGACTCCGTTTCAAGAAGTGTAAAACATGAAAACGATAGATATGCCTCTTAGCTTTGCACGGCTATAAATTTCAGCCTTATTGCTTCAGTGAAACTCGAGATATAGCTGATATGGCAAATGGTGTCGGAACTGGAACTGAACTGGATTTGCCCTTAATTCTAGTAATCTGAAATCACTCAAACAAACTTGTGAAAAACACCAAATTGCATAAAAATATAAAAGATCATAAACACAATTAGACTAAACAATAATAACTCGTATTTGACACAAAACAATAATAAAACATAACTAAAAACTATATAATTATACGAGTTATCAATGCCCCCTTCGATTATTCCCTAGGGTGTTCGATTGATAGACAAATGTAAATTCTGGTGTAGTTGCAGTCATTGGTTGGTAAGAATAAAAACCTTGAGAGACATTGTTTAGGGTAGAGTAAAATGGCTGATACGAGGAGAATTGGGGAGGTGGGGCAAAGCCTTCATGACTTGGGTATCTTCCTTTTTCTTTTCAGATGCCACCTTTTTCTTGGTATTGGATGTTCTTTCTCCTTCAATTTTCCCACCCTTGATAGCATTCTCAATCATTTCCCCTAAAATTACCATGTCCGAAAAAAATTTCGTGGTGTTGCCGACAAGTATATCATAATACGGGGCCTGCAGTGTATTCACAAACATGACAGTGTTTTCCTTCTGAGTTAAGGGTGGTTATATTTGGGCGGCCAGGCTTATCCACCGTTGCGCATATTCTTTGAAGCTCTTAGTAGCTCTTTTCTTCATATTTTGCAAGGTAAGACGGTCAGGCACCATGTCTGTCATATGCCTGTACTGGTTTAGAAAAACTCTAGCCAGGTCATTCCAAGAGCGAATCTGATCCTTGCTCAACTGACTATATCACCTAATTGCGGACCCGCTGAGGCTATCCTGAAAGCAGTTAATCAAAAGCTTATCGTTATCTATATGACTTGTCATCATTAGGCAGAACATAGTGATGTGGGCTGACGGATCGGTCGTCCCATCATATTTCACAAAGTCGGGGATCTTGAACTTAGGAGGAATGACTAAATCGAGGACCAAACATCGTTCTTTCGCATCTAAATTCACAAATACATCTGTACTTTCTGCTGCCTGAAGCCTATCATCTAACAACTGATATTTCCCTTGGGAATCTGCCAACTCAACCTCATTTACTGCAACCATTTTCAACTTTGCCTGTTCAGCTGGATCATCTGAGTTTAGGACATTGACGGGGTTAACAGTGTTTTGGGCATCAATCATTACGACCTCATTCTGACCCTTTTGTGCCTCTAACCCTTTCCTGGCGACAAAGTTTTCAGTGTATCTTTTTCCCTTTATTACAGTGGACATCAGCTCCATCAATTTAGTCATTTGATCCTTAGATTCTTCTTGAGACTTTGCTAACTGTTCTCGCAATTCTTTCTGTTCCCTTTCCATTTTTTCCATTTGGGCAACTTGTTCATCCTCCATAGCACTAGCCTGTATTAAAAGGGTACTCAGTACTTCTTATACCTTTGATTTGAAATGGGAATTCTTTCAAAGACTCCTAAAGCCAAGCCAACTTCTGTTTTATTTCCCCCAAATGTATATCATGATGAATGAGCCATGATTGTCATTTGATGCATGTGAAGAATAATAAAAAAAATGCAAAAATGCTTGAAAAAGGATTTTTATTTTTTTCAAACAATTAATGAATATTTTGCCCCGACAAATATCTACTTATATAGGTATCACAGTGCCTTTGGGACGAATTAAGACATTTATCACGGGCAATGTACGTACATCGTTGCCCGATCTACAAAACTTATTCAGAGTGTAAAATAGGTAACAAAAGGTTTAGAAATGTCCCTCCATGTGTTCCTATCTTCGGTATATCTAACGGAAATCTAGCATGGCTTCGCCTAGGTTCATTATATGAGAGTGAATTGGTTTTAAAGGCCCCGAATTGCTCCTCACTGTCGCCGGTGAAGGCTAGTAAGGCACCCCGATAAAAGCGGGTTCAATTCGTTAGACTCTATTTCCCTAGCCCATGCGGATTGTTAAACACGAAGGCTTAGGTAATTTAGTACTCTGGAAGTGTTTCACTAGCCCATGCGGACTGTTAATCACGAAGGCTTAGTTACTTTGCTCCCACCTAAAAGGACCGAACCCGGGTATAGGGCTCATGTTATGCAAATGCACGTGTGGTGTGTGTGGAGGAACAACAAACCTTTCACCACCTATTCTACAAACCTTATTCTAAATGCCCTTAGCAATTAAAAAAAAATTCACGAGTAGTGTAACGCATTAACCTACAAGCAAATATAATATACAACCTTAAATAACTAGAGAACAGTAATAAAATGCATGCACATGAGTATGGACATATTTAAAAATATTTTATTATTTTCAAAATTCTCCTTACTAAAAAAAATGCGGGAATAAAAAATTAAATACCAATTAAACCAACAAAATTGAGACTTCGATAACACACGACTAATTTTAGGCATGACTCTCTAATAATCCCTAGTGGAGTCGCCAAGCTGTCGTAACCTAAAAAATAACGAGTCTCATCGCAAGACTTTATTATTTGTTAAGCGTGACATTAAAAAAAACCGAGGAAAAGTCGACTTAATTGCTCTAGATAAATGAAGGTTTTGAAAATGATCTTGGAAAAGACATGGAGTCGCCACCAATCTTTTTTAGCTAGGTGTGATCGACCACCTATTAAAACTGGTTTTATAAAATATTTTAAAAATTAATTAAAACATTTTAAAAATCAATTTCAAGTCTGCGTTTTAAACCAGAGAAATCAAAGAAACGGGTTCGGGACTCGATTACGTATGGGGAAAGATTAGCACCCCTAGAACTCCCGTATAAAATGGTACCTTATTAATCGTGTGTTATCTCAAATCTTGGTATAAAGTTGGTTTTGAATTTAGTATTTCAAGTTAATTCCCAATTTAAAGAAAAATAATTCCATTTTTAATTGAAAATGATCCGAAATTTATAAATTTAAAATTTTCCTATATTCCCCAACAAACGTGGCAAAATATAGAAATTTTTATTAATTTTGGAAAACTTTCCGAATCATTCTCCTTTTAAAGAAGCTATTCCGTTATTAATAATAATTGATGATATCCTCCCCAGCAAACCCGACAGAGAACTCATGAATTATTTTAACTCGGGAATATCTTTATTTTATTGAAAATCATTACCTTTTTGAAAACAATTAAAAGAAATGAATATGTATATGAATGACATAAATAAAATGACATAGCAAAGTCTAAATAATATAATGCAATCCTAAATGATATGATATAATTGAAATGTCTTAGTATATTCTAAATGAAATGAAATATTCTAAGTTATATGATATATACTAAGTGAAATGAAATATCCTAAGTCACATGATATATTATAAATGAAATGAAATATCCTAAATGAAATAATATATCCTAAATGAAATGAAATATCCTAAGTCACATGATATATTCTAAATGAAGTGAAATAACCTAAGTAACATAATATATTCTATATGAAATGAAATATCCTAAGTCACATGATATATTCTAAATGAAGTGAAATGACCTAAGTAACATAATATATTCTATATGAAATGAAATAATTTAAATGACATGGCAAATATGAATGATATGCCATATAATTTAAATGACATGAAATATAGAATAATGCTATCATATAATATGCAAGAAAATAAAAATAACAATAAAAATAAAAATAATAATGCATGAACATAGTATATGCTAAATAATATAAAAATAACTAAATAAAAAGAATAGGATATCATGAAATATTCAAAACCATATAATAAACCATAAAAAAAAATATAAATCAAAATAATAACAATACCATAGGAATTATTATAGAAAAAATCACATATTATACAAAATGCATGAATATGGAAAATGCAATGCATGAAATGTATTTTTTCCTTTAATTAAGGAAATCTGTATATCTAAAAAGATATCCGGCTACCTTAGGAAAATATGTCAAATTAAATATTCTAAAACCAAAATACTTTGTGATTGTTTGAAAACAATTTTGAGAAGCTTAGATTAAAAATAAAAACTGGGTTAAACCCTTTATTAAATGGCTCTAATTTCCTAAGTTTAAAATCCCGGACTTGACCACCCTTAACCCCAGAGTTAAAAAATCATTTTTAGAGTTTAAAAAGGCTTAGAAACTACCCTAAGTCAGTAGCTAACCTTCCTAATCAGCTCCCTCTAAGTAACTTAACCAAAACAAAAAATGATTTTTCTTTAAATTCAATTCTGACTCCACTGTCCAGTTTTAAGCCACGATTTTTTACCCTATTTTGGCAATGTACGAGTACTGGGTGAAAAAACTGTTTTGCCAAAATACATTTTTGCCTTTGATAAAATCATTTAAAAATAAAACTAAAAATATTTAAGACTCACAAAATGACTCACAAGCAATAGCTAGGACTTTTTGAAAGTTAAATAAAAATTGGCTAAGGGCTAGTTTAGCATTGCTGTTGGAAAAAGCTCGAGCTGGAAAAAGTGTGTTTATAAAAGTGTGGTGAAAAAGTGTGGTTTAAAAACTTTTAAGTGTTTAGCATTACTGTGAAATAGTGTTGTAGGAAATTGAAATGTTAAAAAAAGATATGTTTAAAATAATAAAAGTGTAGATATGTGAGGATAATAAAGTTATTTTATCCAAAAGCCAGCTTTTAAAGCTCAAAAGCTATATTTTTTTGCTTTTTGGTTTGGCTTTTCAAACTATGGTTTCAACAGCAGAACCCAATTTTTTTTTATCTGTTTAGCATTGCGTTTGCGGTGAAAAGCAGCTTTTGACCTCAAAAGCTGTGCCAGAAGCAATACCAAACGAGGCCTAAGTAAAAAAAAAAATCACAAAGGTAGAATAATCAATTTGACAAACTTTAATTTTCCACAAGTGTGCTCAAGAGAGCATGACTTTAAACCATTAATTGGCCTAAGTCATTAGTCAAGTGGCATGAACATGAAATGCATGAAAAAATACAGCAAATATAGTGCATGAAATGCATGAGTTTAAAACTAAATGTCATGAAAAAATGCATGGCATTCATATAGTGACCTAGACCTAAATGAACTTGCATGGCATTTAATGCAACCTAGACCTAAAATGCATGAACATGCATAGCAAATAAACCAAACCTAATAACTAAAATATGCATGGCATTTTCAAAAACACAAAGCATGCTTAAACCAAAAACTCAACCAAATATCATGCAAATGCTAACCTATCAACTAACATGGCAAGAATGCACATACAATGCAAAAATTCAAGGAGTGGCCGAATGGCCTATGTAACTAGCAAGCATGGCATTTTCACAAACACTTGGTATACTAACATGCAAAACTAAATCAAATGTCATGGAAATGCAAAACCTACCAACTAACATGGCAAAAATGCAACACACAATGCAAAACACATGGAGTAGCCGAATGGCCTCAAGCTCCAACAAGCATGGCATTTTCACAAACACTTGATATACTAACATGCTCAACTAAAATATAACACTCAAAACATGCAAACACAAAGTAGAAATACTAAAACCAAACAAGCATTTTCACAAACACTTGATATACTAACATGCTCAACTAAAATATAAAACTCAAATCATGCAAAAACCACATAAGCATTTTCACAAACACTTGATATACTAAATCTAAAACACCAACAAATTTAAACATTATGAAAACAGAAAATTAAAAATGTAAGAACATGATATTTAAATAATAAATGGCAACAAACAAAGCAACCAAATTAAAATATGACTCAAGTATGAAATAGAATAACACTTCAAACATCAAGATTAAAGAAAATAATAATAATAACATGATAAAATAAACAAAACAGCAACTTAAATAAAGAATGTAGGCCATTCGACCATGGTGAGAAATTGTAAAAAATATATTTAAGAATGAGATGAAGAAAGAACTTAAGAAGAACAATAAAAAAACATTTATTTAAAAAGGAAACTCACCAAATAGTAATCAAAATAGCAAAAACAAGAATGGAAAATCAAGAAAGTGCAAGAGTTGGTGCTCAAGAGCAACCTCAATAAGCTATATTTCAAGCTTTATCTCTTCAAACTTTCCTTTCTTTTCTAAACTTTTCTTTTTTGCTTTCAACCAAGGAGAGAAAAACTAAGAAAAACTAAGAGCAATCAGCCAAATGAAAGTGAAAAAATAAAATCTGAACCTCCCTCTAGAGCTGGCCGAACCCCCCTCTAAATCATGCAAGGATGTTGTCATTTTTTCCCAACTAATTTTCCATCAAATGGATAATAATTCAATGTGAAAAATTCATGAAATTATCACCCTTAGATTAGCATATCAGCTGTCCCAAATTACAGCTATTCAAGAATATTGTTGACACTCTCTCTTGGCCTATGTGGCTTAATCACCATGGCTTGATCAAAGAGAATCTCTAACTAACTCTTAATTCTTGGCCATTTGATTGAAAAATCAGAAGCTTCCTCCTTCTTTTGGGCCTTGGCAGGCCAGCACTTCTCTTTTCCAGCCCAAGTCTGATTTTTTAAAAGGCCCAAAGAAGCCCTTTTCGGTTGCTTGGGTGAAATGACCATTTTGCCCCCCGGATGCAAATAAATGTCAAACGGACTCCGAATTCAAATTTTATTTTTAATACTTCCAAAATAATAAAATATTGAGTTCTGGAAGTTTTCAAAATTATCCGAGTCCGTTTGCTATTTATTTGGATTTTTTTCTTCCAAAAATGCCCTTTTATGCCCTTACATTTTACCATTTTTAAAACGAGCTCCAAATCAAGATTTTTCTTCACCAATATCTTCCAAATAATTTAAAAGTGTGATCTGGAATTTTTCATAATTTTTGGAGCTCATTTGGTATTTTTTTCGGGATTTATCTACTTGAATTACTACATAAGGGCTTGGGATTTGGCCATTTTGCAAATGAACTCCGAATCAAGATTTTCTTTCGCCAATCTCTTCCAAATAGTTTGAAAATGATATTTGAAAAATTTTAGAATTTTTGGTGTCCATTTGCTATTTTTTCGGGTTTTATCTTCTTGAATTATTGCATAGGAGGCCCGAGATTTGGCCATTTTGTAAACGAACTCCGAATCAAGATTTTATTTCAACAATATCTTCCAAATACTTAAAAAATGACATTTGAAAAATGTCAGAAGATTTGGAGCTCATTTGCTATTTTTTCGGGATTTTTGTTTTTGAATTACTACATAAGAAGCCCGAGATTTTTCTTTTTGAATTACTACATAAGAAGCCCGAGATTTGGCCATTTTGCAAACGAACTCCGAATCAAAATTTTAATTTTCCAATCTCTTTGAAATGATTTAAGAATGATATTTACAAATTTTTAGAATTTTCGGAGTCCATTTGCTATTTTTCCCAAATTTTCCAATTTTGCCCTTTTGCCTCCGAAACCCGGTTTTGCTCAAAATAAGTTTGATTTTTAGATTTTCTTCAAGCTGAGCCTTGGGCTATCCCTTTTTAATCATTCCTCATCCATTGGGGGCTTTTTTCTTACCAAGTCCGACCATTTCTGTGATTCTTCCCGATTTCACCGAAATCCACTAAAAACCCTAATTCTCGATTTTCTCCCGGACTGACTTTCCTTTCAGTTTTTCTTTCAAGTGGCTTCTCCATTACCCGTAGTCAGTGCTTATCTTTCATTTGAAACCATCAATTTCGACCAATTTGATCGTTTAAGCACTTTTCCCCAAATTTCTCAGATTAAGGTTTCTTTTTTATTGAATCTCCAAATCCAAACTTTCGAACTCCATATCTTTCAATGTAGACCTCGGATCATCAAAATTCTTTCTCCATTTTTCAATTGAACTTCAAATCTTGATTTTGAAAGTGGGTTGACTTTTTTAGTAGTTGACTTTCTGGGGTTGACTTTTTCGGGGTCGACTTTTTTTGAGTTGACTTTTTTCAAGTTTGACTTGATATGCTCGCCCCTTTAAACTAAGTCTTGGAGTACCACCTTCAGGATAAAAAAAAGTTGTTTTACATTTTGAAACCTCAATTTAGGAAGAAAACATACATGTTTTAGTGGTCCGGACAAAATTAGGTGTCTACAGCTGCCCCTCTTTGGCTATTGCTGAGAATCAGGAATCAGGCAAAGATAAACAAACACTAATTTTGTACGGTCAGTGAAATCACATGTGAAGAAAACGGAAAGGGGTTTTCTTTTTCTTTTTTCATTTTTTCATCAATTTTTTTTTTTTAGTTTTCTTTTTTTTCATTTTTTTTCATTTTTTTTCAGTTTTTTCAATTTTTTTTTTTTGAAAATAGTAAATTGAAGATTTTGTCTTTAAATTGAATTCCCTGACTAATCAAGGCTCGACCCGTTTTAAGAAAACGAATTCGATTTGCAAGAAAAGAAATGACCTTGACGATGGTCTCGGGGTCTTAACCTATCTTGTTCTCAGCTGTGTTTAAAATTATGGGTATCTCCTCCAGAAGCTTCGGCTATCACCACCAAAGTCCTGCTCATTTTTAAAACTGTAAAACTCTGAATATCTCCACCAAAGGCTTTGGCTATCACCACCAAAGACTTTCTACCTTTTTAAATGATTTTAAAACTCTTGATATCTCCATAGAGGCTTCAGCTATCACAACCGAAGACTTTCTCACTGTTTAAAATTTGTAAAAATTCTGGGTATCTCCTCCAGAAGCTTCAGCTGTCACCACCGAAGACTTTCTCACTGTTTAAAATTTGTAAAAATTCTGGGTATCACCTCCAGAAGCTTCAGCTATCACCACCGAAAACTTTCTACCTTTTCAAAGGATTTTAAAACTCTGGATATCTCCACGAGGCTTCAGCTATCACAACCGAAGACTTTCTTTCTTTTCAAAAAATTTTAAACTTCGGATATCTCCTCTAGAAGCTTTGAGAAATGATGCAGATGCTTCATGATGCAAATGCAAATGTCTTGAATTGATGCAAACGCTTCTTGATGTAGACGCAAATGACTTAGACTGGTGCAAATGTCTTTGATGCAAATGTAAATGACTTGATTTGATGCAAATTTTCTTGATGCAAATTCAAATAACTTAGATTGATGCAAATGCTTCTTGATGTAGATGCACATGTTGAATAAAATTATGGGTAACTCCTCTAGAAGAAGATTTCTCATTTTTCAAAATTATAAAACCTTGGATATCTCCACCAGAGGCTTCAGCTATCACCACTGAAGACTTGTTCACTTTTAAAACTGTAAAATTCTGGATATCCCCACCAGAAGCTTTGGCTATCACCACCAAAGGTTTGCTCATTTGTAAAATTCTGGGTAACTCCTCCAGAAGCTTTGGCTATCACCACCAAAGACTTGCTCATTGTAAAATTCTGGGTAACTCTTCCAGAAGAAGATTTCTCATTTTTCAAAATTATAAAACCCTGGATATCTCCACCAAAGGCTTCAGCTATCACCACCGAAGACTTTTTCATTTTTAAAATTTGTAAAATTCTGGACATCCCCACCAGAAGTTTTGGCTATCACCACCAAAGGTTTGCTCATTGTAAAATTCTGGGTAACTCCTCCAGAAGCTTTGGCTATGACCACCAAAGACTTTCTTATTGTAAAATTCTGGGTAACTCCTCCAGAAGAAGATTTCTCATTTGTAAAATTCTGGGTGACTCCTCCAGAAGCTTTGGCTATCACCACCAAAGACTTGCTCATTGTAAAATTATAGGTAACTCCTCCAGAAGAAGATTTCTCATTTTTCAAAATTATAAAACCCTGGATATCTCCACCAGAGGCTTCAGCTATCACCACCGAAGACTTGTTCACTTTGAAAACTGTAAAATTCTGGATATCCCACCAGAAGCTTTGGCTATCACCACCAAAGGTTTGCTCATTGTAAAATTCTGGGTAACTCCTCCAGAAGCTTTGAGAAATGATGCAGATGCATGCACATGTCTTTTAACAAGGTGCTCATGCTTCATGGTGCAAATGTAAATGCTTGGATTGATGTAAATGTTTCTTAGTGCAAATGCAAATGGCCTGGATTGATGCCCATGTTTCATGATGCAGATGCCCCTACTAATTGTGTTCATGTAACTAGTTTATGAATGGTGTAACTATAATTGCCACACAATAATGAAAATGCAATGATTCTAGAAATGATGCAATTGCTTGAGATGACGCAAATGCGAATTCCATGAAGAATGTAAATGTAAAGGTAAAATGCAGATGCTTATGGAATAATGCCAATGCAAATACCCATGAATGATGCAAATGCTTGCCGACACTCTGCAGATGTAAAAGCTCGATAAAGAGATGAGTGCTCATGAGTGATGCAAATGCCCCTGGTTGTTTTTCTAGACTTTGGCTTAGCCTTTCAAATTCATTTTTCCTCTTCAAATCAGAGTATATCTTCAATTCATTTTGGCTATTCTCTTTGCCCCAACAGTTTTCAAACTTTCATCAATAGAGATCTGAACCGGGTTCTATTTCTTCTTCTCATATCTGGAAGTCAAGACCTATCCTGGCAATTCTATACCTTTGGGTTAGAAAAATCCTTGTCTCATGTCAACATCAAAATGGGTATTTTAAAAAATCTCTTTATTTGTTTTCGCATCTTGAAAACTTCTGAACAAAAGAATATTAACCCCACAATGTGTGATGTACAAATTTTTTGAAGACTGATGATCATTGTTAGAAATTTCTCTAAGTATCAATCTGGTTTTTTTCAACAGGATTGGCAAGGCTTGGTATAACAAGATTCTGGCTTTTCCAGGAAAACTTCATGACAAAAATGTATATCCCTTCTAGGCTCACAAATGGAACAGGTTTTATAAATCATGAATTCATTGAGAACCAAGCAAATTCAACATTCTTTTAGTTTCCATATCAAGGCATTTTGACAAGCATCAAGATTAGCTGGGATGTTTAAACGGAAAGATTAATCTTGGAGGAAAAAAAATTCAGTTTTTGAAAACAATCCTCCGAATGAAAGTTGACAATATGGGAGGTTCAGGAATTCCTAGATGTTCCTCGATCACCACTTTTTTAAGATGACCTTCTCTCTTTTGTGGTATCGACACTTTCATAGATGGTATAAAAATTTTCCATTTCACTCTAGACCGCCCATTTTTTGGGTTTTCGCCCTAGAGTCCCATTCTTTCCAATTTTTCTCTCATTTTTTTTTTGTTCTACCATACACTGGAGAATTCTAAATTCTTCCTTAATGAAATGATAATTCGATGAGATGGGATAAAATCTGAGGAAAAACCTTTCAAATTAAATATTCATGCTTGATCAAAATGGACTTTTAAAGCACGTAATGTAGGCCATGGCTCAGGGTTCAGAAATAAAGGATAAATAGGCCTAAAATATGTGTTTGAGGGTAATCAGATCAAGGATCATTTCTTGAGGAGGATTCTCTTTGAAGCATTTGTCCCTTTTGGACTTTTCATTCATTTTGACTTTTGCATCTTTTCTTCTTCGTTCTTGGCTTTCAATTTGCCATCGTTTTTTCACACATTTTTTTGTGTGTATTTTTCTTTTATTTTTCTTGGCTTTTATTTCGCCATCTTTTCCTCTTCTTTTTTCTTTGACAGAGTGAGCCTGCATTTATTCGGGGCTCCATTTGCTTTGTATCTTTCTTTGAGCTAGGACTCATTTCTCAATGATCTTTAAAAAGATCTTTCCTCGCATTTGCCCCCCAGTGTAGAGGGTAATCCTTGATCAGGGTTTTAAAGAAAAAAGAATTCTTTTGGCTCAAAAGGGGTGACTATGGATAATTTGTTTTTGTGCGAAAGGGATATGAAAGATGGCCATTTCTCATGTCAAGCACAAATATTCACATTGAAAAGCAATCCCCAGGGGAAATAGATATTCAGAATTTCATTTTGCACTTTGGAATCGTCCGAATTCTCATATGCATAATATCACAAATTTTTTCATTTTTCATTTTCATTGCATGCCCCAATGATTCATGCGTTAGTCCATCCTTATTCACCATGTATCCATCATTTCAACATATGATGCCCCAATTTGATTAACCATGAGAATTTGTACCAACAAGGAACATAACAAGTCTAGGTCTGTACTGAAAAGATTGAGTTTCCAATCTGAGTTCTTTGAAGAGACAAGGAAAATATGACCCAAAAACGGGTTTTCTCTGGGACAAGGGATAATCTAGTTTAATCATTATGCCCCGAGGTGTCAATCATGAAGTGATGTTTGGGCAATTAATGTTTTGTGGTTTGTTGAAAATGACGTGAATAGTTTTGGCACAACCTTAACACAGACCAAATTACCATGATCTAAATTCTTGAATGAAAGTCTCATTTGTTTGAATTTCAAGGAGTTCGAATTTTTTTTTAAAAAAGTTCATTCCTTTGTTCATAGCCTAGACTAAGATCTACGTCTTTACTTATTCTGTGATGACAATGGTTTTATGAAGTTCAATCATTCATATTCCTTGAAGCATTAGGTATTTCAAATGTTCTTGATTCAAGGTTTAGGTATAGAGAAGCCCAAAAAAGAGGGGGGCGGGTCTTGGGTCATGTCTATCAATGATCAACAATATTCTCGAGACTGTCCATTATTAAAAATTCCTTAATGCTTGTTTTTGCAAATTCAAATTATTGTTAAAACACAACAAACACAAAGCATTTAAAATTCAATTAATTCATGTAGATGTTAACATGAGACAAGTACTTTCATCATCACAGTTATAGAACTACATGCGTCAAAAACCTAATAGGATCATGCACCATGTTTCTTATGACACTTGGCTTTCCCATCTTCAAAACTTATCGAACCAGCCTTGATGAGATCCCTGACCTTGTACTTCAAAACGGGGCAGTTCTCTGTTGAGTGACCTTGATTGCCAGAATGATAACCACAACACTCATTAGCATCATACCAGCTCGGATAAAGGGGCTTCAGAGGCTTTAATCGCATGGGTGTCACAAGGTGGTTCTGGATGAGTTGAGGTAATAGCTCACTGTATGTCACAGGAATCGGGTCATCCTGATTTCTTTCTCGCTTTTTATGCCCCCTTCGATTATTCCCTAGGTTGTTCGATTGATAGACAGATGTAAATTCTGGTGTAGTTGCAGTCATTGGTTGGTAAGGATAAAAACCTTGAGAGACATTGTTTAGGGTAGAGTAAAATGGCTGATACGAGGAGAATTGGGGAGGTGGGGCAAAGCCTTCCATGAATTGGGTATCTTCCTTTTTCTTTTCAGATGCCACCTTTTTCTTGGTATTGGATGTTCTTTCTCCTTCAATTTTCCCACCCTTGATAGCATTCTCAATCATTTGCCCTAAAATTACCATGTCCGAAAAAATTTTCGTGGTGTTGCCGACAAGTATATCATAGTACGGGGCCTGCAGTGTATTCACAAACATGACAGTGTTTTCCTTCTGAGTTAAGGGTGGTTATACTTGGGCGGCCAGGCTTATCCACCGTTGCGCATATTCTTTGAAGCTCTTAGTAGCTCTTTTCTTCATATTTTGCAAGGTAAGACGGTCAGGCGCCATGTCTGTCATATGCTTGTACTGGTTTAGAAAAACCCTAGCCAGGTCATTCCAAGAGCGAATCTGATCCTTGCTCAACTGATTATATCACCTAATTGCGGACCCGCTGAGGCTATCCTGAAAGTTGTGAATCAAAAGCTTATCGTTATCTATATGACTTGTCATCTTTAGGCAGAACATAGTGATATGGGCTGACGGATCGGTCGTCCCATCATATTTCACAAAGTCAGGGATCTTGAACTTAGGAGGAATGACTAAATCGAGGACCAAACATCGTTCTTTCGTATCTAAATTCACAAATACAATTGTACTTTCTACTGCCAGAAGCCTTTCATCTAACAACTGAGATTTCCCTTGGGAATCTGCCAACTCAACCTCATTTACTGCAACCATTTTCAACTTTGCCTGTTCAGCTGGATCATCTGAGTTTAGGACATTGATGGGGTTAACAGTGTTCTGGGCATCAATCATTACGACCTCATTCTGACCCTTTTGTGCCTCTAACCCTTTCCTGGCAACAAAGTTTTCAGTGTATCTTTTTCCCTTGATTACGGCGGACATCAGCTCCATCAATTTAGTCATTTGATCCTTAGATTCTTCCTGAGACTTTGCTAACTGTTCTCGCAATTCTTTCTGTTCCCTTTCCATTTTTTCCATTTGGGCAACTTGTTCATCCTCCATAGCACTAGCCTGTATTAAAAGGGTACTCAGTACTTCTTATACCTCTGATTTGAAATGGGAATTCTTTCAAAGACTACTAAAGCCAAGCCAACTTCTGTTTTATTTCCCCCAAATGTATATCGTGATGAATGAGCCATGATTGTCATTTAATGCATGTGAAGAATAAAAAAAAATGCAATAATGCTTGAAAAAGGATTTTTATTTTTTTCAAACAATTAATGAATATTTTGCCCCGACAAATATCTACTTATATAGGTATCACAGTGCCTTTGGGACGGATTAACACATTTATTACGGGCAATGTACGTACATCGTTGCCCGATCTACAAAACTTATTCAGAGTGTAAAATAGGTAACAAAAGGTTTAGAAATGTCCCTCCATGTGTTCCTATCTTCGGTATATCTAACGGAAATCTAGCATCGCTTCGCCTAGGTTCATTATATGAGAGTGAATTGGTTCTAAAGGCCCCGAATTGCTCCTCACTGTCGCCGGTGAAGGCTAGTAAGGCACCCTGATAAAAGCGGGTTCAATTCGTTAGACTCTATTTCCCTAGCCCATGCGGATTGTTAAACACGAAGGCTTAGGTAATTTAGTACTCTGGAAGTGTTTCACTAGCCCATGCGGACTGTTAATCATGAAGGCTTAGTTACTTTGCTCCCACCTAAAAGGACAGAACCCGGGTATAGGGCTCATGATATGCAAATGCACGTGTGGTGTGTGTGGAGGAACAACAAACCTTTCACCACCTATTCTACAAACCTTATTCTAAATGCCCTTAGCAATTAAAAAAAAATTTCACGAATAGTGTAACGCATTAACCTACAAGCAAATATAATATACAACCTTAAATAACTAGAGAACAGTAATAAAATGCATGCACATGAGTATGGACATATTTAAAAATATTTTATTATTTTCAAAATTCTCCTTATTAAAAAAAAAAAGCGGAAATTAAAAATTAAATACCAATTAAACCAACAAAATTGAGACTTCGATAACACACGACTAATTTTAGGCCTGACTCTCTAATAATCCCTAGTGGAGTCGCCAAGCTGTCGTAACCTAAAAAATAACGAGTCTCATCGCAAGACTTTATTATTCGTTAAGCGTGACATTAAAAAAAACCGAGGAAAAGTCGACTTAATTGCTCTAGATAAATGAAGGTTTTGAAAATGACCTTGGAAAATACATGGAGTCGCCACCAATCTTTTTTAGCTAGGTGTGATCGACCACCTATTAAAACCGGTTTTATAAAATATTTTAAAAATTAATTAAAACATTTTAAAAACCAATTTCAAGTCTGCGTTTTAAACCAGAGAAATCAAAGAAACGGGTTCGGGACTCGATTATGTATGGGGAAAGATTAGCACCCCTAGAACGCCCGTATAAAACTGTACCTTATTAATCGTGTGTTATCTCAAATCTTGGTATAAAGTTGGTTTTGAATTTAGTATTTCAAGTTAATTCCCAATTTAAAGAAAAATAATTCCATTTTTAATTGAAAATGATCCGGAATTTATAAATTTAAAATTTTCCTATATTCCCCAACAAACGTGGCAAAATATAGAAATTTTTATTAATTTTGGAAAACTTTCCGAATCATTCTCCTTTTAAAGAATCTATTCCGTTATTAATAATAATTGATGATATCCTCCCCAGCAAACCCGACAGAGAACTCATGAATTATTTTAACTCGGGAATATCTTTATTTTATTGAAAATCATTACCTTTTTGAAAACAATTAAAAGAAATGAATATGTATATGAATGACATAAATAAAATGACATAGCAAAGTCTAAATAATATAATGCAATCCTAAATGATATGATATAATTGAAATGTCTTAGTATATTCTAAATGAAATGAAATATTCTAAGTTATATGATATATACTAAGTGAAATGAAATATCCTAAGTCACATGATATATTCTAAATGAAATGAAATATCCTAAATGAAATAATATATCCTAAATGAAATGAAATATCCTAAGTCACATGATATATTCGAAATGAAGTGAAATGACCTAAGTAACATAATATATTCTATATGAAATGAAATATCCTAAGTCACATAATATATTCAAAATGAAGTGAAATGACCTAAGTAACATAATATATTCTATATGAAATGAAATCATTTAAATGACATGGCAAATATGAATGATATGGCATATAATTTAAATGACATGAAATATAGAATAATGCTATCATATAATATGCAAGAAAATAAAAATAAAAATAATAATGCATGAACATAGTATATGCTAAATAATATAAAAATAACTAAATAAAAAGAATAGGATATCATGAAATATTCAAAACCATATAATAAACCATAAAAAAAATATATAAATCAAAATAATAACAATACCATAGGAATTATTATAGAAAAAATCACATATTATAAAAAATTCATGAATATGGAAAATGCAATGCATGAAATGTATTTTTTCCTTTAATTAAGGAAATCTGTATATCTAAAAAGATATCCGGCTACCTTAGGAAAATATGTCAAATTAAATATTCTAAAACCAAAATACTTTGTGATTGTTTGAAAACAATTTTGAGAAGCTTACATTAAAAATAAAAACTGGGTTAAACCCTTTTTTAAATGGCTCTAATTTCCTAAGTTTAAAATCCCGGACTTGACCACCCTTAACCCCAGAGTTAAAAAATCATTTTTAGAGTTTAAAAAGGCTTAGAAACTACCCTAAGTCAGTAGCTAACCTTCCTAATCAGCTCCCTCTAAGTAACTTAACCAAAACAAAAAATGATTTTCTTTAAATTCAATTCTGACTCCACTGTCCAGATTTAAGCCACGATTTTTACCCTATTTTGGCAATGTACGAGTACTGGGTGAAAAAACTGTTTTGCCAAAATACATTTTTGCCTTTGATAAAATCATTTAAAAATCAAACTAAAAATATTTAAGACTCACAAAATGACTCACAAGCAATAGCTAGGACTTTTTGAAAGTTAAATAAAAATTGGCTAAGGGCTAGTTTAGCATTGCTGTTGGAAAAAGCTCGAGCTGGAAAAAGTGTGTTTATAAAAGTGTGGTGAAAAAGTGTGGTTTAAAAACTTTTAAGTGTTTAGCATTACTGTGAAATAGTGTTGTAGGAAATTGAAATGTTAAAAAAAGATATGTTTAAAATAATAAAAGTGTAGATATGTGAGGATAATAAAGTCATTTTATCCAAAAGCCAGCTTTTAAAGCCCAAAAGCTATATTTTTTTGCTTTTTGGTTTGGCTTTTCAAACTATGGTTTCAACAGCAGAAGCCATTTTTTTTATCTGTTTAGCATTGCGTTTGCGGTGAAAAGCAGCTTTTGACCTCAAAAGCTGTGCCAGAAGCAATACAAAACGAGGCCTAAGTAAAAAAAAATCACAAAGGTAGAATAATCAATTTGACAAACTTTAATTTTCCACAAGTGTGCTCAAGAGAGCATGACTTTAAACCATTAATTGGCCTAAGTCATTAGTCAAGTGGCATGAACATGAAATGCATGAAAAAATACAGCAAGTATAGTGCATGAAATGCATGAGTTTAAAACTAAATGTCATGAAAAAATGCATGGCATTTATATAGTGACCTAGACCTAAATGAACTTGATGCACCCAAAAGAGTGTATCTTATTTAACCTTGCACTAAAAAGATCAATTGTAAGTATAATGATTAGCAAGGGTCGAGTCCTCAGGGATTGGGTTTTAATCTATGAGTTATTAGTTTATAACTTACGTTCAAAGAAAATAATAAAAGAAAAAGGGGGTTTTCTTTAGAAGGAATACCTGAAAAAGTTTCACAATAAAATCTAACTAAACGACGAGATCTAAAATCACGTCGTCAAATAAGCATAAAACAAAGTTAATATACAGATAATATATTTATATAAATATAAACTTTACAATATAAATATAAATATATAGAAAATTAGGCGGTATAACCAGCCAATAAAAATAAATTAGGCGGTATAACCAGTCAATAAAAATAAATATAATTCTAAAAATAAGCAAACTAGAAAAGTAAGAAAACAAGTAAGTAAGAAGAATCAAATATGAAAAATATGGTTAAGGTTTCATTCTCCACCACTAGACATCATTAAGAATCAATTTCATATCTATCATCATTAATTAGCTATCAAAGTTAACAACCGTAGATAACAACAAGCTCTGTTATCCCAATCTTTCCTTAGTTTGATGACGTTTAGGTATCCCTAGTGGACGAGTTTAGTCTCGTGAGGGTTTACTAGGACGATACCCACAAACATTGAAGACATAAGAAAAACTAAAAATAATAATTATAACTAATCCTTCCAATATAAATTAGAGATAATCATTGGACAAGTCTTAAAAATTAATCAGCTTAAAGAAATTCACAAAAAAATCTTGCTTGAATGTAAATAGTTTGAGTTAAGCCAATATTAAAATAACATATTTCAATCAAAATAGTGCATATTCAAACTTAATCTCAACTTCTCACATGGGATACTCTCTTGATTTTCACTCTTTAAAGTAGTGGTAAAGTGTTTACACTCAATCAATCTCATGAAAACACTTCTACCATATGCTTGCTTGTCCACCTATTCTCCACTATTTAGATCATACAACTTCATAAATCAAGAGGTCTTTATTCAAGGTTGTAATGGGGCCAAAGGGTTATAATGTGGTTAAAGAACAAAAGGATAAAGATATCACAAAGGTTCCAAAGAGTTCATAGAGTTTAGAGACATAATAAGATCATACAAATAAAACTTCTCAAAACTCTTATAAAGCACATAATAACATAGGCTAAATATTCATGTTGAGCCTTTGCATCATTGTAACCAACTTTGTAACATCTTTTTCTTTACTTTAACTAGAAGTTCAAGAGAAGTTTTTTTTTTTTATATGGGAATGTATTTGACAATGATCCCTTTCTTTTTCTCTTGACTTTTTCTTTTCTTTTCTTCCCCCACACTTATCTTTTGTTTCCAACCCAAGTTTTTAACTAAAAGTATCCCTTGTTTTTTTTTGCAATATGTCTCAAAATATATAATCCATCTTTAGAACAAGGGTTATATTTAGGCTAGGTGTAAGTTGTGGTTACCAAATAAATAGCTTATTCAATGTAGGCTCAAATTGGCTCACTAGTGGTGTGTTCTCTTGGAACATCAATAAGGGATGGCTGTTTGGCCCTGGCTAAAAATCCTAATGCCTCTATCATATTCATGTTGTCACATGCATCAATATAGTCTCAACAAGGTCTAAAGCAAGTTCTAGAGAATCATGTAATCATAAGAGCACTCAAGAAAGAAATTAGATTGATTTGTATAATGCGTCAATCATTATAGGCTCAAAAACTCACAAGGATGATTATACAAGTCAGATTAAGTCTAAACATGCTTCTTTCTCAATCAACATATCATATTAACATTGGCTCATAAAAAGGTTGATATCAAGCTCAATTCTCATGAAAATCTTCTCACTAATAAATCTGTTTTAGACTTATGCAATTCATATCTCATCATAGTATTGAAAGTAACTAAAACACACTAAAAACAATAATAATAATAATAATAAAGACTCATAAAAAAAATAGTAGACAAAAATAAAAGAAATCCTAAATCATTCCCCGCACACTTAATTCTTACATTGTCCTCAATGTAAGTCTATTAACCCAAATGAAAGAATCATGTGTAAGAGAAAAGAACTAATAACATAAGAATAGGAACAACTAAGACTCAAAACAAAACAAACTCATGCAACCTAAATAATCCTAAAATACTAAACAAAAATTAACAAGTAAACATAAAAAAAAGAAAAGAAAAACATATGCAGATAATAAACGGACCAGATAGTTTTTTTTTTTTGTTGAAAAGATTAAATCAAACTGACAAGGTATGTCTCAAGTCTCCCTTACTCAGACCTTGTTCAGAATGAATGCTTCTAAATGGCTTAAAACACAACAATTTTTTTTTATTTTTTTATTTTTTTATTTTTTTTTGAAAAGATTAAATCAAACTGACAAGGTATGTCTCAAGTCTCCCTTACTCAGACCTTGTTCAGAATGAATGCTTCTAAATGGATTAAAACACAACATTTTTTTTTTTTGAAAAGATTAAATCAAACTGACAAGGTATGTCTCAAGTCTCCCTGACTCAGACCTTGTGCAAAATGAATACTTCTAAATGGCTTAAAACACAAAAAAAAATTTTTTTTTTAATTATCCAGCCTCTTGCTCTCTCTAAAGAAAAAGAAAACTAGAGAAAAGAAAGAAGAAGAAAATAAAAAGATCAATTGTAAGTATAATGATTAGCAAGGGTCGAGTCCTCAGGGATTGGGTTTTAATCTATGAGTTATTAGTTTATAACTTACGTTCAAAGAAAATAATAAAAGAAAAAGGGGGTTTTCTTTAGAAGGATTACCTGAAAAAGTTTCACAATAAAATCTAACTAAACGACGAGATCTAAAATCACGTCGTCAAACAAGCATAAAACAAAGTTAATATACAGATAATATATTTATATAAATATAAACTTTACAATATAAATATAAATATATAGAAAATTAGGCGGTATAACCAGCCAATAAAAATAAATTAGACGGTATAACCAGCCAATAAAAATAAATATAGTTTTAAAAATAAGCAAACAAGAAAAGTAAGAAAACAAGTAAGTAAGAAGAATCAAATATGAAAAATATGGTTAAGGTTTCATTCTCCACCACTAGACATCATTAAGAATCAATTTCATATCTATCATCATTAATTAGCTATCAAAGTTAACAACCGTAGATAACAACAAGCTCTGTTATCCCAATCTTTCCTTAGTTCGTCGTTAAATAGAACAAGCTCTCTATTTAATCTCTCACCATCAAACAACTTAGAATAAGCTCTCTAAGTTCAATTTAATGGCAGCTTTATGATGAGAAAGATAGGTTGATCTAAGCAACAAACACATAAGCTCGGATTGTTCAACTTAGGTTATGTTCCACTTTGCAATTATTGAAAACTTGACCATAATCATTAATCACAAATTGCCAGTTATGAATAGGAAATCAAGACAATTACACGGATCAAGATTCCTAAACTAGCAATAGATAATTATCAAGATCTATCTAGTTGTACACCTAAACAAATCAAGACAACATCATGAACAATTCTTGTAGAAGAACATAAGCAACTTTGATAGAAAATTAATGATAGATAGAATCTGAAAATCAATTATAAAACATGTCTAGGGCTTTGAAATCACCCTTAACCAAATAGAAGTTTAGTCTAGCATAGGCATTATAAACATAAAATTAAATAGAATCTAAGAAGAAAGTAAAAGAAAGAAAGAAGAAGAAGGCTTAGAGAATTTTATTACAATGGCTAATATCCTACCAATCTACAATGTCTCTTACAATCATCCAAGGCCCTCTATTTATACACATTTTGGAGAGCTAAATGACAAGAGACAAGCTTTATAAATTTCAAAGGTAGGTATAATAGGTGGGTGCATTTTTCTAACAATTTTCGTCATATTGTATGACAATTTTGATCAGCCAGCTTGATGGTCGATTTTTTCAATCTTGGAGGCTTTATCTGATCACATGGTCTTCTAGAAAAATGTTTCCCTATCAGTTGGTGATCCATAGCCGTTAGAATCAGCTCATTTGCTGATGTGGATCAGAAGATATGGTCAAAATACCAAAACTGATCAGCACAGACGTCATTGCACATCAGCCAACTTGATGGTTGATTTCGCTAGGGAAAACGACTCCGTTTCAAGAAGTGTAAAGCATGAAAAAGATAGATATGCCTCTTAACTTTGCACTGTAAAAAATTCAGCCTTATTGCTTCAGTGAAACTCCAGATATAGCTGATAGGGCAAAAGGTGTCGGAACTGGAACTGAACTGGATTTGCCCTTAATTCTTGATTTAACCTAGTAATCTGAAATCACTCAAAGAAACTCGTGAAAAACACCAAATTACATAAAAATATAAAAAATCATAAACACAATTAGACTAAGCAATAATAACTCGTATTTGACACAAAACAATAATAAAACATAACTAAAAACTATATAATTATACGAGTTATCAGAACTTGCATGGCATTTAATGCAACCTAGACCTAAAATGCATGAACATGCATAGCAAATAAACCAAACCTAGTAACTAAAATATGCATGGCATTTTCACAAACACAAAGCATGCTTAAACCAAAAACTCAACCAAATATCATGCAAATGCTAACCTATCAACTAACATGGCAAGAATGCACATACAATGCAAAAATTCAAGGAGTGGCCGAATGGCCTATGTAACTAGCAAGCATGGCATTTTCACAAACACTTGGTATACTAACATGCAAAACTAAATCAAATGTCATGAAAATGCAAAACCTACCAACTAACATGGCAAAAATGCAACACACAATGCAAAACACATGGAGTAGCCGAATGGCCTCAAGCTCCAACAAGCATGGCATTTTCACAAACACTTGATATACTAACATGCTCAACTAAAATATAACACTCAAAACATGCAAACACAAAGTAGAAATACTAAAACCAAACAAGCATTTTCACAAACACTTGATATACTAACATGCTCAACTAAAATATAAAACTCAAATCATGCAAAAACCACATAAGCATTTTCACAAACACTTGATATACTAAATCTAAAACACCAACAAATTTAAACATTATGAAAACAGAAAATTAAAAATGTAAGAACATGATATTTAAATAATAAATGGCAACAAACAAAGCAACCAAATTAAAATATGACTCAAGTATGAAATAGAATAACACTTCAAACATCAAGATTAAAGAAAATAATAATAATAACATGATAAAATAAACAAAACAGCAACTTAAATAAAGAATGTAGGCCATTCGACCATGGTGAGAAATTGTAAAAAATATATTTAAGAATGAGATGAAGAAAGAACTTAAGAAGAACAATAAAAAAACATTTATTTAAAAAGGAAACTCACCAAATAGTAATCAAAATAGCAAAAACAAGAATGGAAAATCAAGAAAGTGCAAGAGTTGGTGCTCAAGAGCAACCTCAAGAAGCTATATTTCAAGCTTTATCTCTTCAAACTTTCCTTTCTTTTCTAAACTTTTCTTTTTTGCTTTCAACCAAGGAGAGAAAAACTAAGAAAAACTAAGAGCAATCAGCCAAATGAAAGTGAAAAAATAAAATCTGAACCTCCCCCTAGAGCTGGCCGAACCCCCTCTAAATCATGCAAAGATGTTGTCATTTTTTCCCAACTAATTTTCCATCAAATGGCTAATAATTCAAGGTGAAAAAATCATGAAATTATCACCCTTATATTAGCATATCAGCTGTCCCAAATTACAGCTATTCAAGAATAATGTTGACACTCTCTCTTGGCCTATGTGGCTTAATCACCATGGCTTTATCAAAGAGAATCTCTAACTAACTCTTAATTCTTGGACATTTGATTGAAAAATCAGAAGCTTCCTCCTTCCTTTGGGCCTTGGCAGGCCAGCACTTCTCTTTTCCAGCCCAAGTCTGATTTTTTCAAAGGCCCAAAGAAGCCCTTTTCGGTTGCTTGGGTGAAATGATCGTTTTGCCCCCCGGATGCAAATAAATGTCAAACGGACTTCGAATTCAAATTTTATTTTTTTAATACCTCCAAAATAATAAAACATTGATTTCTGGAAGTTTTCAAAATTATCCGAGTCCGTTTGCTATTTATTTGGATTTTTTTCTTCCAAAAATGCCCTTTTATGCCCCTACATTTTACCATTTTTAAAACGAGCTCCAAATCAATATTTTTCTTTACCAATCTCTTCAAAATAATTTAAAAGGGTGATCTGGAAGTTTTCATAATTGTTGGAGCTCATTTGGTATTTTTTCGGGATTTATCTGCTTGAATTACTACATAGGGCTCGGGATTTGGCCATTTTGCAAACGAACTCCGAATCAAGATTTTCTTTCACCAATCTCTTCCAAATAATTTAAAAATGATATTTGCAAAGTTTCAGAATTTTTGGAGTCCATTTGCTATTTTTTCGGGATTTATCTTCTTGAATTATTGCATAGGAGGCCCGAGATTTGGCCATTTTGCAAACGAACTCCGAATCAAGATTTTCTTTCGCCAATATCTTCCAAATAATTTAAAAATGAGATTTTCAAATTTTCAAAAGATTTGGAGCTCATTTGCTATTTTTTCAGGATTTTCCTTTTTGAATTACTACACAAGAAGCCCGAGATTTGGCCATTTTGCAAACAAACTCCGAATCAAAATTTTATTTTTCCAATCTCTTTCAAATGATTTGAGAATGAGATTTGCAAATTTTTAGAATTTTTGGAGTCCGTTTGCTATTTTTTCCAAATTTTCCAATTTTGCCCTTTTGCCTCCGAAACCCGGTTTTGCTCAAAACAAGTCCGATTTTCAGATTTTCTTCAAGCTGAGCCTTGGGCTATCCCTTTTTAATCATTCCTCATCCATTGGGGGCTTTTTTCTTACCAAGTCCGGCCATTTTTGTGACTCTTCCCGATTTCACCGAAATCCACTAAAAACCTTAATTCTCGGTTTTCTCCTGGACTGACTTTCCTTTCGGTTTTTCTTTCAAGTGGCTTCTCCATTATCCATAGTCAGTGCTTATCTTTCATTTGAAACCATCAATTTTGACCAATTCAATCGTTTAAGCATTTTTCTCCAAATTTCTCGGATTAGGGTTTCCTTTCTACTGAATCTACAAATCCCAACTTACGAACTCCGTATCTTTCAATGTAGACCTCGGATCATCAAAATTCTTTCACCATTTTTCAATTGAACTTCAAATCTTGATTTTGAAAGTTGGTTGACTTTTTCAGTAGTTGACTTTCTGTTGTTGATTTTTTGGGGTTGACTTTTTTCAAGTTTGACTTTTTATGCTCGCCTCCTTAAACTAAGTCTCGGAGTACCACCTGCAGGATGAAAAAAGTTGTTTTACATTCTGAAACCTCAATTTAGGAAGAAAACATACCTGTTTTAGTGGTCCGGACAAAATTATGTGTCTACAGAAGGTTTTGAAAATGACCTTGAAAAAAGACATAGAGTTGCCACCAATCTTTTTTAGCTAGGTGTAGTCGGCCATCTATTAAAACCGATTTTATAAAATATTTTAAAAATTAATTAAAACACTTTTAAAACCAATTTCAAGTCTGCGTTTTAAACCAGAGCAATCAAAGAAACGGGTTCGGGACTCGGTTACGTGCGGGGAAGGATTAGCACCCCCACGACGCCCGTATAAAATGGTACCTTATTAATCGTGTGTTATCTCAAGTCTCGGTAAAAAGTTGGTTTTAAATTTAGTATTTCAAGTTAATTCCCAATTTTAAGAAAAATAATTCCATTTTTAATTGAAAATGATCCGGAATTTATTAATTCAAAATTTTCCTATATTCCCCAACAAACGTGGCAAAATATAGAAATTTTTATTAGTTTTGGAAAACTTTCCGGAAATCATTCTCTTTTTAAAGAAGATATTCCATTATTAATAATAATTGATGATATCCTCCACAGCAAACACGACAGAGAACTCATGAATTATTTTAACTCGGGAATATCTTTATTTTATTGAAAATCATTACCTTTTTGAAAACATTTTAAAAGATATGAATATGTATACGCATGACATAAATAAAATGGCATAGCAAAACCTAAATAATATGATGCACCCTAAATGATATGATATGATTTAAATGTCTTAGCATATTATAAATGAAATGAAATATCCTAAGTTATATGACGTATTCTAAATGAAATGAAATGACCTAGGTACCATAATACATTCTATATGAGATGCAATATCCTAAGTCATATGATATATTATAAATGAAATAAAATATCCTAAATGACATAATATATATCCTAAATGAAATGACCTAGGTAACATATTATGTTCTACATGAAATGACTTAGGTAACATAATATATTCTATATGAGATGAAATAATTTAAATGACATAGCAAATATGAATGATATGGCATATAATTTAAATGACATAAAATATAAAATAATGCTATCATATAATATGCATGAAAATAATAATGAAAATAATAATGCATGAACAGAGTATATGCTAAATAATATGACAAAAATAACTAAATAAAAAGCATTGGATATTAAATATTCCAAATCATATAATAAACAATATAACATAACTCAAAATCATAACAATATCATAGAAATTATCATAGCAAAAATCACATATTACATAAAATGTATGAATATGGAAAATGCAATGCATGAAAATGTATTTTTTTTCCTTTAATTAAGGAAATCCGTATATCTAAAAAGATATCCGGCTACCTTAGTAAAATATGTCAAATTAAATATTCTAAAACCAAAATACTTTGTGATTGTTTGAAAACAATTTTGAAAAGTTTAGATTAAAAATAACAACTAGGCTAAACCTTTTTTAAATGGCTCTAATTTCCTAAATTTAAAATCCCGAACTCGACCACCCTTGACCCGAGACTTAAAAAAATCATTTTTAGAGTTTAAAAAGGCTTAGAAACTACCCTAAGTCAGTAGCTAAACTTCCTAATCAGCCCCCTCTAGGTAACTTAACCAAAACAGAAAAATAATTTTCCTTCAAATTCAATTCTGACTCCACTGTCCAGTTTTAAGCCACGATTTTTTACCCTATTTTTAAAAATTCAAAAACATCTAAACAAAATACTGGAGACTTAGGACATGCAAAACTACATGGAAAAAAATCAGCTTAATTTTTTGATTAAAGATGAATGCCCAGAAAAATCGGGAAAGTACGAGTGCTGGGTGAAAAAAAACTGTTTTGCCAAAATATATTTTTGCCTTTGATAAAATCATTTAAAAATCAAAGTAAAAATATTTAAGACTCACGAAATGACTCACAAACAGTAGCTATGACTTTTTAAAAGTTAGACAAAATTGGCTAAAGTAAAAAAATCACAAAGGTAGAATAATTAATTTGACAAACCTTAATTTTCCACAAGTGTGCTCAAGAGAGCATGACTTTGAACCATTAATTGGCCTAAGTCATTAGTCAAGTGGCATGGACATGAAATACTAACATGCAAAACTAAAGAAAATAACAAAAATAACAAGCATTTTCACAAACACTTGATATACTAACATGCAAAACTAAAATATAACACTCAAATCATGCAAACACAAAGTATAGATATTAAAACTAACAAGCATTTTCACAAACACTTGATATACTAAATATAAAACATCAACAAATTTAAACATTATGAAAACAGAAAATTGAAAATGCAAGAACATGATAATGAACTCATAAATGGCAACAAACAAAGCAACCAAATTAAAACATGCTTCAAGTATATGAAGTAGAAGAACACTTAAAGCATCAAGACTAAAGAAAATAACAAAAATAACATGACAACTCAAAGCCAAAACAACAACAATAATTAAAAAATATAGGCCATTCGACCATAGTAAGAAAAATAAGAAAAAAATTGTAAAAAAAAAAAAAAAAAAAAAAAAAAACTTGTTTAAGAAAAAGATGAAGAAAGAACTTAAAAAGAATATAAAAAACACTTATTTAAAAGGAAAACTCACCAAAAATAATCAAAATAGCAAAAACAAGAATGCAAAATCAAGAAAGTGCAAGAGTTGGTGCTAAAAGCAACCTCAAGAAGCTATTTTTCAAGCTTTATCTCTTCAAACTTTTTTTTCTTTTCTAAACTTTTTCTTTTTGCTTTCAACCAAGGAGAGAAAAACTAAGCAAAACCAAGAAGAAATCTAAAAAATGAAGTCTCTAAAATAAAAATCTGGATCCCCTTTACAAGGCTGGCCGAATTCCCCCTAAAATAAGCTAGGATGTTGTCATCCTTTCTCCAACCAATTTCCATCCAAGGGCTAGTGATTCAAGGTGAAAAATCATGAAGTTATCACCCTTAGAATAGGCCATCAGCTGTCCATAATTACAGCTGTTCAAGAATAATGTTGACACTCTCCCTCTTCATGCATTGGCCCATGTGGCTTAATTACAATGGCTTGATCAAAAATCTCTTACTAACTCTTAATTCTTGGCCTTTTGATTGAAAAATCAGAAGCTTCTTCCCTCCTTTGGGCCTTGGCTAGCTAGCACTCTCTTTTCCAGCCCAAGTCTATTTTTTAAAAGGCCAAAAGAAGCCCATTTCGATTGCTTGGGTAAAATGACCGTTTTGCCCCCCGGATGCAAATAAATGGCAAAAGGAGTCCAAATTCAAATTTTATTTTTTTAATACTTTAAAAATAATAAAATTTTGAATTTTGAAAGTTTTCAAAAAATTTCGAGTTTGTTTGCTATTTATTTGGATTTTTTCTTCCAAAAATGCCTTTTTATGCCCCTACATTTTACCATTTTTTAAACGAGCTCCAAATCAAGATTTTCTTCACTAATCTCTTCCAAATAATTTAAATGTGTGATATGGAAGTTTTCATAATTTTTGGAACTCATTTGGTATTTTTCCAAAATTTTCTAATTTTGCCCTTTCGCCTTTGAAACTCGGTTTTGCTCAAAACAAGTCCGTTTTTCAGATTTTCTTCAAATTGAGCCTTGGGCTATCCCTTTTTAATCATTCTTCATCCATTGGGGGCTTTAGTCTTACCAAGTCGGGCCATTTTTGTGATTCTTCCTGATTTCACCGAAATCCACCAAAAACCCTAATTCTCGGTTTTCTCCCGGATTGACTTTTCGTTCAGTTTTTCTTTCAAGTGGCTTCTCCATTACCCGTAGTCAGTGCTTATCTTTCATTTGGAACCTTCAATTTCGACCAATTCAATTGTTTAAACACTTTTCCCTAAATTTCTCGGATTAGGGTTTCCTTTCTACTGAATCTCCATATCCCTACTTCCGAACTCCATATCTTTCAATGTAGACCTCGGATTATTAAAATTCATTCGCCATTTTTCAATTGAACTTCAAATCTTGATTTTGAAAGTGGGTTAACTTTTTCAGTAGTTGACTTTTTGAGGTTGACTTTTTGGGGTTGACTTTTTCAAGTCTGACTTTTTATGCTCGCCCTCTTAAACTAAGTCTCGGAGTACCACCTGCAGGATGAAAAAAGTCTTTTTACATTATGAAACATCAATTTAGGAAGAAAACATACCTGTTTTAGTGGTCCGGACAAAATTAGGTGTCTACAATGATTATGGTCAAGTTTTCGCTAATTGCAAAGTGGAACGTAACATAGGTTAAACAATCCGAGCTTATGTGTTTGTTGCCTAGATCAACCTATCTTTCTCATCATAAAGTTGCCATTACACTAAATCTAGAGAGCTTATTCTAGGTTGTCTAGTGGTTAGAGATTAAATAGAGAGCTTGTTCTATTTAACGACTAACTAAGGAAAGATTGGGGTAATAGAGCTTGTTGTTATCTACGGTTGATAATTTTGATAGTTAATTAATGTTGATAGATCTGATTATTGATTCTTAATGATGTCTAGTGGTGGAGAATGAAACCTTAACCATACTTTTCTCATATTTGATTATTTCTTATTTACTTGCTTTCTTCTTTTGATTGTTTACTTTAGTTTAAACTGATTCTAAAAACCTCCCTTTTTATTTTGTTTTCTTTGAATTTAAGTATAAATTAATAATTCTTAAACTAAACACCAATCCTTGTGGACACGACCTTTGCTTATTGCTATATTTTACAATTGATATTTTTAGTGCAAGGATTAAATAAGATATACTCTTTTGAGTGCATCAATCATGAATTACAAATTGCTACTATTGAATAAGAAATCAAGATAATTACATGGATCAAGATTCCTAAACTAGCATTAGATAATTGTCAAGATCTATCTAGTTGATCACCCTAAACAAATCAAGACAATATCATGAACAATTGTTGTAGAGGAACATAAACAACTTTGACAGAAAACTAATAAATGATAGAATCTGAAAATTAATTACATAACATATCTAGGACTTTGAAATCACCCTTAACAAAGGAGAAGTTTAGTCTTGCATAAGCATATTTAACATAAACATGAATATTCAAAGGAAACTAAGAAGAAAAATAAAGACTAAGAGATTAGAGAAGAAGAAGAAGAAGAAGAAGAAGAAGAATATTGATAAACAATCAAAAGCATGTGCTAGTTGGTGACTCAAAAAATGGTATTTATCGAGCTTTTTGACCTTGGAAACCTTTTCTTGTTGATCGAGGGAGCTAGGAGTCAAAATAAGGCAATTTTGGGAAATTTCTGATTTTTTTCTGTATTTTGCGATTTTGGGGTCAGTAGCTCGGCGCTGCAGCTCCAACTTCTAGCGCTGCAGCGCCAAGTTTCTGTCCATGGGGAGCTGCGGTGCCGAGCTCCCTGTCTTGGCCCGTCTGGCTGCTACACCGTCTCTCACTTCGTTGGCTGATTTGGGTGACCATTCCTTGTTTGATTTGGGCGTGTAAACTATCGTTGGAAAGGTATTCAAGTCAACATAATGATTTCTTAGCAACAAGCTTTGGAAGTCAAATCTGCTTGATCACTTAGCACTAAGAATTTGATCTTTTTGACTCCCATGTCTTCTACCATCATATGATTGCGACTTTATAAGCTCTTTAACATCATATTTGACATGTTTTGACTTTATCTCATCCAAAATACCTATAATTCACAAAAATATAGTAAAATGACAAAGAACTTAAGAATTAAATAACAAAGTATAAGGAAATAATATATGAACAATATATGAAATTAAGCACTTATCACATAAAAAAAGTATTTTAAAAATCATTTCAATAACCAATATACAATAATTATCATACTTACCAAATAAAAGTTAATAAACTTTTCACATTTATAACAACAAATATGTAAGATAAATAAATATATTAAAAAAAAAAACATTTTCTCAAAAACATTTTTTCAAAATATATATATATTTTTATGAATCTCAAAATATATATTAGGTTCAAAAATATTAGAGTGATAGATTGCGACAAGACCTGCTATTGGTCGAGCCTGGGCAGGTGTTTTTCTGATCCGGCCCAGCCAAAATCACTGTTTATAGAATAAAAAATATTTTTTTATTTAAATTTAATTATAAAAATATATAAAATATTTTTTTTATTAAGGATGAACAGTGAATTCGGGCCCGTGGACCGGGCCTAGGCAAGGAAGTTGAAAAATTTTTGGGCCGCGGCCCTGCCCATGAGTAGGTCTAATTGCGACTTACCTTCACAAAAAATTCACGCTATCGATATTTATTTCCAAAATTACCAAGTCTGACTTTAATATAAATAACATTGTATTTAATAAAGTATTGAAAATTTT
The DNA here is from genome assembly GCA_030761205.1 of Fremontodendron californicum. Lineage (NCBI taxonomy): Eukaryota > Viridiplantae > Streptophyta > Magnoliopsida > Malvales > Malvaceae > Fremontodendron > Fremontodendron californicum. The sequence continues at coordinate 18,773,991 of JAULJL010000020.1, read as the reverse complement.
CAATGCATTGAAAAAAAAAATTCAATATTTAATTTTTTCAATGTGTTTGATAATCTATATTAAATTTTACTTAATACAAAATTTTAAATTAAAAAATTTTGAATGAGATAAGTAGGTAGAGAGCTACTTATCACTTAATGCAAAAAATATTATGTCAATTTTATTTTTAAAAATTTATATTTGAACTAAATTATCTTTTTTTGTTACTAGTCATTGTGTCACATGCGTTGCACGTGATATTACACGTTAATTATCTTGTGTTTGTTAAATAATTTATGTTTAATAATAAAAAAAAGTATTAAAATAATTATCACATTGAATATCCTAATTACCTTAATTTCTTTTTTAAGAGATGCAAGTGATTTTAACTCCCTATAAACCAAAAATCTAACAATTACATAAACAAATCTCTAGCAAAAGATAATTTAGATGCTTTTAAACTCTAAATTAACACTTATTGTTTGATAAAATTAAACAACTTAAGAGTTCTACACATAATTTAATTGCAAAATGGCCAAATCCAGAACCCACTATGTAGAAATTCAACAAGATAAATCCCGAAAAAATAGCAAAAGAGTTCCAAATTTTCTGAAAATTTACAGATCTCATTTTTAAATTATTTGGAAGATATTGGCAAAATAAAATCTTGATTCGGAGTTCGTTTGCAAAATGGCCAAATCCCGGGTCCCTTACATAGTAATTCAAGCAGATAAATCCCGAAAAAATAGCAAATGAGCTCCAAAAATTATGAAAACTTTCAGATCACAATTTTAAATTATTTGGAAGAGATTGGTGAAGAAAAATCTAGATTCAGAGCTCGTTTAAAAAATGGTAAAGTTCGGGTGCATAAAAGGGGCAATTTTGGAAATAAATCCGAACTAAATAGCAAATAGACTCGAAAAATTTTGAAAACTTACAAAATTCAATTTTTTATTATTTCGGAAGTATTAAAAAAGAAAATTTGAATTTGGAGTCTGTTTTCTATTTATTTAGGTTCGGGGGTCAAAAAGGTCATTTTACCGAAGAAATCAAAAGGGCAAATTTGTAAATAAGGAAAATATGAAAGAAGAAGGAATTACTGAGATTTTACTTCCTTTTATCAGCCAGCATAGAGGAGAAGAAGGAAGCTTGATCAATTTAATTCCTTAGTCACTATCAAGCTCACATGCTACCACTAACACCTTGCAAATGGTCCCCCCTTCATCCAATGGCTTAGGTGCCTTATAGGCTAGTTGAACGCACCATCCAAAATGGCCAAGTTTAAATTCCAAGATGATATTTTTATTTTTCATGAAAGAACCCTCATCTAATTGCTAAGAATGGAAGAACACAACTCATCCAAAGGTGGACATCCATTTGGCCAAGCAAAGAAGTGCATGGCATTGTTCCTTTTCATCCAATGGCTTAGGCCATGTACAAGGGTTGAGTAAACATGTTAAGGGCTGGATTTAATCTACAAGATGTCATTTTTATGTTGTCCTCATCCAATGATCAAGAATGGAAGAGCACAACTTATCCAAGGGTAGGCACTCAAAGGGCCAAGCAAGGGAGTGCATGGAATTGGTCCTTTTTTTCATCTAAGGGTTGAGGTTATTATGAGGGCTGAGTACACATCTTAAGGGCTGCTATCAATTGGCAAGATGACATTTTTATGTTTTCATGAAAATATCTTAATCTAAAGGCCAAAATTGGAGGAGAAAAAGTGTAAATTCCATCCAAGGGTTGGAGGGCAATTCGGCCAAGCCATTAGAGGGGGGGCTAATTTCATTTTTTGGGGAAGTTTTAGAGGCTGTAGTCAGTAGCTAATTTAGAAAAGAAAAGTTTTTGAAATATAAAAAAAAGGTTTTCAGTAGAAGAGCTTGAAGGTGGTCATCTCTACCAAGCTCTAGTATAGTTTTCTTCTTGTTTTCCATGGTGATTTTTTTATTTTCTATCTTGTTTTCCTACTACATTTCTCATAGAAATCAAAGTTTTAAAAGGTTTATTTAAATTTTCATCTCTTCTTCTTCATAAAAAAATGGTTGAAAATAAATTTTTTTATGAGATTCTTGCTTTAGCCGAATGTAGCATGAGTGATTGCCTTGATCTTTTTTTTTTTTTTTTGCATGATGTTGTGGGAAACATGATTTTTGAACGTTTATTTAAGTATTTTATGTTCTGATTTTTTACAAAAAATGAAGCAAAAGAGATTGAAATGGCTACATGATCTTGGTAAGACCAAGTGACCATGGTTAGGGGAGAGGCTATGCCCATTTTTACCTGCCATGAAGCTCACCTTAATTTTGTTGTTTAGCATGGTTTATTTTCTGATTTTGAAATGGAAAGGCTTCATGATCTTGGCAAGACCAAGTGATTATGGTTAGGTGAGAGGCTATGCCCATTTTATACCAACCATGGAGCTTAACTTTCCTAGTTTTATTTACTAGTTTTGCTTGTTATTTGCTTTGCATGTCTATGCTTAATTTTTTATATGTTCTTTACATTATTTTCTATGCTATATTTGCTTCTATATTTCTTTTCCATGCTTAATGATTTTCCCTTGTAGGTTCGTCCTTTGTGTTCGTTGGGATCATATTGTGCATTTTCTCATATATCATGTCTTATGTTATAAACATGTTTGCATTTTATATTTGGTCATATGACCATTCGACTACTCCATTATTCTATGCCTTGCATGTGCATTTTCATCTTGCCTTTTGGCTTCTTTGTATTCACATGCCATGAGCTTCTATATTTTGATTTTAGTATGTCATATGCTTGTGAAAATGTCATGACATTATGTATCTTGATATGATTTGTCATGTACTTGTGCCATTTATTAGATAGGATTACATTAGAGTCCCATGTGACCATTCGGCCTCTTCATGCATTCCTTGCCTTGTCATGCATTTGCATTTTGTTTAGGTAACATGCTTTGCATTATCATATCTTGAAATTGTGTATTAGTTGCTGTTTGTTCAAGCATTATTATTAGGCTCATTGGTCATTGTATGTTCATAGTATTGCTATGCATTCTCATTACATTTTAGGTCTAGGCCATATTGGTATTGCCATGCATATTAGGTCTTAAATCATATTGGTATTGCCATGCATTGCTATGCTACCTAGGTGATAACTCGTATAATTATATAGTTTTTAGTTATGTTTTATTAATGTTTTGTGTCAAATACGAGTTATTATTGTTTAGTCTAATTGTGTTTATGATCTTTTATATTTTTATGTATTTTGGTGTTTTTCACAAGTTTCTTTGAGTGATTTCAGATTACTAGAATTAAGGGCAAATCCAGTTCAGTTTCAGTTCCGACACCTTTTGCCATATCCGCTATATCTCGAGTTTCACTGAAGCAATAAGGCTGAAATTTGTAGCCATGCAAAGCTAAGAGGCATATCTATATTTTTCATGTTTTACACTTCTTAAAACGGAGTCGTTTTCCCTAGCGAAATCGACCATCAAGTTGGCTGATGTGCAATGACGTCTGTGCTGACATGTTTTCGTATTATGCCCATATCTTCTTATCCACATCAGCAAATGAGCTGATTCCAATGGCTATGGTTCCGTAACTGATAGGGGAACCTTTGTCTAGAAGACCATGTGATCAGATCAGGCCTCCAATATTGAAGAAATCGACCATCAAGGTGGCTGATGTGCAATGACGTCTGTGCTGACATGTTTTCGTATTTTGCCCATATCTGCTTAACCACATCAGAAAATGAGCTGATTCCAACGGCTATGGTTCCGTAACTGAGTGGGGAACCTTTTTCTAGAAGACCATGTGATCAGATCAGGCCTCCAATATTGACGAAATCGACCATCAAGTTGGCTGATCAAAATCGTCATATACCTACCTTTGAAATTTGTAAAGCTTGTCTCTTGTCATTTAGCCCTCCAAAATGTGTATAAATAGAGGGCCTTGGGTGATTGTAAGGGATCATATTGTACATAGGTAGGATATTAGCCATTTTAATAAAATTCTCTAAGTTTTCTTCTTCTTTCTTTTCTCTAGTTTTCTTTCTTTTCTCTAGTTTTGTTTTTCTTTAGAGAGAGCAAGAGGTTGGATAATTAATATTCTTCCTCTTCTTCTTTCTTTCTTTTATTTTCTTCTTAGATTTTCTTTAATTTTATGTTTATGTTTACAATGCCTATGCTAGGCTAAACTTCTATTTGGTTAAGGGTGATTTCAAAGCCCTAGACATGTTTTATAATTGATTTTCAGATTCTATCTATCATTAATTTTCTATCAAAGTTGCTTATGTTCTTCTACAAGAATTGTTCATGATGTTGTCTTGATTTGTTTAGGTGTACAACTAGATAGATCTTGATAATTATCTATTGCTAGTTTAGGAGTCTTGATCCGTGTAATTGTCTTGATTTCCTATTCATAAGTGGCAATTTGTGATTAATGATTATGGTCAAGTTTTCAATAATTGCAAAGTGGAACATAACCTAAGTTGAACAATCCGAGCTTATGTGTTTGTTGCTTAGATCAACCTATCTTTCTCATCATAAAGCTGCCATTAAATTGAATCTAGAGAGCTTATTCTAGGTTGTTTGATGGTTAGAGATTAAATAGAGAGCTTGTTCTATTTAACGACAAACTAAGGAAAGATTGGGATAACAGAGCTTGTTGTTATCTACGGTTGTTAACTTTGATAGTTGGTTGATATTGATAGATCTGAAATTGATTCTTAATGATGTCTAGTGGTGGAGAATGAAACCTTAACCATATTTTTCATATTTGATTCTTCTTACTTACTTGTTTTCTTACTTTTCTAGTTTGCTTATTTTTAAAAGTATATTTATTTTTATTGGCTGGTTATACCGCCTAATTTGTATATTAACTTTGTTTTATTTTTATTGGCTGGTTATACCGCCTAATTTAGTATATATATTTTTATTGGCTGGTTATACCGCCTAATTTAGTATATATATTTTTATTGGCTGGTTATACCGCCTTGCATCTTATTCTTATTATTTACTTTAGTTTAAATCTGATTTCAAAAACCCCTTTTCTTTTATTGTTCTTGAATTTAAGTTTTAAACTATTAACTTATAAACTAAAACCCAATCCCTGAGGACTCGACCCTTGCTAACTACTATACTTACAATTTATCTTTTTAGTGCAAGGTTAAATAAGATACACTCTTTTGGGTGCATCAAATTTTTGGCGCCGTTGCCGGGGATTGTTTTCTTTAGTTTATTTGTTACTTGGTTTATTCTTATTTTCAGTTCTAATTAGTTTTATTTTCTTGTACATACGGGTTTTTCTTATCAAATTTTGAAAAAAAAATAAAAAAAAAAACAATGGAATTGAGCAATCTAACACTTGAAGAGTTGGTGGCATACATGAACATGGAGAATCAACAAGGCAATCTCACCTTTCCAGTTCAACAATTTGCCATGGGAGGATGTCAAGGCCATCAAGTGTTCCAAGACCAACAGTATGATCATTACTCAAACACTTACCATGAGGGATGGTGGGATCATACTAATTATGGCTACTCGAAAAATTACCAAGAAGTAGATCCTTATGCCAATTACACTCATCCATCTAGCTTCAATCAATCATGGTCCCAAGAACCAGATCTTTTTCAACCACCACATATGACTCAAAACTCAGGTACTTCTTTAGAAGATGTTGTCTATTCTCTTGTTACTGATACTTTGCAATTTCAACAGGAAACAAGGGCAAGCATCCAGAGTTTGGAAAAGCAAATGATCCAATTGACTAGTAGTATGGTGGGATGGGTAGCACAAAGATCTGAAGAACTCCCAGCCCAAACGATGATTAACCCAAAGGAGAATGCTACTATTGTGACCTTGAGGAATGAGGAACAAGATGAGGATGAGACAAAATTAGAGATGGATTCTATTCTTGAGGATAATGAAGCCACAAATCCAAATAAGAGTATTTCGGCACCTGAGGTAACGTTTAAGGTTCCACTTTCTACTAATGTTTTTTCTCCACCTTTTCCTAGTAGATTTGCAAAGTTCAAGGAGGAAGAATATGAACAACACATGCCGAAAACCTTAAACAGCTTGTTTGTGGATGCCATTAAAACAATACCAAAATATGCTCCATTCCTCGATGAGATATGCACCACAAAGGATGATGGAATAATACTTGTAATGGAGATTACATCCACTGTTGTGCAAAGAAAGCTTCCTCTCAAACGCATAAATTTGGTAAATTTCATGTATGAGCCTGACAAGCCTAAAATGCCAAGAAGGGGTGTTGGTTAGATTCAAAACACTAACTCAAGTGTTAATTGGGACGGCAGCCCAATTAAAGAAGAATTGCCAACCTGCCATATTCAGATTTTGCTTTTCTTTTTCTTTTTCTTTTGCTTTTGCTTTTCCTTTTCCTTTTCCTTTTATTATTTTTATTGTTTTTATGTTTACTTGTTAATATTTGTTTAGTATTTTAGGATTATTTAGGTTGCATGAGTTTGTTTTATTTTGAGTCTTAGTTGTTCCTATTCTTATGTTATTAGTTCTTTTCTCTTACACATGATTCTTTCATTTGGGTTAATAGACTTACATTGAGGACAATGTAAGAATTAAGTGTGGGGGGAATGATTTAGGATTTCTTTTATTTTTGTCTACTATTTTTTTTTTATGAGTCTTTATTATTATTTTTAGTGTGTTTTAGTTCCTTTTCAATACTATGATGAGATATGAATTGCATAAGTCTAAAACAGATTTATTAGTGAGAAGATTTTCATGAGAATTGAGCTTGATGTCAACCTTTTTATGAGCCAATGTTAATATGATATGTTGATTGAGAAAGAAGCATGTTTAGACTTAATCTGACTTGTATAATCATCCTTGTGAGTTTTTGAGCCTATATTGATTGACGCATTATACAAATCAATCTAATTTCTTTCTTGAGTGCTCTTATGATTACATGATTCTCTAGAACTTGCTTTAAACCATTTGAGACTATATTAATGCATGTAACAACATGAATATGATAGAGGCATTAGGACTTTTTAACTAGGGCCAAACAGCCATCCCTTATTGATGTTCCAAGAGAACATCCCTCTAGTGAACCAATTTGAGCCTACATTGAATAAGCTATTTATTTGGTAACCACATCTTACACCTAGCCTAAACACATTTATATCTTTACCCTTGTTCTAAAGATGGACTAGAATGTTTGAGACATATTGCAAAAACAAGGGATACTTTTTGAAAATTTGGGTTAGAACAAAAGATAAGTGTGGGGGAGGAGAAAGGCAAAAGTCAAGAGAAAAATAGAGGGAATATTGCCAAATACATTCCCATGTGAAAAAAAAAATTTGAATAATCTCTTGAACTTCTAGTTAAAGAAAAGAAAAAGATGTTCGAAAGTTGGTTAGAATGAAGTAAAGGCTCAACATGAAATATTCAGCCTATGTGATTATGTACTTCTAAAGAATATTGAGAAAGTTTTATTTGCAAAATCTTATTTTGTCTCTAAATTCTATGAAGTCTTTGGAATGTTTGTGATATCTTTTCCTTTTTATTCTTTAACCACATTATTACCTCTTGGCCCCATTACAACCTTGATTAAAGACCTCTTGATTTATGAAGTTGCATGATCTTTTAGTAGAGAATAGGTAGACAAGCAAGCATATGGTAGAACTATTTTCATGAGATTGATTGAGTGAAAACACTTTACCACTACTTTAAAGAGTGAAAATCAAGAGAGTATCCCATGTGAGAAGTTGAGATTAAGTTTGAATATGCACTATTTTGATTGAAATATGTTATGTTAATATTGGCTTAACTCAAACTATTTACATTCAAGCAAGATTTTTTGTGAATTTCTTTAAGCTATTGATTAGTTTTTAAGACTTGTCCAATGATTATCTCAAATTTATATTGGAAGAATTAGTTATAATTATTATTTTTAGTTTTTCTTATGTTTTCAATGTTTGTGGGTATCGTCCTAGTAAACCCTCACGAGACTAAACTCGTCCACTAGGGACACCTAGGGGTTTAAAGGCTTGTGTCACATGCTAAGTGCCACCGTGATTTCCTACGAAAATGGATTAGATTAGATTTTCTTATTTTATTTTTATTGAGTCGTTGCTAGGGACTAGCAACAATCTAAGTGTGGGGGTGTGATAACTCGTATAATTATATAGTTTTTAGTTATGTTTTATTAATGTTTTGTGTCAAATACGAGTTATTATTGTTTAGTCTAATTGTGTTTATGATCTTTTATATTTTTATGTATTTTGGTGTTTTTCACAAGTTTCTTTGAGTGATTTCAGATTACTAGAATTAAGGGCAAATCCAGTTCAGTTTCAGTTCCGACACCTTTTGCCATATCCGCTATATCTCGAGTTTCACTGAAGCAATAAGGCTGAAATTTGTAGCCATGCAAATCTAAGAGGCATATCTATCTTTTTCATGTTTTACACTTCTTAAAACGAAGTCGTTTTCCCTAGCGAAATCGACCATCAAGTTGGCTGATGTGCAATGACGTCTGTGCTGACATGTTTTCGTATTATGCCCATATCTTCTTATCCACATCAGCAAATGAGCTGATTCCAACGGCTATGGTTCCGTAACTGATAGGGGAACCTTTGTCTAGAAGACCATGTGATCAGATCAGGCCTCCAATATTGAAGAAATCGACCATCAAGGTGGCTGATGTGCAATGACGTCTGTGCTGACATGTTTTCGTATTTTGCCCATATCTGCTTAACCACATCAGCAAATGAGCTGATTCCAACGGCTATGGTTCCGTAACTGAGTGGGGAACCTTTTTCTAGAAGACCATGTGATCAGATCAGGCCTCCAATATTGACGAAATCGACCATCAAGTTGGCTGATCAAAATCGTCATATACCTACCTTTGAAATTTGTAAAGCTTGTCTCTTGTCATTTAGCCCTCCAAAATGTGTATAAATAGAGGGCCTTGGGTGATTGTAAGGGATCATATTGTACATAGGTAGGATATTAGCCATTTTAATAAAATTCTCTAAGTTTTCTTCTTCTTTCTTTTCTCTAGTTTTCTTTCTTTTCTCTAGTTTTGTTTTTCTTTAGAGAGAGCAAGAGGTTGGATAATTAATATTCTTCCTCTTCTTCTTTCTTTCTTTTATTTTCTTCTTAGATTTTCTTTAATTTTATGTTTATGTTTACAATGCCTATGCTAGGCTAAACTTCTATTTGGTTAAGGGTGATTTCAAAGCCCTAGACATGTTTTATAATTGATTTTCAGATTCTATCTATCATTAATTTTCTATCAAAGTTGCTTATGTTCTTCTACAAGAATTGTTCATGATGTTGTCTTGATTTGTTTAGGTGTACAACTAGATAGATCTTGATAATTATCTATTGCTAGTTTAGGAGTCTTGATCCGTGTAATTGTCTTGATTTCCTATTCATAAGTGGCAATTTGTGATTAATGATTATGGTCAAGTTTTCAATAATTGCAAAGTGGAACATAACCTAAGTTGAACAATCTGAGCTTATGTGTTTGTTGCTTAGATCAACCTATCTTTCTCATCATAAAGCTGCCATTAAATTGAATCTAGAGAGCTTATTCTAGGTTGTTTGATGGTTAGAGATTAAATAGAGAGCTTGTTCTATTTAACGACAAACTAAGGAAAGATTGGGATAACAGAGCTTGTTGTTATCTACGGTTGTTAACTTTGATAGTTGGTTGATATTGATAGATCTGAAATTGATTCTTAATGATGTCTAGTGGTGGAGAATGAAACCTTAACCATATTTTTCATATTTGATTCTTCTTACTTACTTGTTTTCTTACTTTTCTAGTTTGCTTATTTTTAAAAGTATATTTATTTTTATTGGCTGGTTATACCGCCTAATTTGTATATTAACTTTGTTTTATTTTTATTGGCTGGTTATACCGCCTAATTTAGTATATATATTTTTATTGGCTGGTTATACCGTCTAATTTAGTATATATATTTTTATTGGCTGGTTATACCGCCTTGCATCTTATTCTTATTATTTACTTTAGTTTAAATCTGATTTCAAAAACCCCTTTTCTTTTATTGTTCTTGAATTTAAGTTTTAAACTATTAACTTATAAACTAAAACCCAATCCCTGAGGACTCGACCCTTGCTAACTACTATACTTACAATTTATCTTTTTAGTGCAAGGTTAAATAAGATACACTCTTTTGGGTGCATCACTAGGTCTTAGGTTACATTAGCATTTTCATGCATATATATAACATATTAGGTCCAAGTCATATTTGCATTATCAAGCATTGCATGCATATTAAGTTATGATAGCATTTATTGCCATGCAAACTCATTCTAGGCATTTAGGTTATTTTGAATTGTCATGCATTTCCTTAACCATTTATGCTTTAGACCATGCATTTCATTCATTTCATTTGCTGTATGTTCATGCATTCCATGTCATTGCCACATGATTTATGACTTAGGCCAATCAATGGCTCAAAGTCATGCTCTCTTGAGCATACTTGTGGAAAATTAAAGAGTTGTCAAATTGATTATTCTGTCTTTGTGATTTTTTTACTTTAGGTTATTTTGAATTGTCATGCATTTCCTTAACCATTTATGCTTTAGACCATGCATTTCATTCATTTCATTTGCTGTATGTTCATGCATTCCATGTCATTGCCACATGATTTATGACTTAGGCCAATCAATGGCTCAAAGTCATGCTCTCTTGAGCATACTTGTGGAAAATTAAAGAGTTGTCAAATTGATTATTCTGTCTTTGTGATTTTTTTACTTTAGGTTATTTTGAATTGTCATGCATTTCCTTAACCATTTATGCTTTAGACCATGCATTTCATTCATTTCATTTGCTGTATGTTCATGCATTCCATGTCATTGCCACATGATTTATGACTTAGGCCAATCAATGGCTTAAAGTCATGCTCTCTTGAGCATACTTGTGGAAAATTAAAGAGTTGTCAAATTGATTATTCTGTCTTTGTGATTTTTTTACTTTAGGTTATTTTGAATTGTCATGCATTTCCTTAACCATTTATGCTTTAGACCATGCATTTCATTCATTTCATTTGCTGTATGTTCATGCATTCCATGTCATTGCCACATGATTTATGACTTAGGCCAATCAATGGCTCAAAGTCATGCTCTCTTGAGCATACTTGTGGAAAATTAAAGAGTTGTCAAATTGATTATTCTGTCTTTGTGATTTTTTTACTTTAGGTTATTTTGAATTGTCATGCATTTCCTTAACCATTTATGCTTTAGACCATGCATTTCATTCATTTCATTTGCTGTATGTTCATGCATTCCATGTCATTGCCACATGATTTATGACTTAGGCCAATCAATGGCTCAAAGTCATGCTCTCTTGAGCATACTTGTGGAAAATTAAAGAGTTGTCAAATTGATTATTCTGTCTTTGTGATTTTTTTACTTAGCCAATCTTTTTCCAAGGTTTTTAAACATTTTAGCTACTGTTTTTAGGTTTTTAGGATAGTCTCTAAAATTTTTACTTTGATTTTTAAATGACTTTATCAAAGGCAAAAAATGTGTTTTGACAAAACAGTTTTTTTTCACCCAGTACTCGAATTTCTCCGATTTTTATGGGCAGTCATCTTTAATCAGAAAATTAAGCCAATTTTTTCTCGTGTATTTTTACATATTCTCAGTCTCTAGTATTTTTTTAGAGTTTTTTGAATTTAAAAAAAAAATCTAAAAAATCGTGTGTCAAATTCAGACAGTAGAGGCAGATTTGGATTCAAAAAAGAAACAATGGTTAGGCATTTAGAGGGGGTTGGTTAGAAGCTTTAGCTACTGTCTTAGGATAGTTTCTAAGCCTTTTAAAACTTTAAAAATGATTTTATAAATCTCGGGTTAAGGGTGGTCAAGTCCGGTTAAACTTAGGAAATTAGAGCCATTTTTAAAGGGTTTGGTAGGGTTTTAATCTTCATTCAAGTTTTTTTTTTCAAAATTGTTTTCAAACAATCACAAAGTTTTGTTTTTAGAAAATCTAATGTGACATATTTTCCTAAGGTAGCCGGATATCTTTTTAGATATACGGATTTCTTTATTTAGAGGAAAAAAATATATTTTCATGCATTGCATTTTCCATGTTCATGCATTTTATTTAATATGTGATTTTTGCTATGATATTTTCCATGGTATTATTATTACTTTGATTTACATTTTATGATGTTATATTGTTTGCCATATGATTTTGAATATTTCATGCTATCCTATTTTTTATTTAGTCATTTATTTTTGTCACATTATTTAGCATATACTATGTTCATGCATTTTTATTTTATTTTCATGCGTATTTTATGATAGCATTATTTTATGTTTTATGTCATTTCTTGTCACTTAGATCATATTCCATGTCATTTAGGTTATATTATTTAGAATATGCCATGTCATTTAAAATATGCCATATCATTTAAAATTGCCATGTCATTTAAATTATTTTATTTCATTTAGAATATACCATGATACTTAGTATTTTTCATTTCATCTAGAATATACTATGCCATTTAAATTATGTCATATCATTTAGGTTTCATTATATTTTCTAGACTTTGCTATGTCATTTTATTTATGTCAAACATATTCATATTTATTTTTTAAAATTTTTTATTTTAAAAGAAAAGGATAATGATTTTCAATAAACAATAAAGATATTCTCGAGTTAAAACAATTCATGAGTTCTCTACCGGGTTTGCTGGAGGGAATATCATCAATTATCATTAATAAAGGAATATCTTTCTTTAAAAAAAATGAGAATGATTCGGAAAGTTTTCCAAATAAATAAAAGTTCCTATATTTTGCCGATTTTGTCGGGGAATATAGGAAAATTTTGAATTAATAAATTTTGGATCATTTTCAATTAGAAATGGAATTATTTTTCTTTAAATTGGGAATTAACTTGAAATACTAATTTAAAATCAACTTTTTTACCGAGATTGGAGATAACACATGATTAATAAGGTACCGTTTTATACGGGCGTTGTGGGGGTGCTAATCCTTCCCGCAGGTAACCGAGTCCCGAACCCGATTCTTTGATTTTCTCTGGTTTATAACGCAGACTTGAAATTATTTTTAAAAATGTTTTAATTAATTTTAAAATGTTTTATAAAACCAGTTCTAATAGATGGCCGATCACACCTAGCTAAAAAAGATTGGTGGCGACTCCATGTCTTTTTACGAGGCCGTTTTCATACTCTCGACCTTTTATTTCAATCTAGAGGAATTAAGCCGTCTTTTTCTCTACTTCTGTTTCCCCCTCACTCGAATGGATCCCTGCGACGGGATCACGTATCGACAATGCATATTAAGTTAGGTTAGCATTTATTGCCATGCAAACTCTTGCTAGGCATTTAGGTCATTTTGAATTGCCATGCATTTTTCATGTCATTTAGGTTTTAAATCATACATTTCATTCATCATATTTGCTGTATGTTCATGCATTTCATGTCATGACACATGATTTATGACTTAGGCCAATCAATGGCTCAAAGTCATGCTCACTTGAGTATACTTATGGAAAATTAAAGAGTTGTCAAATTGATTATCCTACCTTTGTGATTTTTTTTTACTTAGCCAATTTTTGTCTAACTTTTTAAAAGTGTTAGCTACTGTTTGTGGGTCTTTAGGAGAGTCTTTAACATTTTTACTTTGATTTTTAAATAATTTTATCAAAGGCAAAAAAATGTGTTTTGGCAAAACAGTTTTTCATCCAGTACTCGTACTTTCCCAATTTTTCTGGGCAGTCATCTTTAACCAAAAAATTAAGCCAATTTTTCCTGTGTAGTTTTACATGTTCTGAGTTTCCAGTATTTTATTTTTTTAGATTTTTTTGAATTTTTAAAAATAGGTTAATAACGGATATTCCCAAGTTAAAATAATTCATATGTTTTAAAATGTTTTGAAAAAGATAATGATTTTCAATAAAATAAAGATATTCCTAAGTTAAAATAATTCATGAGTTCTTTGCCGGGTTTGCTGGGGAGGATATCATCAATTATCATTAATAACGGAATATCTTCTTTAAAACGAGAATGATTCGGAAAATTTCCCGTGCTAATAAAAATTTCTATATTTTGCCACATTTGTTGGGGAATATAGAAAAATTTTGAATTAATAAATTTCGGATCACTTTCAATTAAAAAATGGAGTTATTTTTCTTTAAATTAGGAATTAATTCGAAATACCAAATTTAAAACCGACTTTTTATCGAAACTTGAGATAACACACGATTAATAAGGTACCGGTTTATACGGGCATTGTCGAGGTGCTAATCCTTTCCCGCACGTAACCGAGTCCCGAACCCGATTCTTCAATTTTCTCTGGTTTAAAATGCAAACTTGAAATTGGTTTTAAAAATGTTTTAATTAATTTTAAAATGTTTTACAAAACCGGTTTTAATAGGTGGCCAATCACACCTAGCCAAAAAAGATTGGTGGCCACTCCATGCCTTTTTTCGAGGTTATTTTCAAACCCTAATTTTATTTCAAGAGTAATTAAGTCGACTTTTCTTTGGTTTATTTAATGTCACGCCTAACGAATAATAAAGTCTTGCGATGAGACTTGTTGTTATGTTGTTATTTTTTAGGTTGCGACAGCTTGGCGACTCCGCTGGGGACTATTAGAGAGTCAGGCCTAGAATTTGTCATGTGTTATCAAAGTCTTTTTTTTGTTGGTTTAATTGGTATTTAATTTTAATTCCTACATTTTTTTTAATAAATAAGGAGGATTTTTTTTGAAAATAATAAAATGTTTTTAATATGTTCATTTGCATGCATGTTATTACTGCTCTTCGGTTGGTTAATGCGCTACACTATTCTTGATCTTGGTTTTAATAAATTGCTGGGGTATTTAGAATAAGGGGTGTAGAATAGGTGGTGAAAGGTTTGTGGTTCCTCTTCACACACCTCACTTGCATTTGCATAACATGAACTCTCTACCCGGGTTCCGTCCTTTTAAGTGGGACTAAAGTAACTACGCCTTCGTGATGATCCTCCGTATGGGCTAGTGAAACACTTTCGAAGTATAAAGTACCTAAAGCCTTCATGATGATCCTCCGTATGGGCTAAGGAAAATATACTCTAACGAATTGAACCCGTTTTTATCGGGGTGCCTTACTAGCCTTCACTGGCGACAGTGAGGAGCAATTCAGGGCCTTTAGAACCGATTCACCCTCATATAGTGAACCTTGGCGAAGCCATGCCAGATTTTCGTTAGATACACCGAAGTTAGGAACACATGGAGGGACATTTCTTACCTTTTATTACCTGTTTTACGCTCTGAATAAGGGTTGTAGATCGGGCAACGATGAACATACATCGCCCGTAATAAATGTGATAATCTGCCCCAAAGGCTTTGTGATGCCCAAATGGGTGGATACTGTTGGGGCAAGTGTTCACTAACTTTTTGAAATTCAAAATAAACATTCTTTTTCAAACATTTTTGCATTTTACACATTTCATGCATGTGTGAAAAGAGCATGTACATTCATTGTTGTATTTTTTATCTCATTCTTTGTAATAAATAGTTGGTAATAATAATCTCATTTGATGATTTCATAAACCGGTAATGTTACATGAACATTTGCATATTGTACCATAGTAGGATCCATTATTCCAAAATTCTTTTAAAGAATAATATGTTTGGTTTTTCATAGAGAAAACATGTTTCAAAAAAATCATAGATTAATATTTGGAGTCAAATCTTGCATAATGAGATTTTTGAATAATCAAGATTTAGGTCCTACCAATTTCGTGTAATTATTGGTTAATTTCTTTGTGTATATCTTTGTGTTAATTCATTTATTCTTTACATGTATCATATGGACGTCATGTTACAGTTATAAGCATGCATGCTCATTCATTATAGAATACATTCATGACCAGCATGATTTTTCTGTATATACCCATGTATCAATTTATTCATTCTTTACATGTATCATGTTGGCATCAGGTTGCATTCATGCATTCATAGTCAGTATGATTTTTCTGTATATATCCATACATTAATTTGCTTATTCTTTACATGCATCATGTTGGCATCAGGTTGCATTCATGCATTCATAGTCAACATGATTTTTCTGTATATATCCATGCATTAATTTGCTTATTCTTTACATGCACCATGTCAGCATCAGGTCGCATTCATGGCAAAAATAGTCATCATAATTTCTCTATATATGTCCATGCATTAATCATCAGTATATTCATGCACATAAGATTAGAGCATGTACCTTCATAATTGTATTCTTAATCTCATGACAATTTCATTTGCATGAAAGGGGTTCGAGATATGAGGAAAGAATCGGAGGAACGATTGGGTGCTTTGGAACGAAAATAAGAGGAATTTGGACATGAGATCCGAGAGGTGAAGGAACAGATCGCCAAAATGATGAAAATGTTTGAGGATATGAGTAAGAGTAAGGGGAAACTTTCTCAGGGCTCTGCATCGCCTTCGGATCAACCAAAACCATTAGGTCCAGAGCATACAATCCTTGCTGGATCCTGCACTTGTCAATGCCACAAAGGTTGCAATCCTGATAAAATTGTGGACAAGATCGTGAAAATGAGTAAACCCGAGAGCCTGATACCAAGGATAGAAACCTCAGATCCCAAACAGTCCCTGCAATTGGTCCTAGGTCCAAACCAGTATCCTCACCCTACTATGGCCCAATTGTATACTAGGAGGATCACTACGGGACCTCTGAATCCCACTCCATTACCTCCAATTGGCAGTTCATAATATTTCCCTCATCAATCACCTTATCAAGCATCCGGGATAGGAACCTCGAATTATGTACAACCTCTAAGGGTCCCGATTCCAAATCCATACCCTTGTCTTGTTATTCCGCCATCTCCCCATGTAAACACTCCGGTTCGAACTTAGTGCCCCAACTCCTAGGCTCTGTGTGACTAAGAAACAACCCCAGGATAAGACCCAAAGGCATTTTGATCCCCTTCCAATCAACTATCAAGAGCTTTTCCCAATGTTGGTCCGAAATCACCTGTTTGCCTATGTGCTGTTGAAACCTCTGTCACCACCATACCCCAAGTGGTATAATCTGAATACAATATGTGATTATCACTGTGGAACTATTGGGCATAGCATTGAGCACTTCAATGCACTCAAGAACAAAGTACAATCCCTTATAGATGCCAAGTGGTTGGATCCAACAACACTGATTGATAGAGGACTAGGAAAGGGTAATTAGGATTGGGAGGTCTACGGCAATAATGTAGAAAGACTTCGGTCTGATATGATGTAGTAGGATTTCACTTTTTCAGTAGCCAGCTCTTATAGCCTTAGGATGCTAGGAAGAATAAAGTGCTTGTAAAGACAGTTTTAACCACTGCTCTAAATTTTGTAAACCTGGTTTATACTATTGTGAACGTTGATATGGGAATGAATTGATTATGCTTCAAATTTATGAGATGTTGATGATTAACTTCCTCCCGATTCTTATTTCCTCCGTGATATTCTTTCCCTTTGCATTTTGCATCCGATCAATTATTTGTCATACCATACATTCATACATGCATCTTGGTAGCATCACGTGGTATTCATGACAAACATAGTCAGCATGATTTCTCTATGTGTTCATGCACTAATTTGCTTTATTACATACATCATGTTAGCATTAGGTCGCATTCATAACACACATGGTCAGCATGAATTTCTTTGTATCTCTACCCTTGTTCTAAAGATATACTAGAATGTTTGAGACATATTGCAAAAACAAGGGATTCTTATTGAAAAGTTGGGTTAGATACAAAAGATAATTGTGGAGAAGGAGAAAGGCAAAAGTCAAGAGAAAAAGAAAAGGGAACATTATGAAAATACATTCCCATATAAATAAATAAAAAAATCAATCATCTGAACTTTTGGTTAAAGAAAAATAATGTTACAAAGTTGGTTAGAATTAGCAAAGGCTCAACATGAATATTTAGCATATTATGTTATGTGTTTTAAAGAGTTTTGAGAAGTTTTCTTTGTGTAATCTTATTATGTCTCTAAACTCTATGAAACCTTTGGAACCTTTGTGATATCCTTTTGCTTTTTATTCTTTAACCACATTATTACCCTTTGGCCCCATTACAACTTTGAATAAAGACCTCTTGATTTATGAAGTTGTATGATCTAAATAGTGGAAAATAGGTGGACAAGCAAGCATATGGTAGAACTGTTTTCATGAGATTGATTGAGTGTAAACACTTTACCACTACTTTAAAGAGTGAAAATCATGAGAGTATCCCATGTGAGAAGTTGAGATTAAGTTTGAATATGCATTATTTTGATTGAGATATGTTATGTTAATATTGGCTTAACTCAAACTATTTACATTCAAGCATGATTATCTTTGAAACTTTTTAAGCTATTGATTAGTTGATAAGACTTGTTCAATAATTGTCTCTAAGTTATATTGAAAGAGGACTAGATTAGGTTTTGTTACTTTGTGTCTATTTTATTTTGCTTGAGGACTAGCAAAAGATTAAGTGTGGGGGAATTTGATAATTGCTTAATTTCATACATTTTCCTATTTAATTTCTTTATACTTTGTGCTTTGATTCTTAAGTTCCTTAACATTTTATTAGGTTTTTATGCTTTGTAGGTATTTTGGAAGAGATAAAGTCAAAACATGTCAATTAGGATGTTTAAGAGCTTACAAAATCACAGTCACAAGATGGAAAAAGACTTGGGAGTCAAAAAGATCAAATTCTTGGTGCAAAGCAAGAAGATAGATTTGACCTCCGGAGCTTGTTGCTAAGACAACATGATATTAGAGTCTTTATTCACAGAAACTTCCTTCTTGACTTTTGAAGCTGACTTGAATACCTTTCCAAAGATAGGTTATGAGCCTAAATCAGATAAGAAATGGTCATCCAAATTGCCGTTTCAAGATATCCCTAAACAACCCTAGCGGCAGAAAAAACCCTAACCGCAAATCACCTTCCTTTATTAAAACCCTAACCGTAAATCACAAGGAGAGAAGCCCTAGTTGCTACCTATAAATAGAGACAAGGGGGAATAGCCACTACACACTTCTTCTACTCTTGTATTTTGATTTTCTTCTTCTTTCTTCTAGTTTTCTTCTTAGTTTCTCTTTAATTTTCTGTTTATGTTAATAATGCCTATGCAAGGCTAAACTTCTTTGGTTAAGGGTGATTTCAAAGCCCTAGACATGTTATGTAATTAATTTTTAGATTTTATCATATATTAGTTTTTTATCAAAGTTGTTTATGTTCTTCTACATGAACTGTTTATGATTTTTATCTTGATTTGTTTCGGATGCATACTAGATAGATCTTGATAATTATCTAATGCAAGTTTAGGAGTTTTAATACGTAGTTTATCTTGATTTCTATTCAATAGTGGCAATTTGTGATTAATGATTATGTTAAATTTTTCGTTAATTGCAAAGTGGAACATAACCTAAGTTAAACAATTCATGTTCATGCTTTTGTTTCTTAAATCAACCTATCTTTCTCATCTTGAAACTGCTATTAAATTAAATTTAGAGATATTTATCCTAGGTTGTTTGATAGTTAGAGATTAAGTAGTGGCGTTTGTCCTATTTAACTACAAACTAAGGATTGGGGTAACACAGGAGGTTGTTATCTACGGTTGTTAACTTTGATAGATAATTGATATTGATAAGTCTGAATTTGATTCTTAATGATGTCTAGTGGTGCAGAATGAACCTTTAGCCATATTTCTCATATCTAATTACTTCTTATTTTCTTGTTTTCTTACTTTTATTGTTTATTTCAATTTAAATCTGATCTCAAAAACCCTTTTACTTTTGTTTACTTGTTTCTAAGTGATAAATTAATTATTTATAAACTAAAACTCAATCCCTGAGAACTCGACCCTTGCTTCTACTATACTTAACAACTGATTTAGTGCAAGGTTATAATAAGATACACTCTTTTGGGTGCATCAACGACCTCCACCTCCATTTCCAACGTCTATCATCAACCTAAGCCTGAAAATCAGTCTCCCTCACTTAAATCTAGAGGTGGCAATTGGGTGAGTTCGGGCGGGTTTTGGTCGGGTCATATCGTGTTAAGGCCTTTTTGTGTTCGGACCTTTTTGGGTTCTAGTTTGGGTTCGGGCATGTTTTATATCTTTTTTATGTTAAATGTAATCGTTTTTACACAATTTAAATGTTCAAATCCAAAAATAAATTATTATTGTTTTTTAAAGTAAGCTTTTGTATATATCAATATTTTTTAGCACAAAAAGGAAATAAAATTATTTTGGTAGATAAAATCAATTTGTTAAATAATTGATTATAGAAAATATGATATACTTTCATGTTGATATTTAAAACAATTGATTCGATGAACTCTAATATTCAACATATAAATACATTATAATTTATATTATACATACATATAAATATAATTGTGCACACTAATAATTAAATCAAAATAAGCAAATGACTATATTTGAAGAAGAAATAAGATTAGGGTTTATGAGTTGGTAAGACAATGCCAAAAGGTAGTACTACTATTAGTTAATTGCTCGGTTATTTGTTCTAATGAACTAATCTTAACTTAAAACTAAATTTTCTAAAAAATCATGATAAAAAATTACTTGATATATAATAGTATGTATCTAAATAATTTAATAATTTATCATTTTAATAGTAAATATTAAATAGTAATAACCAATGAAGATGAGATGATATAAAAATTTGTAGACATGATAATTTTAGACACGAATGATTATACGATACGGGAATGATACGTGATATATAAAGATAATATCATGACCTTATTAATTAATTAGGTTGCGAAAGAAAAATATAATTATTTAAGAAAAAAATTTATGAATTCTAAAAGAATAGAGAGTATGAATAAACTAATTAAGTCTAGATACGAAAGAAAAGAGAACAATTAGTAGTAATATAAGCATCATGTTTTGAACCTCATACTAATTGAGTTTTTTATTTCTTAATTTTTTGATTTATTTCATTATCTTATATAAAATTATAATATGATTGTAGACTTGTAGCTCATTAGTTAATAATATGATTATTAATATATTATTTTAAAAAAGTAGTCATATCAAATATGCAAATATATAGGAGAAAATAAATAAAAAATAAAATGTTACATTAAAATTTAATAACAATAAAAAAATATATATATATATATAAAAGAAATCACCATTTAGATACTTTCGACTTTATCCTAAAAAAATCTTTTAGTTGATTTTTCAAAAATAATCAACATTTTAATTTTTATAGTTCTAAAAAAACATTTTCCTTTGTTCACAATCCAATTATATACACATAAATTAATTTTTCTTATTTTTATTATCTTAAGACGAGTTTAATTAATTTGACATGTACCAAAAATAAATAGAAAAGCATGCGGTAAACAATTAAAAAACCATTTTTATTTTTGCTTTTGATTTTTTCAGCCTCCTTTTCCTTTTTTATTGACTATCCACATTAGATAATTTTATCTGAATTAATAGAATAAAATAAATTTCAACTTTGTCACGACTGATGGCAACCATTCATTCGATTGTTCACTTCCTTTTTCATCCTATTTAATATTTAACTTGACATAAATTTAAGTTTTTAAAATGTTTGAAGTGGTTTTAGTGATTTGTTTATACAATTCAAATTGTTTTATACTCATATAGGTTCATATCCTTACAAGTTACTAGTATAAAATACAATTGACTTTTTGATAAAATTATCAGTTTACCTTGTATGTGTGTGTGTGTATATATATATATATATTAAATTTTAACTTTTGATTACAAAATAAATAAGAGATTGTCAAACGTGCCAAACGCTAATTTGGCATGCTAGACGCAAATTGTGGAGTCATCACTAATCATCTTTGCTAGGTGTGATTAGTCACCTATAAGAATCTATCCAATTTATAGTAATCCTAAGTAAGACAAAGGCACATAAAAATGATAGGTCCTAATCTACATTACTAAAACTAAGTTCTGGAGTACGGTTTTGTGTGGGGAAGGATTAGCACCCCCACAACGCCCATCCAAAAGGGCGGTACCTAATTAGTCAAATATTACCCTAAGTTGTTTATTTTTTATGGTATTTTATTTTTATTTAAATATTCGAAATATCCCAAAAAAAATTTCACCATTCAGGACTGATTTTTGAAATCCACCTCACCTCAAGAGTCTTCAATAGAAACCATTCGTTCTTATGAAGAGGCTTCGTTGTCAGATTTATTAAGTATTTTATAGAAAAGGATAATTGTAAATTGTAAATTTCAATTTCAAATTATTTTTATTATATAAATTAAAAATAAATAAATTTCAACCAATAATATTGAAAGTCATCCCCTAAATTCTTCATCATTGGTGGAACTTAGAAAAATGTTTTCTCACCTAGAAATTTCTTAAAAGATCGACCATTTGCAATCTCCTTAGAATTTCATCATAGGAAATGTTTTAATTTAAATATTTAAATATTGGAAAGATTCTAAAAATGCTTTCCACCATTTGGGATTGATTTTTTAAATTCACCTTACCTCAAGAGTCTTCATGGAAACCATTCGTTTTCATGAACTCCCTTTTCGAGGGATGAGCTCTGACTAAAGCTATCGAGAAGGGATCTAATCTAGAAGATCTGTCGTCGGAATTATATTATCATCAAAACTTTGAACATTGAAAAATTTATAGGTTACTTTCCACCATTCGGGTTAGATACCTAAAAATTTCCCCCACCTAGAAATTCTTAGAAATTGACCATTTGCAACTTTCTAGAATTTCAGCCTATGACTTTCCAACCTATCCTTCACAGCTTTCGCTCAGCCGATTTTCTGTTCGGAGAAAAGAATTCTGATAATGTGCTCGTAATGATAAAGCAAGCCTTCGAGAGATTCTAGGTGAATAGGGATGAGTAGATGTATGATATGGAGATCTGCACGACTGGGGAAGAAAGAATTGAAAGTGAGAATGCTAACTAGATGGTGCGACCTTGTCCACCAGGATATAGACTGACCAATTGGAGTGCAACCGAGCTACCCATAGTTTTTAGGTCTATTCCAACGTAATGCTTTTAAACAAATCTTAAATATCTTTTCCCGAAGATATTAAGAATTTCTTTTGTAATGGGCTTTTGTCTAAAAGTTTTCGTCCAATAAATAACAAACATGATGCATTTCCTTCATATTGATGTGTCCATATTCTTTCATTTATGCTATTTATTTTGCTTCCATTGTATCTATGTTTTCCTATATTGTTTCTTCCCCACCTATTTACAGGTGTACGGATGCGGAATATGAGGACCTTCAATTCTGAAATAGATTTTGAGAGGCCCATTTGCACGAGTAATTTTGAGGTCGATGAAGATATTGAGGATTATGGTCTACCCGGACATATTAAGAAAAATAGAACAAGAGAAACAAGTACTTCCTCATGAGGAGCTATTGGAATTGTTAAATTTGGGAAGTAGTGCGGAGATAAAAGAGGTTAAAATCGGGACTACATTGTCGTCATCGACAAAGGGTGAACTCATAGCCTTGCTCTGGGAATATGTAGATGTATTTGCATGGTCAAACCATGACATGTCGGTTTGGATCCAGACATTGTGGTTCATAAGCTCCCTTTAAAGCCAGAGTGCAAGCCAATTCAGCAAAAGTTGAGAAGAATGTGGTCGGACATGCTGTTAAAGGTAAAAGATGAGGCGAAGAGGCAAGTTTGATGTTGGATTCTTAGAGGTGGAAAAATATCCAGAATGGGTGGCAAACGTTGTTCCAGTACCAAAGAATAATGGTAAGGTGCGTATGTGCGTCGATTACCGAGATTTCAACAAAGTCAGTCCCAAAGATAATTTCCCTTTTCCCCACATTGATACTTTGGTAGATAATACAGCGAAGAGTTCCTGGTTTTCTTTCATGGATGGATTCTTGGGATATAATCAGATTAAGATGGCACCGGCAGATATGGAGAAAACCATATTTGTTACAATGTGGGGAACATTCTGCTACAAGGTAATGCCGTTTGGGTTGAAGAATGCCGGGGCAACGTATCAGAGAGCCATGGTGATCTTGTTTCATGACATGATGCATAAGGGAATTGAGGTTTATGTTGATGATACGATTGCAAACTCACAAGGAGAAGAGGAGCATATTGCGAATCTTAGGAAACTCTTTGAAAGACTAAGAAAGTTTCAACTCAAGCTAAACCCGGCAAAATGCACTTTTGGAGTCACTTCGGGAAAATTGTTGGGTTTTGTTGTTAGCAAAAGGGGAATTGAGATTGATTCGGCCATCCAGAATTTGCCACCTCCACGTACTCAAAAAGAAGTAAGAGGTTTTCTGGGGAGATTGAATTACATTGCTCGATTTATTTCTCAGTTAACCGATAAATGTGATCCAATATTTAAGTTACTTTGAAAACGTGATCCAAGAGAGTGGGATGAAGGGTGTCAGGTTGCTTTTGAAAAGGTTAAGCATTATCTATCAAACCCACCAGTATTAATGCCACTGGCTCCGAATAAACCGATGATATTGTATCTATCAATATTTGAGAGATCCATGGGTTGTGTTTTGGGGCAGCTTGATGAGACTGGAAAGAAAGAACAGGCGGTTTACTACCTCAGCAAGAAGTTCACTGATTATGATGTGAAATATTCATCGATAGAAAAGCTGTGCTGTGCCTTAGCTTGGACTGCTCGGAGGCTCAGACAGTACATGATGTACCACACAACGTGGTTGATCGCCAAGCTAGATCCAATCAAGTTCATGTTGGAAGCACCTTCTTTGTCAGGAAGGACGGCAATATGGCAAGTTTTGTTGTCAGAATACGACATTGTATATGTGAGTCAAAAAGCTATCAAGGCAGTGCAGTGGCTGAATTTTTAGCAAGTCGGGTAGTGGAAGATTATGAGCCGTTGAACTTTGATTTCCCAGATGAAGATTTGATGTATTTTTCGCAAGCGGATGAGGTTCCCTTGAAGAAGAAAGTATGGAAGATGTACTTTGATGGGGCATCCAATGCCATGAGGCAAGGAATTGGTGCAGTCCAGATATCCCTAGAAGAAGATTATTATCTCTTCACCGCCATATTGGATTTTGATTGTACAAACAATACGGCTGAGTATGAGGCATGTACTATGGGCCTTCGAGTAGTAGTGGACAAAAAAATCAAAGTTTTGGAAGTTTTCGGAGACTCAGCTTTAGTGATATATCAATTACGCGAAGAATGGGAAACCCGGGATACAAAATTAATCAGATATCGAGAACTCATACTGAGTTTATTGGAGGAGTTTGAAGAAGTGACTTTCAATTACTTCCCTCGAGAAAAAAACCGGATGGCGGATGCTCTGGCTACTTTGTCATCAATGTTTAAAGTGAATGAAGAGGCGGAAGTTGTGCCGATCAAAACGAGCATATATGAGTCTCCTACCCACTGTTTGAGTATCGAAGAAGTAGATGGTCTCCCTTGGTATAACGACATCTTGCAGTACATCAAGAGTCAACAGTATCCAGAATAGGCAACAGAAAATGACAAGAGGACCCTGAGAAGGCTAGCAATAGGTTTTGTTCTAGACAGCGAGATTCTCTACAAGAAAGGGAAAGATCAAGTCCTGTTGAGATGTGTCGGGTCTGCCGAAGCTCGAAGAATCATAGAGGAAGTCCATGAAGGGATATGTGGCACCCATGCTAATGGTTACATGCTTGCTAAGTAGATTATGAGGCAGGTTATTATTGGCTGACGATGGAAGGAGATTGTATCAGTTATTCTCGGAAATGTCATAAATGCCAAATCTATGCAGATAAGATCATGTGCCGCCATCACCATTGCATGTCATGACCGCACCATGGCCGTTTTCAATGTGGGGAACGGATATGATTGGGCCTATTACCCCGAAAGCTTCAAATGGACATTGTTTCATCCTGGTGGCCATTGACTATTTCACAAAGTGGGTGGAAGCTGCTTCTTAGACGAATGTAACGAAGTCGGTGGTGTGCAGATTTGTTAAGAAGGAAATCATATGCCGATATGGATTGCCAGCAAGAATTATTTCAGATAATGCTCTCAATCTGAATAATAAGATGATGAGAGAGGTAAGTACTCAGTTTAAGATCACGCATCATAACTCGGCACCTTATCGTCCGAAGATGAATGGGGCAGTAGAAGCAGCCAACAAAAATATCAAGAAGATTGTCGAGAAAATGACTGATGTGTACAAGGATTGGCATGAGATCTTGCCTTTTGCTCTTCATACGTATCGCACTTCAGTTCGCACATCTACAGGGGCAACGCCATTTTCTTTGGTATTTGGTATGGAAGCAGTGTTACCCATTGAAGTTGAGATTCCTTCACTTCGGGTTTTGATGGAGGTTGGCTTAGAAGAAGCAGAATGGGTTAGAACTCGTTATGAACAGCTGAATCTCATCGAGGAGAAAAGATTGAAGGCAATTTATCCTGGGCAGTTGTATCAGAAAAGGATGATTCGAGCCTATAACAAGATGGTTCGACCTAGACAGTTCCGAGAATGAGAGTTGGTACTGAGAAAAATTCTCCCCATGGTGAAAGATCCGCGAGGAAAATGGGCTCTAAATTGGGAAGGACCCTATGTGGTAAAAAGAGCTTTTTCTGGAGGAGCATTGATTCTAACTCGGATGGACGAGGATGATTTTAGACATCCCGTAAATGCTGATGAAATGAAGAAGTATTATGCTTAATAAAAAAAAAAGGGTATGATGTTATGCACATGGGAATTCGAATGATTCCAAGTGTAGGAATGGAAATTCTATATATCTATCTCCCCTGAGAATTGTTTTTCAAAGAGAATATTCATGCTTGGTGTGATAAATGACCATCTTTCATATTCCCTTCACTAAGAAGAAATTATCCCTAGTTACCCCCTTTGAGCCTTAGGAATTATTTCTTTCCCTGAATCCTGATCAAGGATCACCCTCTACACTGGAGGGCAAAAATGAGAAAAAATAATCAAAATCATGGCAAAAAAAGAGAGCCATTGGAAAATGTGAAATCAAAGAATGGAAAATGAAAGCCAGCAATGAAAAAAAAAAGACAAAAGTCTCAAGAATGAATTCTCCTCAGGAAATGATCCTTGATCCAATTACCCTTAAACACATTTTGGGCCTATTTTATCCTTTTCTTCTAAACCCGAACCTTAGCCTACATTACGTACTTTAAAAGTCCATTTTGATCAAGCATGGATATTTAATTTGAAAGGTTTTTCTCAGAATTCATCCCATCTTTTGAATTGACATTTTTACCTTGGAAGCATTCAGAATTCTCAGATGCATGATAAAAAAAAAAAAAAAAAAAAAAAAAGAGGAGAGGTTTAAGCCGAAAACCCGCAAAAGATGACTTAATACCGAATGGGGGACACTTAAGTTGAAAACTTGCAAAGGGGCTCAAGTACTGATTAAGGTTTGAATCAATGCTTCGTGTAAAGGGGGAGAAAGTATTTGAAAATCAGAGAAAAAGGAACAACTCAGTCTGACGTAACTACGGAAGCCGAGGGATTACCCAAGTAAATTGACCGTTCAAGAGAAATTTCAGATGATTTGAAAAAGGAAGGGTCCAATATATTCCGCATCCCGGGCATCAATAACCTATAACTTTACATTTGTTTCTTATATCCTTGATATCCACTTTTATCATCTTAAAACATTTTGTTGCAATAAATTTTTGTTACCCCTTTTATGACAATTGCCTATTTCATACTTTCTTTCATACATTTTTGAGATTGCATTTTGTTTGTTATTACATTGAATGGTGATTAGTAAACATAATTTTTTTTTAAAATAAAAGGGAGTTTAAAAGTATTACTAAGGAATAGATCTAAATCTTAGAAAAAGTTTGGAAACCACTAATCCTGATGGAAATTCACCAAGTAAAGGAAAACAGTGAATGTGTTGGAGACTCCGCCATGAAGTCAGAAATTTGTGAATTTCAGCGAAGTCAGAAACTGGACTATTTGACAAATTATCTTGAGTAAAGGATATCAATGAACAATTGAAGACTCCATCATGAAGTCGGATAATCTGTGAACCTCAAAGAAACCATGGATTGGAAATCATGACACAATCATTTGACTGCATTCATCCTCAGGAAACATATAAGCATTTGCAAAGCATGTGATTCTCATCATTGCATTTAGCTAACATTGCAAGAATCAAGAAAACTTTGGCTTCCCAAATCGAACTCGTTCTGCTTCTCAAATGAGTCGAGCCTTGAGACCACCATCGAGGTATTTCCTTTTGTTTTAAATCAAATTCATTCTGTTTTATCAAATGAGTCGAGCCTTGAGACCACCGTCGAGGTATTTCCTTTTGTTTTAAATGGAATTCATTTTGTTTTATCAAATGAGTTGAGCCTTGAGACCACTGTCGAGGTATTTCCTTTTGTTTTAAATCGAATTCATTCTGTTTATCAAATGAGTCGAGCCTTGAGACTGTCGTCAAGGTATTTTAAATCAAGGGTAAGACCTTCGAGCACCATTTTTAAGACCTTCGGGCATAATTTTTCATCACGGGTAAGGCCTTTGGGCACCATTTTTAAGGCCTCTGGGCACCATTTTTAAAGACCTTCGGTCACCATTTTTAAGACCTTCGGGCATAATTTTTTATCAGGGGTAAGGCCTCCAAGCACCATTTTTAAGACCTTCGGGCATAATTTTGAAAATCACGGGTAAGGCCTCCAAGCACCATTTTTAAGACCTTCGGGCACCATTTTTAAGACATTCGGGCATAATTTTTCAAATCACGGGTAAGGCCTCCTAGCACCATTTTTAAGACCTTCGGGCACAATTTTTTCTTTTGAAATCAAACTCGTTTCCTTAAGACGGGTCGAGCCTTGATTAGTCAGGGAATTCAATTTAAGGACAAAATCTTCAATTTACAACTTTTTCAAAAAAAAAAAATTTGAGGAAAAATAATGAAAAATAATAAATGAAAAAAGAAAACCTCTTTCCCTTTCCTTCACATGTGATTTCACTAACCATACAAAATTAGTGTTTATTTATCTTTGCCTGATTCTTGATTCTCAAAAATAGCCAAAGAGGGGCAGCTGTAGACACCTAATTTTTTTCGGACCCCTAAATGAGGTACATTTTCTTCCTAAATTGATGTTTCAGAATTCTAAAAGGCTTTTCTCATCCTGCAGGTGGTATCTGAGGCTTAGTCTAAGAAAGCAGATAGAAAAAAGTCAAACACAAAAAAAAAGTCACCTCAAAAAAAGTCAACCTCGAAAAAGTCAACCTCAAAAAAGTCAACTATTGAAAAAGTCAACACACTTTCAAAATCAATATTTGAGGTTCAATTGAAAAACGATGAAAGAATTTTGTGGCCTACATTGAAAGATATCGAGTTTGGAAGTTGGGTTACGAGATTCAGTAAAAAGGAAACCCTAATTCGAGAAATTTGGGAAAAATGCTTAAACGATCAAATTGGTCATAATTGAAGGTCTCAAATGAAAGATAAGCACTGACTACGGGTAATGGAGAAGCCACTTGGAAGAAAAATTGATAGAAAAGTCAATTCGGAAGAAAACCGCGAATTAGGTTTTTTTTTTTTGTGGATTTCGGTGAAATTTGGAAGAATTACAGAAATGGCCCGATTCAGTAGGAGTAAAGCCCCTAGTTGATGAGGAATGATTAAACAATGATAGCCCAAGGCTCAGTTTGAAGAAAATCTGAAAATCGGACTTGTTTTGAGCAAAACCGGGTTTCGGAGGCAAAAGGGCAAAATTGGAAAATGTGGGAAAAATAGCAAATGAACTCCAAAAATTCTGAAAATTTGCAAATCTCATTCTTAAATAATTTGAAAGAGATTGGATAAAAAAATCTTGATTCGGAGTTCGTTTGCAAAATGGCCAAATCTCGGGTCTTCTATGCAGTAATTCAAGCAGATAAATCCCGAACAAATAGCAAATGAACTCCAAAATTTCTGAAAATTTGAAAATCTCATTTTTAAATTATTTGGAAGAGATTGGTGAGATAAAATCTTGATTCGGAGTTCGTTTGCAAAGTGGCCAAATCTCGGGTCCCCTATGTAGTAATTCAAAAAGATAAATCCCGAAAAAATAGTAAATGAGCTCCAAAAGTTATGAAAACTTCCATATCATATTTTTAAATTATTTGGAAAACATTGGTAAAGAAAAATCTGGATTCCGAGCTTGTTTAAAAAATGGTAAAGTTCGGGTGTATAAAAAGGGCAATTTCGGAAATAAATCCGAAATAAATAGCAAATGGACTCGGAAAATTTGAAAACTTCCAGAATTTAATTTTTTATTGTTTCAGAAGTATGGAAAAAAGAAAATCTGAATTTGGAGTCCATTTGCTATTTATTTAGGTTCGAGGGCAAAAATGTCATTTCACCAAAGAAACCAAAAAGGGAAAATTTGTAATTGAGGAAAATATAAAAGAAGAAGGAATTGCTGGGATTTTTCTTCCCTTGGTCAGACAACATAGAGGAGAAGAAGGAAGCTTGGACAATTTAATTCCTTAGTCACTATCAAGCCACATGCTACCACTAACACCTTGCAAATGGTCCCCCTCTTCATCCAATGGCTTAGATGCCTTGTAGGAAAGTTGAATGCACCATCCAATGGCCAAGTTTAAATGGCAAGATGACATTTTTATTTGTCATGAATACCCTCATCTAATGGCCAAGAATGGAAGAAAAAAGATGAGCACAATTCATCCAAGGGTGAGCATCCATTCGGTTAAGCAAGGGAGTGCATGGGATTGTCTCTTTTCATCCAATGGCTTAGGCCATCTACAAGGGTTGAGTACATATTTTGAGGGCTGGATTTAATCTACAAGATGTCATTTTTATGTTGTCCTCATCCAATGACCAAGAATGGAAGAGCACAACTCATCCAAGGGTAGGCACTCAAGGGGGCAAGCAAGGGAGTGCATGGGATTGGTCCTCTTTTGCATCTAAGGGATAAGGTTACTACAAGGGATGAGTACACATATTAAGGGCTTCTATCAATTGGCAAGATGACATTTTTATGTTGTCATCAAAATATCTTAATCTAAAGGCCAAGATTGGAGGAGAAAAAAGTGCAATTCCCATCCAAGGGTGAGCGCCATTCGGCCAAGGCTAAAGAGGGGGGTTGGTTTCATTTTTTCATATGTTTTTTGGCTGGAAACAGTAGCTAATTTGGAAAATAAAAAGGTTTTGAAAGAAAGAAAAATAAAGGTTTTCAATAGAGAGCTTGAAGGTAGTCATCTCTACCAAGTTCTAGCATAGCTTTCTTCTTGTTTTCCATGGTGTTTTCTTGATTTTCTATCTTGTTTTCCTACTACATTTTCATAGAAATAAAGTTTTTTAATGTTTACTTATGTTTTCATCTCTTCTTCTTCATTAAAATGGTGGAAAACAATTTTTTTTTACATGGTTTCATGCTATGGCCGAATATGGCATGTTTACTTGCCTTGGTTTTCTTTTTTTTTCTTCCTTGCATGTTGTTGTGAAAAATGATTTTTAGAAGGTTTTTTAGAGTATTCCAAGGTTCTGATTTTTTACAAAAGATGAAGCAAAAAGGTTGAAATGGCTACATGATCTTGGCTAGACCAAGTGACCATGGTTAGGAGAGAGGCTATGCCCATTTTTACCTACCATGAAGCTCACCTTGATTTTGCTGTTTAGCATGGTTTATTTTCTGATTTTTTTGGAATGGAAAGGCTTCATGATCTTGGCAAGACCAAGTGATTATGGTTAGGTGAGAGGCTATGCCCATTTTATACCAACCATGGAGCTTAACTTTCCTTGTTTTATTTACTAGTTTTGCTTGTTATTTGTTTTGCATGTCTATGCTAAATTTTTTGTATGTTCTTTACATTATTTTCTATGCTATATTTACTTATATATTTCTATTCCATCCTTAATAACTTTCCCTTGCATATTGGCCATTGTGTTCATATGCTCATGCTGTGCATTTTTTTTCATGTATCATGTCTTATATTATAAACATGTTTGCATTTTTTTCATTTTGTTACATGGCCATTCGGCTACTCCATTTTAGTATGCCTTGCATGTGCATTTTCCTTTTGCTTCTTAACTTGTTTGCTTCTCCATGCCATGAACTTGTACATTTTGATTTTAGTATGCCATGTGCTTATGAAAATGCTATGCTAAAATGCCATCATTTTGTTACATGGCCATTCGGCTACTCCATATTGATATGCCTTGCATGTGCATTTTCACCTTGCTTCTTGACTTGTTTGCATCTCCATGCCATGAGCTTGTGCATTTTGATTTTAGTATGTCATATACTTATGAAAATGTCATGACATTATGCATGTTAATATGATTTGTCATGTACTTGTGTCATTTACTAGATAGGATTGCACTAGAGCATCATGTAGCTACATTTGGCCTCTTCATGCATCCTTTGCCTTCCCATGCATTTGCATTTTGTTTAGGTAACATGCTTTGCATTATTATATCTTGAAATTGTGTATTAGTTGCTGTTTGTTCCAGCATTAACATTAGTTTCATTGGTCATTGTATGTTCATAGTATTGCTATGCATGTTTATTACATTTTAGGTCTAGGCCATGTTGATATTGCCATGCATATTGGGTCTTAAATCACATTGGTATTGTCATGCATTACTATTCTACTTAGGCCTTAGGTTACATTAGCATTTTCATGCATATTCATAATATATTAGGTCCAAGTCATATTTGCATTATCAAGCATTGCATGCATATTGAGTTAGGATAGCATTTATTGCCATACAAATTCATGCTAGGCATTTAGGTTATTTTGAATTGTCATGCATTTCCTTTACCATTTAGGCTTTAGACCATGCATTTCATACGTTTCATTTGCTGTATGTTCATGCATTCCATGTCATTTTCACATGATTTATGACTTAGGCCTATCAATGGCTCAAAGTCATGCTCTCTTGAGCATACTTGTGGAAAATTAAGGAACTGTCAAATTGATTATTCTATCTTTGTGATTTTTTTTACTTAGCCAATTTTTGTCCAAGGTTTTTAAATGTTTAGCTACTGTCCTTAGGTCTTTAGGATGATCTCCAACAATTTTTACTTTGATTTTTGAATGACTTTATCAAAGGTAAAAAATGTGTTTTGACAAAATAGTTTTTTTCACCCAGTACTCGAACATCTCCGATTTTTTTGGGTAGTCATCTTTAATCAGAAAATTAAGCCAATTTTTTCTCGTATATTTTTACATGTTCTGAGTCTCCAGTATTTGTTTTATATTATTTTGAATTTTTAAAAATAGGATAAAAAATCATGTGGCAAAACCGGACAGTAGAGGCAGATTTGAAATCAAAAAAGGAATAATGGTTGAATTTGGCTAAGGCATTTAGAGGGGGTTGGGTAGAAGCTTTAGCTACTGTCTTAGGGTAGTTTCTAAGCCTTTTTAAACTTTAAAAGTGATTTTATAAATCTCGGGTTAAGGGTGGTCAAGTTCGAGATTTTAAACTTAGGAAATTAGAGCCATTTCAAAAGGGTTTGGTAAGGGTTTTAATTTTTATTCAAGTTTTTCCTCAAAATTCTTTTCGTACAATCACAAAGTTTTTTTTTTTTAGAAAATATAATTTGACATATTTTCCTACGGTAGCCAGATATTTTTTTTAATATACGGATTTCTTTAATTAAAGGAAAAAATACATTTTCATGCATTGCATTTTCCATGTTCATAATTTTATTCAATATGTGATTTTTGCTATGATATTTTTCATGGTATTATTATTACTTTGATTTACATTTATTAATGTTATATTGTTTGCCATATGATTTTGAATATTTCATGATATCCCATATTTTTTATTTAGTCATTTATTTTTTGTCACATTATTTAGCATATATTATGTTCATGCATTTTTATTTTATTTTATTTTCATGCATATTTTATGATAGCATTATTTTATGTTTCATGTCATTTCATCATATTCCATGTCATTTAGGTTTAATTATTTAGAATATGCCATGTCATTTAAAATATGCCATATCATTTAAAATTGCCAGGACATTTAAATCATTTTGTCTCATTTATAATATACCATAACATTTAGGATTTTTTTCATTTTACCTAGAATATACTATGCCATTTAAATTAGGTTTTTTTATTTAAATATAGCTAAAAAAAATTCCCAAAATATCGTTACTTTTAGATTATTTCCCGAAATCCGCTGGTTTTAATACTAGCTGGGAAATCGCCACCCCCATGGCGATTTCCCAGCGTCAAAAAACACATTTTGGCTAAAAATACCAAGGGAAATCGCCATGGGGGGTGGCGATTTCCCTTCATGTATAATTTTTTTTTATTTTTTTTTTAATAAACAAATTTTAAATTTTTTTTAATTTGTAAATTTTATTTTTTAATTTTAAAAATTATAAATTAAATTAAAATATTTTTTAGGTTTGGTTATTTAATTATTTTAAATATATATTAAAAATGTAATTTAATTTATTATTAAATTTTTATAAAAAATAAAAATATATTTCTTATTAAAATTTAAAAAGAAGATTATATTGATTATTAAATATTTATATCAAAAATTGTATTTTTTTATAATTTTGTAATATTATAAAAAGCAAAATTTAATTTATATCAAAAATATTTTAATAATGTAAAATGTAAACAAATTTTTTTTTGAAAGAAATTTATCGAGTTATTTTTTAGATAAAGAAGTTATTTTTAAGTTGGTATCGTAAAATAATTTTTTTAATTTGATTTTTTTTATTGAGTTGGTATTCGATTAACTCGTGACATCAATTTAATCATTGTTTTTAATAATAGTATAGATTGTTATAGTTTAAAACTGGATATTTGATAAAATAATTTTAATTTAATTTATGATTAAAATTTTCAAAAAATACAATTTTATTTCTTATTAAAATTTAAAAAAGAAAATTTTATTTCAGTCCATCAAATGCTGCAGAAAATATTGGAATTGGATTCCTTCTGCAATGGATAAGACTGATGATTTAGGGTTTTAGACAGGTTTCAGCTATATTTCAGTCCATCAAATGCTGCAGAAAATATTGGAACTTGATTCTTTCTGCAATGGATAAGACTGATGATTTAGAGTTTTAGACAGGTTTCAGCTATATTTCAGTCCATCAAATGCTGCAGAAAATATTGGAACTTGATTCTTTCTGCAATGGATAAGACTGATGATTTAGGGTTTTAGACAGGTTTCAGCTATTTTCCAGTCCATCAAATGCTGCAGAAAATATTGGAACTTGATTCTTTCTGCAATGGATAAGACTGATGATTTAGGGTTTTAGACAGGTTTCAGCTATTTTCCAGTCCATCAAATGCTGCAGAAAATATTGGAACTTGATTCTTTCTGCAATGGATAAGACTGATGATATAGGGTTTTAGACAGGTTTCAGCTATTTTCCAGTCCATCAAATGCTGCAGAAAATATTGGAACTTGATTCTTTCTGCAATGGATAAGACTGATGATTTAGGGTTTTAGACAGGTTTCAGCTATTTTCCAGTCCATCAAATGCTGCAGAAAATATTGGAACTTGATTCTTTCTGCAATGGATAAGACTGATGATATAGGGTTTTAGACAGGTTTCAGCTATTTTCCAGTCCATCAAATGCTGCAGAAAATATTGGAACTTGATTCTTTCTGCAATGGATAAGACTGATGATACAGGGTTTTAGACAGGTTTCAGCTATATTTCAGTCCATCAAATGCTGCAGAAAATATTGGAACTTGATTCTTTTTGCAATGGATAAGACTGATGATATAGGGTTTTAGACAGGTTTCAGCTATATTTCAGTCCATCAAATGCTGCTAAAATATTGGAATTTGATTCTTTCTGCAATGGATGAGACTGATGATTTAGAGTTAGGGATAGGTTTCAGCTATTTTTCAGTCAATGAAATGCTGTAGAAAATATTGAAATTGGATTCCTTCTGCAATGGATGAGACTATTGGACAGTCCAGTACAAAGGATGGGATTTATCAATCAGATTTTGCATTGAATAAGTTATAACTTTTTCAGTCAAATAGTCCTAGGCAGAATATGAGAATCAGATTCCATCCTATACAAAGGATGGGATTTGTCATCTGGTACAACATAATGAACCATTATAAATTCATAATACTTATGAAGGTTTACAATACCCTACAACAGTTTTTCAATCAGATTTTTCCTGAGTGCTAAAACCTCCTCATTCTCATCCTTCTATATTTCTTCTTTCTTTTGCGGAGTGATAATACATACATTCTCATCTTTCTTAGTTTCATTACTACACAACATGAGCAATAGAGTGATCGCATTGGTCTACTATAATGGCCAAATTCATAATATTGACGAAGGTGCTACCTTTGATTGTGAACGTCCAAAAAGTTTTCGTGTTGAAGACGACGTCGCATTAGAGGAACTGAAGCTGCAAATTCATACAAAAATTAAAGCTGGAAATAGAAAAAGAGTTTCAGAGGTTAAGTATAGGCATCCTCTTTCTATTGGTGAAGGATGTGTCCGATATAGAACATTTCCACTTGAAGATGATGATGATGTCAGATGCATGTTTTATGCTCATGAGACATTTGCAAATGTTGGTGTCCTTGAGTTATATGCTGACATAGATGATGTTGACGATGATTGTGGCCCTTCAAATGTTCGCACAACAGAAAACTTTCCCATAGAAGATTATGATTCTGGGTCGTTCTATGTTCACACTACATACGACGTTCCCACAGAAGAAGTCGTGACCTTATCTCAAGCTACAACTTTTCAGACTTCATTAGTCTCACAAACCCTAATTCCTACTACCCTCGAAGATGAGCCAGCTGGTGTTCATCCTGTTCGTCCACGTGGAGTCCATGGTGAAGATGTTGGTGAATTTAGTGAGCAGGAAGAGGATGCTGAATTCGCAAGTGATGACAATACTGATTCTGACCCAGACGTCGTCCCTGCTGAGATCAACACTCATGGAGATATCAACACTCATGGAGATATTCCCCCATATCAGGCTGCATCCCATATGCATACACTGGATCTGGAGGCAATGCATGTGCCGGAATTTCCAGAGTATGCTCATACATTAGCTATGCCTCTGACATTTGATCCATCTGCAGTTGATTTGTGTGTTGGGTTACAATTCCCAACGAAAGAGGCTGTGCTTTCAGCTATCAAGCACTATAACATCAAAAACTCTGTAGATTACAGAGTAATTGAATCTGAGCGGACGAAATATTATGCCAAGTGCGTAATGTATGGGAATGGGTGTAATTGGAGAATAAGGGCAACTTTTATGAAGAAGAAACAGCTATGGGAGATTAGAAAATATGAAGGGCCTCATACTTGCACATCGGGGAGGATTTCACAAGATCATTGCAAGTTAGATTGTAACATGATCTTGTTATGCATTTTGTCATTGGTCCAAGCAAATCCGGAGATTTCAGTTTCAGTTTTGATCGCTGAGATGCGAATCCGGTATGGATACATCACCTCCCACAAGAAAACATGGCAAGCAAAGCAAAAGTCAATTGTTCGAGTATTTGGCGATTGGGAAAGATCGTACAATGAGCTACCTAAATGGTTAGGTGCAATGCAACATTTCGTGCCTGGTACAATTGTGGAATTGCAAACGGTACCTGCATATCACGGTGATCGACTGGTCCAGGGTAAGAGAATATTCCATCGACTATTTTGGACATTTAAGTCGTGCATTGAAGGGTATCCGTATTGTAAACCTATTGTGCAAATAGACGGTACTTTCTTATATGAAAAATACAAAGGCACATTATTGTTAGCTATTGCACAAGATGGCAATCGAAACATACTGCCAATTGCCTTTTCCATTGTGGAGGGTGAGACAACAGAGGCTTGGTCATTCTTTCTCAGTAACTTGCGCAGACACGTGACAAAACAGCCTGGCATTTGCTTGATGTCTCATCGACATGAAGCCATCAAAGCTGCGATTAGACGCGATGGTGGATGGAATCCTCCACATGCATATTCAGTGTACTGCATTCGACACATTGCAGCGAACTTTATGAAAAAGTTTAACAATAAGGAATTGCGTCGACAAATTGTTAACATGGGTATGGAATCAAATCATAGTTATTTTATCTCTTATATTTCGTTTAGCATATAAAATAATACTGAAATTCACAAGTTTTTTGTTTTAAAATTTATTAGGATACGAGTTGAGGCGACCGAATTTTCATTTCATGTATGACAATCTTCATGGAGAAAATGCAGAGACGGCTAATTGGCTTGATAGGATCCCCAAGGAGAAGTGGGCGCAGTCATATGATCAAGGAAGACGTTATGGCCATATGACAACCAACCTAGCTGAATCTATCAATTCGGTGTTGAAGGGAACGCGTCATCTTCCCATTACTGCTTTAGTGCAATCAACATATTATAGGTTGGCTGCACTTTTTGTTAAGATGGGGAACAAGCAAATTGCCATGATGGAGGGAGGGCACACATATTGTGAAACAGTCACACAAGCTATGCAAGAAAATCGCAGGAAAGCTAACTCCCACATTGTTCGTAATTTTACGCGAGCAAATCAATCTTTTCTGGTTGAAGAGTTAGTTGATCCACAAGAGGGTGTTTCTGCAATGAAGTACAAAGTCAACCTTAGTGACATGTGGTGTGATTGTGGAAAGTTTCAAGCACAAAGGTTCCCTTGTTCACATGTAGTTGCTGCCTGTGCACATGTCCATGTAGATTGCATGCAATATGTGGACAAAGTTTATAGACTGGAAACTATATTGAATGTTTATAGACATGAGTTCGAAGCTGTTGGAAATGAAGGTTACTTGCCTTAATATGATGGTCCAGAAGTGTGTCCCAATCAAGAAATGCGGAGAAATCCACATGGTCGGCCAAAATCAAGTCGTATTCGTAATGAAATGGACCTCAGGGAGAAAGGCCAACCAAAACGTTGTGGATTATGCAGAAATGAAGGTCATAACCGTCGAAATTGTCCGCATCGATTTGGCACATTGGGGGAGACTTCGCATCAACAATAAATGAATTACATGTTTTTGTCAACTTATCATGTACTTTGGATTATTATTGTACATATAAGGGAAAATGTAATGCAAGTTTTTTTTTTTTTTTTTTTTTTGTTTTTTGTTTTTATCTAATACAAATCAATTAACAAAATTTAAAAAAATTTGTTCATAAATTTTAAATAATAAAATATACCTTACGAAATTTCTTTTTTTTTTTTTTAATTATAAAAAAATTATTTTAATTTAATTTATAATTTTTAAAATTAAAAAACAAAACTTACAAATTTTTAAAATTAAAACAAAACTTACAAATAAAATTTTTAATATACAAATTTAAGAAGAAATATTATTTTGTTTTTTTAATTTTTATAAGAAAAAAATTTTCCATATTTAAATTTAATAATAAATTTAATTTAATTTATAATTTTTAAATTTAAAAAATAAAATTTACCAATTAAAAAAAAATAAAATTTGTTTATTAATTAAAAAAAACAAAAATTATACATGAAGGGAAATCGCCACCCCCCATGGCGATTTCCCTTCATCTTTTTTGGAAATTTGGCTAAAAATACCAAGGGAAATCGCCACCCCCCATGGCGATTTCCCTTGGTATTTTTAGCCAAAATGTGTTTTTTGACGCTGGGAAATCGCCATGGGGGGTGGCGATTTCCCAGCTAGTGTTAAAACCAGCGGATTTTGGGAAATAATCTAAAAGGAACGGTATTTTCGGAAATTATTTTTTTTAGCTATATTTGAATAAAAAATCCATTTAAATTATGTCATATCATTTAGGTTGCATTATATTATCTAGACTTTGCCATGTCATTTTATTTATGTCATACATGTTCATGTTCATATTTTTAAATGTTTTGAAAGAAGATAATGATTTTCAATAAAAATAAAGATATTCCCGAGTTAAAATAATTCATGAGTTCTCTACCGGGTTTGCTGGAGGGAATATCATCAATTATCATTAATAAAGGAATATATCCCTTTCACAAAAAACAAGAAGGATTCAGAAAGTTTTCCAAATGAATAAAAATTTCTATATTTTGCCAAGTTTTCGGGGAATATAGAAAAACTTTGAATTAATAAATTCTGGATCACTTTCAATTAAAAATGGAATTATTTTTCTTAAAATTGGGAATTAACTTGAAATACTAAATTTAAAATCGACTTTTTTATCGATACTTGAGATAACACACGATTAATAAGGTACCGTTTTATACAGGCATAGTGGGGGTGCTAATCCTTCCCCACACGTAACCGAGTCCCGAACCCGCTTCTTTGATTTCTCTGGTTTAAAATGCAGACTTGAAATTGGTTTTAAAAATGTTTTAATTAATTTAAAATATTTTATAAAACCGGTTTTAATAGGTGGCCGATCACACCTAGCTAAAAAAAATTGTTGACGACTCCATGTCTTTTTACGTGGCCGTTTTCATACCCTCAATCATTTATTTTATTTCAATCTAGAGGAATTAAGTAGTCTTTTCCTCTGCTTCTGTTTCCCCCTCACTCGAACGGGTCCCCGCGATCGGGATCACGTATCGACAGGCATGAAGAAGCATATCAAGTTTATGATCCAAACTATTGTAAATTTTATCGCTTGATTAACCACCCAATTGAAAAAAACTTCAATTTGAAAGAAAAATTCATGGAGCTCTACAAATATGGAAAATTTTAGTTTGAAGAATAAGTGGCAACTTCATACGCGACCATGGTAATATGTTCAATTTCTTTGGCTCAAACTCCAATCATAAGAGCTTGGGATCTTTCGATCTTAAAGAAGTGAAAGCCATGTGAACATAAAGTGAAGATGCATAACAAGCTAATAGGGCAATGCACACTTCTAAGCATGAGCCTAAACTGCATAAAAAAACAAAGCAAAAAAATGGGAAAAAAAGCCCTCTAGATTGAACATCATGTAATGGATGGTCTATGTAAAAGTTAAGGCACAAAAAAAAAATTTTGAATTCTGTTATGAGTCGATCCTTCAAATTTGAGGGTACATAGGGAACTTGGTCCAAATTATCAAGTTCAATCAACCTAAAAAAAATCCTTTGAACTAAATTTTAGTTCGATTCTTCCAAAGTCACAAGTTTGGCAAAGTTGAAACTTGCAAATCTTCTCAAGTCAATTTAAAGATGAAAACAAATTTTGACACCAAAAACAAATTAAGTTTTAAGACTTGATTACTTGCTATACTAAAAAATCGTGTAGTAACCAAGTTTTTAGGAGGCATTTGTATAATGAGAAAATTTTCAACTAATTAAAAAGTGTCACATGTCCTCCATTAATTTTCTAATAGATTATTTAGTAACCCATTAAAATTTTTAAGTGTTACTAAATAAATAATTGAAATTTTATCAAGTCACTTGGCATTTCAAGATGAAGACACATGATTTGATCAATCAAATTTCAAAGACTCATAGTCCAACCAATCAAAATCCACATATAAGTCATTATTTTTATTTCTAATTAAATAACAAATAATTTAGAGATAAAACCAAATTCCAACCAATCAAGTTTAATCACTCAAGAATCATCCAATTAACTTAGATCTATGAGTCATCTTCTTTAAATTAAAATAATTTAGAGATAAAATTGAAAAGATTAAGCTCTTTAAGAATTCTCTCACCTAGTACCACTTAGTAGTATAAATAAAGGTCTCCTCTAAGCCATTTTGACACACAATTTGAGAGAAAAAAGATTTGAAAGCAATTGGGAAAAACTACTTGAAGAAGAATCAAATTCTCCAGAGCTCCCGCAAGTTCAAGAAGAAAAATCTAAAGAAAAGTTTTAAAATTCCAACAAACAAGTTCAAGAAAACAATTAGAGAAAAAGAAAATTTGAAGAACCAAAATTTTCAAAACTCCCACAAATTCAAGAAAAAAAAATCTGAAAATCAAAGACTTAAGTTTCAAGAATCCCTAAATTGGAACCAAAGTTTGAAGATTTAAAAATTCTTAAATTGAGACCAAATTTCAAAAATTCAAAAAAAAAAAAATCTAAATTGGGTTAAAATTTCAAGAATCCTTAAATTTTGGGACAAAATTCTAAGAGTCCAACAATTTTTAAATTTTTGAATCAAATCTATTCAATTCAAGATCAAGACATCAACACCTTTGAAATGAATTTTTGTTGAAGAAAAGAATTAGATATATATTTTTTTATTTAAGTATTTTTAGAGATTGTACTCTACATTCTATAATTGAAATTATTATATGATTTCAACATTTTCTCGTCATACTTTTAACACAAAATTTATGTGTTCATCCCCTTGAAGTGTTGCGTGTTGGAGAAGAAAAAAGGAGCTGTGACTCGCAACCTACAACTTGGACCAGATCTCCAACTGACCACGTCTACGCCTATTCCAAAATCAGATTTGGCCTGAATAGAATTGCTTTAGGTGCTTTTAATTGGGTTTAGCTCAATCTTTTGGTACAGTTTTTAGTTTCTTTTTTTATTTCTTTATTTGTTTCTTTTATTTTTTTAATTGCATGCATGTTTATATTTTAATTTTTAGATAGTGCATATTTTTAATTACTCTTAATTTGTGGTGATGATTTAAAAAAAAAAAAAATTATTTAACAAGATTAAATTATTATAAATTGTAAATTTAATTTAATTTGTATCATTATGTTCTTACCTGCATCATGTGCATTTAATAAAAATTGCGGGAATAAGTGAAGATCTACCTGGTGATGGAATCCTAAAAAATTGTGAATGTGCAATTTTTCAAAAATTTTAGGTTAAATTTTTTTCTAAATTTTGCAAGAATGTTGGAGAATTTTAAAAAAAAAATCAATATCAAGGATTTACATTTGTTTTCAAGAAAAAGTAAAAATAAAAATGTTGAAAAATAATAAAAACTAAAAAACTGAAATGGATAAGGAAAATAAAATAAAAACAGAAATTAGATAAAAAGATTAAAATTTGAGTTGTCTTCATAAATCATAAAATATCGAATAAATTCAATGAGTCCTCTTCAAGGGAACAAATGTATTTTCTTGAATACTCTTTAGGAGAAGAAATTTGTAAGAATTCTGTCAAAATGTTAGAAAAAATCTAAGAAAGTTTTCAATATTTAAATAATGAAAATTAATCAAGAATAAAAAGATTGTTTTTAACTAAAACATTTTAGAATATAAAAGATTAATTGGTACTATCCTTTGGACGGACGTTGTGAAAGATAATATATTTTCCATATATAACCAAACCCTCGTATCTAGTTATGTAATGTACACCATAACCTATTTTTTTAAGGAGCTTAAGACAAATTTGAGATTTTTTTTAAGGAGAATAAATTCAGTTAGGTGACAAATTA
This sequence comes from Fremontodendron californicum, assembly GCA_030761205.1. NCBI lineage: Eukaryota > Viridiplantae > Streptophyta > Magnoliopsida > Malvales > Malvaceae > Fremontodendron > Fremontodendron californicum. The sequence goes on along the minus strand of JAULJL010000020.1, from coordinate 18,730,733 downwards.
TACCTAACTAAAAATAGATTAGTGACGATTTCTTTCGCATCGAACGATCGAGTATTTGAACTCGCAGGTTATGACAATTACTTTCATGCTAATATTAAATGTTGGGCGAAATTTCAAATCACTCAAGAGGTTAGCATGAAAAACATTTTTAGTTATATATCTAATCTGTTAACTTAAAGTTGTGATAGAAAAAATTTATAAACCATTTTTCAAAGTGAAAAAAACTTTTTTGATTGTGATAGATTAAATTACAAATTATAAAATTATAAATATAAAATGAAGTGATTAAACATGAAAATTAGTAATTTCTAAAATATCAAAAGGCAAAGAACCAATTCTTTCTTTTTATTTTGTTTTTTGCTTTGACAAAACACAAACAAAAGAAAGCGACATTTGTTTTTCTTATGTTTTCCTCTTGTTTTAGATTTGAGGTAATTTTCCAGCTATTGTAAATTTTTTTATAATTTACATTTTACTTTTGTTTATTTTTTGTCGCTGGTAGGAAAAGAAGACTATAACACTTTCGCTAACTTTAGTTAAAAATTATCAAAAATAAAAGTATAATAACAAAATTCAATCAAATATAATGACAAAATTAAACCTTCACCTATAATATAGTGACAATTTGTTTAAATTGTTTATCACTAAACCCTTTATCTCTAAAGTTCCGTTTAATTTGTGCTTTTTATTTTTTTACTTTTTGTTTTTTTAGTACAAAGTGAAAAAATAAAAATAAAAAAATATAAACTAAACAAGTCAAAAATTTTAAAATTATTTTAATACATTGAAAATTCTATCTTGAGTTTTATGATTAAACCTATTCTATAATTGGGTTATTGTCCGGTCCAATAAATCTGATTCGTATTGGATCGAATTTGGATAAAATTTTTTTAATTAAAATCAGCCCGACTCGATCTAAATTAAGATTTATTAATAAAAAAATATTTTGTATTTTAATTTAATTATAAATATTAATATAAAATATTATTTTAAATAATGATATAAATTTTTGGATCAATTCAAATTCAATTCAATTTAAATTTAAATAAAAAATTTCAAATCGTCTAGACCCTTAAACAGTAGTACAAGTCTATTTATAGCACAAAGGATAACGTGGACGAATGGGTTGGCATTAGACCTGCTTATGGGCCGGGTCGGGACCCGATTTTTTTTCATTTTCTCTATCCAAGGTCGGCTCGGCCAGGCCCGTTAGGTCCGAATACACTGTCCATTGAAATAAAAAAATATTTTTTTATATTTTTATAATTAAAATTAAATAAAATAATATTATTATAATAAAAAAATATTATTTCGGGTCGAGCCGGACCAATCTAGAATACAAAATATCCTATCCAAATCCGATCAAATACAGATCGAATTTGTCAGATCGAACGGGCTGCCCAGCTATGAGCAGGTCTAGTTGGCATGCAAGAAAATTTTGGAGAAATAATAACAGACCTAACCTAGACCTGAGCCTTCTTTCATAAAAAAAACAAAAATTAAAAAAACATTGAGATGGGATGATGCAAATTTTTTAATTTATTGTTAAGACAAATTCACAGTTATTCCGCCATGTCGTCCTCAAGTCAAGATTTGCTTCCTTTTATATGCTGTCATCCATCCATCATTCATAATTCATAATTAAAAAATAAATTATTAGCTAAAGTTGAGAAAAAAATCGAAAATTGATTCAAAATTGTAATATTCATTCTGTTCAGACTTCAGATTGATTTTTTTTTTTATTAATTTAGATTCGGATCAAATAATACCGGTTTTTGATTATGAAGCGAAAAGCTAAAACATATTCGAACCAAATTGAATTTATATTTTTTATTTAACTTTTATAAAATAAAAGAATTATTTTATATTTAAATTTATATAAATATATTAAATATAATATTAAAATAATTATAATTATAATAAATTTAAGAAAACAATTTTAAAAAATTGATGAATTAAATCGATCTAAACCAAAATGATTGAGATTGAACCAATTCGATTCAAATTCAGATGAATTTTTAAAAATTCAAAATACTATGCATTACCTGAATTCGATTTGTTATCACCACTATTATTAGCAGTCCCTTTTAATTGCGTACATGTTAACAGAGAATTTAGACCAAATTATATTATAATGATTTGTATATTGCATTATAATAATATATTTATAAATATATAAATAATTTGAGATAACGATTTCAGATATGCAATAATATTTTATTAAATAAAACGAATACTCGAATTTGAAAAAGTAGTGGATTATGCCCGAATCCAAAAAAAGGGTTAGATAAATATTTATTTTTAAATTAAAAATTACAATATTTATATTTATTTTTTATATTTCAATGTAAATCTAATTAAATCAGATTCGATCAAATAATTTATTTAAATTTGATCTAATTTATTTTTAAATTAATAAATTGAATCCGAATGACCTGAATCTGAATAACTCAAGTATCAAATTCGAATGACACAAATCTGAATAATTTGAATGTCAAATTCGAATGACCTAAATCTAAAATGATCCAAACCTGAATGACTTGAACCCGAAATGATCCGAACTAAAAAATGATCCGAAAATTTTAAAAATTGAGTTCACCCAGCCCAAATCCACTCGACTCATCCAATTGACAGATCTAGGATCAAATAATAACTTTTTCAAATTCTATTCGAGACCAATTTTTGATTATGAAGTGAAAAAATCAAAAATATTTGAACCAAATTGAATTTATATTTTCTATTTAATTTTTATAAAATAAAATAAAGTAATTATTTTATATTTAAATTTATTTAAATATATTAAATATAATATTAAAATAATAATAATATTTCAAAAATAATTTTTAAAAATTAATGAATCAAATCCATCTGAACCAAAATGATCAAATTTAGATTGGACTGTTTCGATTTAAAAGAAATTCGATTAAATTGAGATAAATTTATAAAAATTCGAAATGAATCCGATTCAATTCATTATCACCACTACTATTAGCATTCCCTTTTAATTGCATCTTTTTAATTGCATACACGTTACAGAGAATTTAGACCAAATTGTTTGGGTTAAGTTTGTGAATTTTTTATTAAAAAATAATTGAATAAAAATTAAAGTTAAAAATTCAGAAGAACTCAATAAAAAAAAGTTAATAATAATATGTAAAAACTAATTGAAAATAGTTTTATATACAAATTTTGAACAATAAAAAGTTTCATAATTTTTAAATAAAAATATTGATTTAATTATATCAACTTGTTTTAAATTTTATATTCTGAACTTCTGTAAAAAAAAAAAAAGATTTGAAAATATTTACTTAAAATTTTAAATTTAATTTTTATTTGATATTTTTAATCTAACAAATGCAACTTAATATGCTCTGATCATATTTTACTTAAAAAAAATATTAATCAATGTTTAATGATATCGATTAAATTAATATTTTAAAAAATATAATTAATATATTATTTTTTAATTTAATAAAATAATATATTAAATATAAAAATTAAAATAATAATTAAAAATTCTTAATTTATGAGTATAATACAAGACACCAATTAATCGAATTCTTTAATCACATTTAATTTTAATTCATTTTTTTCTCTTTTTACCTTCCCAACAATATTATCGGCAGACTACAGACGTTTATCACATGACTGAAACGCCCGTATTTCTCAAAACCCTCACCGCTTTATGTACAGGTTTAACTAACACACGCCTATTGGTTCAACTAATTCCAACTTGCCTACCTTTAAAATATCCCCACATGGCATCATCGGCGAGCGAGTAGCTTCCATTTACACCTGCGCGAGTGGAAACACAAATCTCTCGACCTTTTGGCTGGCACAAGCAACTCTATAAAATCAACCAACCCATTAACCAGGATTCAACAAAAAGGTCCTTTCTCTCTCTAGCATTTTCTCTTATTTCCATTTCTCTCTCTCTTTCTGGAATCCGAAAAAAATATCTCCAGATTTTCTTCCGATTTCCATTTATACCCCAAAATCTCAAAACTCCGGCGATTAAATTCTACTTTCGATCTCGATCTTATCATTGCCGGTTTCTGGGCAAACGGGGATCTAAAAGAAGAAGAGGGATAGAATCGGAAAGAGAAAGGAATTCGCATGAGCTGGTTGGGAAATCTGGGTTTTACTTCTTTGTGTTCGCTGAATTCTTCCAACCATTTCATCACGTGTCTTTTAATTTTCATTCTTCATTACTCCCCTCAATTATCTCCTTCGTTATTTAAATTCGAGAAAAAACCCACTGAACCTTTATTATTATTATTATTAATTATTAGTAATTCTAATCATAATCCTCTCTTAAATCTTAATCGCAATCCTAATTTTAATTCCGACTTATCGTTAATCCATGGAGTCTACAGACAAGAGTAATCGCCAATTGAGCGGAGGTTCGTTGTTTCTTTCTCTTTCTTTTTATTTTTTGTTTCATTCTCATTTTTGTCGGTTTTTTTTTTTAAAAAAGAATTTGCTTAATTTAACAGAGATGCAGCTTAATTATCTGACACCGTGACTCATATGACAGCATGCGACTATATTAATAAATAATAAAGTGACTGATTGTTTAAATTCATACAAAATTATTTAATTTAATTATTAGTTTTTCCTTTTTCTTTTTTTTTTTAAAAAAGTAAAGTTATTATTATCTCACATTATTTTAATTAATTCTTACAATTAATTCTTTTTTGACGTTTGACTAGTGTTTTATGTGCAATGTATGAACAAGTAAAGGGGAAATTTATTAATAATATATATATATATATGAGTTAGGGGAATTAAAAGTTGGCGTTAGTGAGCCACGTAAGCAAAGCAGAACAAAGGATGGAGAGAGGATCCTCTCCGCTGCTTACAAAACAGTAGAGAGGTCACTATTTTTTGTCCAATTATTTTATGATATATTATTTTTTATATAAAAAAGTTAGCAAAAATGTACTTATTTAAAGTTTATTTTTATATATTGATAATAGAATATTTTAAGTACACAATCATGCTTAGGATTCACGTATCTTTTTCTAATTAGTTTTTTTTTTTTTTTTAAAACATATTTAAGAGTATGTGTTATTCTGACAATTTGTTTGTTAGTATAAAAAATTCATTAACAGTGGATGGATAATTTTTCACTATCTTTTGCTTTTGATCCGATTTAGTTTTTTTGTTAGAAAAAATTTGGATTTAAAAAAGTGTTTTAAAAAGTTATAATGAAAAAAATATGATTGAATAATTTTTAAGTGTTTGATATTCAAATGGATGATTCCTTGGGGTCATGCTGATGAAATAAGGATCTCATTCTTTTTATTTTATGTTTTATATTTTTTGCTAATTTTCATGATATTGGAAGTTTCATTTGAGTTAGCACAAGTTGAAAAGCTATAGTCTGATAATAATTTAGTAAAAGAAAATTTTGTTTACTGTTTGGGTAGGTCTTTGCTATTCAAATGGGGCGAGGAGGCAAGCAAGATCACCGTCTGTGATCGTGATTGGTGCTGGAATGGCCGGAATTTCAGCTGCACATGCTCTCCATGAAGCCTCATTTCAGGTACAAAATCCTCTAAACTTGGGTATTCTCTAAATCCCATGAAGCTTTTCTCCTTTTATTACTATTGTATATGTATGACAGTCTATTTGGCCATGAGCTAACTTTTTCTCGTCCAATAAATCATGTTGCTGCCCTCTTCAAGATTCGAATCTGATACTTGTCGCTTGACTGAATCAAATTCTAAGCATTAGGTGTCCCTTTGGAGATGGAAGCTTTTGTCTTTGAACGTCTTTTATTATTGTTTCTTAAAATTTGCCAGAATTCGTCTGTTTGTGTATTTAGGTTATGGTGTTAGAATCCCGGGATAGAATTGGTGGTCGAGCTCATACCAATTACTCTTTTGGTTTTCCTGTTGACCTTGGTGCTTCGTGGTACACTTTCTGCTTTTTCATTCTTTTATGTGTACAAGCAAATCCTGTTCAGTTGCATGAATACATTTTATCTAACTAATACTTCCTCCAAAAAAAAAATTGCTTCAGGTTGCATGGAGTTTCCAAAGAAAATCCCTTGGCACCATTGATCAGTAGACTTGGACTCCCGCTTTACCGGACTAGCGGTGATAACTCTGTGCTGTATGACCACGACTTGGAGAGGTGAGCAGCAGTTATTCAAATGCCTAGACTTTGATTCTATATGTTGATCAGAGCATGTTTAATGCTACTTTTTCTTTTCTTTTTTATTTTATTTTATTATTCTATATGTTGGAACGTTTCATCTGTAATATAAGAAAAAGTGGTTTTGTTTTATCTTGGGAAAAAAGATTTTTACTCCTAAGGAATGTTCTTGTTTCCATGATGACATTGTACATTTCCTCACGCTGTAAATGGTTGGTTTTGTTGATATTGTGTTTTTTTCTCCTTTGCAGCTATGCACTCTTTGATATGGATGGACATCAAGTTCCACAGGAGTTGGTCACCAAGGTTGGAGAAGCATTTGAGTGCATTTTGAAAGAGGCAAGTGTTGTTTATTGTTTTATTGGTTTATGTCTCTCTAGTGGCTAACATTGTTTAAAAACCATAACTTTAATGCTTTTTTTTTTCTTTCTGTAACTGTGATGATGATGTTCTGTCTCAATCTGATTTGCTGTCACTTTTTGTTACATGATTGCAGACAGATAAAGTGAGACAAGAGCACAGCGAAGACATGTCCATAAGTCGTGCTTTCTCAATTGTTTTTGAAAGAAGACCAGAATTAAGGTCTAACCAGACATGACTGTCATTCCATATATTTTTCTTCTTCGTCTCCTATTTTACAACTTCAAAAAAGTGAATTTTCACAATCTCTCTGTTAATCTACAGGTTGGAAGGGCTTCCATATAAGGTACTTCAGTGGTACTTATGCCGAATGGAAGGTTGGTTTGCTTCAGATGCTGATACTATCTCACTTAAAAGCTGGGACCAGGTAGGTTTTCATACGTAGAAATTTGAGGTTTTATTTGAATTGTTTCGAGTTTTTTGTGGTTCATTAACTTAGTGTTCTTTAACAAATTTATTCATTGAGGCACCAAAATTTAAATATATTGGAGATGTGTCTTCTTAGGCAGACAATAGGAACTCAAATGCGCAATGGAGGTCTAGAATGTTATTGAACTGTTGACATATTGAGGGTTCGATGTCTTTGTACTCGGTGAATGAAAATCTTTCAATCAAAATTAGGAATAGATCCTAGTTTGACTCACTTTACCCCCCGTCCCTCCCCTATTTCTTGTCCTTTGGCGAATTCATACTTGTTTTGTATCATGTTTATGTCAACATTGAAATAGTTTAATCTTGCACTGCAAGCATTACTAGATCCATACATGCGGTAAGGGTGCACATATACTGGTCTTCTATGATTATTATTAGTATACAAAGAAAATTAGTAAAAATTAAATTAAGAATTGCTACTTGAGGCATCAACTTATAATTTCATTTTGCAAAATTAACATATCGTGTTCTGACCTTTGCCTAGAAACTCCTTTTAAGTTGCTTATTATGATGCTTCTCAGCTACATTGACTTCTTTCCTTTCTTTTGCTTCACTTGACTTAAGCACTTTCACTTTCTTCTTCTTCTTACAACTTTCTGTTTCTATTTTCTTCTATCTATAGGAAGAGCTGTTACCTGGTGGTCACGGGCTCATGGTCAGGGGCTATCTTCCTGTCATAAACACTCTTGCCAAAGGTCTTGACATCCGCTTGAGCCACAGGTATTTAACTTGAATAATCAGTTCACCAGTTTGTATGTCCTGTAGCATGGATGAGTTTATCAGCTAATGTCTATCGTCGTAATGTATTTTGTCCTAGGGTTACAAAAATAGTGAGGCTTTACAACGGAGTGAAGGTTACTGTGGAAGATGGAACTACATTTATGGCAGATGCTGTTATCGTTGCTGTTCCTCTAGGTGTACTAAAAGCCAAGAGCATCAAGTTCGAACCAAGGCTTCCAGAGTGGAAGGAAGCAGCCATTGATGACCTTGGAGTGGGGATTGAGAATAAAATAGCTTTGCACTTTGACAAGGTGTTTTGGCCTAATGTGGAGTTTTTGGGAGTTGTTGCTGAGACAACTTATGATTGCAGCTACTTTCTAAACCTTCACAAGGCCACAGGTCATTCCGTCCTCGTGTATATGCCTGCTGGGCAGCTGGCCAGAGACATTGAGAAAATGTCTGATGAAGCTGCTATGGAGTTTGCTTTTATGCAACTGAGGAAGATCCTTCCAGAGGCATCTGCCCCGGTGAGTTAATTTTTCAAAGATATATATTTTGTTTTAAATTTTGTAGGATGCTCCTGCCTAAAAACTGAAATGTGGGATTCTTGAGGATGCATAAACTATGTTCATCTGTGTCAGTTCCTTGCACCAACAATTAAAAATGCTTTATTAAGTTAAAAAACTCGTTACATTATGATAAGACTTAAGTTCTGTCATAAACTTTCACAAATAGTCTGTTGCTTTGTTCTTTTAAGCACATATTCACATGGAGTCATAACTGAATGTGTAAATTCAATTATGATATATAGCCAAATTACATACTCATGTCTGTATCCAAAGTTGCCGATCTTTTTATTCAGATTCTGTACTTTACTAACTAAATTTTAATGTTTCTTGAACCCACAGATTCAGTATCTTGTTTCTCGATGGGGCACAGACGTCAATACGCTTGGCTCCTATAGCTATGATGCAGTAGGCAAGCCCCATGATCTGTATGAGAGGCTAAGGATTCCAGTGGATAATGTATTCTTTGCTGGGGAGGCAACCAGTATGAGCTACCCAGGGTCCATTCATGGTGCATTTTCAACCGGGCAGATGGCTGCTGAGGACTGTAGGATGCGTGTACTGGAGCGATACGGAGAGTTGGACTTGTTCCAGCCGGTCATGGGCGAGGATGCATTATTGTCCGTCCCGCTTTTAATCTCCCGTATGTAAACTACCTACCTGGCTGGCTCCGCATGCGTTGGTTCAAAAGTATGTATTTGGTAGGTATGTTGGCGTGGGATCTGACTGACTGACTGACACATTGATCCCAATTTCATTGACGTTTCTGGGGAAGTTGTGGAAAACCCCACTTTTTCTCTGGTGAATATCAAGGGCATCATTGGTTTGATGTGTATTAGTCGTAACTGTGCAGCCAGAATAGCTATACGTATTCATATCCGACAAGCATAACTTAGTATGGTAATCTTAATCTATTCGAGTCCAGTAGTATTTAATTAAGAAAGTATATTTGAGCTGGCGCAGGGGCAGGCCTTTCTTAAAGTGAAATATGTTTTCAATATGAAAGGTGGTGCATCCACTACATTAGTGGGAATGGCACTCACATAATGGTGATATAACTTTAGTAAATAAAGAAACAATTGCTTTCTATTCTAATTATCTCAGGTTTGGTAGATAATTGGGACAGGAGAGGGTGAGAAATCTTAAAATATTTGTTCTCGATATTTGTATCTGGAATATATTGGGACAAGGGTATGGATATGATGATTTTCAAATGTATGATTTTTTTTTTTTAAATTTGAGTATATTCGTATCGGACAAATGTCCATATTTGACATTAACCCGAATTTGAGTAATATATCAATATTTGACACTAACTCGAATTGGAATAACATGGGTAAAAATAGTTTAAGAAGAAAGGATAAGATTACATGATATTTAAATATGGTAAAATTAGTTTAAGAAGAAAGGATAAGATTCCATGATATTCAAATATTCATCGAATCTAGGATATATATTTTTTAAAACAATATCATTTTTATCTATTTGAAGCAAAATCAAAATAAAGCGCTAGTGTTGTGATAGAAAAGATGGTGTCCATCATCACGCAATTTTGGTATGGTTTAAGCATAAATAATATTAATTCCTTTTTGTTTTTGGAAATTTTTCTCGTGTTTAAATCATTTCAAAAATTTGTAATACCGAAAAAGTTACATTTTTTTTTTCACTGATTTTTTAATGTACTATTATTATTTTATATATTCCTATAATTCTTTTAAATAGGTTCGAGTGACTCGAAAATAATTTGTCACTATATATATTTTAAAATATACATGGATAATTTTATTAAATTATTTTAAATTAAAATTATTTTTAAAAAATACTTAACGAATAAAAATAGAGAAATTAAAGATTTAATATTTTTTTAATTTGTCTTATTTTTCCATTATCTATTTTATTTTTATATATTTTTTAATTCAATATGAAACATACAAAAGTGATAAATCAAATTCTATAATTAACTTTAAATTATTTTTTTCCATTAAAAATCGATAAGAGAATAATAAAGAATGCTGAAAAATATTTATAATTTTTTTAATACATACAAATCTAAAATTATGTAAAAGATTTTCACTAAATATATATTAGTAAATTTTTTGATGAAAATAATAAATTATAAAAAATAAAATAATAATAACAAAAAGAAAAAGAAAAACATTATTCCTTATTCTTATTCTTTTTTTTTCCCCCTTCTTCATCTTCTTCTTCTTCATCTTCTTCTTCTTCTTCTTCTCTATTTTCCAACTAGTCGTTTGCATGTTCTTTCGCTGGCCATGTTGAGGCAATTGGCTGCTTCGCTCAGTCTCCTCCTCTCTCTTTCTCTCGTTGCCGACGAACTCCTCTCATTCTCCCTTTCCTTTTCTTTCTCTCTCCTCCATTTCCTCTCCTCTCCTCCATTATTTCCTCATACGGCCAGCCACCTGTGTCGTTCAGTCACTATTCAACTCAGCCACCTCTCTCTTCCCCCTACTTTCAACTTTCAACCCCTATTTTTCTTTCTTCTCTCCTTATTTCTCGTCTCATTTTTTTTCTTCAAAAAGTCAAATTTACCCCCATAGAACAAATAAAATAGAACTAAAATATATTTTATTTTTAAATATTTTTTAATTCAATTTGAAACATACAAAAGTGATAAATCAAATTCTATAATTAACTTTAAATTATTATTTTTTCATAAATAATCGATAAGAGAATAATAAAGAATGCTGAAAAATATTTATAACTTTTTTAATACATAAAAATCTAAAATTATGTAAAAGATTTTCACTAAATATATATTAGTAAACTTTTTGATGAAAATAATAAATTATAAAAAATTAAAATAATAATAACAAAAAGAAAAAGAAAAACATTTTTCCTTATTCTTATTCGTTTTTTTTTTCCCCTTTCTTCTTCTTCTTCTTCTTCTTCTTCTTCTTCTTCTTCTTCTTCTTCTTCTTCTTCTTCTTCTTCTTCTTCTCTATTTTCCAACTAGCCGATTGCATGTTATTTCACTGGCCATGTTGAGGCAATTGGCCGCTTCCCTCAGTCTCCTCCTCTCTCTTTCTCCCGTTGTCGACGAACTCCTCTCATCCTCCCTTTCCTTTTCTTTCTCTCTCCTCCATTTTCTCTCCTCTCTTCCATTATTTCCTCATACGGCCAGCCACCTGTGTCGTTCAGTCACTATTCGGCTCAGCCACCTCTCTCTTCCCTTTACTTTCAACTTTGTTTTTTTGGTGTAAATCTAGGGTGTCCTCCCATCTCCATTTTATGGTTGATGGAAGCCTAATCCCTGTCGGGCCGGGAGTGTAATGGTAAAGCCCTCCCAACATTGGAGACTCCCAATATTCGAACTTTGGTTCTCATCTAGAGGGTTGGAGCCACTAACTACTCCAACCAACCAAATGTTGGTCCTTACTTTCAACTTTCAACCCTTATTTTTCTTTCTCCTCTCCTTATTTCTCCTCTCATTTTTTTTTTCAAATCATTTCAAAAAGTCAAATTTACCCCCACAAAACAAATAAAATAGAATGAAAATAACCTTGACTTTTGAAAACTATCCTCTGAATCCCTCAAGACTCTGTTTTAATATATAGTAGATTTTTGAAAGTTTGTCATTTTACTTCTACTCACTTTCTACTCATAAGGGTTTAGCTCAGTTAGTAAGGGAGAAGTTTTCTTTCTTTGTCAATCTGAATTCAATCATTGTAAAAAGTATTTTGAGAGTAAAATCTTAAATATACTAGATTGATATAGAGGAATGCACCCTTAAAATCGCTCAAGAATGAGACTTAAGACCAAGTAAAATTTGAAGATACATCTGATCATATTACCAAAAAATATATATTACTTTCTAAATTCTTCTAATATTATACTGAGTATATAATTCCAGGAAAAAAAAAATTAGATTTCGATTGGGTTAATGCTTTTGTTATTTATTTTTTTATATTTTTAATCAATTACGCTTTTCTTATTCATTTTCTGATATGTGCTTTTTATTTTTTGAAAAATTGTTATAAAGTAAAAACAAAAAGTAAAAAAGTAATACCGTAATTGATTTAAAATGAATAAACAAATTTATAACAATCTTTAAAAACAATCCCCCAATTGAATATGGTAACAGAATTTAGTTTTTTGAAGTTTCATTTTTTGTGCCATTTGTATGGGTCATTATTACTTTTGTTGAAGATAATTAAGTCTTTTTAGGGTGATTAAAGAAGGGGTGCTTAGAATTTAATGAAAGCCGATAAAGAGATAGAGGATGATCCAGAAGAAAAAAAAGGAAAAGAGAGGGGAAAAAACGCGGTAGACTGGAGAGAGAAAGAGAGAAATTAGATAAAAATTGAGGGAAAAAGAGATTAGGTCATTTTAGAATATTTTTTATATTTGTTTTGTCTTTTAATTAACACTAATGAGATATTTTAGATCTCGAGTTATTTCGAGTTCGGATCATATTGAATATGGGTCTTTTCAGGTTCGTACCTTCTCGGATTCGGATTTTTTCGGTTTCATATCATTTCAGTTTCAAATATTTTATGTCGTGTTCATATTATTTTTCATGTCATATTCGTGTTTTTTTTTTCGTGTGTTCAAAGTATTTGTGTTCGTGTTATTTTTCGCGTGTTCAAAGTATTACAAATTTATATAACTTTTACAAGTTAATAATTTGTTTAATGTAGATTTTGACACATTCGTGTCGTGTTCGTGTTATTTTTTTGTGTGATCAAAATATTATAAATTTATATATTTTTTACATGTTAATAATTCGTTTTATGTAGATTTTGAGACGTTCGTGCATTGGTTTTGTGTTCATATTATCCTTCGTGTCGTATTTTAATTATTTTTTTCATGTTGTATTCATGTCGTTTTTAATTCATCTAAATATTTTTCATAGTTTTTCATTGTGATTCAATTTAGAAAAAATATTGTGTGTACATGTCGTATCTCAATTCATCTCATATTTTGCATAATTTGCCATAATGATTCAATTTAGAGAAAAAATGTATGTTCGTAACGTGTTTGTCTTATTTTATCCTATGTTTAAAGTATTATAAATTTATATAAATTTTTACACGTTAGTAATTGGTTTTATGTAGATTTTGAGACGTTCTTGTATTTGTGTCGTGTTCATGTTATTTTTCATACCGTATTTTAATTATTTTTTCCATGTTCTGTTTGTGTCGTAATCATGTTGTGTTCAAAATTGTCAAGTCTAATTGACACTATTCAAACAACTCTCAATTTTGTGTCAGGTGTGGTCGTGTTCGTGTTATTTCTTCTGTATTCAAGTTATTATATATTAATATTGTCGCAACCTAAAAAATAATGAGTCTCATCGCAAGACTTTATTATTCGTTAAGCGTGACATTAAAAAAATCGAGGAAAAGTCGACTTAATTCCTCTAGAAAAATGAAGGTTTTGAAAATGACCTTAAAAAAGACATGGAGTCGCCACCAATCTTTTTTAGCTAGGTGTGATCGGCCACCTATTAAAACCGGCTTTATAAAGTATTTTAAAAATTAATTAAAATATTTTAAAAATCAATTTCAAGTCTGCGTTTTAAACCAGAGAAATCAAAGAAACGGGTTCGGGACTTGATTACGTATGGGGAATGACTAGCACCCCCAAAACGCCCGTATAAAACGGTACCTTATTAATCGTGTGTTATCTCAAATCTCGGTGTAACGTTGGTTTTAAACTTAGTATTTCAAGTTAATTCCCAATTTAAAGAAAAATAATTCCATTTTTAATTGAAAATGATCCGGAATTTATAAATTCAAAATTTTCCTATATTCCCCAACAAACGTGGCAAAATATAGAAATTTTTATTAATTTGGAAAACTTTCCGAATCATTCTCATTTTTTGAAAGAAATATATTCCTTTATTAATGATAATTGATGATATTCCCTCCAGCAAACTCGGTAGAGAACTCATGAATTATTTTAACTCGGGAATATCTTTATTTTTTATTGAAAAATCATTATCCTTTTGAAAATATTTTAAAAGATATGAATATGTATATGCATGACATAAATAAAATGACATAGCAAAATCTAAATAATATAATGCTTCCTAAATGAAATGTCCTAAATTATATGACATATTCTAAATGAAATGAACTGACCTAAGTTATATGACATATTCTAAATGAAATGAAATGACCTAGGTAACATAATATATTCTATATGAAATGTAATATCCTAAATTATATGATATATTTTAAATGAAATAAAATATCCTAAATAACATAATATATCCTAAATGAAATGACCTAGGTAACATAATATATTCTATATGAAATGACCTAGGTAACATAATATATTCTATATGAATGAAATAATTTGAATGACATGGCAAATATGAATGATATGGCATATAATTTAAATGACATGGAATATAAAATAATGCTATCATATAATGCATGGAAATAAAAATGCAAATAATAATGCATGAACATAGTATATGCTAAATAATATAACAAAAAATAATTAAATAAAAAGCATAGGATATCATGAAATATTCCAAATAATATAATAAACAATATAACATAACTCAAAATCATAACAATATCATAGAAATTATCATAGCAAAAATCACATATTATATAAAATGCATGAATATGGAAAATGCAATGCATGAAAATGTATTTTTCCTTTAATTAAGGAAATCCGTATATCTAATAAGATATCCTGCTACCTTACGAAAATATGTCAAATTAAATATTCTAAAACCAAAATACTTTGTGATTGTTTGAAAATAATTTGGAAAAGCTTAGGTTAAAAATAAAAAACTGGGTTAAACCTTTTTTTAAATGGCTCAAACTTCCTAAGTTTAAAATCTCGAACTTGACTACCCTTAACCCGAGACTTAAAAAATTATTTTTAGAGTTTAAAAAGGCTTAGAAACTACCCTAAACAGTAGTTAAACTTCCTAATCAGCTCCCTCTAAGTAACATAACCAAAACAGAAAAATGATTTTTCTTTAAATTCAATTCTGACTCCACTGTCTAGTTTTAAGCCACGATTTTTACCCTATTTTTAAAAATTCAAAAAATTCTTAAAAAAATATTGGAGACTCAGGACATGTAAAACTACACGGGAAAAAATCAGCTTAATTTTCTAATTAAAGATGAATGCTCAGAGAAATCGGGAAAGTATGAGTACTGGGTGAAAAAAACTGTTTTGCCAAAATACATTTTTGCCTTTGATAAAATCATTTAAAAATCAAAGTAAAAATATTTAAGACTCACAAAATGACTCACAAACAGTAGCTAGGACTTTTTGAAAGTCAGATAAAAATTGGCTAAGTAAAAAAAATCACAAATGTAGAATAATCAATTTGACAAACCTTAATTTTCCACAAGTGTGCTCAAGAGAGCATGACTTTGAACCATTAATTGGCCTAAGTCATTAGTCAAGTGGCATGAACATGAAATGCATGAAAAATACAGCAAATATGATGCATGAAATGCATGAGTTTAAATCTAAATGTCATGAAAAATGCATGGCATCCATATAGTGACCTAGACCTAAATGAACTTGCATGGCATTTAATGCAACCTAGGTCTAAAATGCATGAACATGCATGGCAAAATAAACCAAACCTAATAACTAAAATATGCATGGCATTTTCACTAACACAAGGCATGCTTAAACCAAAAACTCAACCAAATATCATGCAAATGCTAACCTATCAACTAACATAGCAAAAATGCAACACACAATGCAAAACACATGGAGTAGCCGAATGGCCTCAAGCTCCAACAAGCATGGCATTTTCACAAACACGATTTTTACCCTATTTTTAAAAATTCAAAAAATTCTTAAAAAAATATTGGAGACTCAGGACATGTAAAACTACACGGGAAAAAATCAGCTTAATTTTATGATTAAAGATGAATGCTCAGAGAAATCGGGAAAGTATGAGTACTGGGTGAAAAAAACTGTTTTGCCAAAATACATTTTTGCCTTTGATAAAATCATTTAAAAATCAAAGTAAAAATATTTAAGACTCACAAAATGACTCACAAACAGTAGCTAGGACTTTTTGAAAGTCAGATAAAAATTGGCTAAGTAAAAAAAATCACAAATGTAGAATAATCAATTTGACAAACCTTAATTTTCCACAAGTGTGCTCAAGAGAGCATGACTTTGAACCATTAATTGGCCTAAGTCATTAGTCAAGTGGCATGAACATGAAATGCATGAAAAATACAGCAAATATGATGCATGAAATGCATGAGTTTAAATCTAAATGTCATGAAAAATGCATGGCATCCATATAGTGACCTAGACCTAAATGAACTTGCATGGCATTTAATGCAACCTAGGTCTAAAATGCATGAACATGCATGGCAAAATAAACCAAACCTAATAACTAAAATATGCATGGCATTTTCACTAACACAAGGCATGCTTAAACCAAAAACTCAACCAAATATCATGCAAATGCTAACCTATCAACTAACATAGCAAAAATGCAACACACAATGCAAAACACATGGAGTAGCCGAATGGCCTCAAGCTCCAACAAGCATGGCATTTTCACAAACACTTGGTATACTTAAACTAAATACTCAATCAAATGTCATGCAAATGCAAAACTTACCAACTAATATGGCAAAAATGCACATACAATGTAAAACACTTGGAGTAGCCGAATGGCCTCAAGCTCCAACAAGCATGGCATTTTCACAAAACACTTGATATACTAACATGCTCAACTAAAATATAACACTCAAATCATGCAAAAACAAAGTAGGAATACTAAAACCAAACAAGCATTTTCACAAACACTTGATATACTAACATGCTCAACTAAAATATAACACTCAAATCATGCAAACACAAGGTAGAGATACTCACAAGCATTTTCACAAACACTTGATATACTAAATATAAAACATCAAAAAATTTAAACATTATGAAAACAGAAAATAAAAAATGCAGGAACATGATATTTAAATCATAAATGGCAACAAACAAAGCAACCAAATTGAAACATGATTCAAATATATGAAGTAGAAGAACACTTAAAGCATCAAGATTAAAGAAAATAACATGAATAACATGATAAATTAAACAAAACAACAACATTAAAAAAATAATATAGGCCATTCGGCCATGGTGATGAAAATGTAAAAAAATGTAAGAAAACTTTGTTTAAGAAAAAGATGAAGAAAGAACTTAAAAGGAATATAAAAAAAAACACTTATTTAAAAAAAAAAACTCACCAAATAATAATCAAAATAGAAAAAACAAGAATGGAAAATCAAGAAAGTGCAAGAGTTGGTGCTCAAGAGCAACCTCAAGAAGCTATATTTCAAGCTTTATCTCTTCTAACTTTCCTTTCTTTTCTAAACTTTTTCCTTTCGCTTTCAACCAAGGAGAGCAAAACTAAGAAAAACTAAGAAGAAATCTGAAAAATGAAGTGAAGGAAAATAAATTTTACCGCCTCCCTTAAGGCTGGCCGAATCCCCCCCTCTCTCATGCAAGGATGTTGTCATTTTGATCCTAACCAATTTCCATCCAATGGCTAGTAATTCAAGGTGAAAAATCATGAAATTATCACCCTTAGATTTGCATATCAGCTGTCCATAATTACATATGTTCAAGAATAATGTTGACACTCTCCCTTGGCCTATGTGGCTTAATCACAATGGCTTGATCAAAAAGATTCTCTAACTAACTCTTAATTCTTGGCCATTTGATTGAAAAATCAGAAGCTTCCTCCTTCTTTTGGGCCTTGGCAGGCCAGCACTTCTCTTTTCCAGCCCAAGTCTGATTTTTTGAAAGGCCAATAGAAGCCCTTTTCGGTTGCTTGGGTGAAATGACCGTGTTGCCCCCAGGATGCAAATAAATGGAAAACGGACTCCAAATTTAAATTTTATTTTTTTAATACTTTCAAAATAATAAAATATTGAATTCTGGAAGTTTTCAAAATTTTTCAAGTCTGTTTGCTATTTACTTGGATTTCTTCTTCCAAAAATGCCCTTTCATGCCCCCACATTTTACCATTTTTAAACGAGCTCCAAATCAAGATTTTTCTTCACCAATATCTTCCAAATAATTTAAAAGTGTGATCTGGAAGTTTTCATAATTTTTGGAGCTCATTTCGTATTTTTTCGGGATTTATCTGCTTGAATTACTACATAAGGGCTCGGGATTTGGCCATTTTGCAAACGAACTCCCAATCAAGATTTTCTTTCCCAATATCTTTGAAATAATTTAAAAATGAGATTTGCAAAATTTCAGAATTTTTGGAGTCCATTTGCTATTTTTTCGGGATTTATCTTCTTGAATTATTGCAAAGGAGGACCGGGATTTGGCCATTTTGCAAACAAACTCCGAATTAAGATTTTCTTTCGTCAATATCTTCCAAATAATTTAAAAATGAGATTTGAAAATTTTCAGAAGATTTGGAGCTCATTTGCTATTTTTTTCGGGATTTTCCTTCTTGAATTACTGTAAAAAGAGGCCCTCGATTTGGCCATTTTGCAAACGAACTCCGAATCAAGATTTGCTTTCGCCAATCTCTTCCAAATAATTTAAAATTGAGATTTGCAAATTTTCAAAAGATTTGGAGCTCATTTTCCATTTTTTTTCGGGATTTTCCTTATTGAATTACTACATAAGAAGCCCGAGATTTGGCCATTTTGCAAACGAACTCCGAATCAAGATTTTCTTTCGCCAATATCTTTCAAATGATTTAAGAATGGGATTTTTAAATTTTCAGAATTTTCGGAGTCCATTTGCTATTTTTCTGGGATTTTCCTTCTTGAATTACTACATAAGAAGCCCGGGATTTGGCCATTTTGCAAACGAACTCCGAATAAAGATTTTATTTCTCCAATATCTTTCAAATGATTTAAGAATGGGAGTTGCAAATTTTCAGAATTTTTAGAGTCCATTTGCTATTTTTTTCGGGATTTTCCTTCTTGAATTACTACATAAAAAGCCCGGGATTTGGCCATTTTACAAACGAACTCCGAATCAAGATTTTCTTTTGCCAATATCTTTCAAATGATTTAAGAATGGGATTTGCAAATTTTCAGAATTTTCAGAGTCCATTTGCTATTTTTCCCAAATTTTCCAATTTTGCCCTTTTGCCTTCGAAACCCGGTTTTGCTTAAAACAAGTCCGATTTTCAGATTTTCTTCAAGCTGAGCCTTGGGCTATCCCTTTTTAATCATTCCTCATCCATTGGGGCTTTAGTCTTACCAAGTCGGGCCATTTCTGTAATTCTTCCCGATTTCACCGAAATCCACCAAAAACCCTAATTCTCGGTTTTCTTTCGGATTGACTTTTCTTTCAGTTTTTCTTTCAAGTGGCTTCTCCATTACCCATAGTCAGTGCTTATCTTTCATTTGGAACCTTTAATTTTGACCAATTTGATTGTTTAAGCACTTTTCCCCAAATTTCCCGAATTAGGGTTTTCTTTCTATTGAATCTCCGTAACCTAACTTCCGAACTCCATATCTTTTGATGTAGACCTCGGATTATCATCAAAACTCTTTCGCCATTTTTCAATTGAACTTCAAATCTTGATTTTGAAAGTGGGTTGACTTTTCCAGTAGTTGATTTTCTAGGGTTGACTTTTTTGGGGTTGACTTTTTTCGGGGTTGACTTTTCCGAGTTTGACTTTTTATGCTCACCCTCTTAAACTAAGTCTCGGGGTACCACCTTCAGGATGAAAAAAAGTCGTTTTACATACTGAAACCTCAATTTAGGAAGAAACATACCTGGTTTATTGGTCCGGACAAAATTAGGTGTCTACAGCTGTCCCTCTTTGGCTATTGCTGAGAATCAGGAATCAGGCAAAGATAAACAAACACTAATTTTGTACGGTCAGTGAAATCACATGTGAAGGAAAGGGAAAGGGGTTTTTTTTCTTCATTCTTCTATCATTTTTTCATTTCATTTTTTTTTTGAAAAAGCTGTAAGTTGAAGATTTGTCCTTAAATTGAATATCCTGACTAATCAAGGCTCGACCCGTCTTAAGGAAAAGGATTCGATTTTCAAAAGAAAAAATTGTGCCCGAAGGTCCTAAGAATAGTGCCCAAAGGTCTTAAAAAACTAATGCCCGAAGGTCTTTAAAATGGTGCTCGTAGGTTTTTAAAACTGATGCCCGAAGGTCTTTAAACTGGTGCCCGAAGGTCTTTAAAATTGGTGGCCGAAGGTCTTTAAAGCTGGTGCCTGAAGGTCTTTAAAGCTGGTGCCTGAAGGTCTTTAAAATTGGTGGCCGAAGGTCTTTAAAGCTGGTGCCCGAAGGTCTTTAAAATTGGTGCCCGAAGGTCTTTAAAGCTGGTGCCCGAAGGTCCTTAAAATTGATGCCTGAAGGTCTTTAAAGCTGGTGCCCGAAGGTCTTCAAAATTGGTGCTCGAAGGTCTTTAAAACTGGTGCCCGAAGGTCTTTAAAATTTGTGCCTGAAGGTCTTTAAAGCTGGTGCCCGAAGGTCTTTAAAACTGTGATTTGAAAATACTTTGACGACGGTCTCAAGGCTCGACTCGTCTGATAAAGAAAATGAATTCGATTTAAAACAGAAGGAAATACCTCGATGGCGGTCTCGGAGTCTGAATCTTTTGAGAAGCAAAACGAGTTCTCTTTGGGGAAGTCCAAGTTTCCCTGATTTCTGCACTCTTAGCTAAATGCAATGATGAGAAGTCATGCTTTGCAAATGCTTGTATGTGTCCTAAAACTAAATGCAATCAAATGATTGTGCCATGATTTCTAATCCATGGTTTCTTTGAGGTTCATAGATTATCTGACTTCATGATATAGTCTTCAATTATTCATTGATGCCCCACTTAAGGAATTCTTCACTCAAGATATCTTGTCAAACAGTCTCAGTTTCTGTCTTTCACTGAAGTTCATAGATTTTTTGACTTCGTGATGGAGTTTCCACCACGTTCACTGCTTTCTTTTCTTGGTGAACTTTCCAAACCTTTCCCAAGATTTAAATCTATTCCTTAGTAATACCTTGAAATCCCTTTATTTAAAGATTTTTATTACTAACCATCATTCAATTTAATAACAACCATAATGCATCTTAAAAGTATATAAAAGAAAATATGAATCAAGCAAAAATTGTCATGAAAAGGATAACAAGAATTTATTGCAATAAATGCTTTAAAATAGTAAATATATAAGAAACAAATGTAAGGTTATAGGCTGTAGATGCCCTGGATGCAGAATATCTTGGACCTCTCCCTTTTCAAACCATCTGAAGTTTCTCTTGAATGAGCAATTCACTTGGGTAACCTTTTAGCTTCCGTAGTTACGTCAGACTGAGTTGTTCCCCCTTTCCTCTGATTGCCAGATACTTTCTCCCACTTTACACGGAGCATTGATTCATACTTTGATTAGTACTTGAGCCACCCTTTGCGGGTTTTCAACTCAAGTGTCCTCCATTCGGTGTTAAGTCGCCCTTTGCGGGTTTTCGGCTTAAACCTCTCATTTTATATTCTTTTTTCATTTCCAATTTTTTTTTTTGTATTCTACCATGCATCTGAGAATTCTAAATGCTTCCAAGGTAAAAATATCAATTCAAAAGATGGGATGAATTCTGAGAATAACCTTTCAAATTAAATATCCATGCTTGATCAAAATGGGCTTTTAAGGCATGTAATGTAGGCCAAGGTTTAGGTTTAGAAAGAAATGATAAAATAGGCCCAAAGTGTGTTTAAGGGTGATTAGATCAAGGATCATTTTCTGAGGAGAACTCATTCTTGAAACATTTGTCGCTTTTTGGACTCTTTTTTTTTTTTTTTGGCTTTCATTTGCCACATTTTTCGATAAATTTCTTTTTTCCATGATTTTTTATTATCTTTCCTCGCATTTGCCCTCCAGTATAGAGGGTGATCCTTCATCAAGGTTTTTAAAGAAAGAAATAATTCCTAAGGCTCAAAGGGGTGACTAAGGATAATTTCTTATTAGTGAAAGGAATATGAAAGATGGCCATTCATCATATCAAGCATGAATATTTTATTTGAAAAGCAATTCCCAGGGGAGATAGATATAGAATTTATATTTTTACACTTTGAATCATTCGAATTTCCATGTGCACAGCATCACACTTTTTTTTTTCAAGCATAATACTTCTTCAGTTCATCAGCATTCACGGGATTTCTGAAATCTTCCCCGTCCATTCTAGTTAGAATCAATGCTCCTCCAGAAAAAGCTCTTTTTACCACATAGGGTCCTTCCCAATTCGGAGCACATTTTCCTCTCGGGTCTTTCACTATAGGGAGAATTTTTCTCAATACCAACTCCCCCTCTCGGAACTGTCTGGGACGAACCTTCTTGTTGTGGGCTTGAATCATCATTTTCTGATACAACTGCCTGTGACAAATTGCTTTCAATCTTTTTTCCTCAATGAGATTCAACTGTTCATAATGAGCTCTAACCCATTATGCTTCCTCTAGGCCAACTTCCATCAAAACCCGAAGTGAAGGGATCTCAACTTCAATGGGTAGCACTGCTTCCATCCTGTATACCAAAGAAAACGGTGTTGCCCCTGTAGATGTGCGGACCGAAGTACGATATGCATGAAGAGCAAACGGCAAGATCTCATGCCAATCCTTGTAAACATTGGTCATCTTCTCGACAATCTTCTTGATATTCTTGTTAGCTGCTTCTAATGCGTCATTCATCTTTGGACGGTAAGGTGCCGAATTATGATGTGTGATCTTGAATTGAGTACACACTTCTCTCATCATCTTATTGTTCAAATTGAGAGCATTATCCGAAATAATTCTTGCTGGCAACCCGTAACGGCATATGATTTCTTTCTTGATGAATCTACATACCACCGACTTTGTTACATTCGCATAGGAAGCAGCTTCTACCCATTTTGTGAAATAATCTATGGCCACCAAGATGAAACGATGTCCGTTTGAAGCTTTCGGGGTAATAGGCCCTATCATATCCATTCCCTACATTGAAAAGGGCCATGGTGCAGTCGTGACATGTAATGGCGATGGCGTCACATGAATCTTATCTGCATAGATCTGGCATTTATGGCACTTCCGGGAATAACTGATACAATCTCCTTCCATCGTCAGCCAATAGTGCCCTGCCCTCATAATCTGTTTAGCAAGCATGTGTCCACTAGCATGAGTGCCACATATCCCTTCATGGACTTCTTCTATAATTCTCTGAGCTTCAGCGGATCCGACATATCTCAATGAGACTTGGTCTTTCCCTTTCTTGTAGAGAATCTCACTGTCTAGAACGAAACCCATTGCTAGCCTTCTTAGGGTCCTCTTGTCATTCTCTGTTGCTTGTTCTGGATAATGTTGACTTTTTATGTACTGCAAGATGTCATTATACTAAGGAAGGCCATCTGCTTCTTCTTCAATACTCAGACAGTGGGCAGGAGACTCATATATGCTCATCTTGATCGGCACAACTTTCGCCCCTTCATTTACTTTAAACATTGATGACAAAGTAGCCAGAGCATCTTCCATTCGGTTTTTTTCTCAAGGAAAGTAGTTGAAATTTACTTCTTCAAATTCCTCCAATAAACTCAGTATGAGTTCTTGGTATTGGATTAACTTTGTATCTCGGGTTTCCCATTCTCCTCGTAGCTGGTAAATCACTAAGGCTGAGTCTTCGAAAACTTCCAATACTTTGATCTTTCTGTCCACTGCAGCACGAAGGCCATAGTACATGCTTCATACTCGGCAGTGTTGTTTGTACAATCAAAATCCAATCTAGCAGTGAAAGGATAACAATCTTCTTCTGGCGATATAAGCACTGCACCGATTCCATGCCCCGTGGCATTAGATGCGCCATCAAAGTACATTTTTCATACTTTCTTCTTCAGGGGAATATCATCTACTTGTGACACATACATCAAATCCTCATCTGGGAAGTCAAAGTTCAACGGCTCATAATCTTCCACTGCCCGACTTGCTAAGAATTCAGCCACTGCACTGCCCTTGATAGCTTTTTGACTTACATATACAATGTCGTACTCTGACAATAAAACCTGCCATCTTGCTGTCCTCCCTGACAAAGAAGGTGCTTCCAACATGTATTTGATTGCATCCAGCTTAGCAATAAACCACGTTGTGTGATACAACATATATTGTCTGAGTCTTCGAGTAGTCCAAGCTAAGGCGCAACACAACTTCTCTACCGACGAATATTTCAACTCATAATCTGTGAATTTCTTGCTAAGGTAGTAAACCGCCTGTTCTTTCTTTCCAGTTTCATCACGCTGCCCCAAAACACAACCCATGGATCTCTCAAATACTGATAAATAAAGTATCATTGGTTTATCCGGAATAGGTGGCATTAATACTGGTGGGTTGGATAGATAATGTTTAACCTTTTCAAATGCAATCTGACACCCTTCATCCCACTCTCCTGGGTCACGTTTTTGAAGTAACTTGAATATTGGACCACACTTGTCGGTTAACTGTGAAATAAACCGAGCAATGTAATTCAACCTCCCCAGAAAACCTCTTACTTCCTTTTGAGTGCGAGGTGGTGGTAAATTTTGAATGGCCTTCACTTTATCCGGGTCAATCTCAATTCCTCTTTTGCTGGCGACAAAACCCAACAACTTCACCGAGGTGATTCCAAAAGTGCATTTTGCCGGATTTAGCTTGAGTCTAAATTTCCTTAATAGTTCAAAGAGCTTCTTAAGATTCACAATATACTCATCTTCTCCTTGTGACTTTGCGATCATATCATCAACGTAGACCTCAATTCCCTTATGCATCATATCATGAAACAAGGTCAACGTGGCTCTTTGGTATGTTGCCCCAGCATTTTTCAACCCAAATGGCATTACTTTGTAGCAGAAGGTTCCCCACATTGTAACAAACGTGGTTTTCTCCATATCTTCCGGTGCCATCTTGATCTGATTGTATCTTGAGAATCCGTCCATGAAAGAAAATAAAGAACTCTTTGCTGTATTATCCATCAGAGTATCAATATGGGGCAAAGGAAAATTATCTTTAGGGCTGGCCTTGTTCAAATCTCGGTAATCAACGCACATCCGCACCTTGCCATCCTTCTTTGGTATTGGAACAATATTTGCCACCCATTCTGGATATTTTGCCACCTCTAAGAATCCAACATCAAATTGCTTCTTCACCTCATCTTTTATCTTTAACAGCATGTCGGGCCTCATTCTTCTCAACTTTTGCTGAATTGGCTTGCATTTTGGCTTTAAAGGAAGCTTATGAACCACAATATCTAGATCTAACCATGGCATGTCTTGGTAAGACCATGCAAATACATATACATATTCCCAGAGCAAAGCTATCAATTCACCTTTTATTGATGATGACAATGAAGTCCCAATTTTAACTTCCTTGATCTCTTCACCATTTCCCAGATTTATCGTTTCCAATAATTCCTTATGAGGAAGTACTTGTTTCTCCTCTTGTTCTATTTTCCTTAATAGATCCGGAGGTAGACCATAATCCTCAGTATCTTCGTTAGCCTCAAAATCACCCGTGCAAATGGGTCTTTCAAAATCAATTTCAGAATTACTGATAGGAAAGTCCTCATATTCCGCATCCGCATACCTATAAATAGGTGGAGAAGAAACAATATAGGAAAATATATAATGAAAACAAAATAAATAACAAAAATGAAAGAATATAGACACATCGAATATGGATAAAATGCATTGTGCTTGTTATTTATTGAATGAAAATGTTTAAAAAGCCCATTACATAAAAAACTCTTAATATCTCTGGGTAAAGATAATTAAGATTGCTTTTTTAAAAGTATTACGTTGGAATAGACTTAAAAATATGGGCAACTCAGTCGCACTCCAGTTGGTTAGTCTATATCCTGGTGGACAAGGTCGCACCATCCAGTTAGCATTCTCTCTTTCAATTCTGTCTTTCTTAGTCGTGCAGATCTCCACATCATACATCTGCTCATCCCTATTCACCTGGAATCTCTCGAAGGCTTGCTCTATCATTACGAGCACATCATCAGAATTCTTTTCTCCGAACAGAGAACCGGTTGAGCGAAAGCTGTGAAGGATAGGTGGGAATGTCATAGGCTCCTATTCAATATCCATACCCGTAAGATGGGCCATCCTCCTTTGTCGATTCCTTTCAACTTGTTTCCTTTTCTCATGGGCCTTCGAAAGATACCCTAGGCCAAATCGGTCTTTCTTTCATTTTACTTCCATTGCTCAAGCCATTCCTTGAAGATATTTCCCCAAACCTTTTCCAGCCCTGCAGCCTTTTCTTACTGTAGTTCTTACTCCCAGCCTTGTGTTCTTGGACAACCTAGGTTTCGAAATTTTTCGACCTTCAGCGACGAAAACTGTATTTACGAATTCCAAAGACCGGAAAGAACACTCCACGGCATCTTCATTGGGCTCAACATAAGGAGATTCAGTAGATGCGGAGGCTTTTATATCTTCTTCTCCTGATACTGTGATCAAGCGGCTCTCCATCACAAATTTCAATTTTTGGTGAAGAGACGAGGGTACAGCCCCAGCTGAATGTATCCACGGCCTTCCCAACAAACAATTATAAGATGGATTAATATCCATGACCTGGAAGTTGACCGTATAAATGCACGGGCCTATTTGTAGAGGAACTTCAATAGTTCCCATAACCTCTCTCCTTGTTCCATCAAAAGCCCAGACCACTGTGCAACTTGGTATCATATAAGATATATCCACTGGCAATTTGGATAGGGTTGCTAAAGGCATCACATTTTAGTGAAGAACCATTATCCAAAAGGAACCTTGGTAATATGTGACCCTTACAAGTGGTAGTTATATTGAGAGCTTTCGTTGGTCCAATACCATTGGGTGGTATCTCCTCATAGCTGAAAAATATGTAGTCATCTGCTGCGATATTTCCCACCAGCCTATCCAGCTTTTCCACTGATATATTATTAGCCACGTATGCCTGATTCAATACTCTTAACAGGGCATTTATTTGTGGTTCTGAATTCAAAAGCAAGGATAAGATTGAGATCTTAGCTGGTTGACGTTGCAGTTGTTCAACCACGCTATACTCACTATGCTTTATAAGTTTTAAGAACTAACAGGCTTCCTTCTCACATACTGGTTCTTTCATTCTGTTAACAGGGGCTGATCCCCTCTCTGTTTCCTTTGGCAAATCCATCTCAATATGGATTGGCTCGACTACTTTCTTTCCTTTATCAGTTCCTCTGTCTTTCCCTGCTAACCCCTGTTCAACAGCCTCCAGAGCATAACACCTCCCGCTTCGGGTTAAATGCCCTATACCTGTGATATCCTGCTGGCTTGAAGACCCAAGCATAACCATGCTACAGTCATATTTCCATGGTGCAACCTCGTTTTCCTTGTATGAAAAGGAAACAGGTAGATCAATGATTAACTTGGGCGCATTTTCCTCAATGACTGGCATAATCTTTTCTTCCGGTTCATCATAATAAATGATCAGGGGTCTTTCGATCCCATAGCCCCCTGCATTTTCAATGACTTATATTTCCTCTTCTATCTCCATGTAGAATTGGGCTTCCCTATTATCCATCATCCTTTGGACTTTAACCCGAAAGTCCCCGCAGTTCTGTATGTCATGGCCTCCACACTTATGGAACGAGCACCAATTATGCAACCTTTTTGCAACCATTTTCAGACTATCTGTATCTTCCACCAATTCTGCCTTGACCATTTCAACCTATACTGTCAACATCGGAGTTATAACTTCCCTAATATCCCTTTTTAATATTCTGCTCTCTCCGGTCAATATTGCATTTACCTGATTCCCAGCATGATTGGGCAATGGGTTTCTAGCTACGTTCGGCCCATTTTTTGATCCAAACTTCACAACCCCAGCATTGATCAGGCTTTGGACTTTCTTTTTGAAGGTCAGGCAATCTTCAATCGAATGTCCTTGGATTCCCGCATGGTATGCGCAATTAGTGTTTGCATTGTACCATCTTGGATATGGAGGTGTCAGAGGTTTGAGGTACACGGGTGCAACAAGTTGACCCTGCAATAGTTTTGGATATAGCTCACCGTAGGTAGTAGGAATCGGATCAAATTGGGTTTTTTGATCGTTCCTTGGTGAACGTTGATCATTGCGTGCGGGACCCTGAGTGTTTGAGACAGTATTTCTAGGAAGGGTGATTTGAGGGGATATGCCAATTGGGAATGGCTGTTGTGGTATATTGGTGTAGGGGAATGGATTTTGGGTAAGGTGGTTGACATTGGGGTAGTAAGGATTATACCTCGGGTATGGTGTGTAAGGTGTCGGAGGTGCATAAGGTGTGGTAGGAGTATAGGGACTTGGTGGTGTGTACGGTGTAGGAGGTGTATAAGGGTATTGACTGAAGCTTACTGCACGTGTTTCTTCCTTCTTCTTTGCAGGAAAAATCTTTTTTAGGGTAGCAGACTCACCCCCTTCCATCTTCCCATTCTTAATAGCTGACTAAATCATTTCCCCAGATATTACCATATCTGCAAAATCCTTGGTAGCGCTTCCCACCGATTTGTCATAATAGGGTGCTGTCAATGAGTTGATGAAAAGCACCGTGGTTTCTTTGTTGGTTAAAGGGGGTTGCACTTGTGTGGCCAAATCCCTCCACCTCTGCGAATACTCTTTGAAGGTCTCATTGGACCTCTTTTCCATATTCTGTAATGACAGCCTATCCGGTACCATGTCAGAAACATGCTTATAATATTCCATGAAAGTCCTGGCCAAATCCGTCCATGAACGAATCTTGGTACGACTCAGTTGATTGTACCATCGGGTGGCTGACCCTGTTAAGCTATCTTGGAAGCAATGAATAAGTAGTTTCTCATTATCCTCATGCTCCGTCATCCTTCTGCAGTACATGGTCAGATGAGCTGATGGGTTGGTGGTCCCATTATACTTTTCAAAGTCTGGTACTTCGAACTTTGGGGGAATTACTAGATCGTGTACCAAGCTCATCTCTTTGGCATCCAGACTGCCAAATAACTCTGCTCCTTCAACTGCTCTTAGCCTTTCTTCCAGTAGCTGATATTTCTTCTGAGATTCAACGGTTTCGACCCTCTTCAATTAAGTCATTTTGGCCCTTTCCTTTTCTGCCATTTCTTTGAAATCTGGAACCTCAACCTCAATTGGATCAACTCCGATGTTACCCTTTTTGGACCAAAATTCTGTGCTTCGGCCGCTGGCTGGATGTAAATGTAGGAAGCTGCCCCAGTTGGGAGTTTATTTCCCACAGGTTGGGATGTCTGACCATTTCTCTGTACCACTTCCGGTCGATCTTCCTGATTCACTGCCCCCATTCCAGTAACTGAATTCTCTCCAGGCCACTTTTGCTTCATCATAGTGCTCATCATCTCCATGAGTTTTGTCATCTGTTCTCGTGTTTCCTCTTGAGACTTAGTTAACTGTTCTTGTAGTTCTTTCTAGATTCTTTCCATTCTTTCAATTCTGGCAAGCTGATTATTTTCCATGGCTCTTGTTCGAGATCGAGTATTGTAAGGGTGTTGGAAATCTAGTTCTTTCTGAGTGCGACCAATTGTACCTTTAGTTTTAAAAACCATGGATTAGAAATTATTGACACATTTCTTATTTTAATTTATAAAAAATGAATAAATGAATGAATAAATGTTAGTGAATGCTCAACTAAGTAAATGACTAAGTGTATGAACTTAGATGACTAATTATAAAGAATAAATAAATGAACAAATAAATAAATGACTAAGAATAAATGAATGAATGATTATGAATATGAATATAAAAAAGAAAGAACTAGTGAATAATGAATGTATTTAAAGTATTGGCCCCGAGATAATTTCAACCAAACGGTCTTTCATTGATTTCCTGGAACTAAATACATCAAAGAAAAGATCCCTGCTTTAGACAACATGATAATCTGTCTCTCCTAAAAACTATTACAAAATACTGGTAACTCTCTCGGATCCTGGACCTTCTTCACTGTCCTCTTTTGATTGCCTTGCTCTTCCATCTGATTCCTACTTGTTCACGATCCTTTGACGTGTTAGCAGAAGCACCGCCGTGTAAGCTTTCCCTAGCTTGTTTATCCAGTTGATTTTCTCAGGCTTCCTCGTGTTTTGCTTTCTCTTTCCAATAGTTATTCTCCTTCTTGAGGTTTTTGAGCTCATGTTCCCACTCCTCGAAAGTTTTGAGGGTCCCCTCAAATCTGAGCTCAAAGCGATACCTCTTGTTCTCCAAATGTAATTCCCGAAGATCGCCCTTGGTGGTGTCCCTTTTTCTCTTGATCTGTTCCTTTTCTTTTTCCCGAGCTGATTCCCTATTTTTCATGTCCTCAAGCTCTTCTTGCAGTCGGGCAATCTTCTTGCTCATCCGGGCTTTTTCTTTTTCAAATTCCGCCCTTGCGATTTCTAACTCTGATGGCATTTCCCTTGGTGGCAGATTCATGAACTGTACCTCTTCCCCATCTGATGTCAACAGTCTATCATTAGCCCTTAATTCCCTCCATACCAGGTAATCAGGTGTGACGATGTCAGCATATCTGGCCACTTTTATTCGGTGAGTTTTCTTCCATGCTTCAATCACTGCCCGCACTTTTCCAGAATATTCGTCTTCCCTATAAGTGAACTCTGATGATCCTAGATTATGAGTCACGAGTGTGAATTGCCGAGACTCAACCTGTCTTTGCACCAACAAAGGCGCATAACTCACAGACCCCCAAATCCAGAGTAGTGGAACTCCCAGGTTGTCCCCATATTTGTACATAATCGGCATAGGAACCATCCATGGAGCTCTCCAAGTCACTATCTCCCCTTTTAGATTCCGGAACATGTTGATCCATTTCTCTTCATTCCCATCTTTGGGCCAATCATTTTGAAGGAATTCCCTAATCGGAACTAAAGTCTTCATGTACGGTTTAAAGGAAACATTTTCTATCTTCCAAAAGTGACTTTGAATCCAAAAATAAAGGAGTTGTACACACCCCTTGATTCTCTTTTGTCTTGCTCTTTTACAAAAATTCAAGGATCGGATA
Organism: Fremontodendron californicum; assembly: GCA_030761205.1. Lineage (NCBI taxonomy): Eukaryota > Viridiplantae > Streptophyta > Magnoliopsida > Malvales > Malvaceae > Fremontodendron > Fremontodendron californicum. Next base: position 18,699,498 of record JAULJL010000020.1, on the reverse strand, counting down.
GTTTCAGCTATGATGGCCGGAGATGGGTTGATCTTCTGTTCTAACTTTTCAAAGAAATCAAACACGGCTATATCCATATGACCCAATATCTTCGGGAATATGATTAACCCGTAGATGGCTAGAGCGAAGATGTCCCTGGCTTTTTCTTTGTCGGAACAACCCAATATCAACTGTCGGAGAGTTTCCCACGAAATGCATCCATTTTTTTGCTTTATGTCCACATGACTCTCAACCCATGTTGTATCCATTCCCCTGATCCTAGCCACTTTCTTCTTAAGACCTGAAGGTTTCATTTCCTTCAAATATACCCGATCAGGATTAGGACATTCAATACGTAACAGTGTTGAATATTCTTCGATCAGTGGTGTCATATCCTCCTTGTTAAAAGTGAAACATCTATAAGCAGGATTCCAAAACTGTACCATAGCCTGAATCAACCCACTATTGACCTGAATCGGAATTAAGAGTGCTATATCTCCATATTTCTGAGTGAAGGCTTCTTTCTCTGATACATTCCACTGATTCCAAATGTCGGCTAACCCTCGGAGATTATTCTGTCTAGGATCTACTTTAACCCTTTCCGGCAGAACTGACACATAATCTTTCTTGAGGCAATCACCATCCTCCCTCTGATCTTTTTCCGACCATGCCCTGACTATTGCATGATCTTCTATCACTGAAATAACCTGACACTCCATGAAATTCCTTTGGGTTGATAACTATCCCGAGGCTAATAAACTTCAACTGTATGATGATGTCTATGATGCATGTCAAAGAAAAGAAAACAAAAAGAAATAGATTAGTAAGGAAATGAATTCACAAATATAACATAAATAACAACATGCTTTTTAAAAAAAATCCCCGAAAATTTAAACATAGCTTTGGCATTACGACGCCTTTGGGACAAAAAAAAAAAAAAAACGAGCGATATGATGTTCGTTCATCATCACCCAATTTGTATCTAACATATAGAAAGTTGGTAAAAGGCTGGAAATGTTCCTCCATGTGTTCTTAAACTTCGGGTATCTAACAGAAATCCGGCATGGTTGAAGGTGAATCGGTTCTAAGACCCCGAATTGTTCCTCACTATCGCCGGTGAAGGCTAGTAAGGCACCCCGATAAAAGCGGGTTCAATTCGTTAGAGTATATTTTCCTATGCCCATACGAAGGATTATCACGAAGGCATTAGGTACTTTATACTCCGAAAGTGTTTCACTAGCCCATACGGAGGAACATCAGGAAGACGTAGTTACTTTACTCCCACTTAAAAGGACGAAACACGGGTAGAGGATTCATGTTATGCAAATGCAAATACAGTGTGTGCGGAGGAACAAAACAAACCTGTCACCACCTATTCTACACCCTTATTCTAAATACCCCACTAAAATCAAACAATGTAAAGCATCAGTCAAGAAAACATATAAATATACGCAACCAAATAACTAGAGAACAAATAATAATATGAATGCACATGAATATGGACATATTAAAATATTTTTTTTATTTTCAAAATTATCTTTTATTTTAAAAAAAATATATGGGAATTAAAATTAAATACCAATTAAACCAAAAAAAAAAAAACGAGCGATATGATGTTCGTTCATCATCACCCAATTTGTATCTAACATATAGAAAGTTGGTAAAAGGCTGGAAATGTTCCTCCATGTGTTCTTAAACTTCGGGTATCTAACAGAAATCCGGCATGGTTGAAGGTGAATCGGTTCTAAGACCCCGAATTGTTCCTCACTATCGCCGGTGAAGGCTAGTAAGGCACCCCGATAAAAGCGGGTTCAATTCGTTAGAGTATATTTTCCTATGCCCATACGAAGGATTATCACGAAGGCATTAGGTACTTTATACTCCGAAAGTGTTTCACTAGCCCATACGGAGGAACATCAGGAAGACGTAGTTACTTTACTCCCACTTAAAAGGACGAAACACGGGTAGAGGATTCATGTTATGCAAATGCAAATACAGTGTGTGCGGAGGAACAAAACAAACCTGTCACCACCTATTCTACACCCTTATTCTAAATACCCCACTAAAATCAAACAATGTAAAGCATCAGTCAAGAAAACATATAAATATACGCAACCAAATAACTAGAGAACAAATAATAATATGAATGCACATGAATATGGACATATTAATATATTTTTTTTTATTTTCAAAATTATCTTTTATTTTAAAAAAAATATATGGGAATTAAAATTAAATACCAATTAAACCAACAAAACCGAGACTTAGATAACACACTACTAATTCTAAGCCTGACTCTCTAAAAAAGTCCCCAGTGGAGTCGCCAAGTTGTCGCAACCTAAAAAATAACGAGTCTCATCACAAGACTTTATTATTTGTTAAGCGTGACATTAAAAAAAATCGAGGAAAAGTCGACTTAATTCCTCTAGAAAAATGAAGGTTTTGAAAATGACCTTAAAAAAGACATGGAGTCGCCACCAATCTTTTTTAGCTAGGTGTGATCGGCCACCTATTAAAACCGGGTTTGTAAAATATTTTAAAAATTAATTAAAACATTTAAAAAACCAATTTCAATTCTAAGTTTTAAACCAGAGAAATCAAAGAAACGGGTTCGGGACTCGATTACGTATGGGGAAGGATTAGCACCCCCAAAACGCCCGTATAAAACGGTACCTTATTAATCATGTGTTATCTCAAATCTCGGTGTAAAGTTGGTTTTAAACTTAGTATTTCAAGTTAATTCCCAATTTAAAGAAAAATAATTCCATTTTTAATTAAAAATGATCCGAAATTTATAAATTCAAAATTTTCCTATATTCCCCAACAAACGTGGCAAAATATAGAAATATTTATTAATTTGGAAAACTTTCCGAATCATTCTCATTTTTTGAAAGAAATATATTCCTTTATTAATGATATTGATGATATTCCCTCCAGCAAACCCGGTAGAGAACTCATGAATTATTTTAACTCGGGAATATCTTTATTTTTTATTGAAAAATCATTATCCTTTTGAAAACATTTTAAAAGATATGAATATGTATATGCATGACATAAATAAAATGACATAGCAAAATCTAAATAATATAATGCTTCCTAAATGATTGATATAATTTAAATGCCTTAGCATATTCTAAATGAAATGAAATGTCCTAAATTATATGACATATTCTAAATGAAATGAACTGTCCTAAGTTATATGACATATTCTAAATGAAATGAAAAGACCTAGGTAACATAATATATTCTTTATGAAATGTAATATCCTAAATTATATGATATATTTTAAATGAAATAAAATATCCTAAATGACATAATATATCCTAAATGAAATGACCTAGGTAACATAATATATTCTACATGAAATGACCTAGGTAACATAATATATCCTATATGAGATGAAATAATTTGAATGACATGGCAAATATGAATGATATGGCATATAATTTAAATGACATGGAATATAAAATAATGCTATCATATAATGCATGGAAATAAAAATGCAAATAATAATGCATGAACATAGTATATGCTAAATAATATAACAAAAAATAATTAAATAGAAAGCATAGGATATCATGAAATATTCCAAATCATATAATAAACAATATAGCATAACTCAAAATCATAACAATATCATAGAAATTATCATAGCAAAAATCACATATTATATAAAATGCATGAATATGGAAAATGCAATGCATGAAAATGTAATTTTCCTTTAATTAAGGAAATCCGTATATCTAAAAAGATATCCGGCTACCTTAGGAAAATATGTCAAATTAAATATTCTAAAACCAAAATCTTTGTGATTGTTTGAAAACAATTTGGAAAAGCTTAGGTTAAAAATAAAAAAACTGGGTTAAACCTTTTATTAAATAGCTCTAACTTCCTAAGTTTAAAATCCCGGACTTGACTACCCTTAACCCGAGACTTAAAAAATCATTTTTAGTATTTAAAAAGGCTTAGAAACTACCCTAAGTCAGCAGCTAAACTTCCTAATCAGCTCCCTCTAAGTAACATAACCAAAACAGAAAAATAATTTTTCTTTAAATTCAATTCTGACTCTACTATCCAATTTTAAGCCACGATATTTTACCCTATTTTTAAAAATTAAAAAAATTCTGAAAACAATACTGGAGCCTCAGGACATGTAAAACTACACGGGAAAAATCAGCTTAATTTTTTGATTAAAGATGAATGCCCAGAAAAATCGGGAAAGTACGTGTACTGGGTGAAAAAAATATTTTGCCAAAATACATTTTTGCCTTTGATAAAATCATTTAAAAATCAAAGTAAAAATATTTAAGACTCACAAAATGACTCACAGACAGTAGCTAGGACTTTTGAAAGTTAGATAAAAATTGGCTAAGTAAAAAAAATCACAAAGGTAGAATAATCAATTTTACAAACCTTAATTTTCCACAAGTGTGCTCAAGAGAGCATGACTTTGAACCATTAATTGGCCTAAGTTATTAGTCAAGTGGCATGAACATGAAATGCATGAAAAATACAGAAAATATGATGCATGAAATGCATGAGTTTAAACCTAAATGTCATGAAAAAATGCATGGAATCCATACAATGTAAATGCTAAACCTACCAACTAATATGGCAAAAATGCACATACAATGTAAAACACATGGACTAGCCGAATGGCCTCAAGCTCCAACAAGCATGGCATTTTCACAAACACTTGGTATACTTAAACTAAAAACTTAATCAAATGTCATACAAATGAAAAACCTATCAACTAAGATGGCAAAAAATGCACATACAATGTAAAACACATGGAGTAGCCGAATGGCCTCAAGCTCCAACAAGCATGGCATTTTCACAAACACTTGATATACTAACATGCTCAACTAAAATATAACACTCAAATCATGCAAACACAAAGTAGGAATACTAAAACCAAACAAGCATTTTCACAAACACTCGATATACTAACATGTTCAACTAAAATATAACACTCAAATCATGCAAACACAAGGTAGAGATACTCACAAGCATTTTCACAAACACTTGATATACTAAATATAAAACATCAACAAATTTAAACATTATGAAAATAGAAAATTAAAAATGCAAGAACATGATGTTTAAATCGTAAATAGCAACAAACAAAGCAACCAAATTGAAACATGATTCAAATATATGAAGTAGAAGAACACTTAAAGCATCAAGATTAAAGAAAATAACATGAATAACATGATAAATTAAACAAAAACAGCAACATTAAAAAATAATATAGGCCATTCGGCCATGGTGAGGAAAATGTTAAAAAAATGTAAGAAAACTTTGTTTAAGAAAAAGATGAAGAAAGAACTTAAAAGGAATATAAAAAAAAAACACTTGTTTAAAAAGAAAACTCACCAAATAATAATCAAAATGGCAAAAACAAGAATGGAAAATCAAGAAAGTGCAAGAGTTGGTGCTCAAGAGCAACCTCAAGAAGCTATATTTCAAGCTTTATCTCTTCAAACTTTCCTTTCTTTTCTAAACTTTTTCCTTTTGCTTTCAACCAAGGAGAGAAAAACTAAGAAAAACTAAGAAGAAATCTGAAAAATGAAGTGAAGGAAAATAAATTCTGCCCCCTCCCTTAAGGCTGGCCGAATCCCCCTCTCTCTCATGCAAGGATGTTGTCATTTTGATCCTAACCAATTTCCATCCAATGGCTAGTAATTCAAGGTGAAAAATAATGAAATTATCACCCTTAGATTAGCATATCAGCTGTCCATAATTACAGCTGTTCAAGAATAATGTTGACACTCTCCCTTGGCCTATGTGGCTTAATCACAATGGCTTGATAAAAAAGAATCTCTAACTAACTCTTAATTCTTGGCCATTTGATTGAAAAATCAGAAGCTTCCTCCTTCTTTTGGGCCTTGGCAGGCCAACAGTTCTCTTTTCCTGCCCAAGTCTGATTTTTTGAAAGGCCAAAAGAAGCCCTTTTTGGCTGCTTGGGTGAAATGACCGTTTTGCCCCCCCGAATGCAAATAAATGGAAAACAGACTCCAAATTCAAAATTTCTTTTTTTTAATACTTTCAAAATAATAAAATATTGAATTTTGGAAGTTTTCAAAACTTTCTGAGTCCGTTTGCTATTTATTTGGATTTTTTCTTCTAAAAATGCCCTTTCATGCCCCCACATTTTACCATTTTTTAAATGAGCTCCAAATCAAGACTTTTCTTAACCAATATCTTCCAAATAATTTAAAAGTGTGATCTGGAAGTTTTCATAATTTTTGGAGCTCATTTGGTATTTTTTCGGGATTTATCTCCTTGAATTACTACATAGGGGCTCGGGATTTGGCCATTTTGCAAACGAACTCTGAATCAAGATTTTCTTTTGCCAATCTCTTCCAAATAATTTTAAAAAAAAATTCAGAATTTTTGGAGTCCATTTGCTATTTTTTCGGGATTTATCTTATTAAATTATTGCATAGGAGGCCCGAGATTTGGCCATTTTGCAAACGAACTCCGAATCAAGATTTTCTTTCTCAAATCTCTTCCAAATAATTTAAAAATGAGATTTGCAAATTTTCAGAAGATTTGGAGCTCATTTGCTATTTTTTCGGGATTTTCCTTCTTTAATTACTACATTAGAGGCCCGGGATTTGGCCATTTTGCAAACGAACTCCGAATCAAAATTTTCTTTCGCCAATCTCTTTCAAATAATTTAAAAATCATATTTGCAAATTTTCAAAAGATTTGGAGCTCATTTGCTATTTTTCCGGGATTTTCCTTCTTGAATTACTACATTAGAAGCCCGAGATTTGGCCATTTTGCAAACGAACTCCGAATCAAGATTTTATTTCGCCAATCTCTTTCAAATGACTTAAGAATGGGATTTGAAAATTTTCAAAATTTTAGGAGTCCATTTGCCATTTTTCTGAGATTTTTCTTCTTGAATTAAAACATAAGAAGCCCGAGATTTGGCCATTTTGCAAACGAACTCCGAATCAACATTTTATTTCTCCAATCTCTTTCAAATGATTTAAGAATGGGATTTGCAAATTTTCAGAATTTTTGGAGTCCATTTGCTATTTTTCCCAAATTTTCAAATTTTGCCCTTTTGCCTTCGAAACCCGGTTTTGCTCAAAACAAGTCTGATTTTTAGATTTTCTTCAAGCTGAGCCTTGGGCTATCCCTTTTTAATCATTCCTCATCCGTTGGGGCTTTAGTCTTAACAAGTCGGGCCATTTCTATAATTCTTCCCAATTTCATCGAAATCCACCAAAAACCCTAATTCTCGATTTTCTTCCGGATTGACTTTTCTTTTAGTTTTTCTTTCATGTGGCTTCTCCATTACCCGTTGTCAGTGCTTATATTTCATTTGGAACCTTCAATTTCGACCAATTTGATCGTTTAAGCACTTTTCCCCAAATTTCCCGGATTAGGGTTTCCTTTCTATTGAATCTCCGTAACCCAACTTCCGAACTCCATATCTTTTGATGTAGACCTCGGATTATCAAAATTCTTTCACCATTTTTCAATTGAACTTCAAATCTTGATTTTAAAAGTGGGTTGACTTTTCAGTAGTTGACTTTCTGGGGTTGACTTTTTCGAGGTTGACTTTTTCGAGTTTGACTTTTTATGCTCACCCTCTTAAACTAAGTCTCGGGGTACCACCTGCAGGATGAAAAAAAGTCTTTTTACATACTAAAACCTCAATTTAGGAAGAAAACATACCTGTTTTAGTTGTCCGGACAAAATTAGGTGTCTACAAATATAAATCTTGACACGTTAATAATTCATTTTATGTAGATTTGTCACGTTCGTGTATTTGTGTCATGTTCATTTTATTTTTCGTGTCGTTTCATGTTTTAATTATTTTTCATGTTATATTTGTATCGTATAATTATGTTTTGTCCAAAATTATCAAATCTAATTGACCATATCAAATAACTCTCAATTTTATATCAGGTATCGTATAATTATGAGAATTATTATTTTTCTACATTATTTTTACTTATCTTGCTTTTTTATCTTTCAAATTTATTACAAAGTATTAATTCAAATTCGATAACATACTCGCAACGAAGTGCGGGCATTTTTCTAGTATATATAACACTTATTATAACATAATTAGTTTATATATTTTTGTCAAAAATCTAATATAAGATTATAAAGGTAGAATCTTGCCTTTTATGTAAAAAATATTCTCCTATTGAGTCCATAAACATAAATTTTCTCACGTAGTTCTTTTAATTTTTTTTTATCTTCTATCCTTTTTTCACTTTCTAACATTTTTCTAATAAGTTTGTCCATGAACGGATTATTCATTTGATCTAAAACAGATTTAATTCGAATTGGATCGAGTTTAAAAAAATATTTTTTAAATTTAATTATAAAAATATATTAATATTAATATAAAAATAATTTTACAATTAAAATTAAATACAAAATATTTAATATTAAAAATATTATTATTTTTAAATTAATATCCAAGGCCCAACCTAGAGGTGTTCATGGGTCGGGCCGGGCCAGGTTCGAGCCGGGTCTAAATATGGTATCAACACCACATACCCGAAATATGGGCTTCAAATTCTACCCAAGCCCGCTCATATTTGTAAATGGGTAGTCCAAGCCCGTTTAGGCCCCGTTTTTTTTTTTTTTTTCTAAAAAAATTTAAACAAATATGTTATTTTTTATTTAATTTTTTGTAATTTTTTCTATTAAGTTCTAAAACACGGACACTTAACATATTTTTAAATGTTTACACTATAATATTATATATATTTATTTTTTTTATATAGATATATATTACATAATATATATATAAATATAAAATAATATATTATATAAATGAAAAATGGGTGGGTCGGGCTCGGGCCTTGATTCTTGGAGTCAAGGCCCGGTCCATTTTCTAAATGGGTCTCGTTTTTTTTGCTCAAGCCCATATTTCGGGCCCAATATTTTTGTCCAAACCCTCCCAAATATTGGACGGGCCTTCGAGTTTGGACTGGTAACCCAACTCTTGAATAGGTCTAGGCCCCAACCTGATCTATCAGACCTTTGAGGCTTTTGTTTAATATTAAAATATTATATTTTTATATTTTTATTTTTAAGTATATTTTATAATTAAAAATAAATAAAATATTTTTAATTTAAAAAATAAATATTGGCTAGGCCGAGCTTGGGTTGTAAAAACTTTATCCAAAGCCCGAGTTGATTCAGACTAGACTTATCGAGTCAAATAAGTAATTTGACTCTTGGACGGGTATAGTTCAAAAAAGAGTTTATTGTGTTTTAATTTTTTAATAATAATAATGTTTAATTTGACTTACATTAATCTCTGCATTTGCATCAAGAAGCATTTGCTTCTGTAACCTTTGAGTCTGTATCATGAAGCATTTGCATCAAATTGAAGACATTTGCATCTGCATCAAGAAGCATTTGCATCCTCTCAAAACCTCTAGGTTAATTTTCAACACATTTTCAAAAATCATGGATAAGACATCTGAGCACTATTTTCAAAATATTCCTGGCTTCACCGGATCTTTTCCCGACTATTGGTTTCATCCAAGTCATCTCATTTGAAAATTATCTACGGTTTCTCCTAGATAACTTTTCGACTATTGGTTCCGCCCAAGTCATCTCATTTGAAAATTATCTAAGGTTTCTCCTAGATAACTTCCCGACTATTGGTTTCGCCTAAGTCATCTCATTTGAAAATTATTTATGGTTTCGCCTAGATAACTTTTCGACTTTTGGTTTCGCCCAAGTCATCTCATTTGAAAATTATCTACGGTTTCGCCTAGATAACTTTTCGACTATTGGTTCCACCCAAGTCATCTCTTTGAAAATTATCTACGGTTTCTCCTAGATAACTTTTCGACTATTGGTTCCGCCCAAGTCATCTCATTGAAAATTATCTATGGTTTCTCCTAAATAACTTTTCAACTATTGGTTCTGCCCAAGCCATCTCTTTGAAAATTATCTATGGGATCGCCTAGATAACATTTCGACTTTTGGTTCCGCCCAAGTCAAATCTTTAAAAATTATCTACGGTTTCGCCTAGATAACTTTTCGACTTTTGGTTCCGCCCAAGTCATTTCGTGTCATTTTCTGGCTTCACCTGGTCATCACTCGACTACTGGCTTCACCCAGGTTGTTTCAATTTTTGATTTCGTCAGTAAGGTTAGCACTTAAATAAGATTAGGCCCCGGGACTATTGTAGACACCTAATTTTGTCCACGCCCTCTAAACCAGGTAAGTTTCTCCTCGTACTTCTCGGAATGCAAAGAAATTACCCTTATCCCACAGATGGTTCTCCAAGACTTGTGATTCGGAGTTCAACACGAAAAGTCAACCCGGAAAAAGTCCAAAAAAAGTCAACCCCAAAAAGTCAACTATTAAAAAGTCAACTCTCAGTCAAAGTCAAGATTCAAGGTTTAATTGAACAATGGTGAAAGAATTTTGATAATCCGAGATCTATAACGAAAGATATAGAGTTCGGAAGATGGGTTACAGAAATTCAGTGTAGGGGAATACCTAATTCGGCAAATTTGGGGAAAACTGCAGAGATGACCCGATTCGGTAAAATTGAAGCCTCCAGTTGATGAAGAATGAATAAACAAAAGTAGCCCAAGGCTCAGTTTGAAGTGGATCCCAAGGAAGAGCAGGTTAGAAAAAACAAAAAAACGAGAAAATTTTCGGTATGGAAAAGAGGGAAAACTAAATCGGAGGGGAATTTGATCGTAAAAATTGGGCGTTTTTGGACCAACTCAAATTCAGTATTTGACAAAGGCAATAGAAAAAGAAAATCTGGAAATCAGACCCGTTTTGAGTAAAACTGAGGTTTCGGAGGTTAAAGGGCAATATTGGAAAATCCAAGAAAAATAGGTCCCGAGCTCAAAAAATTATGAAAACTTCCATATTTGAATTTTATATTGTATGGAAGGGATTGGTGAAGAAAAATCCAGAATCGAAACTCAAATGAAAAATGACAAAGTTCGAGTGCACTAATCTGAAATTCCAAGAGAAAATTCTGGGAAAAAGAGGAAACGAGGTCGGAAAATTATGAAAACTCCATATCTCAATTTTATATTTTTGGAAGGTATTGGTGAAGAAAAATCTGGAATTAGAGCTCAATTGAAAAAGGCTAAATTTGGGAGGCACTAAACCGAAACTTTTAAAGAAAATTCTGAGAAAAATAGGAAACGAGCTCGAAAAATTATAAAAACTTCCAGAACTAAGTTTTATATTGATTTGGAGGTATTGGAAAAGAAAAATCTGAAATTGGAGCTGATTTGAAAAAAGACAAAGTTCGGGGAGGCCTAATCCGCAATTTTAATGAAAAATTCGAAAAAAATGGAAGAGAGGCTGAGGGCTGCTGAAGGGGAGAAGTTATTTGGCAGTCTAGATGCCAAAGAGATGAGTTTAGCACAGGATCTGGTAATTCCCCCAAAGTTCAAAGTACCAAACTTTGAAAAATATAATGGGACTACCAACCCATTAGCACATCTGACCATGTACTGCAGAAGAATGACGGGGCACGATGATAATGAGAAACTGCTTATCCATTGTTTCCAAGATAGCTTGACAGGGTCTGCAACCCGATGATACAACCAACTGAGCCGTACCACGATTCGTTCATGGACGAATTTAGCCAGGGCTTTCATGGAATATTATAAGTATGTATCTGATATGGTACCTGAAAGGTTGTCGGTACAAAACATGGAAAAGAGGACCACTGAGAGTTTCAAAGAATACTCGCAAAGATGGAGGGATTTGGCCACACAAGTGCAACCCCCTTTAACTAGCAAAGAAATTACAGTGCTTTTCATCAACACCTTGAAAGCACCCTATTATGATAAATTGGTAGGGAGTGCCACCAAGGACTTTGCAGACATGGTAATATCTGGGGAGATGATAGAGTCGGCCATTAAGAATGGGAAAATGGAAGGGGGAGAGCCTTCTACTCCGGAAAAGGTATTCCCTGCCAAGAAGAAAGAGGAGACCCATGCAGTTAGTGTCAACCAATACCGATATGCACCTTCCACACCACATACACCACCAAGGCCCTATACTCCTACCATATCTTATGCACCTCCTACACCATACACATCTTACCCGGGGTATAATCCTTATCACCCCAATGTGAACCACCTTACCCAAAATCCCTTCCCTTATACCAATATACCGCAACAGCCATTTCCAACTGGCATATCCCCACAGATAAACCTCTCCCTAAACATTGTTCCAAACACTCAGGGAGCAGGGCGCAATGACCAACATTCACCGAGGAACGACTATATCCTAAAATGTTGCAAGGTCAACTTGTTGCACCCGTGTACCTCAAACCTATGACACCGCAATATCCAAGGTGGTACAATGCAAATACTAACTACGCGTACCACGCAGGAATTCAAGGACATTTGACTAAAGATTACCTGGCCTTTAAAAAAAAGTCCAAAGCCTAATCAACGTCGGAGTTGTGATGTTTAAGGCAAAGAATGGGCCGAATGTAGCTGGAAATCCATTGCCAGATCATGCGAAGAATCGGGTAAATGCAGTATGGACAGGGGAAGTCAGAAGGGTAAAAAGGGATGCCAGGGAAGTCAAGACTCCAATGTTGACAGTATGGGTCGAGATGGTTAAGGCAGGAATGGTGGGAGATGCAAACAGTTTAAAAATGGTCGCAAAGAGTGTGCAGAATTGGTGCCCATTCCATAAGTGTGGAGGTCATGTCATACAGGACTGTGGGGACTTTCTGGCTAAAGTCCAAAAGGTGATGGATGATGGGGAGGCCCAGTTTTATAAGGAGACATAGGAGAAAGTAGAGGTTATTGAGAATGTAGCTGGCTAAGGGATAGGAAGACCCTTGGTCATCTATTATGATGAACCAGAGGAGAAAGTTATGCCAGTCATTGAGAAAAGTGCGCCTAAGTTAATCATTGCTTTGCCTATTTCCTTTTCGTACAAGGAAAGCTGCACCATGGAAATACGACTGTAGCATGGTTATGCCTGGGTCTTCGAGTCAGCAGGATATCATAGGTGTGGGGGCACTTAACATGAAGTGGAAGGTGTTATGCTCCTGAGGCTGTTGAACAAGGGTTACTAGGGAAAGATAGAGGAATGGACAAAGGGAAAAAAACAACTGAACCAATCCATATTGAGATGGATTTGTCAAAAGAAGCAGAAAGGGGGTCAACCCCGGTAAACAGAATAAAAGAATCGGTGAATGAGAAGGAAGCCTGCGAGTTCTTAAAATTCATAAAGCATAGTGAGTATAGCGTGGTTGATCAACTGCAACATCAACCAGCTAGAATTTCAATCTAATCTTTGCTTTTGAACTTAGAGCCACACATAAATGCCATGTTGAGAGTGTTGAATCAGGCATATGTGGCTAACAACATATCGGTAGAAAAATTAGACAGGCTGGTGGGAAACATCGTGGCAGACGACCATATATATTTCAGTTATGTGGAAATACCATGCAATGGTATTGGGTCAACAAAGGCTCTCCACATAACTACCACTTGCAAGGGGCACATATTACCAAGGGCCCTTTTGGATAATGGTTCTTCATTAAATGTGATGCCTTTAGCAACCTTGTCCAAACTACCAGTGGATATTTCTTATATGCTGCCAAGCTGCACGGTGGTCAGATCCTTTGATGGTACCAAGAGAGATGTAATGGGAACTATTGAGGTTCCTCTAGAGGTAGGCCCATGCACCTATACAGTGAACTTTCAGGCCATGGATATTAATCCATCCTATAATTGCCTGTTGGGAAGGCCGTGGATACATTCAGCAGGGGCTGTACCTTCGTCTCTCCACCAAAAGCTTAAATTTGTGATAGAGGGACGTTTGGTCACTATATCAGGTGAAGAGGACGTAATAGCCTCTACATCTACTAAATCTCCTTATGTAGAACCCAATGAAGATGCCATAGAATGTTTCTTTCGATTTTTGGAATTCGTAAATACGGTTTTTGTCGCTGAAGGATGAAAAATTCCAAAACCAAGGTTGTCCAAGAATACAATACTGGGGGTAAGAACTACCATGGGAAAAAGGTTGCAGGGCTAGAAAAGGTCTCAGAAAATATCTTCGGGGGATGGCTCGAGCAATAGAAGTAGTGGGAAAGAAAGATCGGTTTGGCCTATCTTCTGAAGGCCCATGAGAAAAGAAAACAAGTTGAAAAGAACCGACAAATGAAGATGGCCCATCTTACGGGTATGGATATTGAATGGGAGCCTATGACATTCCCACCTATCCTTCATAGCTTTCACTCAGCCGGTTCTCTGTTCGGAGAAAAGAATTCTGATAATGTGCTCGTAATGATCGAGCAAGTCTTCGAAAGATTCCAGGGGAATAAGGATGAGCAAATGTATGATATGCAAATCTGCACGACTGGGGAAGAAAGAATTGAAAGTGAGAATGCTAACTGGATGGTGCGACCTTGTCCACCAGGATATAGACTGACCAATTGGAGTGCAACCGAGCTAGCCATAGTTTTTAGGTCAATTTCAACATAATAATTTTAAACAAATCTTAAATATCTTTGCCCGAAGATATTAAGAATTTCTTTTGTACTTTTGTCTAAAACTTTTCATCCAATAAATAACAAACATGATGCATTTCTTTCATATTGATATGTCCATATTCTTTCATTTATGCTATTTATTTTGCTTCGATTGTATATATGTTTTCCTATATTGTTTCTTCCCCACCTATTTACAGGTTTGCGGATGTGGAATATGAGGACCTTCCTTTCAGTAATTCTGAAATTGATTTTGAGAGGCCTATTTTCACGGTGATTTTGAGGTCGACGAAGATATTGAGGATTATGGTCTACCTCCAGACTTATTAAGAAAAATAGAACAAGAAGAGGAAACAAGTACTTCCTCATGAGGAGCTATTGGAATTGTTGAATTTGGGAAGTGGTGAGGAGATAAAAAAAGGTTAAAATCGGGACTAAATTGTCGTCATCGATAAAGGGTGAACTCATAGCCTTGCTTCGATAATATGTAGATGTATTTGCATGGTCATACCAAGACATGCCGGGTTTGGACCTAGACATTGTGATTCATAAGCTCCCTTTAAGGCCAGAGTGCAAGCCAATTTAGCAAAAGTTGAGAAGAATGAGGTCGGACATGCTGTCAAAGGTAAAAGAGAAGGTGAAGAGGTAGTTTGATGTTGGATTCTTAGAGGTGGAAAAATATCCGGAATGGGTGGCAAACATTGTTCCAGTACCAAAGAAGGATGGCAAGGTGCGTATGTGTGTCGATTATCGAGATTTGAACAAAGCCAGTCCCAAAGGTAATTCCCCTTTGCCCCACATTGATACTTTGGTGGATAATACGGTGAAGAGTTCTTTGTTTTGTTTCATGGATGGATTCTCTGGATATAATCAGATTAAGATGGCACCAGAAGATATGGAGAAAACCACATTTGTTACAATGTGGGGAATATTCTGCTACAAGGTAATGCAGTTTGGGTTGAAGAATGTTGGGGCAACATATCAGAGAGCAATGGTGACCTTGTTTCATGACATAATGCATAAGGGAATTGAGGTTTATGTTGATGATATGATTGCAAAGTCACAAGGAGAAGAGGAGCATATTGCATATCTTAGGAAACTCTTTGAAAGACTAAAAAAGTTTCAACTCAAGCTAAACCCGGCAAAATGCACTTTTGGAGTCTCCTCGGGGAAATTGTTGGGTTTTGTTGTTAGCAAAAGGGGAATTGAGATTGATCCGGATAAAGTGAAGGCCATCCAGAATTTGCCACCTCCACGTACTCAAAAAGAAGTAAAAGGTTTTCTAGGGAGATTGAATTACATTGCTCGGTTTATTTCTCAGTTAACCGATAAATATGATCCACTATTTAAGTTACTTCGAAAAGATGATCCAGGAGAGTGGGATGAAGAGTGTCAGATTGCTTTTAAAAAGGTTAAGCATTATCTATCAAACCCACCAATATTGATGCCACCGGCTCCGGATAAACCGATGATATTGTATCTATCAATATTTGAGAGGTCCATGGGTTGTGTTTTGGGGCAGCTTGATGAGACGGGAAAGAAAGAACAGGCGGTTTACTACCTCAGCAAGAAGTTCACAGATATGAGTTGAAATATTCGTCAGTATAAAAGCTGTGCTGTGCCTTAGCTTGGACTGCTCGGAGGCTCAGACAGTACATGCTGTACCACACAACGTGGTTGATCGCCAAGCTAGATCCAATTAAGTACATGATAGAAGCACCTTACTTGTCAAGGACGACGGCAAGATGGCAGGTTTTGTTGTCAGAATACAACATTGTATATGTGAGTCAGAAAGCTATCAAGGGCAGTGCAGTGGCTGAATTTTTAGCAAGTCGGGCAGTGGAAGATTATGAGCCGTTGAACTTTGATTTCCCAGATAAAGATTTGATGTATGTTTCGTAAGCGGATGAGGTTCCCTTGAAGAAGAAAGTATGGAAGATGTACTTTGACGGAGCATCCAATGCCATAGGGCAAGGAATTGGTGCAGTCCTCATATCCTCAGAAGAAGATTATTATCCCTTCACCGCCAGATTAGATTTTGATTGTACAAACAATACGGCTGAGTATGAGGCGTGTACTATGGGCCTTCGTACAGCAGTAGATAGAAAAATCAAAGTTTTGGAAGTTTTCAGAGACTCAGCCTTAGTGATATACCAGTTTCGTGAAGAATGGAAAACCCGAGATACAAAATTAATCAGATACCGACTTATACTAAGTTCATTGGAGGAGTTTGAAGAAGTAAGTTTCAATTACTTCCCCGAGAAGAAAATCGGATGGTGGATGCTCTGGCTACTTTGTCATCAATGTTTAAAGTAAATAAAGGGGCAAAAATTGTGCCGATCAAGATGAGCATATATGAGTCTCATGCCCACTGTTTGAGTATTGAAGAAGAAGCAGATGGTCTCCCTTGCTATAACGACATCTTGCAGTACATCAAGAGTCAACAGTATCTAGAACAGGCAACAAAAAATGACAACAGGACTCTGAGAAGGCTAGCAATGGGTTTTGTTCTAGACAGCGAGATTTTCTACAAGAAAGGGAAAGATCAAGTCCTGTTAAGATGTGTTGGATCTGTCGAAGCTCGAAGAATCATAGAGGAAGTCCATGCAGGGATATGTGGCACCCATGCCAATGATCACATGCTTGCTAAGCAGATTATGAGGGTAGGGTATTATTGGCAAACGATGGAAGGAGATTGTATCAGTTATTCCCGAAAGTGCCATAAATGCCAGATCTATACAGAAAAGATTCATGTGCCGCAATCGCCATTGCATGTCATGACTGCACCATGGCCGTTTTCAATGTGGGGAATGGATATGATTGGCCCTATTACCCCGAAAGCTTCAAATGGACATCGTTTCATCCTGGTGGCCATAGACTATTTCACAAAGTGGGTGGAAGCTGCTTCTTATACGAATGTAACGAATTCAGTGGTATGCAGATTTGTTAAGAAGGCAATTATATGCCGATATGGATTGCCAGCAAGAATTATTTCAGATAATGCTCTCAATCTGAATAATAAGATGATGAGATAAGTGTGTACTCAGTTCAAGATTACGCATCACAATTCGACACCTTATCGTCCGAAGATGAATGGGGCAGTAGAAGAAGCCAACAAAAACATCAAGAAGATTGTCGAGAAGATGACTGATGTGTACAAGGATTGGCATGAGATTTTTCCTTTTGCTCTTCACGCATATCGCACTTCGGTTCGTACATCTACAGGGGCAACGCCATTTTCTTTGGTATATGGTATGGAAGCAGTGTTACCTATTGAAGTTGAGATTCCTTCACTTCGGGTTTTGATGGAGGTTGGCCTAGAAGAGGCAGAATGGTTTAGAGCTCATTATGAACAGCTAAATCTCATCGAGGAGAAAAGATTGAAGGCAATTTGTCACGGGCAGTTGTATCAGAAAAGGATGATTCAAGCCCATAACAAGAAGGTTCGACCCAGACAGTTCCGAAAAGGAGAGTTGCTACTGAGAAAAATTCTCCACATAGTTAAGGATCCACGAGGAAAATAGGCTTCAAATTGGGAAGGACCCTATGTGGTAAAAAGAGCTTTTTTTGGAGGAGCATTGATTCTAACTCGGATGGACGGGGATGATTTTAGACATCCCGTGAATGCTGATGAATTGAAGAAGTATTATGCTTAAAAAAAAATATGATGCTATGCACATGGGAATTCGAATGATTCCAATTGTAGAAATGGAAATTCTATATATCTATCTCCCCTGAGAATTGTTTTTCAAAGAGAATATTCATGCTTGGTGTGATAAATGGCCATCTTTCATATTCCCTTCACTAAGAAGAAATTATCCCTGGTCACCCCCTTTGAGCCTTAGGAATTATTTCTTTCGTTGAACCCTGATCAAGAATCACCCTCTACACTGGAGGGCAAATACGAGGAAAAATAATCAAAATCATGGCAAAAAAAGAGAGCCATTGGAAAATGTGAAATCTAAGAATGGCAAATGAAAGCCAACAATAAAAAAAAAATGAAAAAAAAAAGTCCAAAAAGGGGAAAAAAGTCTCAAGAATGAATTCTCTTCAGGAAATGATCCTTGATCAAATTACCCTTAAACACATTTTGGGCCTATTTTATCCTTTTCTTCTAAACCCGAACCTTAGCCTACATTACGTACTTTAAAAATCCATTTTGATCAAGCATGGATATTTAATTTGAAATGTTTTTCTAAGAATTCATCCCATCTCTTGAATTGACATTTTTACCTTGGAAGCATTCAGAATTCTCAGATGCATGATAAAAAAAGAAAAAAAAATGAGAGGTTTAAGCGAAAAACCCGCAAAGGGCGACTTAATACCGAATGGGGGACACTTGAGTTGAAAACCCGCAAAGGACGGCTCAAGTACTGATTAAGGTTTGAGTCAATGCTCCGTGTAAAGGGGGAGGAAGTATTTGAAAATCAGAGAAAAGGGGAACAACTCAGTTTGACTAACTACGGAAGCCTAGGGATTACCCAAGTAAATTGACCGTTCAAGAGAAATTTCAGATGATTTGAAAAAGCAAGGTCCAAGATATTCTACATTCGGGGCATCAACAACCTATAACTTTACATTTGTTTCTTATATCCTTGATATTCACTTTTACCATTTTAAGACATTTGTTGCAATAAATTCTTGTTATTCTTTTATGACATTGGCTTCTTTCATACTTTCTTTCATACATTTTTTGAGATTGCATTTTGTTTGTTATTAAATTAAATGATGATTAGTAAACATAAATTTTTAAAATTAAAGGGAGTTTAAAAGTATTACTAAGGAATAGATATAAATCTTAGAAAAGGTTTGGAAACCACTAATCCTGATGGAAAATTCACCGAGTAAAAGGAAAACAGTGAATGTGTTGGAGACTCCGCCATGAAGTTAGAAATTTGTTAATTTCAGTGAAGTCAGAATCTGGGACTGTTTGACAAATTATCTTGAGTAAAGGGTTCCTTAAGTGGGGCATCAGTGAATAATTGAAGACTCCATCATGAAGTCGGATAATCTGTGAACCTCAAAGAAACCATGGATTAGAAATCATGACACAATCATTTGACTGCATTCATCCTCAGGAAACATATAAGCATTTACAAAGCATGTGATTCTCATCATTGCGTTTAGCTAACATTGCAGGAATCAAGAAAACTCTGGCTTCCCAAATCAAACTCATTCTTCTTCTCAAATGAGTCGAGCCTTGAGATCACCGTCGAGGTATTTCCTTTTGTTTTAAATCAAATTCATTCTGTTTTATCAAATGAGTCGAGCCTTGAGACCACCGTCGAGGTATTTCCTTTTGTTTTGAATCGAAATCATTCTCTTTTATCAAATGAGTCGAGCCTTGGGACCGTCGTCAAGGTATTTTCATCACGGGTAAGGCCTCCGAGCACTATTTTAAAAACCTTCGGGCACCATTTTTAAAACCTTCGGGCATAATTTTTCATCACGGGTAAGGCCTCTGGGCACCATTTTTAAGACCTCCGGACACCATTTTTAAAACCTTCGGGCATAATTTTTCATCACGGGTAAGGCCTCCGGGCACCATTTTTAGAACTCCGGGCACCATTTTAAAGACCTCCAGGCACCATTTTAAAGACCTTCGGGCATCATTTTTAAAACCTTTGGGCATAATTTTGCAAATCACGGGTAAGGCCTTCGGGCACCATTTTTAAGACCTTCGGGCACCATTTTTAAGAACTTTGGGCATAATTTTTTCTTTCTAAATCGAACCCATTTCCTTAAGACGGGTCGAGCCTTGATTAGTCAGAGAATTCAATTTAAGGACAAAATCTTCATTTTACAGCTTTTTCAACAAAAAAAAAAATGAATGATGATGATTGAAAACCCTTTTCCCTTTCCTTCACATATGATTTCACTAACCGTACAAAATTAGTGTTTGTTTATCTTTTCCTGATTCCTGATTCTCAGCAATAGCCAAAGATGGGCAGCTGTAGACACCTAATTTTGTCCGGACCCCTAAATCAGGTACATTTTCTTCCTAAATTGATGTTTCAGAATGCTAAAAGGCTTTTGTCATCCTGCAGGTGGTACTCCGAGACTTAGTTTAAGAAAGCAGACAAAAAAGTCAAACTCAAAAAAGTCAACCCCGGAAAAAGTCAACCCCAAAAAAGTCAACTATTGAAAAAATCAACGCACTTTCAAAATCAAGATTTGAGGTTTAATTGAAAAACGGTGAAAGAATTTTGATAATCCGAGGTCTACATTGAAAGATATGGACGTCGGAAGTTGGGTTACGGAATCTCAGTAGAAAAGAAACCCTAATTCGGGAAATTTGGGGAAAAGTGCTTAATATCAAATTGGTCGGAATTAAAGGTTCCAAATGAAAGATAAGTACTGACAACGGGTAATGGAGAAGCTACTTGGAAGAAAAACTGATAGAAAAGTCAATTCGAAAGAAAACCAAGAATTAGGGTTTTTTGTATATTTGAGTGAAATTTGGAAGAATTACAGAAATGGCCCGATTTGGTAGGAATAAAGCCCTTAATTATGAGAAATTATTAAACAAGGATAGCCCAAGGCTCAGTTTGAAGAAAATCTGAAAATCGAACTTGTTTTGAGCAAAACAGGTTTCGAAGGCAAAAGAGCAAAATTGGAAAATATGAGAAAAATAGTAAATGAACTCCAAAAATTCTGAAAATTTGCAAATCTCATTCTTAAATCATTTCAAAGATATTGGCGAAAGAAAATCTTGATTCGGAATTCGTTTGCAAAATGGCCAAATACCGGGTCCCCTATATAGTAATTCAACTGGATAAATTTCGAAAAATAGCAAATGAACTCCAAAAATTTTGAAAATTTGCAAATCGCATTTTTAAATTATTTGGAAGAGATTGGCAAAAGAAAATCATGATTCGGATTTCGTTTGCAAAATGGCCAAATCCTGGGTCCCCCAAGCAGTAATTCAAGCAGATAAATCTCGAAAAAATAGCAAATGAGCTCCAAAAATTATAAAAACTTCCAGATCACATTTTTAAATTATTTGGAAAATATTGGTGAAGAAAAATCTAGATTCAGAGCTCGTTTAAAAATGGTAAAGTTCGGGTGCATAAAAGGGGTAATTTCGAAAATAAATCCGAAATAAATAGAAAATGGACTCGAAAATTTTTGAAAACTTCCAGAATTCAATTTTTTTATTTTTTTGGAAGTATTGAGAAAAGAAAATTTGGATTTGGATTCTGTTTGCTACTTATTTAGGTTCAGAGGGCAAAAAGGTCATTTCACCGAAGAAACTAAAAATGGCAAATTTGTAATTGATGAAAATATGAAAGAAGAAGGAATTGCTGGGATTTTTCTTCCCTTGGTCAGCCAGCATAGAGGAAAAGAATGAAGCTTGAACAATTTAATTCCTTAGACACTATCAAGACACATGCTACCACTAACACCTTGCAAATGGTCCCCCCTTTCATCCAATGGCTTAGGTGCCTTGTAGGAAAGTTGAATGCACCATACAATGGCCAAGTTTAAATTCCAAGATGACATTTTTATTTTTCATGAAAGAACCCTCATCTAATGGCCAAGAATGGAAGAAAAAAGATGAGCACAATTCATCCAAGGGTGAGCATCCATTCGGTTAAGCAAGGGAGTGCATGGGATTGTCTCTTTTCATCCAATGGTTTAGGCCATCTACAAGGGCTGAGTACACATGTTGAGGGCTAGATTTAATCTACAAGATGTCATTTATGTTGTCCTCATCCAATGACCAAAAATGGAAGAGCACAACTCATCCAAGGGTAGGCACTCAAGGGGCAAGCAAGGGAGTGCATGGGATTGGTCCTCTTTTGCATCTAAGGGATAAGTTTACTACAAGGGCTGAGTACACATCTTAAGGGCTGCTATCAATTGGCAAGATGACATTTTTATGTTGTCATCAAAATATCTTAATCTAAAGGCCAAGATTGGAGGAGAAAAAAGTGCAATTCCCATCCAAGGGTGAGAGTCCATTCGATCATGGATAAAGAGGGGGGTTGGTTTCATTTTTTCATATGTTTTTTGGTTGAAGTCAGTAGCTAATTTAGCAAAGAAAAAGGTTTTGAAAGAAAGAAAGAAAAAAAGGTTTTCAATAGAGAGCTTGAAGGTAGTCATCTCTACCAAGTTCTAGCATAGTTTTCTTCTTGTTTTCCATGGTGTTTTCTTGATTTTCTATCTTGTTTTCCTACTACATTTTTAATATAAATAAAATTTTTTAATGTTTACTTATGTTTTCATCTCTTTTTCTTCATTAAAATGGTGGAAAACAATTTTTTTTACATGGTTTCCTGCTATGGCCGAATATGGCATGTTTACTTGCCTTGGTTTTTTGTTTCTTCCTTGCATGTTGTTGTGACAAATTATTTTTAGAAGGTTTTTTAGAGTATTCTAAGGTTTTGATTTCTTACAAAAGATGAAGCAAAAAGGTTGAAATGGCTACATGATCTTGGGTAGACCAAGTGACCATGGTTAGGAGAGAGGATATGCCCATTTTTACCTACCATGAAGCTCATCTTAATTTTGCTATTTATCATGGTTTATTTTTTGATTTTTTGGAATGGAAAGGCTTCATGATCTTGGCAAGACCAAGTAATTATGGTTAGGTGAGAGGCTATGCCCGTTTTATACCAACCATGGAGCTTAACTTTCCTTGTTTTATTTACTAGTTTTGCTTGTTATTTGTTTTGCATGTCTATGTTAAAGTTTTTATATGTTCTTTACATTATTTCTATGCTATATTTACTTATATATTTCTATTCCATGCTTAATAACTTTCCCTTGCATATTCGGCCATTGTGTTCATATGCTCATGTTGTGCATTTTTTCATGTATCATGTCTTATATTATAAACATGTTTGCATTTTTTTATTTTGTTACATGGTCATTCAGCTACTCCATTTTAGTATGCCTTGCATGTGCATTTTCCTTTTGCTTCTTAACTTGTTTGCATCTCCATGCCATGAACTTGTACATTTTGATTTTAGTATGCCATGTGCTTATGAAAATGCTATGATAAAATGCCATCATTTTGTTACATGGCCATTCGGCTACTCCATATTGATATGCCTTGCATGTGCATTTTCACCTTGCTTCTTGACTTGTTTGCATCTCCATGCCATGAGCTTGTGCATTTTGATTATAGTATGTCATATGCTTATAAAACGTCATGACATTATGCATCTTAATATGATTTGTCATGTACTTGTGTCATTTACTAGATAGGATTGCATTAGAGCATCATGTAGCTATATTTGGCCTATTCATGCATCCCTTGCCTTATCATGCATTTGCATTTTGTTTAGGTAACATGCTTTGCATTATCATATCTTGAAATTGTGTATTAGTTGCTGTTTGTTCCAGCATTGACATTAGTTTCATTGGTTATTGTATGTTCATAGTATTGCTATGCATGTTCATTACATTTTAGGTCTAGGCCATATTGGTAGTGCCATGCATATTGAGCCTTAAATCATATTGGTATTGTCATGCATTACTATGCTATTTAGGCCTTAGGTTACATTATGATTTTCATGCACATTCATAACATATTAGGTGTAAGTCATATTTGCATTATCAAGCATTGCATGCATATTGAGTTAGGATAGCATTTATTGCCATGCAAACTCATGATAGGCATTTAGTTTGTCTTTAATTGTCATACATTTCATTTTCTGTATGTTCATGCATTCCATGTCATTGCCACATGATTTATGACTTAGGCCAATCAATGGCTCAAAGTCATGCTCTCTTGAGCATACTTGTGGAAAATTACGGAATTGTCAAATTGATTATTCTACCTTTGTGCTTTTTTTTACTTAGCCAAATTTTGGCCAAGGTTTTTATATGTTTAGCTACTGTCCTTAGGTCTTTAGTTTGATCTCCAACAATTTTTACTTTGATTTTTGAATGACTTTATCAAAGGCAAAAAATGTGTTTTGACAAAACAGTTTTTTTACCCAGTACTTTAACTTCTCTGATTTTTCTGGGCAGTCATCTTTAATCAAAAAATTAAGCCAATTTTTTATCGTGTATTTTTACATGTCCTGAGTCTCCAGTATGTTTTTTATATTTTTTTGAATTTTTAAAAATAGTCAAAAAAATAATGTGTCAAAACCAGACAGTAGAGGCAGATTTGAAATCAAAAGAGGAATAATGGTTGAATTTGGCTAAGGCATTTAGAGGGGGTTGGTTAGAAGCTTTATCTACTGCCTTAGGGTAGTTTCTAAGCCTTTTTAAACTTTAAAAATGATTTTATAAATCTGGGTTAAGGGTGGTTAAGTCCGGGATTTTAAACTTAGGAAATTGGAGCCATTTTAAAAGGGTTTGGTAAGGGTTTTAATTTTTATTCAAGTTTTTCCTGAAAATTGTTTTCAAACAATCACAAAGTTTTGTTTTTTTAGAAAATCTAAGTTGACGTATTTTCCTAAGGTAGCCGGATATCTTTTTAGATATACGGATTTCTTTATTTAGAGGAAAAAAATACATTTTCATGTATTGCATTTTCCATGTTCATGCATTTTATTTAAATGTGTGATTTTTGATATGATCTTTTCCATGGTATTATTATTATTTTGATTCACATTTTATGATCTTATATTGTTTGCCATATGATTTTGAATGTTTCATGATATCCCATATTTTTTTTTATTTAGTCATTTATTTTTGTCACATTATTTAGCATATACTATGCTCATGCATTTTTATTTTATTTTCATGCATATTTTATGATAGCATTATTTTATGTTTCATGACATTTCATCATATTCCATATCATCTAGGTTTAATTATTTAGAATATGCCATGTCATTTAAAATATGCCATATCATTTAGAATTGCCATGTCATTTAAATCATTTTATCTCATTTAGAATATACCATAATACTTAGGATTTTTCATTTTACCTAAAATATACTTTGTCATTTAAATTATGTCATATCATTTAGGTTGCATTATATTATTTAGAATTTTCCATGTCATTTTATTTATGTCATACATGTTCATATTTTTAAATGTTTTGAAAAATATAATGATTTCCAATAAAAATAAAGATATTCCCGAGTTAAAATAATTCGTGAGTTCTCTACCGGGTTTGCTGGAGGGAATATCATCAATTATCATTAATAAAGGAATATCTTTCTTTCAAAAAACGAGAATGATTCGAAAAGTTTTCCAAATGAATAAAAATTTCTATATTTTGCCGATATTGTCGGGGAATATAGAAAAATTTTGAATTAATAAATTCCGGATCATTTTCAATTAAAAATGGAATTATTTTTCTTAAAATTGGGAATTAACTTGAAATACTAGATTAAAACCGACTTTTTTATCGAGACTTGAGATAACACACGATTAATAACGTATCGTTTTACACGGGTGTTGTGGGGGTGCTAATCCTTCCCCACACGTAACCGAGTCCCGAACCCGCTTCTTTGATTTCTCTGGTTTAAAACGCAGACTTGAAATTGGTTTTTAAAAATGTTTTAATTAATTTTAAAATGTTTTATAAAACCGGTTTTAATAGGTGGCCGATCACACCTATCTAAAAAAGATTGGTGGCGACTCTATGTCTTTTTACGAGGCCGTTTTCATTCCCTCGACCTTTTATTTCAATCTAGAGGAATTAAGTTTTCTTTTCCTCTGCTTTTGTTTCCCTCTCACTCGAATGGGTCCCCGCATTCGGGATCACGTATCGACACCTTCGTTTTACTAGAGGAATTAAGTCTACTTTTCCTCATTTTTTTTAATGTCACGCCTAACGAATAATAAAGTCTTGCGATGAGACTTGTTATGTTATGTTATTTTTTAGGTTGCGACACAGGGGTTGTAAAATTCGGGTCAAAAAATGGGCCCAATGTGGCATGAAACCTTTTGTCGAATCGTACAGAGGAAAAGGTGAATGGGTAATAGCCGAGGATTTCAAAAAGGTAAAGAAGGATATTGGGGAGGTGAAAACACCTATGGGCAGAGTTTGGAGAGAAATGGTTAATGTAGGGTTGATTGAACCAAAGGCAGAAAAAGGAAAGATGGTTGGGAATTTTTGCCTGTATCATGGAAGTGAAAGATATATCATCCAAAACTGCGAGGAGTTTTTGTCCAAAGTACAAAGAATGATAGATATGGCTGAAGCCCAATTTTTCGAGGAAAATGAAAAAGCCGAGGCGAGCATGACTGATAGCCCTGGTGGTTATGGGGTGAATATGCCCTTGATCATTTATTTTGATGAACCAAAGAAGGAAATTGTACCAGTGGTGGAAAAACCTACTCCGAAACTAATCATAGAATTGTCGTCTCCATTTCCATACGAAGAGGTCAAGACAGTTCCATGGAAGTACGACTGTAGCGTGATAACACCGGGAGTATCAAGACAACAGACAGAAGCTGCCAATGATATAATCGGGGTAGGCCACTTGACCAGAAGTGGAAGATGTTATGCTCCAGAGATGAGCGAGCCCAATCAGTGGAAGAAAATGGCAGGAACAGAGAAAGGAAAAAGAGCAATGGGTTTATCTTCTTAAAAACCAATACAGTCTGGAGGGGTGGAGATAAATGTGCTTCCAGCAGACCAAGTGAAAGAGCTAGTGAATGGAAAAGTTGCTTGTGAATTTCTAAAGTTCATTAAGCACAGGGTATATAGTGTGGTCGAGCAGTTGCATCGTCAACCAGCCAGAATTTCGGTACTCTCTCTATTACTAAATTTCGAACCTCATCGAAACGCTCCACTCAGGATATTGAACCAGACTCATGTGGAAAATAATATATCAATAGAAAAGTTGGATCATTTGGTGAACAATATTGCGCCTGATAACTTTATCTCTTCCAGCGATGATGAGATACCATCCGACAGGATCGGATCTACTAAGGCTTTGCACATAACTACCACTTTCAAGGGACACATATTGTTGAGAGTACTCTTGGATAATGGATCATCTTTGAATGTGATGCCTTCGTCAACATTATCCAAGTTACCAGTTGATATGTCCCATATGTTGCCAAGCCACACAATAGTGAGAGCCTTCGTTGGAACAAGAAAGGACGTTATGGGGCATATGGAAATTCCCATGCAAATTGGCCCCTGCACATATGAGGTTAAGTTCCAGGTCATGGACATCACCCCTTCTTATAACTACTTGTTGGGTAGACTTTGGATTCATTCTGCGAGTGCTGTGCCATTGTCTCTCCATCAGAAACTGAAATTTATGCTGGATGGCCGATTGGTTAGTGTATCAGGGAGGAAGACATCATAGCCTCTGCATATACTGATACTCCCTATATAGAAGTGGGTGAAGGCGCCATAGAATGTTCTTTCAGATCCCTAGAATTTGTCAATACTACTTTTGTCACTAAAGGGTATAAGATCCCTAAACCTAAGCTGTCCAAGTGTATCAAGCTGGGAGTGAAGACAACAGTAGGGAAAAGCTGCCGCGCTGGGAAAGGATTGGGTAAATATCTTCAGGGTATGGCTAGAGCGATGCAGGTTGTTGAAAAGAAAGATCGATTCGGTCTTGGAGACCTCCCCAATACATATGAAAAGAGAAGACAAATAGACCAGAACAGAAAAATGACGTTGGCTCGGCTTTCTGGAGTGGAAATGGAGTGGGAACCGATCACTTTCTCCCCAATCCTTTGCACTTTTCGTTCAGCTGGATTTGAGTTTGGTGACAAAATGTGACAAAATATTGACGATGTGATGATGATGCTAGATAGAGCTTTTGAGAAATTTTCTGTGAATGGGAAGACACCGTTGGAGGAAACGGTTATTGACATGGTGAAAGAGGAAAAAATGGGAAATACAGGTGTTAACTAGAAGGTGCACCGATGTCCATGGGGCTTTGTGCTAACAAATTGGAGTGTTACTGAGCTGCCTATAATCTTTAAATCCACTTTAAAGT
Source organism: Fremontodendron californicum (assembly GCA_030761205.1). Classification (NCBI taxonomy): domain Eukaryota; kingdom Viridiplantae; phylum Streptophyta; class Magnoliopsida; order Malvales; family Malvaceae; genus Fremontodendron; species Fremontodendron californicum. The sequence continues at coordinate 18,671,145 of JAULJL010000020.1, read as the reverse complement.
AATGCACAAAATGTAAAAGAATCTTGAATGCCTCTGCCCAAGGGCTTTTAGAATCCTTTGTATGGGCTTATGTTTATCTTTTATCATCTAATAAATAACAATCACAATGCATTTTCAGTCATTCAATTTGTCCATATTTTATACTTTCATTCTTTTATTACTATTTCTTGCCTATACACCTTGCTATATTGTTTCTATCCCGCTTATTTCCAGGTGTCCAGATACGGAATATGAGGACCATCTCTACAGTAATTCTGAAATTAATTTTGAAAGACCCATTTGTGCGGGTGATTCTGAGGTTGACGAAGATGTCGAGGATTGTGATTTGCCTCTGGATCTGCTGAGAATAATAGAGCAAGAAGAGAATAAAGTATTGCCCCACAAAGAGCCGTTGAAAACTATTAGTTTGGGGAGCGAGGAAGAAATGAAAGAGGTCAAGATTGGGACTTCTATTTCACCATAAATAAGGCATGAGTTGATAGACTTGCTTCGAGAATATACCGACGTGTTTGCATGGTCGTATCAAGACATGCCAAGGTTGGATCCTGATATTGTTGTTCATAAACTCCCCCTCAAGATAGATTGCAAGCCAATTCAGCAAAAATTGAGAAGGATAAGGCCTGAAATGCTGCTAAAAATCAAAGAAGAAGTGAAGAAGCAGTTTGATATTGGTTTCTTAAAGGTGGCAAAGTACCCGGAATGGGCAGCAAATATTGTCCCAGTTTCGAAAAATGATGGCAAAGTACGGATATGTGTCGGTTATCGGGATTTGAACAGGGCAAGCCCTAAAGATAATTTCCCACTACCTCACATTGATACCCTAGTGGAAAATACTGCAAAGAATTCTATGTTCTCTTTCATGGATGGTTTTTTAGGGTACAATCAAATTAAGATGGCACCGGAAGACATGGAGAAAACCACATTTGTGACTATGTGGGGAACCTTCTACTATAAAGTGATGACGGTTGGATTAAAGAATGTCGGGGCAACCTACCAAAGAGCCATGGTCACTTTGTTCCATGATATGATGCATAAAGAGATTGAAGTCTATGTTGATGATATGATGGTAAAGTTGAAAGGAGAGGATGAACATATTGTGAATCTTAAAAAGCTCTTTGAAAGACTAAGAAAGTTCCAGCTCAAACTCAACCCGGCAAAATGCACCTTCGGAGTCACTTCAGGGAAGCTACTAGGCTTTGTTGTTAGCAACAGGGGAATCGAGATTGACCCAGATAAAGTAAAAGCTATCTAGAATCTGTCGTCACCTCATACTCAAAATGAGGTAAGGAGCTTTTTGGGAAGATTGAATTATATCGCTCGATTGATATCTCAACTTACCAACAAGTGTGACCCGATTTTCAAGCTACTCCGAAAGCGCGATCCAGGAGAATGGGATGAAGGGTGTCAGATAGCCTTTGATAAAGTCAAGCATTATTTATTAAACCCGCCAGTGTTGATGTCGCCTGTTCCGGGAAACCGCTGATATTGTATTTATCAGTATTTGAAAGGTCTATGGGTTATGTATTGGGACAACATGACGAGACTGGTAGGAAAGAACAAGCAATCTAATACCTCAGCAAAAAGTTCACAGAGTGCGAGTTGAAGTATCCATCAGTAGAAAAGCTTTGTTGTGCATTGGCTTGGACTGTCTTAAGGCTCAGACAATACAAGTTGTATCACACCGCATGTTTGATTGCAAAGTTAGATCTCATCAAGTACATATTTGAGATGCCTTCTTTGTCAGGAAGAATGGCGAGATGGAAAGTTTTGATTTCTGAATACGACATTGTGTATGTGAGTCAAAAGGCTATCAAGGGGAGCATGGTGGCCGAGTTCCTAGCAAGTCAAGCTTTGGAGAATTATGAGCCTTTGAATTTTGATTTCCCCGATGAAGATCTGATGTGTGTTTCACAAGAAGATGAGAATGCCTCTAAGAAGAAATCATGGAAAATGTACTTTGACGGTTCATCGAACGCCATGGGGCACGAGATTGGTGCAGTACTCATATCCCCAGATGAGGATTATCATCCTTTCAATGCCAGATTGGATTTCGATTGTACTAACAATACCATGGAATACAAGGCGTGTACCATGGGCCTCTATGCTGGAACCGAAAGAAAGATAAAGACGTTAGAATTTTTTTGAGATTTAGTCTGGTGATATACCAATTGCGGGGAGCATGGGAAACCCGAGATGCAAAGTTAATTCGATATCAAGAACTCATACTGAGCTTGATTGAGGAGTTCAAAGAAGTGAATTTCAGTTACTTGCCTCGGGAAGAGAACATGATGGCTGATGCATTGGCCAGTTTATCATCAATGTTTAAAGTGAATGAAGGAGCCGAGGTTGTACCAATCAAAATGAGCATATACGAGTCTTCTGCCCACTGCTTGAGTATCGAAGAAAAAGCAAATGGTCACCCTTGGTATTACGATATCTTGCAATACATCAAGAGTCAACAGTACCCTGAGCAAGCAACGAAAAATGATAAGAGAACCCTGAGAAGAATGGCAATGGGTTTTGTCTTAGATGGTGAAATCCTCTACAAGAAAGGGAGAGACCAGGTTTTGTTGAGATGTGTTGTTTCTGCTGAAGCTCAGAGAATCCTCGAAGAGGTCTACGAAGGGATATGCAGCACCCACGCCAATGGCCACATGCTGGCTAAACAGATTATGAGAGCAGGATATTATTGGCTAACAATGGAATGATATTGCATTAATTATTCTCGAAAATACCATAAATGCCAGATATATGCAGACAAGATTCATGTGTCGCCATCACCGCTGCATGTCATGATAGCGCCATGGCTTTTTTTGATGTGGGGAATGGATATGATTGGGCCCATTACCCCGAAAGCTTCAAACGGACATCGTTTCATCCTGGTGGCCATAGATTACTTCACAAAGTGGGTCGAAACAACTTCTTATGCCAATGTAACAAAGCCAGTGGTGTGCAGATTCGTTGAGAAAGAGATTATGTGTCGATATGGACTTTCGGAAAGAATAATTTTGGATAATGCTCTCAATCTAAACAACAAGATGATGAGAGAAATATGTACCCAGTTCAAGATCAAGCATCATAATTCAGCACCTTATCGCCCGAAAATGAATGGGGCAATAGAAGCTACCAATAAGAACATCAAGAAGATTGTTGAAAAGATGATTGATGTGTACAAAGATTAGCATGAGATCTTGCCTTTTTCTCCTCATGCATATCGTACCTCAGTTCGCATATCTACGGGTGCCACGCCATTGTCAATGGTATATGGGATGGAAGCGGTATTGCCAATTGAAGTTGAGATCTCTTCTCTCCGTGTTTTGATGGTAGTTGGTCTAGAAAGAGGTAGAATGGGTTAGAGCTCACTAAAAACAGTTGAATCTCATTGAAGAGAAAAGGATGAAAGCAATTTGCCATGGGTAGATGTATCAGAAAAGGATGATTCGAGCTCACAACAAGAAAGTTTGTCCTAGACAATTTCGAGAAGGAGAGTTGGTATTAAGGAAAGTTCTCCCCATTATGAAGGATCCTCGAGGGAAATGCGCTCCGAATTGGGAAGGGCCCTTATGTAGTAAAGAGAGCTTTTTCTGGAGGAGCAATGATTCTGACTCGAATGGACGGTGATGACTTAAGAAATCCCTTGAACGCCGATGAATTAAAGAAATACTATGCTTGAAAAAGAAAAAAAAGAGAAAGAAGAAAAAAAAGTATGATACTGTGCATATGGGAATTCGAATGATTTCAAATGTAACAATGAGAATTCTATATATCTATTTCCCCTGAGGATTGCTTTTCAATGAGAATATTCGTGCTTGATGTGATGAATGGTCATTTTTCATATTCCTTTCACTAAGAAGAAATTATCCCTAGTCACCCCTTTGAGCCTTAGGAATTCTTTCTTTCTCTGAACCCTGACCAAGGATCACCCTCTACATTGGAGGGCAAATGCGAGGAAAAATCTCCTTAAAAAAATGGCGAAAAAGAGTCATCGAAAACAAAAAAGAAAAAGAAAAAAACACATAGAAAAAAACGTGTGAAATCAAAGAATGGAAAATGAAAGCCAGGAATGAAAAGAAACAAATCCAAAAAAGGGAGAGAAAAGTCAAAAAATGGATGAATGTTTCAAAAATGAATTCTCCTTATGAAATGATCCTTGATTTAATAACCTTTTAACATATTTTGGACCTAATTACCCTTTTCTTTCTAAACTCGAACCTTGGCTTACATTACGTGCTTTTAAAGTCTATTTTGATCAAGCATGGGTATTTAATTTGAAGGGTTTTTCTCAGATTTCATCCTATCTTTTGAATTTTCATTTTTACCTTGAAAGCATTTAGAATTCTAAGGTGCATGGTAGAACACAAGAAAAAAGAAAACAAAAAAAAATGATGAAAAAAAGAGAGGTTTAAGCTGAAAACCCGAAAAGAGCGACTTAAAACCGAATGGAGGAAGCTTGGGCTGAAAACCTGCAAAGGGTGGCCCAAGCACTGATCAAAGATTGAATCAATGCTTCGTGTAAAGGGGGAGAAAGTATCGAAAATTCAGAGAAAGGGGTAAAGATCAGTTTGAAGCAATGACGAGAGCCGAGAGATTACCCAAGTAAAATGGTTCATTTCAAAAGAGATTTCAGATGAACTGAAGAAGAAAGGTCCAAGTTATTTCGTGTCTAGGGCATCTATGATTCACAACTCCACATTTATCTTTCAGGCCTTTTTTCTTAAATCCTAGACAAACATTTTTGTTGTCTTAAACATGTTGCAATGAATTCTTGGTATCCTTTTTCATATATCATTAGCCTTTTTTTGGTGCCATTCCTTCATACATTTCTATGATGCATTTTGAATGTCATTAAATTGGATAATAGGTGATAAACATAAAAATCTTTAATGAAAAGGATTTCTTTGTATTACCATGAAGTGGGGATAACTTTTATTTAGGAACCGTTAAAATTTGAAAAGCTCAAATCCACAAAAACTGGGAGGCCCATCCGGTTGGTCGTGGTAGAACAAACACTCATAAGGGAGAAAAGCTCTTGACAGTCTGGAATGCTGGAACACTCATCAAATGTGGTAGTCAGTGAAAATCAAAAGCACTTGCCAAAGAGTCTGAAAAGTCCGTGAACCTTAATGAAATCATGGATCAGAATTCATGACACAATCATGTAGCAGCATTCATTCCTAGGGAACATGCATTCTACAAGCATTTGCAAAAATTGTCATTACTGCATCAGACTAACATTGCAGGAACTATGGTATTTCATTTTTAAATCGAATCCATTTTTTCTAAATGGATCGAAGCCCCTAGACTTACATCGATGTATTTCATTTTTAAATCAATCTGTTTTTTCTAAAAGGGTCGAAGCCCCGAGACTTACGTCGAGGTATTTTCATTATTAAATCGAATCCATTTTTTCTAAATGGGTCAAAGCCCCGAGACTTAAGTCGAGGTATTTTCAGTTTTAAATCGATTTCGTTCTTTCTAAATGGGTCGAAGCCCCGAGACTTACGTCGAGGTATTTTCATTACTAAATCGAATCCGTTTTTTCTAAATAGGTCGAAGCCCTGAGACTTATGTCGAGGTATTTTCAGTTATTAAATCAAATTCATTTTTTCTAAATGGGTCGAAGCCCCTAGACTTACATCGAGGTATTTTCAGTTTTAAATCGAATCCGTTTTATCTAAATTGGTCGAAGCCCCAAGACTTACGTCGAGGTATTTTCATTTTTAAATCGAATCCGCTTTTTCTAAATGGGTCGAAGCCCCGAGACTTACGTCGAGGTATTTTCAATTTTAAATTGAATCCATTTTTTCTAAATGGGTCGAAGCCCCGAGACTTACGTCGAAGCATTTTCATTTTTAAATCGAATCCATTTTTTTTTTCTAAATGGGTCGAAGCCCTGATACTTACGTCGAGGTATTTTCATTTTTAAATCGAATCCATTTTTTCTAAATGGGTCGAAGTACCGAGACTCATGTCGAGGTATTTTCATTTTTAAATCGAATCCATTTTTTTAAATGGGTCGAAGCCCCGAGACTTACGTCGAGTTATTTTCATGTTTAAATTGAATTCGTTTTTCCGAAATGGGTCGAAGCCTCGAGACTTACGTCGAGGTATTTTTTGTTTTAAATTGAATCCATTTTTTTAAAATGGGTCAAAACACCGAGACTTACGTCGAGGTATTATTTTGTTTTACAGTCAAGATATTCCCAATTCAAGACCAAAATCTTTTAAATCTCTGCTTTTAAAAATAATGAAAAATGAGAAAAAAAATTCTTTACATAGATACCTCCATACTCGGACAAAATGGTAGTCTGATAATCTTTGCCTGATTCCTGATTCTCAGCAATAGTCAAAGAGGGGCAGCTGTAGACACCTAATTTTGACCGGGCCCCCTAAACCAGGTAATTTTCTCCTTGTACTTCCAAGAATGCAAAGAAATTTCCCTCATCCCACAGATGGTTCTCCAAGACTTTTTGATTCGGAGTTCAACACAAAAAGTTAACCCAAAAAAAAGTTAAAAAAAAAAAAAAGTCAACTCCAAAAAAGTCAACCCCAAAAAGTCAACTACTAAAAAAGTCAACTCTCAGTCAAAATCAAGATTCAAGGTTTAATTGATCAATGGTGAAAGAATTTTGATAATTCGAGGTCTATAACGAAAGATATAGAGTTCAGAAAAGATGGAGCATATATATATGGGTTACGAAAATTTAGTGTAGGGGAAAACTACAGAGATGACCCGATTCGGTAAAATTGAAGCCCCCAATTGATGAAGAATGAATAAACAAAAGTAGCCCAAGGCTCAGTTTGAAGTGGATTCCAAGGAAGAGCCGGTTAGAAGAAAAACGGAAAAATGAGAAAATTCTCAATATGGAAAAGAGGGAAAACTAAATCGGATGGGGAATTTGATCGTAAAAATTGGGCATTTTTGGACCAACTCAAATTCAATATTTGACAAAGGCAATAGAAAAAGAAAATCTAGAAATCGGACCCGTTTTGTGTAAAACCGAGATTTCAAAGGTTAAAGGGCAATATTGGAAAATCCAAAAAAAATAGGTCCCGAGCTCAGAAAATTATGAAAACTTCCATATTTGAATTTTATATTGTATGGAAGGGATCGGTGAAGAAAAATCCAAAATCGAAGCTCAAATAAGAAATGACAAAGTTCGAGTGTACTAATCAGAAATTCCAAGAGAAAATTCTAGGAAAAATAGGAAACGAGCTCGAAAAATTATGAAAACTTCCAGATCTCAATTTTATATTTTTGGAAGGTATTGGTGAAGAAAAATCTGGAATTAGAGCTCAATTGAAAAAGACTAAATTTGGGAGGTACTAAACCGAAACTTTTAAAGAAAATTCCGAGAAAAATAGGAAACGAGCTCGGAAAATTATGAAAACTTCCAAATTTGAGTTTTATATTGATTTGGAGGTATTGGAAAAGAAAAAACTGAAATTGGAGCTGATTTGAAAAAAAGCAAAGTTCAGGGAGGCCTAATCCATAATTTTAATGAAAAATCCAGGAAAAATGGAAAACGAGCTCCAAAAATTATTAATATCTCCAGAACTAAATTTTACATTTATTTGGAGGGATTGGAGAAATAAAATCTAGAATTGGAGTCCGTTTGCAATTAAATTAAGTTTGAGGGTCAAAATGCAATTTTATCAAAGAAATCGAAAAAGGCCATTTTGCAAATTAAAAAATGAGGAAGTTGCTGAAAATTTCCAGGCCATTCGGCCAGCTCATGAGGAAAGGAAGGGAATGCTGATTATTTCATCTAATGGCCAAGATTTGATAGCAAGGTGACATTTTATTGCTTGGTTAATTCCTTATGATCATGCCAAGTGGCCAATGATGATGAGCACATTCTTAGCTAGCAATTTCTGCCAGCTCATGAAGGGAAGGTTGGTCATTTTCATCCAATGGCCAAGATGAGGTTGCAAGATGACATTTTTATTTTATTTGGCTAGTATACCTTGTGATGGATGCCACATGTCTTAGATAGGAAAAAAAGATGAGCACATCTATTCTAGAAGGCTCCATTCGGCCAGCTATAGGGAAGAGGGGGTCTTTTATTTTCATTAGGCTAGTCATTTTACAAGAAAGGGGTAGTAGCTAAACTTAGAGAAAAATGAATAGAAAAATTTGAAGAGAAAGCTAGCTTGAGAAAGCTTTGAAGGTAGCCATTGGCACCACTCCTTGCATTATTCTTTTTATGTCTCTTTTTCCTTCTTTTCTATGGGATTTCCAATTCTTTTCTTATGAGAATAAAGGTTTTGAAAGTTTTCTTTAAAGGTTTCCAGCTCTTCTTTTCATCAAAAAATGAAAAAAAAAAAATTTACTACTTTTGTGTTGGCCGAATGTTAAGGGTCATTGTGCTCACCTTGTGTTTGTGTTTATTTTTACATGGTTGTGGTAAGATAGTTTTTTTGGCTGGTTTAGTTTTCAAAAAAAAAAAAGAGATGGAAAGGCTTCATGATCTTGATGAAAATCAAGTGATCGTGGTTAGGGGGCTATGTCCATTATACCAACCATGGAGCTCACCTCTATTTTCTTTATTTACTTGCTTTAACTTGCTATTTTTTATTTTTATTTTCATGTGTATCATTGCTATACTATTTTGTTCATACCAAGTCATCCATGCCTTTGCATCTTATGGATATGTCATTTAGCATCCTTGCTATATTATGTTTTGCATCATAGACTTTAGGTCATTTTTACATGCCATGACATTTTCCATGTCATTTAGATATTAGGTTATTTTCATGTGCCATGCCATGTTTCCATGACATTTAGACATTAGGTTATTTTCATTATGCCATGACATTTTCCATGTATTTAGATATTAGGTCATTTTTCATATGACATGTCATTTTCCATGACATTTAGACTTTAGGTCATTTTTCGTTATGCCATGTCATTTTCCATGTCATTTAGACATTAGGTTATTTTCATGTGCCATGTCATTTTTCCATGTCACTTAGAACCTAGGTCATGCATATGCCATGCCACTTATTTCATGCATTTATTTTTCTGTTTGTTCATGCATTCCTACATTCCCAACTTGATTTTTGGATTTAAGCCAATCAATGGCTCAAAGCCAAGCTCTCTTGAGCATGTTTGTGGAAAATTAATAGTTTAGATTAGGTATTCTGACTTTGGGAATTTTTTTTCACTACTCATCCATGCTCAAAATAAATTGATTTTTTTACCACATGCAGTAGTCATTTAGGGGATGCCATGATATTTTTCTCAAGATTTTTAGATATTTTATCATGGTTGAAAAATGGATTTTGACAAAGTAGTTTTTAACTCACTGTCTTGATTTTGGTAAAATTCGGTCATAGTATCCATGCTCCAAAAATCAAGCTGATTTTTGTCCCATGGAGGTCAACATGTCCTAGGTCTACCCTAATTTTTAAAGATGTTTTTGAAAATTTTAGAAGGGCAAACAAATAAGTTTTCAAGACTGCCTGTGAAAGTCAGAGTTGTTTTTTTAGAAATAATAACTTTCTATTTTGGTAAAATTCGATCATAGTATCCTTTCTCCAAAAATATTTCTGATTCCTTACCATGTAGATCAACATGTTATAGGTCTCCCCTAATTTTTTCAGATTTTTTTGAAATTTTCTAAAAAGGTAAAAAAATCGGGTTTCAAAACTGGTTGTGGGAGTCAGATTTGTTTTCAAAAATTAATAATTTTTTGTTTTTATTAGTATATTAAGAGGGGGCTGATTTGGGACATTAGTTACTGTCTTAGGGTAATTTCCATGTCATTTCAATCATAAAATTTGATTTTATAAAAGTCGGGTCAAGGGTGGTCAACCCGAATTTTAAAACTAGGAAAAATAGAGTCTTTTAAAGAGGGGGTTCGGCCATGAGGCCTTTTTCATCCCAAAAATTCCATTTTTTTCAAAACCCGAGTCCAAATTTGAAAATCTGATTTAGGTCTCTTCCGAAAGGTAGTCAGATACCTTTTTAGGTATACAGATGTCCTTGCTTCACGAGAGAAATACATTTCCATGCATTGCTTTTTCCATGTTCATGCATATTCCATGATATCTATTTTTTGCTATCTTAGTCATGTAAATTCTATATGTATGAATATTCCATAGTGATGTCATTGCTTTTAGTTAAATTTCACATTGTTATCTTGATTATGATGGAAACATGGATATTCTATGATAATGTCATTTTGTGCTTTTTGTCTTGTCATCATTTCTTTTGCTATGTCACCTAGGTTTTGCCATGTCAAGCATGCCATGTCATTTAGATTATGCCATGTCATCTAGATTTTGCCAAGTCAAGCATGCCATGTCGTTAATCCATATGCCATGTCATTCACTCTTTTTTCATGTCATTAGTAATGATTTGCATATTCATAATCATCTTTTTTAAAAATAATTTCTAATGCCATAAAGATAATCATGCTTTTTAAAACAAGGTTATTCCCAAATTAAAATAATTCATGAGTTCTTTGATGGGTTTGCCGAGGAGGATATCATCAATTATCATTAACAACAAAATATCTTTCTTTCAAAAAGAGAGTGATTCAGAGATTTTCCAAATAAATGAAATTTTTTATCCTAATGAATTCTAGATCATTTTCAAATTAAAAATGGGATTATTTTCCTTAAATTAGGAATTATTTTAAAATGCCAAATCTAAAACCGACTTTTATCGACATTCGAAATAACACATGATTAATAAGGTATCATTTTATACGGGCGTTGTGGGGGTGCTAATCCTTCCCCGCATGTAACCGACTCCCGAACCGCTTCTTTGATTTCTTTGGTTTAAAAGCGCAGACTTCGAAATTGGTTTTTTAAAAAAAATGTTTTAATTCATTTTAAAATATTTTACAAAACCTGTTTTAATAGGTGGCCAATCACACCTAGCCAAAAAAAGATTGGTGGCGACTCAATTTCTTTTTCGAGGTTGTTTTCAAACCCTTCTTTATTTTAAAAGGAATTAAGTCGTCCTTTCCTCTATTTCCCCAATGTCACACTTAACGAGTAATGTCTCGCGATGGGACATGTTATGTTTTAGGTTGCGACAGCTACCATCGGAGTATTTTCTTCTATTGCAAATCGAACTCGTTTCCTTAAGATGGGTCGAGCCTTAATTAGTCAAGGAACTCAATTTAAGGACAAATCCTTTTATTTACAGTTTACAAAACAAAAACAACAAAAAAATTGAAGAAAATACTCCTTTCTATCCTTTACATGTGATTTCACTAATCGGACAAAATTGTTGTCTATTTTATCTTAGCCTGATTCCTGATTCTCAGCAATAGTCAAAGAGGGGCAACTGTAGACACCTAATTTTGTCTCGGCCTCCTAAACAAGGTGATTTTCTCTTTTCGACTTCTCAAAATGCAAAGAATCTTCCCTCATTCTACTAATGGGTCTCCAAGACTTTGATTCGGAGGTCAAAGCGAAAAAGTCAATTCGGAAAAAGTCAACTCCAAAAAAGTCAACCCCAAAAAGTCAACCACTAAAAAAGTCAACTCTCAGTCAAAATCAAGATTCGAAGTTGAATTAAACAATGGTGAAATAATTTTTATAATTAGAGATCTACAACGAAAGATAGAGAGTCTGAAAGACAGATTGCAGAAATTCAGTGTAGAAAAATACCTAATTCGATAAATTTAGGGAAAAGTGCGTAAACGATCAAATTGGACGAAGTTGGAGGTTCCAAATGAATCAAGATCAATAAATATAGATATTGGAAGGTCCAATTTTCAAGTGGAGGTGAAGCAAGATGTGGTTTGAAGAGAAAAAGGAAATAAGAATTTAATGAATAAATAAGAAAACCACAAATATGGGGAAAACTGCAAAGATGGCCCAATTCGGTGAAGTTGAAGCCCTTAGTTGATAAAGGATAAATAAACAAAAATATCCCAAGTCCCAGTTTGAAGTGGATCCCAAGGAACAGCCGGTTGGAGGAAAACAGAAAAACGAGAAATTTTCCAATATTGAAAAAAGGGGAAAGCTAAATCGGAGAGGAATTCTAATGTAAAAATTGGGCGTTTTCAGACCTACTCCAATTCAATATATGAAAAAGGCTGTGGAAAAAGAAAATCCAAAAATCGGGCCTGTTTTGAGTAAAACCAAGGTTTTGGGGGTTAAAGGGCAATTTTAAAAAATTCGAGAAAAATAGAATCCGAGTTCGGAAAATTATGGAAAATTCTAGGTCTGAGTTTTATACTTGATGGAAGGGATTGGAGAAAGAAAATCTGGAACCGGAGCTTAAATGAAAAAAGGCAAAGTTCGGGGGCACTAATCCAAAATTCCAAGAGAAAATTCCGGAAAAAAATAGAAAACGAGCTTGAAAAATAATGAAAACTTTCAGATATGAATTTTATATTTTATGGAAGGGGTTGGAGAATAAAAATTCAGAATCGGAGCTCAAATGAAAAAAAAGAGCAAAGTTCGGGTGCACTAATCCGAAATTCCAAGAGAAAATTTTGGGAAAAATAGGAAATGAGCTCGAAAAATTATGAAAACTTCCAGATCTGAATTTTATATTTTATGAAAGGGATTGGAGAAGAAAAATCTAGAATCGGAACTCAAATGAAAAAGACAAAGTTTGGGAGGCACTAAACCGAAACTTTAGAGAAAAATGCATGAAAAATAGAATCCAAGTTTGGAAAAATATGAAAACCTCCAAAACTGAGTTTTATATTGGATAGGATGAATTGGAAAAGAAATTTTCGAAATTGGGGTTCACTTGCAATTAAATTAAGTTTGGGGGCCAAAATGCAATTTTACCAAAAAAATCGAAAAGGGCCAATTTGCAAATAAAAAAGATGAATGGCCTAGAAATTTCCAGGCCATTTTCAGCCATCCTACTTATTAGAGGGGGTAGTGTGCTCATCTTGAATCAAGTGGCCAAGGTTGAATAGCAAGATGACTATGAGATTCTTGCAATTTGGACAAGATTCTCCACTACTTTGCCTACATGGCATTTTAGGCCAATGGGAAGTCTCCAAATTGCAAGGCCATGTGATGGCCATGTGAAGAGCATGTGAAGGCTATGAGATGATGCCAAGTAGGATTAAAAATGCCACCTAGGAAGATATTTTAATAGTAAGCCATATGATCATGACAAGTGGCCTATATATTTTTTAGAGATAGTAGACAAGGCTTAAAAAATAAGCAACTTCTCTACAATTGAAGAGGGAGAATAGGTAGCCACTAAAAAGGAAGGAGGTTTCATTTTTTTCTTAAGGTTTTTCAATATACTCTTGAAAGAAAGGAAAGGAGAAAAAGAAAAGAGAGGAGAGGAGAATTGTTTTTTGCTAAGGCATTTTACTACTCTTTGATTTGGAAAGCTTAAGCTAGGTAGCTATTTCCTCTCTACCTCTTTCATTATTTTTTGCTTCCATGCTCTTCTTCATCTCTTTGTTCATATGATTTATGATTCTTACTATTTTCATTCTTTTTATTTTCTTTTATGAAATAAATTTGTTTTTCAAAGCAAGTTTCTAAAGATTTCTTCTTCTTTTTATTAAATAACAAGGTTTAGCAAAAATTTTCCACCTACATTTAGCCTTGGCCGAATGGTCTAGGCCATTTTTGTGCTTGTTCTTGCTTAATATTTCTTGCTTGATTGGTTGTGTTCATGTTCTTAACTCTTGGTTGATTCATTGTCATATGATTGATTGGCTGAAAATCATGCATTTCATGACATTTCAACTAGGTTTTTGGCCAAGACCAAGCCAAAAATCCTTGCCCTATGCTAGTTGGAAGACTGATAGTTTAGATTGGGTATTCTGACTTTGGGATTTTTCTTCACTACTCATCCATGATCAAAATAAATTGATTTTTTACCAAATGTAGTAGTCATTTAGAAGATGCCGTGGTATTTTTCTCATGATTTTTAGATTTTTTTATCATGGTTGAAAAAATGGATTTTGTCAAAGCAGTTTTTAACTCACTATCTTGATTTTGGTAAAATTCGGTAATAGTATCCATGCTCCAAAAATTAAGATGATTTTTTCACATAGAGGTCAACATGTTCTAGGTCTTCTCTAATTTGTTCATAATTTTTTGAAATATTTTAGAAGGGTAACAAAATCGGGTTTCAAAACTGCCTTTAGGAGTCAGTTTTGTTTTTAAGAAATAGTAATTTTTTGTTTTGGTTAGGATATTAAAAGGGGGCTGATTTGGGACGTTGGTTACTGTCTTAGGTTAATTTCCATGTCATTTCAATCATAAAATTTGATTTTATAAAAGTTGAGTCAAGGGGGGTCAACCCGGATTTCAAAACAACGGAAATTAGAGCCTTTTAGGGGGGTTTCAGCTAAGGCCACCATCAACAAAATTTAATTTTTTTAATCCAAGCCCAATGTCTTTCATTTTTTTTTAAAATCCGATTTAAGTATCTTCATAAGGTAGTCGGATACCTTTTTAGGTATACAGATGTCCTTATTTCAAGGAACAAATACATCTCCATGCATTGCATTTTAAAATGTTTTTACTTAATTTGTCATAAAAACGTATTTTTCTGTTTATTAAACATTTGGCGAGAATTAGTTCCCAATCTTTGCCGGGGAGATTAGGAAATTATTCAACGCACGTGTTTATAGAATCGAAACGTATGGTTTTTGTTTTACACGGAATCATGTAAGTGTCATATGAAAGAATTATTTTCCAAGCTTTGTCGGGTTTGCTAGGGAGTACAGTAATATTTTCCGACACATGCCATTTATGTGATTCCTCACAAGAAAAATTAATTCCATGATCATGCATGTTTCATGACATTTACATTTGTCATTTTAATTATGCATTTTCCATGTTCATGCATATTCCATGACATTCAATTTTTTTGCTATCTTAGTCACGCAAATCCTATATATATGAATATTCCATGGTGATGTCATTTTATGATTTAAATTTCATGTTGCTATATTGATTGTTGATACGTGATCCTCCGGAGGAGGAGAACCCGTTCGATTGGGGGGAAAACAGGCAGAGGAAAAGATGACTTAATTCCTCTTGAAATAAAGGTCGAGAGTATGAAAACGACCTCAGAAAAAGAAATGGAGTCGCCACCAATCCCTTTTGGCTAGGTGTGATCGGCCACCTATTAAAATCGATTTTATAAAAACATTTTAAAATTAATTAAAACATTTTTTAAAACCAATTTTGAAGTCTGCGCTTTGAACCAGAGAAAACAAGTGCGAGTTCGGGAGTCGGTTACGCGCGGGGAAGGATTAGCACCCCCCAACACCCGTACAAAACGGTACCTTATTAGTCATGTGTTATCTTGAGTCTCGATGAAAAGTCGATTTTAAAATTGGTGTTTGTAAATAATTCCCTTAAAATTCATTTTTTATTTGAAAATAATCCAGAATTTACTAACATAAAATTTTTCATATTTTTCGACAGACTCGACAAAATATAGAATTTTTTCTTGATTTTGAAATTTCTGAATCATCCTTATTTTAAAAAAAAATTCCGTTGTTGATGATAATTGATGATATCCTCTTCGGCAGACCCAGTAGAGAACTCATGAATTATTTTAGCTCGGGAATAATCTTGATTTATGAAAATATTATTTGTTTTCCATGTATTTTGGAAAATCATTGAAAATTACCATGAGTATGCAAAAATGCTGTTAAGATTAAAAATTAAATGAGCATGTACATTTATCATGACATGACAAACATTTAATTATGACATGGAAAAAGAAATTATGACATGCATGAGGATGAAAGTCGTGGCATGAAAATGATGTGGCAAACGAATGACATGGCATATAAATGACATGGCATAAGAATGAATGTCATGTGAATGAAACCGACATGGCAAACAAAATGACATGGCATAATAATGGATACCATGAGGATGAATGTCATGTGAATGAAATCGACATGGCATAAGGATGAATGTTATGTGAATGAAATCGACATGGCAAACAAATGACATGGCATATGAATGACATGGTATGTGAATGACATTGCATATAGATGGCATGGCATGTGAGTGACATGGCACGTGAATGACATGGCAAATTTTGATGATATGGCGTATGAATGGAGGACATGGCATATGAATGACATAGCATGACATGTGAATGAATGATATGGCAATCTGAATGACATTGCATATGAATGACATGGCATCTGAATGACATAGCATAGAGATGACATGGCAATATAAATGACATGGCATACGAATGACATAGCCTAATATATGGCGTGGCATGTGAATGGATGACATGGCATATGAATGACATAGCCTAATATGTTATAGCATGGTAATGAATGTCATGTGAATGAAATCGACATGGCAAACCAAAAATAAGATAAACATATGACATGGCATGAGAATGTTGTGTTATGAAAATAGAATGACATGAATGAAATGTCATGATGATCGAATGGTCATGGTAATGACATGGATGGCATGACATGCTTAATCATGGTTTAAAATGAGCTCAAACACTAAATGACATGGCAAATGACATGCTATATGAATGATTTGGCATAAATGACATAGATCATAAATAAAATATCATGGTGGCCGAATGGCATGGTGATGGCATATGAATGGCCAAATGCATGGTGATGACATGTGGATGGCCGAATGGCATGAAATGATAACATGGCATGAATGGCATGGCATGTGAATGACATGGCATATGAATGACATGGCATATGGATGACATGGCATATTGGATGTCATGGCATAACAAATGACATGGCATGTGAATGACATGGCATGTGAATGACACGGCATATGGATGACATGGCATATTGGATGACATGGCATAATGAATGACATGCATATGAATGACATGGCATATGAATGACATGGCAAATTCTTGATGACGTGGCATGCGAATGAATGACATGGCATACGGATAACATGGCATGTGAATGACAATGACATATGAATGACATGGCATGTGAATGAAGGACATGGTATATGAATGACATGGCATAATGAACGACATAGCATGTGAATGACATGGCATATGAATGACATGGCATAATGAATGACATGGCATATGAATGATATGGCAAAATGAATGGCATGGCATAATGAATGACATGGCATGGCATGTGAATGACATGGCAAAATCAACAAAATGGCATCATCATAAAATATTCATAATCACATCATGATCACATGCACACATCATTATTTTAAATGAATTATTCATGTGAGGAATCATATAAATAGCATATGTCGGAAAATATTACCATGCTTCCTGGCAAACCCAGCAAAGCTTGGAAAATAATTCTTTCTTATGATATTTACATGGTTCCGAGTAAAACGAAAACCATACTTTTGATTCTATAAACACATGCGTTGAATAATTTCCTAACCTCTCCAGTAAACCCGGCAAAGATCGAGAACTAATTCTCACCAAATGTTTATTAAACCAAAAAAATACGTTTTTATGACAAATTAAGTAAAAACATTTTTAAAATGCAATGCATGGAGATGTATTTCTTCCTTAGAGTAAGGAAATCCGTATACCTAAAAAGGTATCCGACTTAGATCGGATTTTCAAAATCAAAAGACTTTGGGCTCGGATTAAAAACAATTTGGAAATTTTTTGGATGAAAAAGGACTCATGGCCGAAACCCCCTTTTAAAAGGCCTTATTTTCCTAGTTTTGAAACCCGGGTTGACCACCCTTGATCCAAGTTTTATAAAATCAAATTTAATGATTTAAATAACGTGGAAATCAACCTAAGACAGTAGCTAAAGTCCCAAATCAGCCCTCTCTTAATATACTAACCAAAACAGAAAATTACTACTTTCTTGAAAATAAATCTGACCCTCACTAGCAGTTTTGAAAACCTATTTTTTTCCCCTTCTAAAAAATTTCAGAAAAATCTGAAAAACTTATGGTAGACCTAGAACATGTCGAACTCCATGGAAAAAACTCAGCTTAATTTTTGGAGCAAGGGTACTATGACCGAAATTTTACCAAATCAAGACAGTGAGTTAAAACTGCTCTGTGTAAAACCATTTTTTCAAAAATGATAAAAAATTATAAAAATCATGAAAAAAAAATTGCCATGGCTCCGCCTAAAGGGCTACTGCATGTGGTAAAAGTTTCAAGTTATTTTGACCATGGCTGTAAAGTAAAAAAATCAAAGTCAGAATACCCCAATATAAAATATCATTCTCTCAACTATTGGTGACGAGGGTTTTTGGCTTGAGATCATTGGTTGATCTTGGCCAAAAACCTAGTTGATATGTCATGAAATGCATGATTTTTAGCCAACTAACCATATGACAATAGATCAAGATTGAGTCAAGAGCATGAACACAACCAAGCAAGCAAGAAGTATCAAGCAAGAACAAGCACAAAATCATCATACACCATTCGGCCAAGCATGAAACATGTAAAAAAAAAATAATTGACAAACTTGGTTATTTGATAAAACATGAAGAACAAAGGATAGAAAATATTTGAAATTTATTTTTTAAAACCTTTTTATTCATCAAAAGTTTACAAATCACATGGCAAAAAGAGAATAAAAAGACTCACAATAACAAAGAAAACATTAAAGAAGAAGAAGGCAAGAGATAATCACCTAGCTTTAGGTTTCCAAATCAAGAGCTCTCTATTTTTCTCCTCAGTTTTCTTTTTTTTCCTCTTCCTTTTCTCTCCTTTAGCTACTGCCCTTGTAAAAAATCTGAACCCCTTCCCCCTTGTGATAGCCGACCCTCTTCGTTATGAGAGTGAGTGTGCTCTATTTTTTTTTTTCTCTCCTCTAAGCCATTGGATCAAACGTCCTCCTCTTTTCTCCATCAATCTAAGCCATTGAATCAAAGATATTTTCATGACAATAAAAATGTCATCTTGCAATTTGATTAAGATGTACTCATCTTTCTACAAAGCACCTAGGCGATTGGATGAGCAAGGACATTTGCAAGATAGTAAAAATGACATCTTGCAACTTGATGGTGACCATTAGATGAAGCTGATTAAATCCCCACCCTTCTCCCGCTAGCCGACCAAGACCTGGAATTTTCCAGAATCCCTTCATTTTTTCACCTTTTTAATTTTGCTAAATTGACCCTTTTCTGTTTTTTCGGTAAAATTACCTTTTAGCCCCTCAAACTTAATTTAATTGCAAATGGACCCCAATTTTGGATTTATCTTTTCCAACTCATCCCATTCAATATAAAACTTGGTTCTGGAGGTTTTCACATTTTTTCGATCTAATTTGCTATTTTTCCCAGATTTTTCTCTAAAATTTCGGTTTAGTGCCTCCCAAATTTAGCCTTTTTCGTTTGAGCTCCGGTTTTGGATTTTTCTTCACCAATCTCTTCCAAAAATTATAAAACTCAGATCTGGAAGTTTTCATAATTTTTCGAGCTCGTTTGCTATTTTTCTCGGAATTATCTTTTGGAATTTCGGGTTAGTGCACTTGAACTTTGCCATTTTTCAAATGAGCTCTGACTCCGGATTTTTCTTCATCAATATCTTTCAAAAATTATAAAAATCAGATCTGAAAGTTTT
Organism: Fremontodendron californicum; assembly: GCA_030761205.1. NCBI lineage: Eukaryota > Viridiplantae > Streptophyta > Magnoliopsida > Malvales > Malvaceae > Fremontodendron > Fremontodendron californicum. The sequence continues at coordinate 18,651,657 of JAULJL010000020.1, read as the reverse complement.
CATAATTTTTCGAGCTCGTTTTCCATTTTTTCGGAATTATCTTTTGGAATTTCGGGTTAGTGCACCCGAACTTTGCCCTTTTTCAAATGAACTTCGATTTCGGATTTTTCGAGCTCGTTTGCTATTTTTTCCAAAATTTTCTTTGGGATTTTCCGGGTTAGTGTACCCGAACTTTGCCTTTTTTATTCGAGCTCCGATTTCGGATTTTATTTCTCCAATATCTTTGAAAAATGATAAAACTCAGATCTGGAAGTTTTTACAATTTTCGAGCTCATTTGCTATTTTTTCCGAAATTATCTTTGGGATTTTTCGAGAATGCCCTTCAACCTTGAAACCTCGATTTTACTCAAAATGGGTCCAACTTTTGGATTTTCTTTTTCTGTTTCTTTTGTCATATATTGAATTTGAGTTGGTCCGAAAACGCCCAATTTTTACGATCAAATTCCCCTCCGATTTGGTTTTCCCCTTTTCAACCTCGAGAATTTTCTCGTTTTTGCCCTAACCGGCTCTTCCTTGGGATCCACTTCAAACTGGGCCTTGGGATATTTTTGTTTATTCATCCTTTATCAACTGGGGGCTTCAATTTCACCGAATTGGGCCATCTTTGCAATTTTCCCCATATTTTCCAGATTAGGTCTTCCCCTACACTGAATTTTCGCAACCCATCTTTCGTTGTAGACCTCGGATTATCAAAATTCTTTCTCCATTGTTCAATTCAACTTCGAATCTTGATTTTGACTAGTTGACTTTTTCAGTGGTTGACTTTTTGAGGTTGAATTTTTCGGGGTTGAGTTTTTTCAAGTTGACTTTTCGTGCTAACCTCCGAAACAAAGTCTTGGGGACCCATCTATGGAACGGTGGAAGTCTCTTTGCATTTCGGGAAGTTGAAATGGAGAATATGCCCGGTTTAGGGGTCTGGGACAAAATTAGGTGTCTACATTGATTATGATATGATTATGGGTATTCTATGATAATATAATTTTGTGTTTTTGCCATGTCAAGCATGCCATATCATTAATTCTTTTGCCATGTCATTAAGTATTTTGCCATGACATAATGATTTTTGTCCATGTCATCTAGACCTTGCCATGTCATTTGTCCATGTCAACATTGTTCATGCCATGTCATTCGGCCATGCTAGGTCATTCATATGTCATGTAATCCATTCACATGCTATGTCATTCATCTAGTATGCCATGTCATTCGGCCATGTCACCATCTGCTCATGCCATGTCTTACGCCATGTCATCCATAGATTAGGTCATGTATATGCCATGTCATTCATATGCTATGACATTTTGTTTGCCATGTCAATTTCATTCACATGAGATTCATTCTTATACCATATCATTTATATGCCATGTCATTCATATGCCATATCATTTATATGCCATGTCATTCACATGACATTCATTCTTATACTACGTCATTCATGTGCCATTTATTTTGTTTGCCATGTCGATTTCATTCACATGACATTCATTTTTATGCCATGTCATTCATATGCTATGACATTTTGTTTGCCATGTCGATTTCATTCATATGACATTCATTCTTATTCCATATCATTTATATGCCATGTCATTCTTATGACGTGTCATTTATATGCCATGTCATTCTGCTTGCCATGTCGATTTCATTCACATAACATTCGTTCTTGTGCCATATCATTTATATGCCATGTTATTCATATTCCATATCATTTATATGCCACGTCATTCATATGCCATATCATTTTGTTTGCTATATCATTTGTATGCCACATTCATTCTTATGCCATGTCATTTTGTTTGCTATGACATTCATTCTTATGCCATGTCATTCATATGCTATGACATTTTGTTTGCTATGTCGATTTCATTCACATGACATTCATTCATATGCCATATCATTTTGTTTGCTATATCATTTCTATGCCATGTCATTCATATGCTATGTCATTTTGTTTGCCATGTCAATTTCATTCACATGACATTCATTCTTATGCCACGTCATTCACATGCCATGTCATTTTGTTTGCCATGTCGATTTCATTCACATGACATTCATTCTTATGACATGTCATTTATATGCCATGTCATCGTTTTCCATATCATTTTCACGCCATGATATTCGTTCTCATGCTATGTCATTTTTGTGCCATGTCTTTCTTGTCATCCCTTGTCATTCATATGCTATGTCATTTTGTTTGCCATATCGATTTTATTCACATGACATTCATCCTTATTCCATGTCATTCACATGCCATGTCATTTTGTTTACCATGTCGATTTCATTCACATGACAATCATTCTTGTGCCATGTCATTTATATGCCATGTCATTCGTTTGCCATATCATTTTCACGCCAAGACATTCGTTCTCATGCTATGTCATTTTTGTGCCATGTCTTTTTTGTCATGCCATGTCATTTTGTTTTCCATGTCATTTAGCTCGCCAAGCTTATGTGTGCTATGTCGATTTCATTCACATGATATTCATTCTTATGCTATGTCATCTAGACCTTGCCATGTTAAGCATGCCATGTCATACTAAATGTACATGCAGATTAGGTCATATTTGTACCTTAGTAATAATTTGCATATTCATAACTATTTTTGGTAAATGATCTTTTGCAATAAAAATCATTTTTTTTTAAAAGGTTATTCCCGAGTTAAAATAATTCATGAGTTCTCTGTTGGATTTGTCGGGGAGGATATCATCAATTATCATTAACAACGGAATATCTTTCTTTCAAAAAGAGAGTGATTCGGAGATTTTCCAAATAAATAAAAAATTTTATGTTTTACCGGGTCTGCCGGGGAATATAGAAAAATTTTGTGTTAATAAAGTCCGGATCATTTTCAAATTAAAAAATGGAGATTATTTTTCTTTAAATTGGGAATTATTTTAAAATGTCAAATCTAAAACCGACTTTTACCGAGACTCGAGATAACACACGATTAATAAGGTACAGTTTTGTACGGGCGTTGTGGGGGTGCTAATCCTTCACCGCACGTAACCGACTCCCGAACCTGCTTTTTTTTTCTCTAGTTTAAAAGCGCAGATTTCGAAATTGGTTTTAAAAAATGTTTTAATTAATTTTAAAATGTTTTATAAAAATCGGTTTTAATAGGTGGCCTATCACACCTAGCCAAAAAAAGATTGGTGGCGACTCCATTTCTTTTTCCGAGGTTATTTTCAAAACCTCCCAATTTTAACCTAAGAGGAATTAAATCGTCTTTTCCTCTGAAAAGTTTTTCCCCCTCACTCGAACAGGTCCTCTCCTGAGGATCACATATCGACAAAAAGAAATAAAACAAGCACCTCTATCCTAAATAAACATAAAAAAAAAAAAAAAAAAAAAGAACTTAGTATTAATATTTAGTCTAGTGTAATTAAGGTCTCAAATCAGTGCAATATCAAATGAAGATCATGATTCCAGTATTCTTTGATTTTTCATGCTGGAATATCTTGAACTTGGCGCTTTTTTTTTGGATAATTGGATTCTTGGCAGCAATTATGACAGTATACTAGCTTTACTTTCAATTGGATCATTGAATTTGTTTAGAATAACAAATTGAATTGTTTGGGTAATTATCTTGAACTATATACTGCCTAGAACCCCTTTATGGTCTATAACTTTCTTTTCTGCTTGCCATAAGCTTGCATCCCTTCATTCATGTTTGGTAGCATCTTTCTTTACAGGAGAGGAGTTGTACCCTTACAAGGCTTCAATTAGCAATATCTATTTTTGCTTGAATTTACATATCATTTGTAGAGCTGTCTGGGATCTAGTGCAAACTCTTTTCTATTTTTTGCCCATCTACAGCAGACTTCAAGGATTCTATAGGGATCTTAGTATCTCCTTTATAGTCTACCATATCCCTATGCAGCTATCAGTTCTTTGAGATGTCAATAAAGCCTCTTTCGGTCTTCTTTCTTTTAATAACTTTTATAATCCTAATAGCTTTAAGGATGATGAGCTTCATTAATTACATGAAATTTTACTGCTCCTACTTGTTATCCAATTATGGATGATAGTTGCTAAATGTTTTTTCCCTTTATTTGCCTCATGATATGACCTGTTATAAGTGTAGTTTTTTTTATGTGCTCAGTTATTTTTATGCAGTGGATATGGAATAGCTGCACAGGCTCTAACTGCTGTAATTAGGGCTCATGATGATCGTGGTCCATATACGATGCTTAAATCTACCATTTTGCAGACACTTGGTCTTTCTTCTGCAGATGAACTAATTGGGTATTTATTTATCTAGTTGCTGTACTGAGATTCTTTTTTGCTCCTCCTTTCAAAAGACAAATTAAATTGTTGATCAATCAAATATGGCTGAAAAGTATGAATGTATTTGACAATTTCCATAATGGTTACCTGATTGAAAATTGGCTTTCTTAAAATATTTTCTGAAAAATGTTTGACATTTTCATGAAAATTAGATTTTTTTTTTTTGGAAAAAAGGGAAGACAATTTTCAAAAAATTGATTTTATTTTTCTGTTACTAGTAAGTTTTTGTTCATTTTCTGATAAATAAATATTAAAAAATAGAAAAATCATTTTCTGAAAGTCAATTTTTGCGAAACAAACCGAACCTTATATTAAGAAAATTTTCATATTTGTGGTCCTTCATTATGTATGGATTAATGCTTTAATATATAATTGCATCCTAGAATTTCTTTGCAATTTGTGATGTCAATGAAAGGCTATGAATGAATCACAAAATTAGTCCGCTAGGAACTCTTGGGAATTGCACTATTCATTTGTGTCCTTTTAAGGTAGGTTTATATTTCATCCATAACCTTTCAGTTTTAATATTATACTTCATGACCTTTCATAAGTGTACCAATATCATCCTTTCATTAGTCAAACATTAAGAAGTCAACAAAAAGACAATGTAAGCAAGATGAGTCATGCTGTGTAGCAAATGTGGGGCTGGAAAAAATAAGGTAAATTGCACTTATTGTCCTTGACCTTTCTATAGAATTTCATTTTCATCTGCTATTTTTTACTTTAATTGTTTGTGACCTCTTAAAAATGGTTCAATGTGATTAATCTGTTGTATTGTCATTAAAAATGGACATAAGTTGTCATGTAAATGTCTAAATAAGCATTGATGAAGCGGCCATATTATTAATCATTTCTTTTTTTTTTCTTTTTTTTTTTCATTTGCTCTTTATTCTCATTTCTTGCATCTTTCTCGCATGTCTGTATATTTTTATACTGTATCAGAAACCCAAACCGCAAACCCCTCTCTACTTTTCCTTATCTTCACACATATGTTGCCCAATTGGCCTTGCTACTGGCACCATTACAATCCTTGATTTTCCTTCGTTTTTCCCTTTTTTCCCTATTTTCTGTTTTCATCAAATTTTTCTCACTTTCTTTCTCTACGCTCAAATTGGCTTTTTACCTAAATCTCAAAAAATTCTCTCCAGAACTTATAAACTCATATATTTATGTCATTATAGACTAGTTATTGACTTTATAGGAACGTATGTCAATAATCTGGATTTACTTTTTTTCTTTGAACCATTGTTTTTTAGATTACTTGCCACAAGTGTAATCTTAAGTGTTTCTTCTGTAACAACTTCCATACAATTTCTAATGCAGTCAGTCAAATGGATGACATTGAACCACTCACAAGTGGTTATAGATTTTTATGTTGCAATTGGAAACTGATGGATGAAATGAAACTGCAAAAAAAAGTCATGGATGACGAGTGTAATTTGCCTCATACTTTTCTATCCTCTCTTGCCCGATGGCATGCCACTTGTCGCTTATAGGGTCATTTTCTCAACTTTTTAATGGCTAATGATAGAAGTTCATGAGGTACTACATTTCACTTAAAAGATCATGGATGGAATGTAACTAATTTTAAAAGGTCACAGAAGATGATTGTGATTTTATCCTATGTAAGTTTTGTATAAAGACGTTTGGTATTATTCTCTCTCAACTAAATTATCGTGTAGGAAAGTTATTTTTCTCTTCTCACAACTTCTGAAACTTTGAAGAAATGGTTAGGTATTGTCACTAAGTTTGTAACATCAACTAAAGTATGCGGGATAGATTGATATAATTATAGTTTCATGGTTTTGTTATTAATAAAAAAAATGTTGAATTTCTTTTGTTTTTCTCTTATTGATTTAGGTGGACCTATTCAGATCATCCTGGGCTCGCATTGCAGCACTTGTTCCAGTTGTTGTCTCTTGTGCAGAGGATGGTGATGAAGTTGCAAATAAGATCTTGAAAGAGGCGGTTCAAGAGTTGGCTTTAAGTGACTTGGTTTGTGTGGTGAAGGTAGGATGTATCAAGCTAAATCTGAAATAGAGGAGAATTCTTTTTGTTTGGTGAATTATTTCTATATTTATAAGCAAAACATTCTTTGTAGTGTCAGATAGATTGGCTAAATTTAGCACAGATTTTTCATTCTTGTAGAAAATCTAAATATAGCTAGTATTATTTGCTATACCTTTCAGACATAATAAAATTAGATTTGACTTTGTAGGCCTGGATGAGATATCATGCAGTTATTATGAAACATAATGAAGGGTCTATTCTATCCCCTCAACAAAAATGATTGGTCTTTAAATAGATTATTGTTTAGTTTATTATAAGGGTCATTGTCCAGTGCGCATCTTGTGCTTACAAGTGCTGGGCCTGGGAGTGCAATTTGGACTCTTAAGAGGCTGCAATTGTTAGTATCTGCTTTATTTGGATCATAGCCTTGTAATGACAATTTCCCTGCTCTTTTCAACACTGCTAAGCATTTTCTTTAATTCAATGGTCATTCATATAGTTGTTGAATCTTAATATATTTTGCTCACTTCATGTGAATATGTGATCCCAAGTCATAAAAACTAACTTGCCATCATGCTCCTTGCAGATGGAAAAAATTATTTTCCTCTTGTTATGGTTGGCGGTGTTCTTGTAGCGAACCAGAGGGGGACATGGGAAGAGAAGTCATGGACTTTATCTCCAAGGACTACCCCGGCCCCGGTGGCCCTTCCTATTAGGCCTAAGGTAAGACTAGTTTAGTGTAGTCCAAGTATCATCCACATTTTTATGTTTGAAGTGTAGTCATCTTCTTTTTGGCCACTTTACTGCAAAAATTATCCCATGATGTTGCTACAAACATTAGCAGAGTGGAAATCAAAGCAGATGCAAAATGCCAAAACTGCTGTTTAGGAATAAATATCAGAACTTCAAAACCTACAAGAAGATGAGATAAATGAATGGCAAAATGCTCCTGCTCAAGTGGGTCTGTTGGCTGGCCTACACCATCAGACTACTACTTTTGTCTGATAACTAATTGTCATGGCAAGTACAGTCTTATTTGTTCTGCCTTGACATGGTTTTGGGATGGGGCATGCAAGGTTTAAGCTGTCCTGCCTGCATATTAAGTTTTCATCCTACACACAGAGGCACACGTATTATATACTATTAGTCTGGCAATAAAATATCCCCCAAGACATTTAATCTCCTTCTGAGTCATTGCTCTATTCAAATTAATCCTTTAAACATATCTCTATGGTCTAATATTAGTCTTTAGAAGAATGTCCCTTAGTGCAAGGGATGGGTAGGATGGAGGTCCTCCTGGCCTAACGCTATATATGTGGCTGCCATCGCTAGCATGCTTTGCGCAAATGCTAAATATGTTGTTTTACATATATCAAAACTTACTTTTTGGCTGTTTGCTTGTATGCTTTTTCAGGTGGAGCCTGCAGTCGGAGCAACATAGGCTTGGAGTGAATTCTTGATAAAATGTCTTCAGGAAGCGTACAGAAGATGATCATTCATGATTCAGAACTCAATTGTACAGCACAAGGGATAAACTAAAAGGGAAACAAGCAGCTTGAAATGAAACCTATAAGTGGTTAAGGCGGTAAGCATATTTATCGATAAGCTGATGTCGGACAGTAGTAGATTTCATTGTTGATTTCAGAATTCTGATAGCTACTTGTATAACAGCTAATCCCTGTCAATGTGTAAACAATACGAAAGATGAGCAGTGCCTTCCTGTATTGCATTGGCTAATATGAAGCCAATGATTTGTTTTCATAGGTATTTCTTTTAAGGGCTTAGAGTGGTCTTTTATTAGCGAAACAAGAGCAAATAAAACTCAGTTGAGCTCCTCGAGCCGGATTTCGAACACTTTGGATTTTTAAATCGAGCCAAGCTCAAACATGACAATATATCAACTCAACTAGATTAGATTAGATTAGATTATATTCCTACGTTTTCAGGCTTTTATTAGGTTATTTGTGTATTCTACGGTTTCTTAATCAAATGTATTTTTCTTTGGCATGACACTTCAATCTCAATGTGGACAGTTGGTTTAACCAACAAGTTTTTTTTTGGTCAAGTTGAACCAACTAGTTCAATAGTAATGTAAATAATCGTTTGTACAAGAAAAAAGGATAATTTATATTTTGGGTTATCGAATTTAGTATCAATTTTCATGTAGGTTATAAACTTTTAATTTTATCAAATTAAATCGATGAACTTCTATTATTAATAAATTAGGTCACTTATGTCAATTCCATTAAATAATTCTAACGAAAAAATTGATTTAGTATGTATACATGATTTATCTTTTACATCTCATCAACAAGATAATACCTAACTGGTATTTTAGGTAAAAAAAAAAAATTCATACTGGCATTGTGGAGTCCATTTTAAAAGGAAAAACATATGATTTTGTCGATCAAATTTTTTTTTGGATTTTCTCAAAGTTTCGATTTGAGTAAATTATTAAGGAAATTAATGTTTCTATCGCCTAATAAGTCATATATGCATGCTGAATCAATTTATTTTTTTTTTTTTAGAATTACTTAACAAAGTTAACATATATAAATGACCTAATTATTAATAATAAAAATTCAGTAATATAATTTGATAAAATTAAAGGTTTATGATCTACATGAAAATTGATATTAAATTCAATGATCCAAAATGTAAATTACCTAAAAAAAATATAAAATACTTTTTTTAAAAATTAAAAGAAGAAAGGAACTTTAAAAGTTTTGAATCACTAATGAAAACAGTTAACCCTTAAAATTCAACAAGTTCGTACTTTTTCTTTCTTTCAAAACGCCCGGTTTAATACACATATTCTTGATTGGTTTACGATTCAACCAATTCAATCATTTTGAAACTTAGTTAAAAAACTAGCAACATGTTTCATGCATGGTTTTTGAACAAAGGACCATGCTACTTGGTCTGAAAAAGTGTACACATAAAATGGCAAAGCAGGTAATTTTTATCAACTTGAAGGGCTAAAATTTTGTGTGTGTGATGAATCCCATTCATTCGTCCTCTTCCTTTCTTTCTCGGACCATTTACATCATGCTTGATTCAATAGCATTTCATTCCGGCCTTATTCACCATTATATAGTAACACATTCATTTGGTTGAAAGAATGGTTATTCTTCACTTATCAAAAAAAAAAGAATAATGGTTATTCCATGGAATAACCATTCTTTCACTATTCTCTCAATTTTCGTAAGTCATTTTTTGAGAAGATCCAACTGGTTTAGGAGACATTCCGTAATAGTCATGGAATAAGATTTATTTATTTTCATCATTTTGTATTTATACAAAACTGAAAATCTAATTTTTTTTAATAAAAAAATTAAATCTAAAAAGGTAGGAAATCGAAAGAGAGGGGAAGGAGGGAAGCAAGGCGAGGGGGAGAAGTGGCCAATCCCGACACTGCTCGGCTAGCTCGTGGCAGAGAGAAAAAATATAAGAAAAAACTAAAAATACTTAAAAAAAAAAACCAAAAAATCAACACCATCCTCAGAAATTTCTGAGGAAGCAACACAAGCAAATCAAACATGTAAAAAAATACAAAAAAAAAAAAAAAATCTCTCTCTTAGGGTATCGGGTTAGGATAGCTGTAGGAGGCTTTGAGACTTGAAATTTGGTGAGGATGAAGAGTAAATGGAGAGCAAAAAGATACTAAAAATTGAGGTAAGTTTGAGAGGCGAAAGAGAAGTTTTGGGGTTTTTTTACCGCAAGCTTTAGGTTAAGATTTATAGTTTTAGGGTTTGATTTAGGAATAATAATTGGGGAATCGAAATGAGGAGGCGAAGAGATGTTTGTGGCAAAATTTTGACATTAAAAGGACGTAGACGATCGGTGGCGACGGAGACGATGGCAGCCAGCGCATAACAGACGGTGGCGGCAACTGCCAAAATCAGGGAATTTGTGGTGATTCGATGGTTTTGGGAAAATCCGGTTGAATGCTTCGAGTTGTAGAGAGAGAGGGAGTGAGGTAGAGTGAGAATGTGTAAAGGAGAAAATGATGAGAGGAAAAAAATTTAGGTATTTATATGAAGAAAATAAATTAACAATTTTTTAGGGTTTTAAAATATTGTTTTAAATATAAAATATAAATATTATTAAAGTTTAAATTCTACTTAAAATATAATTTTAAATATAACATTTTGTAATATTATTTTTAACCATATTTAAAAAACTAATTTTAGCATATTTTTTATATATTATTAAATATTAAAGTTTTATTTATAAATATATTTTCAAATATAATATATCAAAATATTATTTATAAATATATATTAAAATATTTTACTAAATAATATTTTTAAATATATTAATAATATTTTATAATAAATAAAAAATAATTTTAATTTTTATAAATAAAATCTTATTATTTCATTGAAGGATAAAAAAATAATTTTAAAACTTATTCCTTACATATTACTTAACATGATTTTAATGGTTAAAATATTTAGATAGTCCAAAGTATTTAGATAGTCTCTGTACTATAGTCAAAAGTGCATTTTAATCCATGTACTATAGAAGTGAATAATTTAATTCTTGTACATTTGAAATTGGTGCAAAGAAGTAAAATTAGTAACTATGTTAATGAAAAACCGTCTAAATGCTGACGTGGACATGTGAAACTGACAGAATAGATGACTTGAAAAAAAAATGATGACGTGTCAAATTTTTTTTGCTTAGATGAAATTTAGAAACTGACAGAATAAATAACTTCGAAAAAAATTGATGACATATTTTTACGGGTAAGAGAGGGATTTGGGTAAAACAAATTATGTTTTTTAAATTTCGCTTGACTAAAAAAATTTGACACGTCATCATGTTTTTCAAGTCATATTTTCTGTTACTTTCACATGTCCATGTCTGCATTTAGACGGTTTCCCATTAACACTATTACCAATTTTACTTATTTACATCAATTTTAAATGTACAAAGACTAAATTACTCACTTCTATAGTACAAAGACTAAAATGCACTTTTGATTATAATACAAAAACTGTTTAAGTGATTTTAATCAACCAAATATGTTAATAGTATTTTTTTTCTCTATCCACTTTACGAACTAAACTATATAATACATATTTCTTCTCTATTTTATTTTCACTGAATAACTATTTTATTATTCCTTAGCATTTCAGCATAACATAAAAGTAGGAATGAAATTACGAAAGGGGGAAGCTAATGGGAGTGATGATACCTAAGATAGGAAATGTAAAGAAAAGGAAAAAAACATATAAAACCCCTAAGATTAAAGTTAAAAATGCATTGAATTAGTTTTCAATGGTAATACTAAAGGATTAAGAAAAAATTTATCACCATACTTTAATTCAATATTAAATTTTGTTATTTCATTTTATTTAATTGAATTTTTCTAAACTTCGATTTTTAATTGAATTTTACACTTAACTCTGATTTTGGATGATTTTGAATACAAAATTTAACAAAAATAATATTTTTTCAAATATTTCAATTTAATAATTAAAAATAATAAATTAATTAAAAAATAACATATTATTTTTATTTTATAAAAAACTAAAGCTTAAAATTTTTTTTTTTATCTTTCTTTTATTATTCAAGTTTTTAATGACTTATGATGACATCGGTTAGTTTTTAGTAGTGATACTCAAAAGTGAAATTTGATCGCTGGACACCAAAGTCGACATATCCATGTCATTTTTTGATTTTTTTTTTTGTTTTTTTTTCTTTGTCATATCATTTTTAATTTGATACAAATGAAATATTCTATGGAATTTTTTTGTTTGTTAAATTTTAGAAAAAAAATATCAATATGAAAAATAGTTTAAAAGGAAAACATTGTGGAAGAAATATGTCGGATTTGATGTCGGTCGTCGGACGATCAAATTTGATCTTACAATATTACTATTGATTAATGTAATACTGGTCACCAATGACTTAATGAATAGAAGAAGAAAAAATTGACACATAATTTTCATTTTTTATAAAATAAAATTCTATGTTAATTTTTTATTTTTTAATATTTTTATTAATTAGTTTATTATTATCAATTATTAAAGGTTAAAATACTAAAATAGTTCCTAAACTATTTCACTTTTCTTAAATAAGCCTCTAAACTTTTATTGTACCCAAATAAAGTTTTATATTTTGATTTGTACCTAAAGAAATTTTTATTTCAAATGAAATGTTGATTGTTAGTATATGCCCTAGAGCCAATCAGATTGGACATGGGATATAGAGTTAATAATGCAAACCCAACACTATACATTAGTGATACAAGGTTTTCTTTCATATTAGTGCGATGATAAAGTTATTAAGTACTAATAGGATAAAACTCATGGAACATAATAGCCTTGCAAAGGAATTATAAAGAGTTATAATTATGAGATCCTTATGCATCAAAGTATGCTTGGAATCATTCGAATTTCCATGTGAAAAGCATCACACTTTTTTTTCAAGCATAATACTTCTTCAGTTCATCAGCATTCACGGGATTTTTGAAATCCTCCCCGTCCATCCGAGTTAAAATCAATGCTCCTCTAGAAAAAGCTCTTTTTACCACATAGGGTCCTTCCCAATTAGGAGCCCATTTTCCTCGCGGGTCCTTCACTATAGGGAGAATTTTCCTTAGTACTAAATCTCCTTCATGGAACTGTCTAGGATGAACCTTCTTGTTTTGGGCTCGAATCAACCTTTTCTGATACAACTGCCCATGACAAATCGCTTTCAATCTTTTCTCCTCGATGAGATTCAGCTGTTCATAACGAGTTTTAACCCATTCTGCCTCTTCTAGGCCAACCTCCATCAAAACCCGAAGTGAAGGGATCTCAACTTCAATAGGTAGCACTGCTTCCATCCCGTATACCAAGGAAAATGGCGTTGCCCCTGTAGATGTGCGAACTGAGGTACGATATGCATGAATAGAAAAAGGCAAGATCTCATGCCAATCTTTATACACATTAGTCACCTTCTCAACAATCTTTTTGATGTTTTTGTTAGCTGCTTCTACTACCCCATTCATCTTCGAACGATAAGGTACCGAATTATGATGTGTGATCTTGAACTGAGTACACACTTCTCTCATCATCTTATTGTTCAAATTGAGAGCATTATATGAAATAATTCTTGCTGGCAATCCGTAACGACATATGATTTCTTTCTTAACAAATTTGCATACCACCGATTTTGTTACATTCACATAGGAAGCAGCTTCTACCCACTTTGTGAAATAATCTATGGCCACCAAGATGAAACGATGTCCATTTGAAGCTTTCAGGGTAATAGGCCCGATCATATCCATTCCCCACATTGAAAATGGCCATGGTGAAGTCATGACATGTAATGGCGATGGCGGCACATGGATCTTATCTGCATATATCTGGCATTTATGGCACTTTCGAGAATAACTGATACAATCTCCTTCCATTGTCAACCAATAGTATCTTGCCCTCATAATCTGCTTAGCAAGCATGTGACCATTGGCATGGGTACCACATATCCCTTCATGGACCTCCTCTATGATTCTCTGAACTTCGGTAGATCCGACACATCTCAATAAGACTTGGTCTTTCCCTTTCTTGTAGAGAATCTCACTGTCTAGAACAAAACCCATTGCTAGCCTTCTCAAAGTCCTCTTGTCATTTTCTGTTGCTCGTTCTGGATATTGTTGACTCTTAATATACTGAAAGATGTCTTTATACCAAGGGAGACTATCTGCTTCTTCTTTGATACTCAAGCAGTGGGCAGGAGATTCATATATACTCATCTTTATCGGCACAACTTCAGCCCCTTCATTCACTTTTAACATTGATGAAAGAGTAGCCAGACCATCCGCCATTCGGTTTTCTTCTCGAGGGAAGTAATTGAAACTCACTTCTTCAAACTCCTCCAATAAACTCAATATGAGTTCTCGGTATCGGATTAGCTTTGTATCTCGGGTTTCCCATTCTCCTCGTAGCTGGTATATCACTAGGGCTGAATCTCCGAAAACTTCCAATATTTTGATTTTTTTCCCACTACAGCACGAAGGCCCATAATACATGCCTCATACTCAGCAGTAGTATTTGTACAATCAAAATCCAATCTGGCAGTGAAAAGATAATAATCTTCTTTCGGGGATATGAGCACTGCACCGATTCCATGCCCCATGGCATTAGATACGCCATCAAAGTACATTTTCCATACTTTCTTCTTCAGGGGAATCTCATCTACTTGGGAAACATACATAAAATCTTCATTTGGGAAATCAAAGTTCAATGGCTCATAATCTTCCACTGCCCGACTTGCTAAGAATTCAGCCACTACACTGCCTTTGATAGCTTTTTGACTTACATATACAATGTCATACTCTGACAATAAAACCTACCATCTTGCTGTTCTCCCTGATAAAAAAGGTGCTTCCAACATGTACTTGATTAAATCTAGCTTGGTAATCAACCACGTATTGTGGTACAACATGTACTGTCTGAGCCTCCGAGCAGTCCAAGCTAAGCACAGCACAGCTTTTCCATCGACGAATATTTCAACTCATAATCTGTGAACTTCTTGCTGAGGTAGTAAACCGCCTGTTCTTTCTTTCCAGTCTCATCAAGCTGCCCCAAAACACAACCCATGGATCTCTCAAATACTGATAAATACAATTTCATTGGTTTATCAGGAACAGGTGGCATTAATACTAGTGGATTGGATAGATAATGTTTAACCTTTTCAAAGGCAATCTGACAACCTTCATCCCATTCTCCTGGATAGTGTTTTCGCAGTAACTTAAATATTGGATCACATTTATTGATTAACTGAGAAATAAATCGAGCAATGTAATTCAATCTCCCCAGAAAACCTCTTACTTCTTTTTGAGTATGAGGTGGTGGCAAATTCTGAACGACCTTCACTTCATCCAGGTCAATCTCGATTCCCCTTTTGCTAACAACAAAACCCAACAGTTTTCCCGAGGTGACTCCAAAAGTACATTTTTCCAAATTTAGCTTGAGCCGAAACTTTCTTAGTTTTTCAAAGAGCTTCTTAAGATTCACAATATGCTCTTCTTCTCCCTGTGACTTTGCAATCATATCATCAACATAGACCTCAATTCCCTTATGCATCATATCATGAAACAAGGTCACCATGGCTCTCTGATATGTTGCCCCAGCATTCTTCAACCCAAACGGCATTACCTTGTAGCAGAATGTTCCCCACATTGTGACAAATATGGTTTTCTCCATATCTTCCGGTGCCATCTTAATCAGGTTATATCCTGAGAATCCGTCCATGAAAGAAAATAAAGAACTCTTGGTAGTATATGCCCCTTGCAAGTGGTTGTTATGTGAAGAGCCTTTGTGGACCCAATACCATTGGATGGTATTTCATCATAACTGAAATTTATATGATCGTCTGCCGCAATGTTTCCCACCAGCCTGTCTAATTTTTCTACCGATATGTTGTTAGCCACATATGCCTAATTCAACACTCTCAACAAGGCATTTCTGTGTGGCTCCGAGTTTAATAGCAAAGATAAGAGAGAGATTCTTGCTGGCTGACGCTGCAATTGCTCAACCACACTGTTGCAACCTAAAAAATAACAAGTCTCATCGCAAGACTTTATTATTCGTTAAGCGTGACATTAAAAAAACTGAGAAAAAGTCGACTTAATTCCTCTAAAAATTTTATTAGTTTTGGAAAACTTTCCGAATCATTCTCTTTTTTTGAAAGAAAGATATTCCTTTATTAATGATAATTGATGATATTCCCTCCAGCAAACCTGGTAGAGAACTCATGAATTATTTTAACTCGGGAATATCTTTATTTTTTATTGAAAAAATAATTATCCTTTTGAAAACATTTTAAAAGATATGAATATGTATATGCATGGCATAAATAAAATGACATAGCAAAATCTAAATAATATAATGCTTCCTAAATGATATGATATAATTTAAATGCCTTAGTATATTCTAAATGAAATGAAATGTCCTAAGTTATATGACATATTCTAAATGAAATGAAATGACCTAGGTAGTATAATATGTTCTATATGAGATCCAATATCCTAAGTCATATGATATATTCTAAATGAAATGAAATATCCTAGGTAACATAATATTTTAAATGAAATAAAATATCCTAAATGACATAATATATCCTAAATGAAATGAAATAACCTAAGTAACATAATATATTCTATATGAAATGAAATGACCTAAGTAACATACATATTCTATATGAAATGAAATGATTTAAATGACATACATATATGGATGATATGGCATATAATTTAAATGACATGGAATATAAAATAATGCTATCATATAATATGCATGGAAATAAAAATGAAAATAATAATGCATGAACATAGTATATGCTAAATAATATAAAAAAAATAATTAAATAAAAATCATAGGATATCATGAAATATTCCAAATCATATAATAAACAATATAACATAACTCAAAATCATAACAATATCATAGAAATTATCATAGCAAAAATCACATATTATATAAAATGCATGAATATGGAAAATGCAATGCATGAAAATGTATTTTTTCATTTAATTAAGGAAATCCGTATATCTAAAAAGATATCCGGCTACCTTAGGAAAATATGTCAAATTAAATATTCTAAAACGAAAATACTTTGTGATTGTTTGAAAACAATTTTGAAAAGCTTAAATTAAAAATAAAAACTGGGCTAATTTTTTTAAAATGGCTCTAATTTCCTAAGTTTAAAAATCCGGGCTTGACTACCCTTAACCCGAGACTTAAAAAAATCATTTTTAGAGTTTAAAAAGGCTTAGAAACTACCCTAAGTCAGTAGCTAACCTTCCTAATCAGCCCCCTCCAAGTAACTTAACCAAAACAGAAAAATGATTTTTCTTTAAATTCAATTCTGACTCCACTCTCCAGTTTCAAGCCATGATTTTTTACCCTATTTTTAAAAATTCAAAAAATTCTGAAACAAATACTGGAGACTCAGGACATGTAAAACTATATGGGGAAAAAGTAGCTTAATTTTCTGATTAAAGATGAATGCCCAAAAAAATCGGGAAAGTACTAGTACTGGGTGAAAAAAAACGGCTTTGCCAAAATACATTTTTGCCTTTGATAAAATCATTTAAAAATCAAAGTAAAAATATTTAAGACTCACAAAATGACTCACAAACAGTAGCTAGGACTTTTTGAAAGTTAAATAAAAATGGGCTAAGTAAAAAAAAATTCACAAAGGTAGAATAATCAAATTGACAAAACTTAATTTTTCACAAGTGTGCTCAAGAGAGCATGACTTTGAACCATTAATTGGCCTAAGTCATTATTCAAGTGGAATGAATATGAAATGCGTGAAAAAAATACAGCAAGTATAGTGCATGAAATGCATGAGTTTAAACCTAAATGTCATGAAAAAATGCATGGCATTCATATAGTGACCTAGACCTAAATGAACTTGCATGATATTTAATGCAACCTAGACCTCAAATGCATGAACATGCATGGCAAATAAACCAAACCTAATAACTAAAATATGCATGGCATTTTCACAAACACAAAGCATGCTTAAACCAAAAACTCAAATAAATATCATGCAAATGCAAACCTATCAACTAACATGGCAAGAATGCACATACAATGCAAAAATTCAAGGAGTGGCCGAATGGCCTATAGTTTCTAACAAGCATGGCATTTTCACAAACACTTGGTATACTAACATGAAAAACTAAATCAAATGTCATGCAAATGCAAAACCTACCAACTAACATGGCAAAAATGCAACACACAATGCAAAACACATGGAGTAGCCGAATGGCCTCAAGCTCCAACAAGCATGGCATTTTCCCAAACACTTGATATACTAACATGCTCAACTAAAATATAACACTCAAAACATGCAAACACAAAGTAGAAATACTAAAACCAAACAAGCATTTTCACAAACACTTGATATACTAACATGCTCAACTAAAATATAAAACTCAAATCATGCAAAAACCACACAAGCATTTTCACAAACACTTGATATACTAAATCTAAAACACCAACAAATTTAAATATTATGAAAACAGAAAATTAAAAATGCAAGAACATGATATTTAAATCATAAATGGCAACAAACAAAGCAACCAAATTAAAATATGACTCAAGTATGAAATAGAATAACACTTTAAACATCAAGATTAAAGAAAATAATAATAATAACATGATAAAATAAACAAAACAGCAACTTAAATAAAGAATGTAGGCCATTCGGCCATGGTGAGAAATTGTAAAAAAATTGTAAAAAATATATTTAAGAAAGAGATGAAGAAAGAACTTAAGAAGAACAATAAAAAAAACATTTATTTAAAAAGGAAACTCACCAAATAGTAATCAAAATAGCAAAAACAAGAATGGAAAATCAAGAAAGTGCAAGAGTTGGTGCTCAAGAGCAACCTCAAGAAGCTATATTTCAAGCTTTATCTCTTCAAACTTTCCTTTCCTTTCTTTTCTAAACTTTTCTTTTTTTCTTTCAACCAAGCAGAGAAAAACTAAGAGCAATAAGCAAAATGAAAGTGTGAAATGAAAATTCTGACCTCCCCTATTAGAGCTGGCCGAACCCCCTCTCTCTTTTCAAGGATGTTGTCATTTTTTTAAACCAATTTTCCATCAAATGGATAGTAATTCAAGGTGAAAAAATCATGAAATTATCACCCTTAGATTAGCATATCAGCTGTCCCAAATTACAGCTATTCAAGAATAATGTTGACACTCTCTCTTGGCCTATGTGGCTTAATCACCATGGCTTGATCAAAGAGAATCTCTAACTAACTCTTAATTTTTGGCCATTTTATTGAAAAATCAGAAGCTTACTCCTTCCTTTGGGCCTTTGTAGGCCATCACTTCTCTTTTCCAGCCCAAGTCTGATTTTTTTAAAGGCCCAAAGAAGCCCTTTTCGGTTGCTTGGTTGAAATGACCGTTTTACCCCCTAGATGCAAATAAATATCAAACGGACTCCAAATTCAATTTTTCTTTTGTAATACTTTCAAAATAATAAAATATTGAATTCTGGAAGTTTTCAAAATTTTCCGAGTCCGTTTTCTATTTATTTGGATTTTTTCTTCCAAAAATGCCCTTTTATGCCCCTATATTTTACCATTTTTTAAACGAGTTCCAAATCAAGATTTTTCTTCACCAATCTCTTCCAAATAATTTAAAAGTATGATCTGGAAGTTTTCATAATTTTTGGAGCTCATTTGGTATTTTTTCAGGATTTATCTGCTTGAATTACTACATAGGAGCTCGGGATTTGGCCATTTTGTAAACGAACTCCGAATCAAGATTTTCTTTATCTTCCAAATAATTTAAAAATGATATTTGCAAAATTTCAGAATTTTTGGAGTCCATTTGCTATTTTTCCGGGATTTTCCTTCATGAATTACTACATAAGAAGCCCGGGACTTGGCCATTTTGCAAACGAACTCCGAATCAAGATTTTCTTTTGCCAATATCTTTAAAATGATTTAAGAATGAGATTTGCAAATTTTCAGAATTTTTGGAGTTCATTTGCTATTTTTCCCAAATTTTCCAATTTTGCCCTTTTGCCTCTGAAACCCGATTTTGCTCAAAACAAGTCCGATTTTTAGATTTTCTTCAAACTGAGCCTTGGGCTATCCCTTTTGAATCATTCCTCATCCATTGAGGGCTTTGGTCTTACAAAGTCGGGCCAGTTCTATGATTCTTCCCGATTTCACCGAAATCCACTAAAAATCCTAATTCTCAGTTTTCTCCCGGATTGACTTTTCTTTCGATTTTTCTTGCAAATGGCTTCTCCATTATTCGTAGTCAGTGCTTATCTTTCATTTGGAACCTTCAATTTCGACCAATTTGATTGTTTAAGCACTTTTCCCCAAATTTCTCGAATTAGGGTGTTCTTTCTACTGAATCTCTAAATCCCAACTTTCGAACTCCATATCTTTCAATGTAGACCTCGGATTATCAAAATTCTTTCACCATTTTTCAGTTGAACTTAAAATCTTGATTTTGAAAGTGGGTTGACTTTTTCAGTAATTGACTTTTTGGGGTTGACTTTTTCGAGGTTGACTTTTTTAAGGGTTGACTTTTTTGAGTTTGACTTTTTATGTTCGCCCTCTTAAACTAAGTCTCAGAGTACCACATGCAGGATGAAAAAAGTCTTTTTACATTATGAAACCTCAATTTAGGAAGAAAAATACCTATTTTAGTGGTCCGGACAAAATTAGGTGTCTACAGCTGGCCCTCTTTGGCTATTGCTGAGAATCTGGAATCAGGCAAAGATAACAAACACTAATTTTGTACGGTCAGTGAAATCACATGTGAAGGAAAGGGAAAGGGGTTTCTTTTTCATTTTTCTATCATTTTTCATTCATTCATCATTTTTTTTTTGTTTTGAAAAAGCTGTAAATTGAAGATTCATCCTTAAATTGAATTCCTTGACTAATCAAGGCTCGAACCGTCTTAAGGAAATGGATTCGATTTTAAAAAAGAAAAAAATTGTGCCCGAAGGTCTTAAGAATAGTGCCCAAAGGTCTTAAAAAACTTGTGCCAGTGGGTCTTTAAAATTGGTGCCCGAAGGTCTTTAAAACTGGTGCCCGAAGGTCTTTAAAATGGTGCCCGAAGGTCTTTAAAATTGGTGCCTGAAGGTCTTTAAAACTGGTGCCCGAAGGTCTTTAAAACTGATGCCCGAAGGTCTTTAAAACGGGTGCCCGAAGGTCTTTAAAATTGGGATTTGAAAATACCTTGACGATGGTCTCAAGGCTCAACTCGTCTGATAAACAAAATGAATTCGATTTAAAACAGAAAGAAATATCTTGATGGCGGTCTCGGAGTCCGAATCTTTTGAGAAGCAAAACGAGTTCTCTTTGAGGAAGTCCAAGTTTTCCCTGATTTCTGCACTGTTAGCTAAATGCAATGATGAGAATGTCATGCTTTGCAAATGCTTGTATGCTTCCTAAAATAAATGCAATCAAATGATTGTGCCATAATTTCTAATCCACGGTTTCTTTGAGGTTCACAGATTATATAACTTCAGGACAGAGTCTTTAATTGTTCATTGATGCCCCACTTAAGGAATTCTTCACTCAAGATATCTTGTCAAACAGTCTTAGTTTCTGTCTTTTGCTGAAGTTCACAGATTTTTTTGACTTCGTGATGGAATTTCACCACGTTCATTATTTTCTTTTCTTGGTGAACTTTCCAAACCTTTCCCAAGATTTAAATCTATTCCGTAGTAATACTTTGAAATCCCTTTATTTAAAGATTTTTATTACTAATCATCATTCAATTTAATAACAACCATAATGCATCTCAAAAGTATATGAAAGAGAATATGAATCAAGCAAAAATTGTCATGAAAAGGATAACAAGAATTTATTGTAAGAAATGTTTTTGAAATAATAAATATCAAAGATATAAGAAACAAATGTAAGGTTATAGGTTCTAGATGCCCCGGATGCGGAATATCTTGGACCCCTCATTTTTCAAACCATCTGAAATTTCTCTTGAACGAGAAATTCACTTGGGTAATCTCTTAGTTTCTGTAGTTACATCAGACTGAGTTGTTCTCCTTTCCTCTGATTGTCAAATACTTTCTCCCTCTTTACACGGAGCATTGATTCAAACTTTGATCAGTACTTGAGCCGCCCTTTGTGGGTTTCAACTCAAGTGTCCTCCATTTGGTATTAAGTCGCCCTTTTGGGTTTTCGGCTTAAACCTCTCCTTTTATATTCTTTTTTCATTTCTATTCTTTTTTTTTTATATATTCTACCATGCATATGAGAATTCTAAATGCTTCCAAGGTAAAAATATCAATTCAAAAGATGGGATGAATTCTAAGAATAACCTTTCAAATTAAATATCCATGCTTGATCAAAATGGGTTTTTAAAGCATGTAATGTAGGCCAAGGTTTAGGTTTTAGAAAGAAAGGATAAAATAGGCCCAAAATGTGTTTAAGGGTGATTGGATCAAGGATCATTTCCTGAGGAGAACTCATTCTTGAAACATTTGTCCCTTTTTGGACTTTCTCTTTTTTCTTTTTTTTCTTTGTTGGCTTTCATTTGCCATATTTTTCGATGGATTTCTTTTTGCCATGATTTTTGATTATCTTTCCTCGCATTTGCCCTCCAGTGTAGAGGGTGATCCTTGATCAAGGTTTAAAGAGAGAAATAATTCATAGGGCTCAAAGGGGTGACTAAGGATAATTTCTTCTTAGTGAGAGGAATATGAAAGATGGCCATTCATCATATCAAGCATGACTATTCTCTTTGAAAAGAAATTCTCAGGGGAAATAGATATATAGAATTTCTATTTTTACACTTGGAATCATTCGAATCTCCATGTGCACAGCATCACACTTTTTTTTTTCAAGCATAATACTTCTTTAATTCATCAGCATTCACGGGATTTCTGAAATCTTCCCCGTCCATTCTAGTTAGAATCAATGCTCCTCCAGAAAAAGCTTTTTTACCACATAGGGTCCTTCCCAGTTCGGAGCCCATTTTCCTCTCGGGTTCTTCACTATAGGGAGAATTTTTCTCAATACCAACTCCCCCTCTCGGAATTGTCTGGGACGAACTTTTTTGTTGTGGGCACGAATCATCCTTTTCTGATACAACTGCCCGTGACAAATTGCTTTCAGTCTTTTCTCCTCGATGAGATTCAACTGTTCATAACGAGCTCTAACCCATTCTGCTTCCTCTAGGCCAACTTCCATCAAAACCCGAAGTGAAGGGATCTCAACTTCAATGGGTAGCATTGCTTCCATCCCATATACCAAAGAAAACGGTGTTTCCCCTGTAGATGTGCGGACCGAAGTACGATATGCATGAAGAGCAAATGGCAAGATCTCGTGCCAATCCTTATACACATTGGTCATCTTCTCGACAATCTTCTTGATGTTTTTGTTAGCTGCTTCTACTACGCCATTCATCTTTGGACGGTAAGGTGCCGAATTATGATGTTTGATCTTGAATTGAGTACACACTTTTCTCATCATCTTATTGTTCAAATTGAGTGCATTATCCGAAATAATTCTTGCTGGCAACCCGTAACGGCATATGATTCTTTCTTGACGAATCTGCATACCACCGACTTTGTTACATTTGCATAGGCAGCAGCTTCTACCCACTTTGTGAAATAATCTATGGGCACCAAGATGAAACGATGTCCATTTGAAGCTTTCGGGGTAATAGGCCCGATCATATCCATTCCCCACATTGAAAAGGGCCATGGTGCAGTCATGACATGTAATGGCGATGGCGACACATGAATCTTATCTGCATAGATCTGGCATTTATGGCACTTCCGGGAATAATTGATACAATCTCCTTCCATCGTCAGCCAATAGTACCCTACCCTCATAATCTGTTAAGCAAGCATGTGACCATTAGCATGAGTGCCACATATCCTTTCATGGACCTCTTCTATGATTCTTCGAGCTTCGGCAGACCCGACACATCTCAATAGGACTTGATCTTTCCCTTTCTTGTAGAGAATCTCACTGTCTAGAACAAAACCCATTGCTAGCCTTCTCAGAGTCCTCTTGTCATTCTCTGTTGCTTGTTCTGGATACTTTTGACTCTTGATGTACTGTGAGATGTCGTTATACCAAGAGAGACCATCTGCTTCTTCTTCGATACTCAAACAGTGGGCAGGAGACTCATATATGCTCATCTTGATCGGCACAACTTCCGCCCCTTCATTCACTTTAAACATTGATGACAAAGTAGCCAGAGCATATGCCATTCGATTTTCTTCTCGAGGAAAGTAATTGAAATTCACTTCTTCGAACTCCTCCAATAAACTCAATATGAGTTCTCGGTATCGGATTAGCTTTGTATCTCGGGTTTCCCATTCTCCTCGTAGCTGGTAAATCACTAAGGCTGAGTCTTCGAAAACTTCCAATACTTTGATCTTTTTGTCCACTACAGCACGAAGGCCCATTGTACATGCTTCATACTTGGGAGTATTGTTTGTACAATCAAAATCCAATCTAGCAGTGAAAGGATAACAATCTTCTTCTGGGGATATAAGCACTGCACCGATTCCATGCCCCATAGCATTAGATGCGCCATCGTAGTACATTTTCCATACTTTCTTCTTCAGGGGAATATCATCTGCTTGCGACACATACATCAAATCCTCATCTGGGAAGTCAAAGTTCAATTGCTCATAATCTTCCACTGCCCGACTTGCTAAGAATTCAGCCACTACACTGCCCTTGATAGCTTTTTGACTTACATATACAATGTCGTACTCTAATAATAAAACCTGCCATCTTGCTATCCTCCCTGACAAAGAAGGTGCTTCCAACATGTATTTGACTGATCCAACTTAGCAATAAGCCACGTTGTGTGATACAACATATACTGTCTAAGTCTTCGAGCAGTCCAAGCTAAGGCGCAACACAACTTCTCTACTGATGAATATTTCAACTCATAATCTGTGAACTTCTTGCTGAGGTAGTAAACTGCCTGTTCTTTCTTTCCAGTTTCATCAAGCTGCCCCAAAACACAACCCATGGATCTTTCAATACTGATAAATACAGTATCATTGGTTTATCCGGAATAGGTGGCATTAATACTGGTGGGTTTGATAGATAATGCTTAACCTTTTCAAAAGCAATCTGACACCCTTCATCCAATTCTCCTGGATCACGTTTTCGAAGTAACTTAAATATTGGATCACATTTGTCGGTTAACTGTGAAATAAACCGAGCAATGTAATTCAATCTCCCCAGAAAGCCTTTTACTTCCTTTTGAGTGTGTGGTGGTGGAAATTCTGAATAGCCTTCACTTTATCCGGGTCAATCTCAATTCCTCTTTTGCTGACGACAAAACCCAACAACTTCCCCGAGGTGACTCCAAAAGTGCATTTTGTCGGATTTAATTTGAGTCTAAACTTTCTTAATCTTTCAAAGAGCTTCTTAAGATTCGCAATATGCTCCTCTTCTCCTTGTGACTTTGCAATCATATCATCAACGTAGACCTCAATTCCCTTATGCATCATATATGAAACAAGGTTACCATGGCTCTTTGATATGTTGCCCTAGCATTCTTCAATCCAAATGGCATTACTTTGTAGCAGAAGGTTCCCCACATTGTAACAAATGTGGTTTTCTCCATATCTTCCGGCGCCATCTTGATCTGATTGTATCCTGAGAATCCGTCCATGAAAGAAAATAAAGAACTCTTTGCTGTATTATCCACCAGAGTATCAATATAGGGCAAAGGGAAATTATCTTTAGGGTTGGCCTTGTTCAAATCTCGGTAATCAACGCACATTTGCACCTTGCCATCCTTCTTTGGTACCGGAACAATATTTGCCACCCATTCTGGATATTTTGCCACCTTTAAGAATCTAGCATCAAATTGCTTCTTTACCTCCTCCTTTATCTTTAACAGCATATCAGGCCTCATTCTTCTCAACTTTTGCTGAATTGGCTTTCATTCTGGCTTTAAAGGGAGCTTATGAACCACGATATCTGAATCCAACCCTGGCATGTCTTGGTAAGGCCATGCAAATACATCCACATACTCTTGGAGCAAAGCTATCAATTCACCTTTTATTGATGATGAAAATGAAGTTCCAATTTTGACCTCTTTTATCTCTTTACTATTTCCCAGATTTATCGTTTCCAATAATTCCTTATGAGGAAGTACTTGTTTCTCCTCTTGTTCTATTTTCCTCAATAGATCTGGAGGTAGACCATAATCCTCAGTATCTTCATTAGCCTCAAAATCACTCGTGCAAATGGGTCTTTCAAAATCGATTTCAGAATTACTGACGGGAAGGTCCTCATATTCCGCATCCGTACACCTGTAAATAGGTGAAGAAGAAACAATATAGGAAAATATATAATGAAAACAAAATAAATAACAAAAATGAAAGAATATGGACACATCAATATGGATAATGCATTGTGCTTGTTATTTATTGAATGAAAATGTTTAAAAAGCCGATTACAGAAAAAACTCTTAATATCTCTGGGTAAAGATAATTAAGATTGCTTTTTTTAAAAAGTATTACTTTGGAATAGACTTAAAAACTATGGGCAACTCAGTCACACTCCAGTTGGTTAGTCTATATCCTAGTGGACAAGGTCGCACCATCCAGCTAGCATTCTCTCTTTCAAATTTGTCTTTCTCAGTCGTGCAGATCTCCACATCAAACATCTGCTCATCCCTATTCACCTGGAATCTCTCGAAGGCTTTCTCTATCATTACGAGCACATCATCAAAATTATTTTCTCCGAACAGAGAACCGACTGAGCGAAAGCTGTGAAGGATAGGTGGGAATGTCATAGGCTCCCATTCAATATCCATACCCGTAAGACGGGCCATCCTCATTTGTCGATTCCTTTCAACTTTTTTTTTTCTCATGGGCCTTCGAAAGATATCCTAGGCCAAAACGATCTTTCTTTCCTTTTACTTCCATTGCTCGAGCCATCCCCTGAAGATATTTCCCGAGACCTTTTCCAGCCCTGCAGCCTTTTCCCACGGTAGTTCTTATCCCCAACCTTGGACAGCCTCGGTTTCAGAATTTTTCATCCTTCAGCGATGAAAACTGCATTTACAAATTCCAAAAACCGAAAAGAACACTCCACGGCATCTTCATTGGGCTGCACATAAGGAGATTCAGTAGATGTGGAGGCTATTATGTCTTCCTCCCCTAATACTGTGACCAACCGGCCCTCCATCACAAATTTCAGCTTTTGGTGGAGAGACGAGGGTACAGCCCCAACTGAATGTATCCACGGCCATCCCAACAAGCATTTATAAGATGGATTTATATCCATGACCTAGAAGTTCACTGTATAAATGCACGGGCCTATCTCCAGAGGAACTTCAATGGTTCCCATAACCTCTCTCCTTGTTCCATCAAAAGCCCTGACCACCGTGCAACTTGGTATCATATAGGATATATCCACTGGCAATTTGGATAGGGTTGTTAAAGGAATCACATTTAGTGAAAAAACATTATCCAAAATGACCATCGGTAATATGTGCCCCTTACAAGTGGTAGTTATATGGAGAGCTTTCGTTGATCCAATACCGTTGGGTGGTATCTCCTCATAGCTGAAAAATATGTAGTCATCGCTGCGATGTTTCCCACCAACCTATCCAGCTTTTCCACTGATATATTATTAGCCACGTATGCCTGATATAATACTCTTAACAGGGCAATTCTGTGTGGTTCTGAATTCAAAAGCAAGGATAAGATTGAGATCCTAGCTGGTTGACGTTGCAGTTGTTCAACCACGCTATACTCACTATGCTTTATAAATTTCAAGAACTCACATGCTTCCTTCTCACATGCTGGTTATTTCAATCTGTTAACCAGGGCTGATCCCCTCTCTGTTTCCTTTGGCAAATCCATCTCAATATGGATTGGCTCGACTACCTTCTTCCCTTTATAAGTTCCTTTGTCTTTCCCTGCTAACCCCTGTTCAACGACCTCCGGAGCATAACACCTCCCACTTCGGGTTAAATGCCCCACACCTGTAATATCCTGCTGGCTTGAAGACCCAGGCATAATCATGCTACAGTCATATTTCCATGGTGTAGCCTTGTTTTCCTTGTATGGAAAGGAAATAGGTGGATCAATGATTAATTTGGGCGCATTTTCTTCATTGACTGGCATAACTTTTTCCTCCGGTTCATCATAATAGATGATTAGGGGTCTTCCTATCCCATAGCCACCTGTATTTTCAATGACTTCTATTTCCCCCTCTATCTCCTCGTAGAATTGGGCTTCCCCACTATCCATCATCCTTTGGACTTTAACCCGAAAGTCACCGCAGTTCTGTATGTCATGGCCTCTACCCTTATGGAACGGGCACCAATTATGCAACCATTTTCAGACTCTCTGTACCTTCCACTAATCCTGCCTTAACCATTTCAACCTATACTATCATCATCGGAGTCTTAACCTCCCCAATATCCATTTTTAATTTTCTGCCCTCTCCGGTCAATATTGCATTTACCTGATTCCCAACATGATTGGGTAATGGATTTCCAGCTACGTTCGGCCCATTTTTTGATCCAAACTTCACAACCCCAGCATTAATCAGGCTTTGGACTTTCTTTTTGAAGGCCAGTCAATCTTCAATTGAATGTCCTTGGATTCCCGCATGGTATGCACAGTTGGTGTTTGCATTGTACCATCTTGGATATGGAGGTGTCAAAGATTTTAGGTACACGGGTGCAACAAGTTCACCCTACAATAGTTTTGGATATAGCTCACCATAGGTGGTAGAAATCGGATCAAATTGGTGATTTGAGGAGATATGCCAGTTGGGAATGGCTGTTGTGGTATATTGGTGTAGGGGAATGGGTTTTGGTAAGGTGGTTGACATTGGGGTAGTAAGGATTATACCCCGGGTATGGTGTGTAAGGTGTCGGAGGTGCATAAGGTGTGGTAGGAGTATAGGGCCTTAGTGGTGTGTATGGTGTAGGAGGCGTATAAGGGTATTGGTTGAAGCTTATTGCATGGGTTTTCTCCTTCTTCTTTGTAGGAAAAGCTCTTTTTGGGGTAGCAGACTCACCCCCTTCCATTTTTTCCATTCTTAATAGTTGACTCAATCATTTCCCCAGATATTACCGTATCTGCAAAATCTTTGGTAGCGCATCCCACCAATTTGTCATAATAGGGTGCTTTCAATGTGTTGATGAAAAGCACCGTGGTTTCTTTGCTAGTTAAAGGGGGCTGCACTTGTGTGGCCAGATCCCTCCACCTCTGCGAATACTCTTTGAAGGTCTCATTGGACCTCTTGTCCATATTCTGTAATGACAGCCTATCCGGTACCATGTCGGAAACATGCTTATAATATTCCATAAAAGACTTGGCCAAATCTGTCCATGAACGAATTTTGGTATGACTGAGTTGATTGTACCATCGGGTGGCTGACCCTGTTAAGCTGTCTTAGAAGCAATGAATAAGCAATTTCTCATTATCTTCATGCCCTGTCATCCTTCTACAGTACATGGTCAGATGAACTGATGGGTTGGTGGTCCCATTATACTTTTCAAAGTCTGGTACTTTGAACTTCGGTGGAATTACTAAATCATGTACCAAGCTCATCTCTTTGGCATCTAGACTACCAAACAACTCTGCTCCTTCCACTGCTCTTAGCCTTTCTTCCAACAACTGATATTTCTTCTGAGATTCAGCGGTTTCGACCCTTTTCAGTTCAATCATTTTGGCCCTTTCCTTTTCTACCATTTCTTCGAAATCTGGAACCTCAACCTCAATTGAATCAACTCCGATGTTACCCTTTTTTGGACCGAAGTTTTGTGCTTCGGCCGCTGGTTGAATATAGATGTAGGAAGCTGCCCCAGTTGGGAGTTCATTTCCCACAGGTTGGGATGTCTGTCCATTTCTCTGTACCACTTCTGGTCGATCCTGCTGATTCACTGCCCCCATTCCAGTAACTGAATCCTCTCTGGGTCATTTCTGCTTCATAATAGTGCTCATCATCTCCATGAGCTTTGTCATATGTTCTCATGTCTCCTCTTGAGACTTAGTCAACTGTTCTTATAGTTCTTTCTGGATTCTTTCCATTCTCTCAATTCTGGCAAGCTGATCGTTTTCCATGGCTTTTGTTCGAGATCGAGTATTGTAAGGGTGTTGGAAATCTAGTTCTTTCTGAGTGCGACCAATTGTACCTTTAGTTTTAAAAACCATGGATTAAAATTATTGACACATTTCTTATTTTTATTTTATAAAAAATGAATAAATGAATGAATGAATGAATCAGTGTTAATGAATGAACAACTAAGTAAATGACTAAGTGTATGAACCTATAATGAATAAATGAATGGACCAATAAATGACTAAGTGTATGAACAATTTATAAAGAATAAATGAATGAATGATTATGAACAAATAAAATATATAAAAGAAAGAACTAGTGAATAATGAATGCATTTAAAGTATTGGCCCCGGGATAATTCCAACCAAACGGTCTTTCATTGATTTCCTGGAACTAAATACGTCAAAGAAAAGATCCCTGATTTAGACAACATGATAACCTATCTCTCCTAAAAACTATTACAAAACACTGGCAACTCCCTCGGATTCCGGACCTTCTTCACTGTCCTCTTTTGATTGCCTTGCTCTTCCACCTGATCCCTACTTGTTCACGACCCTTTGACATGTCAGTAGAAGCATCGTCGTGTAAACTTTCCCTAGCTTGTTTCTCCAGTTGATTTGCTCGGGCTTTCTCGTGTTTTGCTTT
Organism: Fremontodendron californicum; assembly: GCA_030761205.1. Taxonomy (NCBI): domain Eukaryota; kingdom Viridiplantae; phylum Streptophyta; class Magnoliopsida; order Malvales; family Malvaceae; genus Fremontodendron; species Fremontodendron californicum. Next base: position 18,621,149 of record JAULJL010000020.1, on the reverse strand, counting down.
CTCCTTCCAGTAGTTATTCTCCTTCTTGAGGTTTTTGACCTCATGTTCCCACTCCCCGAAAGTTTTGAGAGTTCCCTCAAATCTGAGCTCAAAGCGATACCTCTTATTCTCCAAATGTAATTCCCGAAGATCGTCCTTAACGGTGTCTCTTTCTCTCTTGATCTGTTCCTTTTCTTTTTCCCTAGCTGATTCTCTATTTTTCATGTCCTCAAGCTCTTCTTGCAGTCGGGCAATCTCCTTGCTCATCCGGGCCTTTTCTTTGTCAAATTCCGCTCTTGCGATTTCTAACTCTGATGGCATTTCCCTCGGTGGCGGATTCATGAACTGGACTTCTTCCCCATCTGATATCAGTAGTCTATCATTAACCCTTAATTCCCTCCATACCAGGTAATCAGGTGTGACGGTGTCGGCATATCTGGCCACTTTTATTTGGTGAGTTTTCTTCCATGCTTCAATCACTGCCCGCACTTTTTCGGAATATCCGTCTTTCCCATAAGTGAACTCTGATGATCCTAGATTTTGAGTCACGGGTGTGAATTGCCGAGACTCAACCTGTGTTTGCACCAACAAAGGCGTATAACTCACAGACCCCCAAATTTCGAGTGGTGGAACTCCCGGGTTGTCCCCACATTTGTACATAATCGGCATAGGAACCATCATGGAGCTCTCCAAGTCACCATCTCCCCTTTTAGATTCCGGAACATGTTGACCCATTTCTATTTATTCCCGTCTTTAGGCTAATCATTTTGAAGGAATTCCCTAATCGAAACTAAAGTCTTCATGTACGGTTTGAAGGAAACATTTTCTATCTTCCAAAAGTGACTGTGAATCCAAATATAAAGGAGTTGTACACACCCCTTGATCCTCCCTTGTCTTGCCCTTTTACAAAAATTCAGGGATCGGATAGTTTCAGCTATGATGGCCGGAGATGGGTTGATCTTCTGTTCCAACTTTTCAAAGAAATCAAACACGGCTATATCCACATGACCCAATATCTTCGGGAATATGATTAACCCGTAGATGGCTAGAGCGAAGATGTCCTTGGCTTTTGCTTTGTCGGAACAACCCAATATCAACTGTTGGAGAGTTTCCCACGGAATGCACCCATTTTTCTGCTTTTTGTGTCCACATGACTCTCAACCCATGTTGTATCCATTCCTGTGATCCTTGCCACTTTCTTCTTCAAACCTGAAGGTTTCATTTCCTTCAAATATACTCGATCAGGATTAGGACATTCAATACGTAACAGTGCTGAATATTCTTCGATCAGTGGTGTCATGTCCTCCTTGTTAAAAGTGAAACATCTATAAGCAGGATTCCAAAACTGTACCATAGCCTGAATCAACCCACTATTGACCTGAATTGGAATTAAGAGTGCTATATCTCCATATTTCTGAGTGAAGGCTTCTTTCTCTGATACATTCCACTGATTCCAAATGTCGTCTAACCCTTGAAGATTATTCTGTCTAGGATCCACTTTGACCCTTTCCGGCAATACTGACACATAATCTTTCTTGAGGCAATCATCATCCTCCCTCTGATCTTTTTTCGACCGTGCCCTGACTACTGCATGATCTTCTATCACTGAAATAACCTAACACTCCACGAAAGTCCTTTGGGTTGATAACTATCCCGAGGCCAATAAACTTCAAGTGTATGATGATGTCTATGATGCATGTCAAAGAAAAGAAAACAAAAAGAAATAGATTAGTAAAGAAATGAATTCACAAATATAAAATAAATAACAACATGCTTTAAAAAATGTCTCAAAAATTTAAATAGAGCTTCGGCATTACGACGCCTCAGGGACAAGATAATAATAAAAAAATACGAGCGATATGATGTTCGTTCATCATCACCCAATTTGTATCTAACATATAGAAAGATGGTAAAAGGTTGGAAATATTCCTCCATGTGTTCTTAAGCTTCAGGTATCTAACAGAAATCCGGCATGGCTTCGCCTAGGTTCACTATATGAAGGTGAATCGATTCTAAGGCCCCGAATTGTTCCTCACTGTCGCCGGTGAAGGCTAGTAAGGCACCCCGATAAAAGCGGGTTCAATTCGTTAGAGTATATTTTCCTATGCCCGTACGGAGGATTATCACGAAGGCATTAGGTACTTTATACTCCGGAAGTGTTTCACTAGCCCATACGGAGGATCAATCACGAAGGCATAGTTACTTTACTCCCACTTAAAAGGACGAAACCCGGGTAGAGGATTCATGTTATGCAAATGTAAATACAGTGTGTGCGGAGGAACAAAACAAACCTGTCACCACCTATTCTATAACCCTTATTCTAAATACCCCACTAAAATCAAACAATGTAAAGCATCAGTCAAGCAAACATATAAATATACGCAACCAAATAACTAGAGAACAAATAATAATATGAATGCACATGAATATGGACATATTAAAATATTTTTTTTTATTTTCAAAATTCTCTTTTATTTTTAAAAAAAAATATATGGGAATTAAAATTAAATACCAATTAAACCAACAAAATCGAGACTTAGATAACACACGACTAATTCTAAGCCTGACTCTCTAAAAAAGTCCCTAGTGGAGTCGCCAAGCTGTCGCAACCTAAAAAATAACAAGTCTCATCGCAAGACTTTATTATTCGTTAAGCTTGACATTAAAAAAACCGAGGAAAAGTCGACTTAATTCCTCTAAAAATGAAGGTTTTGAAAATAACCTTGCAAAAGACATGGAGTCGTCACCAATATTTTTTAGCTAGGTGTGATCGGCCACCTATTAAAATCGGTTTTATAAAATATTTTAAAAATTAATTAAAACATTTTTAAAACCAATTTCAAGTCTGCGTTTTAAACCAGAGAAATCAAAGAAACGGGTTCGGGACTCGATTACGTGCAGGGAAGGATTAGCAACCGCACAACGCCCGTATAAAACGGTACCTTATTAATCGTGTGTTATCTCGAATCTCGGTAAAAATTTGGTTTTAAATTTAGTATTTCAAATTAATTCCCAATTTAAAGAAAAATAATTCCATTTTTTAATTGAAAATGATCCAGAATTTATAAACTCAAAATTTTCCTATATTCCCCAACAAACGTGGCAAAATATAAAAAAATTTTATTAGTTTTGGAAAACTTTCCGAATCATTCTCTTTTTTTGAAAGAAAGATATTCCTTTATTAATGATAATTGATGATATTCCCTCCAGCAAACCCGGTAGAGAACTCATGAATTATTTTAACTCGGGAATATCTTTATTTTTTATTGAAAAAATCATTATCCTTTTGAAAACATTTTAAAAGATATGAATATGTATATGCATGACATAAATAAAATGACATAGCAAAATCTAAATAATATAATGCTTCCTAAATGATATGATATAATTTAAATGTTTTAGTATATTCTAAATGAAATGAAATGTCCTAAGTTATATGACATATTCTAAATGAAATGAAATGACCTAGGTAGCATAATATGTTCTATATGAGATGCAATATCCTAAGTCATATGATATATTCTAAATGAAATGAAATATCCTAGGTAACATAATATTTTAAATGAAATAAAATATCCTAAATGACATAATATATCCTAAATGAAATGAAATAACCTAAGTAACATAATATATTCTATATGAAAAGAAATGACCTAAATAACATACATATTCTATATGAAATGAAATGATTTAAATGACATACATATATGGATGATATGGCATATAATTTAAATGACATGGAATATAAACTAATGCTATCATATAATATGCATGGAAATAAAAATGAAAATAATAATGCATGAACATAGTATATGCTAAATAATATAACAAAAAATAATTAAATAAAAAGCATAGGATATCATGAAATATTCCAAATCATATAATAAACAATATAACATAACTCAAAATCATAACAATATCATAGAAATTATCATAGCAAAAATCACATATTATATAAAATGCATGAATATGGAAAATGCAATGCATGAAAATGTATTTTTTCCTTTAATTAAGGAAATCCGTATATCTAAAAAGATATCCGGCTACCTTAGGAAAATATGTCAAATTAAATATTCTAAAACCAAAATACTTTGTGATTGTTTGAAAACAATTTTGAAAAGCTTGAATTAAAAATAAAAACTCGGCTAATTTTTTTAAAATGGCTCTAATTTCCTAAGTTTAAAAATCCGGACTTGACTACCCTTAACCCGAGACTTAAAAGAATCATTTTTAGAGTTTAAAAAGGCTTAGAAACTACCCTAAGTCAGTAGCTAACCTTCCTAATCAGCCCCCTCCAAGTAACTTAACCAAAACAGAAAAATGATTTTTCTTTAAATTCAATTCTGACTCCACTGTCCACTTTAAGCCACGATTTTTTACCCTATTTTTAAAAATTCAAAAAATTCTGAAAAAAAATACTGGAGACTTATGACATGTAAAAATTCACGGGAAAAAATCACCCTAATTTTTTATTAAATATGAATTCCCAGAAAAATCGGGAAAGTACGAGTACTGGGTGAAAAAAAACTGCTTTGCCAAAATACATTTTTGCCTTTGATAAAATCATTTAAAAATCAAAGTAAAAATATTTAAGACTCACAAAATGACTCAAAAACAGTAGCTAGGACTTTTTGAAAGTTAGATAAAAATGGGCTAAGTAAAAAAATCACAAAGGTATAATAATCAACTTGACAAAACTTAATTTTCCACAAGTGTGCTCAAGAGAGCATGACTTTGAACCATTAATTGGCCTAAGTCATTATTCAAGTGGCATGAACATGAAATGCATGAAACAAATACAGCAAGTATAGTGCTTGAAATGCATGAGTTTAAACCTAAATGTCATGAAAAAATGCATGGCATTCATATAGTGACCTAGACCTAAATGAACTTGCATGACATTTAATGCAACCTAGACCTAAAATGCATGAACATGCATGGCAAATAAACCAAACCTAATAACTAAAATATGCATGGCATTTTCACAAACATAAAGCATGCTTAAACCAAAAACTCAAATAAATATCATGCAAATGCTAACCTATCAACTAACATGGCAAGAATGCACATACAATGCAAAAATTCAAGGAGTGGCCGAATGGCCTATAGTTTCTAACAAGCATGGCATTTTCACAAACACTTGGTATACTAACATGAAAAACTAAATCAAATGTCATGCAAATGCAAAACCTACCAACTAACATGGCAAAAATGCAACACACAATGCAAAACACATGGAGTAGCCGAATGGCCTCAAGCTCCAACAAGCATGGCATTTTCACAAACACTTGATATACTAACATGCTCAACTAAAATATAACACTCAAAACATGCAAACACAAAGTAGAAATACTAAAACCAAACAAGCATTTTCACAAACACTTGATATACTAACATGCTCAACTAAAATATAAAACTCAAATCATGCAAAAACCACACAAGCATTTTCACAAACACTTGATATACTAAATCTAAATCACCAACAAATTTAAACATTATGAAAACAGAAAATTAAAAATGCAAGAACATGATATTTAAATCATAAATGGCAACAAACAAAGCAACCAAATTAAAATATGACTCAAGTATGAAATAGAATAACACTTTAAACATCAAGATTAAAGAAAATAATAATAATAACATGATAAAATAAACAAAACAGCAACTTAAATAAAGAATGTAGGCCATTCGGCCATGGTGAGAAATTGTAAAAAAATTGTAAAAAATATATTTAAGAAAGAGATGAAGAAAGAACTTAAGAAGAACAATGAAAAAAAAAACATTTATTTAAAAAGGAAACTCACCAAATAGTAATCAAAATAGCAAAAACAAGAATGAAAAATCAAGAAAGTGCAAGAGTTGGTGCTCAAGAGCAACCTCAAGAAGCTATATTTCAAGCTTTATCTCTTCAAACTTTCCTTTCTTTTCTAAACTTTTCTTTTTTGCTTTCAACCAAGGAGAGAAAAACTAAGAAAAACTAAGAGCAATCAGCAAAATGAAAGTGTGAAATGAAAATTTTGACCTCCCCTACTAGAGCTGGCCGAACCCCCTCTCCCTCCTTAAGGATGTTGTCATTTTTTTTAACCAATTTTCCATCAAATGGCTAATAATTCAAGGTGAAAAAATCATGAAATTATCACCCTTAGATTAGCATATCAGCTGTCCCAAATTACAGTTGTTCAAGAATAATGTTGACACTCTCTCTTGGCCTATGTGGCTTAATCACCATGGCTTGATCAAAGAGAATCTCTAACTAACTCTTAATTTTTGGCCATTTGATTGAAAAATCAGAAGCTTCCTCCTTCCTTTGGCCCTTGGCAGGCTAGAACTTCTCTTTTACATCCCAAGTCTGATTTTTTGAAAGGCCCAAAGAAGCCCTTTTCGGTTTCTTAGGTGAAATGACCGTTTTACCCCCCAGATGCAAATAAATATCAAATGGACGCCAAATTCAATTTTTTTTAATACTTTCAAAATAATAAAATATTGAATTCTGGAAGTTTTCAAAATTTTTTGAGTCCGTTTTCTATTTATTTGGATTTTTTCTTCCAAAAATACCCTTTTATGCCCTTACATTTTACCATTTTTAAAACGAGCTCCAAATCAAAATTTTTCTTCACCAATATCTTCCAAATAATTTTAAAGTGTGATCTGAAAGTTTTCATAATTTTTGGAGCTCATTTGTTATTGTTTCGGGATTTATCTGCTTGAATTACTGCATAGGAGCTCGGGATTTGGCCATTTTGCAAACGAACGCCGAATCAAGATTTTCTTTCGCCAATATCTTCCAAATAATTTAAAAATGAGATTTGCAAAATTTCAGAATTTTTGGAGTCCATTTGCTATTTTTTCGAGATTTTTCTTCTTGAATTACTACATAAGAAGCCCGGGGATTTGGCCATTTTGTATACGAACTCCGAATCAAGATTTTCTTTTGCCAATATATTTCAAATGATTTAAGAATGATATTTGCAAATTTTCAGAATTTTCGGAGTTCATTTGCTATTTTTCCCAAATTTTCCAATTCTGCCCTTTTATCTTTGAAACCCGGTTTTGCTCAAAACAAGTTCAATTTTCAGATTTTCTTCAAGCTGAGCCTTGGGCTGTCCCTTTTTAATCATTCCTCATCCATTGGGGGCTTTGGTCTTACCAAGTCGGGCCATTTCTGTGATTCTTCTCGATTTCACCGAAATCCACTAAAAACCCTAATTCTCGATTTTCTCCCATATTGACTTTTCTTTCGGTTTTTGCAAATGGCTTCACCATTACCCATATTCACTGCTTATCTTTCATTTGGAACCTTCAATTTTGACCAATTTGATCGTTTAAGCACTTTTCCTCAAATTTCTCGGATTAGGGTTTCCTTTCTATTGAATCTCAAAATCCCAACTTCCGAACTCCATATCTTTCAATGTAGACCTCAGATTATCAAAATTCTTTCACCATTTTTCAATTGAACTTAAAATCTTGATTTTGAAAGTGGGTTGACTTTTTCAGTAATTGACGTCTCGGGGTTGACTTTTTCGGGGTTGACTTTTTTCAAGTTTGACTTTTTATGTTCGCCCTCTTAAACTAAGTCTCGGAGTACCACCTGCAGGATGAAAAAAGTCTTTTCACATTTTGAAACCTCAATTTAGGAAGAAAACATACCTATTTTAGTGGTCCGAGCAAGATTAGGTGTCTACACACACTATACTCATTATGTTTTATGAACTTTAAAAACTCGCAAGCCTCATTTTCATTCACTGGCTCTTTTATCTTGTTAACCGGGATTGATCCCCTTTCTACTTCTTTTGACAAATCCATCTCAATAGGGATTGGTTCAGTTTCTTTTTTCCCTTTGTCCATTCCTCCATCATTTCTTGTTGATCTCTGTTCAACAACCTCAGGGGCATAACACCTTCCACTTCATGTTAAGTGTTCCACACCTGTAATATCTTGCTGACTTGAAGACCCTAGCATAACCATGCTGCAGTCATATTTCCATGGTGCAGCTTTGTTTTCCTTGTATGAAAAGGAAGAGGGCAAATCTATGATTAGCTTAGGCGTAATTTCCTCAACAATCGGAGTAGTCTTCTCTGGTTCATCGTAATAGATGATCAGGTATTCCTATTCTGTAGCCAGCCGAATTCTCAATAACCTCTACTTCATCCTCTATTTCTTCATAAAATTGGGCTTCCCCCTCATCCATCATCTTTTGGACTTTAGCCAGAAAGTCCCGCATTCCTGTATGATATGACCTTTACATCCATGGAACAAGCACCAATCCTCCACCCTGTTTGCAACCATTTTTAAACTGTCACCATCCTCCACCATTCCCGCTTTTACCATTTCGACCCACACTTTTATCATTGGAGTCTTGACTTCACTGACATGTCTTTTCAACCTTCTTTCTTCCCTTGTCAATACTGCATTTACCCGATTCTTAGCATGATCGGGTAATTGATTTCTTGCTACATTCGGCCCATTCCTTGTCCCGAACTTCACCACCCTAGTATTAATCAAATTTTGGACTTTTTTCTTCAAGGCAATATAGTCCTCAATTGAATGCCCTTAGATCCCTGCGTGATATGTGTAGCTAACATTTGTGTTGTACACCTTGGATATGGTGGTGTCAAAGGTTTTAGGTATACAGGTGCAATAAGTTGACTCTGCAACAGTTTAGGATATAGCTCATCATAGGTGGTAGGAATCGGATCAAACTGGGGTTTTTGATCATTCCTTGGTGAACGTTGATCGTTGCATCCAACACCTTGAGTGTTTGGGATAGTGTTTCGGGGAAGATTTATCTGTGGGGATATGCCAGTTGAAAAAGGCTGTTGTGGTATATTGGTATAGGGAAATGGGTTTTGGGTAAGATGGTTCACATTGGGGTAGTACGGATTATACCCCGGGTAAGGTGTGTAGGGTGTAGGAGGTGCATAAGATGTAGGAGGAGTATAAGGCCTGGGAGGTGTATATGGTGTAGGAGGTGCATAGGGATATTGATTGAAGCTAACTGCATAGGTCTCCTCTTTCTTCTTTGCAGGGAAAACCCTCTTCAGGGTAGTAGACTCACCCCTTTCCATTTTCCCTTTCTTAATGGCAGACTCTATTATCTCCCCGGATATCACCATATATGCAAAGTCCTTGGTGGCACTCCCCACCAATTTATCATAATAAGGTGCTTTCAGGGTATTGATGAAAAGCACTGTAGTTTCCTTGTTGGTCAAAGGAGGTTGTACTTGTGTAGCCAGGTCTCTCCATCTCTGAGAATATTCTTTGAAGCTTTCAGTAGCTTTCTTTTTCATGTTTTGCAGAGTTAGATAGTCAGGCACCATGTCCGTCACATGCTTGTTATTGTTCCATGAAAGCTTTGGCTAGATCTATCCAGGAACGAATCTTAGTATGGGTAAGCTGGTTATACCATCGAGTTGCGGACCCTGTCAAGCTATCTTGAAAATAGTGGATAAGCAATTTTTCATCTTCATCATGTCCTGTCATCTTTTGGTAGTACATGGTCAGATATGCTAATGGGTTGGCAGTTTCGTTATATTTTTCGAAGCCTGGTACTTTGAACTTTGGAATCACCAGACCGTGCACTAAACTCATCTCTTTGGCATCTAGACTACCAAATAGCTCTGCCTCTTCAACTGCACTCAATCTCTCCTCCAGCAGCTGATATTTTTCCTGGGATTCTGCCATTTCAACCTTCTTTAACTCGGCTATCTTTGCCTTTTCCTTTTTAGCCAGTTCCTCAAAGTCTGGAACATCCACATCAATTGGACCAATCCCAATGTTACCCTTTTTAGGACCAAAATTTTGTACCTCAGCCGCTGGTTGGATGTAAACATAGGATGCTACCCCAGTTGGAAGTTCATTTCCCACATGTTGGGATGTCTGGCCATTTTTATGTACTACCTCAGGTCGGCCTTCCTGGTTTACTACCCCCATTCCTGTAACTGAATTTTCCCCTAGCCATTTCTGCCTCATCATGGCATTCATCATTTCCATGAGTTTAGTCATCTATTCTCATGACTCCTCCTGAGACTTAGCCATTTGTTCCTGCAGTTCTTTCTGAGTTCTTTCCATCCTTTTAATTCTAGCAAGCTGATCGTTTTCCATAGCTCTCGCTTGAGATCGAGTTTTGTAAGGGTGTCAAAAATCTGATTCTTTCTGAATGCGACCAATTGTACCTTTAGTTTTGAAAACCATGAATTAGAATTTGTTGACACATTTTTTTTATTTTATAAAAAATGAATGAATGAATAACTAAATGTTAATGAATGAACAAATATGTAAATGACTAAGTGTATGAATATGAATGAATAATTATAAAAAATAAATTAATGGACAAATAAATAAATGACTAAGTGCATGAATAATCTTACAGTATAAATGTATGAATCACTATAAATATGAATGAATGAATGAATGAACAAACAAACAAACAAAGAAGAAATGAATAATGAATGCATTTAAAAGTATTGGCCCCGGGATAATTCCAACCAAACGGTCTTTCATTGATTTCCTGGAACTAAATACATCAAAGATAAAAGATCACTACTTAAGACAATCTGATAATCTGTCTATCCTAATTCAAAAATGCTATTACAAAACACCAGTCCTATAGCAACTCCCTCGGATCTTGGACTTTTTTTACTATCCTCTTTTGATTGTCTTGCTCTTCAATCTGACCCCTACTTGTTCATGGCCCTTTGACATGTCAGCAGAAGCATCACCGTGTAAGCTTTCCTTAGCTTGTTTCTCAGTTGATTGGCTCAGGCTTCTTCATGCTTTGCTCTCTCTTTCCAATAGTTATTCTCTTTTTTGAGGTTTTTGACCTCTTGCTCCCATTCCCTGGAAGTCTTGAGGGTCCCCTCAAATCTGAGCTCGAAGCGGTACCTCTTGTTCTCCAAGTGTAATTCCTGAAGATCGCTCTTAGCAGTGTCCCTTTCTCTCTTGATCTTTTCTTTTTCTCTTTCTCGAGCTGATTCCCTATTTTTCATGTTCTCAAGCTCTTCTTGCAGCCGGGCAATCTCTTTGCTCATTTGGGCCTTTTCTTTTTCGAATTCTGCCCTTGCAATTTCTAACTCTGATGGCGCTTCCTTAGGTGGTGGACTCATGAACTGGACCTCTTTTCCATCTAATGTCAACAACCTATCATTAACCCTCAATTCCCTCCACACCAGGTAATCAGCTGTGACGATGTCGGCATATCTAGCTACCTCCACCCGATGAGTTTCCTTCCATGCTACTACAATCTCACGTACCTTTCCCGAGTATCCATCTTCGCCATAAGCAAATTCCAAATTACTAAGGTCATGGGTCGTAGGAGTAAACTGACGGGATTCCGATTGTCTTAGTACCAGCAGTGGTGCATAGCTTACTCCTCCCCATACTCCCAATAATGGAACAGAAGCTTTATCTCCACACTTGTACAATGTCGGCATAGGAGCTATCCATGGAGCTCTCCAAATTATCATCTTAGCCCTGATATTCCGAAAGATGTTGATCCATTGTTCCTTAGTCCTATTTTCAAGCCAATCCCTCTTAAGAAATTCACCAATTGGTGCAAAAGACTTCTAATACGAGCGAAGAGGGACATTCTCCTATTTACAAAAATGGCTCTAAACTCATATGTAAAAAAGTTGTATACAACCTATAAAATGCCCTTTTCCTTTCCGTCTACAGAAATTCAGATATTGGATTGTTTCTGCTATAATTGTCTGGGCTGGGTTTATCCTCTACTCAAGCCTCTCAAAAATATCAAATACCGCCACATCCACATACCCTAATGTCTTTGTGAAGATAACTAAACCATAGATAGCCAAAGCAAAAATATTCCTAACTGTCTCCTTTCTTGAATGGCTGTAGATTAAGGTCTATAAAATATCCCATGATATACAGTAGCTTACCCCTTTTCGGACAACATGACTTTCGACCCAATTTCTTTCCACTCCCAGAATCTTAGACACTTTTTTCTTGAAACCCGGTGTCTTTGTATCTTTCAAATAAATACGGTCAGGAATAACGTTCTCAATATGCAGCAAAGTTGAATATTCCTCTATGGTTGGAGTCATATCCTCTCGGTTGAAAGTAAAACACCGGTAAGCAGGATTCCAGAATTGCACCACGGCTCGGATTACTTCATTACTGACCTTAACTTGAACTAACAGTGCTATGTCCCCATAAGTCTGAGTGAAGGCTTCTTTTTTTGATATATACCATTGATTCCATATATCCATCAATTCCCAAAGATCATTTTGCCTTATAACAAGATCAACCTCAGCTGGCAATACTGACACATATCCCATTTTCAAACATTCCCCATTATCCTGCTGACCTTTCTCGAACTGTTTCCTAACCTCTAAATGCTTCTCGACCACTGAGACATTCTGACCTTCCATGGAAGCCCTTATGGTTGAATATTATACCGAGACCAATAACCTTCCATGTGCAAAAATGATGACAAGAATGCAAAAAAACAACAACAAAAAGAAAATGAATTAGTAACGGGAATAAATTCGAATAATACAAAAAAAATATATATAATTCAAAACAATAATTATCCCTGAGGATGCCAACAACATTTCGGCATTATAACACCCCTGGGACGAAACACCAACACTTATTACGGGCATCGTGATACGTTCATCATTGCTCGATTTTCAAAAATAAACTTATTCGGAAAGTAGTATAGAAGGTAAAAGGATTGAAAATATTCCCCCATGTGTTCTTAACTTCGGGATATCTAATAGGAAATCCGGCATGGCCTCACCTAGGTTTACTATATGAAGGTGAATTAGTTCTAAAAGCCCGGAATTGTTCCTCACTATCGGTGGTGAAGGCTAGTAAGGCACCCCGATAAAAGCGGGTTCAATTCGTTAGAGTCTATTTCCCTAGCCCATGCGGATTGTTAATCAAGAAGGCTTAGGTAATTTAGTACTCCGGAAGTGTTTCACTAGCCCATGTGGATTGTTAATCATAAAGGCTTAGTTACTTTGCTCCCACCTAAAAGGACGGAACCAGGGTATGGGGCTCATGATATGCAAAATGCATGTGTCGTGTGTGAGGAGAAATAACAAACCTTTCACCACCTATTCTACACCCCTTATTTTAAATGCCCTAACAAGATCAAACAATGTAAAGTATCAATTAAGCAAAGAATAAATATACACAACAAAATAACCAGAGAACAATAATATGTATGCACATGAATATGGACATATTTAAAAATATTTTATTATTTTCAAAATTCTCCTTTTTATTGAAAAATGTGAGAATTAAAATTAAATACCAAATAAAAACCAACAAAACCGAGACTTTATTTTCTCTTAAAAATCGAACTCGATTTCTTAAGACGGGTCGAGCCTTGATTAATCAGGGAATTTCAGTTAAGGACAAATTTTATGTTTCAAACAAAGCTGCACCAAGATGAGGTAAGGCCTCGGTACTTCTGTCGAGGTATTATCTTCTCCTGCAAATCAAACTCGTTTCCTTAAGTCGGGTCGAGCCTTGATTAGTCGAGGAATTCAATTTAAGGACAAATTTCTTTTATTTTATTTTATAGTTTACAAAAAATAAAAATCAAAATCAAAATAAAAAAAAATAAAAAAAAATATATCAATCCAAAAAATAGAAATTCCCCTTTCTATCCTTCTCATGTGATTTCACTGACTGGACAAAATTATTGTCTAGTTTATCTTTGCTTGATTTTCTGATTCCTGATTCTCAGCAATAGTCAAAGAGGGGCAGCTGTAAACACCTAATTTTGTTCGGGCCCCCTAAATCGGGCAAATTCTGCTTTTCAACTCCCCAGAACGCAAGGAGACTTCCACCGTTCCACATATAGGTCCCCAAGATTTTGTTTCGGAGGTCAATACAAAAAGTCAACTTAGGAAAAGTCAACCCCAAAAAGTCAACCACTAAAAAAGTCAACTCTCAGTCAAAATCAAGATTCGAAGTTGAATTGAACAATGGCGAAAGAATTTTGATAATCCGAGGTCTACAACGAAAGATATAGAGTCCGGAAGATGGGTTGCGAAAATTTAGTGTAGGGGAAGACCTAATTCGGTAAATCTGGGGAAAATTTCAAAGATGGCCCAATTCGGTGAAATTGAAGCTCCCAGTTGATAAAGGATGAATAAACAAAGATAGCCCTAGGCCAGTTTGAAGTGGATCCCAAGAAAGAGTCGGTTAGAGCAAAAACGAAAAAACGAGAAAATTCTCGAGTTTGAAAAAGGGAAAACTAAATCGGAGGGGAATTTGACAGTAAAAATTGGGCGTTTTCGGACCAACGCAAATTCAATATAGGAAAAAGGAAGTGGAAAAAGAAAATCTGGAAATCTGACCCGTTTTGAGTAAAACCGAGCTTTCTAAGGTTGAAGGGTAATCTCAAAAAATCTCAAAGATAATTTCGGGAAAAATAGCAAACGAGCTCGAAAAATTATGAAAACTTCCAGATTTGAGTTTTATAATTGTTGGAAGAGATTGGTGAAGAAAAATCCAAAATCGGAGCTCATTTGAAAAATGAAAAAGTTCAAGTGCATTAACCCGAAATTCCAAAAGATAATTCCAAAAAAATAACAAACAAGCTCGAAAAATTATGAAAACTTCCAGATCCAAGTTTTATAATTTTTGGAAGAGACTGGTGAAGAAAAATTCGAAATTGGAGCTCATTTGAAAAATGGCAATGTTCAGGTGCACTAACATGAAATTCCAAAAGATAATTTTGAGAAAAATAGCAAACTAGCTCGAAAAATTATGAAAACTTCTAGTTCTGAGTTTTATAATTTTTGGAAGAGATTAGTGAAGAAAAATCCAGAATCAGAGCTCATTTGAAAAATGGCAATGGGTGCACTATCCCGAAATTCCAAAAGATAATTGCACGAAAATAGCAAACGAGCTCAAAAAATTATAAAAACTTCTAGATCTGAGTTTTATAATTTTTGGAAGATATTGGTGAAGAAAAATCCAGAATTGGAGCTCAAATGAAAAAGGCTAAATTTGGGAGGCACTAAACCGAAATTTTAGAGAAAAAACCTGGGAAAATAGCAAATGAGCTCAGAAAAATGTGAAAACCTCCAGAAACAAGTTTTATATTGAATGGGATGAGTTGGAAAAGACAAATCCAAAATTGGGGTCCTTTTGCAATTAAATTAAGTTCGAGAGCTAAAAAGGTAATTTTATCGAAGAAACCAAAAAAAGGGCCAATTTTGCAAAATTAAAAAGGTGAAAAAAATGAAGGAATTCTGGAATATCTCAGGCCCTTGGCCAACCAGCATAGGAGAAGGGTGGAGATGTGATTAAATTCATCCAATGGTCACTATCACATTACAAGATGTCATTTTTACTATCTTGAAAGTGTCCTTGCCCATCCAATGGCCTAGGTGATTTGCAGAAAGATGAGTACATCCTTCAATGGCCAAGATCAGATTGCAAGATGACATTTTTATTGTCATGAAAATATCTTTCATCCAATGGTTTAGATTGATGGAAAAAAAAGATGAGTACATCTCATCCAAGGGTTAAAAAAATCAAAGCACACACACACTCACTATCGTAGCCCTTGGCCGTCCACTATTAAAAGGGGGAAGGCTTCATTTTTCATATAGTTAGTTATCTTTTAAAGATCATAGGCAGTAGCTAAATTGAAAGGAAGAAAAAAGAAAACTTTTGAAGAGAAAGCTAGCTTGAGAAAGCTTTGAAGGTAGCCATTAGCACCTTTCTCATGCATTTTTCTTTCATTTCCATGTTTCTTCTTTTCTTTTCCCTGTTGGTTATGGTAGGATAGGTTTCTTTGATGGATTAGTTTTCAATAACAAATAAAAACAAAGAGGTTGAAAGGCTTCATGATCTTGATAAAATCAAGTGATTATGGTTAGGAGAGGGTTATGCCCATTGTACCAACCATGGAGCTCACCTCTATTTTCTTATTTTACTTGCTGTTTTTTTTTTTGATATATATCTTTGTTATATTATGTTTTTCATACCAATTATATTCATGTCTTTGCATCTTGTCTCTATGTCATATAGCATTTTAGGTCATGTCATTTTTTTTTGGCATTTTAAGCATGCTTTGCATCATGCATAAAACCATGTCATATTCGGCCATATCTTGCATTTTTACCTTGTCATGCTTAGCATTTTAGATCATGCCATGCTTTGCATTCTTAGCAAGCTTTGCATCATGCATAAGACCATGTTACATTCGGTCATGCTTAGCATTCTTGCCATGCATCATATCTTGCATCTTTAGCATGCTTTACATTGTGCATAAGTCCATGTATCATTTGGTCATGTCTTGCATTTTTCCATGCCATTTAGATTTAGGTCATTTTTCATGCCATACATCTACATTGCATTTTAGGTCATTTGACCATGATGTCTCCATGCTCATTTCCATGTCATTTAGCTAGGTCACATGCTATATCATTTTCCACATCATTGGTTATTTTTTATATGCCATTCATTTAGCATGCTAGGTTATTTTGGCTGTCATTTAGAACCTAGGTCATGCATATGCCATGCCACATATTTCATGCATTTAACTTTCTGTTTGTTCATGCATTTCATGCATTCCCACTTGATTTTTGACTTAAGCCAATCAATGGCTCAAAGCCAAGCTCTCTTGAGCATGCTTGTAACAGATTATTAGTTTAGATTGGGTATTCTAACTTTGTGATTTTATTTCACTACTCATCCACAGTCAAAATAATTTGACTTTTTTACCACATGCAGTAGTCATTTAGGGGATGCCATAGTATTTTTTTCACGATTTTTGGATTTTTTTTATCATTGTTGAAAAATGGCTTTTGACAAAGCAATTTTAACTCACTATTATGACTTTTGGTAAAATTTCGGTCTAGGTTCCATTGCTCCAAAAATTAAGCTGATTTTTTCCCATGTAGAAAAACATGTTATAGATTTACCCTAATTTTTTCAGAAGTTTTTGAAATTTTCTAAAAGGGTAAAAAAATTGGGCTTCAAAACTGGTTGTGGGAGTCAGTTTCTTTTTCAAGAAATAATAATTTCCTGTTTTTAATAGTATAGTAAAAGGGGCTGACTTTAGCTACTGTCTTAGGATGATTTTCATACCATTTCAATAAAAAAAAATTGATTTTCTAAAAGTTGAGTCAAGGGTGTTCAACCCGGATTTCAAAACTAGGAAAAACTAGACCTCTTTTTTTAGGGAGGGGTTCAATCATTTCTTTTAAAATTGAAAATTTTTTTACCCGAATCCAAATTAGAAAATCCAACTTAGGTCTCTTCCAAAGGTAGTCGAATACCTTTTTAGGTATACATATGTCCTTGCTTCATGGGAGAAATACATTTCCATGCATTGCATTTTCCATATTCATGCCTACTCCATGACACTTAATTTTTGCTATCTTAGTCATATGGATTCTATATGTGTGAACATTCCATAGAGATGTCATTGCTTTGATTTAAATTTCATGTTGTCATCTTGATTATGATGTAAACATGAATATTCCATGATAATGTCATTTATGTGCTTTTTGCCTTGTCATCATTTCTTTTGCCATTCATTATTATCCTATGTCATCAAGAATTTGCCATGTCATTCATGTTCATGCCATGTCATTCATTTAGTATGCAATGTCATTCTTATCCCACGACATCATGTCGATTTTATTCACATGACATTCATTCTTATGCCATGTCATTTTGTATGCCATGTCGATTTCATTCACATGACATTCATTCTTATGCCATACCATTTGTATGCTATCCATTCATATGTCATGTCATTCATGCATATGTCATGTCCTTAATTCATGCCATTTATTCTTTTGGTTATGTCATTTAAATTTTGTCATAGTAAATTGCTTGCCATGCCATGTTATTTATGCATGTTTTAATTGGTATATTCGTGATTATTCAACTTTTTGAAAATTGATGTTTTTCAATAAAATAAGGTTATTCCCGAGTTAAAATAACTCATGAGTTCTCTGCCCGGTTGCCGAAGAGGATATCATCAATTATCATTAACAAAGGAATATCTTTCTTTCAAAAACAAGAATGATTCGGAGATTTTCTAAGTAAATAAAAATTTCTATGTTTTGTTGGGTCTACCGAGGAATATAGGAAAATTTTGAGTTAATAAATTCCGGATCATTTTCAACTAGAAATGGGATTATTTTTCTTTAAAATGTGAATTATTTTAAAATATCAATTTCAAAACCGATTTTTACCGAGACTCAAGATAACACACGACTAATAAGTAACCGTTCTATACAGACATTGTGGGGGTGTTAATCCTTCCCCACACGTAATCGATTCCCGAACCCACTTCTTTGATTTTTCTAGTTTAAAAGCACAGACCTCGAAATTGGTTTTAAAAAATGATTTAACTAATTTTAAAATATTTTACAAAATTGATTTTAATAGGTGGCCGATCACACCTAGCCAAAAAAGATTGGTGGCGACTCCATGTCTTTTTTGAGGTTGTTTTCAAACCCTCATTTTATTTCAAGAGAAATTAAGTCGTCTTTTCTTCTGTTTCCCCCAATGTTACACTTAACAAGCAAAAATGTCCTGCGATGGGACGTTGTTGGTTATTTTTTAAGTGGTTGCGACAGAAAACCAATGAGACCTTCACTGAATTCCTAACTCAGTGGAGAACCAAAGTAGCCCTACTGACAATGATATAAAAATATTTTAAATGAAACTAATTAAATTAATCAAAACATATTATCAAAATAAATATAAAAGTAAATAAACATATTTATTTATATATGATATTGCATTATTTTCATTAATGTATCATTGTTTAATTCATTGTTATAAGACGTATTTATGTATTCGTATCTAATATTTTTTGAATCATTTTTAACCGACTCTGCAAGTTTAAAATTTTAAATAACAGATGAATCAAACATGTGGATACATATCAGTATCCTATACCGATATCCGAGTCAATGTAATATAAGGTGTGGAACAGATTACAAAGGTGGATGGACCAACTTCTATCTTTTGCAAGTAAGGCAGTCTTGATTCAAGCCATTGCACAAGCATTACCTTTGTATTCTATGAATTGTTTCCAATTTTGTTAGGGATTCGTGCATGAATTAAATATGATTATTGCAAAGTTCTAGTGGGGCGATAGGAGTGAAAAGAAAAGGATACATTGGATTTGTTGGGACTCATTGTGCATCTCTAAGATGGATGGGTCTGGGCTTTCGAGATTTTGAAACCCTTAATCTTGCTCTTTTAGCAAAACAATGTTGCTGACTAATTCAACAGGATAATACTTTGTGTCATAAAGTCTTGAAGGTGAGGTACTTTCCCAATGGCTCTTTATTGGATTTTGGTTTAGAGTCAAATCCATCAGTTGCATGGAGGAATTTACTACCTAGGAGAGACATATTGGTAGCAGGTTTAAGATGGAGCGTTGGGATGGTTTTAGCATTAATGTTTGGTCTCATAAGTGGCTGAATAAACCTCCCCTTTATAAGCCTACATTTCAAGATCATGGTAACAATGAGGTTTTCAAGGTAGCTGACTATAGATACTTGATTTTCTGCTACTAGTATATTATCCCTTCTTAGAGAAAAATAAAATTGTTTTACAGGAAATTGCACTTTCGCGTATTATAGCAAAGGTGTTCCAGAACAAGTAATAAGGTCACTTCACTATAAGTTCTTTCACGGGAACAGCTCTTATTTAGAACAGCTCCTATTCAGACAGATCTTGTTCGGAACAGCTCCTGTTCGGAACAGCTTTTGTTCGAAACAGCTTCAGTTCAGAAAAGCTCATGTTCGGAACAACTCATGTTCAGAACAGCTTCTGTTGAGAATAGCTCATGTTCAGAACAGCTTCTATTCGAAAATTAAAACAACTCTTGTTCAGAACAACTCCTATTCAGAACAACTCATGTTCAGAATAGCTCCTGTTCGAAAACAACACTTTCATGGAACAAGTCATTCACAGAACAATACTCTCATGGAAAAAGACCTTTATCGAGAAGTATTCTACAAAAGACGTTCCACCTGATACTACTTCACCAAAATAGAAGAAGTGGAAATAACCTCGGAATATGGTAGGGTTCTTAAGTTAATTTCACTACTGGGATGTTCTGGAGAGCTTGGCTTGGTGGATCAGACATGGAAATAGTTAAGAGATCTCCTCTTAACTTTATTTGAAGTATGAGTGTTTCTCTCTTCCTTTCAAAAAGAGATAGTGAACTCTTGCTCACTATTCACCATTACCAATAACAATCTAAATTTTCATCAAACAAAGCATTAATGCCTTAGTAACTAACCATTTCTATCATTATTCCTATTCAATGCATGTGATATATAACTCATATTCTTGACACCTATAAATAGGAGCTCCCACAACTTATTTGGGGACTTCGAGCATTAGAGAAAACTTTCTCTCTAAAGTTCGCTCTTCAATTCTCTCATCTCTCATTTCTTTCTCAGCCTTGTTCTTAGCTATACTCAACCTCGCTCTTCCATCTCCTTACTCCCTCCGTCTTAACTACCGCCACCTGTCGCTGCGCTCAGTATTTCAGGGTCTGCTCCAGTCTTCCTCTCTGTCGTCTCTCGGTAACAGCTTGTTTCACTTGTTTGCAACACTTTCTCTCCCTACCAAAGAACCCTCTACATTTTGGCGACTCCATTAGGGGGAAGTGATTGCATTAGGTGAAATTCTTCAACACTTAACTTACCAGAAGACATGGACAACCCCTCCGGAAGCCAGAATGCTCCAATTCCTGCTTACTTCCAAGGGCTGATGAACATGATTCAAACCTCCCAAGAAAGGATGCAAACTTTAGAAGAGAACAACAGGCAAATAATGGAAACCATTTCCAAACTTGCATCATCTTCCACAACTCCTCAAATTCAACCTGTGAATATCAATAGAGGTGGAAATATTTCTGACGTAGCTACTCTTCCAAACACTGGTAAAGGAGAAAACACAACTGACAACCTTGTACCATCTGGAAATACTAATGCAATCAATCCTTCTACCAATGTTGCTAGGACTTCCACCACAGTTGCTGGTACCTCTACTAAAATTGCTCCTCAGACTATTTCCCAGGGTTTTGTCGCTAAAGAAGAGCTTCAGAGACTACTTGAGCAAAAGAATAAAATTTTTAGCTTTTTCGAATTTGACCTCAAGTTACCTTATCCCGCTAGGGTGGCTGCTAAGCCATATCCTAAGGACTACACTAGTCCTAAGTTCAAGCAATTCAACGGGAAGATAGGGGATGCTCGTGAAGATGTGATGAAGTTTGTGGAAACCCTTAGAGTAGCTGGGCTAGATGATGATTTGAAGTTGAAAGAGTTTTCCAAATCTCTGACTGGAAAGGCGTACACCTAGTATGTCAATCTTGTTCCTGGCTCTGTTGAGTCTTAGAGTCAGATGTGTAATATGTTTGGAGATAAATTCTTCTCCACTCAAGAGAAGGTTACTATTATTGACTTAGGAAGGGAATATTAAAAGCCAAAAGAACACATGATGATTACATCCAACGTTTTAGAGAGAAAAAAAATTTAGATGTACAAGAAGCTCATGAAGAGAAAGAACTGGTCAACGTGTGCATCCAAGGAATGTTTGATGAATTTCAAATTTATCAAAAAAACTTTTCATCACCTTATTTTTCTACTTTAGTAAAGGCTGCAAGAAAAACCAACAACACTATCATGGGAAATAAGAAACTAATCAATCACTTCCACTAGAGAGAAAGTGCTCTCTTTGCTTCACATGAGGAGAAATCATATAAGAAATCCAAGCTTAGCCATGATAAACAAGTTTCTTCATTTCCATTTCCATGCTCTATGGGAGAGGTTCTTGAACTCCTAAATAAATGCATGAATGAAGGAAGTATACGACTACCAAATTTTGAGCGTTAACCTACTGATGAAGAAAAGACAAGTCCTATATATTATCATTTTCATAGAACCATTGGACATCCCACCAAAGATTGCAATTCTCTAAGAATGATTTACAATGGCAAGATGAATAACATCTTAATGTTGATCTGAAAGGTATGTAAACAGATTTAAATAAGCATCCTTTATTATTTCAAAATGATTCTCTATTAATATTTAAGTACATCTTTACAAGTTTGAATTGTTATTCTGCTTTGCATACATTTTCTTTGTGATCGATACAATTAAAAAATTATCCTTACTACTAAGTTGAAAGCATATCCCTTCACTATAATGAAGAAGAATCTCTTTATTTGAATCAAATATCAAAATAAAATATATACCTAATTATATATTTTTTTTATGGAGAAGTCGTCGTTTTGGTCTCATGCACCGCTTCCGTCACTCCCATATACAAATTCATCCCATGGAGAAGTCAATCGTTGTGGTCTCATGCGCCAGTTTTGTCACTCTCATATAAAAATTCTTCCCATGGAGAAGTCGACTGTTGTGGTCTCATGCACCGCTTTCATAACTCCCATATACAAATTCTTCCAATGGAGAAGTCGGCCGTTGTGTCCTCATACACCACTTTCGTCACTCTCATATACAAATTTTTCTAATGAAGAAGTCGACCGTTATGGTCACATGCACCACTTCCGTCGCTCTCGCATATAAATTCTTTCAATGGAGAAGTCGGCCGTTGTGGCCTCTTGCACCACTTCCGTCACTCCCATATACAAATTCTTCCAATTGAAAAGTCAACCATTGTGGTATCATGCGCCAGTTTCGTCACTCTCACGTACAAATTATTCTCAAAAGGGAAGTTGATCGTTGTGGTTTCATTCGCTACTTCTGTCATTCTCACATACAAATTGTTCTCAAAAGAGAAGTTGATCATTGTGGTCTCATGCACCATTTCTGTCACTCTCGCATACAAATTACTCTCAAAGATAATTGATCGTGTGGTCACATGCGTCACTTCCGTCATTCTCACATATAAATTATTCTCAAAAGAGAAGTTAAATGTTGTGGTTACATTCACCACTTCCATCACTCTCACATACAACTTATTCTTTAAAAACAAGTCAATTATTGTGGTCTCATCCGCCACTTTCATCAATGTCATAGACATATTCTTTCGATTGAAAATTTGACTGTCATGGTCTTAAGCACCACTTTTGTCACTTTTTATATAAGTTCTTCCAAAGGAAAAATTGATTATTGTAGTCTCTTGTGTTACTTTCTTAATGAAAAATACTTATTGTGAGATATCTCAAGAAGTGTCTTTCATGCGATACTACTCTAAGAAATGTTTCAGACAAATTTACATGTCATTCCAAGATGTTTCTCAAGAAATCTTTCAAGATGTGTCATTTCTTGTATGACTCCAAGAAAGAAGCACCTCTCTATAAGTATCTTAAGTATTTCTTATGCATGTTTGCAAGCGTGCCAAGCACCGCTTGTCCTAAGTGTTGTACATGCTAAATATCATTATTCAGGAATGAGGAGTGATACACCATCTTTGCCTACTTGAGAAACGTGAAAAGGTTGACCGCAATTGAGCTTAACCATAACGCGAGAAGGTTGATCGTGATTGAGCTTAGCCATAACGGAAAATAATATTTATAAAGTCAATGACAAAAAAAATACAGATAAGTGTTTATTCATATGCATAAAAATATATATCTTTTATTTTATTTAAAAAAAAACTATTGGCCTGCAAGGAGTCATGACCCTCCGAGGTAAATACACAAGACAACATTTGTCTATTGAAATTGAGAAGCAATGCAAAAAAAAAAAAAAAAGCACAGCAGAACATTAGCAGGTTAATACCTCGCGGGGTAATGACTCGCGAGATGATACCTCGCTTCTCGGGTAATGCCTCACACAATTAGTGCATGTGTGAAACATGAA
Organism: Fremontodendron californicum; assembly: GCA_030761205.1. Classification (NCBI taxonomy): domain Eukaryota; kingdom Viridiplantae; phylum Streptophyta; class Magnoliopsida; order Malvales; family Malvaceae; genus Fremontodendron; species Fremontodendron californicum. The sequence goes on along the minus strand of JAULJL010000020.1, from coordinate 18,597,372 downwards.
ATTTTAAATTTGCACAATTTCGAATTAACAAGTACAACACATCTTTCTTATTTTTATTTGAATAAGTCTACACCATTATTCATCATTATTTTTACTTCATAAATCATTCATTGTTATTGTTCTTTTGAGTTCTTACTTCTTTAATAATCAATCATATTTCAATCACTTTCGTCTTACTAAAATGATTATCACTATCTCACATATTTCCATATAAAAAATACACTTATGTACAAAAGTAAAAGTCATTTTATTTTATTAATTATTACTTTTAGTCATGATTTTTGTGAGTGCTGTCTGCAGGCAACGCACATAAAAGTAGCTCGTAAACAAATATTGAACGCTTGTTGCACTCTGCATTCGTTGTTGCATCTTATTTTTTTGGGCGCGGTAATTTTTGCTACATTTTATTTTATCGGGATGCAGCAATAATTGCTACATTCTATTTTATCGGGATGCAGCAATAATGTTATTCTCTTAATTTTTTGGGTACAGCATCATTACTACGTCCTATTTTATGAGGTACTTGTTGTACTCTTATTTTTTTATATATACGTTGTACTCATTTTTTTGGGCGTAAGATTTGATTATTATTTTAAATATAAAACTAGCATTGGCATATTACTGCTACATTTTAGGGCGCAGCTAATGCTACTCTCCTAATTTTTCGGGTCTAACATTGTTGTTGCACCCTTATTTTTTATATGCGCATACAGCAAACTTGATATTTTTTTGACATGTTACTGTTAAAAAAATTAGCTTTCTTCTATATTAATTTATCATATTTTTGTGTTAACATCCAAATATTTTCATTTGCATGGAGTACTCTTTAATTTTTATCAAAGGTTTTCCATGCAGGGGGCAACAAAGTCAAAGAACTCAACAAAAAAATTTATTCATGTGAATCTTGCATCGTAAATTAATTTCACTCTTTTTTTTATATAACATTTATTTAAATAATGAGATCAAGTCTATTTTGTTTTTTTATATATTATATTTTACTTTTGCTTTCATTACTAGTGCATGAGAACTTCTTCTACTAAAAAAATTCTCATACAGGGGGGGAAATGTAGACACTTGATTTCGGCTGCTAATATATTATCGCTTCTTTAGAGAAAAATAAAATTGTTTTATAGAAAATTGCACTTTCGCTTACAATAGCAAAGATGTTCCAGAACAAGTAATAAAGTCGCTTCACTGGAAGTTCTTTCACGGGAACAGCTCTTGTTCAGAATATCTCCTGTTCGGAACAGCTTCCGTTCGGAACAGCACTTGTTTGGAACAACTAATGTTCAGAACAGCTCATGTTCGGAACATCTCATGTTCGGAACAAATTATATTCGAAACAGCTCTTGTTCAGAACAGCTTCTGTTCAGAACAACTCTTGTTGAGAACAACTCCTATTTGGAACAACTCATGTTCAAAATAGCTCCTGTTCGAAAACAACACTTTCATGGCACAAGTCGTTCACAGAAAAACACTCTCATGGAAAAAGACCTTTACTGATAAGTATTCTATAGAAGACGTTCCGCCTATAGAAGACGTTCCGCCTGACATTACTTCACCAAAACAGAAGAAGTGGAAATAACCCCGGAATATGGCAGGGTTCTTGGGTTAATTTCACTATTAGGATATTCTGGAGAGTTTGGCTTGATGGATCATACATGGTGATAGTTAAGAGATCTCCTATTAACCTTTCCCTGAAGTATGAGTGCTTCTCCCTTTCTTTCAGAAACAGATAGTGGACTCTTGTTCACTATTCACCATTACCAACAACAATCTAAATTTTCATCAAACAAATCATTAATGCCTTAGTAACTGATAATTTCTATCATTATTCTTATTCAATGCATATGATATGTAACTCCTATTCTTGAAACCTATAAATAGGAGCTCCCACAACTTATTTGGGGACTTTGGGCATTAAAGCAAACTTTCTCTCTAAAGTTCTCTCTGCAATTCTCTCATCTCTCATTTCTTTCTCATCCTTGTTCTCAGCTATACTCAACCTTGCTCCGCCATATCCTTACTCACTCTGCCTTAACTATCGCCACTTGCCGTTGCGCTCAGTACTTCAAGGTCTGCTCCAGTCTTCCTCTCCGCCATCTCCTGATAACCTCCTGTTTCACTTGTTTGCAACACTTTCTCTCCCAACCAAAGAACCCTCTACACTGACTTAATAGATCAACATAGTAAGAGATGGAATATTGAGCTGATCAAAGGAGTTTTTCATTCGGATGATGCAGCTATTATAATTAATATGCCATTGAGTAAAGGGACTGTACCAAATAAGTTAATTTGGCATGACTACGTGCTTGGGCTCTTTACAGTTAAATCAACTTATATGGTCGAAAGGAAGCTGCTGGAAAAAGAGGAGTTAACACTTGAGTACCGCTCTCCCATTTTGGAGGTAGTGGGGTCGGCTAGAGTCATGCCTAAAGTGAAGTTTTTTATTTGAAGGCTGCTGATAAGTTCATAAATTACACATTTTATGCCCTTTCTATTCTTAGTTTTCGTTATGTTTTCTATCTTTATTTTGGTTACTTATGTTATCTTTTTCAATTTCAGGTATATTCAAGAGAATGAATCAAAAACATGTCAATTAGGATGTTAAAGAGCTTACAAAACCACAATCACAAGATGGAAGGAGATATCGAAGTCAAAAAGATCAAATTCTTGGTGCAAAGCAAGAAGGCAGATTTGACATCTGGAGCTTGTTGCAAGGAAATCATGATTTTAAAGTATTTATTCAAAGAAACTTCCTCTTGACTTTTGAAACTGATTTGAAGAGCTTTCCAACGGTATATTACTCGCCCAAAATGGATAAGATCATCCAAATTGGCTAAGAAATGACGAGAAGAAGCTATAGCAAAATATGGCAACCAGCAAGCCCGGTGTCGCGACATCGGAATCTAGCACCACGGCACCCCAAAAGTTGAGAATCCAGTGCCTCTGCGCCCGAGGACTTTCCTTAAACATAATTTTGAAGCCCTAATGTTACTTGTGCGGGAAAAAACAATTCTTAGGATTTTGAAACTCTATAAATAGCATATTTTGAGGCACAAATTAGAGATATTTTGAGGAGTCTTCGAGGACAAAATAAAGAGAATAAGAAGAGGAGATCTAAAGGAAAAGATTAGGAGAACAAGCGGAGGAGATTAAGAGGAAGAGAAAGAGAAAGAGATTACTACTAGCCACCATAAAATAGTTTCTTCTTTCTTTTCTTTTTTCTTTTCTTCTACTTTCTTTCTTGTTTAATTTTCTTATGAATATGTTATTGAGGACATCAAGCATGTGTAACTAAATTCTTCTTGTGGTTAAGGGTGATTTCAAAGCCCTATACATGAATGTTAGTTAATAAATTTCAAATTGTCTTTCAACTCTCTTTTGAATTTGTTATATTCTACCGATTACATGTCATAAATTGCTATCTTGTTTATTTAGGTGCGCAACTAGATGAATATTATAGTGATTTGATTACTAGTTTAGTGTTTTGATCCGTAATTTTCAAGATTCCAAAACATAAGTAGCAAATTGTTATCAATGATTATGAGGTTTTTCGTTCAATACAATGTAGAGTATGGCTCAGATTAAATAAACTCTGCTTGTGTGTGTTTATTGCTTGACGTAATCTATCTTTCTAGTTTGAATGCTTTCATTGAATTAAATTTAGAGTGCTTATCCTAGGTTGTTCATTGAAAAGAGATTGGGTAAAGGCTCTTGTTCTTTTTCCCAACGACACAGTAAGGAAAGATTCAAGACAATCTCGCTTGTGTTTTGTCTTAGGGTTATTAAAATTAGAAGAGAGAGTGAAAGATAATTCTGATTATTGATTATATTTCATGTTTAGAGGTGGATAATGATCCCTAACCATACTTTTCATCATTATTATTTGTTATATTTAAACTTATGTTTCTTCAAGTTTTAGTTTATCTTTTAAACTTTGTTATTTTCTTTACATCTCCTAAAACAACCCCCCAAGTTTAGATTAGGTATATAATCATATTAGAATAGAATCAATAACATGTAAATTAAAAACAATCTTTGTGGATTCGACTCTTGCTTACTACTATACTCAATAACGATCATAATTTAGTGCAAGGATTTAATAGATACATTATTTTGTGTATCAATTTTTGGCGCCGTTGCAGGGGATTGTTTTCTTTAATTTATTTGCAAGGATTTAAGAGCTTGGAAATGCAAGTGAGCCAATTGGCTAGTAGCATGGCTAAATTAGAAGCACAAAAATCTGGAAAACTCCCTTCCTAAACTATGATTAACCGAAAGAGAATGCTAGTGCCATAACCTTGAGGAGTGAGAAACAACTTGATGAGACAAAACAAACGAGGGATTCAACTCTTGAGGATAATGAGCTACAAATCCTATTGAGAGTACTTTGGCACCTAAGGTAACTTCTAAGGTTCCTATTTCTACTTATGTTCCTTCTCCACCTAAAATTCTACTTTACAAATTCTGAAAACCTTTCCCAAAGTACAAGTAAACATACCTCTTTTGGATGCCATTAAACAAGTATCAAGATATGCAAAATTCCTCAAAGGGCTATGCACCAACAAGTGCAAACTAAATGAGATAATAAGTGTGGGGGAGAATGCATCTGTCATTTTGCAAAGAAAACTTCCCCCAAAATGTAAAGATGCATCAAAAATCATAATGAGAATGAGTCGTAAGCTAAAAGATCCTAAAATTCCAAGAAGAGGTAAAAGCTAGGTTGAAGATACTAAATCAAAAGCTAATTGGGAGGCAGCCCGATTGATGAAAGCTTTGCCAACTTGCCAGAATCAGATTTGCATTCTTTTCCTTTCTCTTTTTATTATGTTCATTTGTTTTTTTTTTTTTAATTTTTTTGTTTAGTGTTCTAGGTATATTTAGGTTGCATTAGCCTACCTTGTTTTGAGTCTTTAATGTTTTTGTTTGTTTGTGTATTTTAGTTCCTTTCAATACAATGATGAGATATGATTTTTGTAGGTCTAAAACTAGTTTATTAGTGAAAAGAATTTTCATAAGAATTAAGCCTGAATATTATTCTTCATGAGTCAATGTTAATATAATGTGTTAATTGAGAAAGAAGCATGTTTAGACTTGATTTCAACTTATATAAACATCCTTGTGAGTTTTGAGCTTATATGATTGATACATTATGCATATCAATCCAATTTCTTTTCTTGTGTGCTCTCATGATCACATGTTTCTCTAGAACTTGCTTTAAACTATTTGAGACTATATTAATACATGTGATGACATGGATATAATAGAGGCATTAGGATTGATACGACCAAAGCCAAATTGCCTACACCCTAATACATTTTATTCACTAGAAAACCCTTTGAGCATAAATAGGCCTTTTTATTCATAAAACCCATCCACTTGACCTTCAACTCAGAAAAACAAAAATCTACGCTAATTCTAAGGGATTAGTAGAGCATACTATGAGATCTTATGTGTTGTTGGAATTCAAGTATGTTGAGTTTGATGATTAAAAAAATCAATTTTGGGAATTCTTGTTGTTGATGGGATGATATTTGGTGGATAATATAGATAATAAGAGTAATGCCAAAAATGTGTGCATTGATGTATCATGCATCTCATGTTTCAAAGAAAAAAAAATGGTAGAAAAGAAAAGAAAGGAAAAAAAAAATTTAAAAAAAAAAAAAAGAGAAAAAATGTGCATGGTGCGTTGAAATTTACAACTTATGAAGTCTTAGTGGAGTACTAAATATTGAAAATGAAGATATGAGCCAACAAGATGTTATATGCTCCAATTTTTTGTGCTCTACTAGTTCTTAAGGATTATTTGTGATTCCTTTACCATCGTTTCTTTCTACCTTTACCCTATAGCCCCATTACAACCTTGAATAAAGACCTCTTGATTCATGAAGTTGTATGATCTAAATAGTGGAGAATAGGTGGACAAGCAAGCATATGGGAGGACTGTTTTCATGAGATTGATTGAGTGTAAACACTTTACCACCACTATATAGAGTGAATATCATGAGAATATCCCATGTGAGAAATTGAGATTAATTTTGAATGTGCATTATTTTGATTGAGATATGTTATGTTGATGTTGGCTTAACTCAAACTATATACATTCCAACATGATTCTTTGTGATATTCTTTAAGCTATTAACTAGTTTATAAGACCTATCTAGTGATTTTCTCTAATTTATATTGAAAGGATTAGGAATAATTATGTTTAATATATTTTAGTTTTTTTTATGTTATCAATGTTTGTGGGTATCGTCCTAGTAAATCCTCACGAGACTAAACTTGTCAACTAAGGACACCTAGGGGTTTAAAGGCTTGTGTCACATGCTAAGTGCCACCGTGATTTCCTACGAAAGTGGATTAGATTATATTTTCTTACTTTGTTTTTTTTTTAATTTTATTTTTGCTCGAGGACTAGCAAAAGCTAAGTGTAGAGGTATTTGATAAGTTCATAAATTACACATTTTATGCCCTTTCTATTCTTAGTTTTCGTTATGTTTTCTATCTTTATTTTGGTTACTTATGTTATGTTTTTCAATTTCAGGTATATTCAGCAGAATGAGCCAAAAACATGTCAATTAGGATGTTAAAGAGATTACAAAATCACAATCATAAGAAGGAAGAAGATGTCGGAGTAAAAAATATCAAATTCTTGGTGCAAAGCCAGAAGTCAGATTTGACCTCTGGATCTTGTTGCAAGGAAAACATGATTTTAAATCTTTATTCAAATAAACTTTCTCTAGACTTTTGAAGCTGATTTGAATAGCTTTCCAACGGTATATTACTCGCACAAAACAGATAAGAATTGGTCAGAAGAAGCAGCAGCAAAATATGGCAACCAGCAAGCCCGACGTCGCGGCGTTGGAATCTAGCGCCATAGCACCCCAAAGGTCGAGAGCTAGTCTGTGGCACCCAAACACAATTTTGAAGCCCCAATGTTACTTGTGCGAAAAGAAACAGTTCTCATGGTTTTAAAACTCTATAAATAGTATCTTTTGTTGCACAAATTAGAGATATTTTGAGGAGCCTTGGAGGACAAAATAAAGAAAATAAGAAGAGGAGATCAAGAAGGGAAGATTAGGAGAAAAATATGAGAAGATTAAGAGGAAGAGAAGGAGATTACTACTAGCCACCATAAAATAGTTTTTTCTTTCTTTTCTTTCTTCTTTTATTCTGATCCACTCAAAATAGTGTATATTATTTAACCTTGCACTTAGAATAGTCAATTGTTAAGTATAGCTATAAGCAAGGGTCGATTCCACAGGGATTGGATTTTAATTAATAAGTTATTAGTTTATCACTTAAGTTCAAAGACAAGAAAAGAAAAGGGAATTTTAAGATGATTTAAAAGTAAGCAAACAAGAAAAATAAGAAGTAAAGAAATAAGATGAAATTAGATATGAGAAGTATGGTTAAGGTATCATTCGCCACCACTAAACATTATTGGAAATCAATATCAGACTTATCAATATCAATTAACTATCAAAATTATCAACCGTAGATAACAACCCGTGTTACCCCAATCCTTTCTTAGTTTGTCGTTCAATAGGATAAACACTACTACTTAATCTCTAACTATCAAATAACCTAGGATAAACATCTCTAAGTTTAATTTGGTAGCAGCCTTATGATGAGAAAGATAGGTTGATCTAAGCAACAAACACATAAACATGGATTGTTTAACTTAAGTTATGTTCCACTTTGCAATTATAGAAAACTTGACCATAATCGTTAATCACAAATTGCCACTTATGAGTAAGAAATCAAGACAATTACGGATCAAGACTCCTAAACTAGCAATAGATAATTATCAAGATCTATCTAGTATGCATCCTAAACAAATCAAGACAAAGATTATGAACAATTTTTATAGAAGAACATAAGCAATTTTGATAGAAAATCAATGATGGATAAAATCTGAATACCAATTACACAACTTGTCTAAGGCTTTGAAATCACCCTTAACCAAATAAGAATTTAGCCTAGCATAGGCATTGTTAACATAAACATAATGTTAAAAAGAAACTAAGAAGAAAACTAGAAGAATGGAGAAAAAGAAGAAGAATATTAATTATTCAGCCTCTTGCTCTCTCTCAAACTCCTTAAGAAAATAATAAAATCTGACTACAATAATATGTACAATGTGTGTTGTGGCTCCCCTCCTTTGTCTCTATTTATAGCCAGCAACTACGGCCCTTTTATCATGATTTGCGATTCCCAGTGTTTCAAATAGCCGATTTGCGGCTAGGTCTTTAATAAGGAAAGGTGATTTACGGCTAGGGTTTTTCTGTCGCTAGGGTTGTTTAGAGAGATATTCCAACGCTGATTTGGATGACCATTTCTTATCTGATTTGGGCTCATGATATAGCTTTGGAAAGATATTCAAGTCAGATTCAAAAGTCAAGAGGGAAGTTTCTTTGAATAAAGACTTTAAAATCATGTTTTCCTTGCAACAAGCTCCGAAGGTCAAATCTGTTTTCTTGCTTTGCACCAAGAATTTGACCTTTTTTACTCTCAAGTCTCCTTCCATCTTGTGATTGTGATTTTGTAGGATCTTTAACATCCTAATTGACATGTTTGGACTTCATCTCTTCCAAAATACCTAAAAAGCATAAATACCTAGTAAAATGTCAAAGAACTTAAGAATCAAAGCACAAAGTATAAGAAAATTAAATAGGAAAGTGTATGAAATTAAGCACTTATCAAACTCCCCCACACATAATCTTTTGCTAGTCCTCCAGCAAACAAAATAAAAATATGGTATGAAAATCGAATCTAATCCACTTTCAATATAAATTAGACAATCATTGGACAAGTCTTATAAACTAATCAATAGCTTAAAGAAAATAAGAATCATGCTTGAATGTAAATGATTTGAGCTAAGCCAACATTAACATAACATATCTTAATCCAAATAGTGCATATTCAAACTTAATCTCAACTTCTCACATGGGATACTCTCATGATTTTCACTCTTTAAAGTAGTGATAAAATGTTTACACTCAATCAATCTCATGAAAACAATTCTACCATATGCTTGCTTGTCTACCTATTCTCCACTATTTAGATCATACAACTTCATAAATCAAGAGGTCTTTATTCAAGGTGGTAATGGGGCCAAGGGGTTGTAATGTGGTTAAAGAATAAAAGGAAAGAATATTAGCAAAGGTTCCAAAGACTTCATAGAATTTAGAGACATAATAAGGTTATACAAAGAAAACTTCTCAAAACTCTTATGAAGCACATAATAACATAGGCTAAATATTCATGTTGAGCCTTTGCTTCATTCTAACCATCTTTGTAACATCTTTCTTTAACTAAAAGTTCAAAAGATGATTTTTTTTCAATATAGGAAAGTATTTTGACAATGTTCCCTTTCTTTTTCTCTTGACTTGTCTTTCTCCTCCCCACTCTTATCTCTTGTTTCTAACCCAAATTTTCAATAGATATCCCTTGTTTTTGTAATATGTCTCAAAACATACAATCCATCTTTAGAACAAGGGTAAAGATATAATGTGTTTAGGCTAGGTGTAAGATGTGGTTACCAATAAAATAGCTTATTCAATGTAGGCACAAATTGGCTTAATAGGGGGATGTTCTATTGGAACATCAATAGGGGATGGCTGATTTGGCCTTGGTAAAAATCCTAATGCCTCTATCATATCCATGTTGTCATATGTATCAATATAGTCTCAAACGGTTTGAAGCAAGTTCTAGAGAAACATGTTATCATAAGAGCACACAAGAAAGAAATTGGATTTATATGTATAACGCATCAATCATATAGGCTCAAAACTCACAAGGATGTTTATACAAGTCAATATCAAGTCTAAACATGCTTCTTTCTCAATAAACATATCATATTAACATTGGCTCATAAAAAATAGGATCAAGCTCAATTCTCATAAAAGTTCTTTTCACTAATAAAATAGTTTTAGACCTATTCAATTCATATCTCATCATTGTATTAAAAGTAACTAACAACACACTAAAAGAAAATAATAGACTTAAAACAAACAAAATAACAATCTATTATAAAATAAATCCTAAATTCTTTCCCCCACACTTAATTCTTAGATTGTCCTTAATGTAATACTATCAACCCACATGAAAGAATCATATGTAAAAGAAAAGAACTGATAAACAAAAAAAAACATAACTAAGGAAAACAACAAAAGATAGAATGATGGAGAGTAAGAAATAGCAAATCTATTTTAGCAAATCTATTTATGATGTGTGCTCTCCATGCTTTTGGGTTGTCTCCCAAGAAGCGCTTGGTTTATTGTCTTCAGCCCGACTTGGACTCATGCTATTATCTTTTACCCCTCTTGGTGTTTTGGGATCTTTTAACTTCCGGTTCTTTCTCATTCTAATTTGTGATGCCGCCTTGCTAGTTAACTCAAAAAATTTCTATGGAAATGAATCAAACATGTTAATTGAAAAACAAGAATTGCTATTACTTGGATACCTCACCTCTTCAAAAATATCGAAGCGTATAATCTGGTTATCAAACTCCATTATGAGGGTGCCATCATGTACATCAATTTTGGTCTTGATTGTCTTTAAGAATGGTCTTCCTTATAAAATTGGTGTTGGATTGGAAGACCATTCATCTTTCATATCCAGAATATAAAAATTCGCTAGGAAGGCCAACTCATTAACCTGCACAAGAACATCTTCTACAACTCCTTTTGGATAAGTATTAGAACAATCAGTGAGTTGTATAATAACACTGGTTTCCTTTAATAGTCCTAGATTCAATGAAGCATAAATTGAATATGGCATGACATTAATGGATGCTCCTAAATCTAGCATAGCACGTTCAAACCAAGTGTTACCATTCTTACAAGGAGTGGTGAACATACCTGGATCCTTGCATTTTGGTGGGAGTTTTTTTTGAAGAATAGCTGAAGCATTTTCTCCCACACTTACCTTTTCATTGCCTTTTAGCTTTCATTTAGAAGTCCACAGTTCTTTTAAAAACTTTGCATAACAGGGCACTTGCTTAATGGCATCTAGTAGAGGAATGTTTACCTATACTTTCAAGAAGGTTTCTAGAATTTCCTTCTCTTGTTCCTCCTTTTTGGACTTTGCTAACCTGCTTGAAAAAGGTGGAAGAGTTATATAAGAATGAAAAGAAGGTTTAGGATTTACCATAACAAGTGGCTCATCAGTTTGTGAAGATGATGCATTGGTGTTCTCTTCCTTTTGAGCACTATCCTTATATGGTGTCTCAAGCTGTTTCCCACTTCTTAGAGTTATGGCATTCACGTTTTCTCTAGGATTCACTATAGTTTGAGAAGATAATTTTCCTAAATCCCTTGCCCCAAATCGACTCATTCTAGTTGCCAGTTGTCCCATTTGACTTTCCAAATTCTAAACGCTTGCCTTAATTCCTTGTTGAAATTGCAAATTATTAGTAACAAGAGAATTGACAAGATTTTCTAGAGACTTACCTGAGTTTTGTGGTGGTGGCACTTGTTGTCGGGTTTGGTATGATTGTTGCATTCTTTGTTGAAAACTCGATGGTCGATTATCAATGAGTGGAGGAGCAACTAGTGGTTGATTCCTTCCATAACTAAAGTTTGGATGATCCCTCCATCCTGGATTATATGTATTTGAGTAGGGATCATACCTTCATTGTTGATTTTGAAATCCACCCTTAGCATTCACATGTTCATTGGACTCATCTTGAAGTGTTGGGAACATATCAGTTTGATGCCCCATTATAGAACATATGCCACAAGCTTTGATTTGGTGTAAATTACCTGTAGCTAATTGTTGCACAAGAGAAGTAAGTTGAGAAATTTGTTGTATAGGGGATGATGTACTTACCTCATTTACTTTCTTTGGTGGTGGTGGTTATTTTTATAGAAGAACATAAGCAATTTTGATAGAAAATCAATGATAGATAAAATCTGAATATCAATTACACAACTTGTCTAGGACTTTGAAATCACCCTTAACCAAATAAGAATTTAGCATAGCATAGGCATTGTTAACATAAACATAAGATTAAAAAAAAAAAAAAACTAAGAAGAAAACTAGAAGAATAGAGAAAAAGAAGAAGAATATTAATTATTCAGCCTTTTGCTCTCTCAAACTCTCTAAGAAAATAATAAAATCTGATTACAATAATATGTACAATGTGTGTTACGGCTCCCTCCCTTTGTCTCTATTTATAGGCAGCAACTAGGGCCTTTTTATCATGATTTGTGATTCCCAGGGTTTCAAATAGCTGATTTGCGACTAGATCTTTAATAAGGAAAGGTGATTTATGGCTAGGGTTTTTTGCCGCTAGGGTTATTTAGGGAGATATTCTAGCGCTAATTTGGATAACCATTTCTTATCTGATTTGGGCACATGATATGTCGTTGGAAAGCTACTCAAGTCAGCTTCAAAAGTCAAGAAGGAAGTTTCTTTTAATAAAAAATTTAAAATCATGTTTTCCTTGCAACAAGCTCCGTAGGTCAAATCTCCCTTCATGTTTTGCACCAAGAATTTGATCTTTTTGACTCCCATGTCTTCTTCCGTCTTGTGATTGTGATTTTGTAGGCTTTTTGACATCCTAATTGACATGTTTTGACTTCATCTCTTCGAAAATACCTACAAAGCATAAAAACCTAGTAAAATGTCAAGGAACTTAAGAATCAAAGCACAAAGTATAAGGAAATTAAATAGGAAAATGTATGAAATTAAGCACTTATCATCTTCTACTTTTTTTCTTGTTTAATTTTTTTATGAATATGTTGTTGAAGACATCAAGCATGTGTATCTAAATTCTTCTTATGGTTAAAGGTGATTTCAAAGCCCTGGACATGATTGTTAGTTAATAAATTTTAGATTGTATTTCAACTCTCTTTTGAATTTATTATATTCTACCGATTGCATGTCATAAATTGCTATCTTGTTTATTTAGGTGCACAACTAGATGAATATTATAGTGATTTGATTGCTAGTTTAGTGTTTTGATCCGTAATTGTCAAGATTCCTAAACATAGGTAGCAAATTGTTATAAATGATTATGAGATATTTTCGTTCGATACAATGTAGAGTATGGCTTAGGTTAAATAAACCCCGCTTGAATGTGTTTATTGCTTGATATAATCTATCTTTCTAGTTTGAATGTTTTCATTGAATTAAATTTAGAGAGCTTCTCCTAGGTTGTTCATTGAAAAGAGATTGGGTAAAAGCGCTTATTCTTTTTCCCAACGACACAATAAGGAAAGATTCGAGACAATCTCGCTTGTTTATTGTCTTAGGGTTATTAAATTTAGAAGAAAGAGTGAAAGATAATTCTGATTATTGACTATACTTTTCATCATCATTTTTATTATTTGTTATATTTAAATTTCCATTTCTTCAAATTTTAGTTTATCTTTTAAACTTTGTTATTTTCTTTACATCTCCAAAAACAACCCCCAAATTTAGATTAGGTATTTAATCATATCAGAATAGAATCAATAACATATAAATTAAGAACAATCTCTGTGGATTCGACTCTTTTTTACTACTATACTCAATAACGATTATAATTTAGTGCAAGGATTTAATAGATACCAGCTATTGTGGGGAATTCTCCCCACAAATATTAACCTTAGACAGAAGGGCCTTCAGCTGGAGTGGAGGGTAACTGTAATGTGTGCAGCTTGTCAATGGAGTCTCTCTATCATATGTTCTTTGATTGCGGGTTTAGCCGAGAAGTTTGGGGTTTTTTGTGCAAGTGGCTACTTGAAGAGTTGGAGCTATGGGGTTGACTCCGAATTTTTGGCTTAATGTACTGATTAAGGCTAAGCAGCAGGTGGAGCTAGAATGTTTTCTAAATGGGCTTTGGTTAATTTGGGGCAATATATAGAAACAGATGTCACCATGATTTTACTTGTGGTGTACCTAAACCCTAGAGCCTTAGCCACAAGAGCTCAGCAGCTGGTGGAGGAGGTTTGATCCTTCTGCTATTGTTCCGAGAACATCTTTTTCAGAATCATGGCAGCCACCTCCACTGCATGCAGCTTTCAACTCTAGCACAGGTGTAGCGGGACTATGAATAGTGGTTAGGAACCTAATGATGTAGTTATGCTAAGCGCAGTCGTTAAGTTAGATCATGCGGATCATAGCATTATTCATCTTGAGATGTCTGCAATTTTATTTGGTTTAGAGATTGCCATCGACTTAATTATGTCTATATGTACAATAACATGGATAAACAAAATAATAGAACATTAATGATTTGGTTAATTGGAAATAAATTGATAAAATTCATAAAGATATTTTAAATTAGATCTGCTCAAGGATTGGGTAGCTTGTCCGATCCGATAGGCCCGATTCGTATTGGACTGGGCTTGAGTAGAGTTTTTTTTTTATTCGGGTCGGCTCGATCCAAATCACTTTTTATATAATAAAAAATATTTTTTATTTAAATTTAATTATAAAAATATAAAAAAATTAAAAAAATTTATGATTTTTTAAACAATAAACCAAACCGACTAATGAACAAGTCTATTTTAAACTTTCCAAAAGTTTCACATCCCTTAATTCAAAGTCATACTTTTTTTTTTAACATAAAATTCCAATTGTATTACTAAATGTTGATAGCACCAGTCATTACAATTTGGTGTATTGTGTCCGGGTATTCTTCTAACCAAAATAAATCTTCTTCTAAAGATAAGCTAAGCTTGGCAAGTGCATGTGCATGTGCTGCCTAGTTTCCTTGTCTTCTGGTATGTTGTAGTTTGCATTCTGCAAAATCTCTCATCCAGCCTCTTCCTTCTGTCATGATGGGTCCTATGATAGATAGATCTTCCTCATCCTTGCTTTAAGTCTTTATGATTTGAAGTGCATCTCCTTCTAGAATGATCCTGTGATACCCTATTTGCTACGCTACTTCCATGGCCTTTACTGCTGCCAATGCTTCAATCAAACAAGCTTCACTCACCTGCTGAATTTTGGTTGCTGCTCCCCCATCACAAAGCCTTCAAAATCATGAATGATTATGCCTATTTCCCTTTCTTAAGCTGGACATCAAAAGCTCCATCAAAATTCACTTTCAAAAGCTGTACAGGCGGTGGCTGCCAAAAAATAATATTGCTATTCTGGGTTGCTGTCGAGTACTTTTCCTAAGCCTTCTTAAATTCTTCCAGGTAAGATGTTGCATTTCTCACAATTTTTGACTCTGTTAGCCTCCTCTGTTTCGTTCTTTCCTCATTCCTTGCATTCCATGCAGCCCATATTGTTATAAGGAATACCTCAAATTCCTCTTTGTTAAGTTTTTTATCTGCATTTTCCATCCACTCAATACAGCTCTCAACCTCATCAACGATCAACTGTTGAGGAAACTGACTGCATTCGAGCATCTTCTGGATAGTGTGCAATTTTTTAGGGCATGTATGTCATCTTTTTTCTCCAACCCGCATCTTGGACATTTGTTGTCTAGATCTTTAAGTCTTGAAGATAACTTCTTACTCGTTGGCAAAATTCCATGGCCAACACGCCATCCAAACAACTTAACCTTGTTAGGTACCACCGCTTCCCATATCACCTTCCATATAAACCTTTGGGGGCTAATACCAATGTCCTATTGAAGAAGGCTCTAGTAGCCACTTTTAATAGTATATTTCCCATCCTTGGCATAATGCCATATAAATTTATCTGGTGGAGCCAGTTTGTACAAAAGGATGTTACATATGGTATCCGCCTTATCTTGTGTGAATTCATTTCTGATTAAATCTTCCTTCCATGTCATATGTTCTCCATCAATAAGATCCGCCACCTTTGAAATCCTTAGGAGCATGCTTGTTGTTGATGAGACTTTGAACTCGCCATTCAATGGTAGCCAATTGTCTTCCCAGATACTAACTGATTTGCCGTCTCCAATTCTCCATCTAGTTCCTTGTGGTAGAACTACTTTTGCTTGCCAGATACGTCTCCATAGGAAGGATACTTGAATCCATAAAGCTGCAACCTGGGAAGTATTTTGATTTAAAAACTTTGAAACTCAAGGACTCAGTATTTTGAATGAGGTGCCATCCTTGTTTTGCTAGTAAAGCCATGTTGAATAGTTGCAGATCTCGAAATCCAAGTCCCCTATAGTCTTTGGTTGACAAACCATCTTCCAATTTAGCCAACAAATCCCTCGGCTTCCATGTTTGCTTGCCCATCAGTATTTTCGTATTATGCTAGTCAGCTCATCACAGAAAGTCATTGGCAACATGAAACAATTCATTTCATATGTTGGTAAAGATTGCAACACGGCTTTAATAAAGATTTCTTTAACTCCAAAGGACAGCAGCCTCCTACTCCAATTTGACACCCTTGCTTGCATCCTGTTTGCTATTTCCTTGAAAGCTTTCTTTTTCCCTTACCAATCATTGTTAGCAAGCCTAAGTATTTTTCAGGATTAGTTGCTACACGGATTCCAAACAAATGCTGGAGATCAGTTCTTTGATCACCAGTGGTGTTTGGACTGAAAAATAGAACTGATTTCTCATAATTTATTTTCTACCGCGAGCTTTGTTCATAAGTCATTAGCATGTCCTTCAGCTTTTCTCCATTGCTTCTATTTGCTCTCGCAAATAACAAGCGATCGTCTGCAAAGAAAAGATGATTAACTCGAGGGCCAGATCTGTTTGCTTGTACACCTAGTAGCTCTCCATTACTTTGTGCTTTGGATAACAGTGCCGACAAACCTTCTGTACAAAACAAGAACAAAAAGGGTGATAGAGGATCTCCTTGTCGGAGTCCTCTATTAGGTTTGAAAAGTTCAGTAACTTGGCCATTAAGGATGATGGAGTAAGATACTGTTGAAACACATTGCATAAAAATCGAAATCCATCTATCAGCAAAACCCATTTTGTGCATCATGGCTTCTAGGAAAGGCCATTCTACTCTGTCATACGCCTTGCTCATGTCCAATTTGAGAGCAAAACACTCTCTCCCCTTTTGCTTTTTCAGTTTCAAAGCATGCACTAACTCATATGCCACCATGACATTATCAGATATGAGTCTTCCTTGAACGAATGCACTTTGGTTTTCGCTAATGCACGTCGGAAGGATTAACTTCAACTTGTTAACAAGAACTTTGGCAACAATCTTGTAAATTACATTACATAAGCTAATTGGCCGAAACTGGGTCATATTCTTTGGATTTTTAGTTTTTGGTATGAGAACAATGAGTGTGTGGTTAAGCTCATGCACTTCAGATTGACCATTAAGAACATCTAAACATATTTTAATGACATCAGCTCCTACAATGTGCCAATATTTTTGAAAAAATAGAGCTGGCATACCATCAGGGCGAGGTGCTTTAGTAGGGTGCATCTGCTTGATTGCAGTCACAACTTCATCATCCCTAAAATCTGCAAGGAGAAGCTGGTTCATCTCTTCTGTTACTCGGTGTTCCATTGCCTCAAGTATAGTCTCACAATCTCTGGATTCTTGGGATTCAAACAGTGTCTTAAAATAATCAAAAGCTAAATCTTGCATCTCTTCTTGTTCATCTATCCATCTCCCACTATCATTCTCCAATCCTAAGATAAGATTCTTTCTTTTTCTAGCACTCGCCTGAGCATATAAAAAGCATGTGTTTCTATCTCCCTCACGTAGCCATTGGATCCTTGATCGCTGAAACCAGTATTTCTTCTCCTTTTCCAGCAGTTCGTCAATTTCTTTTGCAGTTTCTTTCTCCTCTGCTAGAATGTATCACTTGGTCTACATTGTTGAAGCTGTTGCATCCTGTTATGAAGTTCTTGAATCCTTGCCCCCGTTGCGCCTATGTTCACAGCATGCCATTTATACAATTCCCCTCCCACTTCTTTTATTTTGCTAGGGATGTTATTTTAAATCGAGCTCCTCCATGTATTTGCAATGAGTCCTTCACATTCGGTTTCTTTTGCCCATGAAGCTTCAAAATGGAATCTTTTCTTCCTTCCTCTTGTTCTTTCCTTCCTTTTATAGCCGTCCACATCTATCAATAGAGGGCAGTGGTCTGAAGCTGTGCTAACCAGATGTTTAGCCAATATATTTGGGAATTTATCACACCAATGCTTTGTTGCCATTACTCGATCTAAACGTTCACGAACTAAGGCCACAACATTTCTTTAATTAGACCAAGTATACCATACCCCTTTGTAGCCAATATCAATCAAATTACAACTCTCCACCGTATCTCTAAATGCTTTCATTTATCTGTCAGGTCTCAAACTTCCTCTACTCTTTTCCCCTCCATGCATTATTTCATTAAAATCTCCAAAACAAACCCATGGTAAGGATGACGGAGTGGAAAGTCTTGATAATAGCTCCCATGAACTGTCTCGTTTGTTAGCATCGGACTCACCATAAAAGCCTGTCAATCTATATGAAGCACAATTATTTTCCAAGAATTCCATATCAATGTGGTTCTTTGAGTAGATTTTTAAATTTAGTACCACGTCTTCCTTCCACAACATTGCCAGTCCACCACTTCTACCTTCATAATCAACTGCATAGCCATAATGCATAGAACATTTCCTTCTTATTCCATCAACCTTTGCTGATTTAAGCTTTGTCTCACAGAGAAACAAAACCTCGAGATCTTTTTTTTGAATGAGTTTCCTGAGAGCTCTAACTATCTGTAGGTTCCCAAGCCCACGACAGTTCCAACTTATGATTTTCATGTTTCTCAACGGAGCTGGATTCCAGTCTCCGCCGTTGGTTTTGAAAAAATTCCATCACTACCATTATTCTGTCTGCTCTTCTTGTTCACATTATCCACTTCCGTGCAGTCAGCCACGTGAGGTCCTCCATAGTCTTCCTCTTGCATGGTCCTTTCTCATTATGATCACTGTTTCTGGCTGACTTTCTTGCAAGTTTTTTCTACTTTCCTAATGTTATTGCTTCTGTCAGCTCAAACCTGTCATCTCCTAACATATTGGAAGTTTCCTTTTCCTGGCTGCCTCTTTCCACCCTTTGTTGAGCTGCATTAATGATCCCCATAATCATCTGCTCCTTTCCTGCTGATGATATCCCTTTAATTATTGTTTTTAAGACTTGTCCCAGATTCTTTGGTATTATTTCCAATCACCACTTCCTGAATTTTAGTTGACTTGTCCTTCCTACATGGCCCACCTTGTTCCACTGATTGGGATTGACTAATCTTGGCATTAATGTCCACATCGGCTATCACCATAGATTTAGCACTTACCATCTTCTGCCTTCCTTTTGCTCCGTCTGCTCCACCGTCTTCCGTCGTACGATTGTTCATGCATCCTCGAGTCTCCGGCTGTTGGTGAATTGTTGCAGCAGGTTTTATCATTATGTTGCTCTGTTCTTTTCCTCTCTATCCTCGAAACCCTGTTCTTTTTATAGGAGATGCGCGAAGCCATTCCCCGTACTGCTTCTCATTACTTTCCCCATTCCGATCACTACTACTTCCTGATTATTTTGCTGAGTACATCCCATATCAATATGTCTCATCTTTCCACATCCATAACAAAAGCTAGGCAGCCGTTCATACTTTAGTCTTCCCTGTATATTTTTTCCATTCTCCATTCTTTTTAGTAGTATGACCCTTTCAGTGGTTTGGTGATGTCGATTGCCACTCACACTCTGAGAAACCTACCCCTAACCCCCTTCTGCGTCGATAATGCAGCCGATCATGCTTCCCATTCTCGTTGCCATATCCTTGTTAAACCATCCCAAAGGGAGATCATATATCCTGACCCAGAATATTGCAGTGTTGAAATGATAGTCTTTCGGTCGCATATTTGCATCATATGGCTCCAGCATCAGCAGATGTTTATCAAAATTCCACGGACTCCCTTCTGTCACACTTTCTTTGTCTCCTTCTGTGGAAAACTTAAAAAGAAACAGATTGTTATCAATGGCCAATATGTTGACTTCTTCGGATAGTCTCCATACCCCCGTAAACATTGTGATCATCGCCTCTTTATTAAAGGCTCTAGTAGTTAAGAGTTTGCCCACCATCCATGAATAGGTGTTTCATAATCAAGGGTATCTTGTGCACCATTAGTATCTACTCAATCCCTTTCTTCCTTTGTATACTTGAGTTTTGCCCACAAAACTTCTAACTCCTCATCCATTCTACACTATTGCAAAAAAATTCCACTGTATTACTTAAAACACCGATGATTCCCAGATATCCCCATAAGAGTACTTGAGAAAATCGACTACCTTAAACTAGACAAGACTCACTGCGACTCCCACAGAGAAAGGGGAGACTTTTTGAGTTTTTCAAGTCATAATTAAAATGTTGATAAATGACAAGTAAAAATAAAAGATAGTAAATGGATTAGATTACAACTATACCTCAAAATCATTAATTTAATTAAGTCTTAACTCTAATTTTAAAATTTTATTGGAAATACAATAATTAAAATCATAAGGATATTTTCTCAAAAAAAAAAAAAATCATAAGGATATTTTTACTTTCACAAAAGTTTTCACAGCCTTAAACCACGTATAAATACAGATAGGTAACATAAATATTGATAGATACAAATCTATAGGCACAAAATTAAGATTAGAATTTAATTAAGTATTTGTTACAAATAAATATCATTTTTATTCATAATCTATTAATAAACAAAAAGATAAATTATAAAAATTCATTTAGTGACTAAAGATCATGCGATTTAAAAAATGACACATAATCCTTTTAAAGATTTTTTTCGATAATATTGAAGCTAATGTCGTTTCTCTTTTTCCAATTTTTTTTTTTTTTTTGTTACCCTTTGTTCATTTTTTGGATCTCTGTCTTGTTTATTTTTAATAGTGATATATATATATATATATATATATATATATATATATGTGTGTGTGTGTGTCATTTTTTTAATAGTGTTAATTTCAAAATTAACGAAAGAAATCACAGCATAATAAAGTATCGTCTTTAAAATTCAGGATATTTTTTAAATTTAACCTAAGCAAAAACTATAATTGGTTATATATATATATATATATATATATATATATATATAAAAGTCTTTCGCACGTGAAATTTGAAAAACAAAACAATCAATTAGATTTATTAAAAATTAAAAATCAGTATTCTGTTTTATTAGCTTAAAAACTAAAAAGAAGTCAAATTCATAATGGATGACAACCCACAATTCGACCCTACAATTAAAGGTTATCCTTTTGGTTTTTTTTTTTTTCAACAATTTGGGAGATAAAATAATTCCAGAATATTAAACTTGTAGAAGACTTCAAATTGAACAAGCAAACAAGAGAAGGAGGTCATAAACCATTAAAACTCTGGTCCCGTCTCATTCTTTAATACTTTACACGCGTACATGAAATCTCCTTAAATTTCTTTACAACAATATTCTAATATTAATCTTTGTATCACATACGTTGTACGTAATATTATATATTAATTATTTTATATTTATTAAATAATTTATATTTAACAAATCAAATGAAAAAAAAACTACGAACATTTATTTATTTTTAAAAAATAGAAATCCTAAACATTTTTCACACTTAATGTAATGAATAGATTAAATTCAAAAGTTATCGTAATATATATTATCACATAAGGTTTAGTTACTTAGTAAATTCTAACTTTACAATTGTTGTTTGATAAAATTTAACGAAGAGTTCTACACATAATTTAATTGTTAAAAGCATTATCTTAAATGTTCTAATAATTATTTTTTTCTAAAAAAAAAAATTCTATCATGATATTAAAAATTTTATCAATATTTATAATACAAAATTGTAAATAAAAATGAAATAAATCTATTACTATTTATAATATAAAAATTTATATTATAACAAATTTATTTATAAAAATATTACATATTGAGCATAAAGTTACATATATAAATATAAAAGCACGAATGTGAATTTTTTTTTTTGAACTGACAAAAATATTCATTATTTTTTATTATATTACTAATTTGCCATTTTAAATGTTTTATTATTAATTATCCAATTCATAAATAATAATTTTAATTCTATTGAAAGTCTTTAGTTAAATGAATTTATTTGATAATAAATAAAAAAGAGTTAAAATTTACAATGAATTACTTTATCTTTAAAATTATAATTTTTTATTAAACTTAAAAAAAAAAAGTTATATTAATCTAATTTTAAATGTTCATGCAAATTTTGATTATTTATGTAATATGTAACTTTATGCTAAATATATAATTTTTTATAATATAAATATTTTATATTATATTATAAAAAGTACTAAGATTTATTCCATTCTTATTTACTATATTTTTTTTATTATTAATAAGATTTATCCAATTTATAAATCAAAAATCTACTTTTAGACTTTAATTAAATGGATTTGTTTGATAATAAATAAAAAAAGAATTAAAATTACATTGAATTATTTTATTTTTAAAATTATAATTTTTTATTAACCTTAAAAAATAAAAAAGTATATTAATCTAATTTTAAATGTTAATGCAAATTTTGATTATTTATGTAATATGTAACTTTATGCCCAACATATAATTTTTTATAAATAAATAAGTTTTTTATAATATAAATATTTTATATTATAAATAGTAATAGACTTATTCCATTCTTATTTATGATTTTTTTATTATAAATATTAATGAAATTTTTAATATCCTGATAGAATTTTTGTTTTAAAAAATAATTATTAGAACATTTAAGATAGTGCTTTTAACAATTAAATTGTGTGTAGAACTCTTAGTTAAATTTTATCAAACAATAACTACAAAGTTAGGATTTATCAAATAACAAAATCTCATGTGATTATATATATTACGATAATTTTTTATTTTAATCTATTTATTGCATAAAATATGGAAAAAAAATTGAGAGTTCTGACTATTTAAGTATAGATAAATGATCTTGATTTTTTTTCATTTGGATTGTTAAACATAAATTATTTAATAAATATAAGATATTTAACGTGTAATATCACGTGCAGCGCATGTGACAAATGACTAGTATTACATAAATAATCAAAATTTGCATATTAATATAAATTTTTTATTTTTTAAATTTAATGAAAAATTTAGTTTTGAAAATAAAATAATTCAATGTAATTTTAAGTCTTTTTATTTATTTATTATCAAACAAATTCATTTAAGTCTAGAATTAGAATTCTGATTTATAAATTGGATAAATCTTTTTAATACTAAACAGTATTCGTAAATAAGAATGGAATAAATCTTACTACTACTATATAATATAATATAAAATATTTATATTATAAAAAACTTATTTATTTATAAAAAAATTATATATTGAGCATAAAGTTACATATTACATAAATAATCAAAATTTGCATGACCATTTGAAATTAGATTAATATAAATTTTTTTTATTTTTTAAGTTTAATAAAAAATTATAATTTTTGAGATAAAGTAATTCATTGTAAATTTTAAAATTTTTTTATTTATTTAAAGTCGAGAATTAAAATTCTGAATTATAAATTGGATAAATCTTATTAATAATAAACAAAATTCTTAAATAAGAAAGGAATAAATCTTATTACTATTTATAATATAATATAATATATTTATTATATTATACAAAACTTATTTATAAAAAATTTATATATTGAGCCTAAAGTAATATATTACATAAATAATCAAATTTGCATGACCATTAAAAATTAGATTAATATAACTTTTTTTATTTTGTAAGTTTAATGAAAAAATATAATTTTGAAGATAAAGTAACTCATTGTAAATTTTAACTGTTTTTTATTTATTATCAAATAAATCCATTTAACTAAATACTTTTAATAGAACTAAATTTTTTATTTATAAATTGGATAAATTCTATTAATAATAAAAAATATTTAAAATGATAAATTAGTAATATAATAAAAAATTATGAGTATTTTCGTCAATTCAAAAGATTTTTTACATTTGTGCTTTCATATATATTATAGATGATATTGCAAAAAGGGTAAAAATGGAAATGCTTATACCAAGTTGATTTAAGTTTATAGTTAGATTAAGAATTAGTTTAGCATTACTGTTGAAAAATGTTTGAAATGAAAAAAGTTAGGGTTAGCAAAAGTGTATTTTTAAAAGTATGTTGAGAAAAAATATAGTTTTAAAATTTTAAGTGTTTAGCAATATTGCTATGAAAAAGTGTTATGGTGAATTGAAATGTATATGCATAAATGATAAAAGTTTAGAGATATGAGAATAATAAAATCATTTTATCTTCAGAAAGTTATCGTAAGAGCCAAATTTTTTATCCAATTAGCATTGCTGTTGCGATAAAATACAATTTTTTATCTCAAAAATCATGCCAACAACAATAATAAACGCAGTCTAAATTGTTCTTTAAAATTAATGATTTAGCAAAATATATAATTTAATTAATTTAAAATTTTATTGAGTTATACATAAAACTTCTATTTATTTTTCAATAAGATTACTTTCACAATTTAATTATAATATGTCATAATTAAACAATCTCAGTGTATATATATATATATATATATATATATATATATATATATATATAACTGTTACATCAAATATATACATAAAAAAATCAATAAGCTGACATCAAGTTAAACCAAAACCATGGATGTTAGGATGAACTTGAGACCTCTAGAGCCTCTTGATGATTGCCTAGGTTGTGCCTTTTTTTTAATGTAGTTTTGAATAGTTCTCTCTCTGTTTTTGTGTTCATCTTATCACAACATGAAAACACTTATCTTATGTTTATGTTTGAAAATATGAATTTGTAAATTTAGATTTGAATTTCATTTGTTATATAAATTTTGAGAATAAAATGCATACATTATGTATAAATTAATTAAAATTCAATATAATTATATATTTAAAAGGTACATACAAAAACATGAATTTTAAATTCAAAAATAGCTATAGGCATTTCAAATTCACCACTAAATAAGCATTTCAAATTCACCACTAAATAGACATCCAACAAATTCATGGATTTGAAAAATAATTATCAATGTTACATTTACATATGTTTTATTACATAATTTACACTATTTTTTAAATTCAAATTCACTTTTTAAAATTCAAATTTTCAAACGTAATCTTAATTTTCTAAACATGCAATACACACTTTTCCTAACTCCCTCTTGTTATGACATTTGAAAGGTAAAGTTGTAACATATTGAGACAAAGTATATTCTTAAAATTATGTCATTTGAAAATTAGACATTCAATTTGAAACAAAAAGATAATATAAATAAAGCAATAGAAAGAAGATGATGAACATTGGAACATAATAGGCAATAATTCATAGAAGAAATCAACGGAGTATGATGAGTTATTACTTTTGAATATATGTTTTTGATTTTGAGAAAGAAATCAACGCATAAACAATTGAAGATATCATGCCCTTAACCGACTTGTAATCAGAGTTTTTGGCCCTTTTTATTGACCTAGGAATGGAAAGCTTGGACACTTTCTTTTAACCCCTTCTCTCTTTTTCTTTTTCTGTTAAAATCAAATTTTTTGAGTATATATTTAATATTTTAATAAATATTGTTTTTTAATATTATTTTTTGGATATATTAATAATACTTCTAATAGATAAAAAAAAATTAATTTTAGTAAATCAAATATTATTATTTAATTCAAGGATAAAATAATACTTTTATACATACTAGAAAAATGCCGACACTGTGAGTATATTATCGGATTTGAATTAATATTTTATAATAAGTTTGAAAAATAAAAAAGCAAAAGAATTAAAGATAATTTACAATAATAATAACTCCTATCATTATATAATATTTGATATAAAATAGAGTTATTTGATATGATCAATTAGATCCGATAATTTCGGACAGAACATAATTACACGATACAAATATAACATGAAAAAAATAATTAACAACACAAAAAATAAAATGAACATGACACAAATACACGAACGTATATCAAAATCTACATAAGATATTTTGGATCTTGGCTTATTTTGGACCTAATTAATAGGAATGAACATTCGGTCGGTTCGGTTCTAAAATTCTTAAAACCGAATAAATCGAAAAAACTTATAAAACCGATCGAACCGATCGAAATATATAAAAAACCAAAATAACCGAATCGAAATTAATCGGTTCAATTAGGTCAATTCTGTCGGTTTAGTATACCTAAACAGTTATATTCCTAAATCCTAAAGAACCTTTTGTTTCAATTCTCCAGATTTCAGCAAGGATTTTTTTGCTCAATTTTCAAAAACAACTTTCTTAGACTGTTGTTTGAATGCTTGTCCAATAGACTATCCACATACAAAACAAAATAGCTTGTCTTTCTATAATTGCACAAGCAATCCCTAAAAACATCTCTAAACAGCAACCATTCCCAATGTAATAATAAACCAAAAGTGATAATCAGAATTATCATCATAAACCAAAGGTGATGTAAGAGTATTCATAATGATGTAAGAGTTAATTGTACATTAATGGTGTGGACTATCCTTGTGAAGCAGCAAAGGGGATGGCTTGCTATAAGGAGGCAGTGGCTGGTCGAAGTGAGGGTGACTGATGTGGCCCCGGTGGGTGAGGGAGTGCGGCGCAGAGGGTCGTGAGGATTGAAGCTGGAGGTGGAGGGTGGCTGCTTGACTGGTGAGCGGGTGACTGATGTGGTGTGGTGTGGTGTGGGTGAGGGAGTGGTCGAGTGGAAGCAGAGGAACTGAGGAAGAAAAGAGAAGAGAAGAAGAAAAATGAATTTGATCTGAAGATTGAAGTTGGGGATTTCATTTTTGTTATGAAATTGGGTTTGGCAGGGTTTATGAAATTGGGTCTGGGTTTATGATATTGCGTGTGGGTTTATGAAATTGGGTTGATATATGGATAGGATAATTAGGTATGGGTATTGGGTAATATAAATATAAATATTTTATTTATTTTTTAATTAAATGTCGATTTATTCGGTCGATTCGATTTGAAAATATAAAATCACAAACCGATCGAATAAACCTATTTAAATCGACGATCCTTATCGACTTAAACTAAAACCGAATAAACCCAACCGAATAGACCAATTACAATTGATTTCGGTCGGTTTAGTCGGTTATACCGACTATTGCTCACCCCTACTAATTAATACACAAATACACTAATGACATGGCTTATGTGGCAAAGGGAGGGTGTTTCAAAATCCCAAATTCTCAAATCTCATTTCATATGGGAATTGCTTTTAATGTAGGTATATAGACGACACGACACGAACGTGTCAAAATTTACATAAAATGAATTATTAACGTGTCACAATTTATATAAATATATAATACATTGAACACAATAATCACACGAAAAATAATACGAACACGACACAAACGCACAAATCTTTCTCTCTTTTTTTTCTCTTTCTTTCCTTTTTCCCCCCAAAATGGCTTGCCGCGTGGCAAGACAAGGGAAAGCAATCCACTTCAATTGGAAATGCAATTGAGGAGGATTGCTTTTAATTATAGGAACACTTTTAATACGATTATGGCATGAAAAAATAATACGATCACATGAGTACAAAATTTTTTTCCTTTTTTTCTCTTTCTATTCTTTCCTTTTTTCCTTTTGCAATAATGTCATAAATGGCCCCAAAAGTTTATCAAATTTGTCAATGTGGTACATGTACTTTAAAAATGTTCAATGTAGTACATGTACTATCAAACCGTGTATCATTGTGGTACTTTGACTTAACACCGTATAAATATAGATGATGATATGGCATTGACCAATCAGGTAATGACACATGGCAGTACCTGATTTTTTAGAAATTAATATTTGAATTTTTGAAAAAAAAAATTCAAAGAGAATAATATTTTAAAAATATAAAATATTTCAATTATATTTTTACAAATTAATATCTATTTTTTAAAAAATAAAAAATTATATTAAAAAATAAAATTATATTTTTAAAAATTAATATCTTTTTTAATGTAAAAAAATTATAAAATTAAAATATTTAACTAAAATTATTTTTTTAAAAATATTTTAAAAATATTTCTTAAACTATTTATAATATTTGATTTTTTTAAAAAAGTTATTTTTAAAAATTACAAAAAATTAAATATGAAATTAAATTAAATTATTTCATTATTTTAATTCTTTTAAAAAATATATATTAAAAATTTAGAAAATTTAAAAAATTTTAACTTTTTAAACATATTTATGATTTTTTTTTCCTTCTTTTCTTTAAGTTAATACACGTGTATTATAATATGATGTCACATGTCATCATTATGTTTTTAAAATTATATTATTTTTATTTTTAAAATTATAATAATATTTTTTATATTAATACATGTGGCATCATTATATGGTGTCACGTGTCAAGTTTTCATTGGATACAAAAGCCACATCACCAATATTTAACGGTGTTACAGACAGTACTATAATAGAACATAGAGTGAAATTTTAAGTATCAAAATAGACATTTTTAAAATACAAATACTACATTGACAAATTTGATAAACTTTAAGAGTCATTCATGATATTATCCCTTTCTTTTTCTCTTTCTCACTAAAAAAAAAATAATAATAACTTTGTCACGTGGCAAGGCCAAGAAAATTAGCAATCCCATCAAAATGAGAGGGATTACTTTTATATATTGTAATAAAATAATTAAAACACGATACGACACGAAAAATAACATGAATATGACACTAATAGACGAATGTGTCAAAATATACATAAAATGAATTATTAACGTGTCAAATTTTATATAAATTTATAATACCTTGAATACCATTATGACATGAAAAGTAATACGAACACGATGACACGTGACAAAAAATTGAGAGTTATTTGAATAGTGTTAATTAGACCTGACAATTTTGAACATAACATGATTATATGACATGAACACAATATTGGAAAAAATAATTAAAACACGACACGAATACACGAACATGTCAAAATCTACATAAAATGAATTATTAACGTGCCAAAATTTATATAAATATATAATACTTTTAATACGATCATGACACTCAAAAATAATACGAACATCACACAAATACACAAAAATTTTCTTTTTTCTTCTTTTTCCTTTCTTTTTCTTTTTCTCTTTTTCATTAAAACTAAAAAAAAAATGAGGGGGATTACTTTTGTATATTGTAATAAATAATTAAAATACGATACGACACGAAAAATAATTAATACAACACTAATAGACGAATATGTCAAAATATACATAAAGCAAATTATTAACGTGTCAAAATTTATATAAATTTATAATATCTTGAATACCATAATGACATAAAAAGTAATACAAACACGATGACACGTGAAAAAAAAATTGGGAGTTATTTGAATAATATTAATTAGACCTGACAATTTTGAATATAACATGATTCTATAGCACAAACACAACATTGAAAAAAATAATTAAAACACGACACGAATACACGAACATGTTAAAATCTACATAAAATGAATTATTAACGTGTCAAAATTTATATAAATATATGATACTTTTAATACGATAATGACACAAAACATAATACGAACATCACACAAATACACAATTTTTTTTTCTCTGTTTTTTTTCTTTCTTTTTTTCTCGTTTTCATTAAAACTAAAAAAATGGCCTTGCCACGTGGCAAGGCCAAGGAAAGCAATCCCCTCAATTGAGGGGACGACTTTTATATATTGTAATAGACTTCTTACATTTTAATTAATATCATTTTAACCAACCAAATAATATACTAATATTTCTCTCTATTTCATTCAAAAAACCAAACTATGTAATACATATTATCTTTCTATTTCATTTCTACCATATAGCTATTCTATTCCCATTTTATTCCGTTCAGGACTTGGCAATATTGGCCATGATACGATTACACGACACGGAAAAAATAACTAAAACACGACACGACAAGAAAAAATAACACGAACAAGACACAAATATACGAATGTCTCAAAATCTATATAATACGAATTATTAACGTTTCAAAATTTATATAAATATAAAATACCTTAAATACGATCATGACACGACAAAATACACCAATACGATACGGATACACGAATTGTCAGGTCTAAGCGACTCAAACGTAACGTAAAAATGTCTGAGACTTTGTTTGCATTTAACCACTTTTCGAACAATTTTAAAAGCACATTCCTCTTGTTGGTATGGTACATTCAAGATTTTACTTTCAAAATAACCTCGTGAAAATCGATTTTATTTATAAAAAAAAAAGTTGATGATGTTTTATTTTCTTTAAAAGGCTTCTATGAGAAAATGATGAAAAAAATTAAATAATCAATTTGGAAAAAAAAAATCTTTCATAGCAAAGAGTATTATTGTTATTATTATTATTATTATTATTAACTGTAATGATTTTTGAGTCCGACTCAAAAGGAATTCTCAAATTTAGTTGAAGGCTATTTTTGTCCTTTTTTTATACTATTTTCGACTTTTTACCTTGAGAGACTCAGTTGGTAATTTTAAAAAAGATCAACTTTTTTCATCCACTTTTGTTTGGTATGAAGGCAAAAAAAAAATTTCATTTAAATGATTTGAAAAAAAAAAACAGAGGCTATCGAGAGGAAGAGTAGGAGAAGAGGAGAGAAAAAAGAGAGGTGAGGAGAGTGGAGAAGAAAAAGACGCCTGAGGGGAACTGGATAGTGACGGAGGAAGAGAGAGGAGGGGGAGAGAAGAGAGAAAGAAAAGGAAAATGAGGAGAAGAAAAAAGGCTGTCGGCAAGGGAGAAAGAGAGATGAGGAGGAGGAAAATGAGCGAAGTGGTTAGTAGAAGTGTGCAGTAGTCGATTATAATCAACGTAACCAACCGACCCGACATGATTTGGTTAAATCGGATCGGTTAGAACAGTTTAGGTTTCAATTTTAGTAGGTTAAGTCGGTCGATTTGCGATTCGTGAAATGAGTAACCAACACGACCCACTTAACCGACTTATAATAAATATATTATATTTTTATATATTTATATTCTTAACCCAAACCCAATTAAACCCATCGTACCCATTACCCAATAATTTACCTACCGACCCACTTAAACCCAATATTGTTATCCAAACCCAATTAAACCCATTTACCAACCCATGCAACCCACAATCCTATCTGATTTCAAAGACTAAAACTCTACTCACTAGCGACAAACCCTAAATCACTAGCAACAAACAGACTGCCGCTCGACTGCTCTTACTTGAGTTCATCCCCCAATCCCCAATATCTGATTTCCCCAAACCCTAACTCTCTCTATTTGATTTTCTCAATTCTCCAGACCCTCACCCTCTAAGATTTGCTCGACATTCATTTCCCCTTATCTGATTTTGCTAATTACAAACCTTAACCCTCGACAATTTCCCTCATTTCCCCGAACCCTAATCCTCTAAGCTTTAAGCCTCTAACCCTCAATACTCGACCCTCTAAGCTGAACCCTCGACAACTCTACTTAACCCCCGACAGCTCTGCTCAACCCTAGACAGCTCTGCTCAACATTTATCGAGGCAGTTTCCACCATGAATGACCTGATATCCCCTTGTTTTTGTGTTTCAACTTTGTTAAGTATATTTATTGTCCTTATCTTGTATTTTGATTGTTTATCTAATTTATACCTTTTCGTTGTGTCACCATGCAAAAGTTGTTGCTGAAGAACGAGCTAATTATCAAATAATGACATGCATTTTTTTTAATTACTAATTTTATTTTTACCTTCAAAATTTAAGATGTCTATTAATCCTTTGGGTAGCTAACTCGACTCTTAAGTCATCATTCTGGGATAGGAATATCACGAAGTGTCATTGTTACCTTTTTGGTGGTGTTGTGTTATTGGATTTTTTTTAGATGAACTCTGAAATTGGACCAACGTTTTTTTGAATAATCAATTCCTTTGTTTTTCCAGTTTTGTTGATAATAAAAAGTTGATAAGAATAAACTATTGTTTTGTATTTTACATACTGTCGCAACCTAAAAAATAACGACGAGTCTCAGCGCAAGACTTTATTATTCGTTAAGCGTGACATTTAAAAAAAAACCGAGGAAAAGTTGACTTAATTCCTCTAGAAATGAAGGTTTTGAAAATGACCTTAAAAAAGACATGGAGTCGCCACCAATCTTTTTTAGCTAGGTGTGATCGGCCACCTATTAAAACCGGTTTTATAAAATATTTTAAAAATTAATTAAAACATTTTAAAAACCAATTTCAAGTCTGCGTTTTAAACCAGAGAAATCAAAGAAGCGGGTTCGGGAGTCAGTTACGTGTGGGGAAGGATTAGCACCCCCACAACGCCCGTATAAATCGGTACCTTATTAATCGTGTGTTATCTCAAGTCTCGGTGAAAAGTTGGTTTTAAATTTAGTATTTCAAGTTAATTCCCAATTTAAAGAAAAGTAATTCCATTTTTTATTGAAAATGATCCGAAATTTATAAATTCAAAATTTTCCTATATTCCCCAATAAACGTGGCAAAATATAGAAATTTTTATTAGTTTTGGAAAACTTTCCGAATCATTCTCTTTTTTTTTGAAAGAAAGATATTCCTTTATTAATAATAATTGATGATATTCCCTCCAGCAAACCCGGTAGAGAACTCATGAATTATTTTAACTCGGGAATATCTTTATTTTTATTGAAAACCATTATCTTTTTTGAAAATATTTAAAAGAAATGAATATGTATATGCATGACATAAATAAAATGACATAGTACAGTCTAAATAATATAATGCAACCTAAATGACATGACAAATATGAATGGTATGGCATATAATTTAAATGACATGGAATAAAATAATGCTATCATATAATATGCATGAAAATAAAAATGCAATGCATGAAATGTATTTTTTCCTTTAATTAAGGAAATCCGAATATCTAAAAAGATATCCGGCTACCTTAGGAAAATATGTCAAATTAAATATTCTAAAACCAAAATACTTTGTGATTGTTTGAAAACAATTTTGAAAAGCTTGAATTATCAATAAAAACTGGGCTAAAAATTTTTAAATGGCTCTAATTTCCTAAGTTTAAAAAATCCGGAATTGACTATCCTTAACCCGGGACTTGAAAAACCATTTTTAGAGTTTAAAAAGGCTTAGAAATTACCCTAAGTCAGTAGCTAACCCTCCTAATCAGCCCACTCTAAGTAAATTAACCAAATCAGAAAAATGATTTTTCTTTAAATTCAATTCTGACACCACTGTCCAGTTTTAATCCACGATTTTTTATCCTATTTTTAAAAATTCCAAAAATTCTAAAAAAAATACTGGAGACTCACAACATGTAAAACTACACGAAAAAAAATCGGCTTAATTGTTTGATCAAAGATGAATTCCCAGAAAAACCAGAGATGTACGAGTTTTTGGAGGAGAAAAAAACTGCTTTGTTTTTCTTTAAATTCAATTCTGACACCACTGTCTAGTTTTAATCCACGATTTTTTACCCTATTTTTAAAAATTCCAAAAATTCTGAAAACATTATTGGAGACTCAGGACATGTAAAAATACACGAGAAAAAATCGGCTTAATTTTCTGATCAAAGATGAATTCCCAGAAAAATCAGAAATGTACGAGTTTTTTTGAAAAAAAAAAACTGAAAAAAACTGTTTTGCCAACACATTTTTTTGTCTTTGATAAAATCATTTAAAAATAAAAATAAAAATATTTGAAACTCATAAAATGACTTGAAAGCAGTAGCTAGGGCTTTTTGAAAGTTAGATAAAAATTGGCTAAGTAAAAAAAATCACAAAGGTAGAATAATCAATTTGACAAACTTAATTTTCCACAAGTGTGCTCAAGAGAGCATGACTTTGAACCATTAATTGGCTCAAGTCATTATTCAAGTGGCATGAACATGAAATGCATGAAACAATGCAGCAAACATAATGCATGAAATGCATGGATCTAAACCTAAATGTAAGGAAAATGCATGACACAAATAATATGGCCTAGACCTAACATGAACTTGCATGACATTTAATGTAACCTAGACCTAAGACATGCATGGCATTTTCACAAACACAAGGCATGCTTAATTCAAAAATCCAACCAAATATCATGCAAATGCAAAAACCTAACAACTAGCATGACAAAAATACAACATACAATGCAAAACACATGGAGTAGCCAAATGGCCCCAAGCTCCAACAAGCATGGCATTTTCACAAACACTTGGTATGCTAGCATGAAAAACTAAGTCATAACACAAAAATCACACAAGCATTTTCACAAACACCTAATATACCAAATCTAAAACATGCTCACTAAGATATAAAACAAGAATCATGCAAAGAATCACACAAGCATTTTCACAAACACTTAATATGCTAACTCTAAAACATGCTCAAATTTAAACAACATGAAAACAGAAAATTAAAAATGCAAAAACATGATATCTAAGACATAAATGGCAACAAACAAAGCAACCAAATTAAATATAACTTAAGAACATGAAATAACATAATATTTAAAACATAAAAAATAAAGAAAATAGCATAAACAACATGGTAAAATGAATAAAAAACAACAACTTAAAATAAATAATGTAGGCCATTTGGCCATGGTGAGTTTATTGTAAAAACAAAATGTAAAAAATATACTTAAGAAAGGAAATGAAGGAAGAACAAGAAACATTATTTTAAAATGAAAACTCACCAAGTAGCTTTTGAACGGATTAAGCTATAAACCCTCAGAGTAGCTTTTGAACGGATTAAGCCACAAACCCTCTCACAAGTAGCTTTTGAACGGATTAAGCTATAAACCCTCAGAGTAGCTTTTGAACGGATTAAGCTACAAACCCTCAGAGTAGCTTTTGAACGGATTAAGCTACAAACCCTCAGAGTAGCTTTTGAACGGATTAAGCTACAAACCCTCTCAACAAAAACACTATGACTCACCACCCGGATAATCCTAATACAAGTGTATAGACTATCTCACAAGGGGTAGTGGGTGATTTCAACCAAAGGCCAAGACCCCTTATTTATAAGGTGAGCACCTTCTTGGCTTGACATTACAAAGGGATGTGGGATTGGGACTTAGGCTCAAAAATGAAAATCTCTAACTTAACTCTTGATTTTTAATCACTTGATTGAAAAAAATCCTAAGCTTCCTTCTTCCTTTGGGCTTGGGCAGGCCAGCACTTCTCTTTTCCAGCCCAGCTCTGATTTTTGAAAAGCCCAAAGAAGCCCTTTTCGGTTGCTTGGGTGAAACGACCATTTTGCCCCCCGGATGCAAAATAAATATCAAACGGGCTCCAAATTCAATTTTTCTTTTTTCAATACTTCCAAAATAATAAAATATTGAGTTCTGGAAGTTTTCAAAATTATCCGAGTCCGTTTGCTATTTATTTGGATTTTTTCTTCCCAAAATGTCCTTTTATGTCCCTACTTTTTACCATTTTTTAAACGAGCTCCAAATCAAGATTTTTCTTCACCAATCTCTTCAAAATAATTAAAAAGTGTGATCTGGAAGTTTTCATAATTTTTGGAGCTCATTTGGTATTTTTTCGGGATTTATCGGCTTGAATTACTGCATGGGAGGCCCGGGATTTGGCCATTTTGCAAACGAACTCGGAATCAAGATTTTATTTCGCCAATCTCTTCCAAATAATTTAAAAATGAGATTTGCCAAATTTCATAATTTTTGGAGTCCATTTGCTATTTTTCCGGGATTTATCTTTTTGAATTACTGCATAAGAAGCCCGGGATTTGGCCATTTTGCAAACGAACTCGGAATCAAGATTTTCTTTCGCCAATCTCCTTCAAATGATTTAAGAATGAGATTGACAAATTTTCCATAATTTTCGGAGTCCATTTGCTATTTTTCCCAAATTTTTCCAATTTTGCCCTTTTACCTCCGAAACCCGGTTTTGCTCAAAACAAATCCGATTTTCAGATTTTCTTCAATCTGAGCCTTGGGCCATACTTTTTAACCATTCTTCATCCATTGGGGGCTTTGGTCTTACCAAGTCGGGCTATTTCTGTGATTCTTCCCGATTTCACCGAAATCCACTAGAAACCCTAATTCTCGGTGTTCTCCCAGATTGACTTTTCTTTCGGTTTTTCTTGCAAGTGACTTCTCCATTACCCGTAGTCAGTGCTTATCTTTCATTTGGAACCTTCAATTTCGACCAGTTTGATCGATTAAGCACTTTTCCCCAAATTTCTTGAATTAGGGTTTCTTTTCTACTGAATCTCCAAATCCCAACTTCCGAACTCCATATCTTTCAATGTAGACCTCGGATTATCAAAATTCTTTCGCTATTTTTCAATTGAACTTAAAATCTTGATTTTGAAAGTGGGTTGACTTTTTCAGTAGTTGACTTTTTGGGGTTGACTTTTTCGGGGTTGACTTTTTTTTCAAGTTTGTCTTTTTGTGCTCGCCCTATTAAACTAAGTCTCGGAGTACCACCTGCAGGATGAAAACAGTCTTTTTATACTCGGAAACATCAATATGGGAAGAAAACATACCTGTTTAGTGGTCCGGACAAAATTAGGTGTCTACAGCTGCCCCTCTTTGGCTATTGCTGAGAATCAGGAATCAGGCAAAGATAAACCAACACTAATTTTGTACGGTCAGTGAAATCACATGTGAAGGAAAGGGAAAGGGGTTTCTTTTTCATTTTCATTTTTCATTTTTCATTTTTTTTTCATTTTCTATTTTTTTTTTCATTTTTCATTTTTCATTTTTCATTTTCTACTTTTTTTTTTCTTTTTTCTATTTTTTTTTTCTCTTTTTCAATTTTTCAATTTTTTTTTTATTTTTTTTAAACAATAAATTGAAGATTTTGTCCTTAAATTGAATTCCCTGCCTAAACAAGGCTCGATTCGTCTTAAGAAAACGAATTCGATTTTCAAAAGAAAAATTTATGCCCGAAGGTCTTTAAAATTGGTGCCCGGAGGTCTTAAAAAACTGGTGCCCGGAGGTCTTACCAATTGGTGCCCGACGGCCTTACCCCTGAAAAAAGTTATGCCCGGAGGTCTTAAAGATGTTGCCCGGAGGTCTTACCTGTGATTTGAAAAATTATGCCCGGAAGTCTTAAAAATGGTGCCCATAGGCCTTACCCCTGAAAAAAGAGTTATGCCCGGAGGTCTTAAAGATGTTGCCCGGAGGTCTTACCTGTGATTTGAAAAATTATGCCTGGAGGTCTTAAAAATGGTGCCCATAGGCCTTACCCTTGAAAAAAAAAAGTTATGCCCGGAGGTCTTAAAGATGTTGCCCGGAGGTCTTACATGTGATTTGAAAAATTATGCCCGGAGGTCTTAAAAATGGTGCCCATAGGCCTTACCCCTGAAAAAAAGAGTTATGCCCGGAGGTCTTAAAGATGTTGCCCGGAGGTCTTACCTGTGATTTGAAAAATAATGCCCGGAGGTCTTAAAAATGGTGCCCATAGGCCTTACCCCTGAAAAAAAAAAGTTATGCCCGGAGGTCTTAAAGATGTTGCTCGGAGGTCTTACCTGTGATTTGAAAAATTATGCCCGGAGGTCTTAAAAATGGTGCCCATAGGCCTTACCCCTGAAAAAAAAGTTATGCCCGGAGGTCTTAAAGATGTTGCCCGGAGGTCTTATTTGTGATTTGAAAAATTATGCCCGGAGGTCTTAAAAATTGAAAATTATGCCCGGAGGTCTTAAAAATTGGCGCCCGGAGGCCTTACCCCTGAAAAAAGTTATGCCCGGAGGTCTTAAAGATGTTGCCCGGAGGTCTTACCTGTGATTTGAAAAATTATGCCCGGAGGTCTTAAAAATGGTGCCCATAGGCCTTACCCCTGAAAAAAAGAGTTATGCCCGGAGGTCTTAAAGATGTTGCCCGGAGGTCTTACCTGTGATTTGAAAAATTATGCCCGGAGGTCTTAAAAATGGTGCCCATAGGCCTTACCCCTGAAAAAAAAAAAGTTATGCCCGGAGGTCTTAAAGATGTTGCTCGGAGGTCTTACCTGTGATTTGAAAAATTATGCCCGGAGGTCTTAAAAATGGTGCCCATAGGCCTTACCCCTAAAAAAAAAGTTATGCCCGGAGGTCTTAAAGATGTTGCCCGGAGGTCTTATTTGTGATGTGAAAAATTATGCCCGGAGGTCTTAAAAATTGAAAATTATGCCCGGAGGTCTTAAAAATTGGCGCCCGGAGGCCTTACCCCTGAAAAAGTTATGCCTGGAGGTCTTAAAGATGTTGCCCGGAGGTCTTACCTGTGATTTGAAAAATTATGCTCGGAGGTCTTAAAAATTGAAAATTATGTCCGGAGGTCTTAAAAATTGGCGCCCGGAGGCCTTACCCCTGAAAAAGTTATGCCCAGAGGTCTTAAAGATGTTGCCCGGAGGTCTTACCTGTGAATTGAAAAATTATGCCCGGAGGTCTTAAAAATTAAAAATTATGCCCGGAGGTCTTAAAAATTGGCGCCCGGAGGCCTTACCCCTGAAAAAGTTATGCCCGGAGGTCTTAAAAATTGTCTTTGAAGAATTGTTGAAAATTAACCTAAAGATTTTGAGAAGATGCGAATGCTTTTTGATGCAAATGCATATGTTGAATAAGATACGAAATGACTTAAACTGGTGCAAACGTCTTTAATGCAAATGTAAATGACTTGGATTGATGCCCATGTTTCATGATGCAGATGCCCCTACTAATTGTGTTCATGTAACTGGTTTATGAATGGTGTAACTACAATTACCACACATTAATGAAAATGCAATGATTCTAGAAATGATGTAATTGTTTGAGATGACACAAATACGAATTCCATGAAGAATGTAAATGTAAAGGTAAAATACAGATGCTTATGGAATAATGCCAATGCAAATACCCATGAATGATGCAAATGCTTGCCGATACTGTGTAGATGCAAAAGCTCGATAAAGAGATGAGTGCTCATGAGTGATGCAAGTGCCCCCGGCTGTTTTTCTAGACTTTGGCTTAGCCTTTCAAATTCATTTT
Organism: Fremontodendron californicum; assembly: GCA_030761205.1. Lineage (NCBI taxonomy): Eukaryota > Viridiplantae > Streptophyta > Magnoliopsida > Malvales > Malvaceae > Fremontodendron > Fremontodendron californicum. The sequence continues at coordinate 18,558,554 of JAULJL010000020.1, read as the reverse complement.
TCCTCTTCAAATCAGAGTATATCTTCAATTCATTTTGGCTATTCTCTTTGCCCCAACAATTTTCAAACTTTCATCAACAGAGATCTGAATCGGGTTCTATTTCTTCTTCTCATATCTGGAAGTCAAGACCTATCCTGGCAGTTCTACACCTTTGAGTTAGAAAAATCCTTGTCTCATGCCAACATCAAAATGGGTATTTCAAAAAAATCTCTTTATTTGTTTTCGCATTTTGAAAACTTCTGAACAAAAAATATTAACCCCACAATGTGTGATGTACAAATCTTTTGAAGACTGATGATCATTGTTAGAAATTTCTCTAAGTATCAATCTGGGTTTTTTCAACTGGGATTGGCAAGGCTTGGTATAACAAGATTCTGGCTTTTCCAGGAAAACTTCATGACAAAAATGTATATCCCTTCTAGGCTCACAAATGGAACAGGTTTTATAAATCATGAATTCATTGAGAACCAAACAAATTCAACATTCTTTTAGTTTCCATATCAAGGCATTTTGTCAAGCATCAAGATTGGCTGGGATGTCTAAACCGAAAGTTTAATCTTGGGAACAAAGTTTCAGTTTTTGAAGACAATCCTCCGAATGAGAGCTGACAATTTGGGGGGTTCAGGAATTCCTAGATGTTCCTCGATGACCACTCCTTTAATAAGATCTTTTCTTTTGGGGTATCGGCACTATCATCGATGGCATCGAAAATTCCCATTCTACTCTAGACTGCCCTTTTTTGGGGTTTTCGCCCTAGAGTCCCATTCTTTTCAATTTTTCTCTTTTTTTTTTACCATGCACTTGAGAATTCTAAATTCTTCCTTAGTGAAATGAGAATTTGATGAGATGGATAAAATCTGAGGAAAACCCTTCAAATTAAACATTCATGCTTGATCAAAATGGACTTTTAAAGCACGTAATGTAGGCCATGGCTCAGGGTTCAGAAAGAAAGGATAAATAGGCCCAAAATATGTGTTTGAGGGTAATCAGATCAAGGATCCTTTCTTGAAGAGGATTTTCTTTGAAGCATGTGTCTCTTCTTGGACATTTCTTTCTTTTTGATTTTGCTCTTTTTCTTCCTTGCTTTTGGCTTTCAATTTGCCATGTCTTTCACACACATTTTTTTATTGTGTTTTTTGTTTGTTTTTCTTGGCTTTCATTTCGTCATCTTTTCCTCTTCTTTTTTCTTTGACAGAGTGCGCCCGTATTTATTCGGGGCTCCATTTGCTTTGTGTCTGTCCCTGAGCTGTCACTCATTTCTCAATGATCTTTGAAAAGATCTTTCCTCGCATTTGCCCCTTAATCCTTGATCAGGGTTCAAAGAATTAAGAATTCTTTTGGCTCAAAAGGGGTGACTATGGATAATAATTTTTTTCTTGTGAAAGGGATATGAAAGATGGCCATTCATCATATCAAGCCCAAATATTCTCATTGAAAAGCAATCCTCAGGGGAAATAGATATTCAGAATTTCATTTTGCACTTTGGAATCATCCGAATTCTCATATGCATGATATCATGATTTTTCTTTTTCTTTTTTTTTCTTTTTTTTTTGTTTTTTTCGTCGCATGCCCCCAATGATTCATGCATTAGCCCATCCTTCTTCACTATGTATCCATCATTTCCACATATGATGCCCCAATTTGATTATCCATGCGAATTTGTATCAACGAGGAACATGGCAAGTCTAGGTCTGTTTTGAAAAGGCTGAGTTTCCAATCTGAGTTCTTTGAAGAGACAAGGAAAATACGACCCAAAAACAGGTTTTCTCTGGGACAAGGGATAATCTAGTTTAATCATTGTGCCCCATGATGTCAATCATGAAGTGATGTTTGGGCAATTAGTGTTTTCTGGTTATTGGGAAAGGTCATGAATGGTTTTAGCACAATCTTGACACACACCAAATTATCAAAATCTAAACTCTTGAAAGAATGTCTCATTTGTTTGAATTTCAAGGAATTCAAAAAAATTTCAAAAAGTTCGTTCCTTTGTTCATAGCCTAGACTAGGATTTACATCCTTGCTTATTTTGCAATGACAATGCTTCTCTTTTTTCATTCATTTTTCCTTGAAGCATTAGGTCTTTCAAGTGTTATTGATTCAAGGTTTAGGTATAGAGAGGCCCAAAAAGGAGGGGGATGGTGTTGGGTCATTTCTAACACTGATCATCAATCTTCTTAAGACTATCCATTATTAAAACTTCCTTAATGCTTGTTTTTGTAAATTCACGTTTATTTAAAACACAACAAACACAAAGCATTTAAAATTCATTTAATTCATGTAGATGTTAACATGAGACAAGTGCTTTCATCATCACAGTGTATAAAACTACATGCGTCAAAAATGCTCCTATTGACATCCTTCAAAGGTAGTAATTCTCCCCCTAAAACCCTGAAAGAAATTGATTTAGGGCTAAGTGGCCTTCCATTGATCGATAAGCTCCGGTGTCAAAATACCATCACGGATAAGACTTTCAATCCTTTCCTTCAGTTGTCTGCATTTTTCAGTTGAATGCCCAACTACCCCTAGGTGATAATCACACTTGCTGTCAGGGTCATAACTCCTTGCTGATGGATTCGGAGCTATTTTCAAAGGTACCGGGGTAAGGTACTGATTCTTTATTAGTAATGGCAGTAAGTCAGGGATGGGGATTGGAATTCTTTCTTGATTTTCTCGCGGTCGTTTTCTAGAAGTAGGCCTTGTTGCAAGGGCTGGTATAGGATTAGGTGTTTGGGTAGGTAGGTAAGGATAAAGGCTTGGAGATACCTCAGTAGGGTAACATGATTGGTATGAGGGAAATTGGGAATATGGGATGAAATCTCCTATAGTTTGGATATCTTCCTCTTTCTTTCTTGGTGCCTTATTTCTCTCGGTATTGGATGTTCCTTCTCTTTCAAGTTTCCCACTCTTGATAGCATTCTCAATCATCTCCCCTGAAATTACCATGTCCGCGAAATTCTTCGAAGCATTGCCGACGAGTCTGTCATAGTACGGGGCCTGCAGTGTATTCACAAAAAGGATAGTGATTTCCTTTTGTGTCAAGGGCGGTTGTACTTGGGCAGCCAGGCTCATCCACCGTTGTGCATATTCTTTGAAGCTCTCAGTAGCTTTTTTCTCCATATTTTGCAAAGTGAGACGATCAAGTGTCCTGTCGGTCATATGCTTGTACTGGTTTAGAAAAGCCCCAGCCAAATCATTCCAAGAGCGAATCTGATCCTTGCTCAACTGACTATACCACCTAATTGCGGACCCGCTGAGGCTATCCTGAAAGCAGTGAATTAAAAGCTTATCATTATCTATCTGACTTGTCATCTTTCGGCAGAACATAGTGATGTGGGCTGATGGATCGATCGTCCCGTCATATTTCACAAAGTCAGGGATCTTGAACTTAGGAGGAATGACTAAATCGAGGACCAAGCATCGTTCTTTCGCCTCCACACTCCCGAATACATCTGTTTTTCTATTGCCCGGAGCCTTTCATCTAACAACTGATATTTCCCTTGAGAATCTGCCAACTCAACCTCATTTACTGCAACCCTTTTCAACTTTGCCTGTTCAGCTGGATCATCTGAGTTTAGGACATTGACGGGGTTAACAGTGTTCTGGGCATCACTTATTGCGACCTCATCTTGGCCCTTTTGTACCTCTAACCCTTCTCTGGTGACAAAGTTTTCGGTGTATCCTTTTCTCTTGATTACAGCAGACATTAGCTCCATCAGTTTAGTCATCTGATCCTTAGATTCTGCTTGAGATTTTGCTAGCTGTTCTCGCAATTCTCTCTGTTCCCTTTCCATTTTTTCCATTCGGGCAACTTGTTCATCCTCCATAGCACCAGCCTGTATTAAAAGTGTACTCAGTACTTCTTCTGATTTGAAATGGAAATTCTTTCAAAGACTCCTAAAGCCAAGCCAACTTCTATTTTATTTCCCCCAAATGTATGTCATGATGAATGAGCCATGAATGCAATTTGATGCATGTGAAGCCTAAACAATATGATGTATGGATATGTACAATGGAAACATGCTGACCATATATGTGATAAATGCAATCACAATGCCAACATGTTGCAAACAAAGAATAAACAAATCAACACATGGATATATGCAATGACTGATCATGTGCATTTTAGCATGTTTCCCAATGAATGATCATATATCCTATGAATGCAACACGGTGTCGATTATGATACATGCAAACAATGAATGATTGATATAGAGTATATACAAAGAAAATCATGCTAACCATGTGTGTCATGAATGCGACCTAATGCTAACATGATTTATGTAATAAGCAAATTAATGCATGAACATACACAAAGAAATTATGCTGACTATGTTTGTTATGAATGCAACCTGACAAATAATTGATGGGATGCAAAATGCAAAGGGGAAGATATCACGGAGAAAATAAGAATCGGAGGAACTTAATCATCAACATCTTATAAATTTGAAGCATACTCAATTCATTCCCATATCAATGTTCACAATGGTATAAACCATGTTTTACAAAATTTGAGCAGTAGTTAAAACTGTCTTTACAAGCACTTTATTCTTCCTAGCATCCTAAGGCTATAAGAGCCGGCTACTGAAAAAGTGAAATCCTATTACATCATATAAGACCGAAGTCTTTCCACCTCAATGCTGTAAATCTCCCAATCCTAATGGCGTTTTCCCAGTCCTTTATCAATCAGTGTCGTTGGATCCAACCACTTGGCATCTATGAGAGCTTGCACTTTCCTTTTGACTGCTATACAATCTTCGATGCTATGGCCAACAATTCCACAGTGATAATCACATCTTTCAATTGGATTATACCACATTGGATATGGTGGTAACAGGGGTTTCAATGGGACACAGGCAACCATGTGATTTTGGATCAGTATAGGGAGGAGCTCTTGGTAGCTGATTGGAATGGGATCAAAATGCATTTGGGTCTTATTCTGGGATCGTTTCTTAGTCACACATGGCCTAGGAGTTGGGGCACTTGGTGGTAGCACTAAGGTTCGAACCGGAGTGTTTACATGGGGATGTGGCGGAACAGCATGGTAAGGGTATGGATTTGGACACGGGGCCTTTGGAGGTTGTACATAGCTCGAGGTTCCTATCCCAGGTACTAGATAAGGTGATTGATGAGGGAAATAGTATGAACTGGTAGTTGGTAACGATGGAGTGGGATTCAGGAATCCCGTAGTGGTCGTCCCAATGGACGATTGGACCATAGTAGGGTGGGGATACTGGTTTGGACCTAGAATAGTTTGCAGGTATGGTACTGGATTCGAGGTTTCTGTCTTTGGTATCAGGCTTTCAGGTTTAATTATTTTCATGATTTTGTCCACAATTTCATCAGGATTGCAACCTTTGTGGCATTGACAAGTGCAGGATCCAGCAAGGATTGTATGTTCTAGACCTAATGGTTTTGGTTGATCCGAAGATGATGCGAAGCCCTGAGAAAGTTCACCTTTACTGTTACCCATATCCTCAACCATTTTCAGCAATTTGGCAAGTTGTTCCTTCACCTCTCGGATTTCATGTCCATATTCATCTTGATTGCGTTCCAAAGCACCCAATCGTTCCTCCGATTCATTCCTCATATCTCGAACCCCTTTCATGCAAATGAAAATGTCATGAGATTAAAATTATGAATGTACACGCTCTATTCCTATGTGCATGAATAAATTGATGATTAATGCATAAACATATACAGAGAAATTATGATGACTATGTATGCTATGGATGCAATCTAATGCCAGGTATATACAGATAATGACTATGCATGTCATAAACGTGTCCTAACAATGAATGACCATGTATGCTATGACTATAACATGATGTCAAAATGATACATGCAAAAATAAATGAATTAACACAAAGGTATATACAAAGAAATCAATGATTACACGAAATTGGTGGGACCTAAATCTTGATTATACAAAAATCTCATTATGCAAGATTGCCTCCAAATTTATGATTTTTTTTTACATGCTTTTTTTTTGTGTTTTTTTTTTTTTATTTATGAAAAACCAATCACATTATTTTCAAAAGAATTTCAGGGTGGATCCCACTATGGTACCATATGCAAATGTTCATGTGACACTACCGGTTTTATGAAATCATCAAATGAAATTACCAACTGTTTATTGCAAAGAATGAGATCAATAACACAACCAAAAATGTACATGCTCTATTCACACATGCATGAAATGTGCAACATGCAAAATGCTTGAATTTTTTTTTTTTTTTAAAAACAGCTAATGAACATCTGCCCCAACAATATCTGCTTATTTAGGCATCACGATGCCTTCGAGGCGGAGTATCACATTTATTACGGGCGATGTATGTACATCGTTGCCCGATCTACCACACTTATTCGGAGTGTAAAATAGGTAACAAAAGGTTTAGAACTGTCCCTCTATGTGTTCCTATTTTCGGTATATCTAACGGAAATCCGGCATGGCTTCGCCTAGGTTCACTATATGAGGGTGAATCGGTTCTAAGGCTTCGAATTGTTCCTCACTGTCGCCGGTGAAGGCTAGTAAGGCACCCCGATAAAAGCGGGTTCAATTCGTTAGAGTATATTTTCCTATGCCCATGCGGAGGATCATCACGAAGGCATTAGGTACTTTATACTCCGAAAGTGTTTCACTAGCCCATACGGAGGATCAATCACGAAGGCGTAGTTACTTTACTCCCACTTAAAAGGACGGAACCCGGGTATAGGATTCATGTTATGCAAATGCACGTGTAGTGTGTGTGGAGGAATAATAAACCTTTCACCACCTATTCTGCAAACCTTATTCTAAATGCCCTAGCAATTAAAACATTCAAGAATAGTGTAACGCATTAACCAACAAGCAATTATAATATACAACCTTAAATAACTAGAGAACAAAAATAAAATGCATGCACATGAGTATGAACATATTTAAAAACAATTTATTATTTTCAAAATTCTCCTTATTAAAAAAATGTGGGAATTAAAATCAAATACCAATTAAACCAACAAAAACCGAGACTTTGATAATACACGACTAATTCTAGGTCTGACTCTCTAATATGTCCCCAGTGGAGTCGCCAAGCTGTCGCAACCTAAAAAAAATAACGACGAGTCTCATCGCAAGACTTTATTATTCGTTAAGCGTGACATTTAAAAAAAAGAGGAAAAGTTGACTTAATTCCTCTAGAAATGAAGGTTTTCAAAATGACCTTAAAAAAGACATGGAGTCGCCACCAATCTTTTTTAGCTAGGTGTGATCGGCCACCTATTAAAACCGGTTTTATAAAATATTTTAAAAATTAATTAAAACATTTTAAAAACCAATTTCAAGTCTGCGTTTTAAACCAGAGAAATCAAAGAAGCGGGTTCGGGAGTCGGTTACGTGTGGGGAAGGATTAGCACCCCCACAACGCCCGTATAAATCGGTACCTTATTAATCGTGTGTTATCTCAAGTCTCGGTGAAAAGTTGGTTTTAAACTTAGTATTTCAAGTTAATTCCCAATTTAAAGAAAAGTAATTTTATTTTTTATTGAAAATGATCCGAAATTTATAAATTCAAAATTTTCCTATATTCCCCAATAAACGTGGCAAAATATAGAAATTTTTATTAGTTTTGGAAAACTTTCCGAATCATTCTCTTTTTTTTGAAAGAAAGATATTCCTTTATTAATAATAATTGATGATATTCCCTCCAGCAAACCCGGTAGAGAACTCATGAATTATTTTAACTCGGGAATATCTTTATTTTTATTGAAAACCATTATCTTTTTTGAAAATATTTAAAAGAAATGAATATGTATATGCATGACATAAATAAAATGACATAGTACAGTCTAAATAATATAATGCAACCTAAATGACATGACAAATATGAATGGTATGGCATATAATTTAAATGACATGGAATAAAATAATGCTATCATATAATGTGCATGAAAATAAAAATGCAATGCATGAAATGTATTTTTTCCTTTAATTAAGGAAATCCGTATATCTAAAAAGATATCCGGCTACCTTAGGAAAATATGTCAAATTAAATATTCTAAAACCAAAATACTTTGTGATTGTTTGAAAACAATTTTGAAAAGCTTGAATTATCAATAAAAACTGGGCTAAAAATTTTTAAATGGCTCTAATTTCCTAAGTCTAAAAAATCCGGAATTGACTACCCTTAACCCGGGACTTGAAAAACCATTTTTAGAGTTTAAAAAGGCTTAGAAATTACCCTAAGTCAGTAGCTAACCCTCCTAATCAGCCCACTCTAAGTAAATTAACCAAATCAGAAAAATGGTTTTTCTTTAAATTCAATTCTGACACCACTGTCCAGTTTTAATCCACGATTTTTTATCCTATTTTTAAAAATTCCAAAAATTCTAAAAAAAATACTGGAGACTCACAACATGTAAAACTACACGAAAACAAATCGGCTTAATTGTTTGATCAAAGATGAATTCCCAGAAAAACCAGAGATGTACGAGTTTTTGGAGGAGAAAAAAACTGCTTTGTTTTTCTTTAAATTCAATTCTGACACCACTGTCCAGTTTTAATCCACGATTTTTTACCCTATTTTTAAAATTTCCAAAAATTATGAAAACATTATTGGAGACTCAGGACATGTAAAAATACACGAGAAAAAATCGACTTAATTTTCTGATCAAAGATGAATTCCCAGAAAAATCAGAAATGTACGAGTTTTTTTGAAAAAAAAAAAACTGAAAAAACTGTTTTGCCAACACATTTTTTTGTCTTTGATAAAATCATTTAAAAATAAAAATAAAAATATTTGAAACTCATAAAATGACTTGAAAGCAGTAGCTAGGGCTTTTTGAAAGTTAGATAAAAATTGGCTAAGTAAAAAAAATCACAAAGGTAGAATAATCAATTTGACAAACTTAATTTTCCACAAGTGTGCTCAAGAGAGCATGACTTTGAACCATTAATTGGCTCAAGTCATTATTCAAGTGGCATGAACATGAAATGCATGAAACAATGCAGCAAACATAATGCATGAAATGCATGGATCTAAACCTAAATGTAAGGAAAATGCATGACACAAATAATATGGCCTAGACCTAACATGAACTTGCATGACATTTAATGTAACCTAGACCTAAGACATGCATGGCATTTTCACAAACACAAGGCATGCTTAATTCAAAAATCCAACCAAATATCATGCAAATGCAAAAACCTAACAACTAGCATGACAAAAATACAACACACAATGCAAAACACATGGAGTAGCCAAATGGCCCCAAGCTCCAACAAGCATGGCATTTTCACAAACACTTGGTATGCTAGCATGAAAAACTAAGTCATAACACAAAAATCACACAAGCATTTTCACAAACACCTAATATACCAAATCTAAAACATGCTCACTAAGATATAAAACAAGAATCATGCAAAGAATCACACAAGCATTTTCACAAACACTTAATATGCTAACTCTAAAACATGCTCAAATTTAAACAACATGAAAACAGAAAATTAAAAATGCAAAAACATGGTATCTAAGACATAAATGGCAACAAACAAAGCAACCAAATTAAATATAACTTAAGAACATGAAATAACATAATATTTAAAACATCAAAAATAAAGAAAATAGCATAAACAACATGGTAAAATGAATAAAAAAAAACAACTTAAAATAAATAATGTAGGCCATTTGGCCATGGTGAGTTTATTGTAAAAACAAAATGTAAAAAATATACTTAAGAAAGGAAATGAAGGAAGAACAAGAAACATTATTTTAAAATGAAAACTCACCAAGTAGCTTTTGAACGGATTAAGCTATAAACCCTCAGAGTAGCTTTTGAACGGATTAAGCCACAAACCCTCTCACAAGTAGCTTTTGAACGGATTAAGCTATAAACCCTCAGAGTAGCTTTTGAACGGATTAAGCTACAAACCCTCAGAGTAGCTTTTGAACGGATTAAGCTACAAACCCTCTCAACAAAAACACTATGACTCACCACCCGGATAATCCTAATACAAGTGTATAGACTATCTCACAAGGGGTAGTGGGTGATTTCAACCAAAGGCCAAGACCCCTTATTTATAAGGTGAGCACCTTCTTGGCTTGACATTACAAAGGGATGTGGGATTGAGACTTAGGCTCAAAAATGAAAATCTCTAACTTAACTCTTGATTTTTAATCACTTGATTGAAAAAAATCCTAAGCTTCCTTCTTCCTTTGGGCTTGGGCAGGCCAGCACTTCTCTTTTCCAGCCCAGCTCTGATTTTTGAACGGCCCAAAGAAGCCCTTTTCGGTTGCTTGGGTGAAACGACCATTTTGCCCCCCGGATGCAAAATAAATATAAAACGGGCTCCAAATTCAATTTTTCTTTTTTTAATACTTCCAAAATAATAAAATATTGAGTTCTGGAAGTTTTCAAAATTATCCGAGTCCGTTTGCTATTTATTTGGATTTTTTCTTCCCAAAATGTCCTTTTATGTCCCTACTTTTTACCATTTTTTAAACGAGCTCCAAATCAAGATTTTTCTTCACCAATCTCTTCAAAATAATTAAAAAGTGTGATCTGGAAGTTTTCATAATTTTTGGAGCTCATTTGGTATTTTTTCGGGATTTATCGGCTTGAATTACTACATGGGAGGCCCGGGATTTGGCCATTTTGCAAACGAACTCGGAATCAAGATTTTATTTCGCCAATCTCTTCCAAATAATTTAAAAATGAGATTTGCCAAATTTCAGAATTTTTGGAGTCCATTTGCTATTTTTCCGGGATTTATCTTTTTGAATTACTGCATAAGAAGCCCGGGATTTGGCCATTTTGCAAACGAACTCGGAATCAAGATTTTCTTTCGCCAATCTCCTTCAAATGATTTAAGAATGAGATTGACAAATTTTCCATCATTTTCGGAGTCCATTTGCTATTTTTCCCAAATTTTTCCAATTTTGCCCTTTTACCTCCGAAACCCGGTTTTGCTCAAAACAAATCCGATTTTCAGATTTTCTTCAATCTGAGCCTTGGGCCATCCTTTTTAACCATTCTTCATCCATTGGGGGCTTTGGTCTTACCAAGTCGGGCCATTTCTGTGATTCTTCCCGATTTCACCAAAATCCACTAGAAACCCTAATTCTCGGTTTTCTCCCGGATTGACTTTTCTTTCGGTTTTTCTTGCAAGTGACTTCTCCATTACCCGTAGTCAGTGCTTATCTTTCATTTGGAACCTTCAATTTCGACCAGTTTGATCGTTTAAGCACTTTTCCCCAAATTTCTTGGATTAGGGTTTCTTTTCTACTGAATCTCCAAATCCCAACTTCCGAACTCCATATCTTTCAATGTAGACCTCGGATTATCAAAATTCTTTTGCCATTTTTCAATTGAACTTAAAATCTTGATTTTGAAAGTGGGTTGACTTTTTCAGTAGTTGACTTTTTCGGGGTTGACTTTTTCGGGGTTGACTTTTTTTCAAGTTTGTCTTTTTGTGCTCGCCCTCTTAAACTAAGTCTCGGAGTACCACCTGCAGGATGAAAACAGTCTTTTTATACTCAGAAACATCAATATGGGAAGAAAACATACCTGTTTAGTGGTCCGGACAAAATTAGGTGTCTACACATACTATAACAGAAAGTAGTTAATTTATTTTGATTTGTTCTTGTATATTTTGATTGTTTACATGTTCACCTTTGTTTTGTATTTTGATTTTGAAATTGTTTGTATATTTCTCCAGATGTCTACTAAAAATACTTTGGATCCCACACCTACCCTACACAACCAAACCCTCAACGCCCTTCTCCTGAGGAAATATCAAGAACTGAAACTCAAGCTGCAAGCTCTAAAGTGCCGAGGAGACCATCTAAGCCATGGTCTGAGGTATGGGACAAGTTTACCAAACTTATCAATGAGGAGGGTGATATTAAAGCTAGATGTAATTATTGTAATAGATAATTCTTTGCTCATCCAAAAAAAATGGAATAACCTCATTGAAGAGTCACATGAGTTTTTATAGAAAGTTTCCCCATGCTTGTGGTGATGGTACTCAAACAGAGTTAGTTTTACCATTTGAAGGATCAGGGTCTGTAGGCACTTGGATGTTTAATCAAGATGCTATTAGGAAAGGTGTAGCTGAGATGATAATTCTAGATGAGTTGCCTTTTAGGTTTGTGGAAAGGAAAGGAATTAGGCGTTGCATGTCTCTTGCTTGTCCTAGATTTCGTATGCCATCATGGTGGACTGTTGCTAGGGATTGCTATGAAATTTATAGTGATAAAAAGAATAGCCTAAGGCAATTCATGAAATCATCTTCTGTAAAAGTATCTCTTACAACTAACACATGGACCTCAATGCAAAAAAAAATTATATGTGTCTTACGGCTCACTTTATAGACAAAAATTGGAAATTAAACAAGAAAATATTGAACTTTTGTCCCATGTCTAGTCACAAAGGTAAAGCCATTGGTAAGACTGTTGAGAAATGCTTGCGTGATTGGGGGATTGATAAGGTTTTCACTATTACAGTTGATAATGCTAGTTCCAATGATGTTGCAATCTCATACTTGAAGAAAAAATTTAACCATTTAGGAACTAGTATACTAGGAGGCAAGTATATGCATTTGAGATTAATTGCCTATATAGTGAACCTTATTGTCAGTGATGGTTTAAAGGAAATTAATGAACCAGTGGCTCGTGTTAGAGGGGCAATGAGATATGTTAGACAATCACCCTCTCAGTTGGCCAAATTTAAAGAGTGTGTTGTGAATGAACATATTCAAACTAAAAGTTTATTGTGTTTAGATGTTAGCACTCGATGTAATTCAACTTATTTGATGTTGATGCGGCCCAAAAGTTTGAAATTACATTTGATGCTTTTGATGAAGTTTATCTTTATTATAGAGGTGAACTTGTTATGGGAGATGGGGTGCTCGATCAAAATGATTGGGCAGCTGTTAGGATGTTTTCTCTTTTCTTGGAAATTTTTTATGACCACATAGTAAAGGTCTCAAGTTCTTCTTATATCACCTCTAATACTTTTCTTGATGAAAATTGTGAAATTTATTCAACTTTGCAAGAATGGCAATTTAATCTTGATCTTGAATTGAATGCAATGGCTAAGAGAATGGAGGATAAATATGATAAGTATTGGGGAAATATTGAAAAAATGAATATGTTGGTGTATGTTGCTTTTGTTCTTGATCCAACAAAGAAACTTCCTTTTGAGAATATTGTTTTATGAAGATGTATTCTAATGATGAAGTTTCTGTGATGATGAAGAAATTGCAAGAAGTACTAGATGATTTGTTTAATGAATATAAGAGTAAGTTGCAAATTCATTCTGAGGAAGTTGGTAAAAGTAGCCAAGTGAGTCAAGCTTCACAACCGACCACTGAAATTGGAGTGTCACAAAAGAAAAAAAGCCTTAAGTCTGAGTTTAAGAGGTATAAGGTTGAACATGGCAAGGAAGAGAACATGTCATAATTGGCTAGATATTTGAGTGAACAGGCTGAGGATAATGATGATGATGATTATGATCTTCTTATTTGGTGGAAACTCAATAGCCATAGGTTCTCTATCCTTTCCAACATAGCTCGTGATCTGTTCGTGTCTCCCATTTCCACAGTGGCTTATAAATTTGCTTTTAGCACTAGTGGTCGTGTGCTTGATGCATATAGGAGTTCTTTAACTCCAAGGATTGTGCAAGCCCTTATTTGTGCTCAGGATTGGCTATGCGGATCATCTACTCCTACTCCTGATGTATTTCACCCTGAAAATGATGTGGGACAGCTTGACAAATTTGATTTGGGTAATACATTAAAACTTTCTTTATACCATCATTTCATTTTGCTTTTTCAAATCTTTTTCTTATTTTAGTTATTTGTTTAAATCTTACTTTTGTTATTTTTTATATATTTGTAGAATTGTCCAATATTGCATTGGATCCTGTAATTGATTAGAAAAGAAGAAGATATATTGATCACTTAAGGTAATGTCATTGTTTACTACTTTGAATATTCTATGACTTTAGCTGTTATGTGTGTTGTTATGGTGCTTGTTATGTGGCTATTATTTTGCTATTATGTGGCCTGATATGTGTGCTATTATGGTGCCTATTATGTGGTTGTTATTTGGCTTTTACGTGACTATCATGTAGTTGTTGTAGTAGACACCTAATTTTGTCCGGACCCCTAAACAAGGTACGTTCTTCTTTCAAATCGTTATTCCTAACTTTACCTCAATTTCATGGTGTAATATCCCTACACTTGGGTTCAGCACTATGGACAAGATCAAGGTTATAAGAAAAGTCAAAAAGTCAAAGTTGACCAAAAGTCAAAGTCAACGAAAAAAGCCAACTTTTGAAAAATCAAGATTTAAAAGAGAATTGGATGGTGATGAAGCAATCTTGATACTTGGAGAGCTACAATTGAAAATTAAAAGAAAAAATTGGAAGAAAAAATAGTGTAGGGACTAAATTGAAAAAAAATCAAAAGTTGAAATTAAAGGGGGGAAAGCGAAATTGAGTTGACAAAGTGGCTAATTTGAATAAATTAAAGATGATGGAAATGGAATTTGAGACAACTGGATGGAAGAAAGGCGAGATAAGAGATGAAAACGTGGGAATGACTAAATTGAACAAATTGAAAGTTCAATTTCAAGAGAGATTAAAGGAAAAGGTTAAATCGAATGAAATTGAAACTTCAATTTAAAAAATAACCAATAAAGACATGGATTCAAGAAGCTCAATTACAAGGAGAATAAAGGGAAGGGCTAATTTGAAGAAGAATTGAATATGGAATGACTAAATTGAATAAATTGAAAGTTCATTTTAAAGGGGAATTAATGAAGAAATGGAGTTGAAGAGCTCAACTGCATGGGGAATCAATAAAGGAATAGATTTGAGGAAGAATTGAATATGCAGGGACTAAATTGCACAAATCAAAAGTTTGGATTTGTAGAGAATGGTGCAATTGAGAAAAAAATAGTTTGGATATGATGGAGGGATGAATAAGAAATAAATAACAGTTAGAGGAGAGATATGGAAATATCCCAAGGTAGAAGTGTAGTAAAGAGGAAGGCTGGAGGCTATTTTTGGAAAAGTGTAAAAGAATGGTATTTTGGTGAATAAGTGGATGACTAGGAGAGAAGAGGAGCACAAGGTACATGACATGTCATTTTGGTCCAATAGGAATGTTACTTGGTCCCCAAGACTAGGAAATGGAGGACCACTTGGCATGCCATTTGGAAGGGGGGACCACTTGGCTTGAAAAAAATATGACCATGAAAGAATGGCTTATAGGTCATTCGGCCAAGACATTTTAAAGAGGGATACCATTCAGACACTCAAATTCAAAAGGGGAAAAAGGGTTTTGAAAGTTCACTAAGGAGAAAAGGAAAGGAAGAGAGGAAAGGAAAGGAGGAGAAAGGAAGGATTAAGGTTTTTCAAGAGCTTCACTAAGGTAGCTTGCTAGCTTTTCTTGTTGATTTTCATTTTCTCTTAAAGTTTTTGTGTTCTTGCTTGATTTTCTTTTTCTCCTCTTAAGGTTTTCAAAATGATTTTTAAGAAAACTTCTTTTCTTCTTTTCTTCTTTTTTTGAAAACTACAAAGTTCTATACAAAAACTACAAGCTTGCAAAGATTTTCATCTTCCTTTTCATGTTGGTCAAACCTAGAGGCCTTATTGTGCTTGTTTTTGCTTCATGCTTCTACCTTGCTATCTGATGTGGGTTGGTCTATTGTGGTAGGATAATGATTTTTCTTTTGTTTTCCTTCTTAAAATAAAAAGGTTTTGAGCTTGACGATCTTGGTTTTATCCAAGTGATGGTTAGGCCGGATCTAGCATCCAAGGGACCAACCTTGAGACAACCTTTGTTTTCTTGCTTGTTTATGTTTTCTTGCTTATATATTGTCATCTTCATATGCATACTTTTCTGGATATGAGTTTATTGTGGAGCATTCTTCATGTTGCATATTTCTTTTTCTTTTTAGAAGAGTGATTATGAGCTTGATGACCTTAGTTTCTATCAAGTGATGGTTAGGCTGGATCTAGCATCCAAGAGGCTAACATTGAGTCAATCCCTTCATTTGCATTAAAACATGTTTTTAAACCATTTCCAACATGATTTTGGCTAGGATCAATCAATGGTCCATAGCCAAAATCTTGTTTTCCAGATAGTTGGAAAAACCAATATTTTAAAGGTTGGATATGCTGATTTCGGGCAACAAGAATCCTATTCATTTTTTGTCCAGATAAAAAACTGTTTTAACCACATTTACTAGACCCTTGGCCGAACCTAGGGTTACTTTTTTAGATTTTTTTTTAATTTTTTTTAAAGGGTAAAAAATTAGTTAGCTAAAACCGGGTTTTGGATGGCTAAAACTAGTTTTAAAACTAGCAAAAGCTTGGATTTTTTACACTAAGGGAAGGGGCTGGCCGAGACCTAGAGGGGCTGTTTCCAACTTGATTTTGATCATCTAAGACTTAAAAAAATATGGTTTTGATAAATCGTGCTTCGGGTAGTTAAAACGTTCTTCAAACCCGAGTCAAAATTTGGATGGTTTTGCACTAGGGGCATTCAGCCAAGGTGATTTTCTTTAAAAAAATTGCATTTTTGTTTTCTCGGTTTTAATAAAATTGCATTTGCATTAAGACTCATTTAGAGGTATTCTGATGTCGAATAATGGCATTCGAATATCCCTTAATTTGAGCAAAAATTCATGCCTGAAATCTTTCGATTTATTAAGTTCAATCTAAGTTTCTTTCTAAGGTAGTCGGATACCTCCTTAGGTATTTCAATGCCCTCTCAGAGAAACACATTCTGATAATGGTCCAGTTTTCATGCATTGCATATTTAAAAAATTTTCCCTAAATTTTAACATAAAAACGTGCTTTCTTGATTTCATGAGCATTTGGCGAGAGTTATTTCCTAATCATTGCCGGGGAGGTTAGGAAATTCTTCAACGCACGTGCTTATGAAATTATGAAGTATGATTTTCGTTTTACTTGGAATTAAATAAAGGTTATGTGAAAGAAATATTTTCAAGGTTTGTCGGGTTTGCCTAGGAGTACGGTAATGTTTTCCGACACATGTCATTTATGTAATTTCACAATGAAAATACATGAAAATGGTTTTCTAATAATGTTGTGTGCATATTCTATGTTCATTAATGTGCATATTCCACGATTATGTCATTGAATAATTGATGTCCATATTGTTGTCTTGTTCATGATATTTTGAGTGATATGTGTAGACACCTAATTTTGTCCGGACCACTAAAACAGGTACGTTTTCTTCCTAAATTGATGTTTCAGAATGTAAAAAGATTTTTTTTCATCTTGTAGGTGGTACTCTGAGACTTAGTTTAAGAGGGCGAGCATAAAAAGTCAAACTTGAAAAAAAGTCAACCCCAAAAAGTCAACTATTGAAAAAGTCAACCCACTTTCGAAATCAAGATTTAAGTTCAATTGAAAAATGGCGAAAGAATTTTGATAATCCGAGGTCTACATTGAAAGATATAGAGTTCGGAAGTTAGGTTATGGAGATTTAGTAGAAAAAAAAAACCCTAATCCAGGGAATTTGGGGAAAAGTGCTTAAACGATCAAATTGATCGAAATTGAAGGTTCCAAATGAAAGATAAGCACTGACAACAGGTAATGGAGAAACCACTAGAAAGAAAAACTGAAAGAAAGTCAATCCGGAAGAAAACTAAGAATTAGGGTTTTTGGTGGATTTCGGTGATATTGGGAAGAATTACAGAAATGGCCCGACTTGGTAGGACTAAAGCCCCTAATGGATGAGGAGTGATTAAAAAAGGATAGCCCAAGGCTCAGTTTGAAAAAAATCTGAAAATCGGACTTTTTTTAGCAAAACCGGGTTTCGGAGGCAAAATGGCAAAATTAAAAAATTTGGGAAAAAATAGCAAATGAACTCCAAAGATTCTGAAAAATTGAAAATCTCATTCTTAAATCATTTGGAAGAGATTGGCGAAAGAAAATCTTAATTCGGAGTTCGTTTGCAAAATGGCCAAATCTCGGGTCTCCTATGTAGAAATTCAAGAAGATAAATCCCGAAAAATAGCAAATGAACTCCAAAAATTTTGAAAATTTGCAGATCTCATTTTTAAATTATTTGGAAGAGATTGGTGAAAGAAAATCTTGAATTGGAGTTCGTTTGCTAAATGGCCAAATCTCGGGTCTCCTATGTAGAAATTCAAGAAGATAAATCTCGAAAAAATAGCAAATGAACTCCAAAAATTTTGAAAATTCTCAAATCTAATTTTTAAATTATTTGGAAGAGATTGGCAAAATAAAATCTTGATTCGGAGTTCATTTGCAAAATGGCCAAATCCCGGGCCCCCTATGCAGTAATTCAAGCAGATAAATCCCGAAAAAATACCAAATGAGTTCTAAAAATTATGAAACCTTTCAGATCACACTTTTAAATTATTTGGAAGAGATTGGTGAAGAAAAATATTGATTTGGAGCTCGTTTAAAAAATGGTAAAATTTGGGGGCATAAAAGGGCAATTTTGAAAAAAAAAATTCCAAATAAATAGCAAATGGACTCATAAAATTTTGAAAACTTCCATAATTTAATTTTTTATTATTTTAAAAGTATTGAAAAAATAAAACTTGAATTTGGAGTCCGTTTGCCATTAATTTATGTTCGGGGGGTAAAAAGGTTATTTTACCCAAGAAACCGAAAAGGGCTTTGCTTGCCTTTTATAAAAAATGAAACATGGGCTGGAAGGAAAGGGGCTGGTCGGCCAAGGCCCAAATATGGGTAGGAGGTTTCTGATTTTTTAATCAAGAGGCCAATAATGAAGAGTTAGTGATTTTTTTATCAAGCGTTTGCAAATAAGCCACATGGACCAATGCATGAAGAGGGAGAGTGTCACATAATAGCTTAAGATTCTTGAACAGCTATAATTGTGGATAGCTGATGGCCTAATCTAAGGGTGATAATTTCATGTTTTAAACATCTTGGATCAATAGCCTTTGGATGAAAATTGGTTGATGGAAAAATGACAACATCCTAGCCTAGGGGAAGGGGGCACTCGACAACATGAGGAAAGGGGACTCTCTCTTTCATTTTGGACACTCTCATTCTCTATTCTATCTTGCTTTTGGTTGATTTTCTCTCCATTTTTGAGAAGAAAAAAGAAAAGAAAAAAAAGTTAGAAGAGAAAAGCTTGAAAGATAGCTTCTAGAGGTTGCTTTTAGCACCATACTCTTGCACTTTCTTTGATTTTCCATTCTTGATTTTCTGTTTTGATTATTATTTTGGTGAGTTTCTTTTGATTTTTCTTTTTAAATAAGTGTTTTTAATGTTCTTCTTCAAGTTCCTTCTTGATCCTTTCTTATAAAAAGCTCTTGAAATATTTTTTTCTCTTATTTTTTTGACATAGCTGAATGGCCCAGTTTTTTTATTTTAGTTGCTGTTTGCTTTGTTATTTCATGTTATTTTTTATATTAAATAAGTCTTTATGCTTTAAATCTTTTTCTACTACATAGACTTGAAATTTTTTTTAATTTGGTTGCTTGTTTATTTCCATTTATGAGTCTATTATCATGTTCTTGCATTTTTGATTTTCTGTTTTCAAAATGTTTAAGTTTGTTTACGTTTCATATTTTGTAATCCATGTGTTTGTGAAAATGTTCGTTGGTTTTCATGCCTCTAGTTTATATTTGCATGATTTGAGTGTTATTCTTTAGTTAAGTATGTTAGTATATCAAGTGTTTGTGAAAATGCCATGCTCATTTTGAATATGAGGCCATTCGGCCACTTCACTTTATTTGCTTTGTGTGTGCATTTTTGTTATGTTAGTTGATAGGTTTTCATTTTCATGTCATTTTGTTGAGTATTTTGTTTAAGCAAGCCTTGTGTTTGTGTTATTGCCATGCATACTTTAGATGTCGGATTGGTTTGTTTTGTCATGCATATCCATGCATTTTAGACCTAGGTTGCATTAAATGCCATGCAAGTTCATTTAGGTCTAGGTCATTTTATTGATGCCATGCATTTTTCATGACATTTAGGTAAAATCATGCATTTCATGCATCATATTTGCTATATTTTTTATGTATTTCATGTCCTTACCACTTGATTTTTGACTTGGGCCAATCAATGGTTCAAAGTCATGCTCTCTTGAGCATACTTGTGGAAAATTAAAGAGTTGTCAAATTGATTATTCTACCTTTGTGATTTTTTAACTTAGCCAATTTTTGTCTAACTTTTCAAAAGTGTTAGCTACTGTTTGTGAGTCATTTAGAGAGTCTTAAATATTTTTACTTTGATTTTTAAATGATTTTATCAAAGGCAAAATTGTGTTTTGGCAAAACAGTTTTTTCACCCAGTACTCGTACTTTCTCGATTTTTCTGGGTAGTCATCTTTAATCAAAAAATTAAGCTGATTTTTTTCGTGTATTTTTACATGTCCCGAGTCTCCAGTATTTTTTTTAGATTGTTTAGAATTTTTAGAAATAGGGTAAAAAAATCGTGGTTTAAAACTGGACAGTGGAGTCCGAATTGAATTTGAAGGAAAATCATTTTTCTGTTTTGTTTAAGTTACTTAGAGGGGGCTGATTAGGAAGTTTAGCTACTGACTTAGGGTAGTTTCTAAGCCTTTTTAAACTCTAAAAATGATTTTTTTTAAGTCTCGGGTTAAGGGTGGTCAAGTCCGGGATTTTAAACTTAGGAAATTAGAGCCATTTAAAAAAGGGTTTAGCTAAGTTTTTATTTTTTATCTAAGCTTTTCAAAACTGTTTTCAAACAATCACAAAGTATTTTGGTTTTAGAGTATTTAATTTGATATATTTTCCTAAGGTAGCCGGATATCTTTTTAGATATACAGATTTCCTTATTTAAAGGAAAAATTACATTCTCATGCATTGCATTTTCCATATTCATGCATATTATATAATATGTAATTTTTGCTATGTTTAATTTTAATGATGGTGTTATTATCTTTGATTTAAATTTTTGATATTATATTATTTGTTATATGGTTTTGAATATTTCATGATATCCTATACTTTTTATTTAGTTATTTTTGTCATATTATTTAGCATTTACTATGTTCATGCATTTTTATTTTCATGCATATTATATGATAGCATTATTTTATATGTCATGTCATTTCAATTATATGCCATATCATTTATATTTGCCATGTCATTTAAATTATTTCATTTCATATAGAATATATTATGTTACCTAGGTCATTTCATTTCATGTAGAATATATTATATTACTTAGGTCATTTCATTTCATTTAGGATATATTATGTCATTTAGGATATTTTATTTCATTTAGAATATATCATATAACTTGGGATATTACATTTCATATAGAATATATTATGTTACCTAGGTCATTTCATTTAGAATATATCATATAACTTAGGATATTTCCTTTCATTTAGAATATGCTAAGAGATTTAAATTATATCATATCATTTAGGTTGCATTATATTATTTAGACTTTGCTATGTCATTTTATTTATGTCATACATATTCATATTCATATTTTTTAAAATGTTTTCAAAAAGGTAATGATTTTCAATAAAATGAAGATATTCCCGAGTTAAAATAATTCATGAGTTCTCTGCCGAGTTTGCTGGGGAGGATATCATCAATTATCATTAATAATGGAATATCTTCTTTAAAATAAGAATGATTCAGAAAGTTTTTCAAATTAATAAAAATTTCTATATTTTGCCACGTTTGTTGGGGAATATAGGAAAATTTTGAATTTATAAATTCCGGATCATTTTCAATTAAAAATGAAATTATTTTTCTGTAAATTGGGAATTAACTTGAAATACTAAATTTAAAATCGACTTTTTTATCAAGACTTGAGATAACACATGATAAATAAGGTACCGTTTTATACGGGCGTTGTGGGGGTGCTAATCCTTCCCCACATGTAACCGAGTCCCGAACCCGTTTCTTTGATTTCTCTGGTTTAAAACGCAGACTTGAAATTGGTTATAAAAATGTTTTAATTAATTTTAAAATATTTTATAAAATCGGTTTTAATAGGTGGCCGATCACACCTAGCTAAAAAAGATTGGTGGCGACTCCATTTTTTTCAAGGTCATTTTCAAAACCTTCATTTTTCTAGAGGAATTAAGTCGACTTTTCCTCAGTTTTTTTTAATGTCACGCTTAACGAATAATAAAATCTTGTGATGAGACTTGTTATTTTTTTAGGTTGCGACAGCTTGGCGACTTCGCTAGGGAACTTTTAGAGAGTCAGGCCTAGAATTAGTCGTGTGTTATCAAAGTCTCGATTTTGTTGGTTTAATTGGTATTTAATTTTAATTCCCCCATTTTTTGATAAGGAGAATTTTGACGACAATAAAATGTTTTTTAATATGTCCATACTCATGTGCATGCATTTTATTATTGTTCTCTAGTTGTTTAAGGTTGTATATTATAATTGCTTGTTGGTTAATGCGTTACACTATTCTTGAATTTTTTTTTTTTTTATAAATTGCTAGGGCATTTAGAATAAGGTTTGTAAAATAGGTGGTGAAAGGTTTGTTGTTCCTCTACACACACCACACCTGCATTTGCATATCATGAGCCCTATACCCGGGTTTCGTCCTTTTAGGTGGGAGCAAAGTAACTAAGCCTTCGTGATTAACAATCCGCATGGGCTAGTGAAACACTTCCGGATTACTAAATTGCCTAAGCCTTCGTGATAAACAATCCGCATGGGCTAGGGAAATAAACTCTAACGAATTGAACCCGCTTTTATCGGGGTGCCTTACTAGCCCTCACCAGCAACAGTGAGGAGCAATTCGGGGCCTTTAGAATCGATTCACCCTCATATAGTGAACCTAGGCGAAGCTATGCCGAATTTTCGTTAGATACACCAAAGATAGGAACACATGGGGGACATTTCTAAACCTTTTGTTACCTATTTTACACTCTGAATAAGTGCGGTAGATCAGGCAACGATGTACGTACATCGCCCTTAATAAATGTGATACTCCATCTCGAAGGCATCGTGATGCCTAAATAAGTAGTTACTGTTGGGGCAAGTGTTCACTAATTTTTTGAAATTGAAAATATAAACATTCTTTTTCAAACATTTTTGCATTTTGCACATTTCATGCATGTGTGAATAGAGCATGTAAATGTATGGTTGTATTGTTGATCTCATTTTTTTTTTTTTTGCAATAAACTGATGGTGGTAATAATTTTATTTGATGGTTTCTATAAACTGGTAGTGTTGCATGAACATTTGCATATTGTACCATAGTAGGACCCACTACCTCAAAATTCTTTTGAAAATAATATGTTTGGTTTTTCATAGAGAAAACATGTTTCAAAAAAAAAAATTATAGATCAAATTTGGAGGCAAATCTTGCATAATGAGATTTTTGGAATAATCAAGATTTAGTCCTACCAATTTCGTGTAATCATTGGTTAATTTATTTGCATCATTTTGACATCATGTTACAGTCCTAACATGCATGGTTATTCTTTGTAGAATACATTTGTGATATACATGGTCATTCTTTGTACCTATCTTTGTGTTAATTCATTCATTCTTTGCATATATCATTTTGACATCATGTTACAGCCATAGCATGCATTGTCATTCATTGTATAATATGTTTATGACATGCATAGTCATTATTTGTATATACTGTGCATCAATTTATTTATTTTTTAAATGCATCATGTTGGCATTAGATTGCATCCATAGCATATATAGTCATCATAATTTCTCTGTATATGTTCATGCATTAATCATCTGTATATTCATGCACATAGGAATAGAGCATGTACCTTCATATTTGTAATTTTAATCTCACGACATTTTCATTTGCATGAAAGGAGTTCGAGATATGAGGAAAGAATCGGAGGAATGATTGGGTGTTCTGGAACGAAATCAAGAGGAGTTTGGACATGAAATCTGGGAGGTGAAAGAACAGCTTGCCAAATTGAAGAAAATGGTTGAGGATATGGGTAAGAGTAAAGGGGAACTTTCTCAGGGCTCTACATCGTCTTCGGATCAACCAAAACCATTAGGTCTAGAACATACAATCCTTGCTGGATCCTGCACTTGTCAATGCCACAAAGGTTGCAATCCTGATGAAATTGTGGACAAAATCGTGAAAATGATTAAGCCCGAGAGCCTAATACCAAAGATAGAAACCTCGGATCCTATACCATACCTGCAAATTGTTTTAGGTCCAAACCAATATCCCCACCCTACTATGGTCCAATCATCCATTGGGATGACCATTGTCTAGAATCCCACTACATCACCACCAACTGCCAGTTCGTACTATTTCCCTCATCAAGCATCTTATCAAGCATCCGGGATAGGAACCTCGAACTATGTACAACCTCCAAGGGTCTCGAGTCCAAATCCATACCCTTGCCTTGTTATTCTGCCATCTCCCTATGTAAACACTCCAATTCAGACCTTAGTACCGCCACCAAGTGCCCCAACTCCTAGGCCATGTGTGACTAAGAAACAACTCAAAAAAAAAGACTCAAGATCAGTATGATCCCATTCCAATCAGCTACCAGGAGCTTCTCCCTATACTGATCAAAAATCACATGGTTGCCTGTATCCCGCTGAAACCCCTATTACCACTATATTCAAAGTGGTATAATCCAAGTGCAAGATGTGATTATCACTGTGGAATTGCTGGGCATAGCATTGAGGACTGTATAGCCTTCAAAAAGAAAGTGCAATGTCTTATAGAGATCAAGTGGATCGATCCAACAACACTGATTGATAGAGGGCCAGGAACGTGTAATTAGGATTAGGAGATTTATGGCAATGATGTAGAAAGACTTCAGTCTGATATGATGCAGTAAGATTTCACCTTTTCAGTAGCCAGCTCTTATAGTCTTAGGATGCTAAGAAGAATAAAGTGCTTGTAAAAGACAGTTTTAACCACTGCTCAGATTTTGTAAACATGGTTTATACTATGCTTCAAATTTATGAGATGTTGATGATTAAGTTCCTCCGATTCTTATTTCCTCCGTGATATCTTCTCCTTTGCATTTTGCATCCGATCAATTAGTTGTCATACCATACATTCATACATGTATCATGTTAGCATCAGGTTGCATTCATGCATTCATAATCAGCATTATTTTTCTGTATATATCCATGCATTAATTTGCTTATTCTTACATGCATCATGTTGACTTTGGGTTACATCCACTACAAACATGGTCAGCATGATTTCTCTGTATATACTTATGCATTAATCTGTCATATTAACATCAGGATGCATTCATGACACACATGGCCAGCATGATTTTCTTTGTATATACTCTGTATCAATCATTCATTGTTTACATGCATCATAATTGACATCATGTTGCATTCATAGTGTATATGATCATTCATTGGGAAAAACGCTGAAATGTACATGATCAGTCATTGCACATATCCATGCGTTGATTTTTTTATTCTTTGCTTGCAACATGTTGGCATCGTGATTGCAATTATTACATATATGGTCAGCATGTTTCCACTGTACATGTCCATACATCATATTGTTTAGGCTTCACGTGCATCAAATTGTATTCATGGCTTCTTCATCATGACACGCACTTTGGGGGAATAAAATAAAAGTTGGCTTGGCTTTAAGAGTCTTTGAAAGAATTTCCATTTCAAATCAGAGGTATAAGAAGTACTGAGTACCCTTTTAATACAAGCTAGTGCTATGGAGAATGAACAAGTTGCCCGAATGGAAAGAATGGAAAGAGTATAGGAAGAATTGCGAGAATAGTGGCAAAGTCTCAAGCAGAATCTAAAGATCAGATGACTAAATTGATGGAGCTAATGTCCACCGCAATCAAGAGATACACTGAAAACTTGGCCGCCAGAGAAGGGTTAGAGGCACGAAAGGGTCAGAATGAGGTCGTAATGATGGATGCCTAGAACACAGTTAACCTCGTTAATGTCTTAAATTCAGATGATCCAACTGAACAGGCAAAGTTGAAAATGGTTAATGAGGTAGAGTTGGCAGATTCCCAAGGGAAATATCAGTTGCTAGATGAAAGGCTCCGGGCAGTAGAAAATACAGACGTATTCGGGAGTGTGGAGGCGAAAAAACGATGCTTGGTCTTCGATTTAGTCATCCCTCCTAAATTCAAGGTCCCTGACTTTGTGAAATATGACGGGATGACTGATCCGTCAGCCCACATCACTATGTTCTATCGCAAGATGACAAGTCATATAGATAAGGATAAGCTTCTGATTCACTACTTTCAGGATAGCCTCAGCGGGTTCGCAATTAGGTGGAATATTCAGTTGAGCAAGGATCAGATTCGCTCTTAGAATGATTTGGCTAGGACTTTTCTAAACCAGTACAAGCATATGATCGACAGGACACTTGATCGTCTCACTTTGCAAAATATGGAGAAAAGAGCTACTGAGAGCTTCAAAGAGTATGCTCAGAGGTGGAGGAACATGTCTACTCAAGTACAACCACCTTTGACACAAAAGAAAATCAATGTCTTTTTTGTGAATACACTGCAGGCCCCGTACTATGATAAACACGTCGGTAATGCCTCGAAGAATTTTGCGGATATAGTAATCTAAGGGGAGATGATTGAGAATGCTATCAAGAATGGGAAACTTGAAAGAGAAGGAGCATCCAATGCCGAGAGAAGTAAGGCACCTAGAAAGAAAGAGGAAGATGTCCAAGCTATGGGAGATTTCATCCCATATTCCCAATTTCTCTCATACCAATCATGTTACCCTACTAAGGTATCTCCAAGCCTTTATCCTTACCTACCAACCCAAGCACCTAATCCTATACCAGCCCTTGCAACAAGGCCTACTTTCAGAAAACGATCGCGGGAAAACAAAGAAAGAATTTCAATCCCTATCCTTGACCTGCTGCCATTACTAATAAAGAATTAGTACCTTACCCCGGTACCTTTGAAAATAGCTCCGAATCCATCAGCGAGGAGTTATGACCCTGACAGCAAGTGTGATTATCACCTGGGGGTAGTTGGGCATTCAACTGAAAAATGCAGACAACTAAGGGAAATGATTGAAAGTCTTATCCGCGATGGTATTTTGACACCAGAGCTTATCAATCAGTGGAAGGCCAGTTTTCCATAAATTAGTTTCTTTCAGGGTTTTAGGGGGAGAATTACTACCTTTGAAGGATGTCAATAGGAGCATTTTGATGCATGTAGTTTCAGACCTTATGATGAAAACACTTGTCTCATGTCGACATTCGTAAGAATTAAATGAATTTGGATTTTTAAATGCTTTGTGTTTGTTGTGATTTAACAATAATTTGAATTTGCAAAAACAAGCATTAAGGAAGTTTTAATAATGGATAGTCTCAAGAATATTGATGATCATTGTTACAAATGACCCAATACCTTCTCCCCTCTTCTTTAAGCTTTCCTAGGCCTAAACCCCTTGAACCAAGAACACTTGAAAGACCTAATGCTTCAAGGAATATGAATGATTGAACTTCATAAAACTATTGTCATCATAGAATAAGCAAAGATGTAGATGCTAGTCTAGGCTATGAACAAAGGAACGAACTTTTTGAAATTTTTTCGAACTCCTTGAAATTCAAACAAATGAGACTTTCTTTCAAGAATTTAGATCATGGTAATTTGGTGTGTGTCAAGGTTGTGCCAAAACCATTCATGTCATTTTCAACAACTACAAAACACTAATTGCCCAAACATCACTTCATAATTGACACCCTGGGCACAATGATTAAACTAGATTATCCCATGTCCCAAAGAAAACCCATTTTTAGGTCATATTTTCTTTGTCTCTTCAAAGAACTCAGATTTGAAACTCAGCCTTTTCAAAATAAACCTAGACTTGCTATGTTCCTTGTTGATACAAACTCTTATGGTTAATCAAATTAGGGCATCATATGTGGAAATGATGGATACATGGTGAATAAGGATGGACTAACGCATAAATCATTGGGGCATGCGAGAAAAAAAATAGCAAAAAGGAAGAAAAATTGTGATATCATGCATATGAGAATTCGGAGGATTCCAAAGTGCTAAATGAAATTTTGATTATCTATTTCCCCTGGGGATTGCTTTTCAATGAGAATATTTGTGCTTGATATGATGAATGGTCATCTTTCATATCCGTTTCACAAAAAAGAAATTATCCATAGTCACCCATTTTGAGCCAAAAGAATTCTTTCTTGTTTGAACCCTGATCAAGGATCACCCTTTACACTGAGGGGCAAATGCGAGGGAAGATTTTTTTAAAGATCATGGAGGAATAAGTCCTGGCTCAAAAACAGATACAAAGCAAATGGAGCCCCGAATGAATATGGTCTCACTCTATCAAAAAGAAAAGGAAAAGATGGCGAAATGGAAGCCAAGAAGAAAAAAAGTGTGTGAAAAAGTATGGCAAATGAAAGCCAAAAGCAAAGAAGAAAAATAGTAAAAGTAAAGAGGAAAGAAATGTCCAAGAAGGGACAAATGCTTCAAAGAGAATTCTCCTTAAGAAATTATCCTTGATCTGATTACCCTCAAGCACATATTTTGGGCCTATTTATCCTTTCTTTTTGAACCCCGAACCATGGCCTACATTACGTGCTTTAAAAGTCCATTTTGATCAAGCATGAATATTAATTTGAAGGTTTTTTTCTCGGATTTTATCCCATCTCATCGAATTATCATTTCACTAAGGAAAAATTTAGAATTCTCAAGTGCATGGTAAAACAATGAAAAAGAAAAAAGAAAGAGAAGGAAAAATGGAAAGAATGGGACTCTAGGCCGAAAACCCAAAAAAATAGGCGGTCTAGTGTAAGATGGAATTTTGATGCCATTTGTATTAGTGCCGATACCACAAAAGAGAAGGTCATCTTAAAGAAGTGGTCATTGAGGAACATCTAGGAATTCTTGAACATCCCAAATTATTAACTCTATTCGGAGGATTGACTTCAAAAATTGAGATTTTTTCCCTCCAAGATTAAACTTTCCAGTTTAAACATACCAGCCAATCTTGATGCTTGTCAAAATGCCTTGATATGAAAACTAAAAGAATGTTGAATTTGTTTGATTTTCAATGAATTCATGATTTATAAAATCTGTTCCATTTGTGAGCCTAGAAGGGACATACATTCTTGTTATGAAATTTCCTTTGATCAACCAAAATTTTGTTATACCAAGCATTGCCAATTCAAATTGAAAAACCCAGATTGACACTTAGAGAAGTTTTTAACAATGATCATCAGTCTTCAAAATATTTGTACATCACACACTGTGGGGTTAATATTTTTTGTTCAAAAGTTTTCAAAATGAGAAAACAAATAAAGTTTTTTTTTGAAGCACCCATTCTTGATATTGACATTAGACAAGGGTTTTTCTAATCCAAAGGTATAGAACTGCTAGGATAGGTCTTGACTTCCATATATGATAAGAAGAAATAGAACCCATTTCCTACCTCTGTTGATGAGAGTTTGAAAACTGTTGGGGCAAAGAGAATAGCCAAAATGATTTGAAGATATACTCTGATTTGAAAAGGAAAAATGAATTGGAAAGGCTAAGCCAAAGTCTAGAAAAATGATCAGGGGCATTTGTATCTTTTCATGAAGTGTTTGCATCATTATCGATCTTTGAATTTGCATCATGTAGAAGTATTCTGCACGTTGTCAAATCCTTGCATTTACATAATGCCAATCTTTGCATCTGCATCATTCCATGAAGTAGTTGCGTTAACACCAATTTTTGCATTTGCATCATAAAGACGTATTTGCACATTATTGACCTTTGTATCCTTTTGAGAAGTAATTGTGCTATTTGAGGATCATTTGCATTTGCATCATTTAGAAGCATCTGCATATTATTCAACATCTGCATCTACATCAATAAGCATTTGTATCAATCTAAGCTATTTGCATATACACCACGAAGCATTTGCATTTTATCCAACATCTGCATCTACATCAAGAAACATTTGCATCAATTCGAAACATTTACATTTACATTTGCAATATGAAGTATGTGTTGCATCAGCATCAAAAAGCATTCGCATCTTCTCAAAATCTTCAGGTTAATTTTCAACGTTTCTTCAAAGATCATTTTTAAGGCCTCTGGGCATCAATTTTCCAAATTATAGATAAGACCTCCGGGCATAGTTTTTCTTTTTAAATTATGGATAAGACCTCCGGGCACCATTCTTTAGACCTTCGGGCATAGTTTTTCCCAAATCACGGTTAAGGCCTTTGGGCACCATTCTTAAGACCTCCGGGCATCATTTTTAAAGTCACATACAGCGCATTTTTTTCAAATTACGGATAAGGCCTCCGGACACCATTCTTAAGACCTCCGGGCATCATTTTTAAAGTCACATACAGCGTATTTTTTTTCACGGATAAGGCCTTCGGGCACCATTCTTAAGACCTCCGAGCATCATTTTTAAAGTCGCATACAACACATTTTTTTCAAATTAAGGATAAGGCCTCCGGGCACCATTCTTAAGACCTCCGGGCATCATTTTTAAAGTCACATACAGCGCATTTTTTTCACGGATAAAGCCTTCGGGCACCATTGTTAAGACCTCGGGGCATCATTTTTAAAGTCGCATACAACGCATTTTTTAAAATTACGGATAAGGCCTCTGGCACCATTCTTAAGACCTCCGGGCATCATGTTTAAAGTCGCACACAACGTATTTTTTTCAAATTACGAGTAAGGCCTCTGGGCATCATTTTTAAAGTCGCATACAGCGCATTTTTTTCACAGATAAGGCCTTCGGGCACCATTCTTAAGACCTCCGGGTGTCATTTTTAATGTCTCATACAACGCATTTTTTTCACGGATAAGGCCTCCGGGCATTATTTTTAAAGTCGTATACAGCGCATTTTTTTCAAATTACGGGTAAGGACTCCGGGCACCATTCTTAAGACCTCCGGGCATCATGTTTAAAGTCGCATACAACATGTTTTTTTCAAATTACGGGTAAGGCCTCCGGGCATCATTTTTAAAGTCGCATACAACGTATTTTTTTCACAGATAAGGCCTCTGGGCACCATTCTTAAGACCTCCGGGCATCATTTTTAAAGTCGCATACAGCGTATTTTTTTCAAATCACGGGTAAGGCTTCCGGGCACCATTCTTAAGACCTCCAGGCACCATTCTTAAGACCTCTGGGCATTATTTTTTAAAGCCGCATACAGCGCATTTTTTTTTTCAAAATCACGGGTAAGGCCTCCGGGTACCATTCTTAAGACCTCCGGGCATAATTTTTCAAATCACGGGTAAGGCCTTCGGGCACCATTTTTAAGACCTCTAGGCATCATTCTTAAGATTTTCGGGCACAAATTTTTTTCTTACAAATCGAATTTGTTTCCTTAAGACGGGTCGAGCCTTGATTAGTCAGGAATTTAATTTAAGGACAATATCTTCTATTTACAGTTTTTCTCAACAAAAAAAAAAACAAATAAACAAATAAACAAAAATAAACAAATAAACAAATGAAATGAAATGAAAAAAAGGAAAAAGGAAAAAAGGAAAAAGGAAAAAGGAAAAAGGAAAAAGGAAAAAAGAAAAAAGAAAAAAGAAACCCCATTCCCTTCTCTTCACATGTGATTTCGCTAACCGGACAAAATTAGTGTTTATTTATCTTTGCCTGATTCCTGATTCTCAGCAATAGTCTCGGGTTAAGGGTGGTCAAGTCTGGGATTTTAAACTTAGGAAATTAGAGCCATTTAATAAAGGGTTTACCTAAGTTTTTATTTTTAATCTAAGCTTTTCAAAATTGTTTTCAAACAATCACAAAGTATTTTGGTTTTAGAATATTTAATTTGATATATTTTTCTAAGGTAGCCGGATATCTTTTTAGATATATGTATTTCCTTAATTAAAGAAAAAAAATACATTCTCATGCATTGCATTTTTCATATGCATATTATATAATATGTAATTTTTGCTATGTTTAATTTTCATGATGGTGTTATTATCTTTTATTTAAATTTTTGATATTATATTATTTGTTATATGGTTTTGAATATTTCATGATATCCTATGCTTTTTATTTAGTTATTTTTGTCATATTATTTAGCATATACTATGTTCATGCATTATTATTTTCATTATTAATTTCATGCATATTATATGATAGCATTATTTTATATGTCATGTCATTTCAATTATATGTCATATCATTTATATTTGCCATGTCATTTAAATTATTTTATTTCATATAGAATATATTATGTTACCTAGGTCATTTCATTTCATGTAGAATATATTATATTACTTAGGTCATTTCATTTCATTTAGGATATATTATGTCATTTAGGATATTTTATTTCATTTAGAATATATCATATAACTTAGGATATTACATTTCATATAGAATGTATTATGTTACCTAGGTCATTTCATTTCATTTAGAATATATCATATAACTTAGGATATTTCCTATCATTTAGAATATGCTAAGACATTTAAATTATATCATATCATTTAGGTTGCATTATATTATTTAGACTTTGCTATGTCATTTTATTTATGTCATACATATTCATATTTTTTAAAATGTTTTCAAAAAGGTAATGATTTTCAATAAAATAAAGATATTCCCGAGTTAAAATAATTCATGAGTTCTCTGTCGGGTTTGCTTGGGAGGATATAATCAATTATCATTAATAACGGAATATCTTCTTTAAAATAAGAATGATTCGGAAAGTTTTCCAAATTAATAAAAATTTCTATATTTTTCCACGTTTGTCGGGGAAAATAGGAAAATTTTGAATTTATAAATTTCGGATCATTTTCAATTAAAAATGGAATTATTTTTCTTTAAATTGGGAATTAACTTGAAATACTAAATTTAAAATCAACTTTTTTACCGAGACTTGAGATAACACATGATTAATAAGGTACCGTTTTATACGGGCGTTGTGAGGGTGCTAATCCTTCCCCACACCTAATCGTCCCGAACCCATTTCTTTGATTTCTCTGGTTTAAAACGCAGACTTGAAATTGGTTTTAAAAATATTTTAATTAATTAGTGGCGACTCCATGTCTTTTTCAAGGTCATTTTCAAAACCTTCATTTTACTAGAGGAATTAAGTCGACTTTTCCTCGGGTTTTTTTAATGTCACGCTTAACGAATAATAAAGTCTTGCGATGAGACTTGTTATTTTTTAGGTTGCGACAATATGTATATTATATGATTATGTCATTCAATAATTGATGTCCATGTCATTATTTTGTTCGTGCCACTTGATGATTGATATGAATGTGATCTTCTTATATGCCATGTCATGATGTATGCCATGTCATAATGAATTTTACCATGTTATAATAAAATGTATACCATATTATAATGAATTTTGCCATGTTATAATAAAATGTATGCTATGTCATAATTAATTTTTTCATGTCACAGTAAAATGTATGCCATGTCATAATGAATTCTGCCATGTCATAATAAAATGTATGCCATGTCATGATGAATTTTACCATGCCATAATAAAATGCATGCCATGTCATAATAAAATGTATGCCATATCATGATAAATTATTTGCCATGTCATAATAAAATGTTTGTCATGCTATGATAAATATACATATTATTTTATTTATATTTATGTCATGGTGATGGTTTGCACACTCATGATCATGTCAAATAAATTTGAGTGCATACATAAATTAATGTTTTTTAATAAGTAAGACAATATTCCCGAGTTCAAATAATTCATGAATCCTCTGTCGGGTTGTCGGAGAATCTTCATCAATTATTATTAGCAAAGGAATACCTTTCTAAAAACAAGATGATGTGGAGAATTTCAAAACAATAAAATTCTATGTTTTGTCGATTTGTCGGGGAATATAGAAAAATTTAAAATAATAAATTCCGGATCATTCTCGAAATAATATGATTGTTTTTAAGAGAATTATTTTTAAATATCGATATAAAATCAACTGTCATCGAGACTTCATGATAACACGTGATTAATAAGATACCGTTTTATACGGGCATTGTGGGGGTGCTAATCCTTCCCCATGACGTAATCGACTCCCGAACCCGCTTTTGTTTTCTCTCTAGTTCAAAGTGTAGACTTCAAAATTGGTTTTTTAAAATATTTTACAAAAAAATTGTTTTAATAGGTGACCGATCACACCTAGCCAATAAAGATCAGTGGCGACTCTATTCTTTTTTTCGAAATTGTTTTAAAACCCTCATATTATTTACAAGGAACCTCACAAATATTTCTTTTCCTGTTCCCCCCTTTCATCATTTATTGGTTCGTGAAGATCGTTATGACAGTTGTAATATGGGCTGTTATGTATGTTGTTATGGTGGCTACTATGTGGCTATTATTTGGTGGTTATGTGGATTGTCATGTAGCTGTAATGTGGGCTGTTATTTGTCTTGCTTATGCATATTCTTATCAAATGCTTTAGTAACATGTCTTCATTGTATATTTGTACTCGTAGGTGATATTTGCTGCTGTCGTTTGGCTTGGAAAGGTCCATTTGCAAATGGAAGTGGAAAAATGCTATCAATGTAGTTTTAGTTTAAGTATAGCTTCTGTTGGTTGTTGCTTGCTTGTTGGTGTTGGAATGTTATTGCAAATGGAACTAATATGGAAGATTTTATTCTATTGCTTTTTAAGTTGAATTGTACTTTGGTGACACTTAAAACTTCTTCCTTTTAAGCTTAGGATGCCAAGTTTATGCTTGATCCAGTATGATGAATATTTGTTTCTTTGTCTTTTATTGCAATAATGCTTCTTGTTATTAATTTCACATAGAACTTTTAGTTTATTCTTTTTTCCTATTATTTGGATCAATTTTCAAAGGCAATGTAGAAATGAATTGTTCTTTGTTCTTCAAAGGCAATATAGAAATGGTTGAAAACAAATTAATTGCTACTGCTTAGTGCTTGCTGATATTTGGTCTTATAACATAACTGCTATTGCTTATAGTAGAAGCACTGCTACTGCTTTGTTCACTGAATTAATCGAGATAACCGACTTGGCCGACCGAATTAAATGGATTCGGTTTTTTCGATTATGCAGTCAAGGTCGGCCTTTTTCGGTTATTTTTCCTTGGAGGTCGGTTAAGTCGGTTTTCAATTTTTTTGGGCCAAACCACCCTAATCGATCGACTGCACTGCCCTAGCGGTCGGCTGCTTTGATCGACCGGCGATGGGGCAAGCAGCATGCTGGCTGGAGAAGAAGAAGAAAAAGAAAAATAAAAAAATAAAAAAAAGGAATTTTTTTTATTATTATTGTTTTAATTTTTTTATAATTTATTATTTTTATTAAAAAATTAATGAATAAATTTTTTTATTTTTTAAATAATTTTTTGATTTTTATGTATTAAATAAAATTATAAATATATTTATTTTTTATATTTTTATTGATTTATGTATTTTTAAAATTAAACAAAAATGTATTAAAAATTAAAAAAAAAGTTATATTTTTTATTTTTTTTCTTGTTTTCATTCTGTAGACACCTAATTTTGTCCGGACCACTAAACAGGTATGTTTTCTTCCTATATTGATGTTTCCGAGTGTAAAAAGACTGTTTTCATCCTGCAGGTGGTACTCCGAGACTTAGTTTAAGAGGACGAGCACAAAAAGTCAAACTTGAAAAAAGTCAACCCCAAAAAAAGTCAACCCCAAAAAAGTCAACCCCAGAAAGTCAACTTCTGAAAAAGTCAACCCACTTTCAAAATCAAGATTTTAAGTTCAATTGAAAAATGGAGAAAGAATTTTGATAATCCGAGGTCTACATTGAAAGATATAGAGTTCAGAAGTTGGGATTTGGAGATTCAGTAGAAAAGAAACCCTAATCCAAGAAATTTGGGGAAAAGTGCTTAAACGACCAAACTGGTCAAAATTGAAGATTCCAAATGAAAGATAAGCACTGACTACGGGTAATGGAGAAGTCACTTGCAAGAAAAACCGAAAGAAAAGTCAATCCGGGAGAAAACCGAGAATTAGGGTTTTTAGTGGATTTCGGTGAAATCGAGAAGAATCACAGAAATGGCCCGACTTGGTAAGACCAAAGCCCCCAATGGATGAAGAATGGTTAAAAAGGATGGCCCAAGGCTCAGATTGAAGAAAATCTGAAAATCGGATTTGTTTTGAGCAAAATCGGGTTTTGGAGGTTAAAGGGCAAAATTGGAAAAATTTGGGAAAAATAGCAAATGGACTCCGAAAATTCTGAAAAATTTGTCAATCTCATTCTTAAATCATTTGAAGGAGATTGGCGAAAGAAAATCTTGATTCCGAGTTCGTTTGCAAAATGGCCAAATCCTAGGCTTCTAATGCAGTAATTCAAAAAGATAAATACCGGAAAAATCGTAAATGGACTCCAAAAATTCTGAAATTTGGCAAATCTCATTTTTAAATTATTTGGAAGAGATTGGCGAAAGAAAATCTTGATTCCGAGTTCGTTTGCAAAATGGCCAAATCCCGGGCCTCCTATGCAGTAATTCAAGCCGATAAATCCCAAAAAAATACCAAATGAGCTCCAAAAATTATGAAAACTTCCAGATCACACTTTTTAATTATTTTGAAGAGATTGGTGAAGAAAAATCTTGATTTGGAGCTCGTTTAAAAAATGGTAAAAAGTAGGGGCATAAAAGGACATTTTGGGAAGAAAAAATCCAAATAAATAGCAAACGGACTCGGATAATTTTGAAAACTTCCAGAACTCAATATTTTATTATTTTGGAAGTATTAAAAAAATAAAAATTGAATTTGGAGCCCGTTTGATATTTATTTTGCATCCGGGGGGCAAAATGGTCGTTTCACCCAAGCAACCGAAAAGGGCTTCTTTGGGCCTTTCAAAAATCAGAGCTGGGCTGGAAAAGAGAAGTGCTGGCCTGCCCAAGCCCAAAGGAAGGAGGAAGCTTAGGATTTTTTCAATCAAGTGATTAAAAATCAAGAGTTAAGTTAGAGATTTTCATTTTTGAGCCTAAGTCCCAATCCCACATCCCTTTGTAATGTCAGGCCAAGGAGGTGCTCACCTTATAAATAAGGGGTCTTGGCCTTTGGTTGAAATCACCCACTACCCCTTTGTGAGATAGTCTATACACTTGTATTAGGATTATCCGGGTGGTGAGTCATAGTGTTTTTGTTGAGAGGGTTTGTAGCTTAATCCGTTCAAAAGCTACTCTGAGGGTTTATAGCTTAATCCGTTCAAAAGCTACTCTGAGGGTTTATAGCTTAATCCGTTCAAAAGCTACTTGTGAGAGGGTTTGTAGCTTAATCCGTTCAAAAGCTACTATGAGGGTTTATAGCTTAATCCGTTCAAAAGCTACTTGGTGAGTTTTCATTTTAAAATAATGTTTCTTGTTCTTCCTTCATTTCCTTTCTTAAGTATATTTTTCTTACATTTTGTTTTTACAATAAACTCACCATGGCCAAATGGCCTACATTATTTATTTTAAGTTGTTGTTTTTGATTCATTTTACCATATTGTTTATGCTATTTTCTTTATTTTTGATGTTTTAAATATTATGTTATTTCATGTTCTTAAGTTATATTTAATTTAGTTGCTTTGTTTGTTGCCATTTATGTCTTAGATATCATGTTTTTGCATTTTTAATTTTCTGTTTTCATGTTGTTTAAATTTGAGCATGTTTTAGAGTTAGCATATTAAGTGTTTGTGAAAATGCTTGTGTGATTCTTTGCATGATTCTTGTTTTATATCTTAGTGAGCATGTTTTAGATTTGGTATATTAGGTATTTGTGAAAATGCTTGTGTGATTTTTGTGTTATGACTTAGTTTTTCATGCTAGCATACCAAGTGTTTGTGAAAATGCCATGCTTGTTGGAGCTTGGAGCCATTTGGCTACTCCATGTGTTTTGCATTGTGTGTTGTATTTTTGTCATGCTAGTTGTTAGGTTTTTGCATTTGCATGATATTTGGTTGGATTTTTGAATTAAGCATGCCTTGTGTTTGTGAAAATGCCATGCATGTCTTAGGTCTAGGTTACATTAAATGCCATGCAAGTTCATGTTAGGTCTAGGCCATATTATTTATGTCATGCATTTTCCTTACATTTAGGTTTAGATCCATGCATTTCATGCATTATGTTTGCTGCATTGTTTCATGCATTTCATGTTCATGCCACTTGAATAATGACTTGAGCCAATTAATGGTTCAAGGTCATGCTCTCTTGAGCACACTTGTGGAAAATTAAGTTTGTCAAATTGATTATTCTACCTTTGTGATTTTTTTACTTAGCCAATTTTTATCTAACTTTCAAAAAGTCCTAGCTACTGTCTTCAAGTCATTCTATGAGTTTCAAATATTTTTATTTTGGTTTTTAAATGATTTTATCAAAGACAAAAAAAAATGTGTTGGCAAAGCAGTTTTTTTCCACCCAAAACTCGTACATCTCCGATTTTTCTGGGAATTCATCTTTGATCAGAAAATTAAGTCGATTTTTTTCCGTGTATTTTTACATGTCATCAGTCTCCAATAATTTTTTCAGAATTTTTGGAATTTGTAAAAATAGGGTAAAAAATCGTGGATTAAAACTGGACAGTGGAGTCAGAATTGAATTTAAAGAAAAACAAAGCAGTTTTTTTTCTCCTCCCAAAACTCGTACATCTCTGGTTTTTCTGGGAATTCATCTTTGATCAAAAAATTAATCCAATTTTTTCTCGTGTAGTTTTACATGTCCTGAGTCTCCAGTATTTTTTTTAGAATTTTTAGAATTTTTAAAATAGGGTGAAAAAATCGTGGATTAAAACTGGACAGTGTAGTCAGAATTGAACTTAAAGAAAAACCAATTTTCTGTTTCGGTTAATTTACTTAGAGTGGGCTGATTAGGAGGCTTAGCTACTGACTTAGGGTGGTTTCTAAGCCTTTTAAACTCTAAAAATGGTTTTTCAAGTCCCGGGTTAAGGGTAGTCAAGTTGGATTTTTTAAACTTAGGAAATTAGAGCCATTTAAAAATTTTTAGCCCAGTTTTTATTGTTAATTCAAGCTTTTCAAAATTGTTTTCAAACAATCACAAAGTATTTTGGTTTTAGAATATTTAATTTGACATATTTTCCTAAGGTAGCCGGATATCTTTTTAGATATACGGATTTCCTTAATTAAAGAAAAAAATACATTTCATGCATTGCATTTTTATTTTCATGCATATTATATGATAGCATTATTTTATTCCATGTCATTTAAATTATATGCCATACCATTCATATTTGTCATGTCATTTAGGTTGCATTATATTATTTAGACTGTACTATGTCATTTTATTTATGTCATGCATATACATATTCATATCTATTAAAATGTTTTCAAAAGGATAATGATTTTTCAATAAAAACAAAGATATTCCCGAGTTAAAATAATTCATGAGTTCTCTACCGGGTTTGCTGGAGGGAATTTCATCAATTATCATTAATAAAGGAATATCTTTCTTTCAAAAAAAAAAAAAAAAGAGAATGATTCGGAAAGTTTTTCAAAACTAATAAAAATTTCTATATTTTGCCACGTTTGTTGGGGAATATAGGAAAATTTTGAATTTATAAATCCCGAATCATTTTCAATTAAAAATAGAATTATTTTTCTTTAAATTGGGAATTAATTTGAAATATTAAATTTAAAACCAACTTTTACCGAGATTTGAGATAACACACGATTAATAAGGTACCGATTTATACGGGCGTTGTGGGGGTGCTAATCCTTCCCCACACGTAACCGACTCCCGAACCCGCTTCTTTGATTTCTCTGGTTTAAAACGCAGACTTGAAATTGGTTTTTAAAATGTTTTAATTAATTTTTAAAATATTTTATAAAACCGGTTTTAATAGGTGGCCGATCACACCTAGCTAAAAAAGATTGGTGGCGACTCCATGTCTTTTTTAAGGTCATTTTCAAAACCTTCATTTTTCTAGAGGAATTAAGTCGACTTTTCCTCGGTTTTTTTTAATGTCACGCTTAACGAATAATAAAGACTTGCGATGAGACTCGTCGTTATTTTTTTTAGGTTGCGACAGCTTGGCGACTCCACTGGGGAAATATTAGAGAGTCAGGCCTAGAATTAGTCGTGTGTTATCAAAGTCTCGGTTTTGTTGGTTTAATTGGTATTTAATTTTAATCCCCACTTTTTTTTAGTAAAGAGAATTTTGAAAATAAAAAAATGTTTTTAAATATGTTCATACTCATGTGCATGCATTTTATTTTTGTTCTCTAGTTATTTAAGGTTGTGTATTATAATTGCTTGTCGGTTAATGCGTTACACTATTCTTGAATGTTTTAATTGCTAGGGCATTTAGAATAAGGTTTGTAGAATAGGTAGTGAAAGGTTTGATATTCCTCCGCACACACTACACGTGCATTTGCATAACATGAATCCTCTACCCGGGTTCCGTCCTTTTAAGTGGGAGTAAAGTAACTAAGCCTTCGTGATTGATCCTCCGTATGGGCTAGTGAAACACTTTCGGAGTATAAAGTACCTAATGCCTTCGTGATGATCCTCCGCATGGGCATAGGAAAATATACTCTAACGAATTGAACCCGCTTTTATCGGGGTGCCTTACTAGCCTTCACCGGCGACAGTGAGGAAAAATTCGGGGCCTTAGAACCGATTCACCCTCATATAGTGAACCTAGGCGAAGCCATCCCGAATTTCCGTTAGATATACCGAAAATAGGAACACATGGAGGGATATTTCTAAACTTTTTGTTACCTATTTTACACTCCGAATAAGTGTGGTAGATCGGGCAACGATGTACGTACATCGCCCGTAATAAATGTGATACTCCGCCTCGAAGGCATCGTGATGCCTAAATAAGCAGATATTGTTGGGGCAGATGTTCATTAGCTATTTAAAAAAAAAAAAATCCTTTTTCAAGCATTTTTGCATTTTGCACATTTCATACATGTGTGAATAGAGCATGTACATTTTGGTTCTATTATTGATCTCGTTTTTTGCAAAAAATGGATGGTGATATACCTGGCATTAGATTGCGTCCATAGCATACATAGTCATCATAATTTTTCTGTATATATCCATGCATTAATCTGCTTTTTCTTTACATGCATCATGTTGACTTTGGGTTGCATTCATAACAAACATAGTCAGCATGATTTCTTTGTATATGTTCATGCATTAATTTGCTTATTACATACATCATGTTAGCATTAGGTCGCATTCTTGACACACATGGTTAGCATGATTTTCTTTGTATATACTCTATATCAATCATTCATTGTTTGCATGTATCATAATTGACACCGTGTTGCATTCATAGGATATATGATCATTCATTGGGAAATATGCTAAAATGCACATGATCAGTCATTGCATATATCCATGTGTTGATTTGTTTATTCTTTGTTTGCAACATGTTGGCATTGCGATTGCATTTATTACATATATGGTCAGCATGTTTCC
The DNA here is from genome assembly GCA_030761205.1 of Fremontodendron californicum. NCBI lineage: Eukaryota > Viridiplantae > Streptophyta > Magnoliopsida > Malvales > Malvaceae > Fremontodendron > Fremontodendron californicum. The sequence goes on along the minus strand of JAULJL010000020.1, from coordinate 18,517,227 downwards.
ATTGTACATATCCATACATCATATTGTTTAGGCTTCACATGCATCAAATTGCATTCATGGCTCATTCATCATGACATACATTTGGGGGAAATAAAACAAAAGTTGGCTTCGCTTTAGGAGTCTTTGAAAGAATTTCCATTTCAAATCAGAAGAAGTACTGAGTACACTTTTAATACAGGCTGGTGCTATGGAAGATGAACAAGTTGCCCGAATGGAAAAAATGGAAAGGGAACAGAGAGAATTGCGAGAACAGCTAGCAAAATCTCAAGCAGAATCTAAGGATCAGATGACTAAACTGATGGAGCTAATGTCTGCTGTAATCAGGGGAAAAGGATACACCGAAAACTTTGTCGCCGGAGAAGGGTTAGAGGCACAAAAGGGCCAAGATGAGGTCGTAATAAGTGATGCCCAGAACACTGTTAACCCTGTCAATGTCCTAAACTCAGATGATCCAGCTGGACAGGCAAAGTTGATAAGGGTTGCAATAAATGAGGTTGAGCTGGCAGATTCCCAAGGGAAATATCAATTGTTAGATGAAAGGCTCTGGGCAGTAGAAAGTACAGATGTATTTGGGAGTTTGGATGCGAAAGAACGATGTTTGGTCTTCGATTTAGTCATTCCTCCTAAGTTCAAGATCCCTGACTTTGTGAAATATGACGGGACAACCGATCCATTAGCCCACATCACTATGTTCTGCCGAAAGATGACAAGTCAGATAGATAATGATAAGCTTTTGATTCACTGCTTTCAGGATAGCCTCAGCGGGTCCGCAATTAGGTGGTATAGTCAGTTGAGCAAGGATCAGATTCGTTCTTGGAATGATTTGGCTAGGGCTTTTCTAAACCAGTACAAGCATATGACCGACAGGACACTTGATCGTCTCACTTTGCAAAATATGGAGAAAAGAGCTACTGAGAGCTTCAAAGAATATGCACAACGGTGGATGAGCCTGGCTGCCCAAGTACAACCGCCCTTGACACAAAAGGAAATCACTATCCTTTTCGTGAATACACTGCAGGCCCCGTACTATGACAAACTCGTCGGCAATGCTTCGAAGAATTTTGCGGACATGGTAATTTCAGGGGAGATGATTGAGAATGCTATCAAGAGTGGGAAACTTGAAAGAGAAGGAACATCCAATACCGAGAGAAATAAGGCACCAAGAAAGAAAGAGGAAGATGTCTAAACTATGGGAGATTTCATCCCATATTCCCAATTTCCCTCGTACCAATCATGTTACCCTACTGAGTTATCTCCAAGCCTTTATCCTTACCTACCTACCCAAACACCTAATCCTATACCAGCCCTTGCAACAAGGCCTACTTCTAGAAAACGACCGCGAGAAAATCAAGAAAGAATTCCAATCCCCATCCCTGACTTACTGCCATTACTAATAAAGAATCAGTACCTTACCCCGGTACCTTTGAAAATAGCTCCGAATCCATCAGCAAGGAGTTATGACCCTGACAGCAAGTGTGATTATCACCTAGGGGTAGTTGGGCATTCAACTGAAAAATGCAGACAACTGAAGGAAAGGATTGAAAGTCTTATCCGTGATGGTATTTTGACACCGGAGCTTATCGATCAATGGAAGGCCGCTTAGCCCTAAATCTTTTTCTTTCAGGGTTTTAGGGGGAGAATTACTACCTTGGAAGGATGTCAATAGGAGCATTTTTGACGCATGTAGTTTTATACACTGTGATGATGAAAGCACTTGTCTCATGTTAACATCTACATGAATTAAATGAATTTTAAATGCTTTGTGTTTGTTGTGTTTTAAATAAACGTGAATTTACAAAAACAAGCATTAAGGAAGTTTTAATAATGGATAGTCTCAAGAAGATTGATGATCAGTGTTAGAAATGACCCAACACCATCCCCCTCCTTTTTGGGCTTCTCTATACCTAAACCTTCAATCAATAACACTTGAAAGACCTAATGCTTCAAGGAAAAATGAATGAAAAAAGAGAAGCATTGTCATTGCAAAATAAGTAAGGATGTAAATCCTAGTCTAGGCTATGAACAAAGGAACGAACTTTTTGAAATTTTTCGAATTCCTTGAAATTCAAACAAATGAGACATTCTTTCAAGAGTCTAGATTTTGATAATTTGGTGTGCGTCAAGATTGTGCTAAAACCATTCATGACCTTTCCCAATAACCACAAAACACTAATTGCCCAAACATCACTTCATGATTGACATCCTGGGGCACAATGATTAAACTAGATTATCCCTTGTCCCAGAGAAAACCTGTTTTTGGGTCGTATTTTCCTTGTCTCTTCAAAGAACTCAGATTGGAAACTCAGCCTTTTGAAAACAGACCTAGACTTGCCATGTTCCTCGTTGATACAAATTCGCATGGATAATCAAATTGGGGCATCATATGTGGAAATGATGGATACATAGTGAAGAAGGATGGGCTAATGCGTGAATCATTGGGGGCATGCGACGAAAAAAACAAAAAAAAAAGAAAAAAAGAAAAAGAAAAATCATGATATCATGCATATGAGAATTCGGATGATTCCAAAGTGCAAAATGAAATTTTGAATATCTATTTCCCCTGAGGATTGCTTTTCAATGAGAATATTTGGGCTTGATATGATGAATGGCCATCTTTCATATCCCTTTCACAAGAAAAAAATTATTATCCATAGTCACCCCTTTTGAGCCAAGAGAATTCTTTCTTCCTTGAACCCTGATCAAGGATTACCCTCTACACTGGGGGCAAATGCGAGGAAAGATCTTTTCAAAGATCATTGAGAAATGAGTGACAGCTCAGGGACAGACACAAAGCAAATGGAGCCCCGAATAAATACGGGCGTACTTTGTCAAAGAAAAAGAAAAAGGAAGAGATGGCGAGATGAAAGCCAAGAAAAACAAAACAAAAAAACAAAAAAAAAAACAAAAAAAAAAGTGTGTGAAAAAGCGATTGCAAATGAAAGCCAAAAGCAAGGAAGAAAAAGAGCAAAATCAAAAAGAAAGAAATGTCCAAAAGGGACATGCTTCAAAGAAAATCCTCTTCAAGAAAGGATCCTTGATTTGATTACCCTCAAACACATATTTTGGGCCTATTTATCCTTTCTTTTTGAACCCTGAGCCATGACCTACATTACGTGCTTTAAAAGTCGATTTTGATCAAGCATGAATGTTTAATTTGAAGGGTTTTCCTCAGATTTTATCCCATCTCATCAAATTCTCATTTCACTAAGGAAGAATTTAGAATTCTCAAGTGCATGGTAAAAAAAAAAAAAAGAAAAATTGAAAAGAATGGGACTCTAGGGCGAAAACCCAAAAAACGGGCGGTCTAGAGTAGAATGGGAATTTTCGAAGCCATCGATGATAGTGCCGATACCCCAAAAGAAAAGATCTTATTAAAGGAGTGGTCATCGAGGAACATCTAGGAATTCCTGAACCCCCCAAATTGTCAGCTCTCATTCGAAGGATTGTCTTCAAAAACTGAAACTTTGTTCCCAAGATTAAACTTTCCGGTTTAAACATCCCAGCCAATCTTGACGCTTGTCAAAATGCCTTGATATGGAAACAAAAAAGAATGTTGAATTTGCTGGGTTCTCAATGAATTCATGATTTATAAAACCTGTTCCATTTGTGAGCCTAGAAGGGATATACATTTTTGTCATGAAGTTTTCTTGGAAAAGCCAGAATCTTGTTATACCAAGCCTTGCCAATCCCAGTTGAAAAAAACCCAGATTGATACTTAGAGAAATTTCTAACAATGATCATCAGTCTTCAAAATATTTGTACATCACACATTGTGGGGATAATATTTTTCGTTCAGAAGTTTTCAAAATGAGAAAACAAATAAAAATATTTTTGAAATACCCATTTTTGATGTTGACATGAGACAAGGGTTTTTCTAACCCAAAGGTATAGAACTGCCAGGGTAGGTCCTGACTTCCAGATATGAGAAGAAGAAATCGAACCCAGTGCAGATCTCTGTTGATGAAAGTTTGAAAACTGTTGGGGCAAAGAGAATAGCCAAAATGAATTGAAGATATACTCTGATTTGAAGAGGAAAAATGAATTTGAAAGGCTAAGCCAAAGCCTAGAAAAAAAAAACGGGGGCATTTGCATCACTCATGAGCATTCATCTCTCTATCAAGCTTTTACATCTGCACAGTGTCGGCAAGCATTTGCATCATTCATGGGTATTTGCATTGGCATTATTCCATAAGCATCTGCATTTTACCTTTACATTTACATTCTTCATGGAATTCGTATTTGTGTCATCTCAAACAATTGCATCATTTATAGAATCATTGCATTTTCATTAATGTGTGGTAATTGTAGTTACACCATTCATAAACCAGTTACATGAACACAATTAGTAGGGGCATCTGCATCATGAAACATGGGCATCAATCCAAGTCATTTACATTTGCATTAAAGACATTTGCACCAGTTTAAGTCATTTCGTATCTTATTCAACATATGCATTTGCATCAAAAAGCATTCACATTTTCTCAAAATCTTTAGGTTAATTTTCAACAATTCTTCAAAGCCAATTTTTAAGACCTCCGGGCAACATCTTTAAGACCTCCGGGCATAACTTTTTCAGGGGTAAGGCCTCCGGGCGCCAATTTTTAAGACCTCCGAGCATAATTTTCAATTTTTAAGACCTCCGGGCATAATTTTTCAAATCACAGGTAAGACCTCCGGGCAACATCCTTAAGACCTCCGGGCATAACTTTTTTTTCAGGGGTAAGGCCTATGGGCACCATTTTTAAGACCTCCGGGCAACATCTTTAAGACCTCCGGGCATAACTCTTTTTTTCAGGGGTAAAGCCTATGGGCACCATTTTTAAGACCTCCGGGCATAATTTTTCAAATCACAGGTAAGACCTCCGGGCATAACTCTTTTTTCAGGGGTAAGGCCTATGGGCACCATTTTTAAGACCTCCGGGCAACATCTTTAAGACCTCCGGGCATAACTCTTTTTCAGGGGTAAGGCCTCCGGGCCCCAATTTTTAAGACCTCCGGGCATAATTTTCAATTTTTAAGACCTCCGGGCATAATTTTTCAAATCACAGGTAAGACCTCCGGGCAACATCTTTAAGACCTCCGGGCATAACTCTTTTTTCAGGGGTAAGGCCTATGGGCACCATTTTTAAGACCTCCGGGCAACATCTTTAAGACCTCCGGGCATAACTCTTTTTTTCAGGGGTAAAGCCTATAGGCACCATTTTTAAGATCTCCGGGCATAATTTTTCAAATCACAGGTAAGACCTCCGGGCATAACTCTTTTTTCAGGGGTAAGGCCTATGGGCACCATTTTTAAGACCTCCGGGCAACATCTTTAAGACCTCCGGGCATAACTCTTTTTCAGGGGTAAGGCCTCCGGGCCCCAATTTTTAAGACCTCCGGGCATAATTTTCAATTTTTAAGACCTCCGGGCATAATTTTTCAAATCACAGGTAAGACCTCCGGGCAACATCTTTAAGACCTCCGGGCATAACTCTTTTTTCAGGGGTAAGGCCTATGGGCACCATTTTTAAGACCTCCGGGCAACATCTTTAAGACCTCCGGGCATAACTCTTTTTTTCAAGGGTAAAGCCTATGGGCACCATTTTTAAGACCTCCGGGCATAATTTTTCAAATCACAGGTAAGACCTCCGGGCATAACTCTTTTTTCAGGGGTAAGGCCTATGGGCACCATTTTTAAGACCTCCGGGCAACATCTTTAAGACCTCCGGGCATAACTCTTTTTCAGGGGTAAGGCCTCCGGGCCCCAATTTTTAAGACCTCCGGGCATAATTTTCAATTTTTAAGACCTCCGGGCATAATTTTCAATTTTTAAGACCTCCGGGCATAATTTTTCAAATCACAAGTAAGACCTCCGGGCAACATCTTTAAGACCTCCGGGCATAACTCTTTTTTCAGGGGTAAGGCCTATGGGCACCATTTTTAAGACCTCTGGGCAACATCTTTAAGACCTCCGGGCATAACTCTTTTTTCAGGGGTAAAGCCTATGGGCACCATTTTTAAGACCTCCGGGCATAATTTTTCAAATCACAGTTAAGACCTCCGGGCATAACTCTTTTTTAGGGGTAAGGCCTATGGGCACCATTTTTAAGACCTCCGGGCATAATTTTTCAAATCACAGGTAAGACCTCCGGGCATAACTCTTTTTTCAGGGGAAGGCCTATGGGCACCATTTTTAAGACCTCCGGGCATAATTTTTCAAATCACAGGTAAGACCTCCGGGCAACATCTTTAAGACCTCCGGGCATAACTTTTTTCACGGGCACCAATTTTTAAGACCTCCGGGCACCAGTTTTTTAAGACCTCCGGGCACCAATTTTAAAGACCTTCGAGCATAAATTTTTCTTTTGAAAATCGAATTCGTTTTCTTAAGACGAATCGAGCCTTGTTTAGGCAGGGAATTCAATTTAAGGACAAAATCTTCAATTTATTGTTTAAAAAAAAATTGAAAAATTGAAAAAGAGAAAAAATAGAAAAAAAAAAAGAAAAAAGAAAAAAAAGAAAAAAGAGAAGGAAAAAAAAGTAGAAAATGAAAAATGCAAAAATGAATGAAGAAATGAAAAAGAAAACCCCTTTCCTCTCCATGTGATTTCAAATGACCGTATAAAATTAGTGTTGGTTTATCTTTGCCTGATTCCTGATTCTCAGCAATAGCCAAAGCATGAGCACCTTGTTAAAAGACATGTGCATCTGCATCATTTCTCAAAACTTCTAGTGGGGATATCCAGAATTTTACAGTTTTAAAAATGAACAAGACTTCGGTGGTGATAGCTGAAGCCTCTGGTGGAGATATCCATGGTTTTATAATTTCGAAACATGAGAAATCTTCTTCTGGAGGTGATACCCAGAATTTTTACATTTAAAAAAATGAGCAAGACTTTGGTGGTGATAGTCGAAGCTTCTGGAGGAGATATCCAGAATGTTAAACACAGCTGAGAACAAGATAGGTTAAGGCCCCGAGACCATCGTCGAGATCGTTTCCTTTCTTGCAAATCGAATTCGTTTCCTTAAGACGAATCGAGCCTTGATTAGGTAGAGAATTCAATTTAAAGACAAATCTTCGATTTACTTTTAAAAAAAAAAAATTGAAAAAATTTGAAAAAAGATGAAAAAAAAAATGAAAAAATAGAAAATGAAAAAAAAATGAAAAATGAAAATGAAAAAGAAAACCCCTTTCCATTCCATGTGATTTCACTGACCGTACAAAATTAGTGTTGGTTTATCTTTGCCTGATTCCTGATTCTCAGCAATAGCCAAAGAGGGGCAGCTGTAGACACCTAATTTTGTCCGGACCACTAAACAGGTATGTTTTCTTCCTATATTGATGTTTCCGAGTGTAAAAAGATTGTTTTCATCCTGCAGGTGGTACTCCGAGACTTAGTTTAAGAGGGCGAGCACAAAAAGTCAAACTTGAAAAAAGTCAACCCCAAAAAAAGTCAACCCCAAAAAAGTCAACCCCAGAAAGTCAACTACTGAAAAAGTCAACCCACTTTCAAAATCAAGATTTTAAGTTCAATTGAAAAATGGAGAAAGAATTTTGATAATCCGAGGTCTACATTGAAAGATATAGAGTTCAGAAGTTGGGATTTGGAGATTCAGTAGAAAAGAAACCCTAATCCAAGAAATTTGGGGAAAAGTGCTTAAACGACCAAACTGGTCGAAATTGAAGATTCCAAATGAAAGATAAGCACTGACTACGGGTAATGAAGAAGTCACTTGCAAGAAAAACCGAAAGAAAAGTCAATACGGGAGAAAACCGAGAATTAGGGTTTTTAGTGGATTTCGGTGAAATCGGGAAGAATCACAGAAATGGCCCGACTTGGTAAGACCAAAGCCCCCAATGGATGAAGAATGGTTAAAAAGGATGGCCCAAGGCTCAGATTGAAGAAAATCTGAAAATCGGATTTGTTTTGAGCAAAATCGGGTTTTGGAGGTTAAAGGGCAAAATTGGAAAAATTTGGGAAAAATAGCAAATGGACTCCGAAAATTCTGAAAAATTTGTCAATCTCATTCTTAAATCATTTGAAGGAGATTGGCGAAAGAAAATCTTGATTCCGAGTTCGTTTGCAAAATGGCCAAATCCCGGGCTTCTAATGCAGTAATTCAAAAAGATAAATACCGGAAAAATAGCAAATGGACTCCAAAAATTCTGAAATTTGGCAAATCTCATTTTTAAATTATTTGGAAGAGATTGGCGAAAGAAAATCTTGATTCCGAGTTCGTTTGCAAAATGGCCAAATCCCGGGCCTCTTATGTAGTAATTCGAGCCGATAAATCCCGAAAAAATACCAAATGAGCTCCAAAAATTATGAAAACTTCCAGATCACACTTTTTAATTATTTTGAAGAGATTGGTGAAGAAAAATCTTCATTTGGAGCTCGTTTAAAAAATGGTAAAAAGTAGGGGCATAAAAGGACATTTTGGGAAGAAAAAATCCAAATAAATAGCAAACGGACTCGGATAATTTTGAAAACTTCCAGAACTCAATATTTTATTATTTTGGAAGTATTAAAAAAATAAAAATTGAATTTGGAGCCCGTTTGATATTTATTTTGCATCCGGGGGGCAAAATGGTCGTTTCACCCAAGCAACCGAAAAGGGCTTCTTTGGGCCTTTCAAAAATCAGAGCTGGGCTGGAAAAGAGAAGTGCTGGCCTGCCCAAGCCCAAAGGAAGGAGGAAGCTTAGGATTTTTTCAATCAAGTGATTAAAAATCAAGAGTTAAGTTAGAGATTTTCATTTTTGAGCCTAAGTCCCAATCCCACATCCCTTTGTAATGTCAAGCCAAGGAGGTGCTCACCTTATAAATAAGGGGTCTTGGCCTTTGGTTGAAATCAACCACTACCCCTTTGTGAGATAGTCTATACACTTGTATTAGGATTATCCGGGTGGTGAGTCATAGTGTTTTTGTTGAGAGGGTTTGTAGCTTAATCCGTTCAAAAGCTACTCTGAGGGTTTATAGCTTAATCCGTTCAAAAGCTACTCTGAGGGTTTATAGCTTAATCCGTTCAAAAGCTACTTGTGAGAGGGTTTGTAGCTTAATCCGTTCAAAAGCTACTCTGAGGGTTTATAGCTTAATCCGTTCAAAAGCTACTTGGTGAGTTTTCATTTTAAAATAATGTTTCTTGTTCTTCCTTCATTTCCTTTCTTAAGTATATTTTTCTTACATTTTGTTTTTACAATAAACTCACCATGGCCAAATGGCCTACATTATTTATTTTAAGTTGTTGTTTTTGATTCATTTTACCATATTGTTTATGCTATTTTCTTTATTTTTGATGTTTTAAATATTATGTTATTTCATGTTCTTAAGTTATATTTAATTTAGTTGCTTTGTTTGTTGCCATTTATGTCTTAGATATCATGTTTTTGCATTTTTAATTTTCTGTTTTCATGTTGTTTAAATTTGAGCATGTTTTAGAGTTAGCATATTAAGTGTTTGTGAAAATGCTTGTGTGATTCTTTGCATGATTCTTGTTTTATATCTTAGTGAGCATGTTTTAGATTTGGTATATTAGGTATTTGTGAAAATGCTTGTGTGATTTTTGTGTTATGACTTAGTTTTTCATGCTAGCATACCAAGTGTTTGTGAAAATGCCATGCTTGTTGGAGCTTGGAGCCATTTGGCTACTCCATGTGTTTTGCATTGTGTGTTGTATTTTTGTCATGCTAGTTGTTAGGTTTTTGCATTTGCATGATATTTGGTTGGATTTTTGAATTAAGCATGCCTTGTGTTTGTGAAAATGCCATGCATGTCTTAGGTCTAGGTTACATTAAATGCCATGCAAGTTCATGTTAGGTCTAGGCCATATTATTTATGTCATGCATTTTCCTTACATTTAGGTTTAGATCCATGCATTTCATGCATTATGTTTGCTGCATTGTTTCATGCATTTCATGTTCATGCCACTTGAATAATGACTTGAGCCAATTAATGGTTCAAGGTCATGCTCTCTTGAGCACACTTGTGGAAAATTAAATTTGTCAAATTGATTATTCTACCTTTGTGATTTTTTTACTTAGCCAATTTTTATCTAACTTTCAAAAAGTCCTAGCTACTGTCTTCAAGTCATTCTATGAGTTTCAAATATTTTTATTTTGGTTTTTAAATGATTTTATCAAAGACAAAAAAAATGTGTTGGCAAAGCAGTTTTTTTCCACCCAAAACTCGTACATCTCCGATTTTTCTGGGAATTCATCTTTGATCAGAAAATTAAGTCGATTTTTTTCCGTGTATTTTTACATGTCATGAGTCTCCAATAATTTTTTCAGAATTTTTGGAATTTGTAAAAATAGGGTAAAAAATCGTGGATTAAAACTGGACAGTGGAGTCAGAATTGAATTTAAAGAAAAACAAAGTAGTTTTTTTTCTCCTCCCAAAACTCGTACATCTCTGGTTTTTCTGAGAATTCATCTTTGATCAAAAAATTAATCCAATTTTTTCTCGTGTAGTTTTACATGTCCTGAGTCTCCAGTATTTTTTTTAGAATTTTTGGAATTTTTAAAATAGGGTGAAAAAATCGTGGATTAAAACTGGACAGTGAAGTCAGAATTGAACTTAAAGAAAAACCAATTTTCTGTTTTGGTTAATTTACTTAGAGTGGGCTGATTAGGAGGCTTAGCTACTGACTTAGGGTGGTTTCTAAGCCTTTTAAACTCTAAAAATGGTTTTTCAAGTCCCGGGTTAAGGGTAGTCAAGTCGGATTTTTTAAACTTAGGAAATTAGAGCCATTTAAAAATTTTTAGCCCAGTTTTTATTGTTAATTCAAGCTTTTCAAAATTGTTTTCAAACAATCACAAAGTATTTTGGTTTTAGAATATTTAATTTGACATATTTTCCTAAGGTAGCTGGATATCTTTTTAGATATACGGATTTCCTTAATTAAAGAAAAAAATACATTTAATGCATTGCATTTTTATTTTCATGCATATTATATGATAGCATTATTTTATTCCATGTCATTTAAATTATATGCCATACCATTCATATTTGTCATGTCATTTAAGTTGCATTATATTATTTAGACTGTACTATGTCATTTTATTTATGTCATGCATATACATATTCATATTTATTAAAATGTTTTCAAAAGGATAATGATTTTTCAATAAAAACAAAGATATTTCCGAGTTAAAATAATTCATGAGTTCTCTACCGGGTTTGCTGGAGGGAATTTCATCAATTATCATTAATAAAGGAATATCTTTCTTTCAAAAAAAAAAAAGAGAATGATTCGGAAAGTTTTTCAAAACTAATAAAAAATTCTATATTTTGCCACGTTTGTTGGGGAATATAGGAAAATTTTGAATTTATAAATCCCGAATCATTTTCAATTAAAAATAGAATTATTTTTCTTTAAATTGGGAATTAATTTGAAATATTAAATTTAAAACCAACTTTTACCGAGATTTGAGATAACACACGATTAATAAGGTACCGATTTATACGGGCGTTGTGGGGGTGCTAATCCTTCCCCACACGTAACCGACTCCCGAACCCGCTTCTTTGATTTCTCTGGTTTAAAACGCAGACTTGAAATTGATTTTTAAAATGTTTTAATTAATTTTTAAAATATTTTATAAAACCGGTTTTAATAGGTGGCCGATCACACCTAGCTAAAAAAGATTGGTGGCGACTCCATGTCTTTTTTAAGGTCATTTTCAAAACCTTCATTTTTCTAGAGGAATTAAGTCGACTTTTTCTCGGTTTTTTTTTAATGTCACGCTTAACGAATAATAAAGACTTGCGATGAGACTCGTCGTTATTTTTTTTAGGTTGCGACACATTCATTAAATAAAATTTAAATAATTTAATAAAAAAATTTATATATATATTTTTAAAAAAAATTAATTTCCGCAACATGTGCTAGTAATTTTCTAGTTATTAACTTATTATTATTGTTGTTGATAGGGAAAAACGTTTCCATAATTCCATTATTTTTAGAATAAAACTCATGGTTCTTATTTTTCAAAAAGATTGGATCCAAACCCCACGTGATAGAGTGAAAAGAATCCATCCAAAGATTTCACTACTCATGTTTTGAATAATAAATATAAATAAATTAAACTTTTCCACTCACCATTCACGATGGAGTAGATTTCCATGGAGAGCTCTTTTTCTCTCTCTTTTCGCTCATTAATATATATATATATATATATATATATATATATATATATAAGTCATGCTGGACACAACTTTTCCTTCACTCCTCTTCCGTTTCTCTTAACAGTTTCAGCTGGAAATTAACGAAACCCAACAAAGATATGGGTTTAGTCTTCAAAGCCCTGCTCTTCCGGTTCCCCCTGTTTTTGTTTTTGTTTTTACACCACTACTCACTAACAAAAGCACAGGATTTCAATGCCATAAATATTAATAATGCCAAGTCCAACAGTTCCAGTGCTAGAAGTTTAGCTTCTAAGTCTAACTGCAACTGGTTTAGAGGGAAATGGGTATATGACCCTTCATATCCTCTCTACGACCCCTCCAAATGTCCCTTCATCGATGGAGAATTCGACTGCAAAAGGTATGGCCGACCTGATAACATGTATCTCAAGTACAGATGGCAACCCTTCTCCTGTAGCCTCCCCAGGTCAGACTCAGAATCAGAGTCCTTTGCCCACAGATATAAATATGCCGTTGACATTAATATTTTGATCAATTGCAGGTTCAATGGGCTGTATTTCTTAAAGAAATGGAGAGGAAAGAAGATCATGTTCGTGGGTGACTCACTCAGCTTCAATCAATTCCAGTCTTTAACATGTATGATTCAATCCTGGGTTCCAAACTCCAAGTTTTCATACATCAAAACAGATGGTCTTACTTCAGTTACCTTTCTGGTCAGTGGGTTTTTAGCTCTTTTGTTTTTTTGTTTTTACTTGAAAATATTAATGATTGCTTTGAATATGTGCATGCCTGTCATGTTCTTTTCTTTCTTTTGTATCCTTTGAGAGAAGGTAAAGTTTCCATTCTCTTGTGTTTGAACTAAATTCTTGTAGCTCCAATGTTTTTGCTGGTTGCAGCAGAGCAGTATCATCATACTTTTGGCGGATTTCAAATCCTTTTTTCAAAATGCAAAATTTAATGGACATACATTCAAATTAGTAAAATTAATTATGTTTATTTTTTAATTTTTATTTAAAAAAAAAATTAAGAATCATAGGTAGAACATCAATTTTGTAAAAAATTAAAACTTAATATTAAATGAAATAAAATTAAATTTTTTTCTTAAATTTCATGAAAATGAAAAAGAACAAACAATTTGAATTTGGGATGGAAGAAGTACTTATTTATATATTTTGTAGAAAATAGTTTCGGACGTCTTGGATACAATACATTGAAGATTACTTAACAAAGTAGTGTATAGTATTAGAATAAGAAAATTGGGGGGCTTTCCTTTGTGTTGTTGAAAAACAAAGGGCGTGGGATGAGCCATAGAGTGAGGTAATTTGGTTTGTGTGCATTAAAAGTGGAGCGTGATTGGTGGACATGTCATGTCAGGCTGTTATATTTATGTGGTTATTATCACTACTTTATCATACATGCATACATACATGTTTGAAATTTTAAATATCGAAATGCTATGCTACAATTTTACTGTCAGTAAGCATGTAAGATTATGTTGGCACTTTAACTGTCGGTTCAAGCTGCTTTTTAAGTTTAACTGTCCAACTAAATTTGGTTCACACCTTTAAATACTATAAATCAAGATTGCTTAAATTATTAAAATTATATTAAATATTAAAATTTAATGTATTTAAATTAATATTAATTAAAATTATTTATTAATAAAATAATATCACACATGTTTATGTCTAGAAACTTTTATCAAAAGCCCGACACTAATTGGGCTCGCGACCTCGGCTTGTAGCCCAGTTCCTCAACATGACCCCTCACCATACGACAATAAAGCCAAATTCTATAGCTAAATAGTAATACTAGAGATTAAGTCAAATTAAGCCAACTTTCTTATGATATTGTATGTCATTATTTTTTATTTGAAAATTAACCAAATTAAAAATATAGTATGAAGATTTAATAAATTTAATATATAATATTAAATTTCAATATTAAATCATAATGTATTGACAAATTTGATATCACAGAATATTACAATCGTAATCTTAAAATTTAGAAAGAATCTAAAGTCTAAACTTTTGGTAACACAATCCAAATTGACAAAATGATATGTATGCTACTAATTTATTTTCAGATATTTATTTATAAAAAATATATTTAAAGTGTTCGATTTCGATAGTTAAATTATTATTTTTTGGTATTTATAGTTTAATTATTTGATTACTATTGATAAGAAATAAATATTTATAAATTTATAATTTATTAATTCTATACAATTTGTATATGGAAGGACCGTCCAACTATCAACAAAATAACAATATTCTTATTTATTTACGTAATTTTTTGTTTTGGGTTTCAATTTATTATTTATTTTTGTTGGATTTGTTGACTTGTAAGTCATAACCGACTTAATGAGTAAGCACATGACAAAAGAGATCAGCTGGCTGGGGTGTTTCAACTTTGAACTTTGAAGGGAGCAAGTAGTTGTGAGTGGTGAGTTGTGAAAGGGCAGTCTGAGTTGTGTACTGACACGGCTTTCCTTCCTAAGCAATTAATTTCGGCTTAATTTGCGGCAAATTTGGACCACCTTCCTTTTCTAATTATATATATCACAAGTAATATTTTCCAAACTTGTTGAACCATCTGTCTTTTGACCTCTGACAATTCAAGCACTCACTCATGCAAATACTATAATTTACTTTGTTTAACTCATGAAGATTAGTTTAATTGGTACAAAAAAGATTTTTTTTATAAAAAAATTTAAAATTCAATCTTTGTAAAAATTATTCGGGCTTAGAATCTTAAATGCACCTGATTCATTTGGAAGAATGCATCATTAAATTCATTCAGACACTAGGTTTGTTCCAAACAAAACCTAAAAAATATTTATATATATTAGAAATATGTATATTTATTACGTGAGTGGAAGAAAAAAATGTGAAAATATTTTATAAAAGAAAAAAATTAAATTGGTAAATTGTTAAATAGAAGTTTGTAGTTTTTAAAATTTATTAATAATTTTTTTAAATATAAAAATACGTAAGTTAATATTATTGTTTTAATTAAGTTTTTCAATTTTTTTTTTTACTGAGTTGGATCTGATTTACTTGTTACACCAATTTAATAAAAAATATTAAAATAAAAATTTATATAATATATAAATATGTATTTATATATTTTCAGGATTAATGAAAGACTTGCAATTTGAAACCAGAGGAATACATGTTTTGATATATATTAATATATATTTTCAGGATTATAGAGTGAAGATATTGTTATATAGAACACCGTACCTAGTTGACCTAGTGAATGAGAAGGTGGGAAGAGTGTTGAAGCTGGACTCGATCAGGAGCGGTGATGCATGGAAAGACATGGACATGCTGATCTTTAACACGTGGCATTGGTGGACCCACACTGGAAGATCCCAAGCGTAAGATCTTTCCTTTTTTCACTTCCACAGTCACAGGTGTTCATAGACTAGGTTCATGTCAGCCCCCAGTGGGCCTACATATTTTAAAACACCCTCGAGTTTTGTCTGCTTTGTCTATTTTATATAATACTAAAATTTGATCACGGATGTGTTTTGAAAAGAATATATGTATTTTAATAGAAATTAAAAATGAGTTACAGAAATAAAAAAATATGATAACAATTTTTAAGAGTAAATGATTTTTTAGAAATATATATATTTTTAAAATAAATAAAAATAAATAAATATCATTAATTTTATTGTTATTATTTTATTTTTGTTTCTGTGTACTTTTTTTTAACTAAATTAATATCATTTAATTCTTGATATCAATTTAATCATTTTTTTATATAATATGAATTATCTTATTATTTTTAATTTATTTTATAATTAAAATAAAAAATATTACTACTATTAATGAAATGATATCTTCATATGGGATCGGGTCTCGCCCAATTCCCAAACTTTAAAATTTATGAACTTTTTTCCTCCAATTAGCATTGTTTTTTTTTTTTTTTGTCTCTATTTAATAATGATTAAAATATTAATTAATTAAATTAATGTATATTGGGTTAAATAAATTTATGACAATAATACTTGCTTGTAAAGGTTTTTATTATTATTATTATTATTATAGAATAGCAATAAGTGTTTGTATTTCTTTTCATGATCAATCAAAAGAGTTTTTAAACTCAACAAGAAAAAGATGTTAAAAAATTATAATGTGTATTTTTTTAATTATATTAATTATTTATTTTTAAAATACTTTTAAGGGTTTGTGAAAAATATTATTATATTTGCTGGAATCTAAAATTTCTACGATAATGTCTCAAATAACTTTTTAGTTATAATAAATGTTGAATGATTGAAAATTTGGTATAAATAAATTGAAGCGATGCAGTTTTGTGCAGATTTGATTACATACAGGACGGTGGAAAAACGTTGAAAGACATGAACCGTATGATAGCATTTTACAAAGGACTAACGACGTGGGCCAGATGGGTCAATCTTAATGTCGATCCTTCCAAAACCAAGGTCTTTTACCAGGGGATTTCTCCAACCCATTATGAGTAAGCACTACTCTTATATTAAATTTACATTTTACTGTTTTTTGCCCTTATTTTATAACTAGTTTGCCACTCATACCATGCACAGATTAATTTTATTAAATTAAATATGAGTATAAAATCTTAAATATTTAGCAGTACTAGAATTTTTGATACTCGCTCCATGAGTGAAAATATATTTTAAAAAATAAATAATTAATTGAGTAAAAATTTGATAATATTTTTAAGTGGTAGCGTTTTAGAAGATTTGATAATTTTTTAAAAGTAATTAGATAACATTTTTTATTAAAATATTAAAAGACATAATTATTTTTTTTTTTATTTTTTTATTTTTATTTTTTTATTTGGTTGTTTTGTACTTTCACCAACTAAGTCACTCCCATTATATATAATATAGATAGATTTTAAATTTATTACAATACATATATCATATTACATGAAGAAAATCATTTAAAAAAAAATTTACAAAATTTTAAATATATGATAAGCAATACTATAAAATGATAAAATGCATGATAAAATATTATATGGATGTTTATATTATTGAAAGTTACTTCATTTTGCATACATTTTTAAAACATGTTAAATTTTAAAACATTATTTAAAAAGAAAATGTATTTTTATTTTATGATACTCGTAAAAAGGAAAATATTTAACATTACTTCCATCAGGTCTTAATAAAAACTCCTTCGTAAAATGCTTAACTAATAAAAGAGATTAAGAAATATAAAGGTAGGTAATTATCATGATACTTTCATTGAAAATCATTTGAAAATGATATTTAAGATAAAATAAAAATAAAATAAATAGTACTATTTCATAAATCTGATTTGCTGAAGGATGCATATATACAAAAATGTAGGGGAAAGGATTGGAACGAACCAACAAAATCATGTGTTGGAGAGAAGGATCCATTCTTTGGGATTAGATACCCAGCAGGCACACCCATGGCTTGGGTTGTTCTGAAAAAGGTGCTTAGTAGGATTAAGAAACCAGTGTATTTGCTCGACGTTACCGCACTATCTCAGTATCGGAAAGATGCACACCCCTCTGCATACAGCGGCATACACAGTGGCACAGACTGTAGCCACTGGTGTCTTCCAGGTTTGCCAGATACCTGGAACCAGCTCTTATATGCAGCTCTTTTTAGTTGAAGAAATGGGAGCTTAGGCAGCTAAAATTTGGATGAAAACCATTTGTTTTCTATCCTAACTGTCGCAACCTAAAAAATAACGACGAGTCTCATCGCAAGACTTTATTATTCGTTAAGCGTGACATTTAAAAAAAAAAACCGAGGAAAAGTCGACTTAATTCCTCTAGAAATGAAGGTTTTTGAAAATGACCTTAAAAAAGGCATGGAGTCGCCACCAATCTTTTTTAGCTAGGTGTGATCGGCCACCTATTAAAACCGGTTTTATAAAATATTTTAAAAATTAATTAAAACATTTTAAAAACCAATTTCAAGTCTGCGTTTTAAACCAGAGAAATCAAAGAAGCGGGTTCGGGAGTCGGTTACGTGCGGGGAAGGATTAGCACCCCCACAACGCCCGTATAAATCGGTACCTTATTAATCCTGTGTTATCTCAAGTCTCGGTAAAAGTTGATTTTAAATTTAGTATTTCAAATTAATTACCAATTTAAAGAAAAATAATTCCATTTTTTATTGAAAATGATCCGGAATTTATAAATTCAAAATTTTCCTATATTCCCCAACAAACGTGGCAAAATATAGAAATTTTTATTAGTTTTGGAAAACTTTCCGAATCATTCTCTTTTTTTTTTTTGAAAGAAAGATATTCCTTTATTAATGATAATTGATGATATTCCCTCCAGCAAACCCGGTAGAGAACTCATGAATTATTTTAACTCGGGAATATCTTTATTTTTATTGAAAACCATTATCTTTTGCAAACATTTAAAATAAATGAATATGTATATGCATGACATAAATAAAATGACATAGTAAAGTCTAAATAATATAATGCAACCTAAATGACATGACAAATATGAATGGTATGGCATATAATTTAAATGACATGGAATAAAATAATGCTATCATATAATATGCACGAAAATAAAAATGCAATGCATGAAATGTATTTTTTTTCCTTTAATTAAGGAAATCCGTATATCTAAAAAGATATCCGGCTACCTTAGGAAAATATGTCAAATTAAATATTCTAAAACCAAAATACTTTGTGATTGTTTGAAAACAATTTTGAAAAACTTGAATTAACAATAAAAACTGGGCTAAAAATTTTTAAATGGTTCTAATTTCCTAAGTTTAAAAAATCCGGACTTGACTACCCTTAACCCGGGATTTGAAAAACCATTTTTAGAGTTTAAAAGGCTTAGAAATCACCCTAAGTCAGTAGCTAACCCTCCTAATCAGCCCACTCTAAGTAAATTAACCAAAACAGAAAAATGGTTTTTCTTTAAATTCAATTCTGACTCCACTGTCCAGTTTTAATCCACGACTTTTTACCCTATTTTTAAAAATACCAAAAATTCTAAAAAAAATACTGGAGACTCAGGACATGTAAAACTACACGAGAAAAAATTGGATTAATTTTTTGATCAAAGATGAATTCCCAGAAAAACCAGAGATGTACGAGTTTTTGGAGGAGAAAAAAACTGCTTTGTTTTTCTTTAAATTCAATTCTGACTTCACTGTCCAGTTTTAATCCACGATTTTTTACCCTATTTCTAAAAATTCCAAAAATTCTGAAAAAATTATTGGAGACTCAGGACATGTAAAAATACACGGGAAAATATCGACTTAATTTTCTGATCAAAGATGAATTCCCAGAAAAATCGAAGATGTACGAGTTTTGGGTGGAAAAAAACTGCTTTGCCAACACATTTTTTTTTTGTCTTTGATAAAATCATTTAAAAACCAAAATAAAAATATTTGAAACTCATAGAATGACTTGAAGACAGTAGCTAGGACTTTTTGAAAGTTAGATAAAAATTGGCTAAGTAAAAAAAATCACAAAGGTAGAATAATTAATTTGACAAACTTAATTTTTCACAAGTGTGCTCAAGAGAGCATGACTTTGAACCATCAATTGGCTCAAGTCATTATTCAAGTGGCATGAACATGAAATGCATGAAACAATGCAGCAAACATAATGCATGAAATGCATGGATCTAAACCTAAATGTAAGGAAAATGCATGACATAAATAATATGGCCTAGACCTAACATGAACTTGCATGGCATTTAATGTAACCTAGACCTAAGACATGCATGACATTTTCACAAACACAAGGCATGCTTAATTCAAAAATCCAACCAAATATCATGCAAATGCAAAAACCTAACAACTAGCATGACAAAAATACAACACACAATGCAAAACACATGGAGTAGCCAAATGGCCCCAAGCTTCAACAAGCATGGCATTTTCACAAACACTTGGCATACAAACATGAAAAACTAAGTCATAACACTTAAATCATGCAAGCATTTTCACAAACACCTAATATACCAAATCTAAAACATGCTTACTAAGATATAAAACAAGAATCATGCAAAGAATCACACAAGCATTTTCACAAACACTTAATATGCTAACTCTAAAACATGCTCAAATTTAAACAACATGAAAACAGAAAATTAAAAATGTAAAAACATGATATCTAAGACATAAATGGCAACAAACAAAGCAACCAAATTAAATATAACTTAAGAACATGAAATAACATAATATTTAAAACATCAAAAATAAAGAAAATAGCATAAACAATATGGTAAAATGAATCAAAAATAACAACTTAAAATAAATAATGTAGGCCATTTAGCCATGGTGAGTTTATTGTAAAAACAAAATGTAAGAAAAATATACTTAAGAAAGGAAATGAAGGAAGAACAAGAAACATTATTTTAAAATGAAAACTCACCAAGTAGCTTTTGAACGGATTAAGCTATAAACCCTCAGAGTAGCTTTTGAACGGATTAAGCCACAAACCCTCTCACAAGTAGCTTTTGAACGGATTAAGCTATAAACCCTCAGAGTAGCTTTTGAACGGATTAAGCCACAAACCCTCTCACAAGTAGCTTTTGAACGGTTTAAGCTATAAACCCTCAGAGTAGCTTTTGAACGGATTAAGCCACAAACCCTCTCACAAGTAGCTTTTGAACGGATTAAGCTATAAACCCTCAGAGTAGCTTTTGAACGGATTAAGCCACAAACCCTCTCACAAGTAGCTTTTGAACGGATTAAGCTATAAACCCTCAGAGTAGCTTTTGAACGGATTAAGCTACAAACCCTCAGAGTAGCTTTTGAACGGATTAAGCTACAAACCCTCTCAACAAAAACACTATGACTCACCACCCGGATAATCCTAATACAAGTGTATAGACTATCTCACAAGGGGTAGTGGGTGGTCTCAACCAAAGGCCAAGACTCCTTATTTATAAGGTGAGCACCTCCTTGGCTTGACATTACAAAGGGATGTGGGATTGGGACTTAGGCTCAAAAATGAAAATCTCTAACTTAACTCTTGATTTTTAATCACTTGATTGAAAATATCCTAAACTTCCTCCTTCCTTTGGGTTTGGGCAGGCCAGCACTTCTCTTTTCCAGCCCAGCTCTGATTTTTGAAAGGCCCAAAGAAGCCCTTTTCGGTTGCTTGGGTGAAACGACCATTTTGCCCCCCGGATGCAAAATAAATATCAAACGGGCTCCAAATTCAATTTTTCTTTTTTTAATACTTCCAAAATAATAAAATATTGAGTTCTGGAAGTTTTCAAAATTATCCGAGTCCGTTTGCTATTTATTTGGATTTTTTCTTCCCAAAATGTCCTTTTATGCCCCTACTTTTTACCATTTTTTAAACGAGCTCCAAATCAAGATTTTTCTTCACCAATCTCTTCAAAATAATTAAAAAGTGTGATCTGGAAGTTTTCATAATTTTTGGAGCTCATTTGGTATTTTTTCGGGATTTATCGGCTTGAATTACTGCATAGGAGGCTCGGGATTTAGCCATTTTGCAAACGAACTCGGAATCAAGATTTTCTTTCGCCAATCTCTTCCAAATAAATTAAAAATGAGATCTGAAAAATTTCAAAAGATTTGGAGCTCATTTGCTATTTTTTCGGGATTTTCCTTTTTGAATTACAACATGAGAAGCCCGAGATTTGGCCATTTTGCAAACGAACTCCGAATCAAGATTTTCTTTTATCAATCTCTTTCAAATGATTTAAGAATGAGATTGACAAATTTTTCAGAATTTTTGGAGTCCATTTGCTATTTTTCCCAAATTTTTCCAATTTTGCCCTTTTACCTCCGCAACCCGGTTTTGCTCAAAACAAATCCGATTTTCAGATTTTCTTCAATCTGAGCCTTGGGCCATCCTTTTTAACCATTCTTCATCCATTGGGGGATTTGGTCTTACCAAGTCGGGCCATTTCTGTGATTCTTCCCGATTTCACCGGAATCCACTAAAAAACCCTAATTCTCGGTTTTCTCCCGGATTGACTTTTCTTTCAGTTTTTCTTGCAAGTGACTTCTCCATTACCCGTAGTCAGTGCTTATCTTTCATTTGGAACCTTCAATTTCGACCAGTTTGATCGTTTAAGTACTTTTCCCCAAATTTCTCGAATTAGGGTTTCTTTTCTACTGAATCTCCAAATCCCAACTTCCGAACTCCATATCTTTCAATGTAGACCTCGAATTATCAAAATTCTTTCGCCATTTTTCAATTGAACTTAAAATCTTGATTTTGAAAGTGGGTTGACTTTTTCAGTAGTTGACTTTTTGGGGTTGACTTTTTCGGGGTGACTTTTTCGGGTTGACTTTTTTTCAAGTTTGTCTTTTTGTGCTCGCCCTCTTAAACTAAGTCTCGGAGTACCACCTGCAGGATGAAAACAGTCTTTTTATACTCGGAAACATCAATATAGGATGAAAACATACCTGTTTAGTGGCCCGGACAAAATTAGGTGTCTACAGCTGCCCCTCTTTGGCTATTGCTGAGAATCAGGAATCATGCAAAGATAAACCAACACTAATTTTGTACGGTCAGTGAAATCACATGTGAAGGAAAGGGAAAGGGGTTTCTTTTTCATTTTCATTTTTCATTTTTTTTTTTCATTTTCTATTTTTTTTTCATTTTTCATTTTTCATTTTCTACTTTTTTTTTCTTTTTTCTATTTTTTTTCTCTTTTTCAAATTTTCAATTTTTTTTTTTTATTTATTTATTTTTTTTTTTTTTAAACAATAAATTGAAGATTTTGTCCTTAAATTGAATTCCCTGCCTAACAAGGCTCGATTCGTCTTAAGAAAACGAATTCGATTTTCAAAAGAAAAATTTATGCCCGAAGGTCTTTAAAATTGGTGCCCAGAGGTCTTAAAAAACTGGTGCCCGGAGGTCTTACCAATTGGTGCCCGGCGGCCTTACCCCTGAAAAAAGTTATGCCCGGAGGTCTTAAAGATGTTGCCCGGAGGTCTTACCTGTGATTTGAAAAATTATGCCCGGAGGTCTTAAAAATGGTGCCCATAGGCCTTACCCCTGAAAAAAGAGTTATGCCCGGAGGTCTTAAAGATGTTGCCCGGAGGTCTTACCTGTGATTTCAAAAATTATGCCCGGAGGTCTTAAAAATGGTGCCCATAGGCCTTACCCTTGAAAAAAAAAAGTTATGCCCGGAGGTCTTAAAGATGTTGCCCGGAGGTCTTACCTGTGATTTGAAAAATTATGCCCATAGGTCTTAAAAATGGTGCCCATAGGCCTTACCCCTGAAAAAAAGAGTTATGCCCGAAGGTCTTAAAGATGTTGCCCGGAGGTCTTACCTGTGATTTGAAAAATTATGCCCGGAGGTCTTAAAAATGGTGCCCATAGGCCTTACCCTGAAAAAAAAGTTATGCCCGTAGGTTTTAAAGATGTTGCCCGGAGGTCTTACCTGTGATTTGAAAAATTATGCCCGGATGTCTTAAAAATGGTGCCCATAGGCCTTACCCCTGAAAAAAAAGTTATGCCCGGAGGTCTTAAAGATGTTGCCCGGAGGTCTTATCTGTGATTTGAAAAATTATGCCCGGAGGTCTTAAAAATTGGCGCCCGGAGGCCTTACCCCTGAAAAAGTTATGCCTGGAGGTCTTAAAGATGTTGCCCGGAGGTCTTACCTGTGATTTGAAAAATTATGCCCGGAGGTCTTAAAAATTGAAAATTATGCCCGGAGGTCTTAAAAATTGGCGCCCGGAGGCCTTACCCCTGAAAAAGTTATGCCCGGAGGTCTTAAAGATGTTGCCCGGAGGTCTTACCTGTGAATTGAAAAATTATGCCCGGAGGTCTTAAAAATTGAAAATTATGCCCGGAGGTCTTAAAAATTGGCGCCCGGAGGCCTTACCCCTGAAAAAGTTATGCCCGGAGGTCTTAAAGATGTTGCCCGGAGGTCTTACCTGTGATTTGAAAAATTATGCTCGGAGGTCTTAAAAATTGAAAATTATGCCCGGAGGTCTTAAAAATTGGCGCCCGGAGGCCTTACCCTTGAAAAAGTTATGCCCGGAGGTCTTAAAGATGTTGCCCGGAGGTCTTACCTGTGATTTGAAAAATTATGCTCGGAGGTCTTAAAATTGAAAATTATGCCCGGAGGTCTTAAAAATTGGTGCCCGGAGGCCTTACCCCTGAAAACGTTATGCCCGGAGGTCTTAAAGATGTTGCCCGGAGGTCTTACCTGTGAATTGAAAAATTATGCCCGGAGGTCTTAAAAATGGTGCCCATAGGCCTTACCCCTGAAAAAAAGTTATGCCCGGAGGTCTTAAAGATGTTGCCCTCAGGTCTTACTTGTGATTTGAAAAATTATGCCCGGAGGTCTTAAAAATGGTGCCCATAGGCCTTACCCCTGAAAAAAAAGTTATGCCCGGAGGTCTTAAAGATGTTCTTTGAAGAATTGTTGAAAAATAACCTAACGATTTTGAGAAGATGTGAATGCTTTTTGATGCAGATGCAGGTGTTGAATAAGACACGAAATGACTTAAACTGGTGCAAATGTCTTTGATGCAAATGTAAATGCTTGGATTGATGTAAATGTTTTTTTGATGTAGATTCAAATAACTTAGATTGATGCAAATGCTTCTTGATGTAGATGCACATGTTGAAAAAAAAATTCTGGATAACTCCTTCAAAAGAAGATTTCTCATTTTTCAAAATTATAAAACCCTGGATATCTCCACCAGAGGCTTCAGCTATCACCACCGAAGACTTCTTCATTTTTAAAACTGTAAAATTCTGGATATCCCCACGAGAAGCTTTGGCTATCACCACCAAAGACTTGCTCAATATAAAATTCTAGATAACTCATCTAGAAGAAGATTTCTCATGTTTCAAAATTATAAAACCCTGGATATCTCCACCAGAGGCTTCAGCTATCACCACCGAAGACTTATTCACTTTTAAAACTGCAAAATTCTGGATATCACCACCAGAAGGTTTGGCTATCACCACCAAATACTTGCTCATTGTAAAATTCTGGGTAACTCCTTCAGAATAAAATTTCTCATTTTTCAAAATTATAAAACCCTGGATATCTCCACCAGAGGCTTCAGCTATCACCACTGAAGACTTGTTCATTTTTAAAACTGCAAAATTCTGGATATCACCACCAGAAGCTTTGGCTATCACCACCAAAGACTTGCTCATTGTAAAATTCTGGGTAACTCCTTCAGAATAAAATTTCTCATGTTTTCAAAATTATAAAACCCTGGATATCTCCACCAGAGGCTTCAGCTATCACCACCGAAGACTTGTTCACTTTTAAAATTGTAAAATTCTGGATATCCCCACCAGAAGCTTTGGCTATCACCACCAAAGACTTGCTCATTGTAAAATTCTGGGTAACTCCTTCAGAATAAAATTTCTCATTTTTCAAAATTATAAAACCCGGATATCTCCACCAGAGGCTTCAGCTATCACCACTGAAGACTTGTTCACTTTTAAAACTGCAAAATTCTGGATATCACCAGCAGAAGCTTTGGCTATCACCACCAAATACTTGCTCATTGTAAAATTCTGGGTAACTCCTTCAGAATAAAATTTCTCATGTTTTAAAATTATAAAACCCTGGATATCTCCACCAGAGGCTTCAGCTATCACCACCGAAGACTTGTTCACTTTTAAAACTGCAAAATTCTGGATATTGATAACTCGTATAATTATATAGTTTTTAGTTATGTTTTATTATTGTTTTGTGTCAAATACGAGTTATTATTGCTTAGTCTAATTGTGTTTATGATCTTTTATATTTTTATGTAATTTGGTGTTTTTCACGAGTTTCTTTGAGTGATTTCAGATTACTAGGTTAAATCAAGAATTAAGGGCAAATCCAATTCAGTTCCAGTTCCGACACCTTTTTCCATATCAGCTATATCTGGAGTTTCACTGAAGCAATAAGGCTGAATTTTTTACAGTGCAAAGTTAAGAGGCATATCTATCTTTTTCATGTTTTACACTTCTTGAAACGGAGTCGTTTTCCCTAGCGAAATCGACCATCAAGTTGGTTGATGTGCAATGACGTCTGTGCTGACCTGTTTTGGTATTTTGACCATATCTTCCGATCCACATGAGCAAATGATCTGATTCCAACGGCTATGGATCCGTAACTGATAGGGGTATATTTTTCTAGAAGACAATTTGATCAGATCGAGCCTCCAACATTGACAAAATCGACCATCAAGCTGGCTGATCAGAATTGTCATACAATATGACGAAAATTGTTAGAAAAATGCACCCACCTATTATACCTACCTTTGAAATTTATAAAGCTTGTCTCTTGTCATTTAGCTCTCCAAAATGTGTATAAATAGAGGGCCTTGGATGAGCATTATGGAACATTGGTAGGATATTAGCCATTGTAATAAAATTCTCTAAGTTTTCTTCTTCTTTCCTTTCTCTAGTTTTCTTTTTCTTTATTTACTTATGCTTCTTACATTTCTTTTCATTTCATTCATATCTAGTATGTGTTGCTAATCATATTGTTGAGGTGATGAGGTGAAGCTTTTGGTAAATGCTAAGGTTAGTCTCTTAAACATGAGCTAAAATGAATCATCATTTATAAATACTAGTATAGATAATATTTTCTTTTGGTTTAAAATCATACTTGCAAAGTAGGGATCTTGATTCATTATTGACAATGAAAATGGCACAGTAAATGCTTGGTTTCATAACCTTGATTTGTTGTAGACATATACCTTGGCATAAGGAATGCTTGGACTCTTTTTATGAGTTTTGAGGACACCAAATGAACATAATATCATATGCTATGGACGTTGGACAATTTGGACTGAATTGCTAAACCTTCCGACTGGAACCTCCCTTATGTGTGGATTTCAATTGTGTAATAAAACAAGATTAATCTTAGCATAACACCAAGAGTGGATTCTCTAACCTCAACATCTTTTCTTATTGTTTTTTATATCTTGTTTAATTTCTTTTATGTTATTTTGTTTATTTTGTTCTCTAATATCTTGTTTATCTTGTTTTGTTGTTGATTCCCTAATATCTTGTTTACTTTCTTTTTCTTATATATTTATAAACTTATACTTACTAATACGCTTCCCTGTGGTTCGACCTCGGACACCCGAGAATTTATTACTTGAACATAACCTGCACTTGGGTTTACAACTCTTAATTGAGTCTCCATCAAGTTTTTGGCGCCGTTGCCGGGGAGGCAATACTAAGTATATAAGTTTATAAGTATATTTATTTTTATTGGCTGGTTATACCGCCTAATTTTCTATATATTTATATTGTATATTAACTTTGTTTTATTTTTATTGGCTGGTTATACCGCCTAATCTGTATATTAACTTTGTTTTATGCTTGTTTGGCGACGTGATTTTAGATCTCGTCGTTTAGTTAGATTTTATTGTGAAACTTTTTCAGGTAATCTTTCTAATACAACTCCTACCATGGCTGACAATGAAAGTGTTCATGCTGAAGATGAGAACAGACAAGTACGCACCATGCGTGACTACTTGCAACCAACTCGAAGCTCATCACCCTCTTGTTTTATTTTTCCTCTCAATGCAAACAACTTTCGTTTTAAACCAGGTATGATAGCTTTGCTTCCAAATTTCCATGGGTTAGAATCGGAAAGTGCTTACTCGTTTCTAAAAGACTTCGAGGATGTATGTGTCACCTTTAATGACCAACAATGTACAAATGAAATTGTCAAGCTAAAATTATTTCCTTTTTCTTTAAAAGATAAAGCAAAAATTTGGCTTCATAATTTAAAACCAAGGTCAATTGGCACATGGCAAGAATTACAAACTGAGTTTCTAAAGAAATTTTTCCCAGCACATAAAACTACTGCTTTGAAAAGACAGATTCAAAATTTCAATCAAAATCAAAATGAAGCATTTTTTCAGTGCTGGGAGCGTTTTAAAGATTTGTTAAGTTCTTGTCCACATCATGGTTTTGAAAAATGGCGTCTTATTAGTTTCTTTTATGAAAGTTTAACTCCCGAAACTAAACAATTTGTTGAAACAATGTGTAACGGTGAGTTTCTAGAAAAAGAACCTGAAGAAGCCTTTGACTACCTAGACCATTTGGCAGATAACTCTCAAGCCTGGCACACAGATAATTCCTTTGAAAGTTCCAATAGATCTAATCTTGTTTCTAACAGAGGTAAATATCATTTTAGTCAAGAAGATGAGATAAAAGCTAAAGTAGCTAATTTGGCTAGAAATATTTGAAGCCATGAAACTTAGAGAAGTAAAAGAAGTCAAAACGGTTAAAAATGAAGAAAGTTGTGGAATTTGTGAAATCATGGGACACCCCACTTCTGAATGTCCAAACATTCCCATTCTTAAAGAAGCGTTGCATGATCAAGTAAATTCCATAAACACATTTAAAAAGCCTTTTCCTTCTCCTTACTCTGAAACGTATAACCCTGAATGGAGAAATCATCCCAACTTCAGTTGGCGGAATAATAATCATGTTCAGGTACCACAATCTCAAAAGTCCGGCAACACTTTTTCCTATCAACCTTCACGTGTACAAACCTTGGAAGAGACATTGCAAGCATTCATGCAAACACAAGCAAATGTGAATAACCAAACTTCACAGGACATCAATGAGATCAAAAACACCTTGTCCACATTGACAGCTTCATTACGCACTCAAGAAAAAGGTAAGTTTCCTGCTCAACCTCAGCCTAACCCTTCTACTCAATGTCTTGTTTCTTGCTCCAATGAAACTCAACTGGAAAATGCCAGTTCTATCACAACTCTTCGAAGTGGAAAGGCAATTGACAAAAACATTCCATCAAAAGACCAAGATCCTCCTTCCCCTCCGAAAAGTAATGGTAAGGATGATGTTAAGTCTGAACTTCTTGAAAATTTGGACAAAGAAAAAGGTATGCATCCTGCTCCTTTTCCTCAAAGGTTGCAAACAATAAAGAATTTGAATCAAAATGCAGAAATTTATGAACTTTTCAAACAAGTTAAGATTAACATTCCTTTATTGGATGCAATCAAACAAGTTCCATCTTATGCTAAATTTTTGAAGGACATGTGCACAGTTAAAAGGAAACATAATGTACAAAAGAAAGCATTTCTGACGGAAAGTGTGAGCTCAATCATTCAGCACCTTACTCCACCAAAATTCAAAGATCCTGGATGTCCAACAATCTCATGCATCATTGGAAACACTAGAATAGAACGTGCATTGCTTGATCTTGGTGCTAGTGTTAATCTTTTGCCTTTTTCTGTTTATCAACAGTTAGGTTTAGGTGAACTCAAGGAAACACATGTTACACTTCAACTAGCTGATCGTTCTGTAAAAATTCCTCGAGGGATAGTTGAAGATGTTTTGGTTCAAATTGATAATTTTTACTTCCCTGTTGATTTTATTGTTTTGGACACACATCCTGTTTCAAATCCAAATGTTCAAATTCCTGTTATATTAGACCGTCCATTTCTTGCAACTTCTAATGCTCTGATAAATTGCAGGAATGGTATTTTGAACATTTCTTTTGGAAATATGACTTTAGAATTAAATGTGTTCAACATTTGCAAGCAACCTGGTGATGATTCAGAAGTACATGAAGTGGATTTCATTGAAGAACTTGTTCATGAACATCTCACCACTACCACATTCCATGATCCTTTAGAAGCTTATTTAATTGAATGTGAGTTTGATAATGCTTCAGAAATTTCACACACTGATTCTTTGTTAAATTCTTTTCTGGATAAGCATCGTTGGAAACAAAAGTTTGAGGAACTCCCATCACTCACAAATGTCACTGTACCATCAACTATTGAACCGCCCAAGCTGGATTTAAAACCATTGCCATCCGAGCTAAAATATTCCTTTTTGGGAAAAATTCCTTCTCAATGGAGCCCCCAAGATAAAAGGAAGTTTCTGAATGAGGTAAAGAAGTTCTACTGGGATGACCCTTACTTGTTCAAATATTGTCCTGATCAAATTTTTCGAAGATGCATTCCCGACAATGAGGTAAGTAGTGTAATTAAGTTTTGTCATTCCGAGGCATGTGGTGGTCATTTTTCATCAAAGAAAACTGCTGCAAAAATTTTACAGTGTGGATTTTACTGGCCAACTTTATTCAAAGATGCATATGAGAATTCTAAAATTCATAAAGAAAGAACTAAAGCCTTTCATGACAAGTTAATTTCAAGAAAAACATTTGATGTTGGGCAAAAAGTTCTAATTTATAATTCTAGACTTCACATATTTCCTGGTAAGTTGAGATCAAGATGGACTGGCCCATTTGTGGTTAAGCATGTATATCATTATGGAGCAGTTGACATTGAGAATCCTCAAAATGGTAACGTATTCAAGGTAAATGGACAAAGACTCAAACTCTTTTTGGAAAATCATGTTACTTAAGAAGAGGTTGTTTTTCTTTCTGATCCTTGTTTTGAAAATAACTAGATGTAAATATAATTTTTACTAATTTCCAAAAAAAAAAATAATAATACATTTTTTTTAACCCCGGTTAAATGGCGGATAACGGTACTCCGTGATTATTTAAGTCGGTTCCATCAGCTACCCACAAAACTGATATTGTATATAAATTTCTCTTTCAATTTCTCTTTCATTTTTTTTCTTCAGGATGGGTGATATTCTCAAAAGATTGCAGAAACGATTCCCTCATTTTCCTCGAAATATTTTACTGAAGCTTTACCAAGTTCGATTTGAAAGATTAAGAATGCTTATGCACAAAGGGATTCCTGAAGACATACGTTGGATAATTGAAGCCAAGGTACGTGAAGATTAATATCTTCCTGTTTTGCATTTACCAGGTACAGGTAGAAGCACTTTTGCAAAGAAGCGACGAGCAAAGCGCATGAGTTCAAATTGCCACAAATGTGCACGATGGACGTGTAACGGTAAATGTCGTTCTATTGGGATTTCGTCCTCTAATCGAGATGATAAAATTGAATTCATTAAGGATGGACTGAGTAGGGAGAATTTGGGTAATATCCAACTTTCTCTTGAGACGCATCCTAGTGGAGACGTACAAAGAGAAATTCTTGATTTATGGCCGCAATTCCAAAGGGAATCGCAACATCTTGGGAATCTGATGTTAAAAGACCCTGTTTGCCAGCTTGTAAGAAAACTGGATGGGAAGCATATCCTCGACTCATAGAAGGCGTTTAAGCCATTTCTGAATGTAAAACCAGAGGAAGATGTGAGCCACAATCACAACTACAATAAATGACTTCTCAGCTTTTGGTTTGATTTGCAATAACTTTATTTCGGTTTAATTTATGTGTTGTTAGATTTGTGTAATTATGTTGGTTTTTTTTTTTTTTTTGCATTGGTCTTTTACGGTTGATTTTTCTTCTCTTTTTGATTTTCTTCCTGAAATCACGCAAAAATCTTTTGTTAGGTTAACATTTTCTTCTGACAGGTCAAATACACTTTCGGCGACATTATTACTCTTGTCTGATTCATTACTCAGTCCTCTATATATTACACCATGTACTCATTCTCTTTCAGGCACTCGAAAAAAAATGGAAAGTACTTCGTCCCAGCGCATTGAAAAAATTTGTGTCTTTGGAGGTGCTTATCCAGGGAAAAATAACATATTCGCTGATGAAGCCATAAGAGTTGGAGTAATACTTGCCCAACAAAAGATCCAGTTGATTTATGGAGGCGGTAGTACGGGTTTAATGGGAGCAGTCGCTACATCAGCACACGCCGGAGGAAGTCCAGTTCTAGGAATCGTGCCAAAACTATTCACAGGTTTTTGTGGACCTACCGTGGGTAAGGAAATACAAGTCTGGAGTATCCCTGAATGGATAACAATCATGTACCATTCTGCCGATGCATTCATTGCTTTACCAGGAGGTCTGGGTACATTGGAAGAAATAGCTTGCGTGGCTTCTTGGTCATCTTTGGTCACAAATAAGAAACCCATTGGTTTGCTTAATATTAATGGTTATTTTAGTAATTTGCTTTCATATTTAGATAATGCTGTGGATAATGGATTCATGTTTTCAGAGGCAAGGAGAACCATAATTTCTGCTACAACCATTGAAGATTTACTCAAAAAGCTCCAAGCTTATGAGTATTTATCTGCTACAGTTGTTTCGCAAACGCTCGGAAAAAGAAAAAGAGATATGGACGAGCAAGGAGTGGATTGCACTCTGTCTTTGTGACATTATCTAACATTTTGTTTGTTGTGTCTCAGTTATAATAAGTGGTTAGCAACCTCTGCAGGTAATATCTCCTAAATTCTACCTTTAGTAGGGGGTAAGGGACATAGTTTGCTAATTTAAAAAAAAAAAAGTTTGTTGTGTTTTAAGCAATTTAGAAGTATTCATTCTGAACAAGGTCTGAGTAAGGGAGACTTGAGACATACCTTGTCAGTTTGATTTTAATCTTTTTATGTTTACTTGTTAATTTTTGTTAAGTATTTTAGGATTATTTAGGTTGCATGAGTTTGTTTTGTTTTGAGTCTTAGTTATTCCTATTCTTATGTTATTAGTTCTTTTCTCTTACACATGATTCTTTCATTTGGGTTAATAGACTTACATTGAGGACAATGTAAGAATTAAGTGTGGGGGGAACGATTTAGGATTTCTTTTATTTTTGTCTACTATTTTTTTTTATGAGTCTTTATTATTATTATTATTATTTTAATGTGTTCTAGTTCCTTTTTAATACAATGATGAGATATGAATTGCATAAGTCTAAAACAGATTTATTAGTGAGAAGATTTTCATGAGAATTGAGCTTGATGTCAACCTTTTTATGAGCCAATGTTAATATGATATGTTGATTGAGAAAGAAGCATGTTTAGACTTAATCTGACTTGTATAATCATCCTTGTGAGTTTTTGAGCCTATAATGATTGATGCATTATACAAATCAATCTAATTTCTTTCTTGAGTGCTCTTATGATTACATGATTCTCTAGAACTTGCTTTAAACCGTTTGAGACTATATTGATACATGTGACAACATGAATATGATAGAGGCATTAGGATTATAACCAGAGCCAAACAGCCATCCATTATTAATGTTCTAAGAGAACATCCCCACTAGTGAGCCAATTTGAGCCTACATTAAATATGCTATTTTATTGGTAACCAGAACTTACACCTAGCCTAAATATACTTATATCCTTACCCTTGTTCTAAAGATGGATTATATATTTTATGAGAGAGGCAAAAGTCAAGAGAAAAAGAAAGGGATCATTGTCAAATACATTCCCATATTAAAAAAAAAAAAATATCTTCTCTTGAACTTCTAGTTAAAGTAAAGAAAAAGATGTTACAAAGTTGGTTAGAATGAAGCAAAGGCTCAACATGAATATTTAGCCTATGTTATTATGTGCTTTATAAGAGTTTTGAGAAGTTTTATTTGTATGATCTTATTATGTCTCTAAACTCTATGAACTCCTTGGAACCTTTGTGATATCTTTATCCTTTTGTTCTTTAACCACATTATAACCCTTTGGCCCCATTACAACCTTGAAAAAAGACCTCTTGATTTATGAAGTTGTATGATCTAAATAGTGGAGAATAGGTGGACAAGCAAGCATATGGTAGAACTGTTTTCATGAGATTGATTGAGTGTAAACACTTTACCACTACTTTAAAGAGTGAAAATCATGAGAGTATAGTGAGAAGTTGAGATTAAGTTGAATATGCACTATTTTGATTGAAATATGTTATGTTAATATTGGCTTAACTCATTTATTTACATTCAAGCATGAATTTTTGTGAAATTCTTTGAGCTATTGATTAGTTTATAAGACTTGTTCAAAGATTGTCTCTAATTTATATTGAAAGGATTAGGAGTAAATATTTTTAGTGTATGTAGTTTACTTATATTTTAGTTTTTCAATGTTTGTGGGTATCGTTCTAGCAAACCCTCACGAGACTAAACTCGTCCACTAGGGACACCTAGGGGTTTAAAGGCTTGTGTCACATGCTAAGTGCCACCGTGATTTCCAACGAAAATGGATTAGATTAGATTTTCTTATTTTATTTTTATTGAGTCGTTGCTAGGGACTAGCAACAATCTAAGTGTGGGGGGTGTGATAACTCGTATAATTATATAGTTTTTAGTTATGTTTTATTATTGTTTTGTGTCAAATACGAGTTATTATTGCTTAGTCTAATTGTGTTTATGATCTTTTATATTTTTATGTAATTTGGTGTTTTTCACGAGTTTCTTTGAGTGATTTCAGATTACTAGGTTAAATCAAGAATTAAGGGCAAATCCAATTCAGTTCCAGTTCCAACACCTTTTTCCATATCAGCTATATCTGGAGTTTCACTGAAGCAATAAGGCTGAATTTTTTACAGTGCAAAGTTAAGAGGCATATCTATCTTTTTCATGTTTTACACTTCTTGAAACGGAGTCGTTTTCCCTAGCGAAATCGACCATCAAGTTGGTTGATGTGCAATGACGTCTGTGCTGACCTGTTTTGGTATTTTGACCATATCTTCCGATCCACATGAGAAATTGATCTGATTCCAACGGCTATGGATCCGTAACTGATAGGGGTATATTTTTCTAGAAGACCATTTGATCAGATCGAGCCTCCAACATTGACAAAATCGACCATCAAGCTTGCTGATCAGAATTGTCATACAATATGACGAAAATTGTTAGAAAAATGCACCCACCTATTATACCTACCTTTGAAATTTATAAAGCTTGTCTCTTGTCATTTAGCTCTCCAAAATTTGTATAAATAGAGGGCCTTGGATGAGCATTATGGAACATTGGTAGGATATTAGCCATTGTAATAAAATTCTCTAAGTTTTCTTCTTCTTTCCTTTCTCTAGTTTTCTTTTTCTTTATTTACTTATGCTTCTTACATTTCTTTTCATTTCATTCATATCTAGTATGTGTTGCTAATCATATTGTTGAGGTAATGAGGTGAAGCTTTTGGTAAATGCTAAGGTTAGTCTCTTAAACATGAGCTAAAATGAATCATCATTTATAAACACTAGTATAGATAATATTTTCTTTTGGTTTAAAATCATACTTGCAAAGTAGGGATCTTGATTCATTATTGACAATGAAAATGGCACAGTAAATGCTTGGTTTCATAACCTTGATTTGTTGTAGACATATACCTTGGCATAAGGAATGCTTGGACTCTTTTTATGAGTTTTGAGGACACCAAATGAACATAATATCATATGCTATGGACGTTGGACAATTTGGACTGAATTGCTAAACCTTCCGACTGGAACCTCCCTTATGTGTGGATTTCAATTGTGTAATAAAACAAGATTAATCTTAGCATAACACCAAGAGTGGATTCTCTAACCTCAACATCTTTTCTTATTGTTTTTTATATCTTGTTTAATTTCTTTTATGTTATTTTGTTTATTTTGTTCTCTAATATCTTGTTTATCTTGTTTTGTTGTTGATTCCCTAATATCTTGTTTACTTTCTTTTTCTTATATATTTATAAACTTATACTTACTAATACGCTTCCCTGTGGTTCGACCTCGGACACCCGAGAATTTATTACTTGAACATAACCTGCACTTGGGTTTACAACTCTTAATTGAGTCTCCATCAGATATCACCACCGAAGACTTGCTCATTGTAAAATTCTGGATATCCCCACCAGAAGAAAATTTTTCATTTTTCAAAATTATAAAACTCTGGATATCTCCACCAGAGGCTTCAGCTATCACCACCGAAGACTTGTTCACTTTTTAAAAACTGTAAAATTCTGGATATCCCCACCAGAAGCTTTGAGAAATGATGCAGATGCACATGTCTTTTAACAAGGTGCTCATGCTTCATGGTGCAAATGTAAAATATTTCTTAGTGCAAATGCAAATGGCCTGGATTGATGCCCATGTTTCGTGATGCAGATGCCCCTACTAATTGTGTTCATGTAACTGGTTTATGAATGGTGTAACTACAATTACCACACAATAATGAAAATGCAATGATTCTAGAAATGATGCAATTGCTTGAGATGACACAAATGCGAATTCCATGAAGAATGTAAATGTAAAGGTAAAATGCAGATGCTTATGGAATAGTGCCAATGCAAATACCCATGAATGATGCAAATGCTTGCTGACACTGTGCAGATGCAAAAGCTCGATAAAGAGATGAGTGCTCATGAGTGATGCAAATGCCCCCGGTTGTTTTTCTAGACTTTGGCTTAGCCTTTCAAATTCATTTTTCCTCTTCAAATCAGAGTATATCTTCAATTCATTTTGGCTATTCTCTTTGCCCCAAAAGTTTTCAAACTTTCATCAATAGAGATCTGAACTGAGTTTGATTTCTTCTTCTCATATCTGGAAGTCGGGACCTATCCTGGCAGTTCTATACTTTTGGGTTAGAAAAACCCTTGTCTCATGTCAACATCAAAAATGGGTATTTCAAAAATATTTTTATTTTCCCTTTTTGAAAAATAATTTTGCTTATTTAAGGAAAACTTCTAAGCCAAAAATTTTAACTCCACAGTGTATGATGTACAAATCTTTTGATGACTGATGATCACTGTTAGAAAATCCCCTAAGTATTAATTTGGGTTTTTCAATTTGAATTGACAAGGCTTGATACAACAAGATTTTGGTTTTTTCAGGAAAACTTCACAACAAAAATGTATGTCCCTTCTAGGCTCACAAATGGAACAGGTTTTATAAATCATGAATTCATTGAGAACCAAGCAAATTCAACATTCTTTTAGTTTCCATATCAAGGCTTTTTGACAAGCGTCAAGATTGGCCGGGATATTTAAATCGGAAAGTTTGATCTTGGAGGAAAAAAAGATTCAATTATTGAAGACAATCCTCCGAATGAGAGCTGACAATTTGGGGGGTTCAGGAATTCCTAGATGTTCCTCGATGACCACTTTTTTTAAAATGCCCTTCTTTTTTTTTTTTTTTTTTTTTGGGTATCGGCACGGATGGCATTGAAAATTTCCAAATTTACTCTAGACCGCCCGTTTTTGGGTTTTCGCCCTAGAGTCCCATTCTTTCTTTTTTTTTTTTACCACACACTTGAGAATTCTAAATTCTTCCTTAGTGAAATGATAATTCGATGAGATGGGATAAAATCCGAGGAAAAACCCTTCAAATTAAATATTCATGCTTGATCAAAATGGACTTTTAAAGCATATAATGTAGGCCATGGCTCAGGGTTCAGAAAGAAAGGATAAATAGGCCCAAAATATGTGTTTGAGGGTAATCAGATCAAGGATCATTTCTTGAGGAGGATTCCCTTTGAAGCATTTGTCCCTTATTGGACATTTCTTTCCTTTTGACTTTGCTCTTTTTCTTCCTTGCTCTTGGCTTTCAATTTGCCATGTCTTTCACACACATTTTCTTCTTCATTGTGTTTTTCTTTTGTTTTTCTTGGCTTTCATTTCACCATCTTTTTCTCTTCTTTTTCTTTGACAGAGTGAGCCCGTATTTATTCGGGGCTCCATTTGCTTTGTGTCTGTCCTTGAGCTATCACTCATTTCTCAATGATCTTTGAAAAGATCTTTCCTCGCATTTGCCCCCCAGTGTAGAGGGTAATCCTTGATCAGGGTTCAAAGAAGAAAGAATTCTTTTGGCTCAAAAGGGGTGACTATGGATAATTTCTTTTTGTGTGAAAGGGATATGAAAGATGGCCATTTCTCATGTCAAGCACAAATATTCACATTGAAAAGCAATCCCTAGGGGAAATAGATATTCAGAATTTCATTTTGCACTTTGGAATCATCCGAATTCTCATATGCATGATATCACAAATTTTTTTTTTGTTTTTTTTTTCATTGCATGCCCCCAATAATTCATGCATTAGCCTATCCTTCTTCACTATGTATCCATCATTTCCACATATGATGCCCCAATTTGATTAACCATGCGAATTTGTATCAACGAGGAACATGGCAAGTCTAGGTCTGTTTTGAAAAGGCTGATTTTCCAATCTGAGTTCTTTGAAGAGACAAGGAAAACATGACCCAAAAGCAGGTTTTCTCTGGGACAAGGGATAATCTAGTTTAATCATTGTGCCCCAAGGTGTCAATCATGAAGTGATGTCTGGCAATTAGTGTTTTGTGGTCATTGGGAAAGGTCATGAATGGTTTTAGCACAATCCTAACACACACCAAATTATCAATATCTGGATTCTTGAAAGAATGTCTCATTTGTTTGATTTTCAAGGAATTTGAAAATTTTCAAAAAGTTCGTTCCTTTGTTCATAGCCTAGACTAAGATCTAAGTCTTTGCTTATTCTGTGATGACAATGGTTTTATGAAGTCAAATCATTCATATTCCTTGAAGCATTAGGTCTTTCTAGTGGTCTCGGTTCAAAGGATTTAGGCTTAGGAAAGCCTAAAAGAGAAGGCTGAAGGTATTGGGTCATTTCTAACAATGATCATCAATATTCTCAAGATTGTTCATTATTTCATGTGAAAACCACTTATTTATTGTGTACCACAAATTTTCTCAAAGTTTCATTTTTTTTTTTTTTTTTTTTTACAATTTCAAATTTATTGCTAAAATAAAACGAACACAAAATATTAAAATTCAAAATTTATTTATTTCATGTAGATGTCATCATGAGACAAGAGCTTTCATCATCAAAGTGTATAGAAAAATATGCATCAGAATGCTCCTATTGACATGCTTTCAAAGATAACAAATCTTATCCTCAAAATTCTTCAAGAGGAAATCAATCTATGGTAAAACAGATTTCCAATGTTCGATAAGCTCTGGAATCCAAATGCCATTGTGGACAAGACCCTCAATTCTTTCCTTCAGTTTTCTGCATTTTTAGTCGAATGCCCAATTGCTCCAATATGATACTCGCACTTGCTGTTGGGGTCATAGCTTTTAGCTGACGAAGAAAACTCTTCAAAGCTAAGCCAATTTCTATTTCATCTTATTAATGTGTTTCATGATGAATGAGCTATGAATGTCATGAGTGCAATTTGATGAATGTGAAGGATAAACAAAGTTATGTGTGGTCATATACAGTGGAAACATGTTGACCATGTATGTTATAAATGCAACACGATGCCAACATGATGCATTTAAAGAATAAGAAAAACCAATGCATGGATATATGCAATGAATGACCATGTATGTTCCAAATGCATTTCTCAATGAATGATCATATACACTATGAATGCCACACAATGTCAATTATGATGCATGTGAAGAATAAATGATTGACACAGAGTATATACAAAGAAAATCATGCTGACCTTGTATGTCATGAATGCAACTTGATGCCAATATGACAAATTAATGCATGAGCATATCATGATGACTACGTATGCCATGAATGCAACCTGATGCCAACATGATGCATGTAAAGAAAGAATAAATTGATATATGGATATATACAGAAAAATCATGCTGACTATGAATGCATGAATGCAACTTGATGCCAACATGATGCATGTAAAGAAAGAATAAATTGATACATAAGTATATACAAATAATGACCATGCATGTCATAAACGTATCTTAGAATAAATGACCATGCATGCTATGACTATAACATGATGCCAAAATGATACATGCAAAAAATAAATGAATTAATACAAAGGTATATACAAAGAAATCAATGATTACACGAAATTGGTGGGACCTAAATCTTGATTATTCAACAATCTCATTATGCAAGATTTGCCTCCACACTTACGATTTTTTTTCTTGAAACATGTTTTTTTCTCTATGAAAAACCAATCATATTATTTTCAAAAGAAATTCGGGGTAGTGGATCCTACTATGGATACAATATGCAAATGTTCATGTGACACTACCGGTTTTATGAAATCATCAAATGAAATTACCAATTGTTTATTGCAAAGAATGAGATCAATAATACAACCAAAAATGTACATGCTCCATTCACACATGCATGAAATGTGCAACATGCAAAAATGCTTGAAAAAGGATTTTTTTTTATTTAAAAAAAAAATAGCTAATGAACATCTGCCCCAGCAATATCTGCTTATTTAGGCATCACGATGCCTTCGAGGCGGAGTATCACATTTATTACGGGCGATGTACGTACATCGTTGCCCGATCTACCACACTTATTCGGAGTGTAAAATAGGTAACAAAAGGTTTAGAAATGTCCCTCCATGTGTTCCTATTTTCGGTATATCTAACGGAAATTCGGGATGGCTTCGCCTAGGTTCACTATATGAGGGTGAATCGGTTCTAAGGCCCCGAATTGTTCCTCACTGTCGCCGGTGAAGGCTAGTAAGGCACCCCGATAAAAGCGGGTTCAATTCGTTAGAGTATATTTTCCTATGCCCATGCGGAGGATCATCACGAAGGCATTAGGTACTTTATACTCCGGAAGTGTTTCACTAGCCCATACGGAGGATCAATCACGAAGGCGTAGTTACTTTACTTCCACTTAAAAGGACGGAACCCGGGTAGAGGATTCATGTTATGCAAATGCACGTGTAGTGTGTGTGGAGGAATATCAAACCTTTCACTACCTATTCTACAAACCTTATTCTAAATGCCCTAGCAATTAAAACATTCAAGAATAGTGTAACGCATTAACCAACAAGCAATTATAATATACAACCTTAAATAACTAGAGAACAAAAATAAAATGCATGCACATGAGTATGGACATATTTAAAAATATTTTATTATTTTCAAAATTCTCCTTATTAAAAAAATGTGGGAATTAAAATCAAATACCAATTAAACCAACAAAAACCGAGACTTTGATAATACACGACTAATTCTAGGCCTGACTCTCTAATATGTCCCCAGCGGAGTCGCCAAGCTGTCGCAACCTAAAAAACAACGACGAGTCTTATCGCAAGACTTTATTATTCGTTAAGCGTGACATTTAAAAAAAAAAAAACCGAGGAAAAGTCGACTTAATTCCTCTAGAAATGAAGGTTTTGAAAATGACCTTAAAAAAGACATGGAGTCGCCACCAATCTTTTTTAGCTAGGTGTGATCGGCCACCTATTAAAACCGGTTTTATAAAATATTTTAAAAATTAATTAAAACATTTTAAAAACCAATTTCAAGTCTGCGTTTTAAATCAGAGAAATCAAAGAAGCGGGTTCGGGAGTCGGTTACGTGCGGGGAAGGATTAGCACCCCCACAACGCCCGTATAAATCGGTACCTTATTAATCGTGTGTTATCTCAAGTCTCGGTAAAAGTTGGTTTTAAATTTAGTATTTCAAATTAATTCCCAATTTAAAGAAAAATAATTCCATTTTTTATTGAAAATGATCCGGAATTTATAAATTCAAAATTTTCCTATATTCCCCAACAAACGTGGCAAAATATAGAAATTTTTATTAGTTTTGGAAAACTTTCCGAATCATTCTCTTTTTTTTTTTTTGAAAGAAAGATATTCCTTTATTAATGATAATTGATGATATTCCCTCCAGCAAACCCGGTAGAGAACTCATGAATTATTTTAACTCGGGAATATCTTTATTTTTATTGAAAACCATTATCTTTTGCAAACATTTAAAATAAATGAATATGTATATGCATGACATAAATAAAATGACATAGTAAAGTCTAAATAATATAACGCAACCTAAATGACATGACAAATATGAATGGTATGGCATATAATTTAAATGACATGGAATAAAATAATGCTATCATATAATATGCACGAAAATAAAAATGCAATGCATGAAATGTATTTTTTTTCCTTTAATTAAGGAAATCCGTATATCTAAAAAGATATCCGGCTACCTTAGGAAAATATGTCAAATTAAATATTCTAAAACCAAAATACTTTGTGATTGTTTGAAAACAATTTTGAAAAGCTTGAATTAACAATAAAAACTGGGCTAAAAATTTTTAAATGGTTCT
This sequence comes from Fremontodendron californicum, assembly GCA_030761205.1. Classification (NCBI taxonomy): domain Eukaryota; kingdom Viridiplantae; phylum Streptophyta; class Magnoliopsida; order Malvales; family Malvaceae; genus Fremontodendron; species Fremontodendron californicum. The sequence goes on along the minus strand of JAULJL010000020.1, from coordinate 18,475,349 downwards.
AATTTCCTAAGTTTAAAAAATCCGGACTTGACTACCCTTAACCCGGGATTTGAAAAACCATTTTTAGAGTTTAAAAGGCTTAGAAATCACCTTAAGTCAGTAGCTAACCCTCCTAATCAGCCCACTCTAAGTAAATTAACCAAAACCGAAAAATGGTTTTTCTTTAAATTCAATTCTGACTCCACTGTCCAGTTTTAATCCACGATTTTTTACCCTATTTTTAAAAATACCAAAAATTCTAAAACAAATACTGGAGACTCAGGACATGTAAAACTACACGAGAAAAAATTGGATTAATTTTTTGATCAAAGATGAATTCCCAGAAAAACCAGAGATGTACGAGTTTTTGGAGGAGAAAAAAACTGCTTTGTTTTTCTTTAAATTCAATTCTGACTTCACTGTCCAGTTTTAATCCACGATTTTTTACCCTATTTCTAAAAATTCCAAAAATTCTGAAAAAATTATTGGAGACTCAGGACATGTAAAAATACACGGGAAAAAATCGACTTAATTTTCTGATCAAAGATGAATTCCCAGAAAAATCGAAGATGTACGAGTTTTGGGTGGAAAAAAACTGCTTTGCCAACACATTTTTTTGTCTTTGATAAAATCATTTAAAAACCAAAATAAAAATATTTGAAACTCATAGAATGACTTGAAGACAGTAGCTAGGACTTTTTGAAAGTTAGATAAAAATTGGCTAAGTAAAAAAAATCACAAAGGTAGAATAATTAATTTGACAAACTTAATTTTCCACAAGTGTGCTCAAGAGAGCATGACTTTGAACCATCAATTGGCTCAAGTCATTATTCAAGTGGCATGAACATGAAATGCATGAAACAATGCAGCAAACATAATGCATGAAATGCATGGATCTAAACCTAAATGTAAGGAAAATGCATGACATAAATAATATGGCCTAGACCTAACATGAACTTGCATGGCATTTAATGTAACCTAGACCTAAGACATGCATGGCATTTTCACAAACACAAGGCATGCTTAATTCAAAAATCCAACCAAATATCATGCAAATGCAAAAACCTAACAACTAGCATGACAAAAATACAACACACAATGCAAAACACATGGAGTAGCCAAATGGCCCCAAGCTTCAACAAGCATGGCATTTTCACAAACACTTGGCATACAAACATGAAAAACTAAGTCATAACACTTAAATCATGCAAGCATTTTCACAAACACCTAATATACCAAATCTAAAACATGCTTACTAAGATATAAAACAAGAATCATGCAAAGAGTCACACAAGCATTTTCACAAACACTTAATATGCTAACTCTAAAACATGCTCAAATTTAAACAACATGAAAACAGAAAATTAAAAATGTAAAAACATGATATCTAAGACATAAATGGCAACAAACAAAGCAACCAAATTAAATATAACTTAAGAACATGAAATAACATAATATTTAAAACATCAAAAATAAAGAAAATAGCATAAACAATATGGTAAAATGAATCAAAAATAACAACTTAAAATAAATAATGTAGGCCATTTAGCCATGGTGAGTTTATTGTAAAAACAAAATGTAAGAAAAATATACTTAAGAAAGGAAATAAAGGAAGAACAAGAAACATTATTTTAAAATGAAAACTCACCAAGTAGCTTTTGAACGGATTAAGCTATAAACCCTCAGAGTAGCTTTTGAACGGATTAAGCCACAAACCCTCTCACAAGTAGCTTTTGAACGGATTAAGCTATAAACCCTCAGAGTAGCTTTTGAACGGATTAAGCCACAAACCCTCTCACAAGTAGCTTTTGAACGGTTTAAGCTATAAACCCTCAGAGTAGCTTTTGAACGGATTAAGCCACAAACCCTCTCACAAGTAGCTTTTGAACGGATTAAGCTATAAACCCTCAGAGTAGCTTTTGAACGGATTAAGCCACAAACCCTCTCACAAGTAGCTTTTGAACGGATTAAGCTATAAACCCTCAGAGTAGCTTTTGAACGGATTAAGCTACAAACCCTCAGAGTAGCTTTTGAACGGATTAAGCTACAAACCCTCTCAACAAAAACACTATGACTCACCACCCGGATAATCCTAATACAAGTGTATAGACTATCTCACAAGGGGTAGTGGGTGGTCTCAACCAAAGGCCAAGACTCCTTATTTATAAGGTGAGCACCTCCTTGGCTTGACATTACAAAGGGATGTGGGATTGGGACTTAGGCTCAAAAATGAAAATCTCTAACTTAACTCTTGATTTTTAATCACTTGATTGAATAAATCCTAAGCTTCCTCCTTCCTTTGGGCTTGGGCAGGCCAGCACTTCTCTTTTCCAGCCCAGCTCTGATTTTTGAAAGGCCCAAAGAAGCCCTTTTCGGTTGCTTGGGTGAAACGACCATTTTGCCCCCCGGATGCAAAATAAATATCAAACGGGCTCCAAATTCAATTTTTCTTTTTTTAATACTTCCAAAATAATAAAATATTGAGTTCTGGAAGTTTTCAAAATTATCCGAGTCCGTTTGCTATTTATTTGGATTTTTTCTTCCCAAAATGTCCTTTTATGCCCCTACTTTTTACCATTTTTTAAACGAGCTCCAAATCAAGATTTTTCTTCACCAATCTCTTCAAAATAATTAAAAAGTGTGATCTGGAAGTTTTCATAATTTTTGGAGCTCATTTGGTATTTTTTCGGGATTTATCGGCTTGAATTACTGCATAGGAGGCTCGGGATTTAGCCATTTTGCAAACGAACTCGGAATCAAGATTTTTTGTCGCCAATCTCTTCCAAATAAATTAAAAATGAGATCTGCAAAATTTCAAAAGATTTGGAGCTCATTTGCTATTTTTTCGGGATTTTCCTTTTTGAATTACAACATAAGAAGCCCGGATTTGGCCATTTTGCAAACGAATGAGATTGACAAGATTTTCTTTTACCAATCTCTTTCAAATGATTTAAGAATGAGATTGACAAATTTTTCAGAATTTTTGGAGTCCATTTTCTATTTTTCCCAAATTTTTCCAATTTTGCCCTTTTACCTCCGAAACCCGGTTTTGCTCAAAACAAATCCGATTTTCAGATTTTCTTCAATCTGAGCCTTGGGCCATCCTTTTTAACCATTCTTCATCCATTGGGGGATTTGGTCTTACCAAGTCGGGCCATTTCTGTGATTCTTCCCGATTTCACCGGAATCCACTAAAAACCCTAATTCTCGGTTTTCTCCCGGATTGACTTTTCTTTCGGTTTTTCTTGCAAGTGACTTCTCCATTACCCGTAGTCAGTGCTTATCTTTCATTTGGAACCTTCAATTTCGACCAGTTTGATCGTTTAAGCACTTTTCCCCAAATTTCTCGAATTAGGGTTTCTTTTCTACTGAATCTCCAAATCCCAACTTCCGAACTCCATATCTTTCAATGTAGACCTCGGATTATCAAAATTCTTTCGCCATTTTTCAATTGAACTTAAAATCTTGATTTTGAAAGTGGGTTGACTTTTTCAGTAGTTGACTTTTTGGGGTTGACTTTTTCGGGGTTGACTTTTTCGGGTTGACTTTTTTTTCAAGTTTGTCTTTTTGTGCTCGCCCTCTTAAACTAAGTCTCGGAGTACCACCTGCAGGATGAAAACAGTCTTTTTATACTCGGAAACATCAATATAGGAAGAAAACATACCTGTTTAGTGGCCCGGACAAAATTAGGTGTCTACACTAACAAATTATCTTTTCGTTGATAATTGTGCAAGTGGGCAATAAGAGAAATCATTACAATTCAATTGTAAATTTTAATTTGATTCAGCACAAGTTCAAGAAAATTCCCTTGCTCATTTAAAAATCTTTTAAGTTTCTACCTGTAATCCCTATTGTAATTTTCTTATTCTTTCAATACATGTCGTCTGGCATAAATATGAAGGTTTACTTTTGTCTGATTTTCATCTGAAGTTTCCCTTGGATTGTTGCTTGAGGGATCAGAGTGTTGCTATTAACTTATTATGATGCGAATTTGCAATTTCAAATGAATAAAATTCTTCGTCATAGTCAGGAGTTTAAATTGTAATTACGGATGAATTTTTTGTAATGTTGCGTTTATTGTTATTACGAATGTAACAGATATTATCGCGATTATTACTGTAATCGCGGTCGTAATGTTTTTTTCCACATTTTATATAACTTAATGTAAACATAATAATTATAATTATAATAATAAAAGTTATTTTTTAAATAATTTTAAAATAGTTATGATACTCTATGATCTTTTATTTATAAAAAAATAAAAAATTATTTACGAGCAGTAAATTAAATTTAATTCATGTAATTTATGATTTTGAATTTAATCATTACGATCTACTAATCATTGACACTTCAACTACAGTGAATATCGCAAACGAAAAAAATAATAATTATAAAATAATAATTATTACATCACATGGCGGCCGTTGTTAAATCCCTAATCGTAGCGAGTTCCGCTGCATCTTGGATAGCTCTTTCATCATTTTGGATGTATTTCAATGCATCAACTATTTCTATGTTTTGGTTCATCCTTTTGTAAGGAATATTTCCATCGAAGGAGCTATATCAATCAACTCAGTTAATCACTCGGGATAGCCATTTCATTCTACTAGTGTGCAACTCGCACATAGTTGCGGGTTTCATTTTTATAAGATTGCTAAGTTATATAACCTTTAGTTAATGTGGTTGACTTAAATATTTTATCTTAATGTATAACCTAAAATATAAAAAAAAATAATTGAGATAAATATTTTTCTCGCTTTCGTGGGTGATGGATTAATTTTTTTTTCATCAATAATTTATAAAAATATAAAATAAATGATTATAATGTAGTTAAATTATAATTAATCGATTATAGCATGCCTCACAATTTATTTTTTAAAATTTCATCATTGATTAGACTTTCACTTATTTTAAAACCGATTAAAATTAGATAATAAAATAATTATAATTAAAAATTATATTTATAATTTGATATTTTAAAATTACATTTTTAGTTTTTATTTTCATCAATTAAAATAATTAAAAAATGTATTTAATCTAATTTTTTTTAAATATCCATATAGAATTAAATGAAGTAAATAAATTAAAATTTAAATTTTATCAAAATTGGACTAAACCCTAATCAAAAGAGGTTCAAAGTTGTATGAATTTGATTAAATCTAAGTTGTATGGATTTGATTAAATCTGAGTCCAAATCAAATATGATCTATTTTCAGAAGAAAAAAAAAAAAAGAATCAATCATTATGTGACACGTGATATAAAAAAATTAAAAATTATGTGAATAGTGTCAATATGAGATAACTTTAATTTATTATTATAAGATTTTATTATTTATTTATTATTATTATTTTTATTATCATTTGGAGACAATTTTAATATATAGTATAGATATAGATAAGCTATCAAAGATATTAGGAGTGACCTAGACCAAGGTCCAGCATCACAGCATTAGGCTTAAGGAGTCGTGCATAGAGCGTGACCAATCTCCATTGGACCGCCCCACTTATGGCTTGAGGAAAGTCCATCTAGGCCCAATGGCCACGCCTAGGACATGCCCAAAACCATTGGGCTACCATACAATGGCTTGAGGAAGCCCGCAAAGGCCTAAAAGCCCTATCACTCGGAGGATGCAGCAGATTGCACCACTTGATACCATCCTAGCCGTCCGTTCATGACTTGACAAGCCATAACAAAGTTAGAGATTCTCTATCTAAACTTTATTTACAATTATATATTTCTCTTTCTAAAACTCTCCTAAGTAATTTTACTAACTTTGGCAGCTCCATTAGATATCAACTCTGTTGCCTCTTGATCTTGTTCTGTTATTGTAGGATCCGATAGGAGATCACTTCTACCATTTGAGGACTTACATCAAACGTTTGTAGACATTCGTTTTTGATTAGATGATTTTATTTTTATTTTAATCTTATTTATGAAATTAAATAAAAAAAAACAAAAATTAGAAAACAAAAAACAAAAAAGAAGAAGAAAAAATAAAATCAAAAAAAGGAAAAAGAAATGCAAAAATAAAGTTTGGATCAAATCCAAACTCCCCTTTAGATCAAGATCAAACTCTGGTGTTTGAGATAAATGAAAAAGAGAGTTTTTATTTTTATTTTTTTTATCTTGATTAAGATTAGAACTCCAAATCAATACATCCTAGCACTCTCATGAATTTTCCTATATAAACGAGTTTAATCAACACAATTTTAGAACAAAAATCAACAGAAAGAAAAGCAGCAGTGCCAGCGGAGAGATGCGGCACTAACAGCAGAACCCAAAGTGCAGCAACAGAACTTTGAAGAGTGGTAAGTGTGGTGCATGTCCAACTTCACTCATTATTTGCATATTTATTCCTTTTATTGTTGTGAGTAAAAAGCTGGTCACATAAATATATTATTAAATTTTTTGACTTTCATATCATACTACACACTACATTATATACTATGACAATTACCAGAATAGAAAAACATGAAAAAATATTAAAAAAATTGAATCAAACAAAAATATTATACGTAAAAGTTAATCAATTTTAAAAGAAAATAGTGGACTAAAAAAATACAAACCAAATAATAAAAAGATTTGAATTATAATATAAAGAAAATATACAAATTGAGAACACATAACAAAGTGAGAAATTCCAAGGATCTAAAGTGTCAAATATCCTAAATAGACCTGCTCACAGGCCGGGTAGCCCACTCGGCCCGTATTGGGCTGGGCCTGAGCAGGGATTTTAGTGATCCGGGTAGGCCCGCCCTGGCCCGGATCACAGTTCATCTAATAAAAAAATAATATTTTTTAAATTTAATTTTAAAAATATATAGAAGAAATAATTTTTTTAATATAGTGAATAATAAATATGGGCCGGCGGGTCGGCCTGACCCGACCCAGGGCCGGGCCCGGGCAAAGAAATCAAAAAAATTTCGGGCCGCGGCCCGGCCCAGGAGCACCTCTAATTCTAAAGAGACATATCTATTTATAAGGGTGTGGTTTAGTAAAAAATAATTAATCTTTAATGTATTTAATTTTTAAATTAAATTTGAATTCAGAAAAAATCTAATAATGACAGATTTAAATAATAAATTTGTCTTACAAATTCAAAAATATAAAACCAAATCTAATCCATTCTAATTAAGACATGCATTTAATGTACATATTGTAACTTTGGTTAAATTCAAAAATAAAAGATAAAATGTGAACATTATGATATTTTAAATTCAAATTTTATACACAAATTTAAATTTTTGATAGATTTTTATTTTGAATTTAAATAATTTATTGAATAAAATTATTGAATAAATAATATAATTTAAACATTATCTTACTTGTCAGAAAGATAAGTCGTCCACATAAGCATCCATGTTAGCATTTCAGAAACAATAACAGTATAACTTGTTACATTATATATGATGATATGATTAGTAACATTTAAAATAGGATTTATTAAATATATATTTAATAAGTGAATAGATAAAATTTATTAAGTATAAACTTTAAAAGATTTGACAGTTTTTAAAATTTAAGATTAGTTTTTTTTTTTTTTTATATATATTTATAGAATTTAAGATTTAATAGAAAAATTTTGTTCTTAAATTAAAATACAATATATATTTAAAAATTGAGTTAATAGATAAGATTGGTTAAATATAAAATTAAAAAATTTGGATAAATATTTTTTTGAAAATTTTTAATTTTTAATTTGAATATATATAATTAAGATAAGCTTGTCTTACGTGTCATTAAGATGAGTTGTCTACGTTAGCGTCCATGTCAGCAGACCTTGCCATGTAAGCATGAACCTTGTTATATTATATATATGTGATTTGTTTATTATATACTTTATTTCATTTATTTGTTTATTTATCTTATTTTTGTTTATTAGCTTGTTTATTTATTTATTTATTTTATTATTTGTTATATTTGTGTTATTATTTATTTATTTTATTAACATTGCTTTAATTTCCTGCTTCAGGTCCAAGTTAATTTTATCTTTTATTATTTAATTATTGATTAAATTATTTGCTCGAATATTGCGAATATATTTACGACTAACTTTATTTTGATTTTTTTATTTAATTTTTGGATTTTGTGTAAATATTTGTATATTGATTATCTATTTATTTATTTATTTTTATCTGATTTTCATAATTGATGCTTAATTAAATTAAAAGAATAAATTGAGATATTTTTCTGATGATGAACTTCGAGGAAGTCACGAATGGTTAATTTCTGAGAAATTTCTAGTTGAGGAAACTCTTTTAAAAATTCTCTACATTGATTGAAGGGTTTTTAAGGGATAATTTTCGATTCCAAAAATGTCAAAATTTATTTTTTGAAATAATTAATTTTCAGTGATCTTTTCTAAGTCATAATTTTTCATAATTGATGCTTAAATGAAGATCTCTTCCGAGGATGAAATTCAAGGGAGTCACGAATGGTGGACTTTTGAGAAATTTCTAGGTGAGAAAACTTTCTTAAAAATTCTCCAGATTGATGGAAGGGTTTTTGAGAGATAATTTTTGATATTATGGTCAAGATTTATTTTTTTGAGCAAACATGAATAAAATATGAGATTTTGATGTGCATTTAATCTTGAAGATTAGACTTAGGTTTAAGTGATTTTCATAAAACCTAATTTTCTAACGACGGAGCCTCTTCAGGGGAACGAATGGTTTCTCTTAAATACTCTCGAAGTGAGAAATGTTTTTTAGCAATTCCTCCAGATTGATGGAAGGGAAACCTAAAAAATTATTTCCGATATTTTAACTTAAAACAAAATTAAAATGAAGTTAAGATAGACAAGACCATTTAGTTAAGACCAATTTAGGATCACAAGACTAATTAGGTACTATCTTTAGGATAGGCGTTGTGGGGGTGTTAATCCTTCCCTACACGTAACCGTGCTCCTGAACCTAGTTCTGATAAGTAGACCAGAACATATTCTTTTTAGGGTGCCTTAGTCAAGCTTAGGATTACTTTAAAAATGATAGATTCGTATAGGTGACTAATCACACTTAGTAAGACGATTAGTGGCGACTCCATGATTTACGTCTAGTATGCTGAATTCGTATTTGGCATGTTATGTCAGTTTGGCGACTCCACTGGGAAATTTAGAGAGTCGAGCCATAGATTATTCTTGTGATACCTTAGGTCATAATAATTGGTCTTAAAAAAAATTCTTAGTTTTTATCTTTATCTTCATTTTTTAATTTGAATTTTGTTAATGTTGCTAACAACTTGTGTTTTCTTGTACACTGGTGGGAAAAGAAGGTTTGTTATGTTCTTTTGCACACACTACACGATGCATATCATAAGCCCTATACCCGGACTCGTCCCTTTTAGGAGGAGGTAAAGTACCTACACCCTCGTGAGGTGATAACCTCCGCAATGGCTAGTGAAACACCCTAAGAGTGTAAAGTACCAAAGCTTTCATGAGGTCATAACCTCTGCAGTGAATTTGGGAAATACTCTCACCCGAATTGAACCCTTTTCGATTGGAGCCTGTGATGGACGAGGATTGGGATGCCTTACTCATCCTCCATGGATGAAGTTAAGGAGCAATTTAGAGACCTTTTTAGCTTGGTCAAGTATCCTAAACCCAGCATATAAACAATAGTTAAGCGGCCAGCTTTAGGATAGAGCCATGCCAACCTTGTATAGAGAATGACCCGAAAAAAGACACATGAAGGAATGTCCTTGTATTTGTTTGTTAAACTTTTGTTGTGAATATCACTTGTGTTTCTTCGATAAATTCTACTTAATTTTCTTATGTCGAGATTTGTAAAATCTTTGTGTATGTCATTTGAAATAACTTCATGCATTTGCATCATTTAAATATTTTCATGCATACATACATATACATTCATGGGACTTAATTTTTTGAAAATTATGGTAACGAAAGGTTCAAGGATAGCGAAAACAATCAAAGATCTTGGGGAAATCGTACTCACAGACTAGAGTAATGGCTGAAGAACAAGCTTCAAGAGTAGATAGAATGGAACAGGCACAACAGGAAATTAGAGAGCAGTTAATTGCAATGATAGAAATAATGAGGAGTTCGAATGGGAAGAAAAAGATAGATGAAGCCAGTTCTCATGAGAAAAACCAAAATAAGGGTGAATCTTTGTGTCCATCGGGATTGAACCTTTCTCAGGTTCAAATGTCTCAATAGGAATGGTCGCAAAAAATACCATTTATGGGAGGATTCAACTATCCTTATATTCAACCTCAAGGCCCAAGATATACCATTCCTACTCCTGGGGCAAAGATAGATCTTGCCCAAGTTCCAGATTTAGATGATCGCAAATAGCAAGAAAGACTTAAAAGTAATTGAAGAGATGGATTCTCACAAGATAAACCTGATTGAAGAAAGACTCTGGGCTATTGAGGGGTTAGATTCCTATGGTTCTATGGACGTTGAAGGGCTGTGTTTGGTACCAGATATGATTATCCCGCCTAAGTTCAAAAATCCTGACTTTGAAAAGCTTGATGGGACCAAGTGCCCTATATCTCACATCACCATGTACTGTCGAAAGATGGCTGCTCAAACGAAAGATGATAAGTTGCTCATCCATGTCTTCCAGGATAGTCCTACTGGTTCTACTGCTAGGTGGTATGTCTAGCTTGATAAGAATTACGTCCATACTTGGAAGGAGTTAGCCAAGGCGTTCATCAATCAGTATAAACACATTGTTGACATGGCTCCTGATCGATTATCATTGCAAAACATGGAGAAGAAGTTTACTGAAAGTTTCAAAGAATATGCCCAAATGTGGAGGGACGTTGCTGCCTAAGTCCAACCACCACTCACTGAGAAGGAAACTACAGTTTTGTTTGTTAGTACTCTCAAAGCACCATATTATGAAATAATGATTGGGAATGCTACAATGCAAACATGGTAATCTCTGGGGAGATAATTGAGAATGCTATAAAGAGTGGGAAGCTTGAAGCTAGAGATGGAAATAAAAATGGGGCATCTAAAAAGAAAGAAGAAGATGTCCAAGCTATGACTTATGGAGGGCAATAGGTAAGAGGTTTTTCCCATATCATCCATATCCCATGTACCAACATTATTACCCTACTGTAAGTAATGTTGCACCAAACCCTTACCACCAGTACCACAACCAACTTTTCAGCTAAACTTTTACCCTCGAACACCTATTCCCATGCCTAGCCCTACGCCTATACCTGCAGCTAGGCCTATTCCTTAAAGAAAACCAATGAATAGTCAAGAGAAAATTTTGATCCCAATTTATAATCTTTTGCCTTTGTTGGTAAAAAACCAGTACCTTACTCCTGTGCCTTTAAAGGCAACTCTAAATCCATCAACAAGGAATTATGATCCTAGCAGCAAGTGCGATTATCATATGGGGGCAATTGGGCATTCAACAAAAAAATACAGGCAGTTGAAAGAAAAGATTGAGGATCTCATTAATAACGGTACCTTGACTTTGGATGTTTTGGAACGATGGAAATCTAAAGTTTGAAGATGAGGAATGTCACTCGAATACTTAATCTGGATAATTCTAAATTTTTGATGTTTTCATTTTTCCTAGGCATAACATTTTAAGCATTAATTAGGTGTTTTGACAGTTTTGTTGGAAATTGCTTGAATATGGTCGCATGGCTTTTTTTTTTCCCAGTTAGGATGAAACATGTTTTTTGGTTTCGAAGAAAATTGGTGATTACTATCAGGAACGAACTTTGCAAACCATTCTTATGTTCGGTTTAGTTGCAAATCAAATTACTCAAAAAGCATGATTCATTTGATGATATAATGAACTTTCCTTTTGGCCATGAAATGAATTCCTAAAGGTCAATTATCTTCATCTGAGCAATGAACAATGAAATGATTATATTAATGTGCAAAAACATTTTTTTTTTAAAACCAATACATGAGGCATTTTTTTGAAAGAATCTGGATTTTGGTAATTTGGTAAATGTCAAAGCTATCTAGAGCCTTAAACACATCACCTTTAAGTTCTTTCAACATGCTCGAACTTTTCTTTTCCTGAATACTGCCCTTTACTTGCATATTGGGCAAAATTACCTTAAAGGCCATATTTTCTCAACGTCCTTGAAAGCCTTGACTTGAGCAACATATATTTTCATCCAAAGTTATCCTTTTCCCACATCTTGGGACATGATTACCAAGAAGTCAAATTACCCGATGTTTTTAATATCCTTGCACACCATTCCGACTTGTGCAAACTTTGTTGTCCTCTATGATTGAATGAAATTGCATGGACATCTTGAGAAAGCCATGAAAAGGAGAATTGTTGGGTTGTGCCTTCACTTGGATGGCACATTGAAATGATGTATTTTACATGAGTTGCAAAAAAAGAAAGATGAAGGAAAAAAAGAAGAAAAAAAAAGAAAAAAGATTGTGACATTATGCATATGAGATATTCAAATGATTTTAAAGGCAAAAATTATCTACCTCACTTGAGGTTTGCTCTTCAATATAAGTATCCATACTTGACATGCGAGATGGCCATCTTTCACATTCCTTTCACAAAACGAGAAATTATCCTTTGCTATCCCTGTTGAGCCTATTAAATTCTTTTTTGAAATAAACCTTAACCAAGGATCACCCTCCACACTGGGAAGCAAGTATGAAGAAGGATCATATGAGTGATTGGATCCTATTTCTAAGATTTGAAAAGAATGCCTTGTGTCATTGGGGCAAATGCTAAAATGGATTGAGTTCCAAAATTTTGAACTCATTTTGTCGTAGAAAAGTCTATAAAAAAAAAAACCTTGGAGAAGGAGGAAAAAAAAGCAAAATAAAGAAGAAAAAAAGAGAAAAAAGAGAAAGAAAAAAGCAAAAAAAAAAAAAGGAAGGAAAAAAGATGAGAAAATAAAGAGAAAGATGTGAAATGTTTTGAGAAGTTGAAAAGATGAAATCCTTATAAAAAGGAATGATCCTTGGTTTGGTTACCTTGAAAATGAAAAAGAGATGAAATGTTTTGAGAAATAGAAAGGATGAAAATCCTCATGAAAATAAATGATACATGGTTTAATTACCTTTAAACACATTTTTGGGCTTGATTATCCGTTCTTTCATAACCCCAAACCCTGGCCTACATTACAAGCTTTAAAAGTCCATTTTGATTGAGTGTGAATATTTAACTTGAAGAGTTTTCCTCAGGCTTCATTTCGTCTCTTTGAATTATCATTTTGCTATTTTGAATTCTCAAATGCATGGTAGAACAATAAAATAAAAAAAAAAAGAAAGAGAAGAGAAGAGAAAAAAAAAAGAAAAAAAGAATGAAGCTCTAGGGTGAAACCCAAAAACTGGGCAGTCTAAAGCAAAAATTGAAAAATATGAGAGCAACTCTGCATGACTGCGCCAAGGCCCAACAAGAAGTATAAGAGAAATGATATCTTGAACCCACCAAGGAGAACCGAACACTCTTGAGAAACTTAGAAGGTCAACATCGCTTAGATGACTTGGCCCAAAATTGAAAATCTTTTTCCTTTCTTTCCCAAATTTTGAACCTATCCTAACTAGTCTTGACATTTGTTGAAATGCTATGTATCAAGAAACTGAGAGAAAGTGCCGAAATGGATTGTGTTTTCAAAATAAATCTTTTTGTGAAAACCTGATTATTGCAAAAAATTCATTGTGAGTTTAGATGAAGAAATATTGATCTTCCCTTATGTGATAAAACCTCTCTTGATGACCAAAACCTTGACAAATTGATATACCCAATTCACTTGAATGAGCCAGATTGTGATTCACCTTGTCCATTCTTGGAAGTAATCACTAGTTTTTAAGAGATCCAAAGTTGTATTTTTGTTTAAAAAATGGAAACTTGAATTTTGAACATGGATAATAGTGATGTGGGGAAATTTTCATTTACCATGGGGCATAATTGAAAAATTCATTCTTTTCAAGGATTTTTTCAAAAGCAAAACATGAAAACTTTCAGATTTGAAATGATGCATATTTGAGTTTTGGACCAATATGACAAGGGTGACATTTCTGGGGCAAAAAGAGTGCTGAGAAGGCTTGTGAGTTTTCATTTATAGTAAAAGAAGAATGGGTTTTCGAGAAAAGGATTTATGGAGATGATGAATGGCTGAGTAAACACCTCCGACTGCATTGACATCGAAGATTATTAATTTTTGAATGTGTTTTGAAGATGACTTTCTAGGACAGAAAAAAGAATGAGATGAGAACAATGAAAAAGCTTGGAAAGTTATAGATGTTCATGACTATGGAAAAAAATACAAATGTTGTGATTGAATAATGAATTTGACAAAAGGTTAATCCAGTTATGGGGTTAAGCATTTGGAAGCTGAAAAGTGATAAGAAGATGAAGTGATGGGCTTGAGAATTGTCACAGTTTGAGACCCATGGGGACTGATTTTATTTGGCATTTGCATTTCATTCATGACATTCACTACAGCTAAAGTCAAGCATTGCATTCTGGCATTCAAGACATTCATAAGAAAGATAGATTTTAGACTTTGAATTCCAATGTTGAACTTAGTAAAAAGGATTGAGAACTTTCATGAAATTTTAATTTTTGAACTTATTTAAGATAAATTTTGAGCATTCAGTTGAGAAAATCATAAAAAGTGATATTTTTCAAAGATGTTATTTTCAATAAATGATTGTTAAAAGCCTTCAGGTATGCTTTTAAAACTTCTTGACATGATTATCAAAACCTCAGGGTAACTTTAGTATATTTTTGCAAAACCTTCGGGTATCCTCTTCAAAACCTCAGGGTATTATTTTTCAAAGCCTCCGGGTATCATTTTCAAAATCTCGGGTATAAATTTCAAAACCTCCGGGTAGGGTTTAAATTTCTAATGCCTCCGGGTATCATTTTCAAAACCTCCGGGTATCCTTTTCAAAACCTCAGGGTAATATTAGCAAAGCCTCAGGGTATCTTTAGTATTATTTTTTCTAAAAAACCTCAAGGTATCTTTAATATATTTTTTACAACACCTCAGGGTATCTTTAGTTTGGTTTCTTCAAAACCTTCGAAAATCATTTTCAAAACCTCAGAATATCCTTTTCAAAACCTCCCGGTATCATTTTTGAAAACCTCCGGGAATCATTTTAAAAACCTTCGAGAATCATTTTAAGAAGCCTTAGGGTATCTTTAGTTTGATTTGTTCAAAACCTCAAGGTATTATTTTCAAACCAACGGATATTCTTTTCAAAACCTCAGGGTATCATTTAAAAAAGACAAACCTCCGAGAATCATTTTACAAAGCCTCAGGGGATCTTTAGTTTGATTTGTCCAAAACCTCTGGGAATCATTTTTCAAAGCCTCCGGATACATCTATAAAAACCTTCAGGTATCAATTTAGAACTTTTAGGTAAATTTTTTCAAAAATCTTAAGAGTTTTTTTCACGTTTGCAATTAAAAGTTGATTCTTCGTTGGGAGGAGTTTTTCTCGTCTGGTATTTAAAGTTTTATCCTCGTTAAGAGGAGCTTTTAGCCTTGTCAAGAGGAATTTTTATCGTTTGGATATTTAAAGTTGAAGTCTTGATGGAGGAGTATATTTTCACGTTGGATTTATCTAAAGTTTATGCCTCTTTTAGAGGAGCATTTCTATGATGAGATTTTCTTTAGTGTTTCGTTTCTTTAATTTTTGAGAACATGTAAGGTGTCTACGTCTTTGCACATTCCCTGATTCTCAGGAAATGCACAAAGAGGTGCAGCTGTAGACACCCGTTTTTGTCTGGGTGATTTTGATTTTATTTTTATTTTTAGTTTAATTTTAATTTTAATCTTATTTTCAAAATTAAATAAAAACAAAAAAAAAATTTGAAAAAGGGAAAAACAAATGCAAAAACAAAGTTTGGATCAAATCCAAACTCCTCCTTAGATCAAGATCAAACTCTGCTGTTTGACATAAATGAAAAAGAGAGTTATTTATTTATTTATTTATTTTATCTTGATCAAGATTAGAACTCTAGATCAAAACACCCTAGCACTCTCACGAAATTTCCTATATAAACGAGCTTAATCAACATTATTTCGAGACATATTCAATAGAAAAAAGAGTAGCAGTGCAAACGGAGAGGACCAATAATGCCAGCGGATAGAAGCGGCACTAACAGCAGAACCAAAGTGCAGCAACAGAACTTTGGAGAGTGGTTACTGTGGTGCGTGTCCAACTTCACTCATTATTTGTATATTAATTCGTTTTATTGTTGTGAGTAAAAAGCTGGTCACATAAATATATTATAAATTTTTTTGACTTTCATATCATAAGAACAAAAGAAAAGAAAGGTTCGTGCCAGTCTGGAATTCGTCCAAAAGGGACTCGACTTTTCTTGGATTGTATTGTATGTAACTATATCATACTGAGTCCAAATCTATGCTAAAAAAAAAAAAACTCCTTGCCTTGTATGATAATAAAGTTTTGTATTCTGTATAATGAAATTAAGTGTAAGAAAAGAAAAGAAAGGTGGATGCCACCCTTGATTAACTTTTTTTGAATTATTTATTTTTTCCTTCTTTTGTTATTTATCTATTACTTTGTTTTATTAAATATGATTTGTTTATTATATACTTTATTTCATTTATTTGTTTATCTATCTTATCTTTGTTTATTAGCTTGTTTATTTATTTATTTCATTATTTCATTATTTGATATAATTGTGTTGTTAATTATTTATTTTATTAACATTGTTTTAATTCCATGTTTCAGGTCCAAGTTAATTTTATATTTTATTATTTAATTATTGATTAAATTGTTTGCTCGATTATTGCGAATATATTTACGACTAACTTTATTTATTTTTTATTTAATTTTTGGATTTTGTGAAAATATTTGTATATTGATTATCTATTTATTTATTTTTAACTGATTTTCATAATTGATGCTTAATTAAATTAAAAGAATAAATTAAGATATTTTTCTGATGATGAAATTCGAGGGAGTCACGAATGATTGATTTCTGAGAAATTTCTAGGTGAGAAAACTCTCTTTAAAATTCTTCAGATTGATGGAAGGGTTTTTAGGGGATAATTTTCGATACCAAAAAAGTCAATATTTATTTTTTGAAATAATAATTTTCAATGATCTTTTCAAAGTCATAATTTTTCACAATTGATGCTTAATAAAAAAATGAAGGAATAAATCAAGATCTCTTCCGAGGATGAAATTCAAGGGAGTCACGAATGTTGGACTTCTGAGAAATTTCTAGGTGAGAAAACTCTCTTAAAATTTCTCCAGATTGATGGAAGGGTTTTTGAGAGATAATTTTCGATATTAAGGTCAAGATTTATTTTTTTGAGCAAACATGAATAAAATATGAGATTTTGATGTGCAATTTAATCTTGAAGATTACTTAGGTTTAAGTGATTTTCATAAAGCTTAACTTTCCGACAACGGAGCCTTTTCAGGGCAACAAATGGTTTCTCTTGAACACTCTCGAGGTGAAGAAATTTTTTTAGCAATTTCTCCAGATTGCTGGAAGGGAGACCTAAAAAATTATTTCCGATATTTTAACTTAAACAAAATTAAAATGAAGTTAAGATAGATAAGAACATTTAGTTAAGACCAGTTTAGGATCACAAAACTAATTAGGTACTATCTTTAGGATAGGCGTTGTGGGGGTGTTAATCCTTTCCCACACATAATCGAACTCCCGAACCTAGTTCTGATAAGTAGACCAGAACCTATTCTTTTTAGGGTGCCTTAGTCAAGCTTAGGATTACTTTAAAAGGGATAGATTCGTATAGATGACTAATCACACCCAGTAAGATGATTAGTGACTACTCCATGATTTATGTCTAGCATGCTGAATTCATATGTGGCATGTTATGTGATGCACTCAAAATAGTGTATCTTTTTAAACCTTGCACTTAATATGATCAATTATAGTAAAGTAATATGCAAGGGTCGAATCCACAAAGATTGCTTTTAATTTATAAGTTGGTTGGTTCAAAAGTTTAGTTTTAAGACAAGAAAAGAAAAATAAAAGAAGAGGGGATTTTTGAAATAGTTTTAAGTAAAACAAATCAGAAAAATAAGAAAGCAAATAAGTAGAAGAATTCAAATATGAGAAAAGTATGGTTAAGAGATCATTCGCCACCACTAGATATCATTGAGAATCAATTTCAGATCTATCAATATCAATTAACTATCAAAATTATCAACCGTAGATAACAACCTCCCGTGTTACCTCAATCCTTCCTTAGTTCGTCGTTAAATAGGACAAACGCCACTATTTAATCTTTAACTACCAAACAACTTAGGATAAACATCTTTAAATTTAATTTGATAGAAGCTTTATGATGAGAAGATAGGTTGATCTAAGCAACAAAAGCATAAACTTGAATTATTTAACTCAGGTTATGTTCCACTTTGCAATTATCGAAAACTTGACCATAATCATTAATCATAAATTGCTACTATTGAATAGGAAATCAAGACAATTACATATCAAGTCTCCTAAACTAGCATCAGATAATTATCAAGATATATCTAGTCTACAACCTAAACAAATCAAGACAAATACCATGAACAATTTTTATAAAAGAACACAAGCAACTTTGATAGAAAACTAATGATAGATAGAATCTGAAAATCAATTACACAACATGTTATGGGGCTTCGAAATCACCCTTAACCAAAAAGAATTTAGCCTTTCATAGGCATTGTTAACATGAACATAAGATTAAAAAGAAAAGAAGAAGAAAACTAAAAGAATGGAGAAGAAGAAGAAGAATATTGACTATTCAGCCTCTTACTCTCTCAAACTCTCTAAGAAAACAATAAAATCTGACTACTATAATATGTACAATGTGTGTTGAGACTCCCCCCTTGTTTCTCTATTTATAGGTGATGCACCCAAAAGAGTGTATCTTATTTAACCTTGCACTAAAAAGATCAATTGTAAGTATAATGATTAGCAAGGGTCGAGTCCTTAGGGATTGGGTTTTAATCTATGAGTTATTAGTTTATAACTTACGTTCAAAGAAAACAATAAAAGAAAAGGGGTTTTTGAAGCCAGATTTAAACTAAAGTAAATAATAAGAATAAGATGCAAGGCGGTATAACCAGCCAATAAAAATATATATACTAAATTAGGCGGTATAACCAGCCAATAAAAATAAAACAAAGTTAATATACAAATTAGGCGGTATAACCAGCTAATAAAAATAAATATACTTTTAAAAATAAGCAAACTAGAAAAGTAAGAAAACAAGTAAGTAAGAAGAATCAAATATGAAAAATATGGTTAAGGTTTCATTCTCCACCACTAGACATCATTAAGAATCAATTTCAGATCTATCAATATCAACCAACTATCAAAGTTAACAACCGTAGATAACAACAAGCTCTGTTATCCCAATCTTTCCTTAGTTTGTCGTTAAATAGAACAAGCTCTCTATTTAATCTCTAACCATTAAACAACCTAGAATAAGCTCTCTAAATTCAATTTAATGGCAGCTTTATGATGAGGAAGATAGGTTGATCTAAGCAACAAACACATAAGCTCGGATTGTTCAACTTAGGTTATGTTCCACTTTGCAATTATTGAAAACTTGACCATAATCATTAATCACAAATTGCCACTTATGAATAGGAAATCAAGACAATTACACGGATCAAGACTCCTAGACTAGCAATAGATAATTATCAAGATCTATCTAGTTGTACACCTAAATAAATCAAGACAACATCATGAACAATTCTTGTAGAAGAACATAAGCAACTTTGATAGAAAATTAATGATAGATAGAATCTGAAAATCAATCACAAAACATGTCTAGGGCTTTGAAATCACCCTTAACCAAATAGAAGTTTAGCCTAGCATAGGCATTGTAAACATAAACATAAAATTAAAGAGAATCTAAGAAGGAAATAAAAGAAAGAAAGAAGAAGAAGAAAATAAAGAAAAAGAAAACTAGAGAAAAGAAAGAAGAAGAAAACTTAGAGAATTTTATTAAAATGGCTAATATCCTACCAATGTACAATGTCTCTTACAATCATCCAAGGCCCTCTATTTATACACATTTTGGAGAGCTAAATGACAAGAGACAAGCTTTATAAATTTCAAAGGTAGGTATAATAGGTGGGTGCATTTTTCTAACAATTTTCGTCATATTGTATGACAATTCTGATCAGCCAGCTTGATGATCGATTTTGTCAATATTGGAGGCTTGATCTGATCAAATGGTCTTCTATAAAAATGTTCCCCTATCAGTCGGTGATCTATAGCCATTGGAATCAGCTCATTTGCTAATGTGGATCAGAAGATATGGGCAAAATACCAAAACAGGTCAGCACAGACGTCATTGCTCATCAGCCAACTTGATGGTCGATTTCGCTAGGGAAAACGACTCCGTTTCAAGAAGTGTAAAACATGAAAAAGTTAGATATGCCTCTTAACTTTGCACGGTTAAGATTTCAGCCTTATTGCTTCAGTGAAACTCCAGATATAGCTGATATGGCAAAAGGTGTCGGAACTGGAACTCAACTGAATTTGCCCTTAATTGTTGATTTAACCTAGTAATCTGAAATCACTAAAAGAAACTCGTAAAAAAACACCAAATTACATAAAAATATAAAAGATCATAAACACAATTAGACTAAGCAATAATAACTCGTATTTGACAGAAAACAATAATAAAACATAACTAAAAACTATATAATTATACGAGTTATCACACCCCCACACTTAGATTGTTGCTAGTCCTCGAGCAAAAACAAATAAAAATAAAATAAGAAAATCTAATCTAATCCACTTTCGTAGGAAATCACGGTGGCACTTAGCATGTGACACAAGCCTTTAAACCCCTAGGTGTCCCTAGTGGACGAGTTTAGTCTCGTGAGGGTTTACTAGAACGATACCCACAAACATTGAAAAACTAAAATATAAATAAACTACATATACTAAAAATATTTACTCCTAATCCTTTCAATACACATTAGAGACAATCTTTGAACAAGTCTTATAAACTAATCAATATCTTAAAGAATTTCACAAAAAATCATGCTTGAATGTAAATTGTTTGAGTTAAGCCAATATTAACATAACATATTTCAATCAAAATAGTGCATATTCAAACTTAATCTCAACTACTCACATGGGATACTCTCATGATTTTCATTCTTTAAAGTAGTGGTAAAGTGTTTACACTCAATCAATCTCATGAAAACAGTTCTACCATATTCTTGCTTGTCCACCTATTCTCCACTATTTAGATCATGCAACTTCATGAATCAAGAGGTCTTTAATCAAGGTTGTAATGGGGCCAAGGGGTTTGTAATGTGGTTGAAGAACAAAAGGATAAAGATATCACAAAGGTTCCAAAGAGTTCATAAAGTTTAGAGACATAATAAGATCATACAAAGAAACTTCTCAAAACACTTTACAAGTACATAGTCACCTAGGCCGAATATTCATGTTGGGCCTTTTCTCCATTCTAAACAACTTTGTAACATCTTTTTCTTTTTCCACAAATTCAAGAGATGATTCATATTTTTTTTACATAGGAATGTATTTGCCAGTATTCCATTTCTTTTTCTCTTGACTTTTCTTTTCTTTTCCCCCCACACTTATTTCTTGTTTCTAACCCAAATTTTCAATAGATCTTCCTTGTCTTTGCAACTTGTCTCAAAACATGCTAATTCATCTTTGGAACAAAGGTAAAGATATAAATAAGTATATTTAGGTTAGGGACAAGTTATGGTTACCAAAGAGATATCATATTCAATGTAGGCTGAAATTGGTTCACTAAGGGTGTGTTCTCTTGGAACATCAATAAGGGATGGCTGTTTGGCCCTGGCTAAAAATCCTAATGCCTCTATCATATTCATGTTGTCACATGCATCAATATAGTCTCAACAAGGTCTAAAGCAAGTTCTAGAGAATCATGTAATCATAAGAGCACTCAAGAAAGAAATTAGATTGATTTGTATAATGCATCAATCATTATAGGCTCAAAAACTCACAAGGATGATTATACAAGTCAGATTAAGTCTAAACATGCTTCTTTCTCAATCAACATATCATATTAACATTGGCTCATAAAAAGGTTGATATCAAACTCAATTCTCATGAAAATCTTCTCACTAATAAATCTGTTTTAGACTTATGCAATTCATATCTCATCATAGTATTGAAAGTAACTAAAACACACTAAAAACACACTAAGTCTAAACATGCTTTTTTTTTTTTTTTTGAAGAAGAAGAAGATTAAATCAAACTGACAAGGTATGTCTCAAGTCTCCCTTACTCAGACCTTGTTCAGAATGAATACTTCTAAATGTCTTAAAACACAACAATTTTTTTTTTTTTTTAAATTAGCAAAATATGTCCCTTACCTCCTACTAAAATATGACATTGTCCCCAATGTCAAATTTTAAAGGTAGAATTTAGGAGATATTACCTGCAGAGGTTGCTAACCACTTATTATAACTGAGACACAACAAGCAAAATGTTAGATAATGTCACAAAGACAAAGTGCAATCCACTCCTTGCTCGTCCATATCTCTTTTTCTTTTTCCGAGCGTTTGCGAAACAACCGTAGCAGATAAACACTCATAAGCTTGGAGCTTTTTGAGTAAATCTTCAATGGTTGTAGCAGAAATTATGGTTCTCCTTGCCTCTGAAAACATGAACCCATTTTCCACAGCATTATCTAAATATGAAAGCAAATTACTAAAATAACCATTAATATTAAGCAAACCAATGGGTTTTTTATTTGTGACCAAAGATGACCAAGAAGCCACGCAAGCTATTTCTTCCAATGTACCCAGACCTCCTGGTAAAGCAATGAATGCATCGGCAGAATGGTACATGATTGTTATCCGTTCAGGGATACTCCAGACTTGTATTTCCTTACCCAAGGTAGGTCCACAAAAATCTGTGAATAGTTTTGGCACGATTCCTAGAACTGGACTTCCTCCGGCGTGTGCTGCTGTAGCGACTGCTCCCATTAAACCCGTACTACCACCTCCATAAATCAACTGGATCTTTTGTTGGGCAAGTATTACTCCAACTCTTATGGCTGCATCAGCAAATATGTTATTTTTCCCTGGATAAGCACCTCCAAAGACACAAATTTTTTTAATGCGCTGGGACGAAGTACTTTTCATTTTTTTTTTCGAGTGCCTGAAAGAGAATGAGTACATGGTGTAATATATAGAGGACTGAGTAGTGAATCAGACAAGAGTAATAATGTCGCCGAAAGTGTATTTGACCTGTCAGAAGAAAATGTTAACCTAACAAAAGATTTTTGCGTGATTTCAGGAAGAAAATCAAAAAGAGAAGAAAAATCAACCGTAAAAGACCAATAAAAAAAAACGAGAATAATTACACAAATCGAACAACACGTAAATTAAACCGAAATGAAGTTATTGCAAATCAAACCAAAAGCTGAGAAGTTATTTATTGTAGTTGTGATTGTGGCTCACATCTTCCTCTGGTTTTACGTCCAGAAACGGCTTAAACGCCTTCTATGAGTCGAGGATATGCTTCCCATCCAGTTTTCTTACAAGCTGGCAAATAGGGTCTTTTAACATCAGATTCCCAAGATGTTGCCATTCCCTTTGGAATTGCGGCCATAAATCAAGAATTTCTCTTTGTACGTCTCCACTAGGATGCGTCTCAAGAGAAAGTTGGATATTACCCAAATTCTCCTTACTCAGTCCATCCTTAATGAATTCAATTTTATCATCTCGATTAGAGGACGGAATCCCAATAGAACGACATTTACTGTTACACGTCCATCGTGCACATTTGTGGCAGTTTGAACTCATGCGCTTTGCTCGTCGCTTCTTTGCAAAAGTGCTTCTACCTGTACCTGGTAAATGCAAAACAGGAAGATATTCATCTTCACGTACCTTGGCTTCAATTATCCAACGTATGTCTTCAGGAATCCCTTTGTGCATAAGCATTCTTAATCTTTCAAATCGAACTTGGTAAAGCTTCAGTAAAATATTTCGAGGAAAAGGAGGAAATCGTTTCTGCAATCTTGTGAGAATATCATCCATCCTGAAAAAAAAATGAAAAAAAATTGAAAGAGAAATTGGAAGAGAAATTTATATACAATATCAGTTTTGTGGGTAGCTGATGGAACCGATTTAAATAATCACGGAGTACCGTTATCCGCCATTTAACCGGGGTTAAAAAAATTAAAAATTATATTTACATCTAGTTATTTTCAAAACAAGGATCAGAAAGAAAAACAACATAAAAAGACACAAAAACAAAACACTCTAAATAAAATCCTAAATTCTTCCCCCCACACATAATTCTTACATTGTCATTAATGTAATGCTATTAATCCCAAATGAAAGAATCATGTGTAAGTGAAAAGAACTAATAAAGAAAATAAACTTATGCAGCCTAAATGAACTTAGAAACACTAAACACAATTAGCAAAGAAACATAAGAAAAAGATAAAGAAAAAGAGAGCAAATCTGAGGATGGCAGTTTGGCAATGCTTTCACTAATTAGGCTGCCTCCCCCAATTATCACTTGATTTAGTGTTTTGAACCTAACCAACACCCCTTCTTGGCATTTTAGGCTTGTCAGGCTCATACATGAAATTTCCCAAATTTATGCGTTTGAGAGGAAACTTTCTTTGCACAACAGTGGATGCATTCTCCATTACAAGTATTATTCCATCATCCTTTGTGGTGCATATGTCATCGAGGAATGGAGCATATTTTGATACTTGTTGAATGACCTCCACAAACAAGTTGTTTAAGGTTTCCGGCATGTGTTGTTCATGTTCTTCCTCCTTGAACTTTGCAAATCTACTAGGAAAAGGTGGAGAAGAAACATTAGTAAAAAGTGAAACCTTAAACGTTACCTCAGGTGCCGAAATACTCTTATTTGGATCTTTGGCTTCATTATCCTCAAGAATAGAATCCATCTCTAATTTTGTTTCATCCTCATCTTGTTCCTCATTCTTCAAGGTCACAATAGTAGCATTCTCCTTTGGGTTAACCATCGTTTGGGTTGGGAGTTCTTCAGATCTTTGTGCTACCCATCCCACCATACTACTAGCCAATTGGCTCATTTGCTTTTCCAAACTCTGAATGCTTGCCCTTGTTTCCTGTTGAAATTGCAAAGAATCAGTAACAAGAGAATAGACAAGATCTTCTAAAGAAGTACCTGAGTTTTGAGTCATATGTGGTGGTTGAAAAAGATCTGGTTCTTGAGACCATGATTGATTGAAGCTAGATGGATGAGTGTAATTGGCATAAGGATCTACTTCTTGGTAATTTTTCGAGTAGCCATAATTAGTATGATCCCACCATCCCTCATGGTAAGTGTTTGAGTAATGATCATACTGTTGGTCTTGGAACACTTGATCGCCTTGACATCCTCCCATGGCCAATTGTTGAACTGGGGAGGTGAGATTGGCTTGTTGATTCTCCATGTTCATGTATGCCACCAACTCTTCAAGTGTTAGATTGCTCAATTCCATTGTTTTTTTTTTCTTTTTTTAAATTTGAAAAGAAAAACTTGTATGTACAAGAAAATAAAACTAATTAGAACTGAAAATAAGAATAAACCAAGTAACAAATAAACTAAAGAAAACAATCCCCGGCAACGGCGCCAAAAATTTGATGCACCCAAAAGAGTGTATCTTATTTAACCTTGCACTAAAAAGATCAATTGTAAGTATAATGATTAGCAAGGGTCGAGTCCTCAGGGATTGGGTTTTAATCTATGAGTTATTAGTTTATAACTTACGTTCAAAGAAAACAATAAAAGAAAAGGGGTTTTTGAAGCCAGATTTAAACTAAAGTAAATAATAAGAATAAGATGCAAGGCGGTATAACCAGCCAATAAAAATATATATACTAAATTAGGCGGTATAACCAGCCAATAAAAATAAAACAAAGTTAATATACAAATTAGGCGGTATAACCAGCCAATAAAAATAAATATACTTTTAAAAATAAGCAAACTAGAAAAGTAAGAAAACAAGTAAGTAAGAAGAATCAAATATGAAAAATATGGTTAAGGTTTCATTCTCCACCACTAGACATCATTAAGAATCAATTTCAGATCTATCAATATCAACCAACTATCAAAGTTAACAACCGTAGATAACAACAAGCTCTGTTATCCCAATCTTTCCTTAGTTTGTCGTTAAATAGAACAAGCTCTCTATTTAATCTCTAACCATTAAACAACCTAGAATAAGCTCTCTAAATTCAATTTAATGGCAGCTTTATGATGAGGAAGATAGGTTGATCTAAGCAACAAACACATAAGCTCGGATTGTTCAACTTAGGTTATGTTCCACTTTGCAATTATTGAAAACTTGACCATAATCATTAATCACAAATTGCCACTTATGAATAGGAAATCAAGACAATTACACGGATCGAGACTCCTAGACTAGCAATAGATAATTATCAAGATCTATCTAGTTGTACACCTAAATAAATCAAGACAACATCATGAACAATTCTTGTAGAAGAACATAAGCAACTTTGATAGAAAATTAATGATAGATAGAATCTGAAAATCAATCACAAAACATGTCTAGGGCTTTGAAATCACCCTTAACCAAATAGAAGTTTAGCCTAGCATAGGCATTGTAAACATAAACATAAAATTAAAGAGAATCTAAGAAGGAAATAAAAGAAAGAAAGAAGAAGAAGAAAATAAAGAAAAAGAAAACTAGAGAAAAGAAAGAAGAAGAAAACTTAGAGAATTTTATTACAATGGCTAATATCCTACCAATGTACAATGTCTCTTACAATCATCCAAGGCCCTCTATTTATACACATTTTGGAGAGCTAAATGACAAGAGACAAGCTTTATAAATTTCAAAGGTAGGTATAATAGGTGGGTGCATTTTTCTAACAATTTTCATCATATTGTATGACAATTCTGATCAGCCAGATTGATGATCGATTTTGTCAATATTTGAGGCTTGATCTGATCAAATGGTCTTCTAGAAAAATGTTCCCCTATCAGTCGGTGATCTATAGCCGTTGGAATCAGCTCATTTGCTGATGTGGATCAGAAGATATGGGCAAAATACCAAAACAGGTCAGCACAGACGTCATTGCTCATCAGCCAACTTGATGGTCGATTTCGCTAGGGAAAACGACTCCGTTTCAAGAAGTGTAAAACATGAAAAAGTTAGATATGCCTCTTATCTTTGCACCGCTAAAATTTCAGCCTTATTGCTTCAGTGAAACTCCAGATATAGCTGATATGGAAAAAGGTGTCGGAACTGGAACTCAACTGAATTTGCCCTTAATTGTTGATTTAACCTAGTAATCTGAAATCACTAAAAGAAACTCGTAAAAAAACACCAAATTACATAAAAATATAAAAGATCATAAACACAATTCGACTAAGCAATAATAACTCGTATTTGACAGAAAACAATAATAAAACATAACTAAAAACTATATAATTATACGAGTTATCAATAGGCATCCTTTAGGTCCCTTTTATCATGATTTATGATTCCCAGGGTTTCAAATAGCTGATTTGCGGCTAGGGTTTTATTAAGGAAAGATGATTTGCGGCTATGGTTTTTCTGCAGCTAGGGTTGTTTAGGGAGATCTTCCAACGCCAATTTGGATGACCATTTCTTATCCAATTTAGGCCCATGATATAACGTTGGAAAGGCATTCAAGTCAGCTTCAAAATTTAAGTAGGTAGTTTCTTTAAATAAAGACTCTAACATCATGTTTTCCTTGCAATAAGCTCCGGAGGTCAAATCTGACTTCTTGCTTTGCACCAAGAATTTGATCTTTTTGACTCCCAAGTCTTTTTCCATCTTGTGATTGTGATTTTATAAGCTCTTTAACATCCTAATTGACATGTTTTGCCTTCACCTCTTCCAAAATACCTACAAAGCATAAAAACCTAGTAAAATGTTAGGGAACTTAAGAATCAAAGCACAAAGTATAAGGAAATTAAATAGGAAAATGTATTAAATTAAGCACTTATCATTATGACAACGCTCAACACACCACCTTCGAGAGCCCTCTTCGTAAGCCATTATTTTGGCTTGTGCATGAATTGAAAGAGTTTATTCTTTGCAAAATTAATATAAAGGCGAGCAAGTGTCAAATATTGTTAGTGCACCAAATTTTTTTTTTTTTAAATCATCTGCTGGAATACGCCCTAGAGCCAATCGAATTGGACATGGATATATTACCAATGATGCATACTAGTCACTTATACAATGAGTGAGAAAGGTTTTCATTCATCATTAGTACGAAAAATAAATAGTTATTAAGTACTAATTGGATGAAGCACACAGATCATAAAGGACTTGAAAAAGAATTATAAAGATTTATTATACATCAAAACCATGTTCCTAAAACAGTCCATGGTCATTGTATTATCAAGATAGGGCATTGTCAATGCTTAACGAATGGTACATGTTAAGCCTCTCTACTTATGAAGCAAGCAACCTGTCTCATGGGTTAAAGTATAGTGATACTTGGGGATAACATGTTTGTGCTTGTTAGATGAATAAGTTCACTGAACACGTTCGGCTATGAGAACTCCTTTTTGTAGCTCACTCAAGTGTCTATGGAAAAGTTCTCATGTGCCAGTTGTGTAAGTGGTCCTCTGACTTGTATATAGGTTATCTTGTATGTGAATTGTCATACTTTGATTTCATCTGAATGTATCCTAATAAAGGATGCCTAGGTAGGATGCTTTTGGGTATGACTTTAAGCATACAAAGATAAATGAGTAGTCCAGAGAGGATTCACCACTCCAAGTGTAATGAGGAGACATATTATATTTGTTCTTAGCTTAGGTTAACTTAATAAAGTCTCTGGCCAGAGCAAGATGAATTTAGGAAAAATCGTTTATCTAAGTTTATAATTAAGGTTAAAGATAAGCTGCAAGAACTAATATGGAAAGGATTTTGAGAATACATTGCATCATGCTTATGGTCTTTTTGGTATATATGGTGAAAATATGAATTACAATGATAGACTGAAAATTGAAAGATTATATCAAGATTACCTTGACTCTTCGATATTTGGATGGTCATATGCCTTGCTAGATACCGCTCATGATCTTGAATATAAATTATTTGATCTTTGTTAATCCTAGATTATAATTCATATTCATATCCAACACATTGAAAGCTTAATGGGTCACACACATTAAATCATATTGTTGGATTAATATTGAGATTCAATTAAGTATGACTTGATTGAACAAAAGCTAAATGGATAAAGATTTAATTAAAATGCTTAATTAAATTCAAGGAGCCAAAATAGAATTTTAAAAAAATCCTAGACTAGGATTTCGACTAAGTCATAGGCATTTGACCCATGCTTAGTACACCTTAAGTAAGTGAGGAGAGAAAAATCATTTTATCATAAAAAAATATACCCTAGCCCCATCCTTAGTGATGTGAATGAGTCAAAAGGGTTTTTTTTAAATCTTTTTCAACTCTAGCCACACACTTTCAAGAAGGTAGAAGGAATAATTGTTCTCCAATTATATTAGGCCAAGAGATCAGAAAAATGAGCATCCATCCTTGTCTGCTAACCTAGGCATAAACCTTAGAGAATATTTCTCTCTAGTGAGTTTCGGCCAAAAGGGAAAAAGAGGTTAAGAAAAGGCTTTTGTTTTGGGCTCCATGTCATCTTGCTAGCACAAGAGTGTCCTTACTTGGAGAAGGTTGTAGACACCCGATTTGATTCGGGTATTTAAACAAGTTATTGGACCTTGGAGTACAAATTGGGTCCATATCTATTTTATTTTCTACTCTATAATTTCATTTATTTATTTTTAATTTTTGGAAAATTTTGAAAAATAAAAAAGTTAGGAAAATACAAAAAATAAATAAATTAATTAATAATTAAAAAAAAAAGAAATGTTGGAAATCAAGAAAAATCTTGGTATTTTGGCAAAACTTAGAGGTCAAGAACAGGATCTGAAAATTAAAGAGAGGAGATGAAAATCTAATTTTATTGGTTTAGACCTTTATTTAAACAACATCACACCATCAACAATCGGGGAGCACAATCGGCAATAGGGGTAAAAAACTTTTGGTTTTCAAGCAAAGAAGCAAAAATAGAATTTAGATTTGTTGCGGGTGGTGGTAGTGACTATTAGTATATGCCCTAGAGCCAATCAGATTGGACAAGGGATATACAGTTAATAAAGCAAACCCATCACTATTACTTAGTGATACAAGGTTTTCCTTCATGTTAGTACGATAATAAAGAGTTATTAAGTACTAATCGAATGAAGCCCATGGAACATAAAGGCCCTGCAAAGGAATTATAAAGAGTTATAATTGTGAGATCATTATGCATCAAAGCCATGTTCCTCAAATTATTCCTAGTTATCGTATTGCCAAGACGGGGCATTGGCAATGCTCAAAGACTAGTACATGTTAAGCCTTCTTACTTATGAAGAAAGCAACCGATCTAATAGGTTGAAGTATGAGGCATACTTGGGATAACATGTAAGTGCTTGTCTGTTGAACAAGTTCGCTGAACATGGCAAGCTGTGAGAAATCCATTTGGTATTGTCACTCTTGTGTCTATGGAAATGTTCTCACGTGCCAGTCGTGTAAATTAGTCCTTAGACTTGAGATACCAAGTCATCTTGTATGGAGAGTGTCATACTTTGATTCCATCACGAACGGGTCCCAAAAAGGATGCTTATGGTAGGATGGTTTAGGGTATGCCATGAACCATACGAAGATGGCTGGGTGATCCAGAGAGGATTTACCACTCCAAGTGACATCGAAGATATATCTCATCAGTTCTTGGCTTGGGTTAACTGAATAAAGTCTTCGGCTGAATCATGATGGATTTAGGAGAAATTGTTTCTCTAAATTCACGAGGTTAAACATATGCTGCAAGAACTAATATGGATTGAACATGAGTAGACACTGCACGATGCTCATAGTCTTTCCGGAATATTTTGTGAAAGGACTAGATTACACTGATAGGCTGGTTACTAAAAGGTTTCGTAAAAGGTCACTTTGACTTTTCAATATTTGGGTGGTCATGATGGGTTGCTAGATCCCGCTCTTGATCTATGAGTATAGGTTAATGAGATTAACTTATGTTCTTTGCCAACATATTGGGAACCAAATGGGTCACACACAATAGGACGTATTGTTGGATTAAAATTGGGATTTGATTAAGTATGACTTAATTGAATAAAAGGTTAAATTTGGAGGACTTAATTGAAGAGTTCAAGTAAGAAAGATTAAGACATAATTGGGATTTGAGAAATCCAAGTTTAGATGTCTTAATATTATAAAGAGGATGTGGTTGTCTTGAGAAGACAATGATGTCTTGACTGAATTCTTTTGGAATAAAGTGAAAGAGTTTCATTTCGAGTTTGATTGAGAATCAAACTCTTTATTCTTGAACTAGGGGTTATTCGATATCATGCCTTAATTCGGATTGATGTTTCTCACTTTTTAAAACCTTTCTTGAGTATATTTTTCGTACCTCTCTTGAAAAAATTTCAAAGCCTCTTTTAAGAATATTTTGTAAAGCCTCTCATGAGGATATTTTCAATGCCTCTCTCCAGGATAAGAATCTTTAAAAGCCTCTCTAGAAGGTGAATGTTTCAATTTTTTTAAACGTCTATTTCGAGAATAATTTTTCAAGACTCCCTTGAGGATTTCCATTTAGTTGCAAGCTTCTTTCGAAAAATATTTTGTTAACTTTCTATTGAGAATTGTTTTTCCAAATTATCGAGCCCTCTCTTGAGAATTATATTTTAATCAGTAGACAAGTCTCCATTAAGAATAAAATTTTAAAATATGTCTCAATTTTTGGGTAAGGTGTCTTTGCACATTTCCTATTTCACAAAAACTACGCAAAGAAGGACACTGTCGACACTCGATTTTATCTGGGTATTTAGACGAGTTATTGGATCTCGAATCATTCTTTTTGGACTTTGAATGATATGGATTCATTTATTGGACTTTGGAGTCCAAATAGAGATGAGGTAGGCCATGTTTTTGTTTCCTTTTATTTATTTATTTCATCTCATTTTGTTTATTTTTTTCTCATTTATTTTATTTTTATTAGAAAATCAGGAAATTCACACAAAAAAAATATAGAAAAATAGAAAAAAGAAAAACATGTCAAAAATCAAGTTTGGAAATCTTGGGATCAAAGAATCGAATCTTAAAAATTATAATAAAAAACATGTTGAAATTGTTTTTGGAAAGACTTGAAGTAAAAGAAAAATCAAAGTAAAAAAAAGGAAAAGGAAAAATAGAGGATAAGATTTGCCAGATCCGATCTCTTCCCTTATTAAATGAAATCAATAAAATTTAGGGTTTAAAACCCTTATTTAAGCACAAGAATCACACAATCACAGGGAAAAGGGAATCACAGGAAGGGTCTGATACAAATCATATTGACAGTCCTTGGCCTAGCTCAATACTATGCGTTTTGTTAAAACACTTGCGTTTTACTTAGCTTGAATAATTGTTTTAATTATGTTATTTTAGCTTGTAAAGGAATGATGAGTCATCATTCTGTTAAAAGCTAGAGGCTAGCAGAGGCAATCCCAAGAAGTTGGTTAATTCTCTTTTGCAGATTCTCTCTCTCTCCCTCTTTTCTCTCTGGAAATTCTTTGTGATATTTTGGTAGTTAACACTGGTATTAGAGCCTAAACTTCTGGCAATGGCGGAGGGCACTACCACCAGAATGCAAAAAAGCTGGGTCAGCTGCAGTGTGAGCTGGAGAAAATGGATGGGAAGCTCACGAGCACTGTTGAGCTGCTTCGCTGCGAGTTTCAATCGGATCTCTAGGAAAGGTTGGAAGGTCTGGGTTCTAAAATGAGAGGCATGTTTCAGACATTGATGCAGAGGATGGATGGTTCACCGCAAGGGAAGGGAACTGCTACCTCTTTGGGTGCAGGTTCTTTTGAAGGAAAACAGAGATCGTTGGGTCTAGCTAGTGATGAAGATGGAGTGATCATTTAGAATCCAAAAATATCTCTTACACTATCAGAGGCACCCAGGTTCAAACCAAATACTCTAAGATATAGTGTCCTCGATCTGAAAGTTCGGATTTCAAGGGATGGCTTCTAAAAATTGAACAATTCTTTGAAGTAGATCAGACCAAGGAGCAGGACAAAGTTAGAATAGTTATGATGCAGCTTGATGGGCACGAGCTTCAATGGCACCAAAGATATATGAAGAATCATGAAGGCATCACATAGGTAAAGTGGACTCACTATCTGTTTGAAATTAGATCAAGGTTTACTAAAAATGAGTTCACCAATCCGATGTATGAGTTAGTTAGCTTGAGACAACTTGACACTGTAGAATAATACTATGAATAATTCGAGAGTTTGCTTAATCTATTACACTTATCTGATAATTACAGCCTTAGTGTTTTCATTAGTAACCTTAAACCAGAAATCTCTAAACCTGTTAGGATGTTTTACACAAAAACCTTGACTCACGCCTATAACCTAGCCAACCAGATGGAATCCCTAATATATAACTTGCCCAGGAAACCTTACACCACCTATAAGAATCCTACCTATGCTACCCCTTTGAAAAACAATCACGTAACCTCCTGCCAAGTCCAGCTTACCACCATTATTACCTACACCAAAAGCCCATTCCTAACCTACCTTCAACCCTTTAGAACCCAAACACCTTATCCTTACAAATCAACTAGTCCTAGACCAGAAGGTAATAGTGTTAAGAACTCTAAGCTGCCTACTCAGGAGGAAAGGGATGACAGGAGAAGAAAGGGTCTTTGCATGTGGTGTGGAGCCAAATTTGCTGTTGGCCATAGGTGTATGAGGTCCTAGCTGTATCAAACGCTGGTGAAGGATACTCAAGAACCAGTCCCAGAACAAGAGAAATTTGTTGATTGTCTAGAGACTATAGAGGACCCTAGAGGAGAGGATTCTAAAGCACTTAATACACCTGTGATCTCTCTACATGCTTTCTTGGGAACTGTTGGCCCAAAAACCATGAGAATATAGGCCAAGCTTAAGAATCAGAAAGTTATATTCTTAATTGATTCTGGGAGCACCCATAATTTCATTGATCAGTCCTTGGTCAAGAGAATAGGATTCAACACCAAGACTATCAGGGGAATTCATGTTTTGATTGCTAATGGAGAGTATATGTTGGCTCAGGAGTTCTGTAAAGCTATAGAGTGGGAGGCTTAATGGTTGCAACAGTTAGGTCCTATTCTTTGGGACTTCCAAAAACTGTATATGCAGTTTTCTCTTGGCAATGAAAGGATAGTTCTACAATGATTGGATGTCAACATAATGGAGTTAGCAACTGGCAGGCAATCAGCTAAGATGACAGCAACCAATTGGGGCACTTTCATGATACTTATGACACATGTGAATTGCAATTAGTTGCAACTTGAGGTAGATAAGGACTTGATCAGTTCTCTACCAAGAGATCTGCAGGAGCTGCTATCTCGATAGTCTGTACTATTTGAGATTCCTGTTGGATTACCTCAAAAAAAAAAAAACTCATGATCACAAGATTCATCTCCAAGACGAGTCTCATTCTATAAGGCTCCACCCTTATAGATATCCTTATATTCAGAAGGATGAAATTGAAAAACTTGTAGCTAAGATGAAGGCAATACAAGTTCATTTGCATTACCTGTAGTGTTAGTTAAGAAAAAAAATGGATCATGGAGGATGTGTGTGGACTACAGGCAATTAAACAAATTAACTATAAAGGATAAGTTCCCTATTCCATTGGTAGAGGAACTGTTAGATGAAATGGCTGGAGCTTCTTGGTTCTCTAAATTGGACCAAAGGTCAGATTACTATCAGATTCGGATGGCAAAAGAGGATGTGCATAAGACTGCCTTCAAGACTCACCAAAGGCACTATGAAATATGTGATGCCCTTTGGGCTAATTAATGCCCCCTCTACTTTTCAAAGTTTAATGAACAATATTTTCAGCCATACCTGAGGAAGTTTGTATCAGTATTCTTCGATGATATTCTGATCTTTTCATCTAGCTGGATGGACCATTTGTAGCATCTACAGCTGGTTTTTGAGACATTATGGAATAATCAATTGTTTGTAAAGATGTCTAGATGCATGTTTGGAGCTTCCAAGGTTGAATATCTTGGTCATGTTATCAGCAAATCAGGTGTGGACGTGGATGTCAAAAAGGTTGAATGTATAATGAATTGGCATGTTCCTAGTTCAGTCAAAGATCTCAGGGGTTTCCTAGGCCTAATTGGGTATTATCATCGGTTCGTAATAGGATATGGATCTCTGGCCAAGCCACTTACAGAGTTGCTAACAAAGAATTCTTTTGCTTGGAGTGAAGTAGCACAAGTTGCCTATGAGCAACTTAAAAGAGCAATGTACACTGCTCCTGTGCTGGCGTTACCAAATTTCAATGAAACATTTATGGTAGAATCTGATGCTTCTGACTCTGGTATTGGGGCAGTATTGAGTCAACAATGTCGACCTATTGCCTATTTCAGTAAACCACTATCTCCTCGAAACCAAGCCCTTTCAGTATACAAGAAGGAGATGTTAGCTATTCTTTCTGCTGTTAAAAAATAGAGTTCCTATCTGATTGGGAGACATTTTAAGATTAAGACTGACCATCATAGTTTGAAGTTTTTGCTAGAAAACAAGGCCAATACACTTGCTCAACAGATGTGGATAATAAAAATGATGGGGTTTAATTATTAGTTGGTTTTTAGAAGTGCAGCTACCAATGCAGTGGCTGATGCCTTATCCAGACAAGCTTCTGCAGCCTTGAGTGCTATTTCAATTGTGAGCACTGACTTGATGTCTCGTATCCAACATTATTGGATCCAAGACTCTGATTTGGTTCATCTTATCCACAAACTTAAGAGTAATACTAGCAGCTCTTCTAAGAATACATGGTAGGGCAACTAGTTGAGAAGGAATGGGAAGATCATGGTGGGAAAAGATTCAGTCCTCAGAAAAAACTTAACTATTTTCATGGCTCAGCTGTGGGGGGTCATTCTGGTGTGGAAGCATTAAAAAGGATATCTAGTGTTCTTTATTGGAAAGGCTTAAAGAAAGATA
The DNA here is from genome assembly GCA_030761205.1 of Fremontodendron californicum. Lineage (NCBI taxonomy): Eukaryota > Viridiplantae > Streptophyta > Magnoliopsida > Malvales > Malvaceae > Fremontodendron > Fremontodendron californicum. Next base: position 18,439,374 of record JAULJL010000020.1, on the reverse strand, counting down.
TGAGACAGCTAGTGAAGGAATGTTCAACTTGTCAACAGAACAAGTATGACACCTCTGCTTATCTAGGCTTATTACAGCCTTTGCCAATACCAGATGCTATTTGGACTGACATATCCATGGATTTCATTGAAGCTTTACCAAAATCTTTGGGCAAGACTGTCATTTTAGTAGTAGTGGACAGACTCAGTAAATATGCCCATTTCATTGCCATGTCCCATCCCTTTTCAACTGTAGATGTTGCTCAGATTTTCCTCGATAATGTTTATAAACTCCATGGAGTCCCTCGAAGTATAGTTTCAGACAGAGAGAAGATTTTCCTTAGTCTCTTCTGGAAGGAACTTTTCAAATTGTTGGGAACAGAGTTGAAAATGTCTTCTGCTTATCATCCCCAGTCTGATAACGGAGGTGGTGAAGAGGTGTCTTGAGACATATTTGAGGTGTATGTTTGGTGAAAAGCCCAAAGACTGGTCAAGATGGCTTCCACTTGCTGAGTGGTGCTCTTATCATACAGCCACTCATGCTACACCTTATGAAGTAGTATATGGCCAGACAGCTCCTCTACGTATTCCTTATCTTCCTAGAAGCTCTAAGGTGGAGATTGTGGATAAGAGTTCGCAGGCACGTGAAGCTGCTCTGAAGTTAAAATTTCATTTGACTAGGGCTTAACATCATATGCAACAACAAGCAAACAAACACAAGTCTGAGAGGTCTTCCATAGTAGGAGATTTGGTGTATGTTAAATTACAGCCATATAGGCAGAAGACTGTTGTGTACAGATCATGCTTGAAGTTGGCAACCATGTATTTTGGCCCTTACAAGGTGATATAGACGATGGGTCCTGTTGCTTATAAATTGGAATTACCTGTGGGAGCTAAGGTATATCCTATCTTTCATGTTTCTTAGTTAAAAAAGCATGTGGGACGGTACCCACTCAGCTTCAACTTCCTTTGATGGGTGATGATGGTACTAGAGCTAAAGAACCTGTTGTTGTTTTGTATAGAGGAATGGTTAAGAAAAAGGGTCAAGCAGTCAGAGGTTTTGGTACAATGGAGCAACTGTTTGTAGAGGATACAACTTGGGAATCATTGTATCAGCTGCAGCAGCAATATCCAACATTCAATCCTTGAAGACAAGGATTTTCTCGATGAGAGGGTATTTGATACAGATCATATTGGCAGTCCTTGGCCTAGCTCAATACTACACGTTTTGTTAAAACATTTGCGTTTTACTTAGCTTGAATAATTGTTTTAATTCTGTTATTTTAGCTTGTAAAGGAATGATGAGTTATCATTCTGTTAAAAGGTAGTGGCTGGCAGAGGCAATCCCAAGAAGTTGGTTAATTCTCTTTTGCAGATTCTCTCTCTCTCTCTCTCCCTCTTTTCTCTCTGGAAATTCTCTATTATGATATTTTGGTAGTTAACAGGGTCTTGGTTTTTTTTTTTTTTTCAAAAGTGAAGAGAGAAAACAACATAACCACAAATAATGTCTTCGTAAAACAATTCCAGGTCATGTGCAATATGAAGGGAAATTGTTAGTTCAGTTGCTTCGTCTTGTTAATTCTGACGATCTTCGACCGTGGAATTTTCCATGCTCGCTCTGACCCTAGCGGAAATAGTTTCTTTCAAACAAGAGGAACCAACTTTGCCATGAATGGAAAGCTTTTTTACTTGAATGGCTTCAATGCTTATTGGATCGTGATGTTTGCATCGGACCCTTCTACAAGGAACAAGGTTACAGACACATTCCGAAAAGCCTCCAAGTATGGCATGAATATTACAAGAACTTGGGGTTTTAACGATGATGATTACAAGCCTCTGCAGAATTCTCCTGGTTCTTACAATGAGGACGTGTTCAAGGGACTAGACTTTGTTGTAGCAGAAGCTAAGAAGTACGGAATTCACTTGATTCTGAGTTTGGTGAATAACTTCAAAGATCTCGGAGGAAAAGATAAGTATGTTCAATGGGCAAGGCAACGAGGTCAGAAGCTGGACAATGAAGTTGATTTTTATACAAACTCACTTGTCAAAGAATACTACAAGAATCATGTTAAGGCAGTGCTCACGAGAATCAACACGATTACCGACTAGCACATGAAATTTTTAGGGGAATTTTTTTTCAAAACACCAAATTTTAAAATCGACTTTTCATCAAGACTCAAGATAACACATGACTACTAAGGTGGAGATTGTGGATAAGAGTTCGCAGGCACGTGAAGCTGCTCTGAAGTTAAAATTTCATTTGACTAGGGCTTAACATCATATGCAACAACAAGCAAACAAACACAAGTCTGAGAGGTCTTCCATAGTAGGAGATTTGGTGTATGTTAAATTACAGCCATATAGGCAGAAGACTGTTGTGTACAGATCATGCTTGAAGTTGGCAACCATGTATTTTGGCCCTTACAAGGTGATATAGACGATGGGTCCTGTTGCTTATAAATTGGAATTACCTGTGGGAGCTAAGGTATATCCTATCTTTCATGTTTCTTAGTTAAAAAAGCATGTGGGACGGTACCCACTCAGCTTCAACTTCCTTTGATGGGTGATGATGGTACTAGAGCTAAAGAACCTGTTGTTGTTTTGTATAGAGGAATGGTTAAGAAAAAGGGTCAAGCAGTCAGAGGTTTTGGTACAATGGAGCAACTGTTTGTAGAGGATACAACTTGGGAATCATTGTATCAGCTGCAGCAGCAATATCCAACATTCAATCCTTGAAGACAAGGATTTTCTCGATGAGAGGGTATTTGATACAGATCATATTGGCAGTCCTTGGCCTAGCTCAATACTACACGTTTTGTTAAAACATTTGCGTTTTACTTAGCTTGAATAATTGTTTTAATTCTGTTATTTTAGCTTGTAAAGGAATGATGAGTTATCATTCTGTTAAAAGGTAGTGGCTGGCAGAGGCAATCCCAAGAAGTTGGTTAATTCTCTTTTGCAGATTCTCTCTCTCTCTCTCTCCCTCTTTTCTCTCTGGAAATTCTCTATTATGATATTTTGGTAGTTAACAGGGTCTTGGTTTTTTTTTTTTTTTCAAAAGTGAAGAGAGAAAACAACATAACCACAAATAATGTCTTCGTAAAACAATTCCAGGTCATGTGCAATATGAAGGGAAATTGTTAGTTCAGTTGCTTCGTCTTGTTAATTCTGACGATCTTCGACCGTGGAATTTTCCATGCTCGCTCTGACCCTAGCGGAAATAGTTTCTTTCAAACAAGAGGAACCAACTTTGCCATGAATGGAAAGCTTTTTTACTTGAATGGCTTCAATGCTTATTGGATCGTGATGTTTGCATCGGACCCTTCTACAAGGAACAAGGTTACAGACACATTCCGAAAAGCCTCCAAGTATGGCATGAATATTACAAGAACTTGGGGTTTTAACGATGATGATTACAAGCCTCTGCAGAATTCTCCTGGTTCTTACAATGAGGACGTGTTCAAGGGACTAGACTTTGTTGTAGCAGAAGCTAAGAAGTACGGAATTCACTTGATTCTGAGTTTGGTGAATAACTTCAAAGATCTCGGAGGAAAAGATAAGTATGTTCAATGGGCAAGGCAACGAGGTCAGAAGCTGGACAATGAAGTTGATTTTTATACAAACTCACTTGTCAAAGAATACTACAAGAATCATGTTAAGGCAGTGCTCACGAGAATCAACACGATTACCGACTAGCACATAAAAGCAACCCGACCCATATGTTCTTCTTCTTCTTCTACTTTTTTATTTATATTTTATTTTAATTATATTTAATTCATTTGTTTATTTTTTTAATTATATTTAATTTAATTTTATATTTAATTGTTTAATTAATTATTTATTTATTTTATATCATATGATTATTTTATATTTTATATTTTCTATTTCATTTCATTTCATTTTACTTTATTTTTTCCTTTTCCTTTTATTTCTCTTACTTTATTTATTTTATTTATCAATTTATTTTTCATATTCTTTTAGTTAATTATTTAATATACTATTTGATTATTACTTTATTAATTTAATTGCTTGATTTTAACATTGTTATTATTTATATTTTATAATATTATTGTCTATTATTATTATTGTCAATTTACTTAGTTATTTAATATGTTCTATTTATTTGTTCATCTAATTGTTTATTTATCTTTTTATATTGATATGATTATTATATTATTTAAATCTCGAGTATTTATAAAACTTAATTAAAATAAACTAAGACCTTTTCGAAGAAGAAATTCTAGGGGATTGCAAACGGTTGATCCTCTAAGAAATTTTAAGGTGAGAAAAGATTTTTCTAAGTTCCGCCAATAATGGAGAATTTAGGGGATGACTTTCAATATTATTGGTTGAAATTTGTTTTTAGTTCAAGTAGTAAAAATGTGTTATGATAATTGAAATTAGGATTTACAAGCTTCCTTATTATTTCTTAAAATACTTAAACGGAGCCTCTTCATAAGAACGAATGGTTTTCATTGAAGACTCCTGAGGTGAGGCGGATTTTTAGAACTACTCCCGAATGATGGAAAGGATTTTAGAAAATTTCCAATATTTAAAATAAAATAAATAATGACTATTTTAATTAAGACCTTTTAGGGTAATATAAGATTAATTAGGTACCATTTTCTTCGATGGGCATTATGGGGGTCTTAATCCTTCTCCAGACGTAACCGTACTCCCGAACTTAGTTCTGGTAAAGTAGACTAGGACCTATCCTTTTTATGTGCCTTCGTCAAGCTTAGGATTACTAAGGCTAGATTCTTATAGGTGGCTAATCACACCTAGCAAAAAAGATTACTAGCGACTCCATAATTTGCGTCTAGCATACTGAATTCGCATTTGGCACGTTACGACAAAGGCCATGACAAGTGATTATGTGGATCACCATTGGAGGCCAAACACATGGGTGACTCTATTTTGACATTTCTCTTGGTGTTCAAAGAATACATGGGTTTTTAAACTCTAGATTATGATATCTAAGAGTTAAGGTGTAAGCACCCAATTTTTTCCAAGGTCTTTATGAATATTCGAATTAAATCATGTTTGATTGTTAAATTGGTTTCTATCGAGATTATTTAAATCAAACACATTTAATTTAAGTTTTGTGACTAAAATCGATTTTCAAAATTATAAACAATTTTTTTTTTTTACAAAACTGTTTATAGTTCAATATTAGATCCGAATTGTTAATTTGATCTCGAATTATCAAACTTTAATTTTTTAAATCGGGCCACTGATTCTTTTGTTTGATTTTGAATTTTTCATTTGATATTTGAGCCTTGATCGATTTTTGGACCCAATTTATTTTTTTAGGTTTTAAAATGGTTTTTGGACTTTAATTAAGCCTTAATTAAATTTGCTTTTTAGTTGGGTCTTGAAATTCATTTGGGTTGGCCATATTTTCTTTCTTTCTTTCTTTCTTCTCTTCTCTTCTCTTTTGTTTTGTTTTGTTTGTTTATTTATTTTTTATTTCATAATATTCCAAAAAAATCCAAAAAATCAAAAATAAGAACATAAAAAAAATCAAAAATTAAAAAACAAATAAAAAATATGTTGATAATCTTTGAAAAAAAATGAGATGAATTCTCTTTTGGAAAGTTTTGGGGGCCCAAAAACATAAAAGGAAATGATCAGATCTATCTCGGGTCCCATCTTAGAATCTTAGGCTTTTTATTAAAAAAAAAACACACAAAAGGGGAAAAACTAGGATTTTTTTTTAAAAAAAATTGGATTTTGATAAATTTTTCGATCATCGAAAAATCCAAAGTTTGAATCTTTCAGCGGATTTTTGAAAATTTCGATGATCGAAAACTGGGTTTAAATTTGTTTTCTTGGTTTGATGGTTTTTTCGACACCGAAAAATTCAAGATATGAGTTTTCCGATAAAAATATGAAGATTCTAGCATCGAAATCTGGGTTTTGGGGAAATTTCGACAGCCGAAAATCCTTTTTAGAGAGAGAAAACTAATGTTTTAGAGAGAGAAATATTTTGAAAAAATGAAAAAAATTGGAAATTAAAGTGGCGTGGTTCGGGTCAGGAAGATCCACGCGTATACCTGCGCGCGACACGACTCGAGACCCGGATCCGTGCCTTTTTTATTATTCATGAATTGTTTATTTATTTATTTGTTTTGTTTTGTTATTTATTTATTCTGATTTATTTCTTTACTTTGCTGTTAAAATAAATAAAAGGAAAGGATCAGATCTGTCTCGGGTCCCGACTTAAAAACATAGATTTTTAAATAAATAAAAAAAAACACAAAAATGGGTAATCTAGGATTTTTTAAATTTTGTTTTTTTGGATTTGATGAATTTTATTGTCACTTTAAAATTCAAAGTTTGATTTTTTAGCGAATTTTTGAAGATTTCAATGATCGAAAACTGGGTTTAATTTTTTTTCTAGGTTTGATGGTTTTTTCAACGTCAAAAAAGTCAAGATATGAATTTTTCGATGAATAAATGAAGATTCCAACATCAGAATCTGGGTTTTGGGAAAATTTTTGCATTCGAATATTCCTTTTAGAGAGAGGGAGAGAAAACTAAAGTTTTATAGAGAGAGATTTTGAAATAATGAAAAACAAATATTGAAAATTAAAGTGTTGCGGTTCGAGTTGAGACGATCCATGCAGTTATTTGCGCGCGACCCTGCTAAGACTATTACTGTGCTTGTTTTTATTATTTTATTTTACTTATTGATTTTTTATTCATGTGTAGACACCTAATTTTGTTTGAGCCCCCTAAACCAGGCAGATTCTCCTTTTCAACTTCCCGGAATGCCAAGAGACTTCCACCATTCCGTAGATGGGTCCCCAAGACTTTGTTTCGAAAGTCAACACAAAAAAGTCAACTCGAAAAAAGTCAATCCCAAAAAAGTCAACCTCAAAAAGTCAACCACTAAAAAAATTCAACTATTAGTCAAAATCAAGACTCCAAGCTGAATTGAACAATGACAAAAGAATTTTGATAATTCGAGGTCTACAACGAAAGATATAAAGCTCGGAAGGTGGTTTGCGGAAATTGAGTGTAGGGGGATACCTAATCCGGCAAATTTGGGGAAAACTGCAGAGATGGCCCAATTCGTTGAAATTGAAGCCCCCAATTGATAAAGAATGAAGAAAAAACAGCCCAAGGCCCAGCTTGAAGTGGATCCCAAGGAAGAGCCGGTTAGAGCAAAAACGAAAAAACGAGAAAATTCTCGAGTTTCAAAAGGGAAAACTAAATCGGAGGGGAATTTGATTGAAAAAATTGGGCGTTTTTGGACTAGCTCAAATTCAGTATATGAAAAAGGAAGTAGAAAAAGAAAATCCAAAAATCGAACCCGTTTTGAGTAAAACTGAGGTTTCGGAGGTTAAAGGGCAATATTAGAAAATTCCAAAGAAAATTTTGGGAAAATTGGCAAATGAGCTCGAAAAAATATAAAAACTTCCAGATCTGAGTTTTATATTTTTTGGAAGAGATTGGAAAAATAAAATCCAGAATCGGAGTTTAAATGAAAAAGGGCAAAGTTTGGGTGCACTAACCCGAAATTCCAAGAGAAAATTCCAGGAAAAATAGGAAACGAGCTCGAAAAAATATGAAAACTTCCAAATCTCAATTTTATATATTATGGAAGGTATTGGAGAAAGAAAATCCGGAATTGAAGCTCAAATGAAAAATGACAAAGTTTGGGTGCACTAACCCGAAATTCCAAGAGAAAATTCCAGAGAAAATAGGAAATGAGCTCAAAAAAATATGAAAACTTCTAGATCTCAATTTTATATTTTGTGGAAGGTATTGGAGAAATAAAATCCAGAATCGGAGCTCAAATGAAAAATGACAAAGTCCGGGTGCACTAACCTGATATTCCAAGAGAAAATTCTGGGAAAAATAGGAAACGAGCTCGAAAAATTATGAAAACTTTCATATTTGAGTTTTATATTTTTTTGAATAGATTAGTGAAGAAAAATCCGGAATTGGAGCTCAAATGAAAAAGGATAAATTTGGGAGGCACTAAACCGAAATTTTAGAGAAAAATTCGAAAAAAATAGAGAATGAGCTCGAAAAAATGTGAAAACCTCCAGAACCAAGTTTTATATCGGATAGGATGAGTTGGAAAAGGCAAATCCAAAATTAGGGTCCATTTGCAATTAAATAAAGTTTGGGGGCGAAAATATAATTTTACCAAAGAAATCGAAAAGGGCCAATTTGCAAATAAAAAAAGATGAATGGCCTGGAAATTTCCAAGCCATTTTCTGCCATTAACTGATTTAAAGAGGGAGTGTGATCATTATGGATCAAATGGCCAAGGATGGATTGCAAAACGTTAGTTTTGTTGTCTTGAAAGTGTCATTGTCCATCCAATGGCCTAGGTGCATTGTTAAAAGATGAGTACATCCTTCAACGGCCAAGATCAAATTACAAGATGTCATTTTTATTCTCATGAAAATATCTTTGATCCAATGGCTTAGATTGTTGGAGAAAAGATGAGCACATCTCATCCAATGGTGGAGGAGAATGGGAAACATGTCTTAGTAAAAAAAATCAAAGCACACACACTCACTACTATTAGGGGCAGTAGGCCATGAGAAAAAATAAGGAGGGGAGTTAATTTTTTTTCCAATGCATTTTTCATTCTATAGAAAAAAGGAAGGAGAGAAAAAAAAAGAGAAGAAAAAAAAAACTTTGATTTGGAAGGCTAAAGCTAGGTAGCTACCTCTTCCTTTCTTCTTCTTTATTGTTTTTCTTTGATGTGTGATTCTTTTTATTATCCTTTTATTCATGTGATTTGCAAACTTTTGATGAATAAAAAGATTTTCAAAAATAAATTTTAAAGGTTTCTATCCTTTATTTTTTTCATTCCTCTTCAAATAACAAAGTTTGCAATTTTTTTTTTATATTCTTTTTACATGTTTCATGCTTGGCCGAATGGTGTGGGATGGCTTTGTGCTTGTTCTTGCTTGATATTTCTTATTTGCTTGGTTGTGTTCATGCTTTTGACTCATGCTTGATCTCGTCATATGTTTGGTTGGCTGAAATCATGCATTTCATGACATTTCAACTAAGATTTTGGCTAAGATCAATGATCTCAAGCCAAAAATCCCTTGTCTCTACTAGTTGAGAGATTAATCGTTTAAATTGGGAATTCTGACTTTGGGATTTTTTAAACTACTGATCCATGGTCAAAATAAATTGATTTTTTTACCATATACAATAGTCATTTAGAGGATGGCATGGTATTTTTCTCTTGGTTTTAGATTTCTTTTATCATGGTTGAAAAAATGGATTTTGACAAAGGAGTTTTTTTTTTTTTTAACTCACTGTCTTGATTTTGGTAAAATTTGGTCATAGTATCCATGCTCCAAAAATTAATCTGATTTTTTCCCATGGAGGTCGACATGTTCTAGGTCTACCATAATTTTTTCAGACTTTTTTAAAATTTTTTAGAAGGGGAAAAAAAACAAGGTTTTCAAAACTGATAATGAGGGTCAGATTTGTTTTCAAGAAAGTAATAATTTTCTGTTTTGGTTGGGATATTAAAAGGGGGCTGATTTGGGACATTGGTTACTGTCTTAGGTTAATTTCCATGTCTTTTCAGTCATAAAATTTGATTTTATAAATGTCGGTCAAGGGTGGTCAACCCGGGTTTCAAAACTAGAAAAAATAGAGCTTTTAAAGAAGGGTTCGGCCAAGGCCAATTTTTCATACCAAAAGTTTCGATTTTCTTTAAATCCAAGCCTAAAATAGTTCGATTTTGAAAATCCGATTTAAGTATTTTCCTAAGGTAATCGGATACCTTCTTAGGTATACGGATGTCCTTACTTCAAGAAAGAAATACATCCTCATGCATTGCATTTTTTAAAATGTTTTTACTCAATTTGTCATAAAAACGTATTTTTCGGTTTATTAAACATTTGGCGAGAGTTAGTTCTTAAACTTTGCCGAGTTTGCCGAGGAGGTTAAGAAATTATTAAAATGCATGTGTTATGGAATCGAAACGTATGGTTTTCGTTTTACTTGAAACCATGTAAATATCATATGAAAGAATTATTTTTCAAGCTTTGCCGGGTTTGCCGGGAAGCAAAGTAATATTTTTCGACATATGATATATATATGATTCCTCACATGAATAATTCATTTTAAACAATGATGTGTGCATGTGATCATGATGTGATTATGAATATTTTATGATGATGTCATTTTGTTGATTTTGCCATGTCATCCATATGCCATGCCATTCATTCACATGCCATGTTATCAAGTATATGCCATGTCATTCACATGCCATGTCATCCATATACCAAGTCATGCATTCACATGTCACGCCATTTAGAATTTATCATTCATTCATGTGCCATGCCATCCATTCATTTGCCATGTCATTCATATGCCATGTCATTCACATGTCATGTCATTCATTATGCCATATCATCCATTCACATGCCGTGTCATTCATTATGCCATGTCATCAATATGCCATGTCATTCATTTGCATGCTATGTCATCAAGAATTTGCCATGTCATTCATATGCCATATCATTCACATGACGTTCATTCTTATGCCATGTCATTCATATGCCATGGCATTTTGCATGCTATGTCGATTTCATTCACATCACATTCATGCCATGTCATTTGGTTTGCCATGTCGATTTCATTCACATGACATTCATTCTTATGCCATGTCATTCATATGCCATGACATTTTGTTTGCCATGTCGATTTCATTCACATGACATTCATTCTTATGCCATGTCATTTTGCATGCTATGTCGATTTCATTCACATGCCATGTCATTCATGCACATGACATGTAATTCATTATGCCATGTCCTTCACATGCCATATCATTCATTATGCCATGTCATTCATATCCCATGTCATTCATTCGCATGTCGTGTCATTCATTAATTTGCCATGTCATTCACATGCCATGACATTTGCATGGCATGTCATTCATATTCCATGTCACTCACACGCCATGTCATTCATGCACATGCCACGTCATTCATTATGCCATATCATTCATATACATGCCACATCATTCATTATGCCATGTCATTCATACGCCATGTCATTCATTATGCCATGTCTTTCATATGCTATTCATTCGCATGTCATCTAGGATTTACAATGTCATTCATGTACCATGTCATGCATTCACATGTCACGCCATTTAGAATTTATCATTCATTCATGTGCCATGCCATCCATTCACATGCTATGTCACCTAGATTATGCCATGTCATTCATCCATTTGCCATGTCATTCATTCACATATCATGTCATTTCATGTGCCATATTATTTAAATCATGCCATGTCATTATTCAAATTATGCCATGTCATTCATTTCCTTATATTATGTCATTTAATTTTTTGCCATGTCTAGCAAGTCATTGTTTCTTTTACTATGCCATGATAAATACGCACGTTTTTGCATATTCATGGTTATTTTCAATGATTTTTCAAATACACGAAAAACAAATAATATTTTTTTAAGATTATTCTTGAGTTAAAATAATTTATGAATTCTCTGCTAGGTTTGCCGAGTAGGATATCATCAATTATCATTAATAATGGAATATCTTCTTTAAAATGATGATGATTCCGAGAATTTCAAAATCAAGGAAAAATTTCACCGAGTTTGTCGGAAAATGTGAGAAACTTTATGCTAGTAAATTTCGGATCATTTTCAAATAAAATATGAAATTTTTAGGGGAATTTTTTTTCAAAACACCAAATTTTAAAATCGACTTTTCATCAAGACTCAAGATAACACATGACTACTAAGGTACCATTTTATACGGGCATTGTGGGGGTACTAATCCTTTCCCGCACGTAACTGACTCCCGAACCCACACTTTTTTTCTTTGGTTCAAAGCACAGACTACAAAATTGGTTTAAAAAATATTTTAATTAATTTTAAATTGTTTTAGAAAAATCGGTTTTAATAGGTGGTCGATCACACCTAGCCAAAAAAAATTGGTGGCAACTCCATTTCTTTCTTCGAGGTCGTTTTCATACCCTTGACCTTTATTTCAAGAGGAATTTACTGGCCTTTCCTCTTCCTGTTTTTTTCCCCTCACTCGAGCGGGTTCTCCACCCCCGGAGGATCACGTGTCGACAGCTTGGCGACTCTGCTGGGGACTTTAGAGAGTCAGGCCTAGAGTTAGTCACGTGTTATCAAAAGTCTCGGTTTGGTCAATTTTAATTGGTATTTAATTATAATTCCCATTTTTTTGGTATAATACAGAGAATTTTGAAAATAATAATGGAGACACTTAATTTTGTCTGGACCCCTAAATCAAGTATTTTTTTTCTTCCTAATGATGTTTTAGAATGCATAAAAGCTCTTCTCATCCTGCAGGTGTTATTCTAAGACTTTATTTAAGAAAGCGAGAATGAAAAGTCAATATGGAAAAAAGTCAACCCCAAAAAAGTCATCCCCAAAAAGTCAACCCTTATTCAAAATCAAGATTCAAAGTTTAATTGAACAATGGTGAAAGAATTTTGATAATCTAAGGTCTACAATGAGAGATATGGAGTTGGAAAGATGGGTTACGGAGATTCAGTGGAAAGGAAACTCTAATTCGGTAAATTTTGGGGAAAAGTGCTTAAATGATCAAATTGGTCAAAATTGGAGTTTTCGAATGAAAAATAATCAATGACTACGGGTATCGGAAAGGCCATTTGGAAGCAAAACCAGAGGAAGGGTCAATTTGGAAAAAAAACCGGAAATTAGGGTTTATGGTGGATTTTGGCAAAATTGGGGAAAATTGCAAAAATGGCCCGATTCGATAAAATTAAAGCCCTTAATTGATGAAGAGTGAGTAAACAAAGATAGCCCAAGGCTCAGTTTGAAGCAATTTTGAGAAAATAGCCGATTGGAGGAAAAACAGAAAAATGAGGAAATTTTCGTTATTAGAAAAAGAAAAAATCAAGTCGGAGGGGAATTTGATCGTAAAAATTGGGCATTTTTGGACCAACTCAAATTCAATATGTAACAAAAGCCTGGAAAAAGAAAATCTAGAAATCGGACTTGTTTTGAGTAAAACCGAGGCTTCGGAGGTAAAAGGGTAAATTTGGAAAATTCGAGAAAAATAGCAAATGAGCTCATATAATTACCAAAACTTCCAGATCTCAATATTATGTCATTTGGAAGAGATTGGCGAAGAAAAATCTAGAAACGGAGCTTATTCGCAAAATGGAAAATTTCGGGCCCACTAAGTTGAAATTCCAGAAGATAAATCCCGAAAAAAATAGCAAATGAGCTCAGAAAATTATGAAAACTTCCAGATATCAATTTTAAATAATTTGAAAGAGATTGAAGAAGAAAAATCCAGAACCGGAGCTCGTTCGCAAAATGGAAAATTTTAGGCTCACTAAGCTGAAATTCCAGAAGATAAATCCGAAAAAATAGCAAATGAGCTCGAAAATTTATGAAAACTTCCAGATCTCAATTTAAAATTATTTGGAAGAGATTGGCAAAGAAAAATCCAAAATCGGAGCTTGTTTGCAAAATGTTAAAAGTTCGGATGCACTAAGGGCAATTTTGGAAGATAAATCCGGGAAAAATAGCAAATGGGCTCAAAAAATAATGAAACCTTCTAGAACTCAATTTTATATTATTTAAGAAGTATTGAAAAAAAAGAAAATCCGGATTCGGAGTCCGTTTGATATTTAATCAAGTTTGGAGGGCAAAAGTGCAATTTTACCGAAGAAACCGAAGAGGACCTTCTTTGGAATTTAAAAAATAGAGAGTGGGTTGGAAGTTGAAGAGCCATTCAGCCAAGCCCATGAGGAGAATGATTTTTGCTGAGTTCTTGCATCCAAAGGCCAAAAGTGGATAATAAGGTAGTTATTTTTTTGATCAAGCCTTTGTAATTGTGCCACATGGTCCAATGCATGACGAGGAAGGATGTCAACATGATTGCTACATATTTTTGAACAGTTGTATTACTTAGAGGCTGATCACTTAATCTAAGGGTGGTAATTTCACATTTTAAGCATCTTGGATTAGTGGCCTTTGGATCAAATTGGCTAGGAAAAAAATGACAACATCCTACACCATCTAGAAGGACCATTCGGCTGCCTTGAAGAAAAAGGGGGTTTTCATTCTCATTTGGTTCTTGGCTGATCATAGAGAGGGAAGTAGCTATTCTTGAGAAGAAAGAGAGGAAAAAGAAAGGAAAAAAAAGAAAAGAGAAAGAAAAAGAAAAAGAAAAAGAAAAAATAAGGGCTTTCTTACTACTCTTTGATTTGGAAAGCTAAAGCAAGGTAGCTATTTTCTTTCTTGCTCTCCTCCATACTTTGTTCATATGATTTAGTTATTTTCATTGTTATTTTATCTTCTTTCATGAAATAAAATTATTTTTCAAAACAAGTTCTTAAAGCTCATATCTTATGCTTTCATGAAAAAATCAAAGAAAAAACAATTTTTTTAAACAATTTTTTTATGTTGGCTGAACCCCCCTTTTTTGTGCATGTGTTGTGTTTGATTTATTTTCCATGTTGGTTATGATATTCTAGCTTGTTTTGATGTTCTAGCTTTTTAAAATAACTAAGATATGGAGCTTATTTTTAACCTTCTTTACTTACCTACTATTATTTTGCTGATTTTAACATTTTATTTTCATGTCTACTCACTTTGTTTGCCATTTTTAATTTTCTATTTTCACCATGTTGAGTTGTTCATGCTTTTTGTTAATACCATACCATGTGTTTGTGTTTTTGTCTAGCTATGTTCATACATTTGCATCATGTTTGTTTGGTCTAACATGTTTACTTGTAAGTCTTGTATATACTATGCCATGTGTTTGTGTTATTGCCATGCTAGGATTTCACCATCTTGATTAGTAACCATTCGGCTACCCTATGTTTGTTGCCTTATGTGTACATTTTCATCTTGTTTAGTTGACATGCTTGCATTTCTATGCCATGATATTGTGTATTTGATTTACTAGGCCATGTGTTTGTGTTATTTCCATGCTCATTAGGTATAGGTCACATTTGCATTGCCATGCATTTCATGCATATTAGGTCTAGGTTGCATTTATTGCCATGCAATTTCATGTTAGGCATTAGGTCATCTTTTATGTCATGCATTTTCTATGTCATTTAGGCCTTAGATCATGCATTTCATGCACTTAACTTGCTGTTTGTTCATGCATTTCATATCATACCACTTATTTTTTACTTAAGCCAATCAATGGCTCAAAGTCAAGCTCACATGAGCATGCTTGTGGAAAATTAAGAAATTGTCAAGTTGGATTTTCTACCTTTGTGATTTTTTTTCATTAGGCAATCCTTGTCCAAATTTTTAGAAATTTTTGCTACTGTTTATAGGTCTTTAAAAGAGTCTCCAATATTTTTATTCTGATTTTTGAATGATTTAATCACAGGCTTAAAAATGTTTTTTGGCTAAACAGTTTTTCACCCAGTGTTCTGACTTTCGTGATTTTTCTGGTAGGTCACCCTTAGTCTAAAACTTAAGACAATTTTTACCCATAGAGTTCATCATGTTCTGAGTCTCCCTTAATGTTTTCAGATTTGTTTGAAAATTTAAAAATAGGTAAAAAAAAATCACGTTTTAAAACTAGTCAATAAAGTCAGATTTGATTTCAAGGGAAAAATAATTTTCTGTTTTGGCTAAGGCATTAAGAGTGGGCTGATTTAGAACCTTAGCTACTGTCCTAGGTTGATTTCTAAGTCATTTTAATCCTAAAAAAATGATTTTATAAAGCTCGGGTCAAGGATGGTCAAGTCCGGGTTTTCAAAGTTAGGAAAATAGAGCTTTATAAAGAGGGTTTCGGCCATGGTGTTATTTTTCATCCAAAATTTTCAAAATTATTTTTAAACCAATCACAAAGTGTTTTTGATTTTAGAAAATTTAATTTGATGCCTTTTCGTAAGGTTCGGATATATTTTTAGATATACAAATATCCTTATTTAAAGGAAAAAATACACTTTCATGCATTGCATTTTCCATGTTCATGCATATTATAATATATGATTTGTGCTATGAATTTTTATATGAGAATGATAATGTTATTGTTTTGATTTATATTTTATGGTGTTATATTGTTTGTTATGTGGATGTGAATATTCTATGTTATCTTATGCTTTTTGCTTAGTCATTTATTTTTGTCACATCATTTAGGATTTATTATGTTCATCCATTATTTTTATTATTCACACGTACATTTCATGATAATATTATTTTTATGTTTCATATCATTTCTTGTCACTTAGGTTATATCATGTCATTTAGAATATATTATGTCATTTAGATTATATTATGTCATTTAGAATATACTATGTCATTTAGATTATATTATATATTATAGATTTTACTATGTCATCTTATATTATGTCATACATGTTCATATTTATATTTTTTTGAAAAGATAATGATTTCAAAAATAAATTAAAGTTATTCCCGAGTTAAAATAATTTATATGTTCTCTTCCGGGTTGCTGGGGAGGATATCATCAATTATCATTAATAACGGAATATCCTTTTTTCCAAAACGAGAATGATTCGGAAAATTTTCTAAATAAATAAAAGTTTCTATATTTTTGTCGCGCTTGTTGGGGAATATAGGAAAATTTTGAATTAATAAGTTTGAGATCATTTTCAATAAAAAAATGGAATTATTTTTCTTTAAATTGGGAATTATTTTTTTAAATGCCAAATCTAAAACCAACTTTTCACCGAGACTTGGGATAACACACTATTAATAAGATACCGTTTTATATGGGCGTTGTGGAGGTGCTAATCCTTCCCCGCACGTAACCGAGTCCCGAACCCGTTTCTTTGATTTCTCTGGTTTAAAAATACAGACTTGAAATTGGTTTTAAAAATGTTTTACAAAATCGGTTTTAATAGGTGGCGGATCACACCTAGTCAAAAAAGATTGGGGGCGACTCCATATCTTTTTTCGAGGTTGTTTTCAAACCTTTATTTTATTTTGAGAGGAATTAAGAAATATTTTCCTCAATTTTCCCTCAATGTCACGCTTAACGAGTAAAAATCTCGCGATGAGACTTTTTATTTTTTAGGTTGCGACATCTTGGGGACTCCACTTGGGATATTTAGAGAGTCAGGCGTAAAATTAGTCGTGTGTTATCAAAGTCTCTTTTTTTTTTGGTTTTTATTCGGTATTTAATTTTAATTCCCATATTTTTTTTTAAATAAGGAGAATTTTGAAAATAATAAAATGTTTTTAAATATATTCATATTCATTCAGCTGCATTTTATTATTGTTTTCTAGTTATTTAAATTTCATTCTTGTTGGTTAATGCGTTACACTATTCTTGATATTTATTCAATAAATTGTCGGGGTATCTAGGATAGAGGTTGTAGAATAGATGGTGAAAGGTTTGTTTGTTCCTCCTCACACACGACACTTACATTTTGCATAACATGAGCTCTATGTCCGAGTTTTGTCCCTTTAAGTGGAAGTAAAGTACCTACGCTTCGTGTGGCAATAGCCTCTGCATAAGCTAGCGAAACACTTTCGGAGTATCAGACTACCTACGCCTCGTGTGGCTATAGCCTCTACATAAGCGGGGGAAATAAACTCTAACGAATTAAACCCGCTTTTATCAGGATGCCTTAATTTCCTTCACCGGAGATAGTTAGGAACAATTCGGGGCCTTTAGAACCGATTCACCTCCATATAGTGAACCTAGGCGAAGCCATGCCGGATTTTCGTTAGATGCACCGAAGCTAGGAACACATGGAGGAATGCTTCCGATCTTTTGCTATTTATTTCTACATTCTGAATAAGCATTATAGGTCAGGAAATGATGAACGTACATCGCCTGTAATAAGCTTAATACCCCACCCCAAAAGGCACTGTGATGCCTAAACAAGTTGATATTATTGGGGGCATTCATTAATTTTCTTACTTTGCATTGATTATTCCACTCTTTTAGTGCTTTACTATTTTTTCTATGTAATAATGCTGGAAAGTAGTATCTTTGGGTTTTTATAAAAAAAAAAAAATTCTTTATAGGAATTTGAAAAAAGAGAAAAAATGATAAAAAATATATTTCCTCTTTGGAATGTTGAAAAATGAGAATAAAAATGAAAAGAAAATGATGAAAAAGTTCTTTTGTAGTGGAATAATGATGTGAAAATAATAAAAATCTCCTTTTAGTTTTAGACTTTTGAGAAAATGAGAAAATAAAAAATAGTTGTCAAGAAAATTCAAGAAAAATAGAAAGAAGAAAAAAAAAAGTGATGTTAGAATCTTTTTTTTCCTTGATCTTTTCATTTGCATTTTAGCATAACATGCAAGCAGTTCTAAATATGAAAATTCATTTCCTCAAACATCTTCGCATCTTGTACATCTCATGCATCAATCATCATCACATTCATACATATGTGAATAGAGCATGTCCATTTATTTGCATTTTTGATCTCATGATAATAATGTCATTTTCATTTGCATGAAAGGGGTTCGAGATACGAGGAATGAATCGGAGGAACGATTAGGTGTTTTGGAAAGCAATCGAGAGGAATTTGGACATGAAATCCGGGAGGTGAAAGAACAACTTGTCAAATTGATGAAAATGGTTGAGGATATGGGTAAGGGTAGGAAAGAATTTTCTCAGGGTTCTACATCACTTTTGGATGAAACAAAACCATCAGGTCCAGAACATACAATCCTTGATGGATCCTGTGCTTGCAACCCTGATGAAATTGTGGACAAAATCATGAAAATGATAAAACCAGAGAGCCTGATACCAAAGATAGAAACCTCAGATCCCAAACAGTCCCTACAATTTGTCCTAGGTTTAAATCAGTATCCTCACTCTACTATGGTCTAATCGTCCACTGGGATGATCACTACGGTATCCCCGGGTCCCACTCCATCACCACCAATTGGCAGTTCATATTTTTTCCCTCATCAATCACCTTATCCAGCATTCGGGATAAGAACCTCGAACTATGCACATCCTCCAAGGGTCCCGTGTCCAAATCCATACCCTTGCCTTGTTATTCCGCCATCTCCCTATGTAAGCACTCCGATTCGAACCTTAGTGCCACCGTCAAGTGCCCCAACTCCTAGGCCATGTGAGACTAAGAAACAACCCAAGGACAAGACCCAAAGGCATTTCGATCCCATTCCAATAAGTTACCAAGAGCTTTTTCCTATGTTGATCCGAAGTCACTTGGTTGCTTATGTGCCGTTGAAACCCCTATCACCACCATATCCTAAGTGGTATAACCCGAATGCAAGATGTGATTATCACTGTGGAACTGTTTTGCATAGCATTGAGCACTGCATTGCACTCAAGAACAAAGTACAATCTCTTATAGATGCCAAGTGGTTGGATCCAACGACACTGATTGATAGAGGACTTGGAAAGGGTAATTAGGATTGGGAAATTTACGGCAATGAGGTAGAAGGACTTCGGTCTAATATGATGTAGTAGGATTTCGCTTTTTTAGTAGCCATCTCTTATAGCCTTAGGATGCTAGGAAAAATAAAGTGCTTGTAAAGACAGTTCTAATCACAGCTCAGATTTTGTAAACATGGTTTATACCTTGTGAACATTGATATGGGAATGAATTAGTTATGTTTCAAATTTATGAGATGTTGATGATGAAGTTCCTCTGATTCTTATTTCCTCCATGATATCTTCCCCTTTGCATTTTGCATACGATCAATTATTTGTCATACCATACATTTCATTCATACATACATCTTGGTGGCATCAGGTTGCGTTCGTGACACACATAGTTAGCATGATTTCTCTGTATATGTTCATGAGTTATTTTTTCTATTCTTTACATGGATCATATTGATATCATGTTGCATTCATAGTATATAGGGTTATTCATTGGAAAATGCATCTGGAACATACATAGTCATTCATTGCATATATCCATGCATTGATTTGTTTATTCTTGGCTTGTATCCTGGTGGCATCATGATTGCATTTATTACATACATGGTTAGCATGTTTTCACTGTATATATCCATACATCACATTGTTTATGCTTCACGGGCATCGAATTGCATTCATGGTTCATTCATCATGACACGCATTTGGAGGGATAAAACAAAAACTGGCTTGGCTTTAAGAGTCTTTGAAAGAATTTCCATTTCAAATAAGAAGTATAAGAAGTACTGAGTACCTTTTATAATACATGTTAGAGCTATAGAGAATGAACAAGCTGCCCGAATGGAAAGATTGGAAAGGGCACAAGAAGAATCGCGAGAACAGTTGGCAAAATTTGAAGCAAAATCTAGAGATCAGATGACTAAATTGATGAAGCTGGTATCTGCCGCAGTCATAGGAAAAGGATACACTAAAAAGTTGGCCGCCGGAGAAGGGTTAGAGGCACAAAAGGGTCAGATTGAGGTCATGATGTTGGATGGCCAGAATACAGTTAATCCCAGCAACATCCTGAACTTAGATGATCCAGCTGAATAGGAAAAGTTGAAAATGGTTGAATCAAATGGGGCTGAGTCGGCAAATTCCCAAAGAAAGTATCAGCTATTGGAAGAAAAGATTCGAGCTGTTGAAGGTGGAGATGAAGTAAGTGTAGGAGAGTTTCTTTTGATCCCTGATCTAGTCATCCCGCCAAAATTCAAGGTTTCAGAATTCGAAAAGTATGATGGACTTAAAAACCCCAAAACACACTTGTCTGCATATTGTAATAGGATGGTGGGGCACGCGTATGATGAGAAATTGCTTATTCATGTTTTTCAATACAGCCTGACAGGAGGAGCATCTAATTGGTATTATCAGTCAAAAAAAGGTCAAGTGCATACATGGAGAGACTTAGCTCAGGCATTCCTGAAACAATACAAGCACATGTTGGAAATGGCTCCAAAAGATTAACACTCCAGAACAAGAAAAAGAAGTTCAATGAGAACTACAAAGAATATGCTCATAGATGGAAAGATGTATCCTTGCAAGTCCAACCACCTCTTACTGATAGAGAAATGAATGCTTTGTTTGTGGATACCCTCCCACATACATATTATGACAAGTTGATCGGCAATGTCTTTTCAGAATTTGCAGATATATCGTTTGCAGTGGGTAGGAATTAGGATGGGATAAAAAAGGGGAAAATTGTGGGTACTAATGCCGGAATGTTTTTCGAAAAAAAAAACAATGTTGCCAAGGGGCACGTTCAAGTCATAAATGTTGAAGGCAGAAATAAAAGAGGGTTCAGTGCAATGCAAGATGACCCTTTTGGTGGGTATTTACATCCCCGATCCTATGTCGACCATTGGATTCAACACGGTCATCATCATGCTTCAAGGCCTTTCACATCACCTCAGAATTTCTTCATGCCAAATGATCCGGAGTTTAGTTTAGTCTGTTCTCAGAGTAGTAAGAGAAAGAAGGCAAAGGTGTACCATTCAATTCGGATGACCTACACAGAACTTCTTCCATTGCTTGTCCAAAGACAAATGATCTCTGTTGTACTTGCAAAGCCCAGGAAATATTCTTACCTGAAATGGTATGATCCTAATGCCACATGCGAGTATCATAGTGGGGTTAAAGGACATTCCATGAAGAACTGCACTACATTCAAGGAAAAAGTTCAGGCTGTAATTGATGTAAACCCGACAAAGTTCAAAGAGCTCATGGATGCTTATCAAGGACGACGGGGCTAAGGATTATTTGTTCTCAGGGTAGCATGCTAATCAAGCGCAATCCTTAACCTTGTTTTAAGTTTTGTACTTACTTTCAATTTATTTGAAATGAATGAACTTTAAATTCCAAGCATCATATATCATATCTCATTTGAAGTTTTGAATATTCTTATTAAGTCTTCTTTATATGATTTGTGAAAAAAAAGGTTGAGAATAAAAGTCCATACAGATGATTTTTCGTTTTGAAAATAAAAGGATATTTCTTTGAATAGTGAAATGAGTTTCGAAAGAATGGGTGATCATCATGGGGGATGGATTCCTAGGAAAAAGTTTGTCTCTACATGTACATATATCATAGTCCAGTTGAATAAATAACACTCAAAAGTCACAAAGAATAACCTTTATTGAGGCCATGAGTAATGAAAATTTGAAAATTTCTTTCGTGGATTTCTTGAAAGTCAAGCAAACATGACAATCTTCCAAAAGATCTAGATTAGGTAGTTTGATACGTGTTAAAGTTATGCCATGTTACAAATCATAGCAAAAATTCAAAGATTCAAAACCTTCGAATCCCTTTGAAAGAATCCAAACGCCAAATCTCTAGGCCTTTTTCCAGACATTGATTTATGAGCACATGAACCAAAGGATGAACCAGAACACCTTTCTTTTTCTCTCCCCATGTGTTGGAAACACCTTGAAGAAATTGAAAACCAAACAAGTTCATTTAGCAAGAAGCTCAAAGATAAAATCTGAGATGTTCCTTCACAGCAGGATTCTCGTAGACCAAAAGACTTTCGCTTCAATGGAAAATCAAAATAAGACTTTATTTGTGGCTGAAAATGAATCATGCATGAATTTTTTAAGGCATGCAGCAAAAAGAAAAAAAGTAAAAGAAAACAAAAGAAAAAATATTGTGACATCATGAATGTGAGAATTCTAATGATTCCAAATGCAAAATAAAATTCTGATTATCTATTCCCCCTGAGGATTTTTTTTCAAGGAGAATATTCATACTTGATATGAGAAATGGACATCTTTCATATCCCTTTCACAAAGAGAAATTATCCATAGTCACCCCTTTTGAGCTTAAGGAATTCTTTTTCTTTGAACCCTGATTAAGGATCACTATCCACACTGAGGGGCAAATACGAGGAAGGATTTTCTCAAAAATCATGGCGAAATAAGTCCCGATTGGCGAACCAAAAAATAGTAGATTGAGCTCCCAAACAAGTACGGGCTCACTCTGTCAAAATAGAGATACAAGAAAAAGAAGGGAAAAGAAAAAAGAGAAAAGATGGCGAATTGAAAGCCAAGAACGAAGCATACATAAAAAATGTGTGAAAGAGATGGCAAATTGAAAGCCAAGAACAAAGAAAAAAATAAGCAAAACTCAAAAGAAGGAAAGAGAAGTCCATAAGGGACAAATGTTTTAAAAGGAATCCTCCTCAGGAAATGATCCTTGATTTGATTACCCTTAAACACATATTTTGAGCCTACTTATTCTTTCTTTCTTAACCCCAAACCTTGGCCTAAGTCACGTGCTTTAAAAGTCCATTTTGATCAAGTATGGATATTTGACTTAAAGAGTTTTCCTCAGATTTTATCCCATCTCATCGAATTATCATTTTATTGTGGAAAAATTTAGAATTCTCAGATGCATGGTGGAACAATAAAAAAAAGAGA
This sequence comes from Fremontodendron californicum, assembly GCA_030761205.1. Taxonomy (NCBI): domain Eukaryota; kingdom Viridiplantae; phylum Streptophyta; class Magnoliopsida; order Malvales; family Malvaceae; genus Fremontodendron; species Fremontodendron californicum. The sequence goes on along the minus strand of JAULJL010000020.1, from coordinate 18,416,111 downwards.
AAAAATGAAGCTCTAGGGTGAAAACCCAAAAATAGGTAGTCTAGAGCAGAATAAGAAAAAATTCTAATGCCACACATTGATATTGCCGAAGCTATCAGTTTGAGGAATACAAGGAGCATCAAGGAACTCCTAGACATACCAAAAAGATAGCTTTTTCTTTGGAATTAATTTTGAAAGTTAAACCATTTTCCTTCCAAATTGAACCTATTTTGGCTAAGGTTAACACTTATCAAAATGCCATATTTAGAGATTGGAGGATTGATGAGCTTTAATTAAAACTTTTTCCAAAAAAAAATGTTTGGTTTTAAGAAATTCATGTTTTGGGAAAACTTACTCATGAGCTAAGACAAAAGGACATTCACCTTCTCCTCCATGTCAAGATGAAAAGCTTTCCTAGACAAATCTGGACCTTATTGCATCAACCCATTGATCTTGTTGCATTAAACCGTTCAAATCACTCGAAAAAGTGAGGCTGATTTCCTATCTCGCTTAGAAATGTCTCTAATGGTGATCGCCAATTTCTGAAAGACTTCAATGTCACATGTTTTGGAAGAAATAAAATTGACATGACTTAGGAAGAACACACTAAAATTGAGATATGGATATGCTCTAGCAAAAGTTCATTTTGTTTAGGGGCATGAAATTTTGACATGACTCTGTGTTTTGGTTTTGACCAGATAACTGAAAAGAAAGAATTTGCTGGGGCAAGGAGAAATTAGGATTACGAAACCATGCGATTTCTTCCAACAAGATGAATTGGAAAATATAGACAAGGGGCAAGAATCACTCCCCCCAACAGGAAATCTCACCAGGACACGAGGAAAAAGGAGATGATCAACCCACTTAACATTCTCTTAATGTGAAATGGTGTCATAAGCATTCAAGCATCATATAATGAACATGTGAATCTGCATTTTTGCAAGTTACATTGGTTTTTGCATCCATACAGATCATTACATTTGTCAAGCATTGAAAATACACAAAGGAAAAGAAGATAGGTTTCTTAAAAGGGGAAGGGCCTTCTTTAGATTTAGAGGAAAGAATCTGTTGAAGAAAAGAAGAAAAACAAAAGTTTGTCTAAAAAGAAAAGATGTGAGTATTGAGATATTTTGGGACGATAAAGTCAAGAAAGTATTGAAAAAATCCCAAGATGATGAAAATTTTTGAAAAATGAAAATGATTTTTAGATGAGATATTTTTAAAATTGAGGAGTCTCGAAAGAGGAGTTTCTCAAAAGAAAGATGTGATTAAAGCCCAATGTAAGCTGGCATAAAAATGAGTAAGCCCAGTAAAGTTGGCATTTTAAATTTGGTTAAGCCCAATGTAAGATAGCATAAAAATAAGTAAGCCCAGTGAAGTTGGCATGTTAGATGTGATAAAGCCCAATGTAAGCTGGCACAAAAATGATTAAGCCTAGTAAAGTTGGCATTTTAGATGTGATTAAGCCCAATATAGTTGGCAGTTATGATTTAAGCCCAGTGAAGTTGACATGTTAGATTTGATTAAGCCTAATATAGCTGGCAGTTATGATTAAGCCAGTAAGGTTGGCATTTTAGATGTGATTTAGCCCAATAAAGCTGACACAAAAGGATTTAAGCCCAGTGAAGTTGGCACGTTAGATGTGATCAAGCCCAATGTAAGCTGGCACAAAAGGATTTAAGCCCAGTGAAGTTGGCCCATTAGATGTGATTTAGCCCAATAAAGCTGGAACAAAAGGAAGTAAGCCCGGTGAAGTTGGCACGTTAGATGTGATTTAGCCCAATGTAAGCTGGCAGTTATGGTTTAAGCCCAGTGAAGTTGGCACGTTAGATATGATTAAGCCCAATATAATTGGCAGTTATGATTTAAGCCCAGTGAAGTTGGCATGTTAGATGTGATTAAGCCCAATATAGCTGGCAGTTACGATTAAGCCCAGTAAAGTTGGCATTTTAGATGTGATTAATTCCAATGTAAGCTGGCACAAAAATGATTAAGCCCAATAAAGTTGGCATTTTAATTGTGATTAAGCCCAATATAGCTGGCAGTTATGATTTAAGCCGAGTGAGGTTGGCACGTTAGATGTGATTCAGCCCAATAAAGCTGGCACAAAAGGATTTAAGCCCAGTGAAGTTGGCACATTAGATGTGATTAAGCCCAATGTAAGCTGGCAGGTATGGTTTAAACCTAGTGAAGTTGGCATGTTAGATGTGATTAAGCCCAATATAGCTGGCACAAAGGGAAATAAGCCCCTTGAAGTTGGCATTTTAGATTTGTTCCGCCTAAGTCATCACTTTGCAAATCGAATTCGTTCTGCTCTACAAATGAGTCGAGCATCGGTATTTTCTTCTCTTGCAAATCGAACTCGTTTCCTTAAGACGGGTCGAGCCTTGATTAGTCAGGGAACTCAATTTAAGGACAAAATCTTCTATTTATAGCATTTTAATCATAAAAAAATGAAAAAATGAAAAAAAAGAAAAGAAAAAAAGAAAAAAAATGGAAAAAATGAAAACCCCTTTTCCTTTCCTTTACATGAGATTTCACTAACTCGACAAAATTGGTGTTTGTTTATCTTTGCCTGATTCTCAGCAATAGCCAAAAAGGGGCAGCTGTAGACACCTATTTTGTCCGGACCCCTAAATCAGGTATTTTTTTCTTCCTAATGATGCTTTAGAATGCAGAAAAGCTCTTCTCATCCTGCAGGTGGTGTTCTGAGACTTTATTTAAGAAAGCGAGCATGAAAAGTCAATCTGGAAAAAAGTCAACCTCAAAAAGTCAACTCTAAAAAGTCAAACACTGAAAAGCAACCCTCATTCAAAATTAAGATTCAAAGTTTAATTGAACAATGGTGAAAGAATTTTGATAATCCGAGGTCTACAACGAGAGATATGGAGTTCGAAAGATGGGTTATGGAGATTTAGTGGAAATGAAACCCTAATTCGATAAATTTGGGAAAAAATGCTTAAACAATCAAATTGGTCAAAATTGGAGTTTTCGAACGAAAGATAATCAATGACTACGGGTATCGGAAAGGCCATTTGGAAGCAAAACCAAAAGAAGGGTCAATTTGGAAGAAAATCAGAAATTAGGATTTTTGGTGGATTTTGGAGAAATTGGAGAAAATTGTAGAAATGGCCTGATTCGGTAAAATTAAAGCCCCAAATTGATGAAAAGTGAGTAAACAAAGATAGCCCAAGGCTTAGTTTGAAGTAATTCCGAGAAAATAACCGATTGGTGGAAAAACGAAAAAGCGAGAAACTTCTTAATATTGGAAAAAGAAAAAATCAAGTCGGCGGGAATTTGATCGTAAAAGTTGGGCGTTTTTGGACCAACTCAAATTCAATATATAAAAAAAGCCTGGAAAAAGAAAATCTGGAAATCGGACTTGTTTTGAGTAAAACCGAGGCTTCAAAGGTAAAAGGGCAAATTTGGAAAATTCAAGAAAAATAGAAAATGAGCTCAGAAAATTACCAAAACTTTCAGATCTCTATCTTATGTCATTTGGAAGAGATTGGCGAAGAAAAATCCAGAATGGGAGCTCGTTCGCAAAATGGAAAATTTCGGGCCCACTAAGTTGAAATTGCAGAAGATAAATCCCCCAAAAAATAATGTAAATGAGCTTAGAAAATTATAAAACTTCCAGATAACAATTTTAAATTATTTGGAAGAGATTGGAGAAGAAAAATCCAGAATCGGATTGCAAAATGGCAAATCTTAGCCCATTAAGTTGAAATTCCAGAAGATAAATCCAAAAAAAGTACAAATGAGCTCGAAAAATTATGAAAACTTTTAGATCACATTTAAAATTATTTGGAAGATATTGGAGAAAAAAATCCAAAATCGGAGCTCGTTTGCAAAATGGTAAAAGTTCGGGTGCACTAAGGGCAATTTTGGAAGATAAATCCGAGAAAAATAGCAAATGGGCTCAAAAAATTATGAAAACTTCCAAAACTCAATTTTATATTTTTTAGGAAGTATTTAAAAAAAGAAGATCAGGATTCGGAGTCCATTTGTTGTTTAATAAAGTTTGAAGGGCTAAAGTGCAATTTTATCGAAGAAATCGAAGAGGGCCTTCTTTGGAATTAATAAAATAGAGAGTGGTCTGGAAGTAGAAGGGCTATTCGGCCAAGCCCATGAGGAGAATGATTTTTGCTGAGTTCTTGCATGCAAAGGCCAAAAGTGGATAGTAAGGTAGTTATTTTTTTTATCAAGCCTTTGTAATTGTGCCACATGATCCAATGCGTGAAGAGGAGGGATGTCAACATGATGGCTACATATTTTTGAACAGCTATATTAGTTAGAGGCTGATCACTTAATCTAAGGGTGGTAATTTCACATTTTAAGCATCTTAGATTAGTGGCCTTTGGATCAAATTGGCTAGGAAAAAATGACAACATCCTACACCATCTAGAAAGACCATTCAGCTACCTTGAAGAGAGGGGGGTTTTCATTTTCATTTGGTTCTTGGCTGATCATAGAGAGGGAAATAGTTATTCTTGAGAAAAAAAAAGAGGAAAAAGAAAGGGAAAAAAGAAAAAAGAAGGGCTTTCTTACCACTCTTTGATTTGGAAAGCTAAAGGAAGGTAGTTATTTTTTTTCATGCTCTCCTCCATGCTTTATTCATATGATTTTGTTATTTTCATTGTTATTTTATCTTCTTTCATGAAATAAAATTATTTTTCAAGACAAGTTCTTAAAGCTCCTATCTTATGCTTTCATGAAAAAATCAAAGAAAAAACAATTTTTTACCTATTTTTTATGTTGGCCGAATCCTTTTTTTTGTGTGCATGTGTTGTTTTTGATTTATTTTCCATGTTGGTTGTGATATTCTAGCTTGTTTTGAAGTTCTAGATTTTGCAAATACCTAAGATATGGAGCTTATTTTTAACCTTCTTTACTTACCTACTATTATTTTGCTGATTTTATCATTTTATTTTCATGTCTGCTTACTTTGTTTGCCATTTTTTATTTTTTGTTTTCACCATGTTAAGTTGTTCATGCTTTTTGTTAATACCATACCATGTGTTTGTGTTTTTTTTCTAGCTATGTTCATGCATTAGCATCATGTTTGTTTGGTCTAACATGTTTCCTTTTAAGTCTTGTATATACTATGCCATTTGTTTGTGTTATTGCCATGCTAGGATTTCACCATCTTGATTAGTAACCATTTGGCTACCCCTATGTTTTCTGCCTTATGTGTGCATTTTCATCTTGTTTAGTTGACATGCTTGCATTTCTATGCCATGATATTGTGTATTTGATTTACTATGCCATGTGTTTGTGTTATTGCCATGCATTTCCATGCTCATTAGGTCTAGGTCACATTTGCATTGCTATGCATTTCATGCATATTAGGTCTAGGTTGCATTTATTGCCATGCAATTTCATGTTAGACATTAGGTCATCTTTTATGTCATGCATTTTCTAGTTTATTTAGGCCTTAGATCATGCCTTTCACGCATTTAACTTGCTGTTTGTTCATGCATTTCATATCATACCACTTGATTTTTGACTTAAGCCAATCCATGGCTCAAAGTCAAGCTCACATAAGCATGCTTGTGGAAATAAAGAAATTGTCAAGTTGGTTTTCTACCTTTGTGATTTTTTTTCATTAGGCAATCCTTGTCCAAATTGTAAGACATTTTTGCTACTCTTTGTAGGTCCTTAAAAGTGTTTCCAATATTTTTATTCTGATTTTTGAATGATTTTATCAAAGGCTTAAAAATAATTTTTCGCTAAATAGTTTTTCACCCAGTGTTCTGACTTTCGTGATTTTTTGGTAGCTCACCCTTAGTCTAAAACTTAAGCTAGTTTTTTCCCATAGATTTCGAATGTTCTGAGTCTCCCATATTTTTTTTCAGAGTTTTTTGAAATTTTAAAAATAGGTAACGTTTTAAAACTGGTCAGTAAAGTCAGATTTGATTTCAAAGGGAAAAATAATTTTATGTATTGGCTAAGGCATTAAGAGAGGGCTGATTTAGAACCTTAGCTACTGTCCTAGGTTGATTTCTAAGTCATTTTTATCCGAAAAAATATTTTTATAAAGCTCTGGTCAAGGGTGGTCAAATCCGGGTTTTCAATGTTAGGAAAATAGAGCTTTTTAATGGGGTTTCGGCCATGGTGTTATTTTTCATCCAAAATTTTCAAAATTATTTTTAAACCAATCACAAAGTGTTTTTATTTTAGAAAATTTAATTTGATGTCTTTTCCTAAGATAGTCGAATATCTTTTTAGATATATGAATATCCTTTTTTAAAGAAAAAAATACACTTTCATGCATTGCATTTTCCATGTTCATGCATATTATAATATATGATTTGTGCTATGAATTTTTATATGATAATGTTATTGTTTTGATTTATATTTTATGGTGTTATATTGTTTGTTATATAGATGTGAATATTCTATGTTATCCTATGCTTTTTGCTTAGTCATTTATTTTTGTCACATCATTTAGGATTTATTATGTTCATGCATTATTTTTATTATTCACATGCACTTTTCATGATAATATTATTTTTATGTTTCATATCATTTCATGTCACTTAGGTTATATCATGTCATTTAGAATATATTATGTCATTTAGATTGTATTATGTCATTTAGAATATACTATATCATTTAGATTATATTATGTCATTTAGAATTATACTATGTCATCTAGATTTTACTATGTCATCTTATATTATGTCATACATGTTCATATTCATATTTTTTTTGAAAAATGTTTTGAAAAGATAATGGTTTTAAATAAAATAAAGTTATTCCCGAGTTAAAATAATTCATGTGTTCTCTTTCGGGTTGCCAGGGAGGATATCATCAATTATCATTAATAACGGAATATCTTTTTTTTTTCAAAACGAGAATGATTCGGAAAATTTTCTAAATAAATAAAAGTTTCTATATTTTGCCACGCTTGTCGGGGAATATAGAAAAATTTTGAATTAATAAATTCTCGATCATTTTCAATAAAAAATTGAATTATTTTTCTTTAAATTGGGAATTATTTTTTTAAATACCAAATCTAAAACCGAATTTCACTGAGACTTGAGATAACACACGATTAATAAGGTATCATTTTATACGGGCGTTGTGGGGGTGCTAATCCTTCCCCGCATGTAACCGAGTCTCGAACCCGTTTCTTTGATTTCTCTGGTTTAAAAATGCAGACTTGAAATTGGTTTTAAAAATGTTTTAATTAATTTCAAAATGTTTTACAAAATCGGTTTTAATAGGTGGCCGATCACACATAGCCAAAAAAGATTGGTGGCGACTCCATGTTTTTTTTCGAGATTGTTTTCAAACCTCATTTTATTTTAAGAGGAATTATGTCGTTTTTTCCTCTATTTTCCCCCAATGTCACGCTTTACGACTAAAAATCTTGCGATGAGACTTGTTATTTTTTAGGTTGCGACAAAAAAAAATTTTCTTTTCCTTTTCATGAGCATACATATTATTATGCATTGTTGGAGTATTTCTTTGATTGACTAATGCTTTCCTTCATTTGATTTAGTTTTTGTTTTTTATTTTTTATGATGCATTGTTGGGGTATTTTTAAAATTATGGGTTGTAAAATAGTAGTGAAAGATTTGTTGTTCCTCCTTACACTCTATGCTTGCATTTGCATAACATGAGCCCTCAACCCGGGTTTCATCCTTTTAGGTGGAGTGAAGTACCTACGCGTCGTGTGGCAATAGCCTCCGCATAATCTAGAGAAACACTTCCGGGGTACAAATTACCTACGCTTCGTGAGGTGTTAACCTCCACATAAGACTGGGAAATGTATTCTAACAAATTGAACCCGTTTTGATCGGGGTGCCTTACTAGTCTTCACCGACGACAGTGAGGAGCCTTTTTAGAACTTAATGCAACCTCATATAGTGAACCTAGGCGAAGCCATGCCGAATTTGCTTTAGAGGTACCGAAGCTAGGAACATATGGAGGAATGCTTCTGATCTTTTGCCATTTATTTCTGCATTCTGAATAAGCATTGTAGATCGGGCAACGATGAATGTACATCGCCCGTAATAATTGTGATAATCCACCCTAAAGGCACCGTGATGCCTATAGAAGTAGATACTGTTGGGGCACATAGTCATTAACTCTTTCACTTTGCATTGATGATTGTACCCTTGTACTTGCTTTTTTTTTTTTTTTTCCACACACATCATTTGCAATAATATCGAAACCTAGTGTTTTTGGGTTATTTTGAAAAAATTTCTTTTTTAGGTGTTCCTGGAAAGAAAAAAAAAAGAGTTTTGCATTCTATGAAAAAAATTTCTCCTTTGAAAAAGAATAAAGAATGATATTAAGATCTTATTTTTCTTGATGTTTTCATTTGCATTCTTTGCATAACATACACATTGTTTAAGCAGTTGTAAATGTGAAAATTTATCTCCTCAAGCATCTTCGTATTTTGTACATTTCATGCATTAATCATCATTACATTCATGCATATAAGAATGGAGCATGTACATTCATAATTGTATTCTTGATCTTATGATAATGATGTCAATTTCATTTGCATGAAAGGGGTTTAAGATATGAGGAATGAATTGGAGGAATGAGTGTATGCTTTGGAGCGCAATCAAGAGGAATTTGGACATGAAATCCGGGAGGTGAAAGGACAACTCGCCAAATTGATAAAGATGTTTGAGGATCTCAGTGAGATTAAGGGTGAACTTTCTCAAGGCTCTTCATCGCCTTCGGATCAACCAAAAGCACCAGGTCCAGATCATACAATCTCTGCTGTTTCTTGCACTTGTCAGTGCCATAAAGGATTGAACCTCGACGAAATGGCGGAAGTGGTCAAATTGGAAAGCCAGATGCCAAAGACAGAAACCTCGGATTCTGTACCACCCCTACAAACTGTCCCAGATCTGAATTAGTACACTCGCTTTACTATTACCCCTTTGTCCATTGGGACGATCGACACGAGGTCTCTGGGTTCCATTTCTTCACCACAAGCTGACTGTAATTCATACTTTTTCCCTCATCAACCATCTCATCAAGCATCCGGGATAACAACTTTGAATTGTGTGCAACCTGTAAGGGTCCCGTGTCCAAATCCATACCTTTTCCATGCTGTTCCGCCACCTCTCCATGCAAATATTCTAGTTCGAGTCTTTGTGCCACCATCAAATGCCCCGACTCCTAGGTCGTGTGTGACCAAGAAGCAGCCCAAGAATAGGACCCAAAGGCATTATGATCCCATTCCAATAAGCTAACAAGAGCTTCTCCCTATATTAGTTTGAGATCACCTGGTTGCCCATGTACCGTTGAAACCCCTGCTACCGCCGTATCCCAAGTGGTATAACCTAAATGCAAGATGTGATTATCACTGTGGAATTGCTAGGCATAACATTAAAGACTGTGAAGCCTTCAAGAGGAAAGTGCAGTCTCTCATAGATGTCAAGTGGTTTGATCCAATGATACTGATTGATAGAGGACTAGGGAAGGCTAATTAGAGATAGGAGATTGATCTTTAATGATATAGTAGGATTTCATATTTTTAGTAGACGGCTCTTATAGCCTTAGGATGCTAGAAAAATAAAGTGCTTGTAAAGACAGTTCTAACCACTGCTCAGATTTTGTAAACATGGATTAGGTCTTGTGAACATTGACATGGGAATGAATTGGTTATGCTCCAAATTTATGAGATGTTGATGATTAAGTTCCTCCGATTCGTATTTCCTATGTGGTATCTTCCCCTTTGCATTTTGCATCCAATCAATTATTTGTCATACCATACATTTCACTGATTTGCTTATTCTTTACATGCATCATGTTGGCATCAGGTTGTATTCATGACATACATAGTCAGCATGATTTCTCTATATATCCATGCATTAATTGGTTTATTTCTTTACATGCATCATATGGGTATCACGTTGCATTTATAACATACATAGTCAGCATGTGTCCACTGTATGTGTCCGTACATCACTTTGTTTATTCTTCACGTGCATCAAATTGCATTCATGGCTCATTCATCATGAAACATATTTGGGGGGATAAAATAGAAATTGACTTGGCTTTAAGAGCTTTGAAAAAGTTTCTCTTTCAAATCAGAGGTATAAGAAGTACTAAGCATCTTTATGACACAAGCCAGAGTTATAGAGAATGAACAAGTTCCCTGAATTGAAAGAATGGAAAGGAACAGGAAGAATTGCGAGAACAGTTGGCAAAATCTCAAGCAGAATCTAGAGATCAGATGACTAAACTGATGGAGCTAGTGTCTGCCTCGATCAAAGGAAAGGGATACACTGAAAACTTGGCCGCCAGAAAATGGTCAAAATAAGGTCATAATGTTAGATGTCCAGTCTTTTCAAAACACAGTTAACCCTGTCAACGTCCTGAACTTAGAAGATCCTGCTGAATAGGCAAAATTCAAAATGATTGCGTTGAATAGGGCTGAGTCAGTATATTCCCAAAGGAAGTATCAGCTGTTAGAGGAAAAGCTCTAGGTCCTAGAAAGCACAGATGTATTTGGGAGTGTAGATGCGAATGAATATTTCTTGGTCCCCAATTTAGTCATTCCCCCTAAATTCAAGGTTTCCAATTTTGAGAAATATGATGGGACAATCGATCCGTCAGCCCACATCACCATGTTTTACTGAAAGATGATGGGCCATATAGATAATGATAAGCTTTTGATACACTGCTTCCAAGATATCCTCAGCAGGTCCGTAATTAGGTGGTATAGTCAGTTGAGTAAGGATCGATTTGTTATTCGGTTGATTTGGCTAATGCATTTTTAAGCCAATACAAGCATGTGACCGATATGGCACTTGACCGTCTCACCTTATAAAATATGGAGAAAAGGGCTACTGAGAGCTTCAAAGAATATGCTTAGTGGTGGATGGACATGGCCGTCCAAGTACAACCGCCTTTGACATAGAAGGAAATCACCGTCCTTTTTGTGAATACATTACGAGCCTCGCACTATGATAGACTCGTTGGCAATGCCACGAAGAATTTTGCGGATGTGGTAATCTCAGGGGAGATGACTGAGAATGCCATCAAGGATGGGAAACTTGAAGGAGAAAGAACATCCAATGACGAGAGAAATGGGGACCCAGAAAGAAAGAAGAAGATTCCAAGCTATGGGAGATTTGGTCCCATATCTCTAATCCCCTCATACCGATCATGCTACCCTACCAAGGTTTCTCCAAGCCTTTATAGACCTACCAAATATCAATCCCTAAGCATCTAATCCTGTACAAATCCCTACAGCTAGGTCTGCTTCCCGAAAACGACCGTGGGACAACCAAGAAAAAATTCCAATCCCAATCCCTCACCTGCTGCCGTTACTAATAAAGAATCAATACCTTACCCATGTGCATTTGAAAACAGTTTTGAATCCATCAGCAAGGAGTTATGACCCTGACAGCAAGTGTGAGTATCACCTGGGGGTAGTTGGGCATTCAACTGAAAAATGTAGACAACTGAAGGAAAGGATTGAAGGTCTTGTCCACAATGACATTTTGACTCCATAGCTTATTGAACAGTGGAAGTCCGCTTTGCCATAAATCAATGTCTTTCAGGGTTTGAGGAGGAGAATTACTACCTTTAAAGGATGTCAGTAGGAGCATTTTGATGCATGTAGTTTCATACCTCATGATGAAAACACTTGTCTCATGTCGATATCCATATGAATTAAATGAATTTTGAATTTTGAATGCTTTTGTGCTTATTGTGTTTTAACAATAATTTTGTGCAAAAACAAGCATTAAGGAAGTTCTAATAATGGACAGTCTCGAGAATATTGATGATCATTGTTAGAAATGACCCAATACCCTTCCCCCTCTTTTTTGGGCTTTCCTATTCCTAAATCCCTTGAACCGAGACCACTTTAAAGGCCTAATGCTTCAAGGAATATGAATGTTTGAACTTCATAAACCATTGTCACTAAAAAAAAATGTAGATCCAAGTCTAGGCTATGAGCAAAGGAACGAAATTTTTGAAAATTTTCCAAGCTCCTTGGAAACTCAAACAAGTGAGACATTCTTTCAAGAATCTAGATTGTGGTAATTTGATGTTTGTCAAGGTCATGCCGAAACCATTCACATCCTTTGAAATAACCACAAAATACCAATTGTCCAAACATTACTTCATGATTGACACCTCGGGGCACAATGACTAAACCATATTATCCCAGGTCCCAGAGAAAATCTGTTTTTTGGCCATATTTTCCTTGTCACTTCAAACAAATCCAAGATTGAAACTCAGCTTTTTCAGTAGAGACATAGACTTGTGATGTTCCTCGTAATGATACAAATTCTCATGATTAATCAAATTGGGGCATCATATGTGGAAATGATGGATACATGGTGGATAAGGGGGAACTAATGCATGAATCATTGGGGCATGCGACAAATATAAAAAAGAAAGAAAAATTATGATATCATGCATATGAGAATTCAGATGATTCCATGTGCAAAATGAAACTTTGATTATCTATTCCCCCTGGGATTACTTTTCAAAGAGAATGTTTATGCTTGATATGAGGAATGGCCATCTTTCATATCCCTTTCACGAAAAGAAATTATCCATAGTCACCCATTTGGAGCCTAAAGAATTCTTTCTTCTTTGAACCCTGATCAAGGATCACCCTCTACACTAGTGGGCAAATGCGAGGAAAGATCTTCTCAAAGATCACAGAGAAATAAGTCCTAACTCGAAGACAGATACAAAGCAAATTGAGCTCCCAAATAAATACGGGCTCATTCTGTCAAAATGAAGATTGCAAAAGAAAAAAGATGGAAAAATGGAAGCCAAGAACAAGGAAAAATGTAAAACACACACAAAAAAAAAGTATGTGAAAAAAATGACGAAATGAAAGCCGAAAACAAAGAAGAAAATAAGCAAAAGTCAAAAGAAGGAAAGAAAAGTCCAAAAGGGACAAATGCTTCAAAGGGAATCCTCCTCAAGAAATGATCCTTGATCTGATTACCCTCAAACACATATTTTGGAACTATTTTATCCTTTCTTTCTGAACCCCGAACCATGGCCTATATTACGTGCTTTAAAAGTCTATTTTGATCAAGCATGAATATTTAACTTGAAGGGTTCCTCTGATTTTATCCCATCCCATCTCATCGAATTATCATTTCACTTTGGAAAAATTTATAATTCTCAAGTGCATGATAGAACAATAAAAAAAAAAAAAAGAAAGAAAAAATGGAAAGAATGAGACTCTAGGGCAAAAACCCAAAAATGGGCGGTCTAGAGTAAAATAGGAATTTTCGATGCCATCTATGTTAGTGCCAATGCCGCATAAGAGAAGATCATCTTAAATAAATCGAGGAACATCTAGGAATTCTTAAGCCTCCCAAATTGCTAGCTCTCATTTGGTAGATCGACTTCAAAAACTAAGACCTTTTTTTCCCTCCAAAATCAACTTTCCAGTTTGAACATCTAGGCCAATCTTGACGCTTGTCAAAACACCATGATTTGGAAACTAAAAGAATATTGAATTTGATTAATTCTCAAGGAATTTGTGTCATACAAAACCTGTTCTATTTGTGAGCCTAGAATGGACATACATTTTTCTTGTTGTGAAGTTTTTTGGATCAACCAAAATCCTGTTGTACCAAACCTTTCAATTCAAGTTGAAAAAACTAAAGTGACATTCAAAATTCCTAACAGTGATCATCAGTCTTCAAGAGTTTGGTACATTACACATTGTGGGGGTTAATATTTTTGGCTCAGAAGTTTTCATTGAATGAGCAAATTGTTTTAAAAATGGGAAAACAAGAAAAAATATTTTTGAAATAACCATTTTTGATGTTGACATGAGACAAGGGTTTTTCTAACCAAAGGTATGGAACTACTAGGGTTGGCCTTGACTTCCAGACATGAGAAGCAGGCATAGAACTCGACAAACAAGCTTCTATTGATAAGAGTTTGAAAACTGTTGAGGCAAGAAGATAGCCGAAGATCGAAAAGGGAATGATCTCTTATGGGGCACGAGTGTTCAGGATACACTTTAATTTGAAAAGGAAAGGCTAAGCCGAAGTCTAGAAAAATGATCGGGGGAATTTGCATCATTCATGAGCACTTACCTCTTTATTTGAGCTTTGCATTTGCACTGTGTCAGCAAGTATTTGCACCATTCATGGGTATTTGCATTTGCACTATTCCATGAGCATCTGTATTTTACCCTTACATTTATATCCTTCATGGATATTTGCATTTGCGTAATCTCAAGCAATTGCATCATTTCTAGGATCATTGCATCTTCATTATTGTGTGGTAACTGCGATTACACCATCCATAAACCACTTACAAGAACACGATTCGTAGGGGCATCTGCATCATTCCATGAAGTAGTTGTGTCAATGTTGATCTTTTCATTTGCATCATTTAGAAACATTTTGCACACTGCTAATCTTTGCATTTGCATCATTCAAAAGCATTTGCACAATGTCAATCTATGCATCTGCATCATTCCATGAAGTAGTTGCATCAATAATGATCATTGCATTTGCATCATTCAGAAGCATTTGCGTAATGTCGATCTATGCATATGCATCAAGAGGCAGTTGCATTAATCCAAGACATTTGCATTTGCACCATGAAGCATTTGCATCTTATTCAATATCCGCATCTGCATCAGGAAGCATTTGCATTTGCAATATGAAGCATGTGCATCTTGTACAATCTCCGTATTTGCATCATGGAGCATTTGCATCAATTAAGGACATTCACAACTGCATCATGAACCATTTGCACTGTCTTTCTAATTCTTCAAGTTAATTTTCAACACAGTTCTCAAAAATCATGGATTAGAGCTTCGAGCACCATTTTAAAAGAAAACATATCTTTTTTAAGACTTTCCACCATATCTTTTAAAGACCTCCGGGCACTATTCTCAAAAGCATGGATAAGACCTCTGAGCGCCATCTACAAAGAAAAGACACTTTTTGAAGACCTACAGGCATATGTTTTAAAAACCTCTGGGCACTATATTCAAAATCATCGATAAGACCTCCGGGCGCCATTTACAAAGAAAAGACATTTTTTGAAGACCTCAGGGCATATGTGATGCACCCAAAAGAGTGTATCTTATTTAACCTTGCACTAAAAAGATCAATTGTAAGTATAGTAGTTAGCAAGGGTCGAGTCCTCAGGGATTGGGTTTTAGTTTATAAGTTAATAGTTTATAACTTACGTTCAAAGAAAACAAGAAAAGAAAAGGGGTTTTTGAAGCCAGATTTAAACTAAAGTAAATAATAAGAATAAGATGCAAGGCGGTATAACCAGCCAATAAAGATATATATACTAAATTAGGCGGTATAACCAGCCAATAAAAATATATATACTAAATTAGGCGGTATAACCAGCCAATAAAAATAAATATAAAAAATAAGCAAACTAAAAGTAAGAAAACAAGTAAGTAAGAAGAATCAAATATGAAAAATATGGTTAAGGTTTCATTCTCCACCACTAGACATCATTAAGAATCAATTTCAGATCTATCAATATCAACCAACTATCAAAGTTAACAACCGTAGATAACAACAAGCTCTGTTACCCCAATCTTTCCTTAGTTTGTCGTTAAATAGAACAAGCTCTCTATTTAATCTCTAACCATTAAACAACCTAGAATAAGCTCTCTAAATTCAATTTAATGGCAGCTTTATGATGAGAAAGATAGGTTGATCTAAGCAACAAACACATAAGCTCGGATTGTTCAACTTAGGTTATGTTCCACTTTGCAATTATTGAAAACTTGACCATAATCATTAATCACAAATTGCCACTTATGAATAGGAAATCAAGACAATTACACGGATCAAGACTCCTAAACTAGCAATAGATAATTATCAAGATCTATCTAGTTGTACACCTAAATAAATCAAGACAACATCATGAACAATTCTTGTAGAAGAACATAAGCAACTTTGATAGAAAATTAATGATAGATAGAATCTGAAAATCAATTATAAAACATGTCTAGGGCTTTGAAATCACCCTTAACCAAATAGAAGTTTAGCCTAGCATAGGCATTATAAACATAAACATAAAATTAAAGAAAATCTAAGAAGAAAATAAAAGAAAGAAAGAAGAAGAGGAAGAATATTAATTATCCAACCTCTTGCTCTCTCTAAAGAAAAAGAAAACTAGAGAAAAGAAAGAAAACTAGAGAAAAGAAAGAAGAAGAAAACTTAGAGAATTTTATTAAAATGGCTAATATCCTACCTATGTACAATATGATCCTCTACAATCATCCAAGGCCCTCTATTTATACACATTTTGGAGGGCTAAATGACAAGAGACAAGCTTTACAAATTTCAAAGGTAGGTATAATAGGTGGGTGCATTTTTCTAACAATTTTCGTCATATTGTATGACCATTTTGATCAGCCAACTTGATGGTCGATTTTGTCAATATTGGAGGCCTGATCTGATCATATGATCTTCTAGAAAAATGTTCCCCTATGAGTTACTGATTCATAGCCGTTGGAATCAGCTCATTTGCTGATGTGGAGAAGAAGATATGGGTAAAATACGAAAACAGGTCAGCACAGACGTCTTTGCACATCAGCCAACTTGATGGTCGATTTCTTCAATATTGGAAGCTTGATCTGATCACATGGTCTTCTAGACAAATGTTCCCCTATCAGTTAGTGATCCATAGCCGTTGGAATCAGCTCATTTTCTGATGTTTATCGGACGATATGGTCAAAATGCGAAAACTGCTCAGGACAGACGTCATTGCACATCAGCCAACTTGATGGTTGATTTCGCTAGGGAAAACGACTCCGTTTCAAGAAGTGTAAAACATGAAAAAGATAGATATGCTTCTTAACTTTGCACGGTTAAAATTTCAGCCTTATTGCTTCAGTGAAACTCCAGATATAGCTGATATGGCAAAAGGTGTCGGAACTGGAACTGAACTGGATTTGCCCTTAATTTTAGTAATCTGAAATCACTCAAAGAAACTTGTGAAAAACACCAAATTACATAAAAATATAAAAGATCATAAACACAATTAGACTAAACAATAATAACTCGTATTTGACACAAAACAATAATAAAACATAACTAAAACTATATAATTATACGAGTTATCACACCCCCACACTTAGATTGTTGCTAGTCCCTAGCAACGACTCAATAAAAATAAAATAAGAAAATCTAATCTAATCCATTTTCGTAGGAAATCACGGTGGCACTTAGCATGTGACACAAGCCTTTAAACCCCTAGGTGTCCCTAGTGGACGAGTTTAGTCTCGTGAGGGTTTACTAGAACGATACCCACAAACATTGAAAAACTAAAATATAAATAAACTACATATACTGAAAATATTTACTCCTATTCCTTTCAATATAAATTAGAGACAATCTTTGAACAAGTCTTATAAACTAATCAATAGCTTAAAGAATTTCACAAAAAATCATGCTTGAATGTAAATTGTTTGAGTTAAGCCAATATTAACATAACATATTTCAATCAAAATAGTGCACATTCAAACTTAATCTCAACTTCTCACATGGGATACTCTCATGATTTTCACTCTTTAAAGTAGTGGTAAAGTGTTTACACTCAATCAATCTCATGAAAATAGTTCTACCATATGCTTGCTTGTCTACCTATTCTCCACTAAAAGATCATGCAACTTCATAAATGAAGAGGTCTTTAATCAAGGTTGTAATGGGGCCAAGAGGTAATAATGTGGTTAAAGAATAAAAAGGAAAAGATATCACAAACATTCCAAAGACTTCATAGAATTTAGAGACAAAATAAAATTTTGCAAATAAAACTTTCTCAATATTCTTTAGAAGTACATAATCACATAGGCTGAATATTTCATGTTGAGCCTTTACTTCATTCTAACCAACTTTCGAACATCTTTTTCTTTTCTTTAACTTGAAGTTCAAGAGATTATTCAAAAATTGTTTTTTTTTTTTCACATGGGAATGTATTTGGCAATATTGCCTCTATTTTTCTCTTGACTTTTGCCTTTCTCCTCCCCCACACTTATCTTTTGTTCTAACCCAAATTTTCAAAAAGTATCCCTTGTTTTTGCAATATGTCTCAAACATTCTAGTCCATCTTTAGAACAAGGGTAAAGATATAAATGTGTTTAGGCTAGGTGTAAGATGTGGTTACCAAATAAATAGCTTATTCACTGTAGGCTCAAATTGGTTCACTAGAGGGATGTTCTCTTGGAACATCAATAAGGGATGGCTGTTTGGCCCTAGTTAAAAAGTCCTAATGCCTCTATCATATTCATGTTGTTACATGCATCAATATAGTCTCAAATGGTTTAAAGCAAGTTCTAGAGAATCATGTAATCATAAGAGCACTCAAGAAAGAAATTAGATTGATTTGTATAATGCATCAATCATTATAGGCTCAAAAACTCACAAGAATGATTATACAAGTCAGATTAAGTCTAAACATGCTTCTTTCTCAATCAACATATCATATTAACATTGGCTCATAAAAATTAGTATCAAGCTTAATTCTCATAAAAATCTTCTCACTAGTAACCAGTTTAGACCTATGCAATTCATATCTCATCATTGTATTAAAAAGGAACTAAAACACACTAAAAATAATAATAATAAAGACTCAAAAAAAATAGTAGACAAAAATAAAAGAAATCCTAAATCATTCCCCCCACACTTAATTCTTACATTGTCCTCAATGTAAGTCTATTAACCCAAATGAAAGAATCATGTGTAAGAGAAAAGAACTAATAACATAAGAATAGAAATAACTAAGACTCAAAACAAAAGAAACTCATGCAACCTAAATAATCCTAAAATACTAAACAAAAATCAACAAGTAAACATAAAAAATAAAAATAAAAACAATAAAAATAAAAATAATAAAAGAAAAAGGAAAAGAAAGAGAAAGAGAAAGCAAATCTGAATATGGAAGGTTGGCAATTTCTTCTTTAATTGGGTTGCCTTCCCAATTAACACTTGAGTTAGTGTTTTGAACCTAACCAACACCCCTTCTTGGCTTTTTAGGCTTGTCAGGCTCATACATGAAATTTTCCAAATTTATGCGTTTAAGAGGAAGCTTTCTTTGCACAACAGTGGATGCATTCTCCATTACAAGTATTATTCCATCATCCTTTGTGGTGCATATCTCATCGAGGAATGGAGCATATTTTGGTACTTGTTGAATGACATCCACAAACAAACTGTTTAAGGTTTCCAGCGTGTCTTGTTCATGTTCATCCTCCTTGAACTTTGCGAATCTACTATAGGAAAAGGTGGAGAAGAAACATTAGTAAAAATTGGAATCTCAAACGTTACCTCAGGTGCCGAAATACTCTTATTTGGATCATTGGTTTCATTATCCTCAAGAATAGAATTCATCTCTAATTTTGTCTCATCCTCATCTTGTTCCTCATTCCTCAAGGTCACAATAGTAGCATTCTCCTTTGGGTTAATCATCGTTTGGGCAGGGAGTTCTTCAGATCTTTGTGCTACCCATACCACCATACTACTAGCCAATAGGCTCATTTGCCTTTCCAAACTCTGGATACTTGCCCTTGTTTCCTGTTGAAATTGCAAAGTATCAGTAACAAGAGAATAGACAAGATCTTCTAAAGAAGTACCTGAGTTTTGAGTCATATGTGGTGGTTGAAAAAGATCTGGTTCTTGGGACCATGATTGATTGAAGCTAGATGGATGAGTGTAATTGGCATAAGGATCTACTTCTTGGTAATTTTTCGAGTAGCCATAATTAGTATGATCCCACCATCCCTCATGGTAAGTGTTTGAGTAATGATCATACTGTTGGTCTTGGAACCCTTGATGGCCTTGACATCCTCCCATGGCAAATTGTTGAACTGGGAAGGTGAGATTGGCTTGTTGATTCTCCATGTTCATGTATGCCACCAACTCTTCAAGTGTTAGATTGCTCAATTCCATCATTTTTTTTTTCTTTTTTTTTTTTTCAAAATTTGATAAGAAAAACCCGTATGTACAAGAAAATAAAACTAATTAGAACTGAAAATAAGAATAAACCAAGTAACAAATAAACTAAAGAAAACAATCCCCGGCAACGGCGCCAAAAATTTGATGCACCCAAAAGAGTGTATCTTATTTAACCTTGCACTAAAAAGATCAATTGTAAGTATAGTAGTTAGCAAGGGTCGAGTCCTCAGGGATTGGGTTTTAGTTTATAAGTTAATAGTTTATAACTTACGTTCAAAGAAAACAAGAAAAGAAAAGGGGTTTTTGAAGCCAGATTTAAACTAAAGTAAATAATAAGAATAAGATGCAAGGCGGTATAACCAGCCAATAAAGATATATATACTAAATTAGGCGGTATAACCAGCCAATAAAAATATATATACTAAATTAGACGGTATAACCAGCCAATAAAAATAAATATAAAAAATAAGCAAACTAAAAGTAAGAAAACAAGTAAGTAAGAAGAATCAAATATGAAAAATATGGTTAAGGTTTCATTCTCCACCACTAGACATCATTAAGAATCAATTTCAGATCTATCAATATCAACCAACTATCAAAGTTAACAACCGTAGATAACAACAAGCTCTGTTACCCCAATCTTTCCTTAGTTTGTCGTTAAATAGAACAAGCTCTCTATTTAATCTCTAACCATTAAACAACCTAGAATAAGCTCTCTAAATTCAATTTAATGGCAGCTTTATGATGAGAAAGATAGGTTGATCTAAGCAACAAACACATAAGCTCGGATTGTTCAACTTAGGTTATGTTCCACTTTGCAATTATTGAAAACTTGACCATAATCATTAATCACAAATTGCCACTTATGAATAGGAAATCAAGACAATTACACGGATCAAGACTCCTAAACTAGCAATAGATAATTATCAAGATCTATCTAGTTGTACACCTAAATAAATCAAGACAACATCATGAACAATTCTTGTAGAAGAACATAAGCAACTTTGATAGAAAATTAATGATAGATAGAATCTGAAAATCAATTATAAAACATGTCTAGGGCTTTGAAATCACCCTTAACCAAATAGAAGTTTAGCCTAGCATAGGCATTATAAACATAAACATAAAATTAAAGAAAATCTAAGAAGAAAATAAAAGAAAGAAAGAAGAAGAGGAAGAATATTAATTATCCAACCTCTTGCTCTCTCTAAAGAAAAAGAAAACTAGAGAAAAGAAAGAAGAAGAAAACTTAGAGAATTTTATTAAAATGGCTAATATCCTACCTATGTACAATATGATCCTCTACAATCATCCAAGGCCCTCTATTTATACACATTTTTGGATGGCTAAATGACAAGAGACAAGCTTTACAAATTTCAAAGGTAGGTATAATAGGTGGGTGCATTTTTCTAACAATTTTCGTCATATTGTATGACCATTTTGATCAGCCAACTTGATGGTCGATTTTGTCAATATTGGAGGCCCGATCTGATCATATGATCTTCTAGAAAAATGTTCCCCTATGAGTTACTGATTCATAGCCGTTGGAATCAGCTCATTTGCTGATGTGGAGAAGAAGATATGGGCAAAATACGAAAACAGGTCAGCACAGACGTCATTGCACATCAGCCAACTTGATGGTCGATTTCTTCAATATTGGAAGCTTGATCTGATCACATGGTCTTCTAGACAAATGTTCCCCTATCAGTTAGTGATCCATAGCCGTTGGAATCAGCTCATTTTCTGATGTGTATCGGACGATATGGTCAAAATGCGAAAACTGCTCAGGACAGACGTCATTGCACATCAGCCAAGTTGATGGTTGATTTCGCTAGGGAAAACGACTCCGTTTCAAGAAGTGTAAAACATGAAAAAGATAGATATGCTTCTTAACTTTGCACGGTTAAAATTTCAGCCTTATTGCTTCAGTGAAACTCCAGATATAGCTGATATGGCAAAAGGTGTCGGAACTGGAACTGAACTGGATTTGCCCTTAATTTTAGTAATCTGAAATCACTCAAAGAAACTTGTGAAAAACACCAAATTACATAAAAATATAAAAGATCATAAACACAATTAGACTAAACAATAATAACTCGTATTTGACACAAAACAATAATAAAACATAACTAAAACTATATAATTATACGAGTTATCAATATGTTTTAAAGACCTCTGGGAACTATTCTTAAAATCATGGATAAGACCTCCGAGCGTCATTTTCAAAGAAAAAAAACTTTTTTAAGACCTCCGGGCACTATATTCAAAATCATGGATAAGACCTTCGGGTGTCATATTCAGAAAATAACCCAAGTTTCACCAGGTCTTCTTCGACTTCTGGTTCCACCCAAGTCATCTCATTTGAAAATTATCTGTGGTTTTGCCTAGATAACTTTTCAACTTCTGGTTCCGCCCAAGTCATCTCATTCGAAAATTATCTATGGTTTCGCCGAGATAATTTTTCAACTTCTGGTTTCGCCCAGGTCATTTCAGTTTATGGTTTTGCCAGTAAGGTTAGCATCGAGATAAGATAAGGCTCCGAGACTTCTGTCGAGGTATTGTCTTCTCTCCCAAATCGAACTCGTTTCCTTAAGACGGTCGAGCCTTGATTAGTCAGGGAACTCAATTTAAGGACAAATCTTACTGTTTTTAAACAAAATCACACCAAGATAAGATAAGGCCTGGGGACTTCCGTCGAGATATTGTGTTCTCTTGCAAATCAAACTCATTTCCTTAAGACGGGTCGAGGCTTGATTAGTCAGGGAACCCAATTTAAGGGTAATTTTTTTTTTATTTATTTACAATTTGAAAAAAAAATTGAAAAAATTAAAAAAATGAAAAAAAAATGGAAATTCCCCTTCTTATCTTGCACATATGATTTCACTGACCGGACAAAATTATTGTCTAGTTTATCTTTGCCTGATTCTTGATTCTCAGCAATAGCCAAAGAGGGGCAGCTATAGACACCTAATTTTGTCCGGGCCCTCTAAACCAAGCAGATTCTCCTTTTCAACTTCCCGAAATGCCAATAGACTTTCACTATTCCATAGATAGGTCCCCAAGACTTTGTTTCAAAGGTTAGCATAAAAAGTCAACCTCAAAAAAGTCAACCCTAAAAAGTCAACTTCGAGTCAAAATTAAGATTCGAAGCTGAATTGAACAATGGCAAAAGAATTTGATAATCCGAGGTCTACAACGAAAGATATAAAGCTCAGAAGATGGGTTGCGAAAATTCAATGCAAGGGGATACCTAATCCGACAAATTTGGGGAAAACTGTAGAGATGGCCTGATTCGGTGAAATTGAAGCCCCAGTTGATAAAGAATGAATAAACAAAAATAGCCCAAGGCCCAGTTTGAAGTGGATCCCAAGGAAGAGCCGGTTAGAGCAAAAACGAAAAAACGAGAAAATTCCCGAGTTGAAAAAGGGAAAACTAAATTGAAGGGGAATTTGATTGTAAAAATGGGGCATTTTCGGACCAACTGAAATTCAATATTTGACAAAAGAAGTAGAAAAAGAAAATCCAAAAATTGGACCTGTTTTGAGTAAAACCGAGGTTTCGAAGGTTAAAGGGCAATATCAAAAAATCTCAAAGAAAATTATGGGAAAAATGGCAAATGAGCTCAAAAAATTATAAAAACTTTCAGATCTTAGTTTTATATTTTTTGGAAGAGATTGAAGAAAGAAAATCCGGAATCGGAGTTCAAATGAAAAAGGGCAAAGTTCGGGTGCACTAACTCGAAATTCCAAGAATTTTTTTTGGGAAAAATAGGAAACGAGCTCGAAAAAATATGAAAACTTTTAGATCTCAATTTTATATTTTATGGAAGGTATTGGAGAAAGAAAATCCAGAATCGGAGCTCAAATGAAAAATAACAAAGTTCGGGTGCACTAACCTGAAATTCCAAGAGAAAATTCTTGGAAAAATAAGAAACGAGCTCGAAAAAATATGAAAACTTCCAGATCTCAATTTTATATTTTATGGAAGGTATTGGAGAAAGAAAATCCAGAATCGGAGCTCAAATAAAAAATGAAAAAGTTAAGGTGCACTAACCCGAAATTCCAGGAGAAAATCTGGGAAAAATAGGAAACGAGCTCTAAAAATTATGAAAACTTCCAGATCTGAGTTTTATATTTTTATTTGAAGAGATTGGTGAAGAAAAATCAGGAATTGAAACTCAAACGAAAAAGGCTAAATTTGGGAAGCACTAAACCGAAATTTTAGAGAAAAATTCGAGAAAAATAGAGAACGAGCTGGAAAAAATGTGAAAACCTCTAGAACCAAGTTTTATATCGGATAGGATGAGTTGGAAAACACAAATCCAAAATTGGGTTCCATTTGCAATTAAATAAAGTTTGGGGGCCAAAATGCAATTTTACCAAAGAAACCAAAAACGGCGAATTTGCAAAATAAAAAAAAAAAGTTGAATAGCCTGGAAATTTCTAGGCCATTTTCTGCCAACAGCTAATTTAAAGAGGGAGTGTCATCATCATGGATCAAATGGCCAAGGATGGATTGCAAGATGTCATTTTTATTATCTTGAAAATGTCCTTGTCCATCCAATGGCCTAGGTGCTTTGTTAAAAGATGAGTACATCCTTCAATGGCCAAGATCAAATTGCAAGATGTCATTTTTATTGTCATGAAAATATATTTGATTTAATGGCTTAGATTCTTGGAGAAAAGATGAGCACATCTCATCCAATAATGGAGGAGCATGGGAAACATGTCTTAGTAAAAAAAATAAAAGCACACACACACACTACTATTAGGGGGCAACCGGCATAAAAAAAAGGAGGGGAGTTCATTTTTTCCAAGGCATTTTTCATTCTAGAGAAAAAAGTGAGGAGAAAAAAAAAACTTTGATTTGGAAAGGTAAAGCTAGGTAGCTACCTTTTCCTTTCTTCTTCTTTATTGTTTTTCTTTGATGTGTGATTGTTTTTATTCTCTTTTTGTTCATGTTGATAACTCGTATAATTATATAGTTTTTAGTTATGTTTTATTATTATTTTGTGTCAAATACGAGTTATTATTAGTTAGTCTAATTGTGTTTATGATTTTTTATATTTTTATGTAATTTGGTGTTTTTCACGAGTTTCTTTGAGTGATTTCAGATTACTAGGTTAAATAAAGAATTAAGGGCAAATCCAGTTCAGTTCCAGTTCCGACACCTTTTGCCATATCAGCTATATCTGGAGTTTCACTGAAGCAATAAGGCTGAAATTTTAACCGTGCATAGTTAAGAGGCATATCTATCTTTTTCATGTTTTACACTTCTTGAAACGGAGTCGTTTTCCCTACCGAAATCAACCATCAAGTTGGCTGATGTGCAATGACGTCTGTTCTGCACCGTTTTGGTATTTTGACCATATATTCCGATCCACATGCGCAAATGATCTGATTCCAACGGCTATGGATTCTTAACTGATAGGGGTATATTTTTCTAGAAGACCATTTTATCAGATCGAGCCTCCAACATTGACAAACTCGACCATCAAGCTGGCTGATCAGAATTGTCATACAATATGACGAAAATTGTTAGAAAAATGCACCCACCTATTATACCTACCTTTGAAATTTGTAAAGCTTGTCTCTTGTCATTTAGCCCTCCAAAATGTGTATAAATAGAGGGCCTTGGATGAGTATTGGGATACATTATACATTGGTAGGATATTAGCCATTGTAATAAAATTCTCTAAGTTTTCTTCTTCTTTCCTTTCTCTAGTTTTCTTTTTTTTTTTATTTACTTATGCTTCTTACATTTCTTTTCATTTTATTCATATCTAGTATGTGTTGCTAATCATATTGTTGAGGTGATGAGGTGAAGCTCTTGGTAAATGCTAAGGTTAGTCTTTTAAACATGAGCTAAAATGAATCATCATTTATAAACACTAGTATAGATAATATTTTCTTTTGGTTTAAAATCATACTTGCAAAGTAGAGATCTTGATTCATTATTGACAATGAAAATGGCACAGTAAATGCTTGGTTTCATAACCTTGATTTGTTGTAGACATATACCTTGGCATAAGGAATGCTTGGACTCTTTTTATGAGTTTTGAGGACACCAAATGAACATAATATCATATGCTATGGACGTTGGACAATTTGGACTGAATTGCTAAACCTTCCGATTGGAACCTCCCTTATGTGTGGATTTCAATTGTGTAATAAAACAAGATTAATCTTAGCATAACACCAAGAGTGAATTCTCTAACCTCAACATCTTTTCTTATTGTTTTTTTATATCTTGTTTAATTTATTTTATTTTATTTTGTTTATTTTGTTCTCTAATATCTTGTTTATCTTGTTTTGTTGTTGATACCCTAATATCTTGTTTACTTTATTTTTCTTATATATTTATAAACTTATACTTACTAATACGCTTCCCTGTGGTTCGACCTCGGACACCCGAGAATTTATTACTTGAACATAACCTGCACTTGGGTTTACAACTCTTAATTGAGTTTTCATCAAGTTTTTGGCGCCGTTGCCGGGGAGGCAATACTAAGTATATAAGTTTATAAGTATATTTATTTTTATTGGCTGGTTATACCGCCTATATTTATTTTTATTGGCTGGTTATACCGCCTAATTTTCTATATATTTATATTTATATTGTATATTAACTTTGTTTTATTTTTATTGGCTGGTTATACCGCCTAATTTGTATATTAACTTTGTTTTATGCTTGTTTGGCGACGTGATTTTAGATCTCGTCGTTTAGTTAGATTTTATTGTGAAACTTTTTCAGGTAATCTTTCTAATACAACTCCTACCATGGCTGACAATGAAAGTGTTCATGCTGAAGATGAGAACAGACAAGTACGCACCATGCGTGACTACTTGCAACCAACTCGAAGCTCATCACCCTCTTGTTTTATTTTTCCTCTCAATGCAAACAACTCTCGTTTTAAACCAGGTATGATAGCTTTGCTTCCAAATTTCCATGGGTTAGAATCGGAAAGTGCTTACTCGTTTCTAAAAGACTTCGAAGATGTATGTGTCACCTTTAATGACCAACAATGTACAAATGAAATTGTCAAAGCTAAAATTATTTCCTTTTTCTTTAAAAGACAAAGCAAAAATTTGGCTTCATAATTTAAAACCAAGGTCAATTGGCACATGGCAAGAATTACAAACTGAGTTTCTAAAGAAATTTTTCCCAGCACATAAAACTACTGCTTTGAAAAGACAGATTCAAAATTTCAATCAAAATCAAAATGAAGCATTTTTTCAGTGTTGGGAGCGTTTTAAAGATTTGTTAAGTTCTTGTCCACATCATGGTTTTGAAAAATGGCATCTTATTAGTTTCTTTTATGAAAGTTTAACTCCCGAAACTAAACAATTTGTTGAAACAATGTGTAACGGTGAGTTTCTAGAAAAAGAACCTGAAGAAGCCTTTGACTACCTAGACCATTTGGCAGATAACTCTCAAGCCTGGCACACAGATAATTCCTTTGAAAGTTCCAATAGATCTAATCCTGTTTCTAACAGAGGTAAATATCATTTTAGTCAAGAAGATGAGATAAAAGCTAAAGTAGCTAATTTGGCTAGAAAGATTGAAGCCATGGAACTTAGAGAAGTAAAAGAAGTCAAAACGGTTAAAAATGAAGAAAGTTGTGGAATTTGTGAAATCATGGGACACCCCACTTCTGAATGTCCAAACATTCCTATTCTTAAAGAAGCGTTGCATGATCAAGTAAATTCCATAAACACATTTAAAAAGCCTTTTGCTTCTTCTTACTCTGAAACGTATAACCCTGAATGGAGAAATCATCCCAACTTCAGTTGGCGGAATAATAATCATGTTCAGGTACCACAATCTCAAAAGCCGGGCAACACTTTTTCCTATCAACCTTCACGTGTACAAACCTTGGAAGAGACATTGCAAGCATTCATGCAAACACAAGCAAATGTGTATAACCAAACTTCACAGGACATCAATGAGATCAAAAACACCTTGTCCACATTGACAGCTTCATTACGCACTCAAGAAAAAGGTAAGTTTCCTGCTCAACCTCAGCCTAACCCTTCTACTCAATGTCTTGTTTCTTGCTCCAATGAAACTCAACAGGAAAATGCCAGTTCTATCACAACTCTTCGAAGTGGAAAGGCAATTGACAAAAACATTCCATCAAAACACCAAGATCCTCCTTCCCCTCCGAAAAGTAATAGTAAGGATGATGGTAAGTCTGAACTTCTTGAAAATTTGGACAAAGAAAAAGGTATGCATCATGCTCCTTTTCCTCAAAGGTTGCAAACAATAAAGAATTTGAATCAAAATGCAGAAATTTATGAACTTTTCAAACAAGTTAAGATTAACATTCCTTTATTGGATGCAATCAAACAAGTTCCATCTTATGCTAAATTTTTGAAGGACATGTGCATAGTTAAAAGGAAACATAATGTACAAAAGAAAGCATTTCTGACGGAAAGTGTGAGCTCAATCATTCAGCACCTTACTCCACCAAAATTCAAAGATCCTGGATATCCAACAATCTCATGCATCATTGGAAACACTAGAATAGAACGTGCATTGCTTGATCTTGGTGCTAGTGTTAATCTTTTGCCTTTTTCTGTTTATCAACAGTTAGGTTTAGGTGAACTCAAGGAAACACCTGTTACACTTCAACTAGCTGATCGTTCTGTAAAAATTCCTCGAGGGATAGTTGAAGATGTTTTGGTTCAAATTGATAATTTTTACTTCCCTGTTGATTTTATTGTTTTGGACACACATCCTATTTCAAATCCAAATGTTCAAATTCCTATTATATTAGGCCGTCCATTTCTTGCAACTTCTAATGCTCTGATAAATTGCAGGAATGGTATGTTGAACATTTCTTTTGGAAATATGACTTTAGAATTAAATGTGTTCAACACTTGCAAGCAACCTGGTGATGATTCAGAAGTACATGAAGTGGATTTCATTGAAGAACTTGTTCATGAACATCTCACCACTACCACATTCCATGATCCTTTAGAAGCTTATTTAATTGAATCTGAGTTTGATAATGCTTTAGAAATTTCACACACTGATTCTTTGTTAAATTCTTTTCAGGTTAAGCATTGTTGGAAACAAAAGTTTGAGGAACTTCCATCACTCACAAATGTCACTGTACCATCAACTATTGAACCACCCAAGCTGGATTTAAAACCATTTCCATCCGAGCTAAAATATTCCTTTTTGGGTAGAAGCACTTTTGCAAAGAAGCGACGAGCAAAGCGCATGAGTTCAAATTGCCACAAATGTGCACGATGGACGTGTAACGGTAAATGTCGTTCTATTGGGATTCCGTCCTCTAATCGAGATGATAAAATTGAATTCATTAAGGATGGACTGAGTAAGGAGAATTTGGATAATATCCAACTTTCTCTTGAGACGCATCCTAGTGGAGACGTACAAAGAGAAATTCTTGATTTATGGCCCCAATTCCAAAGGGAATGGCAACATCTTGGGAATCTGATGTTAAAAGACCCTGTTTGCCAGCTTGTAAGAAAACTAGATGGGAAGCATATCCTCGACTCATAGAAGGCGTTTAAGCCGTTTCTAGACGTAAAACCAGAGGAAGATGTGAGCCACAATCACAACTACAATAAATGACTTCTCAACTTTTTGTTTGATTTGCAATAACTTCGTTTCTGGTTTAATTTACGTGTTGTTCGATTTGTGTAATTATTCTCGTTTTTTTTTTGCATTGGTCTTTTACGGTTGATTTTTCTTCTCTTTTTGATTTTCTTCCTGAAATCACGCAAAAATCTTTTGTTAGGTTAACATTTTCTTCTGACAGGTCAAATAAACTTTCGGCGACATTATTACTCTTGTCTGATTCACTACTCAGTCCTCTATATATTACACCATGTACTCATTCTCTTTCAGGCACTCGAAAAAAAATGGAAAGTACTTCGTCCCAGCGCATGGAAAAAATTTGTGTCTTTGGAGGTGCTTATCCAGGGAAAAATAACATATTCGCTGATGAAGCCATAAGAGTTGGGGTAATACTTGCCCAACAAAAGATCCAGTTGATTTATGGAGGCGGTAGTACGGGTCTAATGGGAGCAGTCGCTACAGCAGCACACGCTGGAGGAAGTCCAGTTCTAGGAATCGTGCCAAAACTATTCACAGATTTTTGTGGACCTACCGTGGGTAAAGAAATACAAGTCTGGAGTATCCCTGAACGGATGACAATCATGTACCATTCTGCCGATGCATTCATTGCTTTACCAGGAGGTCTGGGTACATTGGAAGAAATAGCTTGCGTGGCTTCTTGGTCATCTTTGGTCACAAATAAGAAACCCATTGGTTTGCTTAATATTAATGGTTATTTTAGTAATTTGCTTTCATATTTAGATAATGCTGTGGATAATGGATTCATGTTTTCAGAGGCAAGGAGAACCATAATTTCTGCTACAACCATTGAAGATTTACTCAAAAAGCTCCAAGCTTATGAGTCTTTATCTGCTACGGTTGTTTCGCAAACGCTCGGAAAAAGAAAAAGAGATATGGACGAGCAAGGAGTGGATTGCACTTTGTCTTTGTGACATTATCTAACATTTTGTTTGTTGTGTCTCAGTTATAATAAGTGGTTAGCAACCTCTGCAGGTAATATCTCCTGAATTCTACCTTTAGTAGGGGGTAAGGGACATATTTCGCTAATTTAAAAAAAAAAAAGTTTGTTGTGTTTTAAGCAATTTAGAAGTATTCATTCTGAACAAGGTCTGAGTAAGGGAGACTTGAGACATACCTTGTCAGTTTGATTTTAATCTTTTTATGTTTACTTGTTTGTTTAGTATTTTAGGATTATTTAGGTTGCATGAGTTTGTTTTGTTTTGAGTCTTAGTTATTCCTATTCTTATGTTATTAGTTCTTTTCTCTTACACATGATTCTTTCATTTGGGTTAATAAACTTACATTGAGGACAATGTAAGAATTAAGTGTGGGGGGAACGATTTAGGATTTCTTTTATTTTTGTCTACTATTTTTTTTTATGAGTCTTTATTATTATTATTATTTTTAGTGTGTTTTAGTTCCTTTTTAATACAATGATGAGATATGAATTGCATAAGTCTAAAACAGATTTATCAGTGAGAAGATTTTCATGAGAATTGAGCTTGATGTCAACCTTTGTATGAGCCAATGTTAATATGATATGTTGATTGAGAAAGAAGCATGTTTAGACTTAATCTGACTTGTATAATCATCCTTGTGAGTTTTTGAGCCTATAATGATTGATGCATTATACAAATCAATCTAATTTCTTTCTTGAGTGCTCTTATGATTACATGCTTCTCTAGAACTTGCTTTAAACCGTTTGATACTATATTGATACATGTGACAACATGAATATGATAGAGGCATTAGGATTATAACCAGAGCCAAACAGCCATCCCTTATTAATGTTCTAAGAGAACATCCCCACTAGTGAGCCAATTTGAGCCTACATTAAATATGCTGTTTTATTGGTAACCACAACTTACACCTAGCCTAAATATACTTATATCCTTACCCTTGTTCTAAAGATGGATTAAAAATTTTGAGACATATTGCAAAAAACAAGGGATATTTTTAGTTGAAAATTTGGGTTAGAAACAAAAGATAAGTGTGGGGGAAGAAAAGTGATGCACCCAAAAGAGTGTATCTTATTTAACCTTGCACTAAAAAGATAAATTGTAAGTATAGTAGTTAGCAAGGGTCGAGTCCTCAGGGATTGGGTTTTAGTTTATAAGTTAATAGTTTAAAACTTAAATTCAAGAACAATAAAAGAAAAGGGGTTTTTGAAGCCAGATTTAAACTAAAGTAAATAATAAGAATAAGATGCAAGGCGGTATAACCAGCCAATAAAAATATATATACTAAATTAGGCGGTATAACCAGCCAATAAAAATAAAACAAAGTTAATATACAAATTAGGCGGTATAACCAGCCAATAAAAATAAATATATTTTTAAAAATAAGCAAACTAGAAAAGTAAGAAAACAAGTAAGGAAGAAGAATCAAATATGAAAAATATGGTTAAGGTTTCATTCTCCACCACTAGACATCATTAAGAATCAATTTCAGATCTATCAATATCAACCAACTATCAAAGTTAACAACCGTAGATAACAACAAGCTCTGTTATCCCAATCTTTCCTTAGTTTGTCGTTAAATAGAACAAGCTCTCTATTTAATCTCTAACCATTAAACAACCTAGAATAAGCTCTCTAAATTCAATTTAATGGCAGCTTTATGATGAGAAAGATAGGTTGATCTAAGCAACAAACACATAAGCTCAGATTGTTCAACTTAGGTTATGTTCCACTTTGCAATTATTGAAAACTTGACCATAATCATTAATCACAAATTGCCACTTATGAATAGGAAATCAAGACAATTACACGGATCAAGACTCCTAGACTAGCAATAGATAATTATCAAGATCTATCTAGTTGTACACCTAAATAAATCAAGACAACATCATGAACAATTATTGTAGAAGAACATAAGCAACTTTGATAGAAAATTAATGATAGATAGAATCTGAAAATCAATCACAAAACATGTCTAGGGCTTTGAAATCACCCTTAACCAAATAGAAGTTTAGCCTAGCATAGGCATTATAAACATAAACATAAAATTAAAGAAAATCTAAGAAGAAAATAAAAGAAAGAAAGAAGAAGAGGAAGAATATTAATTATCCAACCTCTTGCTCTCTCTAAAGAAAAAGAAAACTAGAGAAAAGAAAGAAAACTAGAGAAAAGAAAGAAGAAGAAAACTTAGAGAATTTTATTAAAATGGCTAATATCCTACCTATGTACAATATGATCCTCTACAATCATCCAAGGCCCTCTATTTATACACATTTTGGAAGGCTAAATGACAAGAGACAAGCTTTACAAATTTCAAAGGTAGGTATAATAGGTGGGTGAATTTTTCTAACAATTTTCGTCATATTGTATGACAATTTTGATCAGCCAACTTGATGGTCGATTTCGTCAATGTTGGAGGCCTGATCTGATCACATGGTCTTCTAGAAAAAGGTTCCCCTATCAGTTACGGATCCATTGCCGTTGGAATCAGCTCATTTGCTGATGTGGATAAGCAGATATGGGCAAAATACGAACACATGTCAGCACAGACGTCATTGCACATCAGCCAACTTGATGGTCGATTTCGTCAATATTAGAGGCCTGATCTGATCATATGGTCTTCTAGACAAAGGTTCCCGTATCAGTTACGGATCCATAGCCATTGGAATCAGCTCATTTGCTGATGTGGATAAGCAGATATGGGCAAAATACGAAAACATGTCAGCACAGACGTCATTGCACATCAGCCAACTTGATGGTCGATTTCGTCAGGGAAAACGACTCCGTTTCAAGAAGTATAAAACATGAAAAAGATAGATACGCCTCTTAGCTTTGCACGGCTACAAATTTCAGCCTTATTGCTTCAGTGAAACTCCAGATATAGCTGATATGGCAAAATGTGTCGGAACTGGAACTGAACTGGATTTGCCCTTAATTCTAGTAATCTGAAATCACTCAAAGAAACTTGTGAAAAACACCAAATTACATAAAAATATAAAAGATCATAAACACAATTAGACTAAACAATAATAACTCGTATTTGACACAAAACAATAATAAAACATAACTAAAAACTATATAATTATACGAGTTATCACACCCCCACACTTAGCTTTTTGCTAGTCCTCGAGCAAAATCAAATAAAAATAAAATAAGAAAATCTAATCTAATCCACTTTCGTAGGAAATCACGGTGGCACTTAGCATGTGACACAAGCCTTTAAACCCCTAGGTGTCCCTAGTGGACGAGTTTAGTCTCGTGAGGGTTTACTAGAACGATACCCACAAACATTGAAAAACTAAAATATAAATAAACTACATATACTAAAAATATTTATTCCTAATCCTTTCAATACAAATTAGAGACATTCTTTGAACAAGTCTTATAAACTAATCAATAGCTTAAAGAATTTCACAAAAAATCATGCTTGAATGTAAATTGTTTGAGTTAAGCCAATATTAACATAACATATCTCAATCAAAATAGTGCATATTCAAACTTAACCTCAATTACTCACATTGGATACTCTCATGATTTTCATTCTTTAAAGTAGTGGTGAAGTGTTTACACTCAATCAATCTCATGAAAACAGTTCTACCATATTCTTGCTTGTCCACCTATTCTCCACTATTTAGATCATACAACTTCATGAATCAAGAGGTCTTTAATCAAGGTTGTAATGGGGCCAAGGGGTTTGTAATGTGGTTGAAGAACAAAAGGATAAAGATATCACAAAGGCTCCAAAGAGTTCATAAAGTTTAGAGACATAATAAGATCATACAAAGAAACTTCTCAAAACTCTTTACAAGTACATAGTCACCTAGGCCGAATATTCATGTTGGGCCTTTTCTTCATTCTAAACAACTTTGTAACTTCTTTTTCTTTTTCCACAAATTCAAGAGATTATTCATATTTTTTTACATAGGAATGTATTTGCCAGTATTCCATTTCTTTTTCTCTTGACTTTTCTTTTCTTTTCCCCCCACACTTATTTCTTGTTTCTAACCCAAATTTTCAACTAAAAATATCCCTTGTTTTTTGCAATATGTCTCAAAATATATAATCCATCTTTAGAACAAGGGTAAGGATATAAGTATATTTAGGCTAGGTGTAAGTTGTGGTTACCAATAAAACAGCATATTTAATGTAGGCTCAAATTGGCTCACTAGTGGGGATGTTCTCTTAGAACATTAATAATGGATGGCTGTTTGGCTCTGGTTATAATCCTAATGCCTCTATCATATTCATGTTGTCACATGTATCAATAAAGTCTCAAACGGTTTAAAGCAAGTTCTAGAGAATCATGTAATCATAAGAGCACTCAAGAAAGAAATTAGATTGATTTGTATAATGCATCAATCATTATAGGCTCAAAAACTCACAAGGATGATTATACAAGTCAGATTAAGTCTAAACATGCTTCTTTCTCAATCAACATATCATATTAACATTGGCTCATAAAAAGGTTGACATCAAGCTCAATTCTCATGAAAATCTTCTCACTAATAAATCTGTTTTAGACTTATGCAATTCATATCTCATCATTGTATTAAAAAGGAACTAAAACTCACTAAAAAAAAATAATAATAATAATAATAAAGACTCAAAAAAAAAAAAATAGTAGACAAAAATAAAAGAAATCCTAAATCATTCCCCCCACACTTAATTCTTACATTGTCCTCAATGTAAGTCTATTAACCCAAATGAAAGAATCATGTGTAAGAGAAAAGAACTAATAACATAAGAATAGGAACAACTAAGACTCAAAACAAAACAAAACCATGCAACCTAAATAATCCTAAAATACTAAACAAAAATTAACAAGTAAACATAAAAAGATTAAAATCAAACTGACAAGGTATGTCTCAAGTCTCCCTTACTCAGACCTTGTTCAGAATGAATACTTTTAAATGGCTTAAAACACAAAATTCTTTCTTTTTTTTTTTTTTTTTTTGAAGGTAAAATTTAGGAGATATTACCTGTAGAGGTTGCTAACCACTTATTATAACTGAGACACAACAAACAAAATGTTAGATAATGTCACAAAGACAAAGTGCAATCCACTCCTTGCTCGTCCATATCTCTTTTTCTTTTTCCGAGCGTTTGCGAAACAACCGTAGCAGATAAATACTCATAAGCTTGGAGCTTTTTGAGTAAATCTTCAATGGTTGTAGCAGAAATTATGGTTCTCCTTGCCTCTGAAAACATGAATCCATTATCCACAGCATTATCTAAATATGAAAGCAAATTACTAAAATAACCATTAATATTAAGCAAACCAATGGGTTTCTTATTTGTGACCAAAGATGACCAAGAAGCCACGCAAGCTATTTCTTCCAATGTACCCAGACCTCCTGGTAAAGCAATGAATGCATCGGCAGAATGGTACATGATTGTCATCCGTTCAGGGATACTCCAGACTTGTATTTCCTTACCCAAGGTAGGTCCACAAAAATCTGTGAATAGTTTTGGCACGATTCCTAGAACTGGACTTCCTCCGGCGTGTGCTGCTGTAGCGACTGCTCCCATTAAACCCGTACTACCGCCTCCATAAATCAACTGGATCTTTTGTTGGGCAAGTATTACTCCAACTCTTATGGCTTCATCAGCGAATATGTTATTTTTCCCTGGATAAGCACCTCCAAAAACACAAATTTTTTTAATGCGTTGGGACGAAGTACTTTCCTTTTTTTTTTTTTTTTTTTTTTTCTTTTTTTCGAGTGCCTGAAAGAGAATGAGTACATGGTGTAATATATAGAGGACTGAGTAGTGAATCAGACAAGAGTAATAATGTCGCCGAAAGTGTATCTGACCTGTCAGAAGAAAATGTTAACCTAACAAAAGATTTTTGTGTGATTTCAGGAAGAAAATCAAAAAGAGAAGAAAAATCAACCGTAAAAGTCAAGAGTAATAATGTCGCCGAAAGTGTATTTGACCTGTCAGAAGAAAATGTTAACCTAACAAAAGATTTTTGCGTGATTTCAGGAAGAAAATAAAAAAGAGAAGAAAAATCAACCGTAAAAGACAAATAAAAAAAATGAGAATAATTACACAAATCGAATAACACGTAAATTAAACCGAAATAAAGTTATTGCAAATCAAACCAAAAGCTGAGAAGTCATTTATTGTAGTTGTGATTGTGGCTCACATCTTCCTCTGGTTTTACGTCCAGAAACGGCTTAAACGCCTTCTATGAGTCGAGGATATGCTTCCCATCCAGTTTTCTTACAAGCTGGCAAACAGGGTCTTTTAACATCAGATTCCCAAGATGTTGCCATTCCCTTTTGAATTGCGGCCATAAATCAAGAATTTCTCTTTGTACGTCTCCACTAGGATGCGTCTCAAGAGAAAGTTGGATATTACCCAAATTCTCCTTACTCAGTCCATCCTTAATGAATTCAATTTTATCATCTCGATTAGAGGACGGAATCCCAATAGAACGACATTTACCGTTACACGTCCATCGTGCACATTTGTGGCAATTTGAACTCATGCGCTTTGCTCGTCGCTTCTTTGCAAAAGTGCTTCTACCTGTACCTGGTAAATGCAAAACAGGAAGATATTCATCTTCACGTACCTTGGCTTCAATTATCCAACGTATGTCGTCAGGAATCCCTTTGTGCATAAGCATTCTTAATCTTTCAAGTCGAACTTGGTAAAGCTTCAGTAAAATATTTCGAGGAAAAGGAGGAAATCGTTTCTACAATCTTGTGAGAATATCATCCATCCTGAAAAAAAAAATGAAAAAAACTGAAAGAGAAATTGGAAGAGAAATTTATATACAATATCAGTTTTGTGGGTAGCTGATGGAACCGATTTAAATAATCACGGAGTACCGTTATCCGCCATTTAACCGGGGTTAAAAAAAAATTATATTTACATCTAGTGTTTTTCAAAACAAGGATCAGAAAGAAAAACAACATAAAAAGACTCAAAAACAAAACACTCTAAATAAAATCCTAAATTCTTCCCCCCACACATAATTCTTACATTGTCATTAATGTAATGCTATTATCCCCCAATGCAAGAATTATATGTAAGAGAAAAGAACTATTAAACAAAAGAAACTTATGCAGCCTAAATGAACTTAAAAACAGTAAACACAATTAACAAAGAAACATAAGAAATAAAAATAAAAACAATAAAAATAATAAAAGAAAAAGGAAAAGAAAGAGAAAGAGAAAGCAAATCTGAATATGGAAGGTTGGCAATTTCATCTTTAATTGGGCTGCCTTCCCAATTAACACTTGAGTTAGTGTTTTGAATCTAACCAACACCCCTTCTTGGCTTTTTAGGCTTGTCAGGCTCATGCATGAAATTTCCCAAATTTATGCGTTTGAGAGGAAGCTTTCTTTGCACAACAGTGGATGCATTCTCCATTACAAGTATTATTCCATCATCCTTGGTGGTGCATATCTCATCGAGGAATGGTGCATCTTCTGGTACTTGTTGAATGACATCCACAAACAAACTGTTTAAGGTTTCCAGCGTGTCTTGTTCATGTTCATCCTCTTTGAACTTTGCGAATCTACTAGGAAAAGGTGGAGAAGAAACATTAGTAAAAATTGGAATCTCAAACGTTACCTCAGGTGTCGAAATACTCTTATTTGGATCATTGGCTTCATTATCCTCAAGAATAGAATTCATCTCTAATTTTGTCTCATCCTCATCTTGTTCCTCATTCCTCAAGGTCACAATAGTAGCATTCTCCTTTGGGTTAATCATCGTTTGGGCAGGGAGTTCTTCAGATCTTTGTGCTACCCATCCCACCATACTACTAGCAATTAGGCTCATTTGCCTTTCCAAACTCTGGATACTTGCCCTTGTTTCCTGTTGAAATTGCAAAGTATTAGTAACAAGAGAATCGACAAGATCTTCTAAAGAAGTACCTGAGTTTTGAGTCATGTGTGGTGGTTGAAGAAGATCTGGTTCTTGAGACCATGATTGATTGAAGCTAGATGGATGAGTGTAATTGGCATAAGGATCTACTTCTTGGTAATTTTCTGAGTAGCCATAATTAGTATGATCCCACCATCCCTCATGGTAAGTGTTTGAGTAATGATCATACTGTTGGTCTTGGAACACTTGATGGCCTTGACATCCTCCCATGGCCAATTGTTGAACTGGGTAGGTGAGATTGGCTTGTTGATTTTCCATGTTCATGTATGCCACCAACTCTTCAAGTGTTAGATTGCTCAATTCCATCGTTTTTTTTTTTTTTTTTTTTCAAAATTTGATAAGAAAAACTTATATGTACAAGAAAATAGAACTAATTAGAACTGAAAATAAGAATAAACCAAGTAACAAATAAACTAAAGAAAACAATCCCCGGCAACGGCGCCAAAAACTTGATGCACCCAAAAGAGTGTATCTTATTTAACCTTGCACTAAAAAGATAAATTGTAAGTATAGTAGTTAGCAAGGGTCGAGTCCTCAGGGATTGGGTTTTAGTTTATAAGTTAATAGTTTAAAACTTAAATTCAAGAACAATAAAAGAAAAGGGGTTTTTGAAGCCAGATTTAAACTAAAGTAAATAATAAGAATAAGATGCAAGGCGGTATAACCAGCCAATAAAAATATATATACTAAATTAGGCGGTATAACCAGCCAATAAAAATATATATACTAAATTAGGCGGTATAACCAGCCAATAAAAATAAAACAAAGTTAATATACAAATTAGGCGGTATAACCAGCCAATAAAAATAAATATATTTTTAAAAATAAGCAAACTAGAAAAGTAAGAAAACAAGTAAGGAAGAAGAATCAAATATGAAAAATATGGTTAAGGTTTCATTCTCCACCACTAGACATCATTAAGAATCAATTTCAGATCTATCAATATCAACCAACTATCAAAGTTAACAACCGTAGATAACAACAAGCTCTGTTATCCCAATCTTTCCTTAGTTTGTCGTTAAATAGAACAAGCTCTCTATTTAATCTCTAACCATTAAACAACCTAGAATAAGCTCTCTAAATTCAATTTAATGGCAGCTTTATGATGAGAAAGATAGGTTGATCTAAGCAACAAACACATAAGCTCGGATTGTTCAACTTAGGTTATGTTCCACTTTGCAATTATTGAAAACTTGACCATAATCATTAATCACAAATTGCCACTTATGAATAGGAAATCAAGACAATTACACGGATCAAGACTCCTAGACTAGCAATAGATAATTATCAAGATCTATCTAGTTGTACACCTAAATAAATCAAGACAACATCATGAACAATTATTGTAGAAGAACATAAGCAACTTTGATAGAAAATTAATGATAGATAGAATCTGAAAATCAATCACAAAACATGTCTAGGGCTTTGAAATCACCCTTAACCAAATAGAAGTTTAGCCTAGCATAGGCATTATAAACATAAACATAAAATTAAAGAAAATCTAAGAAGAAAATAAAAGAAAGAAAGAAGAAGAGGAAGAATATTAATTATCCAACCTCTTGCTCTCTCTAAAGAAAAAGAAAACTAGAGAAAAGAAAGAAAACTAGAGAAAAGAAAGAAGAAGAAAACTTAGAGAATTTTATTAAAATGGCTAATATCCTACCTATGTACAATATGATCCTCTACAATCATCCAAGGCCCTCTATTTATACACATTTTGGAAGGCTAAATGACAAGAGACAAGCTTTACAAATTTCAAAGGTAGGTATAATAGGTGGGTGAATTTTTCTAACAATTTTCGTCATATTGTATGACAATTTTGATCAGCCAACTTGATGGTCGATTTCGTCAATGTTGGAGGCCTGATCTGATCACATGGTCTTCTAGAAAAAGGTTCCCCTAT
Source organism: Fremontodendron californicum (assembly GCA_030761205.1). Lineage (NCBI taxonomy): Eukaryota > Viridiplantae > Streptophyta > Magnoliopsida > Malvales > Malvaceae > Fremontodendron > Fremontodendron californicum. The sequence continues at coordinate 18,375,858 of JAULJL010000020.1, read as the reverse complement.
CAGTTACGGATCCATAGCCGTTGGAATCAGCTCATTTGCTGATGTGGATAAGCAGATATGGGCAAAATACGAACACATGTCAGCACAGACGTCATTGCACATCAGCCAACTTGATGGTCGATTTCGTCAATATTAGAGGCCTGATCTGATCATATGGTCTTCTAGACAAAGGTTCCCGTATCCGTTACGGATCCATAGCCATTGGAATCAGCTCATTTGCTGATGTGGATAAGCAGATATGGGCAAAATACAAAAACATGTCAGCACAGACGTCATTGCACATCAGCCAACTTGATGGTCGATTTCGTCAGGGAAAACGACTCCGTTTCAAGAAGTATAAAACATGAAAAAGATAGATACGCCTCTTAGCTTTGCACGGCTACAAATTTCAGCCTTATTGCTTCAGTGAAACTCCAGATATAGCTGATATGGCAAAATGTGTCGGAACTGGAACTGAACTGGATTTGCCCTTAATTCTAGTAATCTGAAATCACTCAAAGAAACTTGTGAAAAACACCAAATTACATAAAAATATAAAAGATCATAAACACAATTAGACTAAACAATAATAACTCGTATTTGACACAAAACAATAATAAAACATAACTAAAAACTATATAATTATACGAGTTATCAAAAAGAAAAGAAAAAGTCAAGAGAAAAAGAAAGGGATCATTGTTAAATACATTCCCATATTCAAAAAAAAAAAAAAATCTTCTCTTGAACTTCTAGTTAAAGTAAAGGAAAAGATGTTACAAAGTTGGTTAGAATGATGCAAAGGCTCAACATGAATATTTAGCCTATGTTATTATGTGCTTTAAAAGAGTTTTGAGAAGTTTTATTTGTATGATCTTATTATGTCTCTAAAATCTATGAACTCTTTGGAACCTTTGTCATATCTTTATCCTTTTGTTCTTTAACCACATTATAACCCTTTGGCCCCATTACAACCTTGAATAAAGACCTCTTGATTTATGAAGTTGTATGATCTAAATAGTGGAGAATAGGTGGAAAAGCAAGCATATGGTAGAAGTGTTTTCATGAGATTGATTGAGTGTAAACACTTTACCACTACTTTAAAGAGTGAAAATCAAGAGAGTATCCCATGTGAGAAGTTGAGATTAAGTTTGAATATACACTATTTTGATTGAAATATGTTATGTTAATATTGGCTTAACTCAAACTATTTACATTCAAGCAAGATTTTTTGTGAATTTCTTTAAGCTATTAATTAGTTTTTAAGACTTGTCCAATGATTATCTCTAATTTATATTGGAAGTATTAGTTATAATTATTATTTTTAGTTTTTCTTATGTCTTCAATGTTTGTGGGTATCGTCCTAGTAAACCCTCACGAGACTAAACTCGTCCACTAGGGACACCTAGGGGTTTAAAGGCTTGTGTCACATGCTAAGTGCCACCGTGATTTCCTACGAAAATGGATTAGATTAGATTTTCTTATTTTATTTTTATTGAGTCGTTGCTAGGGACTAGCAACAATCTAAGTGTGGGGGTGTGATAACTCGTATAATTATATAGTTTTTAGTTATGTTTTATTATTATTTTGTGTCAAATACGAGTTATTATTGGTTAGTCTAATTGTGTTTATGATTTTTTATATTTTTATGTAATTTGGTGTTTTTCACGAGTTTCTTTGAGTGATTTCAGATTACTAGGTTAAATAAAGAATTAAGGGCAAATCCAGTTCAGTTCCAGTTCCGACACCTTTTGCCATATCAGCTATATCTGGAGTTTCACTGAAGCAATAAGGCTGAAATTTTAACCGTGCATAGTTAAGAGGAATATCTATCTTTTTCATGTTTTACACTTCTTGAAACGGAGTCGTTTTCCCTACCGAAATCAACCATCAAGTTGGCTGATGTGCAATGACGTCTGTTCTGCACCGTTTTGGTATTTTGACCATATATTCCGATCCACATGCGCAAATGATCTGCTTCCAACGGCTATGGATTCGTAACTGATAGGGGTATATTTTTATAGAAGACCATTTTATCAGATCGAGCCTCCAACATTAACAAAATCGACCATCAAGCTGGCTGATCAGAATTGTCATACAATATGACGAAAATTGTTAGAAAAATGCACCCACCTATTATACCTACCTTTGAAATTTGTAAAGCTTGTCTCTTGTCATTTAGCCCTCCAAAATGTGTATAAATAGAGGGCCTTGGATGAGTATTGGGATACATTATACATTGGTAGGATATTAGCCATTGTAATAAAATTCTCTAAGTTTTCTTCTTCTTTCCTTTCTCTAGTTTTCTTTTTTTTTATTTACTTATGCTTCTTACATTTCTTTTCATTTTATTCATATCTAGTATGTGTTGCTAATCATATTGTTGAGGTGATGAGGTGAAGCTCTTGGTAAATGCTAAGGTTAGTCTCTTAAACATGAGCTAAAATGAATCATCATTTATAAACACTAGTATAGATAATATTTTCTTTTGGTTTAAAATCATACTTGCAAAGTAGAGATCTTGATTCATTATTGACAATGAAAATGGCACAGTAAATGCTTGGTTTCATAACCTTGATTTGTTGTAGACATATACCTTGGCATAAGGAATGCTTGGACTCTTTTTATGAGTTTTGAGGACACCAAATGAACATAATATCATATGCTATGGACGTTGGACAATTTGGACTGAATTGCTAAACCTTCCGATTGGAACCTCCCTTATGTGTGGATTTCAATTGTGTAATAAAACAAGATTAATCTTAGCATAACACCAAGAGTGAATTCTCTAACCTCAACATCTTTTCTTATTGTTTTTTATATCTTGTTTAATTTATTTTATTTTATTTTGTTTATTTTGTTCTCTAATATCTTGTTTATCTTGTTTTGTTGTTGATACCCTAATATCTTGTTTACTTTATTTTTCTTATATATTTATAAACTTATACTTACTAATACGCTTCCCTGTGGTTCGACCTCGGACACCCGAGAATTTATTACTTGAACATAACCTGCACTTGGGTTTACAACTCTTAATTGAGTTTTCATCACATGTGATGTGCAAACTTTTGATGAATAAAAAGGTTTTCAAAAATAAATTTTAAAGGTTTCTATCCTTTATCTTTTTCATTCCTCTTCAAATAACCAAGTTTGTCAAATTTTTTTACATGTTTCATGCTTGGCCGAATGGTGTAGGATGACTTTGTGCTTGTTCTTGCTTGATATTTCTTGATTGCTTGGTTGTGTTCATGCTTGATCTATTGTCATATGTTTGTTTGGCTGAAAATCATGCATTTCATGACATTTAAACTAGGATTTTGGCTAAGATCAATTAATGATCTCAAGCCAAAAATCCCTTATCTCTACTAGTTGAGAGATTAATAATTTAGATTGGGTATTCTGACTTGAGGATTTTTTTAACTACTCATCCATTGTAAAAATAAATTGATTTTTTTATCGCATGCAGTAGTCATTTAGATGATGCCATGGTATTTTTTTCATGATTTTTAGATTTTTTTATCATGGTTGAAAAAATGGATTTTGACAAAGCAGTTTTTTTAACTCATTGTCTTGATTTTGGTAAAATTCGGTCATAGTATCCATGCTCCAAAAATTAAGCTGATTTTTTTCCATGGAGGTTGACATGTTCTAGGTCTACCATAAATTTTCATATTTTTTTGAAATTTTTAGAGGAACAAAAAAAAGAAAACGGTTTACAAAACTGATAGTGAGGGTCAGATTTGTTTTCAAGAAAGTAATAATTTTCTGTTTTGGTTGGGATATTAAGAGGGGGCTAATTTGGGACATTGGTTACTGTCTCCATGTCGTTTCAGTCATAAAATTTGATTTTATAAAAGTCGGGTCAAGGGTGGTCAACCCGGGTTTCAAAACTAGGAAAAATAGAGCTTTTAGAGAAGGGTTCAGCCAAGGCCAATTTTTCATCCCAAAAGTTTCGATTTTCTTTAAATCCAAGCCTAAAGTAGTTCGATTTTGAAAATCCGATTTAAGTATCTTCCTAACGTAGTCGGATACATTTTTAGGTATACGGATGTCTTTACTTCAAAGAAGAAATACATCCTCATGCATTGCGTTTTCAAAAATGTTTTTACTCAATCTGTCATAAAAACGTATTTTTTGGTTTATTAAACATTTGGCGAGAGTTAGTTCTTAATCTTTGCCGAGTTTGCCGGGGAGGTTAAGAAATTATTCAACGCACGTGTTTATGGAATCGAAACATATGGTTTTCGTTTTACTCAGAACCATGTAAATACCATATGAAAGAATTATTTTCCAAGCTTTGCCGAGTTTGCCGAGAAGCACGATAATGTTTTTCGACATATGCTATTTATATGATTCCTCACACGAATAATTCATTATAAATAATGATGTGTGCATTTGATCATGTTGTGATTATGAATTTTTTATGATGATATCATTTTGTTGATTTTTCCATGTCATTCATATGCCATGTCATCCATTCACATGCCATGTCATCCATATGCCATGCCATTCATTCACATGCCATGTCATCAAGTATATGCCACATCATTCATACGCCATGTCATTCACATGCCATGTCATCCATATGCCAAGTCATGCATTCACATGTCACGCTAGTTAGAATTTATCATTCATTCATGTGCCATGCCATGCCATCCATTTACTTGCCATGTCATTCATTATGCCGTGTCATTCATTATGCCATGTCATCCATATGCCATGTCATTCATTCACATGCCATGTCATCAAGTATATGCCATGTCATTCATATGCCATGTCATTCACATGCCATGTCATCCATATGCCATGTCATTTATTCGCATGTCATGTCATCAAGAATTTTCCATGTCATTCATAGGCCATGTCATTCACATGACATTCATTCTTATGCCATATCGTTCATATGCAATGTCATTTTGCATGCTATGTCGATTTCATTCACATGACATTCATTCTCATGCCATTTCATTTGGTTTGCCATGTCGATTTCATTTACATGACATTCATTCTTATTCCATGTCATTTTGTTTGCCATGTCGATTTCATTCACATGACATTCATTCTTATGCCATGTCATTCATATGCCATGTCATTTTGCATGCTATGTCGATTTCATTCACATGCCATGTCATTCATGCACATGACACGTAATTCATTATGCCATCTCCTTCACATGCCATATCATTCATATGCCATGTCATTCATTAATTTGCCATGTCATTCACATGCGATGACATTTGCATGCCATGTCACTCACACGCCATGTCATTCATGCACATGCCACGTCATTCATTATGCCATATCATTCATATACATGCCACATCATTCGTTATGCCATGTCATTCATACGCCATGTCTTTCATATGCTATTCATTCGCATGTCATCTAGGATTTACCATGTCATTCATGTACCATGTCATGCATTCACATGTCACGCCATTTAGAATTTATCATTCATTCATGTGCCATGCCATCCATTCACATGCCATGTCACCTAGATTATGCCATGTCATTTATCCATTTGCCATGTCATTCATTCACATATCATGTCATTTCATGTACCCTATTATTTAGATCATGCCATGTCATTATTCAAATTTTGCCATGTCATTCATTTCCTTATATTATGTCATTTAAATTTTTGCCATGTCTGAGCATGTTTATTTAATTTCTTTCTTAGTGACATTTTTGTATATTCATCGTTGTTTTCAATGATTTTTCAAATACACGGAAAGCAAATAATAATTGTTTAAGATTATTCCTGAGTTAAAATAATTCATGATTTCCCTGCTGGGTCTGCCGGGGAGGATATCATCAACTATCATTAACAATGGAATATTTTTTTTAAATCGAGGATGATTCGGAGAATTTCAAAATCAAGGAAAAATGTGGGAAATTTTATGCTAGTAAATTCCGGATCATTTTCAAATAAAATATGAATTTTCTAGGGGAATTATTTTCAAAACACCAAATTTTAAAACCGACTTTTCACCGAGACTCAAGATAACACACGACTAATAAGTTACTGTTTTATTCAGGCGTTGTAGACACCTAATTTTGTCCGGACCACTAAAATAGGTATGTTCTCTTCCTAGATTGATGTTTCAGAATGAAAAAAGACTTTTCTCATCCTGCAAGTGGTACTCTGAGACTTAGTCTAAGAAGGCAAGCATAAAAAGTCAAACTTCAAAAAGTCAACCATAGAAAAGTCAACCCCAAAAAGTCAACTACTAAAAAATTCAACCCACTTTCAAAATCAAGATTTGAAGTTCAATTAAAAAATGGTGAAATAATTTTTATAATCCGAGGTCTACATTGAAAGATATGGAGTTCGAAAGTTGGGTTACGGAGATTTAGTAGAAAGATAACCCTACTTCGGGAATTTTGGGGAAAAGTGCTTAAACGATCAAATTGGTCAAAATTGAAGGTTCGAAATCAAAGATATGCACTAACTACGGGTAATGGAGAGGCTACTTGGAAGAAAAACTGAAGGAAAAGTCAATTTGGAAGAAAACCGAGAATTAGGGTTTTTGGTGGTTTGGTGAAATTGGGGAAAATTACAGAAATGACCCAATTCGATAGAACTAAAGCCCCTAATTGATGAGGAGTGGGTAAAAAAGGATAGCCCAAGGCTCAGTTTGAAGAAAATCCGAGAAAAGAGCCGATTGGAGGAAAAATGAAAAAAACGAGGAAATTCCCGACAGTGGAAAAAGGAAATATCAAATTGGAAGGGAATTTGATCGTAAAAATTGGGCGTTTTTAGACCAACTCCAATACAATATATGACAAAGGCCCATGAAAGAAAATCTAAAAATTGGACTTGTTTTGAGCAAAATCGGGCTTCGGAGGCAAAAGGGCAAAATTAGAAAATTTGGGAAAAATAGCAAATGAGCTCCAAAAATTCTAAAAATTTGCAGATATCATTCTTAAATCATTTCGAAGAGATTGGAGAAAGAAAATCTAGATATTTTTCTTGATCAAGCCTTTCAAATTGTGACACATGGACCAATGGATGGAGAGGGATGATGTCATATTTATGGCATTCTATTTATGACATCTTCATGAGATCATATTTAGGAGATGATTATTCCAATCTAATGGTGGGATTTTACACAGAAAGCATCTTGAATTAAAGGCTATTGGATCAAGATTGGTTAGGAAAAAACTACAACATTCTACACAATTCTTATACCAATTGGCCAAGCCTTTTTGGAAGGGGGAATTCAGATTTTTGCTGGACCTTTAGGGGCTGAATAGAGGCAGTAGCTAAGGAAAAAAAGAGAAAGAAAAAAAAAGAAAGGAGAAAGAGAGGAGAAAAAATGAGAAGAAAAAAAAAACGTTTGGCTTGCTACTTATTGATTTGGAAAGCTAGAGCATGGTAGCTATGTTCTTTCATGGTTTTCTCATACTTTGTTGACATAATTTTGATATTTTGAAGTCATTTTATTCTCTTTTATGAAATAAACTTGTTTTCTAAAATAAGTTATGAGGAGCTTCTACTTTGTTTTTAAAAAAAAAAAATCAAGAAAACAAGTTTTTCTCTATTTTTCATCATTGTTGAATGAATCACTTTTGTTAAATGATTTTGTGTTTAATCTTGTCTATGTGATTTTTTGTGGTAGGTTAGCTTACTTGTGGTATATTAGCTTGATTGTGGTAGGTTAGCTTGATTGTGGTAGTTTAGCTATAGACCATGCCATGTGTTTGTGAAAATGTCTAGCTATATTCATGCTTTTACATTATGATTGCTTAGTTTAGCATGTTTCCTTTTTAGTCTTGTATTTAGTATGCCATGTGTTTGTGTTATTGCCATGCATTTTTTAGGTCTAGGTCTCATTTGCATTGCCATGCATTTCATGCATTTTAGACCTAAGTTGCATTAAATGCCATGCAAGTTCATTTTAGGTCTAGGCCTTATTCTCTATGCCATGCATTTTTCATGTCATTTAGGTTTTAAATCATGCATTAAATTTGCTGTATGATCATGAATTTCATGTCATGCCACATGATTTATGACTTAGGCCAATCAATGGTTCAAAGTCATGCTCACTAGAGAATACTTGTGCAAAATTAAAGAGTTGTCAAATTGATTATTCTACCTTTGTGATTTTTTTTTTACTTATTTCTCTAACTTTTTAAAAGTGTTAGCTACTGTTTTTGGGTCTTTAGGAGAGTCTCCAACATTTTTACTTTGACTTTTAAATGATTTTATCAAAGGCAAAAAAACGTGTTTTGGCAAAACAGTTTTTCACCCAGTACTCGGAATTTCTAAATTTTTCTGGGAAGTCATCTTTAATCAGAAAATTAATCCAATTTTTTATCATGTAGTTTTACATGTTCTACGTATCCAGTATTTTTTTTATATTGTTTTGAATTTTTAAAAATAGGTTAAAAAATTATGTTTTAAAATCGGACAGTAGAGGTAGATTTGAATTCAAAAGAAAAACAATTGTTAAATTTAGCAAAGGCATTTAGAGGCGATTGGTTAGAAACTTTAGCTACTGTCTTAGGGTAGTTTTAAGCCTTTTTAAACTCTAAAAATTATTTTATAAACCTCGGCTTAAGGGTGGTCAAGTCCGGGATTTTAAACTTAGGAAATTAGAGCCATTTTTAAAGGGTTTGGCTAGGGTTTCAATCTTCATTCAAGTTTCTTTCAAAATTGTTTTCAAACAAATCACAAAGTATTTTGATTTTAGAAAATTTAATTTGATATATTTTCCTAAGGTAGATAGATATCTTTTTAGATATACGGATTTCCTTAATTAAAGGAAAAATTACACTTTCATGCGTTGCATTTTCCATATTCATGCATTTTATATAATATGTGATTTTGCTATGATAATTTCTATGATATTGTTATTATTTTGATTTATTTTATGGTGTTGTGTTGTTTGTTATATGGTTTTGAATATTACATGCTATCCTATGCTTTTTATTTAGTTATTTATTTTTGTCACATTATTTAGCATATATTATGTACATGCAATATTATTTTATTTTTATTTTCATGCATATTACATGATAGCATTATTTTATGTTTCATGTCATTTCATGTCATTTAGATTATATTCCATGTCATTTAGATTATATTATTTAGAATATACCATGTCATTTAAAATATGCCATGTCAGTTAAATCATATCATTTTATTTAGAAAATCATGTCATTTAAATCATATCATTTCATTTAGAATATCATGTTATTTAAGTTGTTTCATTTCATTTAGAACATATCATGTTACTTAAAATATTTCATTTCATATAGAATATATTATGTCACTTAAGATATTAGATTTCGTTTAGGATATTTCATCTCACTTAGAATATACCATGATACTTAGGATATTTCATTTCATCTAGAATATACTATGCCATTTAAATTATATCATATCATTTAGGTTGCATTATATTATCTAGACTTTGCTATGTCATTTTATTTATGTCGCACATGTTCATATTCATTTTTTTTAAATATTTTGAAAAAGATAATGATTTTCAATAAAATAAAGATATGCCCGAGTTAAAATAATTCATGAGTTCTCTGCCGAGTTTGCTGGGGAGAATATCATCAATTATCATTAATAACGGAATATCTTCTTTAAAACGAGAATGATTCGTAAAATTTTCCAAATAAATAAAAATTTCTATATTTTGCTACGTTTGTTGAAAAATATAGGAAAATTTTGAATTACTAAATTTCGGATTATTTTCAAATAAAAATGGAATTATTTTTCTTTAAATTGGGAATTAACTTGAAATACTAAATTCAAAATCGACTTTTTTACCAAGACTTGAGATAACACACGATTAATAAGGTACCATTTATACGGGCGTTGTAGGGGTGCTAATCCTTCCAAACACGTAATCGAATCCCAAACCCACTTCTTTGATTTCTCTTATTTAAAACGCAAACTTCAAATTGGTTTTAAAAATGTTTTAATTAATTTTAAAATGTTTTATAAAACCGGTTTTAATAGGTGGCCGATCACACCTAGCTAAAAAAGATTGGTGGCGACTCCATTTCTTTTTCAAGGTCATTTTAAATCCTTCATTTTTCAAGAGGAATTAAGTCGACTTTTCCTCGGTTTTTTTTAATGTCATGCTTAACGAATATAAAGTCTTGCGATGAGGCTTGTTATTTTTTAGGTTGCGACGGCTTGGCGACTCCGCTAGGGACATTAGAGAGTCAGACCTAGAATTAGTCGTGTGTTATCAAAGTGTCGATTTTTGTTGGTTTATTCGGTATTTAATTTTAATTCCCACCTTTTTTTAAATAAAGGAGAATTTTGAAAATAATAAAATGTTTTAACTATGTTCATATTCATTTACATGCATTTTATTTGTTTTCTAGTTATTTAATGTTGTAAATTACTATTGCATTCTTGTTGGTTAATGCGTTACACTATTTTTAATCTTGTTTTTAATATCTTGTTGGGGCATTTAGGATAGAGGTTAGGATAGTTGATGAAAGGTTTGATTGTTCCTACTCACACACATTGCACTTGCATTTGTATATCATAAGCCCTATACCCGGGTTCCATCGCTTTAAGTGGAAGTAAAGTAGCTACACTCTCATGATTAACAATCCGCTTGGGTTAGCAAAATACTTCCGGAGTATAAATTACCTAAGCTCTCGTGATTAACAATCCGCATGGGCTAGGGAAATATACTCTAATGAATTGAACCCGCTTTTATCGGGGTGCCTTACTAGCCTTCACCGACGACAGTGAGGAGCAATTCGGGGCCTTTAAAACCGATTCACCCTCATATAGCCAACATAGGCGAAGCTATGCCGGATTTTCGTTAGATACACCGAAGATATTAACACATGGAGGGACATTTCTAAACCTTTTGAAACCTATTTTACACGCATCACCTGTAATAAATATAATACCCCGCCCCGAAGGCATCGTGATGCCTAAATAAGCAGATACTGTTGGGGCAAGTGTTCACTAACTTTTTGAAATTGAAAATATAAACATTCTTTTTCAAACTTTTTTTTGCATTTTGCACATTTCATGCATGTGTGAATAGTTCATGTACATTCATGGTTGCATTTTTTATCTCATTTTTTTGCAATAAATGAATGGTAATAATAATCTCATTTTATGATTTCATAAACATTCATTGGTTGAATGAGAACTGTGGACCGGTAGTGTTGAATGAACATAAGTACATTGTACCATAGTAGGATCCACTACCCCGAAATTCTTTTGAAAAATATGTTGGTTTTTCATAGAGAAAACATGTTTCAAAATAAAAAGCATAGATTAAATTTGGAGGCAAATCTTACATTATGAGATTTTTGAATAATCAAGATTTAGGTCCCACCAATTTCGTGTAATCATTGGTTAATTTATTTGTATCATTTTGACATCATGTTACAGTCTTAACATGCATGGTTATTCATTGTAGAATACATTTATGATATACATGGTCATTCTTTGTACCTACCTTTGTGATTAATTCATTTATTCTTTGCATGTATCATTTTGACATCATGTTACAGTCATAGCATGCATGGTCATTCATTGTAGAATACGTTTATAACATGCATGGTCATTATTTGTATATACCTGTGCATCAATTTATTCATTTTTTTTTTACAAAATGAATCATGTTGGCATTAGATTGCAACTATGGCATACATAGTCATTATAATTTCTCTGTATATGCTCATGCATTAATCATTAGTATATTCATGCATATAGGAATAAAGCATGTACATTCATAATTGTATTCTTAATCTTATAACATTTTCATTTGCATGAAAGGGGTTCGAGATATGAGGAAAGAATCGGAGGAACAATTGGGTGCTTTGGAACAAAATCAAGAGAAATTTGGACATGAGATCCGTGAAGTGAAAGAACAACTCGCTAAATTGATGAAAATGGTTGAGGCTATGGGTAAGAGTAAAGGGGAACTTTCTCAGGGCTCTGCATCGCCTTCGGATCAACCAAAACCATTAGGTCTAGAACATACTATCCTATCTGGATCCTGCACTTGTCAATGCCACAAAGGTTGCAACCCTGATGAAATTGTGGACAAAATTGTGAAAATGATTAAGCCTGAGAGCTTGATGCCAAAGATAGAAACCTTAGATCCCAAACAGTCCCTGCAATTGGTCCTAGGTCCAAACCAATATCCTCACCCTACTATGGCCCAATTGCCCACTAGAATGATCACTATTGGAACCCTGAACCCCAATTGCCCATATCAAGCACCTTATCAAGCATCCGAGATAGGAACCTCGAACTATGTACAACCTCCAAGGGTCCCGTGTCCAAATCCATACCCTTACCGTGCTGTTCCACCACCTCTCTATGTAAACACTTCGGTTCGAACCTTAGTACCACCACCGAGTGCACCAACTCGTAGGCCATGTGTGACTAAGAAACAACCCAAGAACAAGACTCAAGAGTAGCATAATCCCATTCCAATCAGCTACCGAGAGCTTCTCCCTATACTGATCCAAAATCACATGGTTGCCTATATCCCGCTGAAACCCCTGTTACCACCATATCCAAAGTGGTATAATCCAAATGCAAGATGTGATTATCATTGTGGAATTGCTGGCCATAGAATTGAAGACTGTATAGCCTTCAAAAAAAAAAGTGCAATCTCTTATAGAGATCAAGTGGATCGATCTAACGACTCTGATTGATAAAAGGCTGGGAAAGCATAATTAGGATTGGGAGATTTACATCAATGATGTAGAAAGACTTCTGTCTGATATGATGTATTAGGATTTCACTTTTTCAGTAGCCAGCTCTTATAGCCTTAGGATGCTAGGAAGAATAAAGTGCTTGTAAAGACAGTTTTAACCACTGCTCATGATTTTGTAAACATGGTTTATACCATTGTGAATGTTGATTTGGGAATGAATTGATTGTGCTTCAAATTTATGAAATATTGATGATTAAGTTCCTTCGATTCTTATTTCCTCTGTGATATCTTCTCCTTTGCATTTGTATCTGATCAATTATTTGTCATACCATACATTCATACATGCATCTTGATAGCATCAGGTGGTATTCATGACAAACATAGTTAGCATGATTTTTTCTGTATATGTTCATGCGCTAATTTGCTTATTACATACATCATGGTAGAATTAGGTTGCATTCATGACACACATGATCAACATGATTTTCTTTGTATATACTCTGTGTCAATATTCATTGATTACATGCATCATGTTTGACATCATCTTGCATTCATAGTGTATATGATCATTCATTGGGAAATACACTAAAATATATATGGTCATTCATTGCATAAATTCATGCGTTATTGTTTATTCTTTGCTTGTATCATGTTAACATCATGTTGGCATCGTGATTGCATTTATTACATACATGGTCAGCATGTCTCCACTGTATATGTCCGTACATCACATTGTTCATGTTTCACGAGCATTAAATTGCATTCATGGCTCATTCATCATGATATGCATTTGAGGGGATAAAATGAAAGTGGCTTGGCTTTAGGAGTCTTTGAAAGAATTTTCATTTCAAATTAGAGGTATAAGAAGTACTGAGTACTTTTTCAATAACAGGCTAGAGATATAGGGAATGAACAAGCTTCCCGAATGGAAAGAATGGAAAGGGAACAGAAAGAATTGCGAGAATAGCTGGTAAAGTCTCAAGTAGAATCTAAAGATCAAATGACTAAATTGATGGAGCTAATGTCCCCTGTAATCAAGGGATACATTGAAAACTTGTCATCGGAGAAGGGTTAGAGGCACAAAAGGGTCAGAGTTAGGTCATGATATTGGATAGCCAGAACATAGTTAACCCTAACAACACCCTGAACTTAGACGATCCAGCTGAACAGGAAAAGTTGAAAATGGTTGAGTAAAAAATGGCTGAGTTGACAGATTCCCAAGGGAAATATCAATTGTTAGATGAAAGGCTGCGGGCAGTGGAAGGTATAGATTTATTGGGAGTGTAGATGAGAAAGAACGTTGCTTGGTCCTCGATTTAGTCACTCCTCCTAAATTCAAGGTCACGGACTTTGTGAAATATGACGGGATGACTGATCCGTTAGCCCACATCACTATGTTCTGCCGAAATATGACAAGTCGTATAGATAATGATAAGCTTCTGATTCACTACTTTCAGGATAGGCTTAGCGGGTCCGTAATTAGGTGGTATAGTCAGTTGAGCAAGGATCAGATTCTCTATTGGAATGATTTGGTTAGGGCTTTTCTAAACCAGTACAAGCATATGACCGATATGGTGCCTGACCGTCTCACCTTGCAAAATATGGAGAAAAGAGCTACTGAGAGCTTCAAAGAGTATGCCTAGAAGTGGAGGAACATGTCCACCCAAGTTCAACCACCTTTGACACAAAAGGAAATCACCATCCTTTTTGTGAGTACACTACAAGCCCTATACTATGATAGACTCGTCGGCAATGCCTCGAAGAATTTTGCAGATATGGTAATCTCAGGGGAGATGATTGAGAATGCTATTAAGAATAGGAAACTTGAAGGAGAAGGAATATCCAATGCCGAGAGAAATAGGGCACCTAGAAAGAAAGAGGAATATGTCCAAGCTATGGGAGATTCAGCCACATATTCCCAATTTCCCTCATACCAATCATGTTATCCTACTAAGGCATCTCCAATCTTTTATCCTTACCTACCAACCCAAGCACCTAATCCTATACCAGTTCTTACAACAAGGCCTGTTTCCAAAAACGACCACGGGACAACCAAGAAAGAATTCCAATCCCCATCCCTGACCTGCTGCCAATAAAGAGTTTGTACCTTAGCCTGGTACCTTTGAAAATAGCTCCAAATCCATTAGCAATGAGTTATGACCCTGACAGCAAGTGTGATTATCACCTAGGGGTAGTTGGGCATTCAATTGAAAAATGCAGACAACTAAGGAAATGATTGAAAGTCTTATCCGCGATGGCATTTTGACACCGGAGCTTATCAATCAGTGGAAGTCGGCTTTGCCGTAAATCAGTTTCTTTCGGGGTTTTAGGAGGAGAATTACTATTTTTGAAGGATGTCAACAGGAGCATTTTGATGCATGTAGTTTCAGACCTCATGATGAAAGCACTTGTCTCATGTCAACATTCATATGAATTAAATGAATTTTGAATTTTAAATGCTTTGTGTTTGTTGTGTCTTAACAATAATTTGAATTTGCAAAAACAAGCATTAAGGAAGTTCTAATAATGGGCAGTCTCGAGAATATTGATGATCATTGTTAGAAATGACTCAATACCCACTCCCTTGTCTTTTAGGCTTTCCTATGCCAAATTCCTTTGAACCGATACCACTTGGAAAACCTAATGCTTCAAGGAATATGAATGATTGAACTACATAAAACCATTTTCATCATGGAATAAGCAAAGATGTAGATCCTAGTCTAGGCTATGAACAAAGGAATGAACTTTTTGAAATTTTTTCGAATTCCTTGAAATTCAAACAAATGAGACATTCTTTCAAAAATTTAAATCATGGTAATTTGGTGTGTCAAGATTGTGCTAAAACCATTCATGCCTTTACAAAAAACCACAAAACACTAATTGCCCAAACATCAATTCATGATTGACGTCCTGGGCACAATGATTAAACAAGATATCCCATGTCTCAGAGAAAACCCATTTTTGTGTCATATTTTCCTTGTCTCTTCAAAGAACACAGATTTGAAACTCAGCCTTTTCAAAATAGACCTAGATTTGCTATGTTCCTCGTTGATACAAATTCTCATGGTTAATCAAATTGGGGAATCATATGTGGAAATGATGGATATATGGTGAAAAAGGACGGGATTAACGCATGAATCAATGGGGCATGTGACAAAAAAGAAGGAAAAAAAAAAGAAAAATTGTGATATCATGTATATGAGAATTCAGATGATTCCAAAGTGCAAAATGAAATTCTGATTATCTATTTCCCCTGGGGATTGCTTTTCAATGAGAATATTTGTGCTCGATATGAGAAATGGCCATCTTTCATATCCCTCTCACAAAAAAGAAACTATCCATAGTCACCTCTTTTGAGCCAAAAGAATTATTTCTTCTTTGAACCCTGATCAAGGATCACCCTCTACACTGGGGGGAAAATGCGAGGAAAGATCTTTTCAAAGATGAGTCCTAACTAAAACAACAAATACAAAGCAAACTGAGCTCCAAAATGAATACGAGCTCACTTTATCGAAGTAAAGAAAAAGATGGCGAAATGGAAGCCAATAACAAAACAAAACAAAAAGTGTGAAAAAATATGGCAAATGAAAGCCAAAAGCAAGGAAGAAGAAGAGCAAAAGTCACAAAAAAAAAGGAAAGAAAAGAAAAGTCCAGAAGGGACAAATGCCTCAAAAGGGAATCCTCCTCAAGAAATGATCCTTGATCTGATTACCCTCAAACACATATTTTGGGCCTATTTATCCTTTCTTTCTGAACCCTGAACCGTGGCCTACATTACGTGCTTTAAAAGTCCATTTTGATCAAGCATGAATATTTAATTTGAAGGGTTTTTCCTTGGATTTTATCTCATCTCATTGAATTCTTATTTCACTATGGAAGAATTTAGAATTCCCAAGTGCATGGTAGAACAACACAACCAAAAAAAAAAGAGAAAAGAGAAAGAAAAAATGAAAAGAATGGGACTTTAGGGCGAAAACCCAAAAATGGGCGGTACAGAGTAAAATAGGAATTTTCGATGCCATCTCTGATAATGTCGATACCACGAAAGAGAAGGTCATCTTAAAGAAGTGGTCATCGAGGAACATCTAGGAATTCCTGAACCTCCCAAATTGACAGCTCTCATTCGAAAGGTTGTCTTCAAAAACTAAAACTTTTTTCCCTCCCAAATTAAACTTTCCAGTTTAAACATACCAGCCAATCTCGACGCTTGTCAAAATGCCTTGATATGAAAACTAAAAGAATGTTGAATTTGTATGACTCTTAATGAATTCATGATTTATAAAACCTGTTCCATTTATGAGCCTAGAAGGGACATACATTTTGTTGTAAAGTTTTCTTTGATCAACCAAAATCTTGTTATACCAAACATTGCCAATTCAAATTGAAAAACCCAGATTGACACTTAGAGAAATTTTTAACAGTGATCATCAGTCTTCAAATGATTTAGACATCACATATTGTAGGGTTAATATTTTTTGTTCAGAAGTTTTCAAGATGAGAGAACAAATAAAGATATTTTTGAAATACCCATTTTTTATGTTGACATGAGATAAGGGTTTTTCTAACCCACAGGTGTGGAACTACTAGGGTTAATCTTGATTTCCAAATATGAGAAGAAGAAATAGAACTTGGCAAGCAGACTTCTGTCAATAAGAGTTCAAAAACTATTGGGGCAAAGAGAATAGCCAAAGATTGAAAAATGAATTGAAGATATACTCTAATTTGAAAAGGAGAAATGAAGTGGAAAGGCTAAGCTAAAGTCTAGAAAAATGATTAGGGGCATTTGCATCTTTTCGTGAAGCGTTTGCATCATTATCGATCTTTTCATTTGCATCATGTAGAAGCATTCAGCACGTTGTCAAATCCTTGCAATTGCATCATTTAAAGCATTTGCATAATCCCAATCTTTGCATCTACATCATTCCATGAAGTAGTTATGTTAACAACAATTTTCGCATTTGCAGCATATAGAAGCATTTACACATTGTTGACTTTTGCATCCTTTTGAGAATTAATTGCGTTATTTGAGGATTATTTGCATTTGCACCATTTAGAATCATCTGCATCTTATTCAACATCTGCATCTACATCAATAAGCATTTGCATCAATCTAAGCCATTTGCATATACACCATGAAGCATCTACATTTTATCCAACATCCATCTGCATCAAGAAACATTTGCATCAATTCAAAACATTTACATTTGCAATATGAAGTATGTGCATCTTGTTAATCCTTTGCACCAGCATCAAAAAGCATTCACATCTTCTCAAAATCTTCATGTTAATTTTCAACAATTCTTCAAAGGTCATTTTTAAGACCTCCGGGCACCGTTTTTTAAAGACCTCCAGGCATCAATTTTCCAAATCATAGATCGGACCTCCAAGCACCATTCTTAAGAACTTCGGGCATAATTTTTCTTTTTAAATCATGGATAAGACCTCAGGGCACCATTCTTAAGACCTCCAGGCACCATTCTTAAGATCTTCGAGCATAGTTTTTCTTTTTAAATCATGGATAAGACCTTCGGGCACCATTCTTAAGACCTTCGAGCATAGTTTTTCTGTTTAAATCATGGATAAGATCTTCGGGCACTATTCTTAAGACCTTCGGGCATCATTTTTAAAGTGGCATGCAGCGTATTTTTCGAAATCATTCTTAAGACCTACAGGCATCATTTTTAAAATCGTATGCAGCGCATATTTTCCAAATCATAGGTAAGCCCTCCGGGCACCATTTTTAAGACCTCCGGGCATCATTTTTAAAGTCGCATACAGTGCATTTTTTCCAAATCACGGGTAAGGCTCCGGGCACTATTCTTAACACCTATGGGCATCATTTATATAGTCACATATAGCGTATTTTTTCCAAATCACGGGTAAGGCCTTCGGGCACTATTCTTAAGACCTTTGGGCATCATTTTTAAAGTCGCATACAGCTCATTTTTTCCAAATCACAGATAAGGCCTCCGGGCACCATTCTTAAGACCTCCGGGCATCATTTTTAAAGTCGCATACAGCGCATTTTTTCCAAATCACGGGTAAGGCCTCCGGGCACCATTCTTAAGACCTCAGGGCATCATTTTTAAAGTCGCATACAGCGCATTTTTTCCAAATCACGGGTAAGGCCTCCGGGCACCATTTTTAAGACCTCCGGGCATCATTTTTAAAGTCGCATATAGTGCATTTTTTCCAAATCATGGATAAGGCCTCCGGGCACCATTCTTAAGACCTCCGAGCATCATTTTTAAAGTCGTATACAGCGTATTTTTTCCATATCACGAGTAAGGGCTCTGGGCATGATTCTTAAGACCTCCGGGCATCATTTTTAAAGTTGCATACAGCGCATTTTTTTCCAAATCACAGGTAAGGCCTCCGAGCACTATTCTTAAGACATCCGGGCATCATTCTTAAGACATTCGGACATCATTTTTAAAGTCGCATACAGTGTATTTTTTCCAAATCATGGGTAAGGCCTCCGGGCACCATTCTTAAGACCTATGGGCATCATTTTTAAAGTTGCATAGAGCGCATGTTTTCCAAATCACGGATAAGGCCTTCGGGCACCATTCTTGAGACCTCCGGGCATCATTTGAAAAGTCACATACAGCGTATTTTTTCCAAATCACGGATAAGGCCTCCGGGCACTATTTTTAAGACCTCCGGGCATAATTTTTTTCTTTTGCAAATCGAACTCGTTTTCTTAACGCGGTCGAGCCTTGATTAGTCAGGGAACTCAATTTAAGGACAAAATCTTCTATTTACAGCCTTTTAAAAAAATAAAAAAATAAAAAAATAAAAAAATAAAAAAATAAAAATGAAAAATGATGATGAAAACCCCTTTCTTTTTCTCTTCACATGTGATTTCACTAACCGGACAAAATTAGTATTTGTTTATCTTTTTCTGATTCCTGATTCTCAGCAATAGCAAAAGATGGGCAGCTGTAAACATCTAACTTTGTCCGGACCACTAAAATAGGTATGTTTTCATCCTAGATTGATGTTTCAGAACGCAAAAAGACTTTTCTCATCCTGCAGGTGGTACTTCGAGACTTAGTCTAAGAAGGCAAGCATAAAAAGTCAAACTTGAAAAAGTCAACCCCAAAAAGTCAACTATTAAAAAAGTCAACCCACTTTCAAAATCAAGATTTGAAGTTCAATTGAAAAATGGTGAAAGAATTTTTATAATCCGAGGTATACATTGAAAGATATGGAGTTCGAAAGTTGGGTTACGAAGATATAGTAGATGGGAAACCTTAGTTCAGGAAATTTGGGAAAAATGCTTAAACGATCAAATTGGTCGAAACTGAAGGTTCCAAATCGAAGATAAGAACTGACTACGGGTAATGGAGAGGCTACTTGGAAGAAAAACTCAAAGAAAAGTCAATTTGGAAGAAAACCGAAAATTAGGGTTTTTGATGGATTTTGGTGAAATTGGGAAAAATTGCAGAAATGGCCCAATTCGGTAAAAATAAAGCCTCTAATTGATGAGGAGTGAGTAAACAAGGATAGCCCAAGGCTCAGTTTGAAGAAAATCCAAGAAAAGAGTCGATTGGAGGAAAAATGGAAAAAACGATGAAATTCCCGATAGTGAAAAAAAGAAAATTCAAATTGGAAGGGAATTTGATCGTAAAAGTTGGGCATTTTCGGACCAACTCCAATTCAATATATGAAAAAGGCCTAGGAAAATAAAATCTAAAAATTGGACTTGTTTTGAGCAAAACCGAGCTTCGGAGGCAAAAGGGCAAAATTGAAAATTTTGGGAAAAATAGCAAATGAGCTCCAAAAATTCTAAAAATTTGCAGATCTCATTTTTAAATCATATTGAAGAGATTCGTGAAAGAAAATCTAGTTTCGGAGTTGGTTTCTAAAATGTCCAAATCCCGGGTCTACTATGCAAAAATTCAAAGAGATAAATCCCAAAAAAATAGCAAATGAGTGCCAAAAATTCTAAATATTTGTAGATCTCATTCTTAAATTATTTGGAAGAGATTGGCGAAAGAAAATCTGGAGTCGGAGTTCGTTTGCAAAATGGCCAAATCCTCGGCCCACTATGTAGTAATCCAAGCAGATAAATCTCGAAAAAATAGTAAATACGCTCAAAAAATTATGAACACTTCTAGATCACACTTTTAAATTATTTGGAAGATATTGGTGAAGAAAAATCTGGATTTGGAGCTTGTTTAAAAAATGGTAAAAGTTCGGGTGCACAAGGGGCAATTTTGGAAGAAAAATCCAAAAAAATAGCAAATGGGCTCCAAAAATTATGAAAACTTCCAAAATTCAATTTTTTATTATTTAGGAAGTATTAAAAAAAAAGAAATTTTGAATTTCAATTTAATTTGGTTTACGGGTCAAAAAGGTCATTTCATTGAAAAAATCGAAGAAGGCCTTTAAAAAATTGGAGATTGGGCTGGATTTTAAAAGGGCAATCAGCCAAGCCCATAATGGAGAGTGATTTTGCTGAGATTTTAGATCAAAGGGCCAAGAGTGAAGAGGAAGGTAGTTATTTTTCTTGATCAAGCCTTTAAAATTGTGACACATGGACGAATAGATGGAGAGGGATGATGACACATTTATGGCATCCTATTTATGACATCTTCATGACATCATATTTAGGAGCTGATTATTCCAATCTAATGGTGGGATTTTACATAGAAAGCATCTTGAATTAAAGGCTATTGGATCAAAATTGGTTAGGAAAAAACTACAACATTCTACACAATTCTTATACCATTTGGCCAAGCCTTTTTGGAAGGGGGAATTCAAATTTTTGCTAGAGCTTTAGGGGTTGAATAGAGGCAGTAGCTAAGGAAAAAAAGAGAAAAGAAAAGAAAAGAAAAAGAGAGGAGAAAAAAAGGAGAATAAAAAAGAAAAGTTTGGCTTGCTACTTCTTGATTTGGAAAGCTATGTTCTTTCATGGTTTTTTCATACTTTGTTGACAAGATTTTGATATCTTGATTGTCATTTTATTCTCTTTTATGAAATAAACATTTTTTTTAAATAAGTTCTAAGGAGCTTCTACTTTGTTTTTTAAAAGAATCAAGAAAACAAGTTTTTCTCTATTTTTCATCATGGTTGAATGAATCACTTTTGTTAAATGATTTTGTGTTTGATCTTGTTTATGTGATTTGTTGTGGTAGGTTATCTTACTTGTGGTAGATTAGCTTGATTGTGGTAGGTTAGCTTGATTGTGGTAGTTTAGCTATAGACCAAGCCATGTGTTTGTGAAATTGTCTAGCTATATTCATGCATTTGCATTATGATTGCTTAGTTTAGCATGTTTCCTTTTTAGTCTTGTATTTAGTATGCCATGTGTTTGTGTTATTGCCATGCATTTTTTAGGTCTAAGTCTCATTTGCATTGCCATGCATTTCATGCATTTTAGACCTAAGTTGCATTAAATGCCATGCAAGTTCATTTTAGGTCTAGGCCATATTCTCTATGTTATACATTTTTCATGTCATTTAGGTTTTAAATCATGCATTCAATTTGTTGTATGATCATGCATTTCATGTCATGCAACATGATTTATGACTTAGGCCAATAAATGGTTGAAATTCAAGCTCACCTGAGCATAATTGTAGAAAATTAAAGAGTTGTCAAATTGATTATTCTACCTTTATGATATTTTTTTTTTTACTTAGAAAATTTTTGTCTAACTTTTTAAAAGTGTTAGCTACTGTTTGTGGGTCTTTAGGAGAGTCTCCAACATTTTTACTTTGATTTTTAAATGATTTTATCAAAGGTAAAAAATGTGTTCTGGCAAAACAGTTTTTCACCCAGTACTTGGAGTTTCCCAATTTTTCTGGGAAGACATCTTTAATCAGAAAATTAAGCCAATTTTATATCGTGTAGTTTTACATGTTCTGAGTCTCCAGTATTTCATTTTTAATTTTTTTGATTTTTTAAAAACAGGTTAAAAAATCGTGTTTTAAAACTGGACAGTTGAGGCAGATTTGAATTCAAAATAAAAACAATTGTTAAATTTGGCTAAGGCATTTAGAGGGGATTGGTTAGAAACTTTAGCTACTATCTTGGGGTAATTTCTAAGCCTTTTTAAACTCTAAAAATGATTTTATAAACCTCGGGTTAAGGGTGGTCAAGTTCAGGATTTTAAACTTAGGAAATTAGAGCCATTTTTAAAGGATTTGGCTAGGGTTTCAATCTTCATTCAAGTTTCTTTCAAAATTGTTTTCAAACAAATCACAAAGTATTTTGATTTTAGAAAATTTAATTTGATATATTTTCCTAAGGTAGCTGGATATCTTTTTAGATATACAGATTTCCTTAATTAAAGGGAAAAATACACTTTCATGCATTGCATTTTCCATATTCATGCATTTTATATAATATGTGATTTTTGCTATGATAATTTCTATGATATTCTTATTATTTTTTGATTTATTTTATGGTGTTATGTTGTTTGTTGTATGGTTTTGAATATCACATGCTATCTTATGCTTTTTATTTAGTTATTTATTTTTGTCACATTATTTAGCATATATTATGTTCATGCATTATTATTTTATTTTTAATTTCGTGCATATTACTTGATAGCATTATTTTATGTTTCATGTCATTTAGATTATATTATTTAGAATATACCATGTCATTTAAAATATGCCATATTATTTAAATTTTCCATGTCATTTAAATCATATAATTTCATTTAGAAAATCATGTCATTTAAATCATATCATTTCATTTAGAATATCATGTTATTTAAGTTGTTTCATTTCATTTAGAACATATCATGTTACTTAAGATTTTTCATTTCATATAGAATATATTATGTCACTTAAGATATTACATTTCATTTAGGATATTTCATTGCACTTAGAATATACCATGATTCTTAGGATATTTCATTTCATCTGGAATATACTATGCTATTTAAATTATGTCATATCATTTAGGTTGCATTGTATTATCTAGACTTTGCTATGTCATTTTATTTATGTCACACATGTTCATATATATATATATTTTTAAATGTTTTGAAAAAGATAATGATTTTCAATAAAATAAAGATATTCCCGAGTTAAAATAATTCATGAGTTCTCTACCGGGTTTGCTGGGGAGAATATCATCAATTATCATTAATAACGGAATATCTTCTTTAAAACAATAATGATTCGGAAAATTTTTCAAATAAAGAAAATTTTTTATATTTTGCCACGTTTGTTGAAAAATATAGGAAAATTTTGAATTAATAAATTTCGGACTATTTTCAAATAAAAATGGAATCATTTTTCTTTAAATTGGGAATTAACTTGAAATACTTAATTCAAAACCAAATTTTTTACCGAGACTTGCGATAACACACGATTAATAAGGTACCGTTTTATACGGACGTTGTGGGGGTGCTAATCCTTCACCACACGTAACCGAATCCCGAACCCGCTTATTTGATTTCTCTAGTTTAAAACGCAAACTTGAAATTGATTTTAAAAATGTTTTATAAAATCGGTTTTAATAGGTGGCCGATCACACCTAGCTAAAAAAGATTGGTGACGACTCTATGTCTTTTTCAAGGTCATTTTCAAAACCTTCATTTTTCAAGAGGAGTTAAGTCGACTTTTCCTCGATTTTTTTTAATGTCATGCTTAACGAATATAAAGTCTTGCGATGAGGCTTGTTATTTTTTAGGTTGCGACAGGCGTTGTAGGGGTGCTAATCCTTCCCCGCACGTAATCAACTCTTGAACTCGCACTTGTTTTCTCTGGTTTAAATCTCAGACTACAAAATTGGTTTTAAAAATATTTTAATTAATTTTAAAATGTTTTATAAAAACCGGTTTTAATAGGTGGCCGATGAAACGTAGCCAAAAAAGGATTGGTGGCGACTCTATTTCTTTTTCTGAGGTCTTTTTTATACCCTCAACCTTTATTTCAAGAGGAATTAAGTCGTCTTTTCCTCTGCCTGTTTTTTTTCCCTCACTCTAGCGGGTTCTCCTCCCCCGGAGGATCACGTATCAACATCATGAATTATTTTATTTATTTTCTTTGTTACTTATTTAGTTTTTTTTATTTTATTATCTTTCATTTATTTATTTAGTATGATGTTTTTATTATTTTAATTTTAATATTATGTATTATTAGTTCTTCAGAGATAATAAATTATTCAATTTTAGATAGTTATAAAAATTATTCTATCTTTGTGTAATATTTTATCATTTATTCTTTTAAATAAAATAAGAATAAATTGAGATCTTTTGATGAAGAAATTCTAAGAGAATTATAATTAGTATTTTTTAAGTCTAGGATTTAGAAATATATTTCAATATTAAAGACCAATGTTTATTTTTAAAATATACTTCTCCATAAAACATCAAATACCTATGATAGAGTCTTTTCAAAGAGAAAATTAGTTTCCTTTATACTCTTGTGGTGAAAAATTAGAATTTTTTTTTTTCAAATTAATGGAAAAGATATAAGATTTTTAAATATTTTCATATTAAAATAATTAAATAATTTTGAGGATAAAGCCATTTCGAGGAGAAAATTAGCTGTCTTGAAAACTTTTGCGATAAGAATTTTTTTAGGAATCTATCTCAAATGATGAAAAAAACCTAAAATGTTTTTCAATATTTTAACACTCCCATAAAATTTAAGTAATTCTTATGATGGAGCCTATTCAAGGGAATGAATGATTTCGCTTGAATACT
Organism: Fremontodendron californicum; assembly: GCA_030761205.1. NCBI lineage: Eukaryota > Viridiplantae > Streptophyta > Magnoliopsida > Malvales > Malvaceae > Fremontodendron > Fremontodendron californicum. Next base: position 18,350,547 of record JAULJL010000020.1, on the reverse strand, counting down.
CTTGAGGTGTGAAAATTTCTTTTGAATCTAACCCGAATAGTTGAAAAAAACTTAAGAAATTTTTAAATATTTAATAAATAATAAAGTTTAATTAAAAAACTATTTATTTAAGATCATTTTATAGCAACATAAGACTAATCAGGTTACGTCATTTTTACGGACGTTGTAGAGTGCTAAATCTTTGTCCACACATAATTGTACTCCCGGACTTAGTTCTGAGGATGTTGACCAGAACCTATCCTTTTTAAGGAGCCTTCATCAAGATTAGGATTTCTTTAAAAGCGATAGATTCATTTAGATGGCCAATCACACCTAATAAAAAAGATTGGTGGCGACTTCATTTTGTGTCTAGCGGTCGAATCTTCGGATTTGCAACATAAATTATGATTCTTAATCATATGTTTTATGTACAATTGCTTAATCACATTAAAAGTTTACAAATATGATTCTCAAAGGTTCAGTCAATCTTTAATATTATATTTTATTTTTCCACTGCATTCATGTTTAATGTTTCTTTATTTGAATATGAAGTCGAATCCATCATCATTGTCATTGATATACAGAAGCAGGTCCATTAAAAAGACTCAAGAATGTTGAAGTGGACAGAGGAGTAGATAATTTTGTAGCTCACAACATATTTGTTCGAGCTAAAATGTCAATAATCTTCTTATGTTAAGAGAGAACCAGTCAATTAGATGTTAGAATAACTTCAATGCCAAGAAATTAATTAAGATCACCCAAACCTTTTTGCATAACGTGATCCCGTTGCGGGGACCCGTCAAAATGACGTTAATAATAAGTGTAGAGGAAGAAGAAAATATGACTTAATTCCTCAGAAACTATAATATTAGGGTTTGAAAACAACTTCGAAAAAAGAAAAATAGAGTCGCCACCGATCTTTTTTGGCTAGGTGTGATCGTCACCTATTAAAATTGATTTCTGTAAATCATTTTAAAATTAATAAAAATGTTTTTTAAAATCAATTTTGAAGTCTGCGCTTTGAACCAGAGAGAAAACAAAAGCGGGTTCGGGAGTCGGTTATGTCACGGGGAAGGATTAGCAAATGGTACTTTATTAATCATGTGTTATCTCGAGTCTCGGTGAAAGTCGGTTTTAGATTTGGTTTTTAAAAATAATTCCCTAAAAATGATCATATTAATTCGAGGACGATTCAATATTTATTATTGCAAAAATTTTCTATATTCCCCGGCAAACCGGCAAAACATAGAATTTTTATTGTTTCGAAAATCTCCATATCATCCTATTTTTTAGAAGGGTATTCCTTTGTTAATAATAATTGATGAAGACTCCATTGCAACTTGGCAGAGGATTCATGAATTATATTAACTAGGGGATATTGTCTTATTTATTAAAAAGACATCAATTTTCAAATATTTAAATGGTCATGAATATGTAAATTATCACTAAGGCATAAATATAAAACATGCATAATTATCATAGCATGACAAATATTTTATTATGATATGGAAAGTAAATCATGACATGGCATATAATTTAACACATGGGAAAAATCACTATGACATGGCATATAATTTAACACGTGGAAAATAATCACTATGCCATGACATATAATTTAATTCATAGCAAAATTCACTATGACATGACACATAATTTAATTCATGGCAAAATTCACTATGACATGGCACATAATCTAATTCATGGGAAAATTGAATAAATGACTTCTTCATAGAATATGCATATCAATCAAAATAAAATGATCGCTGTAGACACCTAATTTTGTTCGGACCACTAAAATAGGTATGTTTTCTTCCTCAATTGATGTTTCAGAATGTAAAAAGACTTTTTTCATCCTGCAGGTGGTATTCCGAGACTTAGTCTAAGAAGGCAAGCATAAAAAGTCAAACTTAAAAAAGTCAACCTCAAAAAGTCAACTACTAAAAAAGTCAACCCACTTTCCAAATCAAGATTTGAATTTTAAATTGAAAAATGGCAAAAGAATTTTGATAGTCTGAGGTCTACATCAAAAGATATGGAGTTCGAAAGTTGGGTAACGGAGATTCAGTACAAAGAAAACCCTAGTTCGAGAAATTTGGAGAAAAGTACTTAAACGATCAAATTGGTTGAAATTGAAGGTTCCAAATGAAAGATAAGCACTGACTAAGGGTAATGGAGAAGCTACTTGAAAGAAAAACTAAAAGAAAAGTCAATTCGGAAGAAAACCGAGAATTAGGATTTTTGGTGGATTTCGGTGAAATTTGGAAGAATTACAGAAATGGCCCAATTCGGTAAGACTAAAGCCCCTAATTGATGAGGAGTAATTAAACAAGGATAGCCCAAGGCTCAGTTTGAAGAAAATCTGAAAATCGGACTTGTTTTGAGAAAAATCGGGTTTCGGAGGAAAAATAGCAAAATTGGAAAACTTGGGAAAAATAGCAAATGAATTCCAAAAATTCTGAAAATTTTCAGATCTCATTCTTAAATCATTTCGAAGAGATTGGTGAAAGAAAATCTGGATTCGGAGTTCGTTTGCAAAATGGCCAAATCCCAGGTCCCCTATGTAGAAATTCAAGAAGATAAATCCCAGAAAAATAGCAAATGAACTCCAAAAATTTTGAACAATTGCAGATCTCATTCTTAAATTATTTGGAAAATATTGGCATAAGAAAATCCGGATTTGGAGTTTGGTTGCAAAATGGCCAAATCCCAGGCCCATTATGTAGTAATTTAAGTAGATAAATCCCGAAAAAATACTATGAGTTCCAAAAATTATGAAAACTTCCAGATCATACTTTTAATTTATTTGTAAGAGATTGGTGAAGAAAAATCTGGATTTGGAGCTCGTTTAAAAAATGGTAAAGTTTGGGAGCACAAAAGGGCAATTTGGGAAGAAAAAATCCAAATAAATAGCAATTGGGCTCGAAAAATTTTGAAAACCTCTAGAATTCAATTTTTCATTATTTTGAAAGTATTGAAAAAATAAAATTTGCATTTAGAGTCCATTTGCTATTTATTTATGTTTGGGGGGCAAAAAAGTCATTTTACCCAAGAAACCTAAAAGGGCTTTTCTTACCTTTTAAAAAAATGGAGGTTGGGCTGGAAGATGGGGGTCAGCCGGCCAAGTCCCAAGGGTGGGCAAATATCTTTTTTATTTTTAATCAAAAGGCCAACAATGAAGAGGAAGGTAGTTATTTTTTTGATCAAGCCTTTGTAATTAAGCCACATGGACCAATGCATGAAGAGGGAGAATGTCAACATAATGGCTTAAGATTCTTGAACAGCTGTAATTGTGGATAGCTGATTACCTAATCTAAGGGTGATAATTTCACATTTTAAAAATCTTGGATTAATAGCCTTTGGATCAAAATTGGTTGAAGAAAAAATGACAACATCCTAGCAAGATAAGGCCATTCGGTCACTACAAGGGAGAGGGGGTCTCTCTTTCATTTTCACTCTCTATTCACTCTTATTTTGGCTGAATGGTCTCCATTTTTGAAAGGAGAAAAGAAAAGAAAAGAAAGTTAGAAGAGAAAAAGCTTGCAATATAGCTTCTAGAGGTTGCTTTAAGCACCATACTCTTGCACTTTCCTTAATTTGCTATTTTGATTGCTATTTTGGTGAGTTTTTTTTTTTATTTTCCTTTTTAAAATAAGTGTTTTTAAGTTTCTCCTTTAAGTTCTTCTTTATACTTTCTTGGAAAAAGCTTTGAGATTTTTTTTTTCATGATTTAGAAGGGTAGCCGAATGGCCTTTGTTTTTGTGTAGTTGCTGTTTTTGTTTTTTATTTCATGTTATTAGTGATATTTAACAAGTTTAATGCTTTAAATCTTCTTCAAATACATAAATATGAAGCTTGTTTTGATTTGATAGCTTGCTTGTTTCCATTGTTGAGTTTATTATATTGTTATCATGTTTATTTTACTTGTCTTACATTTTTGATTTTCTGTTTTCAAAGTGTTTAAGTTTGTTTATGATTTATATTTTGTTAATCCATGTGTTTGAGAAAATGCCTATTGGTTTTCATGCCTTTATCTTATATTTGCATGATTTAAGTATTATTCTTTAGCTATACATGTTAGAGTGTTAAGTGTTTGTGAAAATGCCATGTCCATATGGACCATTCGGCTACCCCCTCTCTTATGCTTTATGTGTGCATTTTTATTATGCTAGTTGATAGGTTTTCATTTCCATGATATATTGTTGTGTATTTTGTTTTAGTATGCTATATGTTTGTGTATTTGCCATGTATTTTTTAGCTTTAGGTTGTGCTTGCATTATCATGCATGTCATGCATTTTAGACCTAGGTTACATTAAATGCCATGCAAGTTCATGTTAGGTCTAGGTCATTTTATTGATGCCATGCATTTTCCATGTCATTTAGGTTTTAAATCATGCATTTCATACATCATATTTGCTGTATTTTCATGTATTTCATGTCATGGCCACATGATTTATGACTTAGACCAATCAATGGTTCAAAGTCATGCTCATTTTGAGCATACTTGTGGAAAATTAAAGAGTTGTCAAATTGATTATTCTACCTTTGTATTTTTTTTAGTTAGCCAATTTTTGATTAACTTTTCAAAAGTGTTAGCTACTGTTTGTGAGTCTTTAGGAGAGTCTCTAACATTTTTATTTGATTTTTAAATAATTTTATCAAAGGCAAAAAAAATGTGTTTGGGCAAAACAATTTTTGCACCCAGTACTCGTACTTTCCCAATTTTTTTAGGAAGTAATATTTAACCAAAAAATTAAGCCAATTTGTTACCATGTAATTTTACATGTTTTGAGTCTCTAGTATTTGTTTTAGATTTTTTTGAATTTTTAAAAATATGTTAAAAATCGTGTTCTAAAACCGAACAGTGGAAGCAGATTTGAATTTGAATGAAAATCATTTTTCTGTTTTGGCTAAGTTATTTAGAAGGGGCTGATTAGGAAGTTTAGCTACTATCTTAGGGTAGTTTCCAAGCCTTTTTAAACTCTAAAAATAATTTTATAAACCTCGGATTAAGGGTGGTCAAGTCCGGGACTTTAAACTTAGGAAATTAGAGCCATTTTAAAAAGGGTTTAGCTAGGTTTTTATTTTTTAATCTAAGTTTTCCAAAATTGTTTTCAAACAATCACAAAGTATTTTGATTTTTAGAAAATTTAATTTGATTTATTTTCCTAATGTAGCCGGATATCTTTTTAGATATACGGATTTCCTTAATTAAAAGAAAAAATACATTCTCATGCATTGCATTTTCCATATCATGCATACTATATAATATGTGATTTTTGCTATGATAATTTCCATGGTGTTGTTATTATTTTTTATTTATATTTTTGATGTTATGTTGCTTATTATATGGTTTTGAATATTTCATGATATCCTATGCTTTTTATTTAGTTATTTATTTTTGTCACATTATTTAGCATATACTATGTTCATGCATTATTATTTTTATTTTTATCTTCATGCATATTATATGATAGCATTGTTTTATGTTTCATGTCATTTAGATTATATGCCATATCATTTATATTTGCCATGTCATTTAAATCATTTTATTCCATTTAGAATATATCATGTTACCTAGGTCATTTCATTTCATATAGAATATATTAGGTCACTTAGGATATTTCATTTCATATAGAATATATCATGTTACCTAGGTTATTTCATTTCATTTAGAATATATCATATGACTTAGGATATTTCATTTCATTTAGAATATGCTATGACATTTAAATTATATCATACCATTTATATTGCATTATATTATCTAGACTTTGCTATGTCATTTTATTTATGTCACATGTATTCATAATCATAGTTTTTAAAATATTTTGAAAAAGGTAATGATTTTCAATAAAATAAAGATATTCCCGATGTAGACTCCTAATTTTGTCCGGACCCATAAATCAGGTACATTTTCTTCCTAAATTGATGTTTCAGAATGCTAAAAGGCTTTTCTCATCCTGCGGGTGGTACTCCAAGGCTTAGTCTAAGAAAGCAGACAGAAAAAGTCAAACTCGAATAAGTCAACCCCAAAAAAGTCAAACTAAAAAAGTCAACTACTAAAAAAGTCAACCCACTTTCAAAATCAAGATTTGAGGTTCAATTGAAAACGGTGAAAGAATTTTGATAATCCGAGGTTTACATTGAAAGATATGGAGTTCGGAAGTTGGGTTACGAGATTTAATAGAAAGGAAAACCTAATTCGGGAAATTTAAGGAAAAGTTCTTACACGATCAAATTGTTCTGAATTGAAGGTCTCAAATGAAAGATAAGCACTGACTACGGGTAATGGGATGCTACTTGGAAGAAAAAACTTATAGAAAAGTCAATTCGGAAGAAAACTGAGAATTAGGGTTTTTTGGTGGATTTCGATGAAATTTGGAAGAATTATAGAAATAGCCCAATTCGGAAGATCTAAAGCCCTTAATTGATGAGAAATGATTAAACAAGGATAGCCCAAGGCTCAGTTTGAAGAAAATCTAAAAATCAGGCTTGTTTTCAGCAAAACCGGGTTTCTGAGGCAAAATGGCAAAATTAGAAAATTTGGGAAAAATAGCAAATGAACTCTAAAAATTCTGAAAATTTGAAAATCTCATTCTTAAATTATTTGGAAGAGATTGGTGAAAGAAAATCTTGATTCGGAGTTCGTTTGCAAAATGGCCAAATACCGGGTCTCCTATGTAGTAATTCAACAGGATAAATCCCGAAAAAATAGCAAATGAACTCCAAAAATTATGAAAATTTGCAAATCTTATTCTTAAATCATTTCGAAGAGATTGGCAAAAGAAAATCTTGATCGGAGTTCATTTGCAAAATGGCCAAATCCTCGGTCCCTTATGTAGTAATTCAAGCAGATAAATCCCAAAAAAATAGAAAATGAGCTCCAAAAATTATGAAAACTTCCAGATCACATTTTTAAATTATTTGGAAGATATTGGTGAAGAAAAATCTGGATTCGGAGCTCGTTTAAAAAGTGGTAAAGTTCGGGTGCATAAAAGGGGTAATTTCGAAAATAACTCCAGAATTCAATTTTTTATTATTTCGGAATTATTAAAAAAAAAAAGAAAATTCAAATTTGGAGTCTGATTGCTATTTATTTAGATTCGGCGGGCAAAAAGGTCATTTCACCAAAGAAACAAAAAAGGGCAAATTTGTAATTGAGGAAAATATGAAAGAAGGAATTGCTGGGATTTTTTCTTCCCTTGGTTTGCCAAAATAGAGGAGAAGAAGGAAGCTTGAACAATTTAATTCCCTACTCACTATCAAGCCACATGCTACCAATAACACCTTGCAAATGGTCCCCCCTTCATCCAATGGCTTAAGTGCCTTGTAGGAAAGTTGAATGCACCATCCAATAGCCAAATTTAAATGCCAAGATGACATTTTTATTTGTCATAAAAGAACCCTCGTCTAATGGCCAATAATGGAAGAAAAAGATGAGCACAATTCATCCAAGGGTGAGCATCCATTCAGTTAAGCAAAGAAGTGCATGGGATTTTCTCTTTTCATCCAATGGCTTAGGCCATCTACAAGGGCTGAGTACATATGTTAAGGGCTGCATTTAATCTACAAGATGTCATTTTTATGTTCTCCTCATCCAATGACCAAGAATGGAAGAGCACAACTCATCCAAGGGTAGGCACTCAAGGGAGCAAGCAAGGGAGTGCATGGGATTAGTCCTCTTTTGCATCTAAGGGATAAGATTACTACAAGGGCTGAGTACACATCTTAAGGGCTTCTATCAATTGGCAAGATGACATTTTTATGTTGTCATCAAAATATCTTAATCTAAAGGCCAAGATTGGAGGAGAAAAAGTGCAATTCCTATCCAATGGTTAGAGGGCCATTCGGCCAAGGCTAAAGGGAGGGGGTAATTTCATTTTTTTAGAGGTTTTTTGGCTGGAAACAGTAGCTAATTTGGCAAAGAAAAATGTTTTGAAAGAAGAAGAAAAAAAGGTTTTCAGTAGAGAGCTTGAAGGTAGTCATCTCTACCAAGCTCAAGCATAGCTTTCTTCTTGATTTTCGTGGTGTTTTCTTGATTTTCTATCTTGTTTTCCTACTACATTTTTCATAGAATAAAGTTTTTAAATGTTTATTTATGTCTTCATCTCTTCTTCTTCATTAAAATGGTGGAAAACAATTTTTTTTTTATGGTTTCATGCTATAGCCGAATGTGTTTATTCACTTGTCTTGGTTTTTTCCTTTTTTTTCTTCCTTGCATGTTGTTTTGAAAAATGATTTTTACAAGGTTTTTAGAGTATTCTAAGGTTCTGATTTTTTACAAAATATGAAGCAAAAAAAGGTTGAAATGGCTACATGATCTTGGCTAGACCAAGTGACCATGGTTAGGAGAGAGGCTATGCCCATTTTTACCTACCATGAAGCTCACGTTATTTTCTATTTTATTGAGATGGAAAGGCTTCATGATCTTGGCAAGACCAAGTGATTATGGTTAGGTGAGAGGCTATGCCCATTTGATACCAGCCATGGAGCTTAACTTTCCTTTTTCTACTTACTAGTTTTGCTTGTATGTGCATTTTCCTTTTGTTTCTTAACTTGTTCGCATCTCCATGCCATGAACTTCTTCATTTTGATTTTTAGTATGCCATGTGCTCATGAAAAAGCTATGATAAAATGCCATCATTTTTTTTATGACCATTCGGCACTTCACTTTTTGTATGCCTTGCATATACAATTTCCTTTTGTTTCTTAACTTGTTTACATTTCCATGCCATGAGCTTGTGCATTTTGATTTTAGTATGTTATATGCTTATGAAAATGTCATGACATTATGCATCTTAATATGATTTGTCATGTACTTGTGTCATTTACTAAATAGGATTGCATTAGAGTCTCATGTGATCATTTGGCCTCTTCATGCATCCCTTGCCTTGTCATGCATTTGCATTTTGTTTAGGTAACATGCTTTGCATTGTCATATCTTGAAATTGTGTATTAGTTTTTTTTTGTTCCAGCATTGACATTAGTTTCATGAGTCATTGTATGTTCATAGTATTGCTATGCATGTTCATTACATTTTAGGTCTAGGCCATATTGGTATTGCCATGCATATTGAGTCTTAAATCACATTGGTATTATCATGCATTACTAGCTATTTAGGTCTTAGGTTACATTAGCCTTTTCATGCATATTCATAACATATTAGGTCCAAGTCATATTTGCATTATCAAGCATTGCAAAGCATATTGAGTTAGGATAGCATTTATTGCCATGCAAATTCATGCTAGGCATTTAGGTTGTCAATTGTCATGCATTTCCTTTACCATTTAGACTTTTAGACCATGCATTTCATACATTTCATTTGCTTTACGATCATGCATTCCATGTCATTGCCACTTGATTTGTGACTTAAGCCAATTAATGGCTCAAAGTCATGCTCTATTGAGCATACTTGTGGAAAATTAAGGAATTGTCAAATTGATTGTTCTACCTTTGTGATTTTTTTTACTTAGCCAATTTTTGTCCAAGGTCTTTAAATGTTTTATCTACTGTCCTTAAGTCTTTAGGATGATCTCCAACAATTTCTATTTTGATTTTTTAATGAATTTATCAAAGGCAAAAAATGTGTTTTGACAAAACAGTTTTTTAATCCAGTACTCGAACTTCTCTGATTTTTCTTGGTAGTCATCTTTAATCAGAAACTTAAGCCACTTTTTTCTCATGTATATTTACATGTTCTTACTCTCCAGTATTTTTTTTAGATTTTTTTGAATTTTTAAAAATAGGCTAAAAAATCGTGTGGAAAAACCGGACAGTAGAGGCAGATTTGAAATCAAAAGAGGAATAATGGTTTAATTTGGCTAAGGCATTTAGAGGGGTTGGTTAGAAGATTTAGCTAATGCCTTAGGGTAGTTTCTAAGCCTTTTTAAACTTTAAAAATGATTTTATAAATCTCGGGTTAAGAGTAGTTAAGTCCGGGATTTTTAACTTAGGAAATTAGAGCCATTTTAAAAGGGTTTGGTAAGGGTTTTAATTTTTATTCAAGTTTTCCTCAAAATTGTTTTCAAACAACCACAAAGTTTTGTTTTTTTAGAAAATCTAATTTGACATATTTTCCTGTGGTAGCTGGATATCTTTTTAGATATACGGATTTCTTTATTCAGAGGAAAAAAATACATTTTCATGCACTGTATTTTCCATGTTCATGCATTTTATTTAAATGTGTGATTTTTGCTATGATATTTTCCATGTTATTATTATTACTATAATTCACATTTTATGATCTTCTTTATGTTTGCCATATGATTTTGAATGTTTCATGATATCATATGCTTTTTATTTACTTATTTTTGTCATATTGTTTAGCATATACTATGTTCATGCATTATTATTTTTATTTTCATTTTCATGCATATTATATGCTAGCATTATTTTAATTTCATGTCATTTCTTGTCATTTAGATCATATTCCATGTCATTTAGGTTATTTTATTTATAACATGCCATGTCATTTATAATATGCCATATCATTTAAAATTGTCATGTCATTTAAATTATTTTATCTCATTTAGAATATACCATGATACTCTAGATTTTTCATTTTACCTAGAATACTATGTCCTTTAAATATGTCATATCATTTAGGTTTCATTATATTATCTAGACTTTGCCATGTCATTTTATTTATGTCATACATGTTCATGTTCATATTTTTAAATGTTTCGAAAAAGATAATGATTTTCAATAAAAATAAAGATATTCCCGAGTTAAAATAATTCATGAGTTCTCTACCGGGTTTGCTGAAGGGAATATCATCAATTATCATTAATAAAGGAATATCTTTCTTTCAAAAAATGAGAATGATTCGGAAAGTTTTCCAAATGAATAAAAATTTCTATATTTTGCTGATTTTGTCGGGGAATATAGGAAAATTTTGAATTAATAAATTCCGGATCATTTTCAATTAAAAATGGAATTATTTTTCTTAAAGTTGGGAATTAACTTGAAATACTAAATTAAAAACCAACTTTTTATCGAGACTTGAGATAACACACGATTAATAAGGTACCGATTTATACGGGCGTTGTGGGGGTACTAATCCTTCCTCGCACGTAACCGACTCCCGAACCCGCTTCTTTGATTTCTCTGGTTTATAACGCAGACTTGAAATTGGTTTTAAAAATGTTTTAATTAATTTTAAAATGTTTTATAAAACCGGTTTTAATAGGTGGCCGATCACACCTAGCTAAAAAATATTGGTGGCGACTCCATCTTTTTTTACTCCATATTATTTTTTTTAGGTTGCGACAGCTTGGCAACTCCGCTGGTGACTTTTTTAGAGAGTCAAGCCTAGAATTAGTCATGTGTTATCTAAGTCTCGGTTTTGTTGGTTTAATTGGTATTTAATTTTAATTCCCATATTTTTAAAATAATAAAGAGAATTTTGAAATTAATAAAATGTTTTAAATATGTCCATCTTCATAAGCATGCATATTATTATTTGTTCTCTGGTTATTTTGTTGAGTATATTTATATGATTGCTTGACTGATGCTTTACATTGTTTGATTTTAGTGGGGTATTTAGAATAAAGGGATGTAGAATATGTGCTGACAGGTTTGTTTTGTTCCTCTGCACACACTATATTTGTATCTGCATAACATGAATCCTCAACTCGGGTTCCGTCCTTTTAAGTGGGAGTAAAGTAACTATGCCTTCGCGATGATCCTCCTTATGGGCTAGTGAAACACTTTCGGACTATAAAGTACCTAATGCCTTCGTGATAATCCTCCGTATGGGCATAGGAAAATATACTCTAACGAATTGAACCTACTTTTATTGGGGTGCCTTACTATGCTTCACAGACGACAGTGGGGAACAATTTGGGCCTTAGAATCGATTCACCTTCATATAGTGAACCTAGGCGAAGCCATGCCGGATTTCTGTTAGATACATGAAGTTTAAGAACACATGGAGGAACATTTCCAACCTTTTACCATCTTTCTATATGTTAGATTTTACAAATTGGGTGATGATGAGCGAACATCATATGGCTCGTAATAAATTTATTATTTTGTCCCAAAAGCGTCATAATGCCGAAGCTCTGTTAAAATTTTTGGGACATTTTTTAAAGCGTGTTGTTATTTATGTTATATTTGTGAATTCATTTCTTTACTAATCTATTTCTATCTGTTTTCTTTTCTTTGACATGCATCATAGACATCATCATACACTTGGAGTTTATTGGCCTCGAGATAGTCATCAACCCAAAGGACTTTCATGGAGTATCAGGTTATTTTTGTGATAGAAGATCATGCAGTAGTCAGGGCACGGTCAAAAAAAGATCAGAGGGAGGATGGTGATTGCCTGAAGAAAAATTATGTGTCAGTATTGTCGAAAAGGGTCAAAGTGGATAGTAGACAGAATAATCTCTGAGGGTTCTTCACTCAGAAATATGGAGATATAGCACTCTTAATTTCGATTCAGGTCAATAGTGGGTTGATTCAGGCTATGGTACAGTTTTGGAATCCTGCTTATAGATGTTTCACTTTTAACAAGGAGGATATGACACCACTGATTGAAGAATATTCAGCATTGTTACGTATTGAATGTTCTAATCCTGATCGGGTATATTTGAAGGAAGTGAGACCTTCAGTTTTAAGAGGAAAATGGCTAGGATCACAAGAATGGATACAACATGGGTTGAGAGTCATGTGGACACAAAGAAAAAAAATGGATGCATTCCGTGGGAAACTCTCCGACAGTTGATATTGGGTTATTTCGACAAAGAAAAAGCTAGGGACATCTTCGCTCTAGCCATCTACGAATTAATCATATTCCCAAATATATTGGGTCATGTGGATATAGCCGTGTTTGATTTCTTTGAAAAGTTGGAACAGAAAATCAACCCATCTCCGGCCATCCTAGCTGAAACTATCCGATCTTTGAATTTTTTCAAAAGGGAATGACAAGGGAGAATCAAGGGGTGTGTACAACTCCTTTATATTTGGATTCAAAGTCACTTTTGGAAGATAGAAAAGGTTTCCTTCAAACCTTACATGAAGTCTTTAGTTCCGATTAGGGAATTCCTTCAAAATGATTGGCCTGAAAACGGGGATGAAGAGAAATGGGTCAACATGTTCCGAAATCTAAAAAGGGAGATGTAACTTGGAGAGCTCCATGGATGGTTCCTATGCCAATTATGTATAGAAGTGGGGACAACTCAGGAGTCCCACTACTTGAAATTTGGGGGTTTGTGAGTTATGCGCCTTTGTTGGTGCAAAGACAGGTTGAGTCTCGGCAATTCACACCCGTGACTCATAATCTAGGATCATCAGAGTTCACTTATGGGGAAGACGGATATTCTGGAAAGGTGCAGGCAGTGATTGAAGCATAGAAGAAAATCCATCGGATAAAAGTGGCCAGATATGCCGACATCGTCACACCTGATTACCTGGTATGGAGGGAATTAAGGGTTAATGATAAGCTACTGACATCAGATGGGGAAGAGGTCCAGTTCGTGAATCCACCACCGAGGGAAATGCCATCAGAGTTAGAAATCGTAAGGGCGGAATTTGAAAAAGAAAAGGCCCAGATGAGCAAGGAGATTACCCGACTGCAAGAAGAGCTTGAGGACATGAAAAATAAGGAATCAGCTTAGGAAAGAGAAAAGGAAAAGATCAAGAGATAAAGGGACACTGCTAGGGGCGATCTTCGGGAATTACATTTGGAGAACAAGAGGTACTGCTTTGAGCTCAGATTTGAGGGGATCCTCAAGACTTTCGGGGAATAGGAGCATGAAGTCAAAAACCTCAAGAAGGAGAATAACTACTGGAAAGAGAGAGCGAAGCATGAGGAAGCCCGAGCCAATCAACTGGAGAAGCAAGCTAAGGAAAGCTTACACGGTGATACTTCTGCTGACGCGTCAAAGGGTCGTGAACAAGTAGGGGTCAGATTGAAGAGCAGGACAATCAAAAGAAGACTGTGAAAGAAAGTCCAAGATCCGAGGAAGTCACTATAAGACTAATTTTGTAATAGCACTTTGAAAGGCGAATTACGGACTTATCTTAGGCAGTGATCCTTTTATTCTATCTATGATGTATTTAGTTCGAGGAAATCAATGAAAGACCGTTCGGTTGAAATATCCCGGGGCCAATACTTTCAAATGTATTCACATTTTATATATTTTGTTTGTTCATTTGTACATTTACTCATATTTATAATCATTCATTTTTGAAATTCGTTTATGTTCATACACTTAACCACTTATTTATTTCTTTTACTTGTTCATTCATTCATATTCATACACTTAACCACTTATTTATTCTTTTTACTTGCTCATTCATTCATATTCATACATTTAACCACTCATTTATTCATTTCGCTTGTTCATTCATTCTTTCGTATTCATATACATAGTCATGTACATCCATTTTATTTGATTCATCATTCACATTTAGTCATACATTTATTCATTCATTCACATTTAGTCATACATTTATTCATTCATTCACATTTAGTCATACACTCATTCATTCATTCATTCATTTTTATAAAACATAAAAAAAAGGATGTGTCAATAATTTCTAATTCATCGTTTTCAAAACTAAAGGTACAATTGGTCGCACTCAGAAAGAAATAGATTTCCGAAACCCTTACATTACACGATCTCAAGCCAGAGCTATGGAAAACGATCAGCTTGCTAGAATTGAAAGAATGGAAAGAACTCAAAGGGAACTGCAGGAACAGTTAGCTAAATCTCAGGAGAAGTCTCGAGAACAGATGACTAAACTCATGGAAATGATGAGTGTTGTCGCAACCTAAAAAATAACAAGTCTCATCGCAAGACTTTATTATTCGTTAAGCGTGACATTAAAAAAAATTGAGGAAAAGTCGACTTAATTCCTCTAGAAAAATGAAGGTTTTGAAAATGACCTTGAAAAAGAGATGGAGTCGCCACCAATCTTTTTTATCTAGGTGTGATCGGCCACCTATTAAAACCGGTTTTATAAAATATTTTAAAAATCAATTAAAACATTTTTAAAACCAATTTCAAGTCTGCGTTTTAAACCAGAGAAATCAAAGAAACGGGTTCAAGACTCGGTTACGTGCAGGGAAGGATTAGCACCCCCACAATGCCCGTATAAATTGTACCTTATTAATCATGTGTTATCTCAAGTCTCGGTAAAAAAGTCGATTTTAAATTTAGTATTTCAAGTTAATTCCCAATTTAAAGAAAAATAATTCCATTTTTAGTTGAAAATGATCCGGAATTTATAAATTCAAAATTTTCCTATATTCTCCAACAAACGTGGCAAAATATAAAAAATTTTATTAATTTGGAAAACTTTCCGAATCATTCTCATTTTAAAGAAGATATTCCGTTATTAATGATAATTGATGATATCCTCCCCAGCAAACCCGGCAGAGAACTCATGAATTATTTTAACTCGGGAATATCTTTATTTTATTAAAAATCATTACTTTTTTTGAAAATATTTAAAAGAAATGAATATGTATATGCATGACATAAATAAAATGACATAGCAAAAATCTAAACAATATAATGCAACCTAAATGATATGATATAATTTAAATGCCTTAGCATACTCTAAATGAAATGAAATATCCTAAGTTATATGATATATTCTAAATGAAATGAAATGACCTAGGTAACATAATATATTCTATATGAAATGTAATATCCTAAGTCATATGATATATTCTAAATGAAATGAAATAATCCTAAATGACATAATATATCCTAAATGAAATGAAATGACCTAAGTAACATAATATATTCTATATGAAATGAAATAATTTAAATGACATGGCAAATATGAATGATATGGCATATAATTTAAATGACATGGAGTATAGAATAATGCTATCATATAATATGCATGAAAATAAAAATGAAAATAATAATCAATGAACATAGTATATGCTAAAGAATATAAAAATAAAATAACTAAATAAAAAGCATAGGATATCATGAAATATTCAAAATCATATAATAAACAATATAACATAATCATAACAATATCAAAGAAATTATCATAGCAAAAATCACATATTATATAAAATGCATGAATATGGAAAATGCAATGCATGAAAATGTATTTTTTCCTTTAATTAAGGAAATCCGTATATCTAAAAAGATATCCGGTTACCTTAGGAAAATATGTCAAATTAAATATTCTAAAACCAAAATACTTTGTGATTGTTTGAAAACAATTTTGAAAAGCTTAGATTAAAAATAAAAACTGGGCTAAACCTTTTTTTAAATGGCTCTAATTTCCTAAGTTTAAAATCCCGGACTTGACCACCCTTAACCCGAGACTTAAAAAATCATTTTTAGAGTTTAAAAAGGCTTAGAAACTACCCTAAGTCAGTAGCTAAACTTCCTAATCAGCCCCCTCTAAGTAACTTAACCAAAACAGAAAATTGATTTTTCTTTAAATTCAATTTTGACTCCACAGTCCAGTTTTAAGCCACGATTTTTTACCCTATTTTTTAAATTAAAAAAAAAATACTGGAGACTCAGGACATGTAAAACTACACGGGAAAAAATCAACTTAATTTTCTGATTAAAGATGAATGCCCAGAAAAATCGAGAAAGTATGAGTATTGGGTGAAAAAACTGTTTTGCCAAAATACATTTTTTTGCCTTTGATAAAATCATTTAAAAATCAAATTAAAAATATTTAAGACTCACAAAATGACTTAGAAACAGTAGCTAGGACTTTTTAAAAGTTAGACAAAAATTGGTTAAGTAAAAAAAATCACAAAGGTAGAATAATCAATTTGATAACCCTTTAATTTTTCACAAGTATGCTCAAGAGAGCATGACTTTGAACCATTAATTGGCCTAAGCCATTAGTCAAGTGGCATGGACATGAAATGTATGAAAAAATACAGAAAATATGATGCATGGAATGCATGGTTTTAAACCTAAATGTCATGAAAAAATGCATGGCATCAATATAGTGACCTAGGCCTAAATGAACATGCATGGCATTTAATGCAACCTAGGTCTAAAATGCATGGACATGCATGGGAAAATAAACCAAACTTAACAACTAAAATATGCATGGAAATAATACAAACACAAGGCATGCTTAAACCAAAAACTCAACCAAATGTCATGCAAATGCAAACCTATCATCTAACATAACAAAAATGCAAACACAAGGCAAAATAATGAGGTAGCCGAATGGCCTCAAGCTCCAAGCAAACATGGCATTTTCACAAACACTTGGTATACTTAAGCTAAATACTCAATCAAATGTCATGCAAATACAAACCTATCAACTAACATAGCAAAAATGCACACACAATGCTAGCTACATGAAGTGGCCGAATGGCCTAAGGTTCCAAACAAGCATGGCATTTTCACAAACCCTTGATATACTAACATGCTCAACTAAAACATAACACTCAAATCATGCAAACACAAAGTAGAGATATTAAAACTAACAAACATTTTCACAAACACTTGATATACTAACATGCTCAATCATAAAATGTGAAATAAAATAATAATAATATCATGGAAATTATCATAGCAAAAATCACACATTTAAATAAAATGCATGAACATGGAAAATGCAATGCATGAAAATGTATTTTTTCCTCTACATAAAGAAATCCGTATATCTAAAAAGATATCCGGCTACCTTAGGAAAATATGTCAAATTAGATTTTCTAAAAAAACAAAACTTTGTGATTGTCTAAAAAAAATTTGAGGAAAATTTGAATAAAAATTAAAACACTTACCAAACCCTTTTAAAATGGCTCTAATTTTCGAAGTTTAAAATCTCGGACTTAACCACCCTTAACCCGAGATTTATAAAATCATTTTTAAAGTTTAAAAAGGTTTAGAAACTACCCTAATACAGTAGCTAAATCTTCTAACCAACCCCATCTAAATGCCTTAGCCAAATTCAACCATTATTCCTCTTTTAGTTTCAAATCTGCCTCTACTGTCCGGTTTTGCCACACGATTTTTTAGCCTATTTTTAAAAATTCAAAAAAATCTAAAACAAATGCTGGAGACTCAGAACATGTAAATATATAAGAGAAGAAATTGGATTAATTTTTTTATTAAAGATAACTACCCAGAAAAATTAGAGAAATTCGAGTACTGGGTGAAAAAAACTGTTTTGTCAAAACACATTTTTTGCCTTTGATAAATTCATTCAAAAATCAAAGTAGAAATTTTTGCAAATCATCCTAAAGACCTAAGGACAGTAGCTAAACATTTAAAAACCTTGGACAAAAATTGGCTAAGTAAAAAAAATCACAAAGGTAGAACAATCAATTTGACAATTCCTTAATTTTCCACAAGTATGCTCAAAGGAGCATGACTTTGAGCCATTAATTGGACTAAGTCACAAATCAAGTGGCAATGACATGGGATGCATGAACATACAGAAAATGAAATGTATGAAATGCATGGTCTAAAGGTCTAAATGGTAAAGGAAATGCATGACAATTCATGGCAACCTAAATGCCTAGCATGAATTTGCATGGCAATAAATGCTATCCTCACTCAATATGCATGCAATGCTTGATAATGTAAATGTGACTTGGACCTAATATGTTATGAATATGCATGAAAATGCTAATGTAACCTAAGACCTAAATAGCATAGTAATGCATGACAATACCAATGTGATTTAAGAATCAATATGCATGTCAATACCAATATGGCCTAGACCTAAAATGTAATGAACATGCATAGCAATACTATGAATATACAATGACCCATGAAACTAATGTCAACGCTGGAACAAACAGAAACTAATACACAATTTCAAGATATGATGATGCAAAGCATGTTACCTAAACAAAATGCAAATGCATGACAAGGCAAGGGATGCATGAAGAGGCCAAATGATCACATGAGACTCTAATGCAATCCTATTTAGTAAATGACACAAGTACATGACAAAACATGTTAAGATGCATAATGTCATGACATTTTCATAAGCATATGACATACTAAAATCAAAAGGCACAAGCTCATGGCATGGAGATGCAAACAAATCAAGAAGCAAGGTGAAAATGCACATGCAAGGCATACAAGAATGGAGTTGCCGAATGGTCATGGAACAAAATAATGGCATTTTATCATAGCATTTTCATAAGCACATGGCACACGAAAATCAAAATGTACAAGTTCATGGAATGGAGATGCAAACAAGCTAAGAAGAAAAAGGAAAATGCACATGCAAGGCATACAAAAATGGAGTTGCCGAATGGTCATGGAACAAAATAATGGCATTTTATCCTAGCATTTTCATAAGCACATGACATACTAAAATCAAAATGTACAAGTTCATGGCATAGAGATGCAAATAAGTTAAGAAGCAAAAGGAAAATGCACATGCAAGGCATACAAAAATGGAGTTGCCGAATGGTCATGAAACAAAATCAAGAAAATGAAAACATGTTTATAATATAAGACATGATACATGAAAAAAATGCACAACATGAACATATGAACAACAATGGCCAAATATGCAAAGATAAAATATCAAGCATGGAGATGTAATATATAAGTAAATATAGCATAGAAAATAATGTAAAGAACATATATATAAAAAAAATTAACATAGACATGCAAAACAAATAACAAGCAAAACTAGTAAATAAAACAAGGAAAGTTAAGCTCCATGGTTGGTATCAAATGGGCATAGCCTCTCACCTAACCATAATCACTTGGTGTTGCCAAGATCATGAAGCCTTTACATCTCAATAAAATAGAAAATAAACCATGTTACACAAAAAAATTAAGGTGAGCTTCATGGTAGGTAAAAATAGGCATAGCCTCTCTCCTAACCATGGTCACTTGGTCTAGCCAAGATCATGTAGCCATTTCAACCTTTTTTCTTCATCTTTTGTAAAAAATCAAAACCTTAGAATACTCTAAAAAACCTTCTAAAAATCATTTTTCACAACAACATGCAAGGAAGAAAAAAAATGAGAAATAACGCAAGTAAATAAGCCATATTCGGCCATAGCATGAGACCATAAAAAAAATTGTTTTCCACCATTTTAATGAAGAAGAAGAGATGAAAACATAAGTAAACATTAAAAAACTTTATTTCTATGAAAAATGTAGAATTAAAACAAGATAGAAAATCAAGAAGAAATCAAGAAGAAAGCTATGCTAGAGCTTGGTAGAGATGACTACCTTCAAACTCTCTATTGAAAACCTTTTTTTTCTTTCTTTCAAAACCTTTTTATTTGCCAAATTAGCTACTATTTCTAGCCAAAAACCTCTGAAAAAATGAAATCATCCTCCTCCCTTTAGCCTTGGCTGAATGGCCCCCTTAACCTTTAGATGGGAATTGCACTTTTTCTCCTCCAATCTTGGGCTTTAGATTAAGATATTTTGATGACAACAAAAAATTTCATCTTGCCAATTGATAGCAGCCCTTAAGATGTGTACTCAGCCCTTGTAGTAACCATAGCCCTTAGATACAAAAGATGACCAACCCATGCACTCCCTTGCTTGCCCCCTTGAGTGCCTGCCCTTGGATGAGTTGTGCTCTTCCATTCTTGGTCATTGGATGAAGACAACATAAAAATGACATCTTGTAGATTAAATCCAGCCCTCAACATGTGTACTCCGCCCTTGTAGATGGCCTAAGCCATTGGATGAAAAGAGATAATCCCATGCACTCCCTTGCTCAACCGAATGGATGCTCACCCTTGGATGAATTGTGCTCATCTTTTTTCATCCATTCTTGGCCATTAGATGAGGGTTCTTTTATGAAAAATAAACAATGTCATTTTGGCATTTAAACTTGGCCATTGGATGGTGCATTCAACTTTCCTACAAGGCACCTAAGCCATTGTATGAAGGGGGGACCATTTGCAAGGTGTTAGTGGTAGCATGTGGCTTGATAATGGCTAAGGAATTAATTTGTTCAAGATTCCTTCTTCTCCTCTATGCTGGCTGACCAAGGGAAGAAAAATCTCAGCAATTCCTTCTTCTTTCATATTTTCATCAATTACAAATTTGCCCTTTTTGGTTTCTTTGGTGAAATGATATTTTTGCCCTCCGAACCTAAATAAATAGCAAACGGACTCCAAATTCGAATTTTATTTTTTCAATACTTCCAAAACAATAAAAAATTGAATTCTGGAAGTTTTCAAAATTTTCCGAGTCCATTTGCTATTTATTTCGGATTTATTTCCGAAATTGCCCCTTTTATGCACCCGAACTTTACCATTTTTTAAACGAGCTCCAAATCCAGATTTTTCTTCACCAATCTCTTCCAAATAATTTAAAAATGTGATCTGGAAGTTTTCATAATTTTTAGAGCTTATTTACTATTTTTTTCGGGATTTATTTGCTTGAATCACTACATAGCGGACTCAGGATTTGGCCATTTTGCAAACAAACTCCGAATTAAGATTTTATTTTGCCAATCTCTTCGAAATGGCTTAATAATGAGATTTGCAAATTTTCAAAATTTTTGGAGTTCATTTGCTATTTTTCCCATATTTTCTAATTTTGCCATTTTGTCTTTGAAACTCGGTTTTGCTCAAAACAAGTCTGATTTTTAGATTTTCTTCAAACTGAGCCTTGGGCAAGCCTTGTTTAATCATTTCTCATCAATTAAGGGCTTCAGAACTATCGAATCGGGCCATTTCTGTAATTTTTCCAAATTTCACCGAAATCCACCAAAAAAACCCTAATTCTTGGTTTTTTTTCGAATCGACTTTCTATCAGTTTTTCTTCCAAATGTCTTCTCCATTACCCGTAGTCAGTGCTTATCTTTCATTTGGAACCTTCAATTCTGACCAATTTGATCGTTTAAGCACTTTTCCCCAAATTTCCCAAACTAGGGTTTCTTTTTTATTGAGATTCCGTAACCCAACTTTCGAACTCCATATCTTTCAATGTAAACCTCGGATTAGCAAAATTCTTTCATCGTTTTTCAATTGAACCTCAAATCTTGATTTTGAAAGTAGGTTGACATTTTCAATAGTTGACATTTTTGAGGTTGACTTTTTTGGGTTGACTTTTTTTGAGTTTGACTTTTTATGTCTGCTTTCTTAGACTAAGCCTCGGAGTACCACCTGCAGGATGAGAAAAGCCTTTTAGCATTCTGAAACATCAATTTAGGAAGAAAATGTACCTGATTCAGGGGTCCGGACAAAATTAGGTGTCTACAATAACATAAGTGACTAAAATAAAGATAGAAAACATAACGAAAACTAAAGAATAGAAAGGGCATAAAATGTGTAATTTATGAACTTATCACCTGTCTAAGTTGTCGATAAATGTATCTCACATTAAGCCAAGTCATACCATAGTAAGGGCTTTTGATGGACTAGGCGAAATGTGATAGGGGAATATCGAGATCCCACTTCAAATTGGTTCATGTACGTACGAGGTTGAATTTCAGGTAATGGACATCATCCCATCCTATAATTGCCTCCTAGGAAGACTTTGGATTCATTTGATCGGCGCTGTGCATCTTCCCTGGACTAGAAGGTGAAATTTTTGGTGGAAGAGCGTCTCATCAGTGTGGTGGGGGAGGAAGAGATAATCGCCTCAGCATACCCCTTATGTAGAGGTAAATGAGGAAACAGTGGAGTACTCATTGAGATCATTATAATTTGTGAACGCCATGTTTATAACTTAAGGATAAAAAATCCCAAAGCCTCGACTATCTAAGAGCAGTAAGATGGGTGTGAAATTGACTGTGGGAAAGGGATGTCGTTGGAAAAAGGCTTCGAAAGTACCTTCAGGTAATGGCCCGAGCAATGAAAATGATTGAAAAGAAGGATAGATTTGGTCTGGGCTATCGCCCAAGTGGCTAGAGAAAAAGAAGCAAACATAAATGAACAAGCAAAGAATGCTAGCCGGGTTCTTTGGGAAAGACCTCGAATGGGGACCTATGACTTTCCCTTCGATCTAGGATTTTTTTGCTCTGGAGGCTATGAGCATGGCAATATGAGCTCTGATGATGTATTGGTAATTCTGGAATAGGAGTTTTAGAAGTTTTTTGTTGAAGTGGAAAAAAAAATAAGATACCGAAAAAGTCTGTAATCGGCATGGTTCAAGAGGAAGAAGTGGGGAAAGCAAGCAAAAGTCAGATGGTGCGCCCGTGTCCCTCGGGCTATGTGTTGAAGTATTGGAGTGCTACTGAACTTCCTGTAATTTTTAAGTCCACTCCAAAGTAATGCTTAGAAACAATCTTAATTGCCTTTGCCCAAGGACATTAAGAATCCTTTTGTACGGGCTTATGTTTACAACTCATCATTAAATAAATGACAGTCATGATGCATTTTCTTCATTTTATCCATCTTTTATTCTTTCATTATTTTTGTCTATATACTTCTCTATATTGTTTCCTTCTCACCTATTTCCAAGTGCCCAGATAAGGAATATGAGGACTATCTCATCAATAATTCTAAAGTTGGTTTTAAAAAACCCATTTGCGCGGGTGATTTTGACGTCAACAAAGATTTCAAAGATTGTGTTTTACCCCCGGATCTATTAAGAATATTAGAACAAGAAGAGAAGCAGGTGTTGCTTCATAAAGAGTTGGTGAAAGTCTTAAATCTGGGAAATGAAGAGGAAATAAAAGAGGTCAAAATTGGAACCTCAACATCACCATCTATAAGAAAACAGTTAATAGTCTTACTCCGAGAGTACATGGACGTGTTCACATGGTTCTACCAATGCCAGGGCTAGAATCCGATATTGTGATCCATAAACTCTCTCTAAGGCTAGGTTGCAAGCCAAATCAGCAAAAGTTGAGAAGAATGAGGCTTGAAATGCTATTGAAAATAAAAAAAGTGAAAAAGCAATTTGATGCTAAATTCCTGGAAGTGGCAAAATATTCGGAATAGGTAGAAAATATTGTCCCAGTTCTGAAAAAGAATGGCAAAGTAGGAATGTGTGTTGACTACCGAGATTTGAATAAGGCGAGCCCTAAAGATAACTTTTCGTTGCCTCATACTGATACCTTAGTGGATAACACTTCAAAGAATTCCATATTCTCCTTCATGGATGAGTTTTCAGGGTACAATCAGATCAAGACGGCCCCGAAAGATATTAATAAAACCACATTCGTGACAATGTGGGGAACCTTTTGCTATAAAGTGATGCCTTTCAGATTGAAGAATGTCGAGGTAACAAAGCAAAGAGCCATTGTGACTTTGTTCCATGACATGATGCACAAGGAGATAGAGGTCTATGTCGACGACATGATCGCAAAGTCATGTGGAGAGGATGGACATGTTGTGAATCTTAAACGGCTCTTTCAAAAATTGAGAAAATTTTGGCTTTAACTCAACCCGGCAAAATGCACTTTCGGAGTCACCTCGAGAAAGTTATTAGGGTTCATCATTAGCAAGAAGGGGATCAAGATTGACCCCAATAAGGTAAAGGCAATCCAGAATTTATCTTCGGCTCGTACTCAAAAGAAAGTGAGGAGCTTTTTGGGTAGACTAAATTACATTATTATGTTCATCTCCCAACTTACGGATAAATGTGACCTGATATTCAAACTACTCCGGAAGCACTATTTAGGGGAATGGGATGAAGATTTCCAAAAAGCCTTTGATAAGGTCAAGCACTATCTGTCAAACCCACCGGTGTTAATGCCCCTTGTTCTAGAGAAACTGCGATATTGTATTTGTTAGTATTTGAAAAATCCATGGGTTGTGTGTTGGGATAGCATAATAAGACCGGAAAGAAATAACAAGCTATTTACTACCATAGCAAGAAGTTCACAGAGTATGAGCTGAAGTATTCATCAGTAGAAAGGCTTTGTTGTGCCTTGGCTTTGACCGCTCATAGACTCAGGCGGTACATGTTGTATCACACGACTTGGTTGATTGCGAAATTAGATCCCATCAAATACATATTTGGAGCACCTTCATTTTCAAAGATAACGACGAGATGGCAAGTACTGTTTTCCGAATATGACACATATATGTGAACCAAAAGGCCGTAAAAGTTAGTGTGGTAGCCGAGTTCCTAGCAAGCCAAGCGGTGGAGGATTATGAGCCTTTAAGTTTTGAATTCCCGGATAAAGATTTGATATGTGTCTCGCAAAAAGTTGAGACTACTCATTTGAAAAAGGAAACATGGAAAATGTATTTTGATGGTGCTTCAAATTCCATGGGACATGGGATTGGCACAGTGCTTATATCCCTGGAGGAAGATTACCATCCTTTCACTACCAGGTTGGATTTCGATTGCACTAATAATACTGCAAAATATGAGGCGTGCACTATAGGCCTTTGTGCTGCTATTGAAAGAAAGATTAAGACACTAAAGGTCTTTAAAGATTCATCCCTAGTAATATACCAACTGTGTGGGGAATGGGAAACCCAGGATGCAAAGTTGATCTGATATTGAGAACTTATACTGAGCTTGATCAAGGAGTTTGAAGTAATAAGTTTTAATTACTTACCCTGGGAAGAAAATTAAATGGTTGATGCTTTAGACACTCTGGCTGTGACATTTAAAGTGAACGAGGGGGCCAAGGTTGTGCCTATAAAGATGAGCATATATGAGTCTCTTACCCATTGTTTAAGCATCGAAGAAGAAGCGAATGGTCTCCCTTGGTATTATGTCCTCTTGCGATACATCAAAAGTCAATAATTACCCTAAATAGGCAACAAAAAATGACAAAAGAACCCTAAGAAGAATGGCGATGGGTTTTATCTTAGACGGG
This sequence comes from Fremontodendron californicum, assembly GCA_030761205.1. Classification (NCBI taxonomy): domain Eukaryota; kingdom Viridiplantae; phylum Streptophyta; class Magnoliopsida; order Malvales; family Malvaceae; genus Fremontodendron; species Fremontodendron californicum. The sequence continues at coordinate 18,324,893 of JAULJL010000020.1, read as the reverse complement.
AAAATTCTCTACAAGAAAGGGAAGGTTCAGGTGCTTTTGAGGTGTGTTGATTCTGCCAAAGCTCGAAAAATCCTCGAAGAAGTCCATGAAGGGATCTGTGGCACTCATGGCAACGACTATATGATAGCCAAGTAGATTATGAGGACGGGGTATTATTATATGACTATAGAGGGTGATTGCATTAATCATGCCCGAAAGTGTCATAAATGCCAAATCTATGCAGACAAGATTCAAGTTCCCCCGTCATCATTACATGGTTGTTCTCAAGATAGGTCTAAGACAGGGGTGTCCTCTATCACCTTTTCTATTCAATATGGTGGCAGAGAGTCTAAATGTGCTACTGAGGAAGACAAATGAGTTGAATTTGTTCAGAGGTCCAGTGGTAGGCCAGCAAGGTATTGAAATCACTCATTTACAGTTTGCTGATGACACGATAATCTTTTCGAAAGTAGTGGGTTCATCGTTGAGAAATTTAAAGAGGACATTAAGGTGTTTTGAGTTGATGTCAGGACTTAAAATCAACTTCACTAAAAGTTGCATGGCCGATATTAATGTCGAGTTGGAGGACCTAAAGGAATGGGGCGACATGCTGGCATGCCAAACATTTGAGTGGCCTCTAAAATATCTTGGATTACCTTTGGGGGTTGACAAAAGGAATACTACAATGTGGGAGCTAGTGATCAAAAGAATTGAGACCAGGTTGGGCCATTGGAAGAAGATATATCTATCCACCGGTGGAAGGTTAACACTGATAAAGTCAGTTATGGCTAGTATGGCTTTGTATTTTCTGTCATTGTTCAAAGCGCCAGTAGCTGTGATTAAGAAAATAGAGAAGATACAGCGAGACTTCTTCTGGGATGGGAATAATGAGAAGCATAAAATGTATTTGGTTAGTTGGCCCATAGTATTCATGAGTGTTAGTAAAGGAGTGTTGGGTATAATACCGATTGAAGTTCAGAACAGAGCATTATTCAACAAATAGATTTTTAGATTCTCGGAGGAACATGATAGCAGTTGGAAGAAGGTCATATGTGCCAAATACAAAATGGATGTATGCGATCTCATTCCAAAATATCAGCCTAGAATCAACATATCTATAGTATGGAAAGGTATCATTGATCCACTTAGAGAAGGTGGAAAATTCCACCACTGTATTTCAAATAATATCAGTTTGATGGCGAATCCATTTTATTTTAGGAGGAAAGGCGGTTGAATGGGGAGTTGCTAAAAGAAAAGTTTCTGAGGATATTTGCTTTATCAATGGTCAAAAACGCAGTGATCAATAAATTTGGATGGTGGGACGGTGACATTTGGAGATGGCAGATCACTTTGCGCAGAGATATTTTTTATTAGGAAATCAGTCAGTCAGTGGCAATTGTTATTAGGAAATCAGTCAATCAGTCAGTCAGGGTAAGTACATTCTAGGTATCTTTCATATTATATGTTTTTTGGGGATGGTTGGGAGAAGCACGTTTTTTGCTTGATGGGTAGAATATTGAAGGTTTTTTCTATTAATGCACCTGTTCTCTGACATCTTTATGGAGGGTTGTTTGGGATATCAAGTCCTTTTTAGGCTTGAGGGTAGTTTTAATATAGGTTTTGAGTCATGCTACGTATTTTCTATTGTAATGCGCATTAATTGTGTTTGCTACAGTCTTGTGCAATGCTTTTCATCATTGGTAGTGTTTCGGCCAAATTTGGTATTTGTATCGTTAGTTTTATGTTTCTTTTGGTTAACACGAAACAAGATCATTGTTGGATGTAAATTGACCCCCTCTACGGGTCATCCTACTTTTAGGTGTGTTTAGGCTTCACATTGTTTAACAGGTTTCAACAAAGGAAGAATTTGGTTATAAGCAAGTTCGAATTTGGTGCATTTTGGCAATCTCTTTGCTTCTATTGGAATTGCGATTCATTCACAATTGGACAAGGAAGGACATCTTCATTTTGGTTGTTTATTGTATGTGATTGCTTCTTCTCGTTTTACTAGAATCGTGTTTCCCTGTAATAAAAAGGATTTTGAGGTAGCTTTATCATGTATCACAGGGTTTTATCAGGGTTTCAAGCTATCTTTAGCTTGAAGGGTAGTCGTTTAGGAAATTACACATTTCTCTTTTGTAATAAGTGTGATAAATAGGGTTAAGGCTTATTGCTTGAAGGGTAGACTCTCTTTTAGGATATTCGGATTTCTCTGGCAAATCCTTACTCTTGTCTTTTATTTCTTTCAATAAAATATTGCATTGCTGTTAAAAAAAAGGTGTATCAAAAGAGAATGATACGAGTTCATAACAAAAAGGACCCTATGTGTTGAAGAAGGCTTTTTCTAGAGGGGCATTAATCTTAACTCGGATGGACGGTGATGATTTGAGAAATCCCATAAATGTCGACAAATTGAAGAAGTACTATGCCTAAAAACTGATGAAAAAATGAATGAAAAAGAAGAAAAATGAGAGGTTTAAGCCGAAAACCCAAAAGGCCGATTTAAAACCAAAGGAGGACACTTGGGTTGAAAATTGAAAGGGCGGCCCAAGTACTTGCCAAGTTGGACCATAGAGTCAATGCTCCATGAAAAGGGAATGAAGCTTCAGAAGTTCAGAAAATGAGGCAAAGCTCAATCGGGCATATCTTCGAAAGTCGAAAGGACACTCAAGTAATGGCTTGTTCAAAAGAAATTTCAAATGAACCGAAGCAAGAAGGTCCAAGATATTCCGCATCTGGGGTATCCGTGGCCTGCAACTTTACATTGGTCTATCAAATCTTTGACACATACTCTTTGTTATTGGAAATATTATTGCAAAGAACCCTGTTATTACCATCTCTCTTATTACATTTAGCTATTCTATTACCATTTTTTCTTACATTATGTGATGCATTTTAAATGTTATTGAATTGAATGATGATTAGTAACTATAAAAATCTTTAAATGAAAGGATTTCTTTGTATTACTATGGGGCAGAGTTAAACTTTAGCGGGAGTTCGGAAACCACTAAATTTCGAAAAAACACAATTCATGATACTAAGAAGCTCGAATAAGGCGAGTAATGGAATGATCAGAGATATTCTTCATGGAGTTGGAAAGTTCATGGATCTCAGTGGAGCCGTGGATTAGAACTCATGACATAAATATGTAACAGCATTTACCTCTAGGGAACATGCATTTCACAAACATTTGCAAAACATGTCATCAACATCATTGCATTTAACTGACATTGCAGGAATCGAGGAAAATTTCTTTTCAAATCAAACTTATTTTTTCAAATGGGACGAGCACTAGGATTGCCGCTGAGGTATTTCTTTTGTTTTAAATCGAACTCATTTTTTAAATGGGTTAAACCCTGTGATTGTTGCCGAGGTATTTCTTTTATTTTAAATCGAACTCGTTTTTCAAATGGGTTGAGCCCCGGGATTGCCGTCTAGGTATTTCTTTTCCTTTTAAATTAAACTTGTTTTTCAAATGAGTCGAGCCCCAAAATTGTCGTCGAGGTATTTCTTTCCTTTTAAATCGAACTTATTTTTCAAATGAGTCGAGCCCCGGGATTGTCACCAAGGTATTTCCTTTCCTTTTAAATTGAACTTGTTTTTCAAATGAGTCGATCCCCAAGATTGCCACTGAGGTATTTCTTTCCATTTAAATTGAACTTGTTTTTCAAATGAGTCAAGTCCCGGGATTGCCACCATGGTGTTTCTTTCCTTTTAAATCGAATTTGTTTTTCAAATGAGTCGAACCTCAGGATTGCCGCCGAGGTATTTCTTTTCCTTTTAAATCGAACTTGTTTTTCAAATTAGTCGAGCCCTGGGATTGCCATCGAGGCTGTAGACACCTAATTTTGTCCGGACCATTAAAACAAGTATGTTTTCTTCCTAAATTGATGTTTCAGAATGTAAAAATACTTTTTTCATCCTGCAGGTGGTACTCCAAGACTTAGTCTAAGAAGACGAGCATAAAAAGTCAAACTTGAAAAAGTCAACCCTAAAAAGTCAACCCCAAAGAATCAACTACTGAAAAAGTCAAACCATTTTCAAAATGAAGATTCGAAGTTCAATTGAAAAATGGCGAAAGAATTTTGATAATCCGAGATCTACATCGAAAGATATGGAGTTCGGAAGTTGGGTTATGGAGATTCAATAGAAAAGAAACCCTAATCTAGGAAATTTGGGGAAAAATGCTTAAACGATCGAATTGGTCGAAATTGAATGTTCCAAATGAAAGATAAGCACTGACAACGGGTAATGGAGAAGCCACTTGAAAGCAAAACTGAAAAAAAAGTCAATCCGAAAGAAAACCGAGGATTAGGGTTTTTGGTGGATTTCGATAAAATCTGGAAGAATTACAGAAATGACCTGATTCAGTAAGACTAAAGCCCCTAATGGATGAGGAGTGATTAAAAAGGATAGCCCAAGGCTCAGTTTGAAGAAAATCTGAAAATCGGATTTGTTTTGAGCAAAACTGGGTTTCGGAGGCAAAAGGGCAAAATTAGAAAATTTGGGAAAAATAGAAAATAAACTCCAAAAATTCTAAAAAATTGCATACCTCATTCTTAAATCATTTCGAAGAGATTGGCGAAAGAAAATCTTGATTCGGAGTTTGTTTGCAAAATGACCAGATCCCGGGTCCCCTATGCAGAAATTCAAGAATAGCAAATGAACTCCAAAAATTCTGAAAATTTGCAAATCTCATTTTTATATTATTTGGAAGAAATTGGAAAAAGAAAATCTAGATTCAGAGTTCGTTTGCGAAATGGCCAAATCCTGGACCCCCTATGTAGTAATTCAAACAGATAAATCCCGAAAAGATACCAAATGAGTTCCAAAAATTATGAAAACTTCCAGATCACACTTTTAAATTATTTGGAAGATATTGGTGAAGAAAATTTTGGATTTGGAGCTCGTTTAAAAAATGGTAAAGTTTGGGAGCATAAAAAGGCAGTTTTGGAAGAAAAAATCCAAATAAATAGCAAATGGACTCAAACAATTTTGAAAACTTCCAGAATTCAATTTTTTATTATTTTGAAAGTATTGAAAAAATAAAATTTGGATTTGGATTCCGTTTGCCATTTATTTATGTTCAGGGGGCAAAAATGTCATTTTACTCAAGAAACTGAAAAGGGCTTTTCTTGCCTTTTAAAAAAATGAAACATGGGCTGGAAGAAAATGGGTTGGCCAGCCAAGGGCCAAGAATGGGTAGACATTTTCTGATTTTTAATCAAAAGGCCAACAATGAAGAGTAAGTTATTTTTTGATCAAGCCTTTGCAAATAAGCCACATGGACCAATGCATGAAGAGTGAGAGTGTCAACATAATGGCTTAAGATTCTTGAACAGCTGAAATTGTGGATAGCTGATGGCCTAATCTAAGGGTGATAATTTCATTTTTTAAACATCTTGGATCAATAGCCTTTGGATGAAAATTGGTTGAAGAAAAGATGACAAAAACATCCTAGGGGATAAAGGCCATTCGGCCACTAGAATGAGGGGTCACTCTCTCTTTAATTTTCAGCTATTCACTCTCTATTCTCTCTTGGTTTTTGCTGGTTTTTCTCTCCATTGTTGAAAGGCAAAAAGAAAAGTTTAGAAAAGAAAAGAAAGTTACAAGAGAAAAAGCTTGAAAGATAGGTTCTAGAGGTTGCTTTAAGCACCATACTCTTGCACTTTCTTTGATTTTCCATTCTTGATTTGCTGTTTTGATTACTATTTTGGTGAGTTTCTTTTGATTTTTTTTTTTAAATAAGTGTTTTTAATATTCTTCTTCAAGTTCTTCTTTATACTTTCTTGGAAAAAAGCTTTGAATTTTTTTTTTCTTTTGTTAAAAGGGTGGCCGAATGGTCTATTTTTAGTGTAGTTGCTGTTTGCATTCTTTATTCCATGTTATTCTTGATATTTAACAAGTTTTGATGCTTTAAATCTTCTTCTAATACATAAACATGAAGCTTGTTTTAATTTGGTTGCTTGCTTGTTTCCATTTTGAGTCTATTATCTTGTTATCATGTTTATTTTACTTGTCTTGCATTTTTGATTTTCTGTTTTCAAAATGTTTAAGTTTGTTTATGTTTTATATTTTGTAATCCATGTGTTTGTGAAAATGGCTATTGGTTTTCATGCCTTTACTTTATATTTGCCTGATTTGAGCATTATTCTTTAGCTATGTATGTTAGTATATCATGTGTTTGTGAAAACGCCATGCTCATTTTAAGAATGAGACCATTCGGCCACCCTATGTTGTATGCTTTGTGTGTGCATTTTTGTTATGTTAGTTGATAGGTTTGCATTTTCATGATATTTTGTTGAGTATTTTGTTTAAGCATGCCATATGTTTGTGTTATTGCCATGCATTTTTTAGGTTTAGGATTGGTTTGCTTTGCCATTGCATATTCATGCATTTTAGACCTAGGTTGCATTAAATGCCATGCAAGTTCATTTAGGTCTAGGTCATTCTATTGATGCCATGCACTTTTCATGTCATTTCGGTTTTAAATCATGCATTTCATGCATCATATTTGCTTTATTTTTCATGCATTTCCTGTCCTTGCCACTTGACTTATGACTTAGGCCAATCAATGGCTCAAAGTCATGCTCACTTGAGCATACTTGTTAAAAATTAAAGAGTTGTCAAATTGATTATTCTACCTTTGTAATTTTTTTTACTTAGCCAATTTTTGCCTAACTTTTCAAAAGTGTTAACTACTGTTTGTGAGTCTTTTAGAGAGTCTCTAATATTTTTACTTTGATTAATAAATGATTTTATCAAAGACAAAAAAATGTGTTTTGGCAAAACAGTTTTTTACCCACTACTCATAGTTTCTTGATTTTTTTGGGCAGTCATCTTTAATCAGAAATTTAAGCTGATTGTTTTCCGTGTAGTTTTACATGTCCTGAGTCTCCAGTATTTTTTTTCGATTTTTTTGAATTTTTAAAAATAGGGTAAAAAATAGTGCTTTAAAATTGGACAGTAGAGGCAGAATTGAATTTGAAGGAAAATCATTTTTCTGTTTTGGTTAAGTTACTTAGAGGGGGCTGATTAGGAAGTTTATCTACTGACTTAGGGTATTTTCTAAGCCTTTTTAAACTCTAAAAATAATTTTTTAAATCTCGGGTTAAGGGTGGTCAAGTCCGGGATTTTAAACTTAGGAAATTAGAGCCATTTAAAAAGGGGTTTAGCTAGGTTTTTATTTTTAATCTAAGCTTTTCAAAATTGTTTTCAAACAATCACAAAGTATTTTGGTTTTAGAATATTTAATTTGATATATTTTCCTAAGGTAGTCAGATATCTTTTTAGATATACGGATTTCCTTAATTAAAGGAAAAATACATTCTCATGCGTTGCATTTTCCATATACATGCATATTATATAATATGTAATTTTTGCTATGTTTAATTTTCATGATGATGTTATTATCTTTGATCTAAATTTTTGATATTATATTATTTGCTATATGGTTTTGAATATTTCATGATATCCTATGCTTTTTATTTAGTTATTTTTGTCATATTATTTAGCATATACTAAGTTCATGCATTATTATTTTATTTTTATTTCCATGCATATTATATGATAGCATTATTTCATGTTTCATGTCATTTAGATTATATGCCATATCATTTATATTTTCCATGTCATTTAAATTATTTCATTTCATATAGAATATATTATGTTACCTAGGTCATTTCATTTCATGTAGAATATATTATGTTACCTAGGTCATTTCATTTCATTTAGAATATATTATGTCACTTAGGATATTTCATTTCATTTAGAATATGCTAAGACATTTAAATTATATCATACCATTTAGGTTGCACTATATTATTTAGACTCTGCTATGTCATTTTATTTATGTCACACATATTCATATTCATATTTTTTTAAATGTTTTGAAAAAAGTAATAATTTTCAATAAAATAAATATATTCCCGAGTTAAAACAATTCATGAGTTCTCTACCGGGTTTGCTGGGAAGGATATCATCAATTATCCTTAATAACTGAATATCTTATTTAAAATAAAATGATTCGGAAAGTTTTCCAAACTAATAAAAATTTCTATATTTTGCCACGTTTGTTGGGGAATATAGAAAAATTTTGATTTTATAAATTTCGGATCATTTTCAATTAAAAATGGAATTATTTTTCTTTAAATTGGGAATTAACTTGAAATATTAAATTTAAAATCGACTTTTTACCGAGACTTAAGATAACACATGATTAATAAGGTACCATTTTATACGGGCGTTGTGGGGGTGCTAATCCTTCCCCACACGTAACCGAGTCTCGAACCCTCTTCTTTGATTTCTCTGGTTTAAAACACATACTTGAAATTGGTTTTAAAAATGTTTTAATTAATTTTAAAATATTTTATAAATCCGGTTTTAATAGGTGGCCGATCACACCTAGCTAAAAAAGATTGGTGGTGACTCCATGTTTTTTTCAAGGTCATTTTCAAAACCTTCATTTTTCAAGAGAAAATAAGTCGACTTTTTCTCAGGTTTTTTTAATGTCACGCTTAACGAATAATAAAGTCTTGCGATGAGACTTGGTATTTTTTAGGTTGCGACAGAGGTATTTCTTTCCTTTTAACTCGAACTTGTTTTTCAAATGAGTCGAGCCCCGGGATTGCCGCCAAGGTATTTCTTTTCCTTTTAAATTAAACTTGTTTTTAAATGAGTCAAGCCCCGAGATTACTGCCGAGGTAATTCTTTCCTTTTAAATCAAACATGCTTTTCAAATGAGTCGAGTCTTGGGATTACAATCGAGGTATTTCTTTCCTTTTATATTGAATGTGTTTTTCAAAATAGTCAAGCCCCGAGGTCGCTGCTGGGGTATTTCTTTTCTCTTAAAAATTCGAATTCGTTCCCTTGAAATGAGTCGAGCCTCAAGGTATTTTCTTTTCAAGATCAAATTTTCAAAATTTATGTTTTACTTTAAGTTTATGAAAAACTCTTCTTTTTAGAATAATCTCCACACCCGGACAAAATCATAGTCTATTTGTCTTTGCTTATTCCTGATTCTCAATAATAGCCAAAGGAGGACAGTTGTAGACACTTAATTTTGTCTAGGCCCATGAAAAAGGTACGTTTTCCTTTAAATTCAAGTTTCTAAATTTACCCAAATTTTATGGTTTAGTGGCTTGACATTTAGGTTTGGCAAGGTGGGCAAATCCTTTTTTGATACTTTGGCATGGAAAAGTCAACATTGAAAAAGTCAAAGTGAGAAGAGTCAAAATTGGAAAAGTCAACAATAGAAAGTCAAAGTTGACCAAAGTCAAAGTCAAAGGGTAAAAAGTCAACTTTGGAAAATCAAGATTAAAAAGGAAAATTGGATATTTAAAGAGGTAATCTTGATAATTGAAACTCAACTTTGAATAATTAAAAGATATATAGTTGGAATAAAATGGTGGAAAAGGTTGTTTGGAAAATTCAAGACAATTTTTCAGAGTCCAACTTAAAAATCCAAGTAGTAGAAATTGTTGAAAATTTTGGAAGCCCAACTTGGAATTTTGGTGGAAATTTGGTGTAGATGAAAGCCCATTTTTTAAAAAATCTAAGTGATATAAAAATTTGGTAAAAATTAGAAGCCCATTTTTTATATTCAAGTGGTAAAAAGTTTGGTGGAAGATAGAAACCCAATTTTTAAAGAGCCAAATGATAGGAAATTTGGTAGAGGTTGGAAGACCATTTTTTATGCCTAAGTGGTAGGAGAATTGGTGGAAGATGGAAGCCCAATTTTTAAAGAGAAAAATTATGAAAATTTTGGTGAAAGTTGGAAGTCCATTCTTTTATCCAAGTGGTAGGAAATTTGATGGAAGATGGAATCTCATATTGTAAGGATCCAAGTGATAGGTAGTTGTGTAGGAAGATGGGAGCCCAACTTTGTAAAAATGGTGGAAGGCCTAACTTTAAAGGTCCAAGAAGAGTTGAAGTTGGTGGAAGGCTCAAGGTTAAGGTCCATGTAGGAAAATGAATAGGAGGAAGATGGGTGAAATTAAAAACAATAAAAAGTTGTAGGAAAATTGTAGAATTAAGTATAAGGTAAACTTGTAATAAAATGGAAGAATGGACGATGCTCTTGGAAGGCCAAATGATAACTTTGTAAATAAGTGAATAAGTCATAAAAGTAAGGACATGACTCATCAAGTTGGTACATGAGTTGGCATTGACTAGCCAATAGGAGCCCAACTTGGGGACCAAGTTGGAAGAGGATTGGCTAGCCAATGGGTGGTGAGCTTAATGAGGAAGAGATGAATGCTATTGGCTATTGAATAAGAGAATGCCATGTGGCTAAAAAAATCGAGAGGAAGAGGAAACAAAAGGAGTTTAGGCGAAGCATAGGAACCACACTACACCATTCGGCCAAACCAGAAAAAAAGGAAGGAAGAACAAAAAAAAAAGAGAAAAAAGAAAAGAAAAAAATAGGAAAAGAGAGGTCTCCTTTATTTTGGAAAAGCTTAGCTAAGGTAGTTTTCTATTTTCTTCTTCATGATTTCTTTTAAAACTTTTCTTCTCCTTTGTTTTCAAATCAACTTTGATGGCAAAGTAAATAAATGCATAAATCACTACAAGAGATAGGATTTTTTCTGGTCAAAAATTCCGTCAGAAAAACCCTAAATATGTTGGTCAAAAGGTTTTTTGACGAAAATTTTCGCCAGAAAAATCTATCGGAAATACTGAAGTCGCTAATTGTATTATGTCGAAAAAAAATTCCATCGAAAATAAGTACCACTTCCAATGAAAATTTCGTAGGAAATTTTATTATTTTTGACGGAATATTTTGTCAGAAATTAGAGTTTGAGGGTCAAACAATTCTGTCGTAAATAGTAATTAATTTATATATATAGTTATGTATATAATTATAATTATAATATTCAATTTTATTATTTATATATAATTATAATTATAATGATTAATTTATATATAGTTATGTATAAAATTATAGTAATCAATTTTATATATAATAATTAATTTAATAATAATAATGATTATTGACATCTCTGAACAATTAAGGTTTTAGCTAAATTGACATCTTAACAATAGAAGTATGATTTTAGCTAAATTGACATCTTTTTTTTTTTTTTTTTTTTGATAGTAGCTAAATTGACATCTCTAAAGCTACGTATAGTGCACTTAAAGAGATGACCTTCTACAATCTAAAATATAGCTTCCCAATATAATAAGAACAATTGTGTGTAAAAAGTGCATCATAATTCATGTTCTACGCATTGTGAAACCATGCAACATTCAGGAAGCGATGGGAGGGGCATAATATGAAATTATGAATTGCCAATCAAAGACGAATTTCAATAAAGTAGTCGCAATCAAATGTTGGTTTTTACATGAAATGAAGAAAATAAAATAACAATATTTTTTTTTTTTTTTTTGCTAGGCAATGAACGATTTTATTACCAAAGGCGATAATCCAGGACAAAATACAACGACTGCTAGCCTCAACCCAGACATCCAGAACCCCCTTACAAAAATGAGACTAGCATAGCCAACAGAGAGACTCAACATACCCACCGAAGTACCAAAATAGCAAATCACATACAAAACAACTCAAGATCATTCAAAAGGGAAGACTCAACTTTACCACCATGCAGTAAAATTTTCATTCTGTTCACTCCCTCCTTTGCAAGATGATCAGCCATTCCATTTGCCATCTTGGGGATCTTTAAGAACTTAACCTCTTTTAATTTCATAATACAATTGTCAATGATATTAAAATTCTTCCATAGATTCCATGGACGGGATTCCATCTTCATACACCAATTTATCGCAATAATTGAATCAGACTCTATCAAAATACCCATATATGCACTTTTGCCAGAATTAACAGAAATTTCCAAAGCATACCTGATTGCTAACAATTTAGCCAAATTTGAATGACAAGCCCCAACGAGCAAGAAAACAGGGCAACAATGTTACTATTAGAGTTGTGAAGAACTCCACCGCAGCCAGCCGGACCCGGTTTGCCACGAGAAGAACCGTCAACATTAAACTTCAGCCATCCAACATTTGGTGGAGACCAACTCAATACAGCATAAGGAGACTTCTTGACTTGAGATGAAATGCAGCCAACAGGGTTTTGCCACCAAACAGACTCCATAATGATAGAATCCTTATTTGACAGCTTTTACCCAACACAGCGCTCTCAATTTGACAGTAAACAGAGCTTTCTCAATGGGCACATTCTTATTTTCAAAAACCCTTTCATTTCTAAACAACCACAGCAACCACAGTGCCGCTGCCCAGGATGCAAACCACCACCACTTTAAAGATCCATAAAAAGGCATTTCAAGACAGACCAGAAGAAATTGATAGAGTGAGACAGGAGTACACCAGTACACATTCCACCATGCTAGAAATTTGCACCAAAAACTATAAATCCAATCACAATTAAACAGAACATGGTTAGCATCTTCATCCACCTTGTGACACCACGGACACAATCATTGATCAGCTGAGATAGGTAGACCTCTTTCAGCCAAGAACATTTTAGTAGGAATTCTGTTGAGAATAAGTAGCCAAAAAAAAACATTGGACTTTAAGAGGGATGTTGAATTTCCATAGTAAACCCCAATCAAAATTAAAAAAATCACCTTCCTCTTGATCCAACAACTTAGACAGTTTCTGAACCGAGAACATACCATGCTTGTCAAACTCCCAATTAATTCTATCTTTTTTACCATGCACCAGAGATACATTACCAATAATTTTGAATAACTCCTTAATCCAGATTTGCTCTCTCTCCAACAGTGGTCTCGATAAAAAATTGTTCCATTGTGAATGACAGAACTTGTTTTGGATATAGTAATCACTCACTTTAGCCACTTTATTAGAAGCCAACCGAAACAACCTTGGAAATAGCTCTTTGAATGACTTTTCAACCCCCATCGATCAAGCCAAAACAGAGTATCTTTCCCATTCCCTACTACCCATCTACAGCTTTACTGATATGCTGATTCGAGCCACAAGAAATAACTTCTCTCCACAAGACTGACATCTTCCTTTGGTATTTGACATTCGATAGCCATACCTGATCCCCGAAGCCATATTTAGCTACCACAATATTCCTCCACAATGAGTTATCTTCTGTGGCATATTTCCACGACCATTTAGCAATAAGGGCTTTATTTTTTAAAGCCAGATTACAAATTCCAAGCCCTCCCAACTTTTTCGGTCTACAAACTCTACGCCATTGCACTTTTGCAATCTTCCTTGTCTTATCATCACCACCCCAAAGAAAATTTCTACAGAGTTTGTCGATCTTCTTTAGAACACCTATCGGAGCTTGAAAAATCGACATATAATACCAGGCGGGCTGGAGAGGACCAAGTTAATCAACGTAACTCTACCACCAAAAGATAAATGTTTTTTCTTCCAAAAACAGAGCCTCTCCTGAATTCTCCTAATAATAGGATCCCAAGTGGCAATTCTTCTCGGATTGACCCCCAGCGAAACACCCAGATAACTAAAAGGCATCAGACCCACCGTACAACCAAAAGAATTTGCCAGTTCATCAATTGGCTACTCCACGTTTCCGATAGCCACTAATTATGATTTGTTATAATTAATCTTCAATCTAGAGCAAAGTTCAAAAACTTTAAGGATCCTCCTTGTGTTTTCCAGCACATCCTTCTTTGCTTCCTGGAAGAGGATAGTATCGTCTGCAAATTGCAGATGAGATATCGAAAGTGTTTCAGAGAAACAAATTGCACCACAAATGAGATTATGATCCTCTGCCTTAACCAGTAATAAATGCAGAGCTTCCGTCACCAAGATGAACAAGAAAGGCGAGAGCGGGTCACCTTGTCTCAAACCTTTTTGCATTTGAAATTCTTTGATAGGTGATCTATTGACCAACACTAAATTTCTTGCAGAAGCAATACATTCCTTAATCCAACTCCTCCATCTAAATCCGAACTTCATCCTTCCCAAGATAAAATCCAAAAATGACTAATCTACACAATCGTATGCTTTTTGGAAGTCAAGTTTTAAAATTACACCACCCTTTCTGGGCCTCCTTCTTTTCACCAAATCAATGATCTCATTTGCTAGCAAAATCCCATCCAAGATCTATCTACCAGCAATGAACGCTGACTGTGCATCACCAACTAATTTCAACACCATCTTCAGTCTCCTTGCAAGGATTTTGGCGAGGATTTTATAGAGAGTTTATAAGGCTGTTTGGTCTATAATCATTCAACCCACCTGGATTTTGCACCTTCGGAATGAGTGTAATAAAAGAAGAATTCAGACCCATTTCCAATCTGCCTACACTGTGAAATTCCGCGAGAAATTCCATAATCTCTTTTTTAATAAAATCCCAAGCTTGTCTGTAGAAATTGAAATCAAGGCCATCAAGGCCTGGGGCCTTGGACCCATCACCTTCCCATATTACAACCTTCAGCTCCTCAATAGAGAAGGGAGATTCCAGAAAGTCAGCATCGACTGTCGAAAGTTTTTTGAACTGCAGCTCCATTTTCGCCAGCTAATCCCATCCCTCCTTTGAATATTGCTTACGAAAATGTTCAAAGATGATCGTTTTTACCGCATCTGAATCCAAAATCCATCCATCCTCTTTCAGTAACCCAGGAATTAAGTTTCTTCTCGCCCTTATCCTCGCCTTACAGTGGAAAAAACTTGCGTTTCTATCACCTTCTTTGAGCCATAAAGCTCTAGATTTCTGCCTCCACATAGATTCTTTTATCTTCAGTGATTCCTATAACTCTTTCCTCACCTTCTTTTTCTCTTCCAATTCTTCATCCTCCAGATCTTTGCTATCCCCCAGCTTAGCAAACATCTCGGATTTCTCTTCCAGATTAGCAATTTTCACATCAATATTTCCAAATTCCTCTTTATTCCATTTCTTCAGGAGAGTTTTCAACCCTTTTAATTTGAACTTCAGACCTTGCCCTGCATTTCCAACACACTCAGACTTATTCCATTCCTCTTTTGTCAACTCGATAAGACTACCATCACCAAACCAACAATCAAAAATTTTAAACGGTTTAAGCCCCCAATCAACCTTTTCAGATGCTAAAAGAATAGGACAGTGATCCGAGACACTCCTCTTTAAAGCCATCGAAGTTAAGTCCTTAAAACAGAGCATCCATTCTGAAGTAATAAGAAATCTATCCAACTTGCTCCTTTTATTCCACCACCCAAACCAAGTGAACTTCCTCCCACTCGGGGGCACATCTAGGAACTCTCCATTGTTAATGAAGTAGTTAAAATCCTTCATATCTCCTCCCCCTGGCTACAACCAACTCTTTAATCTTCCGATGTAACGGCATTGAAATCCCCCGCCACACACCAAGGTCCCTGTACCGACCCTTTCAGCAGCAAAACTTCCTCCCACAGGACTCTTTTCCCTACTACATTGCATGGCGCACAGACATTGCAAATTGTACAACTAAAATTCCATTTGACCCATCTACCACTCACAGCCAGAAATCTTCTACCATAACTAATCCTATTACTCTCAAAACACGATTTATTCCAAGCCATAAGCAACCCACCTGATTTCCCTTCCGATTTAACAAAAGCCCAGTCATAATTACTGTGACCCCAAATCTCAAGGACCAATAGCTCCGCTATCTGCTCCAACATAGTTTCTTGAATAATAAACATCTCAACTTTATACACAATAAGTAGTTTCTTCAAAATAGATCTTTTAATCGACATACCCAACCCTCTAATGTTCCAACACAAGATCTTCATACTACCACCACAATCAAAAACCAAACAGCACACGCACAGAACACCCAACCCGAAAAACACCACTAACAAACAAAAGTTACAAAAAACAAAATAGGAAAAATACCTAGAACACCGATTTCCACAAATGACGATCGCACTTTTACCACCAAGGTCGTCCACAGCTAGCCCCTTACTTCCCCAATTCGATGATTCTATCCACAACAATCCCGTCGTCACAATTCACCGAGCAGCCCAACAATTTCCCTATTTTCCATGTTGCTATTGCGTCTTCCTCCACAATTTTCCAAATATCCCTAAAATCACCATCTGAAAGAGATGCGTTCGCTACCTATTGCATTTGCGTCTTTGCACCGACTCCTTTTTTCTTCCCCGAATTCCTAGCTTTTCTTTTCCCTTTCTGATTCAATTTGTGAAAAAATTATCTTCAATTCATCTATGTCTCTTACCTTTTTTCTTGCCTCTTTTAGCCTTACTGCAGAAAGTGACGGAATGGTTCTTTTCCCCAGTACAGACTAATTTTAATCAAACTGGTATCAGACCACTCGCTGACACTATCGTTATCCTCCTTTAGAGCGGGCCCACCAACCTTATCAAGAGGTGAATCAACCCGGTCCACATTGGGCTCATTAACTTTAGGTCCGAAACTAACAAAATTCTCCCTCTTATGGGCCCCATTAGGAGCACCATTTTCCTTTGACAAAATAACTCTTCCTTGGCAAGCTGTCCTCACATCAGACGAGGAGGTGCATAAAAAACCTTTTTCATTTCCATTCTCGATAATACCACCATTGAGCACATTCTCTGACTCTGCCACCCGTTCGTCCACTCCCTCATTTATTGCACTTGTTCTGTTGTCCCCCAAGCAGTTCGACTGTGACTATTTCATTCCCTTTGAAACTTCTTCATCTTCCTCATGTCCATCAACATTAGAGGAAGAATGATTTGATTGCCACACAACATCATTGTAACTACATGTGGCAATTGGTAGGTTCGAACGGATTCGGGTCGGGTTCATTTGGATTCGGATTTATTTGGATTCGGATTCAATCGGATTCGGGTCCGTTCAGATTCGGGTCCGTTCGGATTCGGATCCGATCGAGTTCGGACCCAGTCGGATTCGGGTTCGGTTCGGGTTCGGATTTGTTTTACATCATTTTTATTTTATATTAGATGTGATTATTTTTACATAATTTAAATATTTACTTTTAAAAATAATTTTATATTTATTTTTAAAAATAATATTTTATTATAATATGATATTTTTAATTATATTTATTTATTAAAATCAATATTTGTTAGCACCAAAAGAATATAAAATTAATTTTTTATATAAAATAAAATTTTAAAATAATTTATTATAAAAAATATGATATATTATAAATTAATCATATTAATATTTAAAATAATTGATTTGATGAACTCGAATTTCAACATGTAAATACATTATAATTTATATTCACTACAAAATAAGAGATTTTTAGGGATGAACCCTAACATTCAACTTTGAGATCTAAACGGGCTTGGACTATCCATTTACAAATATGAACGGGTTTTGACAGAATTTGAGGCCTATATTTCGGATCGATCCGGGCTTGAGCAAGTGAATATGGTGTTGATGATTTAATTTAATAATATGCCTAAGAAAACTATATATATGTTGCAAAGAGCAACACATTTTTTTTAAAAATAGTTTTTATCTATTTTTAATATAAGAAATACTATTATACTATAGATAAGTTAAAATGAATGAATTGCTATTAATTAATTTTAATATATAGAAAATACTATTATACTATTATAAGGGTGCTCTTATAATAACATAAATAAAGGATAAGTAATATTTTATATAAAAAAAATTTACATTTCTAAAATTTTCATGAGTTTAGAATTTTTAGATAGTGGATTCATCAAGATATAGGATATTAAAGTTATAAGCACAAAATATAATTGTATTTTTGATAAAATTATTATTTTATCATATATATAATATAAATTAAATTAAATTAAATTTTAATTAAATTATTAAAAAAGATATTAGAATAAAATTGATAAATAAAGTTCTTGCTTTATAAAAAAAATTATTTAATTACAATTTGATAATTTTTATTTTTAGTATTAAATTCGGGTTCGGGTTTTTCGAGTTCGGGTTTTTTCGGGTTCGGATCTTTTCGGATTCGGGCTCTTCGGACTCGGGCCATTTCGGGTTCGGAGTTTTTTGGGTTCGGGTTTTTTCTGGACAGATTTTCGAGTTCGGATTCATTTTGCCACCTCTAATTGTAACCATTGCTGAAATTGCCAGGATAATTAGATCTGTAACAGTTTAGATCTTCATCAGGGTTGAACTCCGATTCTGTAACTCTAATAGTTACATCAACATCGCCACAAGAAAGAGTAACAAGCTCATCGATCCTTTCTATCTAGTTCGTTTGAATAAAGATACAACCTCTGCTAAAATCATTGAAGTTCAGAGTATTCCCATCTGTATGAATTAATTCCCCCTACAGGCTAGCTATATTTTGAAATGTAATTCAATTCCACGCTTGAAAAGGTACCCCATAGCATATTAGCCAGGTGAACCTACAGTTATTGATGAACTGTGATGACCATGGCTGAATCTCACTGAACCATTTATCCAGGCACTTCCATCCATCCTTCCTCATTCTATCCAACTCATCTCGATCCTCATATTCCAACAGAAAATAATTCCCCGCTAACTTCTTTACTATAATGCTATGACTACCCAATATTGGAAAATATTTCTGAAGCCACTCCTTACTGAAATACCCTCTAGCCTTCCCCACCACACACCTCTCCAAATTATGCAGACAATCTTCCTCAATGACCGCCAAACACACTTTTTGTGACGGACCGTTTTCTTCCTCTGACACCTTCGACTTCCCCTTCTTGTCATCTTTCACCACCAACATATCCTCCTTCATTAACACCTGCTTATAAGTTCTCTGATCCAAACTGTATTGAGCACCATTCTGTTTATTATCACTAATTATTAGTTGCTTCCCATCGATCTCAGTCCCCTCTCCCAAACCCTTCCAAACCTTACTATTCTTAGTACGATACAGATCCCTAAAATTTTCCCCTATTCACATGATTCACTTTCTTCCATAAGATTCTCTTACCTTAAATCTAGCCATGCTAACACTAATCCTGTATTCCAGAAGCCATGCACCATTGAGTCTTGTAATCACTCTTTTTGCATCTTCATAATAAGAAAAACGAACAAAACCATATTTCCTCCCATTATAGCTCGTTTTAAGCGGGATGAAAACATCTAGCACTTCTCCTTGATTCATGAAGATCTTCTGAAGCCATCTCCAGTGTACTTTTGGTGGCAGATTATTATCAATAACCGAAAAAAATGCCATTACCACAACCTTCTAACTAGCATTTCACCATATTAAAAAAATATATATATATCATGACAGTGACAATGACAATGATAGTGACAACAGTTACAAAATTTAGGATAGGGAGACCACCTTATATCTTAAAGATAATGCAAAATTTGAATGAAACTAAAACACCAAATTTCGTCACTTTAAGATGCTTGAAACTGACTTGCTTCCTCTTTGAGCAGTTGACAATGCCGAGATGTCGATGCTTGAAACTCTTGTAAGATGCTTAAAACCGAACAAGAATATCTTGAATCTCTGGCTAAAGAGAGAAATATTATTGAATGTCACTAAAATGCAATATAGAATGTACTATGGAGAAGGTGGCGACCGACGGCTGAAGAAAAAGAAAAGGAGAAAGAAGAAGAAACGAAGGAAAGAATAAGGAAAAGAAAGAAAGAGGAAGAAAAGAGAGAAACGGCGTTGCCGGCAGCAAGGAGGGGAGGGGAGATGGTCGGTCGAGAGCGGGGAGAAGGGATGACAAAGTGGTGGTCAGAGCCAAGGATTTAAATAGCGGCCGCAACGCGACGCTACGGCCGCTATTTAGCGGTTGCGGCTCCCTCCGTTACCGATATTCGCGGCCGATATTTACCGCAATTGACCGCTGTAACATTCATTATGTCCGCAACCGCGATAAATACAACGCGACCGAAAACGCGTCCGCGACCGCAATTTAAATCTCTGGTCAGAGCTTGTAAAGGTGCAGAGAAGAGAGGGAAGAGAGAGAAAAGAAAGAAGAGAGAGAAGAGACAAATCTGAAATAAATGAGGGCTGACATTTTTTCTCTCCAAAAACTCTATTTTCAACGATCAAAAATATCTTCTTCTCCCTAAAAAATTTTTTTCGAAAAATTAATATTTCCGACGATGCCGAAAAATACAATTTCCAACGGAAATTTTTGTCCTACCTAAAACAAAAATTTGGACGAAATTTTGGTCGGAACAAAAATTTTGTCAAAATACTTTTTCCAACAGAATTCTGTCGGAAATAAAAGTTACAAGTAATCTGAAATTAAAAAAATTGAAACAAATTTATCGAAAGAAATTTCGTCAGTAATAGGACGAACATTCCATCACAATAACTTTGGTGAAAAGTTCCAGGCATCCCGCCAAAGTTTTTGCTATGGAATTTAGTGACATAATTTTTTCGTAGATAATACTCAAAATTTTTGTCGCTAATAGTTTTTTCCATTTCTAATTGTCTTTCATCGAAAAAATTCAATTTTCGTCGAAAATGACAACATATTTCTAACAAAATATTTTCGTCAAAAGTTTCCGTCACTAAAAGGCGATTCCCTTTTAGTGAATTAAGAGTCAAATAATTATCAATGGCCCATTTAAACTCATCATAAATATTATAATCAATCAAATAGATTATTTTGTTCATCATGTTTATTCTAACGACAAAAGTAATATGATTTTGATTTTTTTTTTTTAAAAAAAATCTCGTTTTTACATAGTAGCAAAAAAGAACTTTCCTCATTTAAAAATTAAAAGGAACCCATCATGATGAAACTTTAAATAAATAACATCGAATTGATTCATAACATAGAAAGATCATATGTTTCAATTCATATCAGTTAAATTCCATATGATTAGCTAAACAAAACTTTAAATGTGATAAGCAAAAAGAAAAATAATTGATGTGTTTATAAAAAGAAAAAGCAATTCCACATAACCAATAGAAAGGAAAAGTGAAAAGTGAGTAACTTCTTATCTGATAAAAGAAAGAACCAGGCAAACATAATGATAAACAATCTACATAATCAAAAATATCGAAGTAGCAAAGCAATGTACATAACTTTAGTTTTAGAATAATATCCCAATATTTCAATAAACACGTATTTTAATTCCACAAAATATATATAGACTGAAACCACCTTAAAACAACAATGACAATCTCTATTATATCATTAAGTCAAAAGAACATCTTAGATAATATATCTATAGGATCAAGGTATCCGAAATTAAGAAAAAGTTGATAAAAAGTGTTTGCTATATGATCAAGGTAGCATATAGGATCAAGTGTTTGCTATATCAAAAAAAATTCACGTGCAGGGATATTTTTAGATAAACTTCAATTAGGATAGGAACATGTATATAAATAAAATAAAATAAAATAAAAAGAGGTGTGACCAAAGAGTACATCCAATTCATATACAATTTTTTTATTCCATTAATAAAATAAAATTTTATTCAAAAGAAAATTGAAAAGTCCCTAGAATCATAATAAGGAAAACTGAGACAGAAATGGAAGCCTTTGTCAATTCATTAATGAATAATATAGCAAACTTTTTAAAAACAACCAAAAAAAGCATATGTAACCCAAATTAACAATCTCAAACAAAAGCAAAACAACGATTGACGTAGTTGACAATCTATTGCAAAAGAAAAACAAAACATTAAAGAGATTATAAATGTTAATATGCACAACCGTACATTCTTTGAGTGCAACTTAGGATGAATATTTAATATTTCAGTCTATAAACTTGGTTGTATCTCTTGAAGAATCAAAACTACAATCACCTCAAACGTTGATTTTAAATCAATTCAAGATCAAAAGTAATAAAATAAATAATAAATAATATCTATTTTTTCAACTTAACCAACTACATAGATGAATTAAATTAAATAACCCTCTTAAATATAAACTTAAAATCTTATGAAAAAAAAAAAATCAAAACTAGTATGGGATCTCGATTCTAAACATGAACTTAGAGACAAATATGAAAACATGATACTTTATCAATGCATCATTTCGGATTATATTTTTTTCTAGATCTTATTATGTGTGCTATGGGTCATTGAAAATGATGCACACTATACAGATAGCTTTACCAAGACTTGAGATAAAATACAACTCACCAATTCTTTAATAAGGAGCATATCAGATATCAAAAAGTATCATATCAAATTTTATAAATGCACCAACAAAAATTTAGAGTAAATGAGATTCTTTGCAACCTAAATTTTGTATACATTATCCAAGTGGGGAGACTTCAATTTGAACAATGAAGTACCATTGAAAATTGTACCCTTCACCAATGGAAAAAAGTTTAGCCAGCAAAACTAAAGTTGTGAAACTAAAAACAGTTAGACTAGAAAATTGAAACAAAGAAAATGACAACATAACATCAAACTACAACTTATGCGAATAGGTCAACATATTATTAAAAAAAAAATGATGTAGTCCAAATAGTCACCACACTATATCAATGAAAATTAAATTATAGTAGAACCTAAATCCATAACGCTTTAACAATATCGAAAGAATATGAAATGTCGGTATTTCTCAACAACTTATCACTTTAGCAAGGAGCTTTTTCTCTTACCAATTTTTTAATATTATATAAAACATCATTCATATAACCAAAGAAAAACAAAGTAGTCAAACTCCATTCACAACCAATATCTCTTTGGTATCAATATATATTTCTTTGGTATGAAACATAGCCTTTTCTTATTGGAAATTACTTGTGTGATAAAAAATAGAAATAAAAATAAAAATTGAGCAACAATTTAATTAAAATACAACTCAAAAAAGTACAAAAATATAATAAGTCAAAATTAGAAAGGGCAATTTACATTTTGTTCATGATGTTTGCTTATGCAATTGTACTAATGCTTCTTTAAAATTACTAAATTTATGTCGAATAAACTTGACAATATATTTAGGTACTAAATAATAAAGACCTTTTATCATAAACAATATACCAACATGAAAAAAGGAAATGTTGAAAGTTCTTTTGAGATTCTTTGAAGTTGCTTTTAGCATTAAACAAACATAACTGATAATGTGCAACAAACATTGAACATCATATGAACAATCCAAAAAAAAATGCCTTGAATATGAAGTACCAAATTTTGACAACCCATTGTTTTCAAGCAATTTATGTTGTTTATCATGAATAGCTCTAAATATTTAATTTTATTTACGAACAATTTTGTAATGTATTAATGAAAACTTTAATTACCACATAACAAGAAGCAAAAACTAAGTAAAAAATGATCAAATAATGGGTTCAAGTAGAAACCGAACACCTACTTGAGAATAATTTCTCTGTCATTAACAATCTTGGGATGTTCATACTTGTTTTTAAGTACCACATTTCTTCATTTGGACCTATTGTAACTCCAATCAACTTTACCACTGTCACTTTGTTCACACTAATCTGCATTATACAAACAAAGAAAAAGGAATGAAAAAACATAATCATTCTAAATTAAATAAAAAATTAAAGTATTTAATGTCATGTAAGTTCATAAATACTTAACACTTCAATAAAAATGAATTAAAATATGTTACTAGAAAACGATAAAATTTTTTGGACTTTCTAATGAGTACTATTTTACTCTATTTATCTTTTATGTTCAGCAACAATTACTGTTCATTTAACAGAGGTTAGGATAGTACTTTTATGACATCTTAAAGGCTAAAAGGTCATTAATGTGTTGGGAAAAATCAAAATTTGTTTTACTTTCACCCTTTTTTTAAGGTTTGTGTTGCATCCCAAACACGAATAGCAAATTTTTGACATTTGGAAGAAGGTTGTTGCAAATACGTTTTATACCAGTTTACAATGTCCATCCTGTGGATACTTCTAAGTTCCTCTACTTCTCTCTTTGAAAACGATAAAATTCAAAGCATAGATTTTAAAAATATATAAAAAGACAAAGAAGTTTAACATAACTGAATTATTTATACTCATAAGTGACATGAAATTTTAAAAAAAAAAATTACAACAAACAAAATTTCAAGTGTTAAAATCTAGATTAAAGAAAATACATGAAGAAAAAATGTAAGAATTTCGACATGTAATAAAAATAATCTCATATAACAAATAAATATACAAACATAAAAAGGGGGAAAGAAGTAAAAATTTTATTTATATTAGCAAAATATGGAACTAATTCATAAACCAAAATAGACAAAAAAAAAATACTAACAACTTTCCAAAAATAATATAAAAAATAAAGGGAGAAAAGATCCAGTACATACCAAATGAAGCTTGGATTTAGGCATTTTTTCATTTCCTCAACATTTTTTTGAAGCTTTGGTATGGGTTGAGAAACAATGCAGTCGAAAAATTCAGATTTTTTAGTCAAATGGGAAATTTAGTATGTTAAAAAATATATATATATATAAAAAAAAGCTTACTATGGGGTAATTTTTTGGAGAACTTTTTTGCAAATCTTCGGTTCCAATCAAAGAGTAGAAAGAAAATGCCAACATAACCACCAGGCCTATGTGGCTTCTTCTTCGTTTTAGCCTAAGTCGACGTCGTTTTCTCTTTTGTTCATTCATTTCTCTAACCACCAACACTTCCTAAAAAACCCCAAAAAAATTCTAAAAATTCAAAAAAAAAAAATCTGAAATTGAATGCAATGAAAAGGAAAAAGGGAAATAAAAATTTCACCTCGTCTAAAATGACCTCAAATTGGCTGAATCTAGCAAGAAGCACCGCCCCTCCCTCCTCTGGCATCATCCTTTTCCAACCCCTTCCCTTCCCTTCCCCTCCTCTCTTCGATTCATCAATCCCTTCTCTCTTTCTTTCTTTTTTTTTTTTTTTTTTTTTTTTTTTTTTTTTTCAGATAAGAAAAAGAAGAAAAACTAAGATGGTTGAAAGAGAAAGTAAAAGAAAATGAAAAGTTTTCAACTTCCCAATCTCTCTTGTCGCAACCTAAAAAATAACAAGTCTCATCGCATGACTTCATTATTCGTTAAGCGTGACATTAAAAAACCCGAGGAAAAGTCGAATTAATTCCTCTTGAAAATGAAGGTTTTGAAAATGACCTTGAAAAAGACATGGAGTCGCCACCAATCTTTTTTAGCTAGGTGTGATCGGCCACCTATTAAAACCGATTTTATAAAATATTTTAAAATTAATTAAAACATTTTTAAAACCACTTTCAAGTCTGTGTTTTAAACCAGAGAAATCAAAGAAGCGGGTTTGCGACTCGGTTACATGTGGGGAAGGATTAGCACCCTTACAACGCCCATAAAGAACGGTACCTTATTAATCATGTGTTATCTCAAGTCTCGGTAAAAAGTCGTTTTAAATTTAGTATTTCAAGTTAATTCCCAATTTAAAGAAAAATAATTTCATTTTTAATTGAAAATGATTCGGAATTTACAAATTCAAAATTTTCCTATATTCCCCAACAAACATGGCAAAATATAGAAATTTTTATTAGTTTGGAAAACTTTCCGAATCATTCTTATTTTAAAGAAGATATTCCGTTATTAATGATAATTGATAATATCCTCCCTAGCAAACTCGACAGAGAACTCATGAATTATTTTAACGCAGGAATATCTTTATTTTATTGAAAATCATTACTTTTTTCAAAACATTTTAAAAAATATGAATATGTATGACATAAATAAAATGACATAGCAAAGTCTAAATAATATAATGCAACCTAAATGGTATGACATAATTTAAATATCTTAGCATATTCTAAATGAAATGAAATATCCTAAGTTATATGATGTATTCTATATGAAATAAAATATCCTAAGTGACATAATATATTCTAAATGAATTGATGACCTAGGTAACATATATATTCTACACGAAATGAAATGACCTAGGTAACATAATACATTCTATATGAAATGAAATAATTTAAATGACACGGCAAATATACATGATATGGCATATAATCTAAATGACATGAAACATAAAATAATGCTATCATATAATATGTATGGAAATAAAAATAAAAATAATAATGCATGAACATAGTATATGCTAAATAATATGACAAAAATAACTAAACAAAAAGCATAGGATATCATGAAATATTCAAAACCATATAACAAATAATATAATATCAAAAATTTAAATCCAAGATAATAACACCATCATGAAAATTAAACATAGCAAAAATTACATATTATATAATATGCATGAATATAGAAAATGCAATGCATGAGAATGTATTTTTTCCTTTAATTAAGGAAATCCGTATATCTAAAAAGATATCCGGCTACCTTAGGAAAATATATCAAATTAAATATTCTAAAACCAAAATATTTTGTGATTGTTTGAAAACAATTTTGAAAAGCTTAGATTAAAAATAAAAACTTAGCTAAACCCTTTTTTAAATGGCTCTAATTTCCTAAGTTTAAAATCCCGGACTTGACCAAACTTAACCCGAGACTTAAAAAAATCATTTTTAGAGTTTAAAAAGGCTTAGAAATTACCATAATTCAGTAGCTAAACTTCCTAATCAGCCCTCTCTAAGTAACCTAACTGAAATAGAAAAATGATCTTCCTTCAAATTCAATTATGACTCCACTGTTTAGTTTTAAAGCACGATTTTTTACCCTATTTTTAAAAATTCAAAAAAATATAAAAAAAATACTGGAGACTCAAGACACGTAAAACTAGACGATAAAAAATCGGCTTAATTTTCTGATTAAAGATGATTTCCCAAAAAAATCGGGAAAGTACGAGTACTGGGTGAAAAAACTGTTTTGCCAAAACACATTTTTTTTTTTTGCCTTTGATAAAATCATTTAAAAATCAAAGTAAAAATATTAGAGATTCTCTAAAAGACTCACAAACAGTAGCTAACGCTTTTGAAAAGTTAGGCAAAAATTGGCTAAGTAAAAAAAATCACAAAGGTATAATACTCAATTTGACAACTCTTTAATTTTTCACAAGTATGCACAAGTGAGCATGACTAAGAGCCATTGATTGGCCTAAGTCATAAATCAAGTGGCAAGGACATGAAATGCATGAAAAATACAGCAAATATGATGCATGAAATGCATGATTTAAAACCTAAATGACATGAAAAATGCAAGGCATCAATAAAATGACCTAGACCTAAATGAACTTGCATGGCATTTAATGCAACCTAGGTCTAAAATTAATGAATATGCATGGCAAAACAAACCAATCCTAAACCTAAACCTAAAATATGCATGGCAATAACACAAACATATGGCATGCTTAAACAAAATACTCAACCAAATATCATGAAAATGCAAACCTATCAACTAACATAACAAAAATGCACACACAAAGCATACAATATGAGGGTGGCCGAATGGTCCCATGCTTAAAATGAGCATGGCATTTTCACAAACACATGATATACTAACATGTTTAGCTAAAGAATAATACTCAAATCATGCAAATATAAAGTAAAGGCATGAAAACCAATAGGCATTTTCACAAACACATGGATTACAGAATATAAAACATAAACAAACTTAAACATTTTGAAAACAGAAAATAAAAAATGCAAGGCAAGTAAAATAAACATGATAACAAGATAATAGACTCAAAAATAGAAACAAGCAAGCAACCAAATTAAAACAAGCTTCATATTTATGTATTAGAAGAAGATTTAAAGCATCAAAACTTGTTAAATATCAAGAATAACATGAAATAAAAAATGCAAACAGCAACTACCCAAAAAATTAGGCCATTCGGCCATCTCAAAAAGAAGAGGAAAAAAAATTTCAAAAGCTTTTTAAAAGAAAGAATCAAAAAGGAACTTAAAGAAGAATATTAAAAACACTTATTTAAAAAGAGAAATCAAAAGAAACTCACCAAAATAGTAATCAAACAGCAAATCAAGAATGGAAAGTTAAAGAAAGTGCAAGAGTATGGTATTTAAAGCAACCTCTAGAAGTTATCTTTCAAGCTTTTTTTCTTCTAACTTTATTTTCTTTTCTAAGCTTTTCCTTTTGCCTTTCAACAATGGAGAGAAAAATCAGCCAAAACCCAAAGAGAATAGAGAGTGAATAGCTAAAATTGAAAGAGAGAGTCCCCTCCCCTTAGTGTGGCCGAATGGCCTTATTCACCTATGATGTTGTCATTTTTTCTTCCACCAATTTTGATCCAAAGGCTATTGATCCAAGATCTTTAAGAAATGAAATTATCACCCTTAGATTAGGCCATCAGCTATCCATAATTACAGCTGTTCAAGAATCTTGAGCCATTATGTTGACACTCTCCCTCTTCATGCATTGGTCCATGTGGCTTATTTGCAAAGGCTTGATTAAAAAATAACTAACTTCCTCTTCATTGTTGGCCTTTTAATTAAAAATAAGAAAATGTCTACCCATCCTTGGGCCTTGGCCGGCCAACCCCTCTTCTTCCAGCCCATGCTTTATTTTTTAAAAAAAGGAAAGAAAAACCCTTTTCATTTCTTGGAAAAAATGACTTTTTTGCCCCCCGAACATAAATAAATAGCAAAACGGACTCCAAATTCAATTTTTGTTTTTTCAATACTTCAAAAATAATAATAAAAAAATTGAATTCTGGAGGTTTTCAAAATTTTTTGAGCCTATTTTCTATTGATTTGGATTTTTTTCTTCCAAAATTGCCCTTTTGTGCTCCCAAACTTTACCATTTTTTAAACGAGCTCCAAATCCAGATTTTTCTTCACCAATCTCTTCCAAATAATTTAAAAGTGTGATCTAGAACTTTTCATAATTTTTGGAACTCATTTGGTATTTTTTCGAGATTTATCTGCTTGAATTACTACATAAGGGCCCGGGATTTGGCCATTTTGAAAACGAACTCCGAATCCGGATTTTCTTTCGCCAATCTCTTCCAAATAATTTAAAAATGAGATTTGAAAATTTTCAGAATTGTTTGAGTTTATTTGCTATTTTTTCGGGATTTATGTTCTTGAATTTCTGCATTAGGGACCCGAAATTTGGCCATTTTGCAAACGAACTCCAAATCAAGATTTTCTTTCGCCAATATCTTCGAAGTGATTTAAGAATGAGATCTGCAATTTTTCAGAATTTTTGGAGTTCATTTGCTATTTTTCCCAAATTTTCCAATTTTACCTCCGAAACCCGGTTTTGCTCAAAACGAGTCCGATTTTTAGATTTTCTTCAAACTGAGCCTTGGGCTATCCTTTTTTAATCACTCCTCATCCATTAGGGGCTTTAGTCCTACCGAGTATGGCCATTTCTGTAATTCTTCCCAATTTCACCGAAATCCACCAAGAACCCTAATTCTTGGTTTTCTACAGAATTGACTTTTTTTTCAATTTTTCTTTCAAGTGGCTTCTCCATTACCCGTAGTTAGTGCTTATCTTTCATTTGGAACCTTCAATTTTTACCAATTTGATCGTTTAAGCACTTTTCCCTAAATTTCCCGAACTACGATTTTCTTTCTACTGAATCTCTGTAACCCAACTTTCGAACTCCATATCTTTCAATGTAGACCTTGGATTATCAAAATTCTTTCACCATTTTTCAATTGAACTTCAAATCTTGATTTTGAATGTGGGTTGACTTTTTTAGTAGTTGACTTTTCGAGGTTGACCTTTTTTCAAGTTTGACTTTTTATGCTCGCCTTCTTAGTCTAAGTCTCGGAGTACCACTTGCAGGATGAAAAAAGTCTTTTTACATTCTGAAACATCAATTTAGGAAGAAAACATACCTGTTTTAGTGGTCCGGACAAAATTAGGTGTCTACAGCTGCCCCTCTTTGGCTATTGCAGAGAATCAGGAATCAAGCAAAGATAAACAAACACTAATTTTATCCGGTTAGTGAAATCACATGTGAAGAGAAGGGAAAGGGGTTTTTTTCTTCTTTTTTTTTCCTTTTTTTCATTTTCTTTTTTGGTTTAAAAAAAAAAAGCTGTAAATAGAAGATATTGTCCTTAATTTGAGTTCCCTGACTAATCAAGGCTCGACCCGTCTTAAGGAAACGAGTTCGATTTGCAAAAAAACAATTATGCTCGGAGATCTTAAGAATAGTGCCCGGAGGTTTTATCTATAATTTAAAGAAAAATTATGCCCGAAGGTCTTAAAAATGGTGCTCGGAGGCCTTCTCCGTGATTTGGAAAAAAATGCACTGTATGCGACTTTAAAAATGATGCCGGAGGCCTTACCCGTGATTTGGAAAAAAAAATGCGTTGTATGCGACTTTAAAAATAATGCCTGGAGGTCTTAAGAATGGTGCCCGGAGGCCTTACCCATGATTTGGAAAAAAATACGCTGTATGCGACTTTAAAAATAATGCCCGGAGGTCTTAAGAATGGTGCCCGGAGGCCTTACCCGTAATTTGGAAAAAATACGCTGTATGCGACTTTAAAAATGATGCCCAGAGGTCTTAAGAAAGGTGCCCGAAGGCTTTATCCTTGATTTGGAAAACATACGCTGTATGGGACTTTAAAAAATGATGCCCGGAGGTCTTAAGAATGGTGCCCGAAGGCCTTATCCGTGATTTGGAAAAAATATGTTGTATGCAACTTTAAAAATAATGCCCGGAGGTCTTAAGAATGGTGACCGGAGGCCTTACCCGTAATTTGGAAAAAATGCGCTGTATGTGACTTTAAAAATGATGCCCGAAGGTCTTAAGAATGGTGCTCGAAGACCTTATCCCTGATTTGGAAAAAATTCGCTGTATGCGACTTTAAAAAATGATGCCTGGAGGTCTTAAGAATGGTGCCCGGATGCCTTATCCATGATTTGGAAAAAATGCGCTGTATGCGACTTTAAAAATGATGCCCGGAGGTCTTAAGAATGGTGCCCGAAGGCCTTACCTGTGATTTGAAAAAAAATGCGCTGTATGCGACTTTAACAATGATGCTCGGAGGTCTTAAAAATGGTGCCCGGAGGCCTTATCCGTGATTTAAAAAGAAAAACTATGCCTGGAGGTCTTAAGAATGGTGCCAGGAGGTCTTATCCATAATTTTAAAAGAAAAACTATGCCCGGAGGTCTTATCTATGATTTGGAAAATTGATGTCCGGAGGTCTTTAAAAATGGTGCCCAGAGGTCTTAAAAATGATTTTTGAAGAATTATTGAAAATTAACCTGAAGATCTTGAGAATATGCGAATGCTTTTTGATGCTGGTGTAAATGATTAACATGATACATATACTTCATATTGCAAATGTAAATGTTTTGAATTGATGCAAATGTTTCTTGATGCAGATACAGATGTTGGATAAAATGCAGATGCTTCGTAGTGTATATGCAAATGGCTTAGATTGATGCAAATGCTTATTGATGCAGATGTTGATGTTGAATAAGATACAGATGCTTCTAAATGATGCAAATGCAAATAATCCTCAAATAACGCAATTACTTCTCAGAATGATGCAAAGATCGATAATGATGCAAACGCTTCATGAAAAGATGCAAATGCCCCTGGTTATTTTTCTAGACTTTGGCTTAGCCTTTCCAATTCTTTTCTCCTTTTCAAATCAGAGTATATCTTCAATTCATTTTTCAATCTTTGGCTATTCTCTTTGCCCCAACAGTTTTCGAACTCTTATTGACAGAAGTCTGTTTACCGAGTTCTATTTCTTCTTCTCATATTCAGAAATCAAGATAAACCCTAGTAGTTCCACACCTTTGGGTTAGAAAAACCCTTATCTCATGTCAACATCAAAAATGGGTATTTTCAAGAAATATATTTATTTGTTTTCTCATTTTAAAAACTTCTGAACAAAAAAATATTAACCCCACAATGTGTGATGTACAAATCTTTTGAAGACTGATGATCATTGTTAAAAACTTCTCTAAGTGTCAATCTGGGTTTTTCAGTTTGAATTGGCAATGCTTGGTATAACAAGATTTTGGTTGATCAAAGGAAATTTCATAACAAAAATGTATGTTCCTTCTAGGCTCACAAATGGAACAGGTTTTATAAATCATTAATTCATTGAGAATCGAACAAATTCAACAATCTTTTAGTTTTCATATCAAGGCATTTTGACAAGCATCAAGATTGGCTGGTATGTTTAAACTAGAAAGTTAATTTTGTAGAAAAAAGAGTTTCAGTTTTTTAAATCAATCATCCGAATGAGAGTTGACACTTTGGGAAGTTCAAGAATTCCTAGATGTTCCTCGATGAACACTTTTTCAAGATAATTTTCTCTTTTGTGGTATCGGCACTATCATGATGGCATCGGAAATTCCTATTTTACTCTAGACCGCTCATTTTTGGGTTTTCTCCCTAGAGTCCCATTCTTTCTCCTTTTTCTATCTCATTTTTTTTGTGTTTTTCATTGTTTTACCATGCACTTGAGAATTCTAAATTCTTCCTTAGTGAAATGATAATTCGATGAGATAGGATAAAATCCGAGGAAAAACCCTTCAAATTAAATATTCATACTTGATCAAAATGGACTTTTAAAGCACGTAATGTAAGCCATGGTTTGGGGTTCAAAAAGAAAGGATAAATAGGCCCAAAATATGTGTTTGAGGGTAATCAGATCAAAGGATCATTTCTTGAGGAGATTTCTCTTTGAAGCTTTTTGTCCATTCTTGGACATTTCTTTCCTTTTTACTTTTACTCTTTTTCTTCTTTGCTTTTGACTTTCATTTGCCATACTTTTTTCACACACTTTTTCTTTTTTCTTCTTGGCTTCCATTTTGCCATCTTTTCCTTTTCCTTTTGACAGAGGGAGCCCCTATTCATTCGGGGCTCCATTTTTTTTGTATCCGTCTTTGAGCCAGGACTCATTCCTCCATGATCTTTAAAAAGATCTTTCCTCGCATTTGCCCCCCAGTGTAAAGTGTGATCCTTGATCAGGTTTCAAAGAAGAAAGAATTCTTTTGGCTCAAAATGGGTGACTATGGATAATTTCTTTTTTTGCGAAAGGGGTATGAAATATGGCCATTCATCATATCAAGCACAAATATTCTCATTGAAAAGCAATCCCCAGGGGAAATAGATAATCAAAATTTCATTTTGCACTTTGGAATCATCCGAATTCTCATATGCATGATATCATAATTTGTCTTTTTTTTTTGTTTTTTTTTCATCGCATGCCCCAATGATTCATGCGTTAGTCCATCCTTATTCACCATGTATGCATCATTTCCACATATGATGCCCCAATTTGATTAACCATGAGAATTTGTATCAATGAGGAACATAGCAAGTCTAGGTCTATTTTGAAAAGGCTGAGTTTCAAATCTGAGTTCTTTGAAGAGATAAAGAAAATATGACCTAAAAATGGGTTTTCTCTGGGACATGGGATAATCTAGTTTAATCATTGTGCCCAGGGTGTCAATCATGAAGTGATGTTTGGGCAATTAGTGTTTTGTGGTTGTTAAAAATGACATGAATGGTTTTGGCACAACCTTGATACACACCAAATTACCATGATCTAAATTCTTGAAAGAAAGTCTTATTTGTTTGAATTTCAAGGAGTTCGAAAAATTTCAAAAAGTTCGTTCCTTTGTTCATAGCCTAGACTAGGATCTACATCTTTGCTTATTCTATGATGACAATGGTTTTATGAAGTTCAATCATTCATATTCCTTGAAGCATTAGGTCTTTCAAGTGTTCTTGATTCAAGGGGTTTAGGCCTAGGAAAGCTTAAAAGAGAGGGGAGAAGGTATTGGGTCATTTGTAACAATGATCATCAATATTCTTGAGACTATCTATTATTAAAACTTCCTTAATGCTTGTTTTTGCAAATTCAAATTATTATTAAAACACAACAAACACAAAACATTTACAATTCAAAATTCATTTAATTCATATGAATGTCGACATGAGACAAGTGTTTTCATCATAAGGTCTGAAACTACATGCATCAAAATGCTCATATTGACATCCTTCAAAGGTAGTAATTGTCCCCCTAAAACCCTGAAAGAAATTGATTTACTGCAAAGCGGCCTTCCATTGATTGATAAGCTCCGGTGTCAAAATACTATCGCGGATAAGACTTTTAATCCTTTCCCTCAGTTGTCTGCATTTTTTAGTTGAATGCCCAACTACCCCCAGGTGATAATCACACTTGCTGTTAGGGTCATAACTCCTTGCTGATGGATTCGGAGCTATTTTCAAAGGTACTGGGGTAAGGTACTGATTCTTTATTAATAATGGCAGCAGGTCAGGGATGGGGATTGGAGTTCTTTCTTGGTTGTCCCGTGGTCATTTTCTGGAAGTAGGCCTTATTGCAAGGACTGGTATAGGATTAGGTGCTTGGGTTGTTAGGTAAAGATACAGGTTTGGAGATACCTCAATAAGGTAACATGATTGGTATGAGGGAAATTGGGAATATGGGACGAAATTTCCCATAGCTTGGACATCTTCCTCTTTATTTCTAGGTGCCTTATTTCTCTCGGTAGTGGATGTTCCTTCTCCTTCAAGTTTCCCATTCTTGATAGCATTCTCAATCATCTCTCTTGAAATTACTATATCCACAAAATTCTTTGAGGCATTACCGACGAGTCTATCATAGTACGAGGCCTGCAGTGTATTCACAAAAAGAACAGTGATTTCCTTTTGTGTCAAAGGTGGTTGTACTTGGGTAGACATGTTCCTCCACCTTTGAGCATAATCTTTGAAGCTCTCAGTAGCGTTTTTCTCCATACTTTGCAAAGTGAGACGATCAGGTGTCCTGTCGGTCATATGCTTGTACTGGATTAAAAAAGCCCTAGCCAAATCATTCCAAGAGCGAATCTGATCCTTGCTCAACTGACTATACCACCTAATTGCGGACTCGCTGAGGCTATCCTGAAAGTAGTGGATTAGAAGCTTATCATTATCTATATGATTTGTCATCTATCGGCAGAACATAGTGATGTGGGCTGACGGATTAGTCGTGCCGTCATATTTCACAAATTCAGGGACCTTGAATTTAGGAGGAATGACTAAATCGAGGATCAAACATCGTTCTTTCGCCTCCACACTCCCGAATACGTCTGTATTTTCTACTGCTCGGAGCCTTTCATCTAGCAACTGATATTTCCTTTGGGAATCTGCCAACTCTACCTCATTAACCATTTTCAACTTTGCCTGTTCAGTTGGATCATCTGAATTTAAGACATTGACGAGGTTAACTGTGTTCTGGGCATCCATTATTACAACCTCATTCTGACCCTTTGGTGCCTTTAAC
The DNA here is from genome assembly GCA_030761205.1 of Fremontodendron californicum. Taxonomy (NCBI): domain Eukaryota; kingdom Viridiplantae; phylum Streptophyta; class Magnoliopsida; order Malvales; family Malvaceae; genus Fremontodendron; species Fremontodendron californicum. The sequence goes on along the minus strand of JAULJL010000020.1, from coordinate 18,289,930 downwards.
CCTTCTCTGGCGGCCAAGTTTTTAGTGTATCCCTTGATTACGGTGGACATTAGCTCCATCAATTTAGTCATCTGATCTTTAGATTCAGCTTGAGACTTTGCCAGCTATTCTCGCAATTCTTCCTATACCCTTTCCATTCGGGTAACTTGTTCATTCTCCATAGCACTAGCCTGTATTAAAAGGGTACTCAGTACTTCTTATACCTCTGATTTGAAATGAAAATTCTTTCAAAGACTCTTAAAGCCAAGCCAACTTCTGCTTTATTCCCCCAAAGTGCATGTCATGATGAGGGAGCCATGAATGCAATTTGATGCACGTGAAGCCTAAACAATATGATGTATGGACATGTACAGTGGAAACATGCTAACCATATATGTAATAAATGCAATCACGATGCCAACATGTTGCAAGCAAAGAATGAACAAATCAACACATGGATATATGCAATGAATGATCATGTATATTTCAGCGTATTTCCCAATGAATGATCATATACACTATGAATGCAACATGATGTCAATTATGATGCATGTAAACAATGAATGATTGATACAGGGTATATACAAAGAAAATCATACTGGCCATTTGTGTCATGAATGCATCCTAATGTTAATATGACAGATTAATGGATGAGCATATACAGAGAAATCATGCTGACTATGTTTGTCATGAATGCAACTTAAAGTCAACATGATGCATGTAAAGAATAAGCAAATTAATGCATGGATATATACAGAAAAATCATGCTGATTATGAATGCATGAATGCAACCTGATGCTAACATGATACATGTATGAATGTATGGTATGACAAATAATTGATCGGATGCAAAATGCAAAAGGAAAGATATCACGGAGGAAATAAGAATCGGAGGAACTTAATCATCAACATGTCATAAATTTGAAACATAATCAATTCATTCCCATATCAACATTCACAATGGTATAAACCATGTTTACAAAATCTGAGCAGTAGTTAAAACTGTCTTTTACAAGTACTTTATTTTTCCTAGCATCCTAAGGCTATAAGAGCCGGCTACTGAAAAAGTGAAATCCTACTACATCATATCAGACCGAAGTCTTTCTACATCATTGCCGTAAATCTCCCAATCCTAATTACGCCTTCCCGGCCCTCTGTTAATCAGTGTTGTTGGATCGATCCACTTGATCTCTATAAGAGATTGCACTTTCTTTTTGAAGGCTATACAGTCTTCAATGCTATGGCCAGCAATTCCAAAATGATAATCACATCTTGCATTTGGATTATACCACCTGCGATATGGTGGTAACAAGGGTTTCAGCGGGATACAGGCAACCATGTGATTTTGGATCAGTATAGGGAGAAGCTTCTGGTAGCTGATTGGAATGGGATCATATTGCACTTGAGTCTTGTTTTTTAGTTGTTTCTTAGTCACACATGGCCTAGGAGTTGGGGCACTTGGTGGTGGTACTAAGGTCCGAACCGGGGTGTTTACATAAAGAGATGGCAGAATAACAAGGCAAGGGTATGGATTTGGACTCGGGACCCTTGGAGGTTGTACATAATTCGAGGTTCCTATCCCGGATGTTTGATAAGGTGATTGATGATGAAAATAGTACGAACTGGCAGTTGGTGGTGATGGAGTGGGATTCAGGGATCCCGTATTAGTCATCCTAGTGGACAATTGAGTCATAGTAGGGTAGGGATACGGGTTTGGACTTAGAGCAATTTGCAGGTATGGTACTAGATCCGAGGTTTTTATCTTTGGTATTAGGCTCTCGGGTTTAATCATTTTCATGATTTTGTCCACAATTTCATCAAGATTGCAACCTTTATGGCATTGACAAGAGCAGGATCCAGCAAGGATTGTATGTTCTGGACCTAATGGTTTTGGTTGATCCGAAGGCGATGCAGAGCCCTGAGAAAGTTCCCCTTTACTTTTACCCATATCCTCAAACATTTTCAGCAATTTGACAAGTTGTTCCTTCAACTCCCGGAGTTTATGTCCAAACTCCTCTTAATTGCGTTCCAAAGCACCCAATCGTTCCTCCTATTCATTCCTTATATCTCGATCCCATTTCATGCAAATGAAATTGACATTATTACTATGAGCTCAAGAATGAATGTACATGCTCTATTTCTATATGCATGAATATACTGATGATTAATGCATGAGCATATACAAAGAACTTATGATGACTATGTATGTCATGGATACAATCTAATGCCAAACATGATGCATTTAAAGATTGAATAAATTGCTGCACAGGTATATACAAATAATGACCATGCATGTCATAAACCTATTCTACAATGAATGACCATGCATACCATGGCTGTAACATGATGTCAAAATGATATATGCAAAGAATAAATGAATTAACACAAATGTAGGTACAAAGAATGACCATGCATATCACAAATGTATTCTACAATGAATAACCATGCATGTTAGGACTGTAACATGATGTCAAAATGATACAAATAAATTAACCAATGATTACACAAAATTGGTGGGGCCTAAATCTTGATTATTCAAATTTGCCTCCAAATTTGATCTATGATTTTTTATTTTTTTTGGAAACATGTTTTCTCTATAAAAAAACCAAACATATTATTTTCAAAAGAAATTCAGAGTAGTGGATCTTACTATAGTACAATATCCAAATGTTCATGCAACACTACTATGAAATCATCAAAAAGGATTATTATTACCATCCATTTATTGCAAAAAAATGAGATCAACAATACAACCATAAATGTACATGCTCTATTCACACATGCATGAAATGTGCAAAATGCAAAAATATTTGAAAAAGAATGTTTGTATTTTGAATTTCAAAAAGTTAGTGAACACTTGCCCCAACCATATCTACTTATACAGGTATCACAGTGCCATTGGGGGCGGATTATCATATTTATTACGGGCGATGTACGTACATAGTTGCCCGATATACCACACTTATTCATAGTGTAAAATAGGTAATAAAAGGTTTAGAAATGTCCCTCCATGTGTTCCTATCTTTGGTATCTAATCGGAAATTCAGCATGGCTTCGCCTAGGTTCACTATATGAGAGTGAATCGGTTCTAAAGGCCCCGAATTGCTCCTCACTATCGCCGGTGAAGGCTAGTAAGGTACCCCGATAAAAGTCGGTTCAATTTGTTAGAGTCTATTTCCCTAGCCTATGTGGATTGTTAATCACGAAGGCTTAGGTAATTTAGTACTTCGAAAGTGTTTTACTAGCCCATGCAGATTGTTAATCACGAAGGCTTAGTTACTTTGCTCCCACCTAAAAGGACGAAACCCGGGTATAGGGCTCATGATATGCAAATGCACGTGTGGTGTGTGTGGAGGAACAACAAACCTTTCACCACCTATTCTACAAACCTTATTCTAAATGCCCTAGCAATTTATTAAAAAAAAAAATTCAAGAAGAGTGTAACGCATTGACCAACAAGCAATTATATTATACAATTATTAAAGAACTAGAAAACAATAATAAAATGTGTGCACATGAATATGGACATATTTAAAACATTTTATTATTTTCAAAATTCTCCTTATTATATAAAAACAAATGGGGGAATTAAAATTAAATACTAATTAAACCAGCAAAACCGAGACTATGATAACACACGACTAATTCTAGGCCTGACTTTCTAGAAATCCCCAGTGGAGTTGCCAAGCTATCGCAACCTAAAAAATAAAAAGTCTCATCGCAAGACTTTATTATTCATTAAGCGTGACATTAAAAAAAAAACCGAGGAAAAGTCGACTTAATTCCTCTTGAAAAATGATAGTTTTGAAAATGACCTTGAAAAAGACATGGAGTCGCCACCAATCTTTTTTAACTAGGTGTGATCAGCCACCTATTAAAACCGATTTTATAAAATATTTTAAAATTAATTAAAATATTTTTAAAACCAATTTCAAGTTTGTGTTTTAAACCAGAGAAATCAAAGAAGCGGGTTCGGGACTCGGTTACGTGTGGGGAAGGATTAGCACCCCCACAACGCCCGTATAAAACGGTACCTTATTAATCATGTGTTATCTCAAGTCTCGATAAAAAGTCGGTTTTAAATTTAGTATTTCAAGTTAATTCCCAATTTAAAGAAAAATAATTCCATTTTTAATTGAAAATGATTCGAAATTTATAAATTCAAAATTTTCCTATATTCCCCAACAAACGTGGCAAAGTATAGAAATTTTATTAGTTTGGAAAACTTTTCGAATCATTCTTATTTTAAAGAAGATATTCCGTTATTAATGATAATTGATGATATCCTCCCCAGCAAACCCGGCAGAGAACTCATGAATTATTTTAACTCGAGAATATCTTTATTTTATTGAAAATCATTACCTTTTTCAAAACATTTTAAAAAATATGAATATGAATATGTATAATATATTCTACATGAAATGAAATGACCTAGGTAACATAATATATTCTATATGAAATGAAATAATTTAAATGACATGGCAAATATAAATGATATGGCATATAATCTAAATGACATGAAACATAAAACAATGCTATCATATAATATGCATGGAAATAAAAATAAAAATAAGAATGTATGAACATAGTATATGCAAAATAATATGACAAAAATAACTAAATAAAAAGCATAGGATATCATGAAATATTCAAAACCATATAACAAATAATATAATATCAAAAATTTAAATCCAAGATAATAACATCATCATGAAAATTAAACATAGCAAAAATTACATATTATATAATATGCATGAATATGGAAAATGTAATGCATGAGAATGTATTTTTTTCCTTTAATTAAGGAAATCCGTATATCTAAAAATATATCCGTCTACCTTAGGAAAATATATCAAATTAAATATTCTAAAACCAAAATACTTTGTGATTGTTTGAAAACAATTTTGAAAAGCTTAGATTAAAAATAAAAACTTAGCTAAACCCTGTTTTAAATGGCTCTAATTTCCTAAGTTTAAAATCCCGGACTTGACCACCCTTAACCCGAGACTTAAAAAAAATCATTTTTAGAGTTTAAAAAGGCTTAGAAACTACCCTAAGTCAGTAGCTAAACTTCCTAATCAGCCATCTCTAAGTAACTTAACCAAAACAGAAAATGATCTTCCTTCAAATTCAATTCTGACTCTACTGTCCAGTTTTAAAGCAAGATTTTTTACCATATTTTTAAAAATTCAAAAAAATCTAAATAAAATAATGGAGACTCAAGACACTTAAGACTACACGGGAAAAAATCAGCTTTATTTTTTGATTAAAGATGTCTACCCAGAAAAATCAAAAAATTACGAGTATTGGGTGAAAAAACTGTTTTGCCAAAACACATTTTTATTGCCATTGATAAAATCATTTAAAAATCAAAGTAAAAATATTAGAGATTCTCTAAAAGACTCACAAACAGTAGCTAACACTTATGAAAAGTTAGGCAAAAATTGGCTAAGTAAAAAAAATCACAAAGGTAGAATAAACAATTTGACAACTCTTTAATTTTCCACAAGTATGCTCAAGTGAGCATGACTTTGAGCAATTTATTGGCCTAAGTCATAAATCAAGTGGCAAGGACATGAAATGCATGAAAAATACAGCAAACATGATGCATGAAATGCATGATTTAAAACCTAAATGACATGAAAAATGCAAGGCATCAATAAAATGACCTAGACCTAAATGAACTTGCATGGCATTTAATGCAACCTAGGTCTAAAATGCATGAATATGCATGGCAAAACAAACCAATCCTAAACCTAAAATATGCATGGAAATAACACAAACATATGGCATGCTTAAACAAAATACTCAACCAAATATCATGAAAATGCAAACCTATCAACTAACATAACAAAAATGCACACACAAAGCATACAATATGAGGGTGGCCGAATAGTCCCATGGTTAAAATGAGCATGGCATTTTCACAAACACATGATATACTAACATGCTTAGCTAAAGAATAACACTCAAAACATGCGAATATAAAGTAAAGGCATGAAAACCAATAGGCATTTTCACAAACACATGGATTACAAAATATAAAACATAAACAAACTTAAACAATTTGAAAACAGAAAATAAAAAATGCAAGACAAGTAAAATAAACATGATAACAAGATAATAGACTCAAAAATAGAAATAAGCAAGCAACCAAATTAAAACAAGCTTCATATTTATGTATTAGAAGAAGATTTAAAGCATCAAAACTTGTTAAATATCAAGAATAACATGAAATAAAAATGCAAACAGCAACTACCCAAAAAATTAGGTCATTCGGCCATCTCAAAAACAAGAGAAAAAAAAAATTCAAAAGCTTTTTACATGAAAGAATCAAGATGGAACTTAAAGAAGAATATTAAAAACACTTATTTAAAAAGAGAAATCAAAAGAAACTCACCAAAATAGTAATCAAAACAGCAAATCAAGAATGGAAAATCAAAGAAAGTGCAAGAGTATGGTGCTTAAAGCAACCTCTAGAAGCTATCTTTCAACCTTTTTCTCTTCTAACTTTATTTTCTTTTCTAAACTTTTCCTTTTGCCTTTCAACAATGGAGAGAAAAATCAGCCAAAACCCAAAGAGAATAGAGAGTGAATAGCTGAAATTGAAAGAGAGAGTCCCCTCCCCTTAGTGTGGCCGAATGGCCTTATTCACCTATGATGTTGTCATTTTTTCTTCCACCAATTTTGATCCAAAGGCTATTGATCCAAGATGTTTAAAAAATGAAATTATCACCCTTAGATTAGACCATCAGCTATCCACAATTACAACTGTTCAAGAATCTTAAGCCATTATGTTGACACTTTCCCTCTTCATGCATTGGTCCATGTGGCTTATTTGCAAAGGCTTGATCAAAAAATAACTAACTTCCTCTTCATTGTTGGCCTTTTGATTAAAAATCAAAAAATTTCTACCCATCCTTGGGGCTTGGCCGGCCAACCCCTCTTCTTCCAGCCCATGGTTCATTTTTTTTAAAAGGCAAGAAAAGCCCTTTTCGATTTCTTGGGGAAAATAACTTTTTTGCCCCCCGAACATAAATAAATAGCAAAAGAACTCCAAATTAAATTTTTATTTTTTCAATACTTCCAAAATAATAAAAAATTGAATTCTGGTGGTTTTCAAAATTTTCCGAGCCCAGTTGCTATTTATTTGGATTTTTTCTTCCAAAATTGCCCTTTTGTGCTCCCAAACTTTACCATTTTTTAAACGAGCTCCAAATCCAGATTTTTCTTCACCAATCTCTTCCAAATAATTTAAAAGTGTGATATGGAACTTTTCATAATTTTTGGAACTCATTTGGTATTTTTTCGGGATTTATCTACTTGAATTACTACGTGAGGGCTCGGGATTTGGCCATTTTGCAAACGAACTCCAAATTCAGATTTTATTTCTCCAATCTCTTCCAAATAATTTTAAAATGATATTTGTAAATTTTCAGAATTTTTGGAGTTCATTTGCTATTTTTTCGGGATTTATGTTCTTAAATTTCTGCATAGGGGACCCGGGATTTGGCCATTTTGCAAACGAACTCCGAATCAAGATTTTATTTTGCCAATATCTTCGAAGTGATTTAAGAATGAGATCTGCAATTTTTCAGAATTTTTGGAGTTCATTTGCTATTTTTCCCAAATTTTCCAATTTTCCAATTTTGCCATTTTGCCTTCGAATTCCGATTTTGCTCAAAACAAGTCCAATTTTCAGATTTTCTTCAAACTGATCCTTGGGCTATCATTTTTTAATCACTCCTCATCCATTAGGGGCTTTATTCCTACCGAATCGGGTCATTTTTGTAATTCTTCCCAATTTCACCGAAATCCACTAAGAACCCTAATTCTCGGTTTTCTTCCGGATTGACTTTTCTTTCAGTTTTTCTTTCAAGTGGCTTCTCCATTACTTGTAGTCAGTGCTTATGTTTCATTTGGAACCTTCTATTTTGACCGATTTGATCGTTTAAGCACTTTTCCTCAAATTTCTCGAACTAGGGTTTCCTTTCTACTGAATCTCTGTAACCCAACTTTCGAACTCCATATCTTTCAATGTAGACCTCGGATTATCAAAATTCTTTCACCATTTTTCAATTGAATTTCAAATACTGATTTTGAAAGTGGTTTGACTTTTTTAGCAGTTGACTTTTTGAGGTTGACTTTTCAGGGTTGACATTTTAGGGTTGACTTTTTTCAAGTTTGACTTTTTATGCTCGCCTTCCTAGACTAAGTCTCGGAGTACCACCTGCAGGATGAGAAAAGTCTTTTTACATTCTTAAACATCAATTTAGGAAGAAAACATACTTGTTTTAGTGGTCCGGACAAAATTAGGTGTCTACATCTCTTATCCGATCCTTTTGGCCAACTACTTTGAAAATTTCACTCAAAAGATAAACAATCCAGTACCTGGGTCTATCAAAATTGACTGAAAAAAAAAAAAAAGAAAGATAAAGAGCAAGTAGGGGATTGAAAAAGATATTGAGCAAGTGATGGATTGAAAAAAAAAAAAAAGAGAAGGAAGATGAGAGCAGGTTAGGCAACCTACTATGTTTTTTACTTACCAAGCCAAAACAATTGATTTTGGCAAAAAAGAAAAATAAGAGAAAAAGGACAAAGTCAGACATGTACTAGCCAAGTCAAAACTGTGTACTGACCAAGCCAAAATAATCGGTTTTGGCAAAAGAGAAATGAAAAGAAAAAAAAGGGCAAAGCCACGTGGATAGCCTCTTCTACTTCCAAAACATCCGATATTTATCGTATGGCTGTCCGCTATATGTGTTTTGAACATGACTAGGAAAATAAAGAGTCAAAGTAACGTAAGACTTAGACCTATCAATAGGGCGGGTCAGGTTAAATTAGGTCTTAAAAAATTCAAGTTCGGGTCGTTTCGGGTTAGGGCACTTTGGGTTCATGAGTGAACCCTTAGGATTGAAACCCTTTGAACCCACTAACAATTCAAATATCCTAACCCCAGAAAGCCAAGATTCAGGTTGAAGAATCTAGACCCAATGAAATCTTGTTTCCACAAAGGAAACCTTTGATAAGTTCTGAAGTTCTTTCAAGAACTAGAAGAGAAAACTCTCTCAAGTGATAAAAATCAAAATACACAATGAACTAACTTGCCATAGGCGGCTAAGGGAAGTATTTATATCCCTTCTAACTTAACCTAGGTCAGCTAGGGCTTAAACACAATGATAACATGCCCTAGTCGGTTGACACACTAATAATAGTACTATGGGCTGAACATACTTAAGCCCGAAACCTAATAATTAGAAATAGGTCCAACTAGATAAATGAGGTAGCCCCCACAAACCCAACAGACTTAATACATAAAATAGGCTCACATGCCTATGTGTTTAAATGAATTAAAACAAGCCCACTTTTGCCATATCAATTAATGAATTAGGATGGCCCCCACACATGCCATGTCAATTAATGAAACAAAGATAGGCCCAAAGTCCTCCTCTCTATGCTGCCACCTTAGTCATGCATTAAAGCTGGTCTTTCTTCATTCAAGCCCATTCTTGAATGTTGAAGTCTTTCTTGGACAATTTGCAACATGGCCCAAGTGAATTCCACCAATACTTGCAATGTTTCCTTGATCTTCTTGGATCTTGGCCCATATGGAACTTGCCATGAATCTTCAAGAATTAGGTCATCTTGGATCCTATCAATTCAAGTCACTTCTGGTTCGGATAATTCGTGTTTGATAATCGAGTTATTCGAATTCGGGTCATTTTGGATTCAATTTATTAATTTTTAAAATTGAATCAGATTAAATTTAAACAGATTATTTGATCGAATCAGATTTTATTAGAATTTTTATTGAAAGATAAAAATAAATAATAAATAATAATTGAAAATAAATAGGACATTATCATATATCTGAAATCATCACCTGAATCTATTTAGATATTTGTAAAATATGTAAAATTTTATGTTTGTTGAAAGGTTCGAACATTGACAAGTAACCCTTAATACTAAATTTTATGAAGTGAACTAATCTTAGAACTTGAAATGAGTTGCTACTAAAACAAAATTATAGTTAAAAACTTTACTTAAAAATTTAATTATCCATTGTAATAAAATATAATAATAAATTTTTATTCAAAATAAAAATATAATAATAAATTAATTATGAAATTAAATTAGTTCATTATGCTAAATATTTTTAAATTCTAAACATAATGTATGAACTTAAATTCATAAAAATTTTATAATAAGTAAAGATGCAATTCTTAACATATTGACGTACTAACATATATAGTATTTTGTATAATATATGGTTCTTATTATATTAATATATACATATATGATTATATGCTTGTATATATATTTCTCTTTGTAGCTCTTTACAATAAAATAAAAAATTATCTATTTTTTATGAACTTAGTAGCAAGTATCGTTAAACGGATCAATATTATGACTATTGACGACACTAATCTAAATCATATGATAAGAGATTATAAATTTTAAATTAGAGTCTTCAAAAGAAATCATTCGTTCTTATAAGGAGATTCCGTCGTCATTAAATTTAAATGTTTAAATACTAGAAAAAAATTTAAAATCCTTTTCACGTAATTCTAAAATTTCTCACCTTAAAAATATTTAATAGAAATCATTCTTCTTATGAAGAAACTCCCGTCTTCGGAATTATTTTAGTTTTTTATGAAAAAGATTCCTAAATTTAAAATCCAATTTAGTTTCCAAAAGTTTTGTCTTTAATTGGATATTATTATTTGATTTGAAAATGAATTCGATCTTTGATATTGAAATCTTTTTTCTAAACCCTCCAGCATGTTGATAAATTTTTTTTAAAAACTCTCACCAAGAAATTTATTATAAAATTGCCTTTCGTAATTCTCTTAAAGATCTCAATTTATTTATTATAAAATTGATTTATTTTATAAGTTTTATTTTGTTCAAAATTTATCAATTTATTATTTTCTAAGAATCATAAAAATCTTAACATCAAAATAAAACTAATAATGATATACATAATAAATAACATAACATAACATAACATAACAAAAACATAAATAAAATAATAAACTAGCAAAAATTATAAATAAAAGAAAACTAATAAACTAATAAACAAGAAAAATAAATAAAATAAAACAAAATAATAAATAAATGAAGAAATAAAGAAATAAAGAAAATTTGCAAATTAACAAATTAATGAAATAAACAAACAAACAAACAAACAATTAAATAAACAAATAAATAAAAGAAAATAGAAATAGAAATGATAAAAATAAATATAAATAATAAGTAAATGAAAAGAAAAGAAAAATAAGAAAATGAAAAGAAAAGAAAACAAGATTTAACGTAAACGGGCCAAGTTGAGGAGCGAGTCTCTTGCACGGACTTTAGGTTTTCATGCGGATCTTGGCTTCAAAACACACGTGCGAATATAAAACTAAAAAATATTCAAAAAACTTTATTTTTTGATTTCCTCTCTCTCCCTCTCTCTCTTACTTTCATTTTCTCCCCTCTCTAGCTCCTTTTTTCTCTTCAAATAAAACCCAAGAACACTGCCGCCTGTTCTAAGAACCCAGAATCTAGCCACTATACTTTTCAGTTTCTATTGCCAAAAAATTCAACCGATGCAAGAAAGATAAAAAATACCCAGATTTCGGCCATAGCGTGTTCTTGTTTTTTAGATTCTGGCTATGATCCACCGCTGCCTCCGTCGATAATGCACAAAAACTTCCAAAAATTCTCACAAATCTTGCTTTCAACCTCCTAATCTCCAAAATCAAACTAGATTTTTCAGAATCGATTCTGAAAAGCCTAGATCTATGTTCAAAACACAAGATGTCTAACCCTTAAACCTCCGTTAACAACCGTTAGATGATCATCTGATTTCAACCGAACCTTCTACTAATCATTCCCTAGGTTTTCACCATTGAGATATTCCAAAAACAAACTTGAACCCAAAATCCTACAAAACTTCAAAACTCTTGAATCCCAAAATTTCAAAATTTTACCTTGCAAATTTTGCTACTGTTTATTGTGCATTTTTCTCTCTTGACTTTGATTCTGTTTTTTCTCTGTGTACTGTGCTCCTTATTATTGTTTGTTGTTGTTATTGCTTTTATAATGAATTATTGAGAAAGAGTTATTACTTAATTTGGATTTGGTTTCAATTTTCCTAGACAAATTCTAATTCCTAAATCAAAAAAAAGTTTTTTCTAATTTTGATTTGTCATGTTTTCAATTGAGAAAAGATCTTTTTCTTTTCTTTTTTCAATTTTTGGAAAATAAAAGAAACAGTAAAGGAAAGGCTTTTTTATTACAATATAGCCAAAAAAAAAAAAATTATCAAATTATCGTTACTTTTTGATTATTTCCAAAAATACGGACTTTTTTTTTTCAGCTGGGAAATCGCCATCCCCCATGGCGATTTCCCAGCGTGTTTTTTTGCAAATTTGCAAAAAAATACCAAGGGAAATCGCCACCCCATGGCGATTTCCCTTGGTAATTTTAGCAAAATTTGCTAAAACCATGAAGGGAAATCGCCATGGGGGGTGGCGATTTCCCTTCATGTATATTTTTTTTTTTAATTAATAAAAAAAAATTATATTAATACAATATTTTATTTTAATTTGATAAATTTATTTTTAAAAATTATAAATTAAATTAAAATATTTTTTTTTATAATTTAAAAAAATTTAAAAATTCGTAAAATATATTTTAGGTTTTTTTATAATTTAATATTTTGAATTTTTTTTTTAAATTTAAAAAAAAAATAAAAAAAAATAAAAAAGAAAAATTCAAAGGGGCAACGGTCATATGACCGTTGCCCCCATCCCCCTCCCCCCACCCCCCACGTCCCCCCTCCCCCCCCACACCCCCCACCTTCTATAAATACCCCCCTCCTCTTCTTCAAATTTTCATTCCTCTCATTCAAATTTTTCATTTTCTTTCAAAAATTTTTCATTTTTCTACCAAAAAAAATTTCTTTCTACAAATTTTTTTTTCTACAACAATATTTTGAAATGGCTTCACTATTGAGGTTACAAGAAAATCACATCTCGGAGGTTATATTTAACGAGGTAAGTAAATTGTTATATTATTATTGTTTTTTATATTATTATTATTTTTTATATTATTATTGTTTTTTATATTATTATTGTTTTTTATATTATTATATTATTATTGTTTTTTATATTATTATTGTTTTTTATATTATTATTGTGTTATATTATATTATATTATTATTGTGTTATATTATATTATTATTGTTTTTTATATTATTATTGTTTTATATTATATTATATTATTATTGTTTTATATATTATTATTGTTTTATATTATATTATATTATTATTGTTTTATATTATATTATTATTGTTTTTTATATTATTATTGTTTTATATTATATTATTATTGTTTTTTATATTATTATTGTATTATATTATATTATTATTGTTTTTTATATTATTATTGTTTTATATTATATTATTATAGTTTTTTATATTATTATTGTTTTATATTATATTATATTATTATTGTTTTATATATTATTATTGTTTTATATTATATTATATTATTATTGTTTTATATTATATTATTATTGTTTTTTATATTATTATTGTTTTATATTATATTATTATTGTTTTTTATATTATTATTGTATTATATTATTTTATTATTGTTTTTTATATTATTATTGTTTTATATTATATTATTATAGTTTTTTATATTATTATAGTTTTATATTATATTATATTATTATTCTTTATATTATATTATATTATTATTGTTTTTTTATATTATATTATTATTGTTTTTTTATATTATATTATTATTGTTTTTTTATACGAAATTATTGTTTTATATTATATTATTATTGTTTTATATTATATTATATTATTATTATTGTTTATATTATATTATATTATATTATATTATATTATTATTGTTTTATATTACATTATATTATTATTGTTTATATTATATTATATTATATTATTATTTTGTTATTTTATAGTTTTATTTATTACTTTTTAATTGTTATAGTTTTATAATATATTAATTTTTATTATTATAACAGGAAACTCGTCGCGTATTACGTTCGAGGAAATTTACATTGGAGGACCCGCATCCTTATATTATCGACCACTTAAGAAGAGCCGGATTTTATCACGCAAGTCAAATTCGACGACTTGTGATACAACCCGATTTAATCTCTGCGTTGGTCGAACGATGGAGACCCGAGACGCACACTTTTCATTTTCCATGTGGTGAATGCACGGTCAGTCTCGAAGATGTTGCGCTGCAACTTGGACTTCCGATCCATGGCGATGCAGTTACAGGCGGAAGCCTGCTAGATTGGAATGAACTGTGTCAAGATCTATTGGGTGAGGTACCTCCAGAAGACGTCGTATCTGGCTCAACGGTGAGACTGACTTGGTTGAAAACGTTTCAAAATCTGCCATTACATGCAACCAAACAACAAATACAATATGCTGCTAGAGCATATATTTTACGTTTGATTGGAGGATTACTGATGCCTGACAAATCGAGCAGTCGGGTACATTTAATGTATCTTCCATTGCTACGTGATTTAGAGGAAGCAGCAAATTATAGTTGGGGTTCTGCGTGTTTGGCAGTTTTGTATAGAGAACTTTGCCGAGCTACAGTTCCAAAAAACCATGACATAGGTGGATGTCTAGTGCTTCTACAATCATGGGCTTGGTATCGGCTACCATTTCTTGCTCCGCGCGTGGATATTTCGGCTGTATACCCCCTTGCAAGCAGGTAATAATCTTTACTATTTTATTAATTTTGTACGAAATTGTATTTTTATAGGTCATTAAGATATTATATGCATTTTAATAGGTGGAGTAGGAGTACGGGTAGAGATTTTACAGAGACTCCGAGCGATCTTGCAAGTATAAGACTACGACTAGATCGACTAGGATATGATAAGGTAAATATTTCGATTGTTACATTGAAGTTTTTTTTTTTTTATTTAATCCTTATGAAACTAATAATTTGTAATAATTATTCGCAGTTTCTGTGGATGCCATATTCCTCGAGTGAAATTATGGCATGCCTCCCATCGGATGCCTACAATAATTTCAATATATGGAAAGCAAACACAGCATTGATATGCTTTTCATATGTAGAGTGGCACCAAACTGACCGGGTGTTGCGACAATTTGGGATGCAACAACCAATTCCTGCAGCCCCGATGAACCTTGATAAGCTTCACAAGGTCGACATGCGTGGTCGTAATGATGAATTCTGGCCTGCGAAGCATGAACGTTGGATCCAATGGTGGAACATACGTTTTCAACGAATTCCGACAGGTTACCCGATTGTTGGTAATAATTTCAACCCGTCTGCTGATTACATAAGATGGTATAGAAATGAAGGTCGGCCTTTCGTTTGTCCACCGTCGATGCACGAGGATGTTAGGAGTATGCCATTTACCGGACAAACTTCAGCTCCAGTCCCTCCTACACAGGATATGGATGCTCCTAGACCTCGCCGACAACGTGGGCGAAGGCGTCAACCGACCTCATCGGAGTTCACAGCACCGAGGATGTCATTTGATCATCCTGAACCTGAACGGGATCATGGAGTACCATCCAGCCATCGTTATTCCGTAAGTCACCCCGGATATGACGTTGATGAGTGTTACCGACCATCACCGCCAAGAACGAGGTTAGATGACCAGCTCCCCGTCCTAAGTCCAAGTTCAGCATATTTAACATCCATGTATCAGTTTGGAACCCCTTCGTCAGCATTTGATGCTACATCATTTATGGGTGCATCTAGTAGTCAGGTTCCCGTTATGGGTGAACTAGGTGTTGGCTCATCCAGCAGTGGGTTTCAAATTTTTGATACGGATGAAACGACTGATGACATACAACCGGAACCAGTGGCGGTTATAGCAAGAGGTCGTGGTGGACCGCGAATACGTGCCACTGACGAGGTTGAACGACGGGTGCAACCACCACGCACTAGAAGAACTCGACACTATTGCTCTACACCACGCAATAATTAGAATAATTGTAATGTGTTTTAAATTTCTAATATAAATTTATATGTTTTGCATTTCATGTAATTTGTTCGGAAATTAATTGTTATATTTTATTTTAATTTATATCTTAATGTTGTTATTTAATTTTAATATAATAATCCAAATTACATGATAAGTTGCTTTTCTTTTTTTCATTTTAATTTAATTTTCTTTTTAAATTATAATAAGAAAAAAAAATTTAATCAGAAATTAAATTAAATTTTTTTTATCAAATATCCAGTTTTAAACTGTAACAATCTATATTATTATTAAAAACAATGATTAAATTAATGTCACGAGTTAATCGAATACCAACTCAAAAAACTAATCAAATTAAAAAAATTATTTTACGATACCAACTTAAAAATAACTTCTTTATTTAAAAAAGTGACTCGATAAATTTCTTTTAAAAAAAATTTATTTACATTTTACATCATTAAATTATTTTTGATATAAATTAAATTTTCTTTTTTATAATATTACAAAATTATAAAAAATAAAATTTTTGATATAAAAATTTTATTTTTTATATAATCTTCTTTTTAAATTTTAATAAGAAATATATTTTTATTTTTTATAAAATTGTAATAATAAATTAAATTACATTTTTAATATATATTTTAAAAAAATAAATAACCAAACCTATAAAAAAATATTTTAATTTAATTTATAATTTTTAAAAATAAATTTATAAAATTAAAATAAAATATTGTTTTAATATAATTTTTGTTTATTAATTAAAAAAAAAAAATATACATGAAGGGAAATCGCCACCCCCCATGGCGATTTCCCTTCATGGTTTTAGCAAAATTGGCTAAAATTACCAAGGGAAATCGCCATGGGGGGTGGCGATTTCCCTTGGTATTTTTTTGCAAATTTGCAAAAAAAACACGCTGGGAAATCGCCATGGGGGATGGCGATTTCCCAGCTGAAAAAAAAAAGGTCCGTATTTTGGAAAATAATCAAAAAGTAACGGTAATTTGATAATTTTTTTTTGGCTATATTGTAATAAAAAAGCCTAAAGGAAAAATAAGATTTAAGAAAATGAATAAAAATAAAACAAATAAGAAAAGTAAAGAAAATAATAAAAAAAGTTAATAATGAAATGAAATGAACAATGGCCCAAATAAAGAACAAATCAACAAAATCTAAAAACAAAATTGAACTCACAGCCCAAAAAGTAATTGTGCCTAAAAAGCACCATTGAGTTCAAAGTTTAAAACAAACAAAGAAATAATTGGCCTAAATAAATTTGATAATTTTAGATACGATACGATACACGACACGTGAAAAATAATTAAAACATGACTCAAACTACGACACGAAACAAGAAAAAATAACAAGAACACGACACAAATATAAAAACGTATCAAAATCTATATAACACGAATTATTAACATGTCAAATTATATATATATATATATATACATATATATATATAACACCTTAAACACGATTATAACACGAAAAAATAACACGAATATAATACGAATACACGAATTCTCATATCTAGACCTAAGATCAGTTTAAACGCCCAAAAAATAAATCAAAGAACTACATTTAATTCATAAGTCCAAATCAAGTCGAGATTTAAAATTCAAAATAAAATCGATTTTATAAAAAATTGACTATAAAAAATTAATATTTTAATATTTTTTATTGATGGCAGATATTTTAGTATTATATAATATTTTGATTGAATTAATAGTAGATATTTTAGTATTCCAAAAAGGATTATGTTTTAAAAGACTAAAATTTAGGAAAAAAAATAATGATTTAAAAGACTAAAATTTAGACACCCACGTGGTCTTTTTGATAAAAAAAATAGCTATTTTCTTTTTCAAAACGTGTTTTTATGAAAAAAAAGTTTAAAAAGAAATAAATACCTGAATTTTATTTTGGTTTTGACTTTTTTGTCCACCAACTGACTTTACAATTAGTATAAACTAGAAATTTCACTCGAGTGATGTTATGGAAATTATATATATTTTAAATATACATGAATAATTTTATTAAATTATTTTAAATTAAATTTGTTTGAAAATATACTTGACGAATAAAAATAAAGAAAAAATTTAAAAAATTTACATTATTTCTTTTTAAATTTTTCTTTTTTCTTATTATCTCTTATATTTTTTAATATTTTGTAAATTCAATTTATTAAATACAAAGTGATAAATCAACTACTATAATTATTTTTAAATCATATTTTTTTCTTAAAAATTAATTAGAAGAATAGTAAAAATATTAATAATTTTTTAATACATAAAAATTCTAAATTATGTAAAAAAAAATTTTACTAAATATATATTTATTCATTTTTTATGAAAATAATAAATTATATAAAAAAACTACAATGATAAAAAAAAAAAAAAAAACTACAATTATTATTATTATTATTATTTTTTTCCTTCTTCTTCTTCTCCTTAATAATAATAAAAAAAAAACTACAACTGTTTTTTGTCTTTGTCTTTGTTTTTATTTTTATTTTATTTTTCATTTTTTCGCTCTTTCCTCCTCCTCTTCTTCTTCCTCTCTCTTTTTTCGTCGATGTCTTTCCTTCATTTCTTCTTCCCTTCCCTTCCCTTCCTTTTCTCTTCTCTTTTTCTTTCTCCTTCCTTCATTTCCTTCCTTCTCCTCCACCATTTCCTCTCTGGCCAATCAACCTCGTCGGTCAGTCACCATCCGGCCTTCCCTCAACCGCCCCTCTCTTCTTCTTCTCCCTCTCATCTCTTCTCTCTCCTCTCCTCTCCTCCCCTCCCTCTCATCTCTTCTTCTCTCTCGTCTCCCCTAATCTCTTTCTCTCTCTCGACAGATCTCTTTTTTTTTTTTTTTTTTTAAATCATTTAAATCAAAAGACGTTTTTGCCTTTACTGATAGATAAAGTTAGATCAAAAAATCTTGACTTTTTAAAAATACCAACTGAGTCCCTCATGATTCAGTTTTAATATATAATAGATTATCATGCTTAAGGTTTCTTTAAGAGTGTGCTTAGTAGAGTGGAAAAGTAGAATGATGGAAATAATAGAGTGAAAAAGTAGAAAGAAAGTGAACTTTGAGCGTGCCTGGTAGAAAATAAAAGTGAGAGAAAAGAAAATAAGAAATATGACTATTTTTCATCCTAATGTATAAAAACAATAATTCCAAATTAGAATGATAAGAGGCGAGAAATAAGAGAGATGTCAATTAAGTATGCACATTTACAAGATTATCAATCATTTTTTTAATTTTTTTTATCTTAAATTACAAAAGATATAATGGTAAAAAATAATATAATTTTTATTTTTCTATCATTGTTCAACTTTATTAAGTAATGCGTAAAAAAAATTTACTTTTTTTTTTCACTTTTCCATTTTTCCTATCAAGCATATCAAAAAAAAGAAAAAATATGTTTTTTTTTATCTTTCTACTTTTCTTCTCTTCAATTTTTTCATCTTTTCAATTTTATTTTCACTCTAGCAAGCAAAACCTAAATTATTCATGTGTAGTAAAATTAACTATTAATATTATTAGAGAAGGACTTACATAAATATAAAATTAAATTAGTTTTACACGTTTTTATAATTTTTTATATAATTCATATTTATTTAATTCGAACATAAATTTTATACTTTAATCACATAGATTATACATATCAAATTTCAAATAAATTAAAAATATTTAACTATTTATTTGATGTAAACTTTTTAAATATATATTAAAAATATAATATTTTTGATCGATATAATAAAAATATTCAATTGATTTAAAACTTTATAAATCAACTTTATAAATCCAATCCAATAATCGATTCGTGAAAATATTAATTGTACAATCAACTTTATAAATCCAATCCAATGATCGATTGGTGAAAATATTAATTGAACAGATTTGTGAAAATATTAATTGTACAAAAAATTATAAATGCATATAAAATTAATTAGTAAAAATAATGTAAGTAAATCCCCTCTTATTATTATATTATATAGTAAGAAAATGTACAGAAGGAAATATTGAACAAAAAGTTCGGACCACAATGATTTAAGAGTTTCTGCATTGTGATTTTGGTATCCTAATGTATTTACCAAACCAAACAAAACCAGAATATTAAGTATAAACGCAAGCTAGCCCACCACATCTACAATACTACATATTATAATAAATAATATATAATATCTCTTCTCTATTTGGGGTCGCCTGGTTGCTTCCTTATGTGTATGAAATCCTCATGCTTCTTATTCACGATAGACAAAGCTCTCAGTTATTTGTTGGTGGGGTTGGGTTCCAATTACAAGTTCCATGGTTGTTTGGGCGATTTCCAGTATAGTTTCAGCAATGGCACCCAGCACACCTGTTTCCCTTTCTTCTTCCTCTTCAACTGCTGCTGATCCATCAAATGTTTTGTCTGTCCCACTAATTTCCACTGTTCTTGCAACCTCCTCCATTTGCTCTTTCGCTTCTTTCCCAACCCTCGTCTCTTGTTCTTTCTTTTCATTATCTGGACGTCTCTTCTCAGTGTCCTCAACACAGTCGGATAATAATTTATCATCTCAGCAGCAAAAAATTTTAAAAAAATAAAAATAAATAAATAAATAACAAAGCTTAGCCTTGTCACAATTATTTAACTTGCATGGGATGATCACATCATAAGATCCTAGATGAGAGTGTGATACAACAATTCCATATATATTGAGAGATTCATAATTATATGCCATTCCCTTTACACTATTAATATTAATAATGTCTTGATTGCATTGCAGGAACTAACAAAAAAATTAAAAAATAAATTCTAATTATTTTATCAATAATAAAAATAAAAATATTTACATCTTTTAACTTGGAAAATAACTACTCACTTTGGAAAAAAAAAACTACTCACTTAGCTAATGAAGTTAATTTTTTTTTTTTTTAAAGAAAAAAGGATTATTATTCTATATATTTCAATGAATTTTGTTTCATTATATTGTAATAAGGACCTATTTAGGCAGCCAATAAGTTTCAATTTACTGTTGATTTTTCTTATTTAATGTCAAAACATAAACTCCCTGGTGTGGTATTTAATTTCAGACTGCAATGGGTACCATATATTATTAGAAATAAAAATTAAAAAACTTATATACACTTAATTCATATACTCACAATATATAAATTTTAAAATTTGTATTTATAACTCAAAAATTTTTAGTACCAAATTAAAATATATAAAAAAAAGGTGTGAAATGTGTGTGACGATTATTTTGTATACTCATATAAATTTTCAAAATTTTATTTATAATTCATAAAAATTTTAGTAAAAAAAAAAAAAAAAGGTGAAATGAATGTATAGGCATGCAGCACTTGTCCAAAAGAAAATTGTGAATGTCTAGCTGGGCAGCAAATTAAACGCCGAGGCATAAATACCTGTATTTGTGTAGATATCTTGGCTTCTAATTCTCTCTCTGCCTCCTCCATTTTCCTCGCAGTATACTCCATCAGACTCTCACCAGCAGCTGCAGCAGCCTCCTTGGCAGCCCCTAATGGCTTGGCCGCAATCTCCACCGCCTTATGACCAGCATACTCTGCCACTCCATCCACCACCCTTGTTGCTACCTTTGTCCCTTCCACTGCTTTTTCAGTGGCATAGTGCGCTGCACTCCAACCAGCTACAACAGCCTTGTCCTTTACATCTACAGCCACTTTCCCGGCTAATTCAGCAGCCTCCTTGCCTCTTTCAATCGTCACGTCCTTGGTGGCAACTGCTTTTTCTCCAGCATAACTCGCAATATTTTTACTGACATCAACTGCAGTGTCTTTTGCTTGGACTGCCACATGTTGAGCGCCATGAAGAACAGTGTCCTTTGTTTGTTCAAACTTCTCTGCGGCCTGCTGCGCAGCTTGACGAACACTGTCTTTTGCTTGTTCACCCTTTTCTGTCGCATATTGAGTACTTTGAAGAGCGGTTTCCTTTGCTTCGGCACCCTTTTCTTTGGCATACTCAGCCACAGTTTTAAGCCCTTGGCTAGCTGATTCCTTTACCTTGCTATACCGTTCTTCCGCAGCCCTTATAGTATCTGTTGCATTCTGTTGAGCTTGTGCTCTGAGCTTAGAAATCTCTTCTAGAGATAATTGCTCTGGTTGCTCACTACCCTCTTCTCTTCCTCCCAATTTGGCTGCTTTATCATTCTCTTTAGCACTATTCTCTTCTTTTCCAGCCATTCTCATGCTACTTCCTTTAGACTGAATTGAACTGCCTCTCTCTTCTTCAGCACTCACTTCAAATTTCCCTATCGCAAAAGGTCCTCTTGTCATCCCTTCAAGCTGTTTTTCTTTTCCTTTTCTGGCTGCTTCCTGCTCTCCGACTATACTTCTAATCTCGGCTTTATCGGTTTTTAATTCTTGCCCTTTCTGCTTCTGGTTCTCTTCTTCTGTTTTGGCCACTATTACGGCGGAAACATTCATGTCACCCACTTTCCCTGCAAGAGACTCGAACTCATGGCGCTCTCTAGCGTTCTGATCAGCCCCAAATACATCAGCAACTGCAAGATTTCCAGTCCTCTCGTTTGTACTATCATGAGCAGTTTCTTTGCCAGCAGCGACATCTGAGTCTCTTGTTTTCTCAGCAAGAGACTCAAAATGAGTGGTCATCTTAGGGACTCTGTCTTTCTCTATGTAAATTATGTCTCTCTCGGTTGTGGTGTTTTCTCTACGACTAACTTGATCAGACGCCATATCTTACTGATCTGGATCTGCTCCTTTCTTTCTGCTTTCTAGTTTCAAGTAATTCGATCAGTACGTATTGATGTTGGATTTGCGAGAATGAAACAGGAATTTGGTGTTAACATAAGTAAAGAGGCAAAGTAAAAAGATGTTGGAGGGAAAGGATGTGTGTGCATGGAGGTTGCCATGTGTTGAGCTGATTTGGACACGTGTTATGATGATAGTAAGAGGAGAGAGGTGAGTCATCCGTTAATTTATGTCTTCTTGTCATGTGCAGTGCATACGTGTTACGCTTAAGCATGGCTTTTGAGTTTTGAGTACTGCCTCTTTTCCACACATGCAGTATTGGAGTCTAATAAACCTCGCACGTTATTAATCGGCCAAAAGAAGCCTTGCACCTTTATTTGTCAAAATTCTGTTTCGACTTCAAAAAGTTTAATTAATTCATCCGAATTTAAAATCAATTCAATTTGATTTATCAGAAAAGTTAACAAATTCAATTTGATTTAATCTAAATCTGAAAATAAATCGAACCCAAAATAACTCAAATCTAAATTGATCCGAAATCAAATTGATTTGAATGATGTGAGTTCAAATCAACCCGAACAATTAACCCAAATTGACTTGAACTAAAATTTAATATAATTTTATTTTTTAAAAATTCATTTAATAAAAATATAATTATAATATAAATTATTAATTTATTTTAATTTTATAACTTGTAATTATCATTTTGAAGTAGGATAAAATATGCATTATGTAGACTATGACTCCAGAGAAAATTAGAAAATAAAAAAGAAACTTAATGTTATTATATATAGTACTAGGGTATTAGGTTAAAATTTTAATCAATGGACTGTAAATCAATCTTAATATTTATTTTTTTATAAGTAAGTTTATTGTATTTTCTTATAAATAAGTTTGTTGTATTATTATCATAATAACCTTCTTAAATTAATTGTTCAAGACTTCAAGATAATTGTTCAAAAACTAAAATAATCTTTTAAATATATAATAATCTCTTAAATAAATTAATAAAATATTATATCAATTATATATGATAATCCTATAATAAGATTTAAAAAAAATGATATATTTTAATTATCATGGATATACTTATGATAATCTTAACATATTTTTTATCGTTATACATATTTATTTAAAATAAAGGTATTATTTTTATTTTAAAAGTATAATACATTCTTATGTAATTTAGAATAAAATACATAAAATATGTTGTTAATAATGATACGTGTATTTTATCATAATGATTTGTACGTTATATTATAATAATATCTTATCATATAATTTAGATCAAATAATATAATCTCTTATCGTTATACATGTTATTTTTAGGGTAAATGTGTTATTTTTATTTTAAATGTATAATCTCTTGTGTTGTCATGTGATTTTCTAGAAGTATATAAAATAGATCATCGATATGTGTATTGTATTATAATGATTTGTACACTGCATTATAACAATACATTTACAAATATGTAAATAGATTGGGATAACAATTTCAGGTATACAATAATACCCGTTTAAGTAAAACAGATATTTGAATTTGAAAAATTAGTGGATTATGCCCGGATCCAAAAAAAATTGGGTTAGATAGATATTTATTTTTAAATTAAAAATTACAATGTCTATATTTATTTTTAAATATTATTTATTTTTTATTTTTTATATTTCAATAAAATTCTAATTAGATCTGACTCAATCAAATAATTTGTTTAAATTTGATCTGATTTTATTTTAAAATTAATAAATTGAACCCGAATGACATGAACCCAAATAATCCGAATGAGACGAACTCGAATGAGCCGAACCCAAATAACCCGAGAGTAAAACCCGAACCCAAAGTGATCCTAACTCGAAATGATCCAAAAATTTTAAGACCCGAATTGATCTGAACCGAACTAACCTGACCCAAAACCAAACCAATCCGCCCAATTGACAAATCTACTTGCACCTAAAGGTGGGAACCGGCGGGACAGAACGGGTTTTGGTTGGGTAATTTTGAATCGGGTTACTTTATGTCGAAGAAATTTTCTCATTTTTGGGTTTGAGCTATAGTTTTTATGTTCAGGTTGGATCAGGTTTGGTCTCTTTGACACTTTCAAGACTTGGTCGAGTTTGTTCATTCGAATCCAATTACATTTGTTTATTATTTAAAATAATTACGGTATTACAAAATTATTTTAATATTTTAAAAATCAAAACTAAATAATAAATAAAAATTCGGGTCCAATTAGATCAAATTCAAACTTAGAAATCTATATTCAAGACTCGACCCTAGTCGAGTCCAACTCGCGTGCTTGACGAGCGGTTTCGCCCATGCATACATCTTGTTTAAACCATGTTTCGATCATTTAATATATGAATGATTTTGTATTTGAGTCATTCTGGTTTCATGCACGGATTATTCAATTCATGTTATTGTTTTTTAAAATCGAATCGAATATGAACTAGAGTTGCTCATGGACCGGGTTGGGTCGCGATCAAAAACAATTTTATTTTCCTTGCCCAGGTCCGGCTCTGGGCGAGCCCGAATTACTGTTCATCTCTTAATAATTTTTTATATATATATTTTTATGATTAAAATTTTAAAAAATAATATTTTTTAATATGTGAATAGTGATCCGGGCCGAGTTGGACCGGATCACAAATATTCCTGTCCAGACCCAACCCAGTACGGCCCGGACCTATCGGGCTACCCGGCCCGTGAGCAGGTCTAATATGAACATATCATTCAGATTTTATAAATCATAATTATGTTACCATTACTGATTGTAAGTGGGTATTAGGAGTAACATAAAACAAGATCGTATTAGTACAACATACAAAACTAGATTTGTTGCAAAAAGCTTTAATCAACGACATGGCCTTAATTATTTTGAAATTACCATGTGAAACATATCACAGTTCGGATTGTTCTAATTGTGTTATGCTTAGCAATTTCAAATAACTGGCTCTTTCATCAATTGGTTGTGGATGATTTATTTTTGCCAGGAGACTTATAGAAGAGGATGTTTATAAAAAGTAACCACCATTTTTTGCAGAGAAAAGATAGACCTCAGTATGTTTGCAAACTGAAAAAGACCATGGCTTGAAACGAGCATCACGAGCCTGGAATAAAGCCTTAAGTACCTTTTTGCTTTCTTATGGCTTTCATAATTCGTTACTTGATACATCTTTATTCATATATGCAGAAGATGGTATTTTGGCCTACATATTAGCCTATGTGAACGATCTCATTGCGACAGGCAACAACACTGATCTTCTCTCTAGTTTTGTATTAGCTCTTGCCACCAAATTCTCAATTAAAAGTGTAGACATCTAATTTTGTACGGACCCCTAAATAAAATAAGTTTTCCCTTCAACTCCTCGAAATTTCAAAAATCTCTCCTAATCCCACAATTGAGTCTCTAATACTTTGATTCGAAGGTCGACACGAAAAAATCAACACAGAAAAGTCAACCCGAAAAAGTCAACTCCTAAAAGTCAATCTCGAAAAATTAAAAAAAGTCAACCTTTTGGAAAATCAAAATTTGAGCTAGAATTGAATAATGGTGAAGCAATCTTGATAATTGGAGATCCACAATTGAAAATAGAAAGAAAAATTGAAGGTGGAAATACAAATTGCAAATTTCAATTTTGGAGAAAAGCATGAAAATTCCAATTTTGAGAAAAAGTACGTAAACGATCAAATTGGATGAAATTGAAATCTCAATTTGAAGAATAATCAATAAATTGAGGTACCTTAAAGTCCAATTTCAAAAGAAATGAAAAGAGAAATCAATTGGAAGAAGAATTGGACAAAAGTGAGTAAATTGAAAATTACAATTTTGGGAGGGAAATTGGAAATTTGCAATTTTGAGAAAAAGTATGTAAATTCAAATTGGTCAAAATTGAAGGTTCAAATTGGAATATGATCAATAAATAGAGATATTTAAAGGTCCAACTTAAAGTGGAATTGAAGGATGAGTCAATTTGAAGATCAATTTGAAAAATAAAAATTAAGTGAATAAATTGAAAGTTACAAATTTGAAAAAAACTATGGAGATGATCAAATTGGGTAAAATTAAAATCCTAAATTGAGAAATAATTAATAAATGGAGATACCTAAAGGTACAATTTGAAGTTGAGTTGAAGGAAGAGTCAATTGGAAGAGATTGGAAAATTAAGGTCAAAATCAAATAAATTGAATATGGAAAAAGAGGGAATATCAAATTGGGGAGGAATTCGGGTATAAAATTGGGCAAAATGGGCCAAAATCCAATTCAATATGTGACAAAGGAGACGAAAAAAGAAAATCTGGAAAATTGGCCCAATTCGAGTAAAACGAAGTTTCGGGGGCCAAAATGCAATTTTAAAAAATTCAAAAAAAAAAAAAAAAAGAATCCGAACTTGAAAAGTTCTTAAACTTTTCAGAATTAAGTTTTAAGATGGAAAAAAGGAAAGAAGAGAGAAAAAACCCAAAATTGGAGTTGTAGCAATCTTGAAAGGAAAAAATAAAATGCCCTGTCGCGGGACATCACCTTAAAGTGTGACATTGGAGGAATAGAGGAAAAGACGATTTAATTCATCTTAAATAAAATTGAGGGTTTGAAAACAACCTCGGAAAAGAAAATAGAGTTGCCACCATTTTTTTTGGCTAGGTGTGATCGGTCACCTATTAAAACCGATTTTTATAAAACATTTTAAAATTAATTAAAACATTTTAAAGAAACTAGTTTCGAGGTTTGCGCATTAAACCAGAGAAAACAAAGGCGGGTGCGGGAGTCAGTTACATGTGGGGAAGAATTAGCACCCACACAACGCCCGTATAAAATGGTACCTTATTAATCGTGTGTCATCTTGAGTCTTGGTGAAAGTCGGCTTTAAATTTGGTATTTAAAAATAATTTCCTAAAAAATGGTCATATCAATTCGAGGACGATTCGAAATTTGTTATTGCAAATTTTTTTTCTATATTCCCCGGTAAACCGACAAAATATAGAATTTTTATTGTTTTGAAAATCTCCGTATCATCCTCTTTTTAGAAGGGTATTCCTTCGTTAATAATAATTGATGAAGACTCCCCGGCAACCCGACAGAGGACCCATGAATTATATTAACTCAGGGATATTGCCTTATTTATTAAAAATACATTAATTTTCAAAAATTTAAATGATCATGAATGTATGAATTGTCACTAAGGTATAAATATAATCATATAATATGTGTAACTATGATGGCATGACATGCATTTTATAATGACATCGCATATATGACATGGTAAACCTTATTATAACATGGCAAGGAATTAATGACAAGGTGACATGGTCAAATAATTCATGACATAGCATGTATGATATGTCAACTAGCTCATAACATGGCAAGAGAATCTATGACATGGCATGGCAAAGAATCCATGGCAAGACATACATAACATGGCAAGTAACTCATGACATGGTATACATGACATGGCATATGATTCATGACATGGCAAGGAATTAATGACATGGTATGGAAAATTAATGAGATGACATCATCAAAAAATGTGCTTGTCAATCAAAATAATATGATCAAGATAGTAACATGTACATCAATTCTATAATGACATCATCATGGAATATTCATGGATATGAATAATTATGATCAAAATGGAAAATATAGATACCATAGAATATGCATGATCATGGAATATGTACACGTCATCATTTTTAAAATCTTTTCATGAATTTTCTTTTTGTGTAAAATTATGTAAACGGCACGCGTAGAGACACCTTTCCGAACTCCCTGGCAAACCCGGCAAAGCTTTGAAAAAATATCTTTTCGAATGATATATACATAATCTCGAGTAAAACAAAATCCATGCCTTGCGATTTCATAACCACGTGCATTGAATAATTTCCTAACGTCCCCGGCAAACCAAGCAAAGATTAGGAACTAATTCTTGCCAAATGTTTAGGAAATCGAAAAGCACATTTTTATGCCAAATTTTAAAAAAAAAATTTTAAAATATGTGATGCATGAAGATATGTTTCTCCCTTGAAGTAAGGACATCCGTACATCTAAAATGGTGTCCGGCTACCATTGAAAGAAACTTAAATTGGATTTCTAAGTCAAATAATTTTGGTCTCGGATTAAGGAGAATGCAATTTTTGGGTTAAAAGAATTCTATGGCCGAATGGCTCCTAAAAGAAACTCTAGTTTCTTATTTTTGAAACCCGGGTTAGCTACCCATGACCCGATCTTTGTAAAACCAATTTTTATCCTTGAGATAACATAGAAAGCATCCTAAAACAGTAGCTAATGACTCCAACCAGCCGCTTTTTTTTTTGCAAATAAAAACCATAAATTTGTTAGTTTTAAAAAGGCTGATTTTAACTCAAAAAATCGGTTTTAAATAGCTATTTTTTGACCCTTATAAAAAATTCAAAAAAAAAAAATCTAGAAAAATCAGATTAGACTCAAGAAATGTTGAACTAAATGAGGTTAAATCAGTTTTTAATTTGGACCAAAAATGCCTAGGCCAAAGTTGCCTTAAAGACAGAATACTTAGTTAAAAACAGATTTGCCGGAAACTATTTTTTAACCCCTGATAGAAAATTCTAAAAAATCTGGAAAAATCAATTTAGACTAAAGAAATGATGAACTAAATGAGGTTAAATAAGTTTTTAATTTTGACAAAAATTACCTAGTAAAAATGTTGCCCAAAATCAAACTATCCAATTTACAAACCATTATTTTTTCAACTAATTTGCACAAGAGACTACCAAAAAATGAAGTTGATAATGATATGAATGCATGATTTTCCAAAGAAAAAGATATGAAGATGATCAAACATGAGCTAAAAATATATAAACAAGCAAAGAAAGTGAAGGTTGGCTCAATGGTTGGTTCCTTGGACATAATCCTACCTAAACAAAATCACTTGATAAAAATCAAGATCCTCAAGCATTTAAACCTTTTATTTCATTTTTTTTAAAGAAAATCAAAGGAGAAAATCTATCCCGCTACAATATAGAAATTCACATCCAACATGACTTTAAAAAATGAATCTTGTCTGCATATATATGGCATTTATGGCACTTCCAGAAATAATTGATGCAATCCCCTTCCATGGTTAGCCAATAGTATCCTACCCTCACAATCTGTTTAGCCAGCATGTGGCCATTGGCGTGAGTGCCACATATCCCTTCTGTACCTTTTCGAGGATTCTCTGAGCTTCAACGAAAATGACACACCTCAACAGAACCTGGTCTTCTCTTTCTTGTAAAGGATTTCACCATCTAAGTCAAAACCCATCACTATTCTCCTCAGGGTTCTCTTTTCATTTTTCGTTGCTTGTTCAGGGTACTGTTGACTCTTGATGTATTGCAAGATGTCGTAATACCAAGGGCGGCCATCCGCTTCTTCTTTGATGCTCAAGCAGTGGGCAGGAGACTTATATATGCTCATCTTTATTCGCACAACTTCGACCCTTTCATTAACTTTAAACATTGATGATAAAGTAGCTAAAGCATCTGCAATTCAGTTTTCTTGTCGGGGGAGGTAATTAAAAACCACTTCTTCGAACTCCTCAATCAAGCTCAGTATAAGCTCTCGATATCGGATTAGTTTTGCATCTCGGGTTTTCCATTCTTTGCACAATTGGTATATCACCAGGGCCGAATCTCCGAAGACCTCTAGTGTTTTGATCTTTCTTTCTATGGCGGTGCGAAGACCCATAGTACACGCCTCATACTCAGCAGTATTATTTGTACAATCAAAATCCAATCTAGTAATGAAAGGATAATAATATTCCTCAGGAGATATGAGTACTGCACATATTCCGTGTCCCATGGCATTAGATGCGCCATCAAAATACATTTTCTAGGTTTTCTTCTCAGAGGAGATCCCTTCTTCTTACGAGACACACATTAGCTCTTCGTCAGGGAAGTCAAAGTCCAGAGGCTCGTAATCCTCCACCGTTCGACCTGCTAGGAATTCGGCTACTACACTACCCTTTATAGCCTTTTGGCTCACATATACAATATCATATTATTAAGCAACACTTGCCATCTCGCAATTCTTCCTGACAACGAAGGCGCCTCGAATACGTATTTGAGGGGATCTAACTTTGCAATCAGCCATGTCATGTGATACAACATGTACTGTTTGAGCCTCCTGGCGGTCTAGGCTAAGTTGTTGTCTGATTTCACTATGCAAGTGTACGTATCGCAAACAAGTAACAAAATGGAAGTAGAGTGTCGTACCCACGAGGAATTGTTATTAATTTTGCTAATTAATAAAATTCACACACTCAATCTTATCTAAACAATTAAATAAAGATGGTAATTAAAAAACTAAAATTAAAAGAAACTAATATTGAAAGCAAGTAAACTAAAAATGGTGAATTCAGTTAATCATAAAAGCCTAGGATTACAACTTCCCTCAATACTTCGCTTGAATCTCTCTCAACCTCTTCACTTGATTAATGATACTGAGTTGTTAACCTAGAGTTCTATCTTATTTATAAGTACCTTCCAATGGTCTCATAAAAATATCCTTCTTAACCAATTAACTATATTCCTATGATAATTGAATTAAAGAAGAACTCATTAAGATTAGGCTCTAACAATGATTACACATGACAAGTAAATGTATTTCTACCCTACCTGCATATCATTTCATCCTAATAAATGAATATGAAACATGTGTCATTCAATCCATGTCTAACACTAAACTCTCTTTTCCAAGTTGTATTTAGGTTAACAAATCAATCTAATTGGTGGCCAATCAACTAGAAGCATGAAGAACAAGATTGAACAAACAACTAAACAAAGCATTAAATCAAGCTAGAGAGAGAAAGTAAATTCAAACTATGTATTGAGTTCTATTGAAATCCTAGTAAAAGAAATTTAGTTCATGATTGTCGTAACCTAAAAAATAATAAGTCTCATCGCAAGACTTTATTATTCGTTAAGTGTGACATTAAAAAAACTGAGAAAAAGTCTACTTAATTCCTCTAGAAAAATGAAGGTTTTGAAAATAACCTTGAAAAAGACATGGAGTCGTCACCAATCTTTTTTAGCTAGGTGTGATCGGCCACCTATTAAAACCGGTTTTATAAAATATTTTAAAATTAATTAAAACATTTTTAAAACCAATTTCAAGTCTGCATTTTAAACTAGAGAAATCAAAGAAGCGGGTTCGGGACCCGATTTCTTGGGTAAAATGACCTTTTTGCCCTCGAATGCAAATAAATGGCAAACGGACTCCAAATTCAAATTTTATTTTTTCAATACTTTCAAAATAATAAAAAATTGAATTCTGGAAGTTTTCAAAATTTTTCGAGTCAATTTACTTTTTATTTGGATTTTTTCTTCCAAAATTGCCCTTTTATGCCCCTAAATTTTACCATTTTTTAAACGAGCTCCAAATCAATATTTTTCTTCACCAATTTCTTCCAAATAATTTAAAAGTGTGATTTGGAAGTTTTCATAATTTTTGGAACTCATTTGGTATTTTTTTCGGGATTTATCTGCTTGAATTACTACATAGGGGGCCCGGGATTTGGCTATTTTGCAAACGAACTACGAATCAAGATTTTATTTCGCAAATCTCTTCCAAATAATTTAAAAATGAGATTTGCAAAATTTCAACATTTTGGAGTTCATTTGCTATTTTTCCAGGATTTATCTTCTTGAATTACTACATAGGAGACCCAGGATTTGACCATTTTGCAAACGAACTCCGAATCAAGATTTTCTATTGCCAATCTCTTCCAAATGATTTAAGAATGAGATTTGCAATTTTTCAGAATTTTGGAGTTCATTTTCTATTTTCCCAAATTTTCCAATTTTGCTCTTTTGCCTCCGAAACCCGGTTTTGCTCGAAACAAGTTCGATTTTCAGATTTTCTTCAAACTGAGCCTTAGGCTATCCTTTTTTAATCACTCCTCATCCATTAGGGGCTTTAGTCTTACCGAGTCGAGCCATTTATGTAATTCTTCCCAATTTCACCGAAATCCACCAAAAACCCTAATTCTCGGTTTTCTCCCGGATTGACTTTTCTTTCAGTTTTTCTTTCAAGTGGCTTCTCCATTACCCGTAGTCAGTGCTTATCTTTCATTTGGAACCTTCAATTTCGACCAATTCGATTGTTTAAGCACTTTTCCCCCAATTTCCCGGATTAGGGTTTTTTTTCTACTGAATCTCCATAACCCAACTTTCGAACTCCATATCTTTCGATGTAGACCTCGGATTATCAAAATTCTTTCGCCATTTTTTCAATTGAACTTCAAATCTTGATTTTGAAAGTGGGTTGACTTTTTCAATAGTTGACCTTTCGGGGTTGACTTTTTCAATAGTAAAATTTTGGATGTCTTGTCCATAAGCTTCTTTTAAAACAGTAAAATTATGGATGTCTTGTCCAGGAATTTCTTTTAAAATAGTAAAATTTTGGATGTCTTGTCCATAAGCTTTTTTCGAAACAGTAAAATTCTGGATGTCTTGTCGAGTAAAATTCTGGATGTCTTGTCTTTTGAAAATATGTTGAAAATTATACCCGAAGGCTTTGAGAGAGGATGCAAATGCTTCATAAGATGATGCGAATGCATAGATTAAACAAGATGCAAATGCTTCATGGTGCAAATGCAAATGTCTTGGACTGATGCAAATGCTTCTTGATGCAGATGTCTTAGAATGATGCAAATGCTCTATAAAATGATGCGAATGCAAATATCCTCAATGTGCTAGCTGATGCAAATATTTTCAATTGATGCAAATGCATCTTGATACAGATGCAAATGTCTGGGATTGATGCAAATGCTTCTTGATACAGATGCAGGGTCTTGGATTGATGCAAATTCCTCTTGATATAGATGCGAAGATTAATATAGATGCAAATGCTTTATGTTGCAAAAGCAAATGTCTTGGATTGATGCAAATGCTTCTTGATGTAGATGCAGAAATTGAACAAGATGCAAATGCTTCATGGTGTAAATGTAGAGATTAACAGTGTGCAAATGCTTCTGTATGATGCAAATGTAGAGATTATCAATGCACAAATGCTTCTGAATAATGCAAATGCAAATATCTTCGGTTGATGCCAATGCTTCTTGATACAGATGCAGAGGTCTTATCTTATCTTCTACCAACTTTACTAGGCTTACATCATCTAATATGCCAATTTCACTAGGCTTAAATCACTTTTATGCCAGCTTACATTGGGCTTAATCTCATCATCTAAAATGCCAACTTCACTGGGCTTATCTCCTTTTTGTCCCAGCTACATCGGGCTTAAACATCTAAAATGCCAACTTTAATGGGTTTACTTCCTTTTATGCCAGCTACATCGGGCTTAAACATCTAAAATGCCAACTTTACCGGCTTACTTCCTTTTGTGCCAGCTACATTGGGCTTAAAATCTATGATGCCAACTTTACTGGGTTGACCTCCTTTCGTGCCAGATACATTGGGCTTAAAATCTACGATGCCAACTTTACTGGGTTTACTTCATTTTGTGCCAGATACATTGAGCTTAATCATCTAAAATGCCAACTTTACTGAGCATACTTCCTTTTGTGCGAGTTACATTGGGCTTAACCAAATCTTTCTTTTGAGAAACTTCTCTTTCGAGGCTCAACAACTTTAAAAACATCTTATCTAAAAAATCATTTTCATTTTTTGAAAATTTCCATCATTTTGGGATTTTTCAACACTTTCTCGATTTCTTCGCCCTCCAAAAAAAAAAAATCTCAAGACTCATATCTTTTCTATTCAGACAAACTTTTTCTTTTCTTCTTTTTTTCAACAGATTCTTTCCTCTAAATCTAAGGAAGACCCTTCCCTCTCTAGGAAACATATCTTCTTTTCCTTTTCGTCTTTTCATTGCTTGGTGAATGCAATGATAAACTGTATTGATGAAAAAGCCAATGCAACCTATGAAGATGTTGATTCACATGTTCATTATATGATGTATGAATGCTTATGACATCATTTCATATTAGGAGAATATTAAGAGGGTTGATCATCTCCCTTTTTCCTCGTGTTCTGGCGAGGTTTCCTCATTCCTTGCTATTTTGTCCTACTAAAGGGAGTGATCTCTGCCCCACATCCGCATTTTCCAATTCATCTTGTTGAAAGAAATTTCATGATTTCATATTCCCTTGTCCCAGCAGATTCTTTCTTTTCGGTAACCTGGTTAAAACCAAAACACAGAGTCAGACTTCATTCACATATAAACTCAAAATTTCATGCCCCTGCACAATATGAACTTTAACTTTCTGCTAAAGCATATCCACATCTCATTTTCAGTTTTTTCTTTCTAGATCATGTCAATTTCATTTCTTCCAAAACATGTGAAATTGAAGTTTTTCAGAAATTGGTGATCACCATTAGGGACATTTCTAAGCTAGATAGGAAATCAGCCTCACTTTTTCGAGTGATTTGAAAAGGTTTAATGCAACAAGGTCAATGGGCTGATGCAATAAGGTCTGGATTTGTCTAAGGAAGCTTTTCATCTTGACAAAGAGAAGAAGGTGAATGTCCTTTTGCCTCAGCTCGTGAGTAAGTCTTCTCAAAGCATGAATTCCTTAAAACCAAACGTTTTTCAAAAAAAGTTTTAAAGTACAATTAAATCTCTACAATCCTCCAATCTCTAAATATGGCATTTTGATAGGTGTTAACCTTAGCCACAATATGTTCAATGTTGGAAGGTTAATTTGGAAGGGAAAAGGGTTTAGCTTTCAAAATCAATTCCAAAGAAAATACTATCCTTTTGGTCTGTTTAGGAGTTCCTTGATGCTCCTTGAATTCCTCAAACTAATTTCTTCTCTCGTCATGGCTTCGACAATACCAAGTGTGGCATCGAAATTTCTTCTTGTTCTGCTAGACTACCCGTTTTTGGGTTTTCACCCTAGTGCTTTATTGTTTCTTTCTCTTTTTTCCTTTTTTATTGGTCCACCATACATATGAGAATTCCAAATTCTTCCATAATGAAATGATAATTCAATGAGATGTGGTAAAAGCTGAGGAAAAACTTTTCAAGTTAAATATTCACACTTGATCAAAATGGACTTTTAAAGCACGTAACATAGGCCAAGGTTCGAGGTTCAGAAAGAAAGGATAAGTAGGCCTAAAATATGTGTTTGAGGGTAATCAGATCAATGATCATTTCTAAGGAGAATTCCCTTTGAAACATTTGTCGCTTCTAGACTTCTCTTTCTTTCTTTTGACTTTTGCTACTTTTCTTCTTTGTTCTTTGCTTTCATTTTGCCATCTTTTTCACGTTTTTTATTTTTTTTGTTCTTGGCTTTCATTTCTCCATCTTTTCTACATTTCTCTTTTCCTTTTTCTTTTGCATCCCCATTTGACAGAGTGAGCCCGTATTTATTTGGGAGCTCAATTTGCTTTGTATCTGTCTTTGAGTTAGGACTCATTTCTCTGTGATCTTTGAGAAGATCCTTTCTCGCATTTGCCCCCCAGTGTGGAGGGTGATCCTTGATCAAGGTTCAAAGAAAAAAGAATTTCTTAGGCTCAAAAGGGGTGACTATGGATAATTTATTTTTTGTGAAAGGGATATGAAAGATGGTCATTTCTCATATCTAGTACGAATATTATCATTGAAAAGCAATCCTCAAGGGGAATAGATAATCAAAATTTCATTTTGCATTTGAAATCATTCGAATTCTCATGCGCATGATATCACAATATTTGTTTTTGCTGCATGCCCCAAAAATACATGCGTGATTCATCTTCAGCCACAAATGATGCCTTATTTTGATTTGCCATTCAAGTGAAGGTCCTTTGGTTTGTGGGAATGTTGCTGTGAAGGAACATCTCGTGTTTCATCTTTGAGCTTCTCACTAAGTAAGCTCATTCGGACTTCAATTTCTTCAAAGTGTTTCCAACACATGGGGAGAGAAAAGAAAGGTGTTTTGGTTTATTCTTTGGTTCAGGAGCTCATAAATCAAGCTATTGGAAAAGGCCTAGGGATTTGGCATTTGGAATCTTTCAAAGGGATTCGGGAGGTTTTGAATCTTTGAGTTTTTGCTATGATTGGCAGTATGCATAACTTTAACACGTATCAAACTACCAAATCTAGATCTTTTGGAAGATTGTCATGTTTGCTTGACTTTCAAGAAATCCACGAAAGAATTTTCCAAATTTTCCATTACTCACGACCTCGATAAAGGTCATTCTTTGGGGCTTTTGAGTGGTCTTTATTCAACTGGTCTATAATCTAGGTACATATAGAGATAAGGTGTATCATAGGATTTAGTCCATCCCTTATGATGATCACCAATTCTTTTGAAACTCATTTCACTTTTAAAAGAATGATCTTTTTATTTTCAAAACTGAAAATTATCCGTATGAATTTTTATATTCAACCCTTTTCAAAAATCATAAAAATAAGGCTTAAGAAGAATATTCAAAACTTCAAATGAGATATGATGTATGAAGCTTGAAATTTAAAGTTCATCCACAATTCCATCAGGGTTGCAACCTTTGCGGCATTGACAAGCGCAGGATCCAGTAAGGATTGTATGTTCTGGACCTAATGGTTTTGGTTGATCCGAAGGCGATGTAGAGCCCTGAGAAAGTTCCCCTTTACTCTTACCCATATCTTCAACCATTTTCATAAATTTGACAAGCTGTTCCTTCAACTCCCGGAGTTCATGTCCAAACTTCTCTTGATTGCGTTCCAAAGCACCCAATCGTTCCTCCGATTTATTCCTTATATCTCGATCCCTTTTCATGCAAATGAAATTGACATTATTACCATGAGCTCAAGAATGAATGTACGTGCTCTATTTCTATATGCATGAATATACTGATGATTAATGTATGAGCATATACAAAGAAATTATGATGACTATGTATGCCATGGATGCAATCTAATGCCAACCATGATGCATTTAAAGAATGAATAAATTGATGCACAGATATATACAAATAATGACCATGCATGTCATAAACATATTCTACAATGAATGACCATGCATGCTATGACTGTAACATGATGTCAGAATGATATATGCAAAGAATAAATGAATTAACACAAAGGTAGATACAAAGAATGACCATGTATATCAAAAATGTATTCTACAATGAATAACCATGCATGTTAGGACTATAACATGATGTCAAAATGCTACAAATAAATTAACCAATGATTACACGAAATTGGTGGGACCTAAGTCTTGATTATTCAAAAATCTCATTATGCAAGATTTGCTCCAAATTTGATCTATGAATTTTTTTTTAAATGCATGTTTTCTCTATGAAAAACCAAACATATTATTTTCAAAAGAATTTCGGGGTAGTGGATCCTATTATGGTACAATATGCAAATGTTCATGTAACACTACCGGTTTTATGAAATCATCAAATGAGATTATTATCACCATCCGTTTATTGCAAAAAATGAAATCAACAATACAACCATAAATGTACATGCTCTACTCACACATGCATGAAATGTGCAAAAGGATAAAATGTTTTTTTTTTTTTTTTTGTTTTTTTTTTTATAAAAAAAATTTAATTTTCAATTTCAAAAAGTTGATAAAAATTTGCCCCAACAGTATCAACTCACTTAGGCATCATGATGCCTTCGGGGTAGATTATCATACTTATTACGGGCGATGTACGTTCATCTTTGTCCGGTTTACAAAACTTATTTGAGATGTAAAATAGGCAATAAAAGGTTTAGAAATGTCCCTCCATGTGTTCCTATCTTTGGTATATTTAATGGAAATCCGGCATGGCTTCATATGAGGGTGAATTGGTTCTAAAGGCCCCGAATTGCTCCTCATTGTCGCTGGTGAAGGCTAGTAAGGCACCCCGATAAAAGCGGGTTCAATTCGTTAGAGTCTATTTCCTTAGCCCATGCGGATTATTAATCACGAAGTCTTAGGTAATTTAGTACTCCGGAAGTGTTTCACTAGCCCATGCGGATTGTTAATCACGAAGGCTTAGTTACTTTGCTCCCACCTAAAAGGACGAAACACGGGTGTAGGGCTCATGATATGCAAATCACGTGTGGTGTGTGTGGAGGAACAACAAACCTTTCACCACCTATGCTACAAACCTTATTCTAAATGCTCTAGCAATTTATTAAAAGAATATTCAAGAATAGTGTAACGCATTAACCAACAAGTAATTATAATATACAACCCTAAATAACTAGAGAATAATATTAAAATGCATGCACATGAGTATGGACATATTTAAAAAAAACATGGCAAATATAAATGATATGGCATATAATCTAAATGACATGAAACATAAAAGGCTTTTTTATACTAATATAGCCAAAAAAAAAATTAAACCCCAAATTACCTATACTTTTAGATTATTTCCCAAAATACGCCTGTTTTAAAATTAGCTGGGAAATCGCCACCCCCCATGGCGATTTCCCAGCATGAAAAAATTGATTTTGGCTAAAAATACCAAGGGAAATCGCCATGGGGGGTGGCGATTTCCCTTGGTATTTTTTTCAAAATTTGATAAAAATACCAAGGGAAATCGCCACCCCCCATGGCGATTTCCCTTGGTATTTTTAACCAAAATTGTAAAAAGAATGAAGGGAAATCGCCATGGGGGGTGGCGATTTCCCTTCAGTAATTTTTTTTTTTTTTAATAAATCAACAAATTTTAATTTTTTTTAATTTGTAAATTTTATTTTTTTAATTTAAAAATTATAAATTAAATTAAGTTTCTTATTAAATTTAAATATGGAAAATTTTATTTCTTATAAAAATGAAAAAAACAAAATAATATTTCTTCTTAAATTAAAAAAATCAAAAATAATATTTGTAAGTTTTGTTTAAAATTTTGTAAGTTTTAAAATTTTGTAAGTTTTGTTTTTTAATTTTAAATTTTATAAATTAAATTAAAATAATTTTTTATAATTAAAAAAAAAAATTCGTAAGGTAAATTTTATTATTTAAAATTTATGAACAAATTTTTTTAAATTTTGTTAATTGATTTGTATTAGATAAAAACAAAAAACAAACAAAAAAAACTTGCATTACATTTTCCCTTATAATCCAAAGTACATGATAAGTTGAGAAAAACATGTAATTCATTTATTGTTGATGCGAAGTCTCCCCCAATGTGCCAAATCGTTGCGGACAATTTCGACGGTTATGACCTCCGTTTCTGCATAATCCACAACGTTTTGGTTGGCCTTTCTCCCTGAGGTCCATTTCATTACGAATACGACTTGATTTTGGCCGACCATGTGGATTTCTCCGCATTTCTTGATTGGGACACACTTCTGGACCATCATATTGAGGCCAGTAACCTTCATTTCCAACAGCTTCGAACTCATGTCTATAAACATTCAATATATTTTCCAGTTTATAGACTTTGTCCACATATTGCATGCAATCTACATGGACATGTGCACAGGCAGCAACTACATGTGAACAAGGGAACCTTTGTGCTTGAAACTTTCCACAATCACACCACATGTCACTGAGGTTGACTTTGTACTTCATTGCAGAAACACCCTCTTGTGGAGCAACTAACTCTTCAACCAGAAAAGATTGATTTGCTCGCGTAAAATTACGAACAATGTGGGAGTTAGCTTTCGTGCGATTTTCTTGCATAGCTTGTGTGACTGTTTCACAATATGTGTGCCCTCCCTCCATCATGGCAATTTGTTTGTTCCCCATCTTAACAAAAAGTGCAGCCAACCTATAATATGTTGATTGCACTAAAGCAGTAATGGGAAGATGACGCGTTCCCTTCAACACCGAATTGATAGATTCAGCTAGGTTGGTTGTCATATGGCCATAACGCCTTCCTTGATCATATGACTGCGCCCACTTCTCCTTGGGGATCCTATCAAGCCAGTTAGCCGCCTCAGCATTTTCTCCACGAAGATTGTCATACATGAAATGAAAATTCGGTCGCCTCAACTCGTATCCTAATAAATTTAAAAACAAAAAACTTATGAATTTCAATATTATTTTATATGCTAAACGAAATATAAGAGATAAAATAACTATGATTTGATTCCATACCCATGTTAACAATTTGTCGACGCAATTCCTTATTGTTAAACTTTTTCATAAAGTTCGCTGCAATGTGTCGAATGCAGTACGCTGAATATGCATGTGGAGGATTCCATCCACCATCGCGTCTAATCGCAGCTTTGATGGCTTCATGTCGATCAGACAGCAAGCAAATGCCAGGCTGTTTTGTCACGTGTCTGCGCAAGTTACTGAGAAAGAATGACCAAGCCTCTGTTGTCTCACCCTCCACAATGGCAAAGGCAATTGGCAGTATGTTTCGATTGCCATCTTGTGCAATAGCTAACAATAATGTGCCTTTGTATTTTCCATATAAGAAAGTACCGTCTATTTGCACAATTGGTTTACAATACGGATACCCTTCAATGCACGACTTAAATGTCCAAAATAGTCGATGGAATATTCTCTTACCTTGGACCAATCGATCACCGTGATATGCAGGTATCGTTTGCAATTCCACAATTGTACCAGGCACGAAATGTTGCATTGCACCTAACCATTTAGGTAGCTCATTGTACGATCTTTCCCAATCGCCAAATACTCGAACAATTGCCTTTTGCTTTGCTTGCCATGTTTTCTTGTAGGAGGTCATGTATCCATACCGGATTCGCATCTCAGCGATCAAAACTGAAACGGAAATCTCCGGATTTGCTTGGACCAATGACAAAATGCATGAGCAGATCATGTTACAATCTAACTTGCAATGATCTTGTGAAATCCTCGCCGATGTGCAAGTATGAGGCCCTTCATATTTTCTAATCTC
This sequence comes from Fremontodendron californicum, assembly GCA_030761205.1. NCBI lineage: Eukaryota > Viridiplantae > Streptophyta > Magnoliopsida > Malvales > Malvaceae > Fremontodendron > Fremontodendron californicum. The sequence continues at coordinate 18,248,474 of JAULJL010000020.1, read as the reverse complement.
CCATAGATGTTTCTTCTTCATAAAAGTTGCCCTTATTCTCCAATTACACCCATTCCCATACATTAAGCACTTGGCATAATATTTCGTCGGCTCAGATTCAATTACTCTGTAATCTACAGAGTTTTTGATGTTATAGTGCTTGATAGCTGAAACCACAGCCTCTTTCGTTGGGAATTGTAACCCAACACACAGATCAAGTGCAGATGGATCAAATGTCAGAGGCGTAGCTAATGTATGAACATACTCTGGAAATTCCGGCACATGCATTGCCTCCAGATCCAGTGTATGCATATGGGATGCAGCCTGATATGGGGGAATATCTCGATGAGTGTTGATATCTCCATGAGTGTTGATCTCAGCAGGGACGACGTCTGGGTCAGAATCAGTATTGTCATCACTTGCGAATTCAGCATCATCTTCTTGCTCACTAAATTCACCAACATCTTCACCATGGACTCCACGTGGACGAACAGGATCAACACCAGCTGGCTCATCTTCGAGGGTAGTAGGAATTAGGGTTTGTGAGACTAATGAAGTCTGAAAAGTTGTAGCTTGAGATAAGGGCACGACTTCTTCTGTGGGAACGTCGTATGTAGTGTCAACATAGAACGACCCAGAATCATAATCTTCTATGAGAAAGTTTTCTGTTGTGCGAACATTTGAAGGGCCGCAATCATCGTCAACATCATCTATGTCAGCATATAACTCAAGGACACCAACATTTGCAAATGTCTCATGAGCATAAAACATGCATCTGACATCATCATCATCTTCAAGTGGAAATGTTCTATATCGGACACATCCTTCACCAATAGAAAGAGGATGCCTGTACTTAACCTCTGAAACTCTTTTTCTAGTTCCAGCTTTAATTTTTGTATGAATTTGCAGCTTCAGTTCCTCTAATGTGACGTCGTCTTCAACACGAAAACTTTTTGGACGTTCACAATCAAAGGTAGCACCTTCGTCAGTATTATGAATTTGGCCATTATAGTAGACCAATGCGATCGCTCTATTGCTCATGTTGTGTAGCAAAAGAAAGAAGAAATATAGAAGGATGAGAATGAGAATGAGGAGGTTTTAGCACTCAGGAAAAATCTGATTGAAAAACTGTTGTATGGGGGTATTGTAAACCTTCATAAGTATTATGAATTTATAATGGTTCATTATGTTGTACCAGATAACAAATCCCATCCTTTGACTATTTGACTGAAAAAGTTATAACTTATTCAATGCAAAATGTCATTGATAAATCCCATCATTTGTCTCATCCATTGCAGAAAGAATCAAGTTCCAATATTTTCTCCAGCATTTGATGGACTGGAAAATAGCTGAAACCTGTCTAAAAACCTATATCATCAGTCTTATCCATTGCAGAAAGAATCAAGTTCCAATATTTTCTCCAGCATTTGATGGACTGGAAAATAGCTGAAACCTGTCTAAAAACCTATATCATCAGTCTTATCCATTGCAGAAAGAATCAAGTTCCAATATTTTCTCCAGCATTTGATGGACTGGAAAATAGCTGAAACCTGTCTAAAAACCTATATCATCAGTCTTATCCATTGCAGAAAAAATCAAGTTCCAATATTTTCTCCAGCATTTGATGGACTGGAAAATAGCTGAAACCTGTCTAAAAACCTATATCATCAGTCTTATCCATTGCAGAAAGAATCAAGTTCCAATATTTTCTCCAGCATTTGATGGACTGGAAAATAGCTGAAACCTGTCTAAAAACCTATATCATCAGTCTTATCCATTGCAGAAAGAATCAAGTTCCAATATTTTCTCCAGCATTTGATGGACTGGAAAATAGCTGAAACCTGTCTAAAAACCTATATCATCAGTCTTATCCATTGCAGAAAGAATCAAGTTCCAATATTTTCTCCAGCATTTGATGGACTGGAAAATAGCTGAAACCTGTCTAAAAACCTATATCATCAGTCTTATCCATTGCAGAAAGAATCAAGTTCCAATATTTTCTCCAGCATTTGATGGACTGGAAAATAGCTGAAACCTGTCTAAAAACCTATATCATCAGTCTTATCCATTGCAGAAAAAATCAAGTTCCAATATTTTATCCAGCATTTGATGGACAGGAAAATAGCTGAAACCTGTCTAAAAACCTATATCATCAGTCTTATCCATTGCAGAAAGAATCAAGTTCCAATATTTTATCCAGCATTTGATGGACAGGAAAATAGCTGAAACCTGTCTAAAAACCTATATCATCAGTCTTATCCATTGCAGAAAAAATCAAGTTCCAATATTTTCTCCAGCATTTGATGGACTGGAAAATAGCTGAAACCTGTCTAAAAACCTATATCATCAGTCTTATCCATTGCAGAAAGAATCAAGTTCCAATATTTTCTCCAGCATTTGATGGACTGGAAAATAGCTGAAACCTGTCTAAAAACCTATATCATCAGTCTTATCCATTGCAGAAAAAATCAAGTTCCAATATTTTATCCAGCATTTGATGGACAGGAAAATAGCTGAAACCTGTCTAAAAACCTATATCATCAGTCTTATCCATTGCAGAAAGAATCAAGTTCCAATATTTTCTCCAGCATTTGATGGACATGAAAATGTAATGCAAGTTTTTTTGTTTGTTTTTTGTTTTTATCTAATACAAATCAATTAACAAAATTTAAAAAAATTTGTTCATAAATTTTAAATAATAAAATTTACCTTACGAATTTTTTTTTTTAATTATAAAAAATTATTTTAATTTAATTTATAAAATTTAAAATTAAAAAACAAAACTTACAAAATTTTAAAACTTACAAAATTTTAAAATTTAAACAAAACTTACAAATATTATTTTTGATTTTTTTAATTTAAGAAGAAATATTATTTTGTTTTTTTCATTTTTATAAGAAATAAAATTTTCCATATTTAAATTTAATAAGAAACTTAATTTAATTTATAATTTTTAAATTAAAAAAATAAAATTTACAAATTAAAAAAAATTAAAATTTGTTGATTTATTAAAAAAAAAAAAAAATTACTGAAGGGAAATCGCCACCCCCCATGGCGATTTCCCTTCATTCTTTTTACAATTTTGGTTAAAAATACCAAGGGAAATCGCCATGGGGGGTGGCGATTTCCCTTGGTATTTTTATCAAATTTTGAAAAAAATACCAAGGGAAATCGCCACCCCCCATGGCGATTTCCCTTGGTATTTTTAGCCAAAATCAATTTTTTTATGCTGGGAAATCGCCATGGGGGGTGGCGATTTCCCAGCTAATTTTGAAACAAGCGCATTTTGGGAAATAATCTAAAAGTATAGGTAATTTGGGGTTTAATTTTTTTTTTGCTATATTAGTATAAAAAAGCCAAACATAAAATAATGCTATCATATAATATGCATGAAAATAAAATTGAAAATAATAATGCATGAACATAGTATATGCTAAATAATGTGACAAAAATAAATAACTAAATAAAAAGCATAGGATATAATGAAATATTCAAAACCATATAATAAACAATATAATATCAAAAATTTAAATCAAAGACAATAACACCATCATGAAAATTAACATAGTAAAAATCACATATTATATAGTATGTATGAATATGGAAAATGCAATGCATGAGAATGTATTTTTTCCTTTAATTAAGAAAATCCGTATATCTAAAAAGATATCCGGCTACCTTAAGAAAATATATCAAATTAAATATTCTAAAGACAAAATACTTTGTGATTGTTTGAAAACAATTTGAAAAGCTTAGATTAAAAATAAAAACTTAGCTAAACCCTTTTTTAAATGGCTCTAATTTCCTAAGTTTAAAATCCCAGACTTGACCACCCTTAACTTGAAATTTAAAAAAACATTTTTAGAGTTTAAAAAGGCTTAGAAACTACCCTAAGTCAGTAGCTAAACTTCCTAATCAGCCCCCTCTAAGTAACTTAACCAAAACAGAAAAATTTTTTTCCTTCAAATTCAATTATGCCTCTACTGTCAAGTTTTAAAGCACAATTTTTACCCTATCTTTAAAAATTCAAACAAATCTAAAAAACATAATGGAGACTTATGACATGTAAAACTACATGAAAAAAAATCCGCTTAATTTTCCGATTAAAGATGACTACCTAGAAAAATCGAGAAAGTACGAGTATAGGGTGAAAAAACTGTTTTGCCAAAACACATTTTTTTGCCTTTGATAAAATCATTTAAAAAATCAAAATAAAAACATCAGAGACTCTCCTAAGGACTCATAAACAGTAGCTAACACTTTTGAAAAGTTAGGCAAAAATTGGCTGAGTAAAAAAAATCACAAATGTAGAATAATCAATTTGACAACTCATTAATTTTCCACAAGTATGCTCAAAATGAGCATGACTTTGAACCATTGATTGGTCTAAGTCATAAATCAAGTGGCAATGACATGAAATGCATGAAAATACAGAAAATATGATGCATGAAATGCATCATTTAAAACCTAAATGACATGAAAAATGAATGACATCAATAAAATGACTTGGACCTAAATGAACTTGCATGGCATTTAATGCAACCTAGGTCTAAGATGCATGAATATGCATGGCAAAGCAAGCCAAACCTAAACCTAAAGAATGCATGGCAATAACAAAAACATATAGCATGCTTAAACAAAATACACAACCAAATTTCATGAAAATGTAAACCTATCAACTAGCATGATGAAAATGCATATACGAAACATACAAGAGAGGGGTGGTCGAATGGTCCCATAAAAATGAGCATGGCATTTTCACAAACACTTAACACAATAACATGCATAGCTAAAGAATAATACTCAAATCATGCAAATATAAAGTAAAGGCATGAAAACCAATAGGCATTTTCACAAACACATGGGTTACAAAATGTAAAACATAAACAAACTTAAACATTTTGAAAACAGAAAATAAAAAATGCAAGACAAGTAAAATAAACATGATAACAAGATAATAGACTCAAAAATGGAAACAAGCAAGTAACCAAATTAAAACAAGCTTCATGTTTATGTATTTGAAGAAGATTTAAAGCATCGAAACTTGTTAAATATCACTAGTAACATGAAATAAAGAAAAAAAAAAGCAACTACACTAAAAAAAGCCATTCGGCCACCCCTCAAGTCATAAAAAAAAATTTCTCAAAGCTTTTTCCAAGAAAGTATAAAGAACTCACCAAAATAGCAATCAAACAGCAAATCAAGAATAGAAAATCAAAGAAAGTGTAGAGTATGGTGCTTAAAGCAACCTCTAGAAGCTATATCGCAAGCTTTTTCTCTTCTAGCTTTCTTTTCTTTTCTAAACTTTTCTTTTTGACTTTCAACAATAGAGAGAAAATCAACCAAACAAGAGTGAATAGAGAGTGAAGTGAAAAAGTGAGAGCCCCCTTCCCTTTAGTTGCCGAATGGCCCTTTCTGTGCTAGGATGTTGTCATTTTTCTTTCGACCAATTTTGATCCAAAGGCTATTAATCCAATATGTTTAAAATGTGAATTTATCACCCTTAGATTAGGCAATCAGCTATCCAAAATTACAGCTATTCAAGAATCTTAAGCCATTATGTTGACACTCTCCCTCTTCATGCGTTGGTCCATGTGGCTTAATTACAAAGGATTGATACAAAAATAACTACCTTCCTCTTCATTGTTGGCCTTTTGATTAAAAATCAAAAAATATTTGCCCATCCTTGGGCCTTGGCCGGTTGACCCCTCATCTTCCACCCAATCTCCATTTTTTCAAAAGGCAAGAAAAGCCCTTTTCAGTTTCTTGGGTAAAATAACCTTTTTGCCCCCCGAACAAAATAAATAGAAAACGGACTCCAAATTCAAATTTTATTTTTTCAATACTTCCAAAATAATAAAAAATTAAATTCTGGAGGTTTTCAAAATTTTCTGAGCCCATTTGCTAGTTATTTGAATTTTTTCTTCCAAAATTGCCCTTTTGTGCTCCCAAACTTTACCATTTTTTAAACGAGCTCCAAATCCAGATTTTTCTTCACCAATCTCTTCCAAATAATTTAAAAGAATGATCTGGAAGTTTTCATAATTTTTGGAACTCATTTGGTATTTTTTTGGGATTTTTCTGCTTGAATTACTACATAATGGGCTTGCAATTTGGCCATTATGAAAATGAACTCTGAATCCGGATTTTATTTGTCCAATCTCTTCCAAATAATTTAAGAATGAGATCTACAAATTTTCAGAATTTTTGGAGTTCATTTGCTATTTTTTCGGGATTTATCTTCTTTAAGTTTTGCATAGGGGACCCGAGATTTGGCCATTTTGTAAACGAACTCCAAATCCGGATTTTCTTTTGCCAATCTCTTTGAAATGATTTAAGAATGAGATCTACAATTTTTTAGAATTTTTGGAGTTCATTTGCTATTTTTCCCAAATTTTCCAATTTTGCCCATTTGCCTCCGGAACCCGGTTTTGCTCAAAACAAGTTTGATTTTCAGATTTTCTTCAAACTGAGCCTTGGGCTATCCTTGTTTAACCACTCCTCATCAATTAGGGGCATTAGTCTGATCGAATCAAGCCATTTCTATAATTCTTCCAAATTTCACCGAAATCCACCAAAAACCCTAATTCTCGATTTTATTTCGAATCGGCTTTTCTTTCAAATTTTCTTCCAAGTAGCTTCTCCATTACCCGTAGTCAGTGTTTATCTTTCATTTGGAACCCTCAATTTTGACCAATTTGATCGTTTAAGCACTTTTCCCAAAATTTCCCGAACTAGGGTTTCCTTTCTATTGAATCTCTATAACCCAACTTCCGAACTCCATATCTTTCAATGTAGACCTCGGATTATCAAAATTCTTTCGCCATTTTTCAATTGAACTTCAAATCTTGATTTTCAAAAGTGGGTTGACTTTTTCAGTAGTTGACTTTTGGGGTTGACTTTTTGTGGTTGACTTTTTCAAGTTTGACTTTTTATGCTCGTCTTCTTTGACTAAGTCTCGGAGGAAGTGCAGGATGAAAAAAGTCTTTTTACATTCTGAAACATCAATTTAGGAAGCAAACATACCTATTTTAGTGGTCCGGACAAAATTAGGTGTCTACAACTATTCTTTTTGACATCATTTTTTTTCTTCATATTTCTCAAAAGCCAAAACAAAAGGATATTTCATTATTTTCACAACACTGTTGGGATTCGACCTCATGCTCAAACATCAATCGAATTAAAGATGAACATGAATATAGCGGAAAAAGAAACAAAGAGATAGTCGAATCTAACAGGATCATGCTTGTAAAATTTTAATGCGATCTTGTAATTATAAAGCATACATATGATTAGAAATCATACCTTAACTCAAAGATCTAGTAATCTTGAGTTTACAAACAGCCCACTCAATCTTGAACACCAAGCTGTCAATCCGAGACTTCAAGCCACACAAGTGTCTGACCTTTAACGGTAATCAACACAAGATGATCAAGAAAACCTTCATAAGGTAGGAATGGAGTCTTGCTGAAAATGATGCTATTAGTTTAGGTTTCAAGAAACCTCTCCCCATCTAAATAAACATCTATGGCCGAATGCTTCATAAGAATCAAGAAGAAGAAAACGCTTTTCTTGCTTCTCCGAGTTTGGTGCGCCAACCTCAAGAATTATCTTGATCTTCTTTCTTCTTCACTCTATGCCTTTGCTCTCTTGAAAGAAAACGTTTTTCTCTCTAGCAATCCATGAAGAGGCAAGGAGGAAGTCAAGAAATCTTGAAGATACCAAAGCCGCTAAGCATATTACATATGCGGCTAGAGGGGCCATAGGGAGGTAGGCCAAGCTATCATGTTTCTTTTATAGGGGGCGGCAATAACTCCAGGGTTTGGATTTTGAACAATAACTCTTATGTATTTGCCCTTAAGTCCTTCCACTTAATTAAACTATTTAATTAAGTCCCTATTGATTAAATTATCAAATTAATCAATTAGGCTCTTTCCATTTTAATCTCTTAATTCACCTTTCTGTGTGTGACCCATTAGGCTTCCAATATGTTCGCAATGAATATAAATTAATCTAATTAATTTATACTCATAGATCATGAGCGGACTCTAGCAAGCCATCATGACCACCCAAATACTAGAGAGTCAAGTTAGTCTCGACATAACCTTTTGTGTTCAGTCTATCTGTGTAATTCGGTCCTTTCACCAAATATCCCATAAAGACCATGAGCATGGTGCAGTGTCTACTCATGTTCAATCCATATTAGTTCTTGCAGCTATTGGTTAACTTTGTGAACTTAGAGAAACTATTTCTTCTAAATTCATCATACTCTGGCCAGAGATTCCATCAAGTTAACTTAAGCCAAGAACAGATGAGAAATGTCTCCGATGTCACTTGGAGTGGTGAATCCTCTCTGGATCACTCATCCATCTTCGTATGGTTCATCTCATACCCAAAAATACCCTACCATAAGCATCACTCTGTGTTAGGGACACGTTTGTGATGGAATCAAAGTATGACACTCCCCACACAAGATGACCTGGTATCACAAGTCAGAGGACTACTTACATGACTGACACGTGAGAACGTTTCCATAGACACTTGAGTGACAATACCAAATGGAGTTCTCACAGCGGGTCATGTTCAGTGAACTTGTTCAACAGACAAGCACCTACATGTTATCCTAAAGTATCTCATATACTTCAACACGTGAGATCAGTTGCTTACTAAGTAAGTAGGCTTAACATGTACTAGCCTTTGAGCATTGCCAATGCCCGGTCTTGGCAATAAGATGACCAGGAACCGTTTTAGGAACATGTCTTTGATGCATAAGGATCTCATAATTATATATAATTCCTTTGCAAGGCCATTATGTTCCATGGGCTTCATCCGATTAGTACTTAATAACTCTTTATCGTTGTACTAACATGAAGGAAAACCTTGTATCACTAAGATATAGTGATGGGTTTGCATTATTGGTAGTTTATGCTTGACCAAACCGATTGGCTCTAGGGCATATACCAACAAACACTACTCCACTACAAAAGAACTTTTTTCATTATTCACCTTTCATTTTTTCAATTTTTTTTTTCATTTTTTCCTTTTTTCAAAGAAGAAATATTTTTCATGCTTTTCATGGAATAAAATCTCTTTTTTTTTATTCTAAAAATTCCTTACAAATATACATGTATAAAAGAAAATTTTCAAAATAACCCAAAAATACTAATTTTCAGTATTATTACAAATGATATATGGAAAATGAGTAAAGCAGTAAAAGAGTAAAATCATCAATACAAAGAAAAAAAGCTAATGAACATTTTCCCCAACAGTATCAACTTATTTAGGCATCACGATGCCTTTGAAATGAAAATTTAAACTTATTACGGGCGACGTATGATAACTCGTATAATTATATAGTTTTTAGTTATGTTTTATTAATGTTTTGTGTCAAATACGAGTTATTATTGTTTAGTCTAATTGTGTTTATGATCTTTTATATTTTTATGTATTTTGGTGTTTTTCACAAGTTTCTTTGAGTGATTTCAGATTACTAGAATTAAGGGCAAATCCAGTTCAGTTTCAGTTCCGACACCTTTTGCCATATCAGCTATATCTCGAGTTTCACTGAATTAATAAGGCTGAAATTTGTAGCCATGCAAAGCTAAGAGGCATATCTATCTTTTTCATGTTTTACACTTCTTAAAACGGAGTCGTTTTCCCTAGCGAAATCGACCATCAAGTTGGCTGATGTGCAATGACGTCTGTGCTGACATGTTTTCGTATTATGCCCATATCTTCTTATCCACATCAGCAAATGAGCTGATTCCAACGGCTATGGTTCCATAACTGATAGGGGAACCTTTGTCTAGAAGACCATGTGATCAGATCAGGCCTCCAATATTGAAGAAATCGACCATCAAGGTGGCTGATGTGTAATGACGTCTGTGCTGACATGTTTTCGTATTTTGCCCATATCTGCTTAACCACATCAGCAAATGAGCTGATTCCAACGGCTATGGTTCCGTAACTGATAGGGAAACCTTTTTCTAGAAGACCATGTGATCAGATCAGGCCTCCAATATTGACGAAATCGACCATCAAGTTGGCTGATCAAAATCGTCATATACCTACCTTTGAAATTTGTAAAGCTTGTCTCTTGTCATTTAGCCCTCCAAAATGTGTATAAATAGAGGGCCTTGGATGATTGTAAGGGATGATATTGTACATAGGTAGGATATTAGCCATTTTAATAAAATTCTCTAAGTTTTCTTCTTCTTTCTTTTCTCTAGTTTTCTTTTTCTTTAGAGAGAGCAAGAGGTTGGATAATTAATATTCTTCCTCTTCTTCTTTCTTTCTTTTATTTTCTTCATAGATTCTCTTTAATTTTATGTTTATGTTTACAATGCCTATGCTAGGATAATTTCTATTTGGTTAAGGGTGATTTCAAAGCCCTAGACATGTTTTGTGATTGATTTTCAGATTCTATCTATCATTAATTTTCTATCAAAGTTGCTTATGTTCTTCTACAAGAATTGTTCATGATGTTGTCTTGATTTATTTAGGTGTACAACTAGATAGATCTTGATAATTATCTATTGCTAGTTTAGGAGTCTTGATCCGTGTAATTGTCTTGATTTCCTATTCATAAGTGGCAATTTGTGATTAATGATTATGGTCAAGTTTTCAATAATTGCGAAGTGGAACATAACCTAAGTTGAACAATCCGAGCTTATGTGTTTGTTGCTTAGATCAACCTATCTTTCTCATCATAAAGCTGCCATTAAATTGAATTTAGAGAGCTTATTCTAGGTTGTTTAATGGTTAGAGATTAAATAGAGAGCTTGTTCTATTTAACGACAAACTAAGGAAAGATTGGGGTAACAGAGCTTGTTGTTATCTACGGTTGTTAACTTTGATAGTTGGTTGATATTGATAGATCTGAAATTGATTCTTAATGATGTCTAGTGGTGGAAAATGAAACCTTAACCATATTTTTCATATTTGATTCTTCTTACTTATTTGTTTTCTTACTTTTAGTTTGCTTATTTTTTATATTTATTTTTATTGGCTGGTTATACCGCCTAATTTGTATATTAACTTTGTTTTATTTTTATTGGCTGGTTATACCGCCTAATTTAGTATATATATTTTTATTGGCTGGTTATACCGCCTAATTTAGTATATATATTTTTATTGGCTGGTTATACCGCCTTGCATCTTATTCTTATTATTTACTTTAGTTTAAATGTGGCTTCAAAAACCCCTTTTCTTTTATTGTTCTTGAATTTAAGTTTTAAACTATTAACTTATAAACTAAAACCCAATCCCTGAGGACTCGACCCTTGCTAACTACTATACTTACAATTTATCTTTTTAGTGCAAGGTTAAATAAGATACACTCTTTTGGGTGCATCAAATTTTTGGCGCCGTTGCCGGGGATTGTTTTCTTTAGTTTATTTGTTACTTGGTTTATTCTTATTTTCAGTTCTAATGAGTTTTATTTTCTTGTACATACGGGTTTTTCTGATCAAATTTTGAAAAAAAAAAAAAAAAAAAACGATGGAGTTGAGCAATCTAACACTTGAAGAGTTGGTGGCATACATGAACATGGAGAATCAACAAGCCAATCTCACCTTCCCAGTTCAACAATTGGCCATGGGAGGATGTCAAGGCCATCAAGTGTTCCAAGACCAACAGTATGATCATTACTCAAACACTTACCATGAGGGATGGTGGGATCATACTAATTATGGCTACTCGAAAAATTACCAAGAAGTAGATCCTTATGCCAATTACACTCATCCATCTAGCTTCAATCAATCATGGTCCCAAGAACCAGATCTTTTTCAACCACCACATATGACTCAAAACTCAGGTACTTCTTTAGAAGATCTTGTCTATTCTCTTGTTACTGATACATTGCAATTTCAACAGGAAACAAGGGCAAGCATCCAGAGTTTGGAAAAGCAAATGATCCAATTGACTAGTAGTATGGTGGGATGGGTAGCACAAAGATCTGAAGAACTCCCTGCCCAAACAATGATTAACCCAAAGGAGAATACTACTATTGTGACCTTGAGGAATGGGGAACAAGATGAGGATGAGACAAAATTAGAGATGAATTCTATTCTTGAGGATAATGAAGCCAATGATCCAAATAAGAGTATTTCAGCACCTGAGGTAACGTTTGAGATTCCAATTTTTACTAATGTTTCTTCTCCATCTTTTCCTAGTAGATTCGCAAAGTTCAAGGAGGATGAACATGAACAAGACACGCTGGAAACCTTAAACAGTTTGTTTGTGGATGTCATTCAACAAGTACCAAAAGATGCATCATTCCTCGATGAGATATGCACCACCAAGGATGATGGAATAATACTTGTAATGGAGAATACATCCACTGTTGTGCAAAGAAAGCTACCTCTCAAACGCATAAATTTGGAAAATTTCATGTATGAGCCTGACAAGCGTAAAAAGCCAAGAAGGGGTGTTGGTTAGATTCAAAACACTAACTCAAGTGTTAATTGGGAAGGCAGCCCAATTAAAGATGAAATTGCCAACCTTCCATATTCAGATTTGCTTTCTCTTTCTTTTCCTTTTTCTTTTATTATTTTTATTGTTTTTATTTTTATTTCTTATGTTTCTTTGTTAATTGTGTTTACTGTTTTTAAGTTCATTTAGGCTGCATAAGTTTCTTTTGTTTAATAGTTCTTTTCTCTTACATATAATTCTTGCATTGGGGGATAATAGCATTACATTAATGACAATGTAAGAATTATGTGTGGGGGGAAGAATTTAGGATTTTATTTAGAGTGTTTTATTTTTGAGTCTTTTTATGTTGTTTTTTTTTCTGATCCTTGTTTTGAAAATAACTAGATGTAAATATAATTTTTATTTTTTTTAACCCCGGTTAAATGGCGGATAACGGTACTCCGTGATTATTTAAATCGGTTCCATCAGCTACCCACAAAACTGATATTGTATATAAATTTCTCTTCCAATTTCTCTTTCATTTTTTTCATTTTTTTCAGGATGGATGATATTCTCACAAGATTGCAGAAACGATTTCCTCCTTTTCCTCGAAATATTTTACTGAAGCTTTACCAAGTTCGACTTGAAAGATTAAGAATGCTTATGCACAAAGGGATTCCTGACGACATACGTTGGATAATTGAAGCCAAGGTACGTGAAGATGAATATCTTCCTGTTTTGCATTTACCAGGTACAGGTAGAAGCACTTTTGCAAAGAAGCGACGAGCAAAGCGCATGAGTTCAAATTGCCACAAATGTGCACGATGGACGTGTAACGGTAAATGTCGTTCTATTGGGATTCCGTCCTCTAATCGAGATGATAAAATTGAATTCATTAAGGATGGACTGAGTAAGGAGAATTTGGGTAATATCCAACTTTCTCTTGAGACGCATCCTAGTGGAGACGTACAAAGAGAAATTCTTGATTTATGGCCGCAATTCCAAAGGGAATGGCAACATCTTGGGAATCTGATGTTAAAAGACCCTGTTTGCCAGCTTGTAAGAAAACTGGATGGGAAGCATATCCTCGACTCATAGAAGGCGTTTAAGCCGTTTCTGGACGTAAAACGAGAGGAAGATGTCAAATACACTTTCGGCGACATTATTACTCTTGACTTTTACGGTTGATTTTTCTTCTCTTTTTGATTTTCTTCCTGAAATCACGCAAAAATCTTTTGTTAGGTTAACATTTTCTTCTGACAGGTCAGATACACTTTCAGCGACATTATTACTCTTGTCTGATTCACTACTCAGTCCTCTATATATTACACCATGTACTCATTCTCTTTCAGGCACTCGAAAAAAAAAATGGAAAGTACTTCATCCCAGCGCATTAAAAAAATTTGTGTCTTTGGAGGTGCTTATCCAGGGAAAAATAACATATTCGCTGATGAAGCCATAAGAGTTGGAGTAATACTTGCCCAACAAAAGATCCACTTGATTTATGGAGGCGGTAGTACGGGTTTAATGGGAGCAGTCGCTACAGCAGCACACACCGGAGGAAGTCCAGTTCTAGGAATCGTGCCAAAACTATTCACAAGTTTTTGTGGACCTACCGTGGGTAAGGAAATACAAGTCTGGAGTGTCCCTGAACGGATAACAATCATGTACCATTCTGCCGATGCATTCATTGCTTTACCAGGAGGTCTGGGTACATTGGAAGAAATAGCTTGCGTGGCTTCTTGGTCATCTTTGGTCACAAATAAGAAACCCATTGGTTTGCTTAATATTAATGGTTATTTTAGTAATTTGCTTTCATATTTAGATAATGCTGTGGATAATGGATTCATGTTTTCAGAGGCAAGGAGAACCATAATTTCTGCTACAACCATTGAAGATTTACTTAAAAAGCTCCAAGCTTATGAGTGTTTATCTGCTACGGTTGTTTCGCAAACGCTCGGAAAAAGAAAAAGAGATATGGACGAGCAAGGAGTGGATTGCACTTTGTCTTTGTGACATTATCTAACATTTTGCTTGTTGTGTCTCAGTTATAATAAGTGGTTAGCAACCTCTGCAGGTAATATCTCCTAAATTCTACCTTTAAAATTTGACATTGGGGACAATGTCATATTTTAGTAGGGGGTAAGGGACATATTTTGCTAATTTAAAAATAAAATAAAAAATAAAAAATTTTAAGAAGTATTCATTCTGAACAAGGTCTGAGTAAGGGAGACTTGAGACATACCTTGTCAGTTTGATTTCTTCTTTTCAAAAAAAAAAAAAAAAGTTTGTTGTGTTTTAAGCAATTTAGAAGTATTCATTCTGAACAAGGTCTGAGTAAGGGAGACTTGAGACACACCTTGTCAGTTTGATTTTAATCTTTTTATGTTTACTTGTTAATTTTTGTTTAGTATTTTAAGATTATTTAGGTTGCATGAGTTTGTTTTGTTTTGAGTCTTAGCTGTTCCTATTCTTATGTTATTAGTTCTTTTCTCTTACACATGATTCTTTCATTTGGGTTAATAGACTTACATTGAGGACAATGTAAGAATTAAGTGTGGGGGGAATGATTTAGGATTTCTTTTATTTTTGTCTACTATTTTTTTTTTTTTTTATGAGTCTTTATTATAATTTTTAGTGTGTTTTAGTTCCTTTTTAATACAATGATGAGATATGAATTGCATAAGTCTAAAACAGAGTTATTAGTAAGAAGATTTTCATGAGAATTGAGCTTGATATCATTTTTTTTTTATGAGCCAATGTTAATATGATATGTTGATTGAGAAAGAAGCATGTTTAGACTTAATCTGACTTGTATAATCATCCTTGTGAGTTTTTGATCCTATAATGATTGATGCATTATACAAATCAATCTAATTTCTTTCTTGAGTGCTCTTATGATTACAGGATTCTCTAGAACTTGCTTTAAACCGTTTGAGACTATATTGATACATGTGACAACATGAATATGATAGAGGCATTAGGATTTTTAGCCAGAGCCAAACAGCCATCCCTTATTGATGTTCCAAGAGAACACACCCTTAGTGAACCAATTTGAGCCTACATTGAATAAGCTATCTCTTTGGTAACCATAACTTGTCCCTAACCTAAATATACTTATATCTTTACCTTTGTTCCAAAGATGAATTAGCATGTTTTGAGACAAGTTGCAAAGACAAGGGATATTTTTAGTTAAAAATTTGGGTTAGAAACAAGAAATAAGTGTGGGGGGGAAAGAAAAGAAAAGTCAAAAAAAAAAAAAAAAAAAAAAAGAAATGGAATACTGGCATATACATTCAAAAAAAAAAATATGAATCATCTCTTGAATTTTGGGAAAAAGAAAAAGATGTTACAAAGTTGTTCAGAATGAAGAAAAGGCCCAACATAAATATCCGGCCTAGGTGACTATGTACTTGTAAAGAGTTTTGAGAAGTTTCTTTGTATGATCTTTTTATGTCTCTAAACTTTATGAACTCTTTGGAACCTTTGTGATATCTTTATCCTTTTGTTCTTCAACCACATTACAAACCCCTTGGCCCCATTACAACCTTGATTAAAGACCTCTTGATTCATGAAGTTGTATGATCTAAATAGTGGAGAATAGGTGGACAAGCAAGAATATGGTAGAACTGTTTTCATGAGATTGATTGAGTGTAAACACTTCACCACTACTTTAAAGAGTGAAAATCATGAGGGTATCCCATGTGAGAAGTTGAGATTAAATTTGAACATGCAATATTTTGATTGAGATATGTTATGCTAATATTGGCTTAACTCAAACAATTTACATTCAAGCATGATTTTTTGTGAAATTCTTTAAGCTATTGATTAGTTTATAAGACTTGTTCAAATATTGTATCTAATTTGTATTGAAAGGATTAGGAGTAAATATTTTTAGTATATGCAGTTTATTTATATTTTAGTTTTTCAATGTTTGTGGGTATCGTTCTAGTAAACCCTCACGAGACTAAACTCGTCCACTAGGGACACCTAGGGGTTTAAAGGCTTGTGTCACATGCTAAGTGCCACCGTGATTTCCTACGAAAATGGATTAGATTAGATTTTCTTATTTTATTTTTATTGAGTCGTTGCTAGGGACTAGCAACAATCTAAGTGTGGGGGTGTGATAACTCGTATAATTATATAGTTTTTAGTTATGTTTTATTAATGTTTTGTGTCAAATACGAGTTATTATTGTTTAGTCTAATTGTGTTTATGATCTTTTATATTTTTATGTATTTTGGTGTTTTTCACAAGTTTCTTTGAGTGATTTCAGATTACTAGAATTAAGGGCAAATCCAGTTCAGTTTCAGTTCCGACACCTTTTGCCATATCAGCTATATCTCGAGTTTCACTGAATTAATAAGGCTGAAATTTGTAGCCATGCAAAGCTAAGAGGAATATCTATCTTTTTCATGTTTTACACTTCTTAAAACGGAGTCGTTTTCCCTAGCGAAATCGACCATCAAGTTGGCTGATGTGCAATGACGTCTGTGCTGACATGTTTTCGTATTATGCCCATATCTTCTTATCCACATCAGCAAATGAGCTGATTCCAACGGCTATGGTTCCATAACTGATAGGGGAACCTTTGTCTAGAAGACCATGTGATCAGATCAGGCCTCCAATATTGAAGAAATCGACCATCAAGGTGGCTGATGTGTAATGACGTCTGTGCTGACATGTTTTCGTATTTTGCCCATATCTGCTTAACCACATCAGAAAATGAGCTGATTCCAACGGCTATGGTTCCGTAACTGATAGGGAAACCTTTTTCTAGAAGACCATGTGATCAGATCAGGCCTCCAATATTGACGAAATCGACCATCAAGTTGGCTGATCAAAATCGTCATATACCTACCTTTGAAATTTGTAAAGCTTGTCTCTTGTCATTTAGCCCTCCAAAATGTGTATAAATAGAGGGCCTTGGATGATTGTAAGGGATGATATTGTACATAGGTAGGATATTAGCCATTTTAATAAAATTCTCTAAGTTTTCTTCTTCTTTCTTTTCTCTAGTTTTCTTTTTCTTTAGAGAGAGCAAGAGGTTGGATAATTAATATTCTTCCTCTTCTTCTTTCTTTCTTTTATTTTCTTCTTAGATTCTCTTTAATTTTATGTTTATGTTTACAATGCCTATGCTAGGATAATTTCTATTTGGTTAAGGGTGATTTCAAAGCCCTAGACATGTTTTGTGATTGATTTTCAGATTCTATCTATCATTAATTTTCTATCAAAGTTGCTTATGTTCTTCTACAAGAATTGTTCATGATGTTGTCTTGATTTATTTAGGTGTACAACTAGATAGATCTTGATAATTATCTATTGCTAGTTTAGGAGTCTTGATCCGTGTAATTGTCTTGATTTCCTATTCATAAGTGGCAATTTGTGATTAATGATTATGGTCAAGTTTTCAATAATTGCGAAGTGGAACATAACCTAAGTTGAACAATCCGAGCTTATGTGTTTGTTGCTTAGATCAACCTATCTTTCTCATCATAAAGCTGCCATTAAATTGAATTTAGAGAGCTTATTCTAGGTTGTTTAATGGTTAGAGATTAAATAGAGAGCTTGTTCTATTTAACGACAAACTAAGGAAAGATTGGGGTAACAGAGCTTGTTGTTATCTACGGTTGTTAACTTTGATAGTTGGTTGATATTGATAGATCTGAAATTGATTCTTAATGATGTCTAGTGGTGGAAAATGAAACCTTAACCATATTTTTCATATTTGATTCTTCTTACTTATTTGTTTTCTTACTTTTAGTTTGCTTATTTTTTATATTTATTTTTATTGGCTGGTTATACCGCCTAATTTGTATATTAACTTTGTTTTATTTTTATTGGCTGGTTATACCGCCTAATTTAGTATATATATTTTTATTGGCTGGTTATACCGCCTAATTTAGTATATATATTTTTATTGGCTGGTTATACCGCCTTGCATCTTATTCTTATTATTTACTTTAGTTTAAATGTGGCTTCAAAAACCCCTTTTCTTTTATTGTTCTTGAATTTAAGTTTTAAACTATTAACTTATAAACTAAAACCCAATCCCTGAGGACTCGACCCTTGCTAACTACTATACTTACAATTTATCTTTTTAGTGCAAGGTTAAATAAGATACACTCTTTTGGGTGCATCAACGTACGTTCATCCTTGCCCGGTGTACGAGGTTTATTTAGACTGTAAAATAAATAGCAAAAGGTCAGAAGTGTTCCTTTGAGTGTCCCTAACGTTGGGATATCTAATCAAGAAATTAGGCATGGCTCTACCTAGGTTGGTTTCATACGGCTCACTATATGAGGTTGAGTCAGGTTCTGAAGGCCCCAAATTGCTCCCCACTGTCGCCTGTGAATTCTAGTAAGGCACCCCGATTTAAACGTGTTCAATTTGTTAGAGTACATTTCCCAGGCGTATGCGGAGGTTATCACCTCTCAAAGCGTAGGTAGTTTGATACTCCAGAAGTTTTTCGCTAGCTTATGTTGAGGTTAGCACTTCCCGAAGCGTAGGTACTTTACTCCCGTCTAAAAGGACGGAACCCGAGTATAAGGGCTCATGTTATGCAAAATGCAAGTGTAGTGTGTGAGGAAGAACGAAAAAACCTTTCACCACCTATTCTACAACCCTTATTCTAAATGCCCCAACAATTTATTGAAACAAAGATCAAGAATAGTGTAACACATTAACCAACCAGAGAGCAGTAATAATATACAAGGTTAAATAACCAATGAACAATAATAATATACAAGATTAAGTAACCAGAAAATAGAGATAATATGCATGTACATGAACATAAACATATTTAAAAACATTTTATTATTTTTGGAAAACCTTTTTATCTTTAAAAAAATTAAATGGGAATTATAATTAAATACCAATTAAATCTGACAAACCAGGACTATCGATAACACATGATTAACTTTAGGCCTGACTCGGAGTCGCCAAGCTATTGCAACTTTAAAAGGAAAAATAATATGCTCCATCACGGGACATCACCTTAACGTGTGACATTGGGGTAAAGAGAGGAAAAGATGACTTAATTCCTCTTAAATAAAACTGAGGGTTTGAAAACAACCTCGAAAAAGAAAATGGAGTCGCCACCGATATTTTTTTGGCTAGGTGTGACCGGCCACCTATTAAAACCAGTTTTATACAACATTTTAAGGAAACTAGTTTCGAGGTTTGTGCATTAAACCAGAGAAAACAAAGGCGGGTCCGGGAGTCGATTACGTGTGGGGAAGGATTAACACCCCTACAACGCTTGTATAAAATGATACCTTATTAATCGTGTGTCATCTTGAGTCTTGGTGAAACTTGGTTTTAAATTTGGTATTTAAAAATAATTCCCTAAAAAATGGTCATATTAATTCGAGGACGATTCGGAATTTGTTATTGCAATTTGTTTTTCCTATATTCCTCTGCAAACCGGCAAAATATATAATTTTTACTGTTTTGAAAATCTCCGTATCATCCTCTTTTTAGAAGGGTATTCCTTCGTTAATAATAATTGATGAAGATTCCCTGGCAACCCAGTGGAGGATCCATGAATTATATTAACTCGACAATATTGCCTTATTTATTAAAAAGACATTAATTTTCAAAAACTTAAATGATAATGAATGTATCAATTATCACTAAGGTATAAATATAATCATATAGTATGTGAAACTATGATGGCATGGCATGCATTTTATAATGACATGGCATATATGACATGGTAAACCTTATTATAACATGGCAAGGAATTAATGACATGGCATGCATGACATGGCAACTAGCTCATGACATAGCATGTATGATATGTCAACTAGCTCATGACATGGCAAGAGAACTTATGACATGGCAAGAGAATCTAAGACAAGGCATGGCAAAGAATTCATGGCAAGACATACATAACATGGCAAGTAACTCATGACATGGCATATGATTCATGACATGGCAAGGAATTAATGACATGGCATACATGGTATGGAAAATTCATGAGATGACATCATCATAAAATGTACTTGTCAATCAAAATGATATGATCAAGACAGAAACATGTACATCAATTCTAAAATGATATCATCATGGAATATTCATGGATATGGAATAATTATGATCAAAATGGAAAATATAGATATCATAGAATATGCATGATCATGGAATATGCACACGTCATCATTTTGAAATTATTTTCATGAATTTTCTTTTTATGTGAAATTATGTAAATAGCACGCATATGGACACCTTTTTGAACTCCTCGGCAAACCCGACAATGCTTTGAAAAAATATCTTTTCGAATGATATATACATAATTTAAAATAAAACAAAATCCAAGCCTTGTGATTTCAAAACCACGTGTGTTGAATAATTTCCTAACCTCCCCGGCAAACCCAGCAAAGGTTAGGAACTAGTTCTCGCCAAATGTTTAAGAAACCGAAAAGCACATTTTTATGCCAAATTAAATAAAAACATTTTAAAATATGCGATGCATGAAGATGTGTTTCTCCCTTGAAGTAAGGATATCCGTACACCTATAAAGGTGTTTGACTACCTTTGAAAGAAACTTAAATGGGATTTCTAAGTCGAATGATTTTGGACTCGGATTAAGGAGGATGCAATTTTTGGGTTAAAAGATTCCTATGGCCAAATGCCTCTTAAAAAAAATCTAGTTTCCTATTTTTGAAACCCGGGTTAACAACCCATGACCCGATCTTTGTAAAACCAATTTTTATCCTTAAGATAACATAGAAAACATCCTAAAACAATAGCTAATAACTCCAACCAGCCCCTCATTTTTGCAAATAAAAATAAAAAATTTGTTAGTTTAAAAAAGGCTCATTTTAATAGCTTTTTTTTTTACCCTTATAAAAAATTCAAAAAAATCCAGAAAAATTAGTTTAGACTCAAGAAATGATGAACTAAATGAGGTTAAATCAGTTTTTAATTCGAACCAAAAATGCCTAGGCAAAAGTTGCCTTAAAGACACAACAAACATAAGGGTTAAATCAGTTTTTAATTCGAAGCATTAGGTCTTTCAAGTGTTCTCAATTCAAGGGGTTTAGGCCTAGGAAAGCCTAAAAGAAAGGGGAGAAGGTATTGGGTCATTTGTAACAATGATCATCAATATTCTCGAGATTATCCATTATTAAAACTTCCTTAATGCTTGTTTTTGCAAATTCAAATTATTGTTAAAACATAACAAATACAAAGCATTTAAAATTCAAAATTCATTTAATTCATATGAATGTCGATATGAGACAAGTGTTTTCATCATAAAGTCTAAAAATACATGAATCAAAATGCTCATATTGACATCCTTCAAAGGTAGTAATTCTCCCCCTAAAACCCTGAAAGAAACTGATTTACGATAAAGCAGCCTTCCACTGATTGATAAGCTCCGGTGTCAAAATGCCATCACGGATAAGACCTTCAATCCTTTCCCTTAGTTGTCTACATTTTTAAATTGAATGACCAACTACCCCTAGGTGATAACCACACTTGCTGTCAGGGTCATAACTCCTTGCTGATGGATTCAGAGCTATTTTCAAAGTTATCGGGGTAAGGTATTGATTCTTTATTAGTAAAGGCAGTAGGTTAGGGATGGGGATTGGAATTCTTTCTTGGTTGTCCCGTGGTTGTTTTCTGGAAGCAGGCCTTGTAGCAAGAACTGGTATAGGATTAGGTGCTTGGGTTGGTAGGTAAGGATAAAGGCTTGGAGATACCTCAGTAGGGTAACATGATTGGTATGAGGGAAATTGGGAATATGGGACGAAATCTCTTATAGCTTGGATATATTCCTCTTCCTTTCTAGGTGTCATATTTCTCTCGGCATTGGATGTTCCTTCTCTTTCAAGTTTCCCATTCTTGATAGCATTCTTAATCATCTCCCATGAGATTACCATGTCCACAAAACTTTTCGAGGCATTGTCGATGAGTTTATCATAGTACGGGGCCCGTAGAGTACTCAAAAAACGGACGATAATTCCCTTTTGTGTCAAAGGTGGTTGTACTTGGATGGACATGTTCCTCCATCTCTGAGCATACTCTTTGAAGCTCTCAGTAACCTTTTCCTCCATATTTTGCAAGATGAGACGGTCAGTGTCATGTCGGTCACATGCTTGTACTGGTTTAGAAAAGCCCTAGCCAAATCATTCAAAGAGTGAATCTGATCGTTGCTCAACTGACTATACCACCTAATTGCAGACCCGCTGAGGCTATCCTGGAAGCAGTGAATCAAAAGCTTATCATTATCTACGTGACTTGCCATCTTTTGGTAGAACATGGTGATGTGGGTTGATGGATCGGTTGTCTCGTCATATTTCACAAACTCAGGGACCTTGAATTTAGGAGGAATGTCTAAATTGAGGACCAAGCATCGTTCTTTCGCATCGACACTCCCGAATATATCTATATTTTCTACTGCCCGAAGCCTTTCATCTAACAACTGATATTTCCCTCGCGAATCAGTCAACTCAGCCATATTTGACTCAACCATTTTCAACTTTTCCCGTTCAGCTGGGTCGTCTAAGTTCAAGGTGTTGCTGGGGTTAACTGTGTTCTGGCTGTCGATACGTGATCCCGAATTGCGGGGGACCCGTTCGAGTGAGGGGCGAAACAAAAGCAGAGGAAAAAAAGACTTAATTCCTCTTCAAGTAAAATAAACGGTCGCGGGTATGAAAATAGCCTTGTAAAAAGACATGTCGCCATCAATCTTTTTTAGCTAGGTGTGATCGGCCTCCTATCAAAAACGATTTTGTAAAACATTTTAAAATTAATTAAAGTTTTTTTAAAACCAATTTCAAGTCTGCATTATAAACCAGAGAAAATCGAAGAATCGGGTTCGGGACTCGGTTACGTGTGGGGAAGGATTAGCACCCCCACAACGCCTGTATAAAACGATACCTTATTAATCGTGTGTTATTTTGAGTTTCGATAAAAAAGTCGATTTTAATTTAGTATTTCTAGTTAATTCCCAATTAAAAGAAAAATAATTCCATTTTTAATTGAAAATGATCCGGAATTTATTAACTCAAAATTTTCCTATATTCCCGACAAAATCAGCAAAATATAAAAATTTTTATTCATTTTGAAAACTTTCCGAATCATTCTCGTTTTTTGAAAGAAAGATATTCCTTTATTAATGATAATTGATGATATTCCCTCCAGCAAACCCGGTAGAGAACTCATGAATTATTTTAACTCGGGAATATCTTTATTTTTATCGAAAATCATTATCTTTTTCAAAATATTTAAAAATATGAACATGAACATGTATGACATAAATAAAATGACATTGCAAAGTCTAGATAATATAATGCTACCTAAATGATATGACATAATTTAAATGGCATAGTATATTCTAGGTAAAATGAAAAATCCTAAGTATCATGGTATATTCTAAATGAGATAAAATGATTTAAATGACATGGCAATTTTAAATGATATGGCATATTTTAAATGACATGGCATGCCATAAATAAAATAACCTAAATGACATGGAATATGATCTAAATGACAAGAAATGACATGGAATTAAAATAATGCTAACATATAATATGCATGAAAATGAAAATAAAAATAATAATGCATGAACATAGTAAATGCTAAACCATATGACAAAAATAACTAAATAAAAAACATAGGATATCATGAAACATTCAAAATCATATGGCAAACAAATATAAGACCATAAAATGTAAATTAAAATAATAATAATAATATCATGAAAAATATCATAGAAAAAATGATACATTTAAATAAAATGCATAAACATGGAAAACGCAATGCATGAAAATGTATTTTTTCCCTCTAAATAAAGAAATCCGTATATCTAAAACGATATCCAGCTACCTTAGGAAAATATGTGAAATTAGATTTTCTAAAAAAACAAAACTTTGTGATTGTTTGAAAACAATTTTGAGGAAAACTTGTATAAAAATTAAAACCCTTACCAAACCCTTTTAAAATGGCTCTAATTTCCTAAGTTTAAAATCCCGGACTTAACTACCCTTAACCCGAGATTTATAAAATCATTTTTTTAAAGTTTAAAAAGGCTTAGAAACTACCCTAAGACAATAGCTAAATCTTCTAACCAACCCCCTCTAAATGCCTTAGCCAAATTCAACCATTATTCCTCTCTTGATTTCAAATGTGCCTCTACTGTCCGGTTTTGCCACACGATTTTTTAGGCTATTTTTGAAAATTAAAAAATATAAAAAAATACTAGAGACTCCGAACATGTAAATATACACGAAAAAAAATTGGCTTAATTTTATGATTAAATATGATTTTCCAGAAAAATTGGAGATGTTCGAGTACTGGGTGAAAAAGAATATTTTGTCGAAACACTTTTTTTTTTTTCTTTTGATAAATTCATTCAAAAATCAAAGTAAAAATTGTTGGAAATCATCCTAAAGACCTAAGGACAGTAGCTAAACATTTAAAAACCTTAGACAAAAATTGGCTAAGTAAAAAAAAATACAAAGGTAGAACAATCAATTTGATAATTCCTTAATTTTCCACAAGTATGCTCAAGGGAGCATGACTTTGAGCCATTAATTGGCCTAAGTCACAAATCAAGTGGCAATGACATGGAATGCATGAACATACAACAAATGAAATGTATAAAATGCATGGTCTGGAGGTCTAAATGGTAAAGGAAATACATGACAATTCAAGAGAACCTAAATGCCTAGCATGAATTTGCATGGCAATAAATGATATCCTAACTCAATATGCATGCAATGCTTGATAATGTAAATGTGACTAGGACCTATTATGTTATGAATATGCATGAAAATGCTAATGTGACCTAAGACCTAAATAGCATAGTAATGCATGACAATACCAATGTGATTTAAGACTCAATATGTACGGCAATACCAATATGGCCTAGACCTAAAATGTAATGAACATGCATAGCAATACTATGAACATACAATGACTCATGAAACTAATGTCAATGCTGGAACAAACAGCAACTAATACACAATTTCAAGATATGATAATGCAAAGCAAGTTACCTCAACAAAATGCAAATGCATGACAAGGCAAGGGATGCATGAAGAGGCCAAATGATCACATAAGACTCTAATGTAATCCTATTTAGTAAATGACACAAGTACACGACAAATCTTGTTAAGATGCATAATGTCATGACATTTTCATAAGCATATAACATACTAGAATCAAAATGCACAAGCTCATGGCATAGAAATGCAAACAAGTTAAGAAACAAAAGGAAAATGCACATGTAAGGCAAACAAAAATGGGATTGCCGAATGGTCATGGAACAATATGATGGCATTTTTATCATAGCATTTTCATAAGCACATGGCATACTAAAATCAAGATGTACAAGTTTATGGCATAGAGATGCAAACAAGTTAAGAAACAAAAGGAAAATGTACATGCAAGGCATACAAAATGAAGTTACCAAATAGTCATGAAACAAAACCAAGAAAATGCAAACATGTAAGACATGATACATGGAAAAAATGCACAACGTGAGTATGTGAACAACAATGGCCGAATATGCAAGGATGCAATATCAAGCATGGAAATGAAATATATAAGTAAATATAGCATAGAAAATAATGTAAAGAACATATATATAAAAGATTTAACATAGACATGCAAAACAAATAACAAGCAAAACTAGTAAGTAGAACAAGGAAAGTTAAGGTCCATGGTTGGTATCAAATGGGCATAGCCTCTGGCCAAACCATAATCACTTGGTCTTGCCAAGATCATGAAGCCTTTCCATCTCAATAAAATAGAAAATAAACCATGTAAAATAGAAAATAAGGTGAGCTTCACGGTAGGTAAAAATGGGCATAGCCTCTCTCCTAACCATGGTCACTTGGTCTAGCCAAGATCATGTAGCCATTTTGACCTTTTTTGCTTCATATTTTGTAAAAAATCAGAACCTTAGAATATTCTAAAAACCTTGTAAAAATCATTTTCACAACCACATACAAGGAAGAAAAAAAAGAAAACCAAGACAAATAAAATAGACACATTCGGCCATTGCATGAAACCATAAGAAAAAAATTGTTTTCCACCATTTTAAAGAAGAAGAAAAGATGAAAACATAAGTAAACATTAAAAAATTTTATTTCTATGAAAAATGTAGTAGGAAAACATGATAGAAAAATCAAGAAAACACCATGGAAATGAAGAAGAAAGCTAGGCTAGAGCTTGGTAGAGATGACTAGCTTCAAGCTCTCTATTGAAATCCTTTTTTTTATTTATTTAAAACCTTTTTCTTGCCAAATTAGCTACTGTTTCCAGCCAAAAAACTTATGAAAAAATGAAATCATCCCCCTCCCTTTAGCCTTGGCCGCATAGCCCTCTAACCCTTGGATGGGAATTGCACTTTTTCTCCTCCAATCTTGGCCTTCAGATATAGATATTTTGATCAAAACATAAAAATGTCATCTTGCCAATTGATAGCAGCCCTTAAGATGTGTACTCAGCCCTTGTAGTAACCTTGGTCCTTAGATGTAAAAGAGGACGAATCCCATGCACTCCCTTGCTTGCCCCTCTTGAGTGCCTACCCTTGGATGAGTTGTGCTCTTCCATTCTTGGTCATTGGATGAGGCCAACATAAAAATGACATATTGTAGATTAGATCCAGCCCTCAACATGTGTACTCAGCCCTTGTAGATGGCCTAAGCCATTGGATGAAAAGAGATAATCCCATGCACTCCCTTGCTCAACCGAATGGATGCTCACCCTTGGATGAATTGTGCTCATCTTTTTTCTTCCATTCTTGGCCATTAGATGAGGGGTCTTTTATGAAAAATAAAAATGTCATATTGGCATTTAAATTTGGCCATTGGATGGTGCATTCAACTTTCCTACAAGGCATCTAAGCCATTGGATGAAGGGGGACCATTTGCAAGGTGTTAGTGGTAGCATATGGCTTGATAGTGACTAGGAAATTAAATTGTTCAAGCTTCCTTCTTCTCCTCTATGTTGGCTGACCAAGGAAAGAAAAAATCCCAGCAATTCCTTCTTTTTTCATATTTTCATCAATTACAAATTTACCCTTTTTGGTTTCTTTGGTGAAATAACTTTTTTGCCCCCCGAACTTAAATAAATAGCAAAAGGACTCCAAATTCGAATTTTATTTTTTCAATACTTCCAAAATAATAAAACATTGAATTCTTGAAGTTTTTAAAATTTTCATAGTCCATTTGCTATTTATTTCCGATTTATTTTTGAAATTGCCCCTTTTATGCACCCGAACTTTACCATTTTTTAAACGAGCTCCAAATCTAGATTTTTCTTCACCAATATCTTGCAAATAATTTAAAAATGTTATCTGGAAGTTTTCATAATTTTTGGAGCTCATTTACTATTTTTTTCAGGATTTATCTACTTGAATTAATGCATAGGGGACTCGGGATTTGACCATTTTGCAAACAAACTCCGAATGAAGATTTTATTTTTCCAATCTCTTCCAAATGATTTAAGAATGAGATTTGCAAATTTTCAGAATTTTTGGAACTTGTTCGCTATTTTTTCGGGATTTATCTGCTTGAATTACTACATAGGAGACCCGGTATTTGGCCATTTTGCAAACGAACTTCGAATCAAGATTTTCTTTTTCCTATCTCTTCCAACTAATTTAAAAATGAGATTTGCAAATTTTCAGAATTTTTGAAGTTCATTTGCTATTTTTCCCATATTTTCCAGTTTTGCCCTTTTGCCTCCGAAACCCGGTAGTCAAATTTTTAGATTTTCTTCAAACTGAGCCTTGGGCTATCCTTTTTTAATCATTTCTCAGTAATTCAGGGCTTTAGATTTATCGAATATTGGCCATTTCTGCAATTTTTCCAAATTTCATCGAAATCCACCAAAAAAATCCTAATTCTTGGTTTTCTTCCGAATTGACTTTTCTATCAGTTTTTCTTCCAAGTAGCTTCTCCATTACCCGTAGTCAGTGCTTATTTTTTATTGGAGACCTTCAATTCTGACCAATTTGATCGTTTAAGCAATTTTCCCCAAATTTCACGAATTAGGGTTTTCTTTCTACTGAATCTCGTAACCCAACTTCCGAACTTCATACCTTTCAATGCAGACCTTGGATTATCAAAATTCTTTCACCGATTTTCAATTGAACTTCAAATCTTGATTTTAAAAGTGGGTTGCTTTTTCAGTAATTGACTTTTTTGAAGTTGACTTTTTCGGGGTTGACTTTTTCTAGGGTGACTTTTTTGAGTTTGACCTTTTTTGCTGCTTTCTTAAACTAAGCCTCGGAGTACCACCTGCAGGATGAGAAAATCTTTTTAGCATTCTGAAATATCAATTTAGGAAGAAAATATACCTGATTTAGGGGTTCAGACAAAATTAGATGTCTACAGCTGTCCCTCTTTGGCTATTGCTGAGAATCAGGAATCAGGCAAAGATAAACAAACACTAATTTTGTACGGTTAGTGAAATCACATGTGAAGGAAAGGGAAATGGGTTTTCTTTTTTCATTTCTTCTTTTTCATCATTTTTTTCAATTTTTCATTTTTTATTTGAAAAAGCTGTAAATTGAATTCCCTGACTAATCAAGGCTCGACCCGTCTTAAGGAAACGGGTTCAATTTGAAAAGAAAAAATTATGCCCAAAGCTCTTAAAAATGGTACCCGGAGATCTTAAAAATGGTGCTCAAAGGTCTTAAAAATGGTGCCCGAAGGTCTTTAAAATGGTGCCCGAAGGTCTTTAAAATGGTGCCCGAAGGTCGTAAAATTAGTGCCCGGAGGTCTTAAAAATGGTGCCCGAAGGTCTTAAAAATGGTGCCCGAAGGTCTTTAAAAAGGTGCCCGAATGTCTTTAGAATGGTGCCCGAAGGTCTTTAAAATGGTGCCCGAAGGTCTTTAAAATGGTGCTCTAAGGTCTTAAAAATGGTGCCCGAAGGTCTTTAAAAAGGTGCCTGAAGGTCTTTAAAAATGGTGCCCGGAGGTCTTACTCGCATGGATAAAACCCAAAATTTAAAGAGATCTGGATGAAACCAGAAATTGAGATAACATGGGTGAAACCAAAATTTTGAAAATGATTTGGATAGAGCCAAAAATTGAAAAGCATGAGTGAAACCAAAAATTTGAAAATGATCTGGATGGAGCCAGAAATTGAAAAGCATGGGTGAAACCAGAAATTTGAAAATTTTTTTGGATGAAACCAAAAATTGAAAAGCATGGGTGAAACTAGAAAATTGTGATAAATCTGGATGAAACCAGAGATTAAAAAGTCATGGGTTAAACCAAAAATTTGAATACGATCTGGACGAAACCAAAAATTTGAAAAGCATAGGTGAAACCAGAAATTTGAAAAAGATTTGGATGAAACCAGAGAATAAAAAGGCATGGGTGAAACCAGAAAATTAAAAATGATCTGGATGGAACCAAAAATTTGAAAAAGATCTAGAAATTAATCAGAAGGATTTGAGAGAGGATGCAAATGCTTCATGGTGTAAATGCAAATATCTTGGATTTATGCAAATGCTTCCTGAAATGATACAAATATCTTGGATTGATGCAAATGCTTCTAAATGCAGATGCAGATGTCTCTACAAATCATGTTCATGTAAGTGGTTCATGAATGGGGTAATTGCAGCTACAATGAAGATGCAATGTTCCTAGAAATGATGCACTTGCTTGAGATGATGCAAATGCAAATATCTATGAAGGATGTACTTGTAAAGATAGAATGCAGATGTTCATGAAATAGTGCAAATACAAATACTCATGAATTATGCAAATGCTTGCTGACACTGTGCAGATGCAAAGCTTAATAAATAAATGAGTGATGCAAATGCCCCTGACCATTTTTCTAGATTTGATTTAGCCTTTCCAATTCATTTTTCCTCTTTAAATCAGAGTATTTCTTCAATTCATTTTTCAATATTTGGCTATTCTCTTGGCCCCAACAATTTTCAAACTCTTATTGACAGAAGTCTACTTGTCGAGTTCTATTTCTTCTTCTCATATTTGGAAGTCAAGGTTAACCCTAATAGTTCCACTCCTTTGAGTTAGGAAAACCCTTATCTCATGTCAACTTCAAAAATGGGTATTTCAAAAATATTTTTATTTTCCCTTTCTGAAAAATAATTTTGCTTATTTAATGAAAACTTCTGAGTCAAAAAATTTAACCCCACAGTTTGTAATGTACAAATCTTTTGAAGACTGATGATCACTGTTAAAAATTTTCCTAAGTGTCAATTTGGGTTTTTCAACTTGAATTGACAAGGCTTGGTACAACATGATTTTGGTTTTTCTAGGAAAACTTAACAACAAAAAATGTATGTCCCTTCTAGGCTCACAAATGGAACATATTTTATAAATCATGAATTCATTAAGAAACAAACAATTTCAATTTTCTTTTAGTTTCCATATCAAGGTATTTTGACAAGCGTCAAGATTGGCTTGGATGTTTAAATTGGAAAGCTTAAACTTGAAGGGATTTTTTTTCCAGTTTTTGAAGTTAACCCTCCAAATGAGGGCTAACAGTTTGGGAGGTTCAGGAATTCTAGATGTTCCTCGATGACCACTTTTCCAAGATGACCTTCTCTTGTATGGTATCGGCACTATCATAGATGGCATCGAAAATTCCTATTTTACTCTAGACCGCTCGTTTTCGGGTTTTCGCCCTAGAGTCCCATTCTCCAAATTTTTTTTTCTTTTTTCATTGTTTTACCATGCATTTGAGAATTCTAAATTCTTCCTTAGTGAAATGATAATTCGATGAGATGGGATAAAATCTGAGAAAAAAACCTTCAAGTTAAATTTTCATGCTTGATCAAAATAGACTTTTAAAGCACGTAATGTAGGCCATGGCTCAAGGTTCAGAAAGAAAGGGTAAATAGGCCCAAAATATGTGTTTGAGGGTAATCAGATCAAGGATCCTTTCTTGAGGAGGATTCTCTTTGAAACATTTATCCCTTTTTGCACTTTTCATTCCTTTATGACTTTTTGCTCTTTTTCTTCCTTGCTTTTGGCTTTCATTTGCCATACTTTTTCACATTTTTTATTTTTGTTGTTCTTGGCTTTCATTTTTCCATCTTTTCCTTTTCCTTGTTCTTTTTCTTTGATAGAGTGAGCCCGTATCTGTTCGGGGCTCCATTTGCTTTGCATCTGTCTTTGAGCTAGGACTCATTTCTTAGTGATCCTTCCTCACATTTGCCCCCCCAATGTAAAGGGTAATCCTTGATCAGGGTTTAAAGAAGAAAGAATTCTTTCGGCTCAAAAGGGGTGACTATGGATAATTGTTTTTTGTGACAAGGACATGAAAGATGGCCATTTCTCATGTCAAGCATGAATATTCACATTAAAAAGCAATCTCCAGGGGAGATAGATATTCAGAATTTCATTTTGCATTTTGGAATCATCGGAATTCTCGTATGCATGATATCACATTTTTTTATGTTTTTTTATCGCATGCCCCAATGATTCATGCATTAGTTCCATCCTTTTTCACCATGTACCCATCATTTCCACATATGATGCCCAATTTGATTAACCATGAGAATTTGTATCAACGAGGAACATAGCAAGTCTAGGTCTGTACTGAAAAGAATAAGTTTCAATCTTGGGTTTGTTTGAAGTGAATAAAGAAAATATGACCCAAAAATTGGTTTTTATTGGGACATGGGATAATCTAATTTAATCATTGTGCCCCAGGGTGTCAATCATGAAGTGATGTTTAGGTAGTTAGTGTTTTGTGGTTATTGGTAAAGGTCATGAATGGTTTTAGCACAATCTTGACTTACATCAATTTACCAAAATCTAGATTCTTGAAAGAATGTCTCATTTGTTTGAATTTCAAAGAATTCGAAAAAATTTCAAAAAGTTTGTTCCTTTGTTCATGGGCTAGACTAGGACTTACATCTTTGCTTATTCTGTAATGACAATGGTTTGTGAAGTTTAATCAATCATATTCCTTGAAGCATTAGTCTTTCAAGTGATCTTAGTTTCAGGGATTTAGACATATGGAAATCCCAAAAGAGGGACGACATTGGGTCATTTCTAACAATGATTATCAATATTCTCGAGACTATCCATTGTTAGAACCTCCTTAATGCTTGTTTTTGCACATTCAAATTATTGTTAAAACATAACAAGCATAAAAATATTCAAAATTCATTTATTTTATAGGGATGCCAACATAAGACAAGTGTTTTCATCATGAGGTATGAAACTAAATGCATAAAAACTTCCCCTTGACATGTTCTCCCTAATTCAAACTGGCAATTCCTCGATACTCTTTTCGACCTTTCCATCTTCTTCCCATATTATGACATCCACAATGGTCTCATCATTCCCATTCAATAGATTCTCTCCGCTGTCTGACCTTTGTTTCTTCCCCACATCTAACTGTCCTTTATTAATGAGTGCTTG
The DNA here is from genome assembly GCA_030761205.1 of Fremontodendron californicum. Lineage (NCBI taxonomy): Eukaryota > Viridiplantae > Streptophyta > Magnoliopsida > Malvales > Malvaceae > Fremontodendron > Fremontodendron californicum. The sequence goes on along the minus strand of JAULJL010000020.1, from coordinate 18,215,710 downwards.
AACCTTCCGTTTCAGACATAAACAATTTTCTGTGGGATGTCCCCGAATCTTAGAATGATAATCACAATATGCATTCTCGTCATACCAACTTGATATGGGGGTTGGATAGGCTCCAGTTGAATTTTAGTAAGGAGTTGCTCTTCGATCAGCTGGGGCAATAGTTCAGAGTAAGACATGGGGAGTGGCTCAAACTGATCTCTTTTTCAGATATTCTTCGGTTTCCTCTGGCTGACAAAAGGTTGAAAATTTACTGGATTCTGAGAGGCCATCGGGTATAAGTATGAACCCTGGGATACATAGTTCGTAGAAAGACAGGGTGGTTGGTATGAAGTAACCAGAATATACGGGGCAAAGTCTCCCACAGCTTGGACATCTTTCTTTTTTCTTTTTGGACGTTCTGTTTCTCTCTGCATTAAATGTTTTACCTCCTTCGAGCTTTCCAGCTTTGATAGCATTTTCAATCATTTCCCTGGAGATTACCATATCAGAAAAATTCTTCGTGGTATTGCCAACAAGTCTATCGTAGTATGGGGCCTGTAGTGTATTCACAAAAAGGACAGTGGTTTCCTTCTGAGTTAAGGGTGGTTGTACTTGGGTGGCCATTTTCCTCCACCTCTTAGCATACTCTTTGAAGCTCTCAATAACCTTTTTCTCCATATTTTGCATGGTGAGATGGTCAGTTGTCATGTCGGTCACATGCTTGTACTGGTTTAGAAAAGCCCTGGCCAAATCATTCCAAGGGTGAATATGATCCTTGCTCAACTGACTATACCAACTAATTGCGGACCCGCTGAGGCTATCCTGAAAGCAGTGAATCAAAAGCTTTATCATTATCTATGTGACTTTCCATCTTTCCGCAGAACATGGTGATATGGGATGATGGATCGGTTGTCTCGTCATATTTCACAAAGTCAGGGACTTTGAATTTAGGAGGAATGACTAAATTGAGGGTCAAGCATCGTTCTTTCGCATCCACACTCCCGAATACATCTGTATTTTCTACTGCCCAAAGCCTTTCATCTAACAACTGATATTTTCCTCTGGAATTTGTCTATTCAGCCATATTTGGCTCAACAATATTCAACTTTTCCCGTTTAACTGGGTCGTCTAAGTTCAGGGTGTTGCAGGGGTTAACTGTGTTCTGGCCATCCATCATTACGACCTCATTCTGACCCTTTTGTGCCTCTAACCCATCTCTAGCGGCAAAGTTTTTAGTGTATCCTTTTCCCTTGATTACAGCGGACATCAGCTCCATCAATTTAGTCATCTGATCCTTAGATTCTGCTTGAGACTTTGCCAGCTGTTCTCGCAATTCTACCTGTACCCTTTCCATTCTTTCCATTCGGGCAACTTGTTCATTCTCCATAGCTCTAGCCTGTATTGGAAAGGTACTCAGTACTTCTTATACCTCTGATTTGAAATGGAAGCTTCTTCAAAACTCTTAAAGCCAAAGCAACTTCTGTTTTATTCCCCCCAAGTGCATGTCATGATGAATGAGCCATGATTGTCATTTGATGCATATTAAGAATAAACAAAATGATGTATGGACCTATATAATGGAAACATGCTGACTATAAATGCAATAAATACAATCACGATGCCAACATGCTGCAAGCAAAGAATAAACAAATCAATGCATGGATATATGTAATGAATCACCATGTATATTTCAGCGTATTTCCCAATGAATGATCGTATACATTATGAATGCAATATGATGTCAATTATGATGCATGTAAACAATGAATGATTGACATAGAGTATATATAAAGAAACTCATGCTGACTATGTGTGTTATGAATGCGCCCTAATGCTAACATGATGTATGTAATAAGCAAATTAGTGCATGGACATATAGAAAAAAAATCATGCTGACTATGTTTGTCATGAATACCACCTGATGCTACCAAGATGCATGTATGAATATATGGTATGACAAATAATTGATCGGATGTAAAATACAAAGGGGAAGATATCACGGAGGAAATAAGAATCGGAGGAACTTAATCATCAGCATCTCATAAATTGAAGCACAATCAATTCATTCCCAAATCAACATTCACAATGGTATAAACCATGTTTACAAAATCATGAGCAGTGGTTAAAACTGTCTTTACAAGCACTTTATTTTTCCTAGCATCCTAAGGCTATAAGAGTCGGCTACTGAAAAAGTGAAATCATATTACATCATATAAGACCGAAGTCCTTCCACATCATTACCGTAAATCTCCCAATCCTAATTACCCTTTCCTGGTCCTCTATCAATCAACATCGTTGGATCCAACCACTTGGCATCTATAAGATATTGTACTTTATTCTTGAGTGCATTGCAGTGCTCAATGCTATGCCCAACAGTTCCATAGTGATAATCACATCTTTCATTCTGGTTATACCACTTGGGGTATGTTGGTAATAGGGGTTTCAACGGCACATAGGCAACTAGGTGATTTCTGACCAACATTAGGAAAAGCTCTTGATAGCTTATTGGAATAGGATCAAAATACCTTTGGGTTTTATCCCGGGGTTGTTTCTTAGTCATACATGGCCTAGGAGTTGGGGCACTTGATGGTGGCGCTAAGGCTTGCATCGGAGTGTTTGCATGGGGAGATGGTAGAATGACAAGGCAAGGGTATGGATTTGGACACAGGACCCTTGGAGGTTGTATATAGCTCAAGGTTCCTATCTCGGATGCTTGATAAGGTGATTGATGAGGAAAATAGTACGAACTTCCAGTTAGTGGTGATGGAGTGGGATTCAGGGGTCCCTTAGTGATCATCGCAGTGGACAATCAAGCCATAGTAGGGTAGGGATACTGGTTTGGACTTAGAGCAATTTGCAGGTATGGTACAGGATCCGTGATTTCAGTGTTTGGTATCAGGCTCTCTGGTTTAATCATTTTCATGATTTTGTCCACAATTTCATCAGGGTTGCACCCTTTGTAACACTGGTAAGCGCAGGATCTAGCAAGGATTGTATCTTCTGGACTTCAAGGTTTTGGTTGATCCAAAAGTGATAAAGAACCCTGAGAAAATTCCCCTTTACTCTTACCCATATCCTCAAACATTTTCATAAATTTGACAAGCTGCTCCTTCAACTCTCGGAGTTCATGTCCAAACTCCTCTTGATTTCGTTCCAAAGCACCCACTCGTTCCTCCAATTCTTTCCTCATATCTCGAACCCCTTTCATGCGAATTAAAATGTCATGAGATTTAAGATATAATTATGAATGTACATGCTTTATTCCTATATGCATGGATATACTGATGATGAATGCATGTTCATGTAACACTACTGGTTTATGAAATCACCAAATGAGGTTATTATTACCAACTATTTATTGCAAAGAATGAGATAAAAAATACAACGATAAATGTACATGCTCTATTCACACATGCATGAAATGTGAAAAAATGCAAAAATATTTGAAAAAGAATGTTTGTATTTTGAATTTAAAAAAAAAACTAGTGAACACTTGCCCCAATATTATTGACTCATCTAGTCATCACGATACCTTCAAAGTGGGATATTAAACTTATTACGTGCGATGTACGTACACCGTTTCTCGATCTACAACCCTTATTCAGAGTGTAAAAAATAGGTAACAAATGGTTTAGAAATGTCCCTCCATGTGTTCTTATCTTCGATGAATCTAATGAAAATCCGGCATGGCTTCGCCTAGGTTCACTGTATGAGGGTGAATCGGTTCTAAAGGCCCCGAATTACTCTTCACTATTACCGGTGAAGGCTAGTAAGAAACCCCAATAAAAGCGGGTTCAATTTGTTAGAGTATATTTTCCTAAGCCCATACGGAGAATCATCATGAAGGCTTTAGGTACTTTATATTCCAGAAGTGTTTCACTAGCCCATACGGAGGATCATCACGAAGGCGTAGTTACTTTACTCCCACTTAAAAGGGACGAAACCCGGGTAGAGAGTTCATGTTATGCAAATGCAAATATAGTGTGTGCGGAGGAACAACAAACCTTTCACCACCTATTCTACACCCCTTATCCTAAATACCCCAACAATTTATTAAAACAACGATCAAGAATACTGTAACACATTAACCAACAAGCAATTATAATATACAACATTAAATAACTAGAGAAAAATAATAAAATAAATGCACATGAGCATGACCATATTCAAAAACATTTTATTATTTTCAAAATTCTCCTTTATTTTAAAAAAAATATGGGAATTAAAATTAAATACCAATTAAACCAACAAAATCGAGACTTTGATAACACACGACTAATTCTAGGCCTGACTCTCTAAAAAGTCCCCAGCGGAGTCACCAAGCTGTCGATACGTGGTCCCGAATCGCGGGGGACCTGTTCGAGTGAGGGGCGAAACAAAAGCAGAGTAAAAGACTACTTAATTCCTCTTGAAATAAAATAAACGGTAGAGTGTATGAAAATAGCCTCATAAAAAGACATGGAGTCGCCACCAATCTTTTTTAGTTAGGTGTGATCGGCCACCTATAAAAAATGATTTTGTAAAACATTTTAAAATTAATTAAAACATTTTTAAAACCAATTTCAAGTCTGCGTTATAAACCATAGAAAATCGAAGAATCGGGTTCAGGACTCGGTTACGTGTGGGGAAGGATTAGCACCCCCACAACGCCCGTATAAAACGGTACCTTATTAATCGTGAGTTATTTTGAGTCTCGGTAAAAAAGTCGGTTTTAATTTAGTATTTCTAGTTAATTCCCAATTTAAAGAAAAATAATTCCATTTTTAATTGAAAATGATCCGAAATTTATTAACTCAAAATTTTTCTATATTCCCCGATAAAATCGGCAAAATGTAGAAATTTTTATTCATTTGGAAAACTTTTCGAAACATTATCGTTTTTTGAAAGAAAGATATTCCTTTATTAATGATAATTGATGATATTCCCTCCAGCAAACCCGGTAGAGAACTCATGAATTATTTTAACTCGGGAATATCTTTATTTTTATTGAAAATCATTATCTTTTTCAAAACATTTAAAAATATGAACATGAACATGTATGATATAAATAAAATGACATGGCAAAGTCTAGATAATATAATGCTACCTAAATGATATGACATAATTTAAATGGCATAGTATATTCTAGGTAAAATGAAAAGTCCTAAGTATCATGGTATATTCTAAATGAGATAAAATGATTTAAATGACATGGCAATTTTAAATGATATGGCATATTTTAAATGACATGGCATGTCATAAATAAAATAACTTAAATGACATGGAATATGATCTAAATGACAAGAAATGACATGGAATTAAAATAATGCTAACATGTAATATGCATGAAAATGAAAACAAAAATAATAATGCATGAACATAGTATATGCTAAACAATATGATAAAAATAACTAAATAAAAAACATAGGATATCATGAAACATTCAAAATCATATGGCAAACAAATATAAGATCATAAAATGTGAATTAAAATAATAATAATAATATCATGAAAAATATCATAGCAAAAATCATACATTTAAATAAAATGCATGAACATGGAAAATGTAATGCATGAAAATGTATTTTTTCCTCTAAATAAAGAAATTCGTATATCTAAAAAGATATCCGGCTACCTTAGGAAAATATGTCAAATTAGATTTTCTAAAAAAACAAAACTTTGTGATTGTTTGAAAACAATTTTGAGGAAAACTTGAATAAAAATTAAAACCCTTACCAAAGCCTTTTAAAATGGCTCTAATTTTCTAAGTTTAAAATCCTGGACTTAACTACCCTTAACCCGAGATTTATATAATCATTTTTAAAGTTTAAAAAGGCTTAGAAACTACCCTAATACAGTAGCTAGATCTTCTAACCAACCCCCTCTAAATGCCTTAGCCAAATTAAACCATTATTCCTCTTTTCATTTCAAATCTGCCTCTACTGTCTGGTTTTCCCACACGATTTTTTATCCTATTTTTAAAAATTCAAAAACATCTAAACAAAATACTGGAGACTCAGAACATGTAAATATGCACGATAAAAAATTGGCTTAATTTTATGATTAAATATGATTGCCCAGAAAAATTGGAGATGTTCGAGTACTGGGTGAAAAGAAACTGTTTTGTCAAAACACATTTTTTGCCTTTGATAAATTCATTCAAAAATCAAAGTAGAAATTGTTGGAAATCATCCTAAAGACCTAAGGACAGTAGCTAAACATTTAAAAACCTTAGACAAAAATTGGCTAAGTAAAAAAAATCACAAAGGTAGAACAATCAATTTGGCAATTCCTTTATTTTCCACAAGTATGCTCAAGGGAGCATGACTTTGAGCCATTAATTGGCCTAAGCCACAAATCAAGTGGCAATGACATGGAATGCATGAACATACAGAAAATGAAATATATAAAATGCATGGTCTAAATGGTAAAGGAAATGCATGACAATTCAAGAGAACCTAAATGCCTAACATGAATTTGCATGGCAATAAATGCTATCCTAACTCAATATGCATGCAATGCTTGATAATGTAAATGTGACTAGGACCTAATATGTTATGAATATGCATGAAAATGCTAATGTGACCTAAGACCTAAATAGCATACTAATGCATGACAATACCAATGTGATTTAAGACTCAATATGCATGGCAATACCAATATGGCCTAGACCTAAAATGTAATGAACATGCATAGCAATACTATGAACATACAATGACTTATGAAACTAATGTCAATGTTGGAACAAACAGTAACTAATACACAATTTCAAGATATGATAATGCAAAGCATGTTACCTCAACAAAATACAAATGCATGACAAGGCAAGGGATGCATGAAGAGGCCAAATGATCACATGAGACTCTTATACAATCCTATTTAGTGAATGACACAAGTACATGACAAATCATGTTAAGATGCATAATGTCATGAAATTTTCATAAGCATATAACATACTAGAATCAAAATGCACAAGCTCATGGCATAGAAATACAAACAAGTTAAGAAACAAAAGGAAAATGCACATGCGTGGCAAACAAAAATGGGATTACCGAATGGTCATGGAACAATATGATGGCATTTTTATCATAGTATTTTCATAAGCACATGGCATACTAAAATCAAAATGTACAAGTTTATGGCATAGAGATGCAAACAAGTTAAGAAGCAAAAGGAAAATGTACATGCAAGGCATACAAAATGAAGTTGCCGAATAGTCATGAAACAAAACCAAGAAAATGCAAACATGTAAGACATGATACATGGAAAAAATGCACAACATGAGTATGTGAACAACAATGGCCGAATATGCAATGTCGCAACCTAAAAAAAATAAACGTCTCATCGCAAGACATTTATTATTTATTGTTAGGCGTGACATTAGAAAAAGAGGAAAAGTCGACTTAATTCCTCTAAAAAAATGAAGGTGTTGATACGTGATCCCGGATCGCGGGGAACCATTCGAGTGAGGGGAAACAGAAGTAGAGGAAAAGATGACTTAATTCCTCTAGAAATAAGAAAAGGTCGAGGGTATGAAAACGGCCTCGTAAAAAGACATGGAGTCGCCACCAATCTTTTTTAGCTAGGTGTGATCGGCCATCTATTAAAAACTTTATGATTGTTTGAAAATAATTTTGAGGAAAAATTTAATAAAAATTAAAACCCTTACCAAACCCTTTTAAAATGGCTCTAAATTCCTAAGTTTAAAATCCCGGACTAAACTGCCCTTAACCCGAGATTTATAAAATCATTTTTAGAGTTCAAAAAGGCTTAGAAACTACCCTAAGACAATAGCTAAATATTCTAACCAACCCCCTCTAAATGCCTTAGCCAAATTCAACCATTATTCTCCTTTTTATTTCAAATCTGTCTCTACTGTCCGGTTTTGCCACACGATTTTTTAGCCTATTTTTAAAAATTCTAAAAATTCTAAAAACAATACTGGAGACTCAAAGAATGCAAATCTACACGAAAAATATTGTCTTAATTTTCTAATTAAAGATGACTGCCCAGAAAAATTGGAGATGTTCGAGTACTGGGTGAAAAAAAAACTGTTTGTCAAAACGCATTTTTTGCCTTTTATAAATTCATTCAAAAACCAAAATGGAAATTGTTGGAAGTCATCCTAAAGACCTAAGGATAGTAGCTAAACATTTTAAAATCCTTGTACAAAATTGTCTAAGTAAAAAAAAATCACAAAGGTAGAATGATCAATTTGACAATTCCTTAATTTTCCACAAGTATGCTCTAGAGAGCATGACTTTGAGCCATTAATTGGCCTAAGTCACAAATCAAGTGGCAATGACATGGAATGCATGAACATACAGCAAATTAAATGTATGAAATGCATGGTCTAAAGGTCTAAATGGTAAAGGAAATGCATGACAATTCATGGCAACCTAAATGCCTAGCATGAATTTGCATGGCAATTAATGCTATCCTAACTCTATATGCATGCAATGCTTGATAATGGAAATGTGACTAGGTCCTAATATCTTATAAATATGCATGAAAATGAATGTGACCTAAGACCTAAATATAATATTAAAGCATGACAATACCAATGTGATTTAAGACTCAATATGCATGGCAATACCATTATGGCCTAGACCTAAAATGTAGTGAGCATGCATAGCAATACCATGAACATATACTGACTCATGAAATTAATGTCAATGCTGGAACAAACAGTAGCTAATACACAATTTCAAGATATGATAATGCAAAACATGTTACCTAAACAAAAATACATATGCATGACAAGGCAATGAATGCATGAAGAGGCCAAATTATCACATAAGACTCTAATGCAATCCTATTTAGTAAATGACATAAGTACATGACAAACCATATTAAAATACATAATGTCATGACATTTTCAATAACATTTAACATACCAAAATCAACATGCACAAGCTCATGGCATGGAAATGCAAACAAGTTAAGAAACAAAAGAAAAATGCACATGCAAGGCAAACAAACATCGTATTGTCGAATGGTCATGGATCATAATGATGGCATTTTTATCATAGCATTTTCATGAGCACATGGCATACTAAAATCAGAATATGCAAGTTCATGACATGGAGTTATAAACAAGATAAGAAGCAAAAGAAAAATATACATACAAGGCACACAAAATGGAATGACCGAATATGCATGAAACAAAACTATTGAGAATGAAAACATGTAATACATAGTACATAAAAAAATGCACAATATGTATATATGAACAACAAAGGCCGAATATGCAAGGATGCAATACCAAGTATGAAAATGAAATAAAACAAACATAGCATAGAAAATAATGTAAAGAAAATGTATACACAAGACTTAACATAGACATGCAGAAAACACAAGCAAAACAAGTAAGTAGAACAAGGAAAGTTAAGCTCCATGGATGGTATCAAATGGGCATAGCCTCTCACCGAACCATAATAACTTGGTCTTGCCAAGATCATGAAGCCTTTCCATCTTATCAAAACAGAAACTAAACCATGTAAAACAGAAAATAAGGTAAGCTTCATGGATGGTGTCAAATGGGCATAGCCTCTCAACAAACCATATTCACTTGGTCTAGCCAAGATCATGTAGCCATTTCAACCTTTTTTTCTTCATATTTTGTAAAAATCAGAACCTTAGAATACTTTAAAAAAAACTTATATAAATCATTTTTTCACAACAACATGCAAGGAAGAAAAAAAGAAAAAAACAAGGCAAAAAAAAAAAGAGCCATTCGGCCATGGCATGAAACTCTAAGAAAAAACTTGTTTCCACCATTTAAAAGAAGAAAAAGAAGATGAAAACATGAATAAACATTAAGAAACTTTATTTCTAAGAAAAATGTTGTAGGAAAACATGATAGAAAAACCAAGAAAACACCATGAAAATGAAGAAGAAAGCTAGACTAGAACTTGGTAGAGATGACTACCTTCAAACTCTCTAATGAAAACCTTTTTTTTTTATTTCTTTGAAAACCTTTTTTCTTGTCAAATTAGCTACTGTTTTCCAGCCAAAAACCTCTAAAAAAATGGAACTCCCCCTCTCCCTTTAGCCTTGGCCTAATCCCCCCTCAACCATTGGATGAGAATTGCAGTTTTTCTCCTCCAATCCTGGCCGTTAGATGTTGATATTTTGATGACAACATAAAAATGTCATCTTGCCAAATGATTCCAGACCTTAATATGTGTACTCAGCTCTTGGATTAACCTTAGCCATTAGATGCAAAAGAGGACCAATCCCATGTACTCACTTGCTTGCCCCCTTTTGAATGCCTACCCTTGGATGAGTTGTGCTCTTCCATTCTTGGTCATTGGATGAAGCCAACATAAAAATGATATCTTGTAGATTAAATCCAGACCTTAACATGTATACTCAGCCCTTGTAGATGGCCTAACCCATTGGATGAAAAGGGATAATCCTATGCACTCTCTTGCTCAACCGAATTGATGCTCACCCTTGGATGAATTGTACTCATCTTTTTTCTTTCAATCTTGGCCATTAGATGAGCATTATTTTATGACAAAAAAAAATGTCATTTTGACATTTAAACTTTTCCATTGGATGGTGCATTCAACTTTCCTACAGCCATTGGATGAAGGGGGGACCATTTGCAAGGTGTTAGTTATAGCATGTGGCATGATAGTGACTAGGGAATTAAATTGCTCAAGCTTTCTTCTTCTCCTCTATGTTGGCTGACCAAAGCAGGAAAAAATCCTAGCAATTCCTTCGTCTTTCATATTTTTGTCAATTACCAATTTGCCCTTTTTTGGTTTTCTTGGTGAAATGACCTTTTTGACCCCCGAACTTAAATAAATAGCAAACGGACTCCAAATTTGAATTTTATTTTTTAAATTCTTTCAAAATAATAAAAAATTGAATTTTGGAAGTTTTCAAAATTTTTTGACTCCATTTGCTATATATTTCAGATTTATTTTCGAAATTACCCCTTTTATGCACCCGAACTTAACCATTTTTTAAACGAGCTCCAAATCCAGATTTTTCTTCACCAATATTTTCCAAATAATTTAAAAATGTTATCTGAAAGTTTTCATAATTTTTGGAGCTCATTTGCTATTTTTTCGGGATTTATCTGCTTGAATTACTGCATAGGGGACCCGGTATTTGGCCATTTTCCAAACGAACTCCGAATCAAGATTTTATTTTTCCAATCTCTTCCAAATAATTATAAAATGAGATTTGCAAATTTTCAGAATTTTTGGAGTTCATTTGATATTTTTCTGGGATTTATCCTGTTGAATTACTATATAGGAGGCCCGGTATTTGGCCATTTTGCAAACGAACTCCGAATCAAGATTTTCTTTCACCATTATCTTCCAAATAATTTAAAAATGAGATTTGCAAATTTTCAGAATTTTTGGAGTTAATTTGCTATTTTTCCCATATTTTCAAATTTTGCCCTTTTGCCTCCGAAACCCGATTTTGCTCAAAACAAGTTAGATTTTCAGATTTTCTTCAAATTGAGCCTCAAGATATCCTTTTTTAATCATTTCTCATCAATTAAGGGCTTTAGATCCTCCGAATGGGGCCATTTCTGCAATTTTTCCAAATTTCACCGAAATCCACCAAAAAAACCCCAATTCTCGGTTTTCTTCCGAATTGACTTTTCTATCAGTTTTTCTTTCAAGTAGCTTCTCCATTACCCGTAGTCAGTGCTTATCTTTCATTTGAGACCTTCAATTCCGACCAATTTGATCGTTTAAGCATCGATCCCCAAATTTCTCGAATTAGGGTTTCTTTTTTACTGAATCTCGTAACCCAACTTCCGAACTCCATATCTTTCAATGTGCACCTCGGATTATCAAAATTATTTTACCATTTTTCAACTGAACCTCAAATTTTGATTTTGAAAGTGGGTTGACTTTTTCAGTAGTTGACTTTTTTGAGGTTGACTTTTTTCGAGGTGACTTTTTTGAGTTTGACTTTTTGTATCTGCTTTCTTAGACTAAGCCTCGGAGTACCACTTGCAGGATGAGAAAAGCCTTTTAGCATTGTGTAACATCAATTTAGGAAGAAAATGTACCTGATTTAGAGGTCCGGACAAAATTAGGTGTCTACAGCTGCCCCTCTTTGACTATTGCTGAGAATCAGGAATCATACAAAGATAAACAAACACTAATTTTGTACGGTTAGTGAAATCCCATGTCAAGGAAGGGGAAATGGGTTTTCTTTTTCATTTCTTCTTTTTTTTTTCTTTATTGATTTCATTTCATCCTTTTTTTTTAAGGCTGTAAATTGAAGATTTTATCCTTAAATTGAATTCCCTGACTAATCAAGGCTCGACCCGTCTTAAGGAAACAGGTTCGATTTCAAAAGAAAAAAATGTGCCCGAAGGTCTTAAAAATGGTGCCCGGAGGTCTTAGAAATGGTGCCCGGAGGTCTTCAAAATGATGCTCTAAGGTCTTTAAAATGGTGCCCGGAGGTCTTTAAAAATGGTGCTCGAAGGTCTTTAAAATGCTGCCCGAAGGTCTTTAAAAATGGTGCCCGAAGGTCTTTGAAACTGGTGCCCAAAAGTCTTTAAAATGGTGCACGAAGGTCTTTAAAATGGGTGCCCGTAGGTCTTTAAAAATGGTGCCTGAAGGTCTTTAAAACTGGTGCTCGAAGGACTTTAAAATGGTGCCCGAAGGTCTTTAAAATGGGTGCTCGAAGGTCTTTAAAAATGGTGCCCGAAGGTCTTTAAAATGGTGCCCGAAGGTCTTACCCTTGATTAAAATACCTTGACAACGGTCCCAAGGCTCGACTCATTTGATAAAACAGAATGAATTCGATTTAAAACAAAGGGAAATACCTCGACGGTGGTCTCGAGGCTTGACTCATTTGAGAAGCAAAACGAGTTCGATTTGGGGAGCCAAAGTTTTCTTGATTCCTGCAATGTTAGCTAAATGCAATGATGAGCATGACATGCTTTGCTAATGCTTATATGTTTCCTGAGGATGAATGCAATCAAATGATTGTGTCATGATTTCTAATCCATGGTTTCTTTGAGGTTCACAAATTATCTGACTTCATGACGGGGTCTTTAGTTGTTCACTGATGCCCCACTTAAAAAAAACCTTTTCACTCAAGATAATTTGTCAAACAGTCCCAGTTTCTGACTTTGCTGAAATTTACAAATTTTTGACTTCATGACGGAGTCTCCAACACTTTCACTGTTTTCCTTTACTCGGTCAATTTTCCATCAGGATTAGTGGTTTCCAAACCTTTTCTAAGATTTAGATCTATTCCTTAGTAATACCTTTAAACTCATTTTTATTAAAAAATTTAGGTTTACTAATCATCATTCAATTTTAATAACAAACAAAATGCAATTTCGAAAATGTATGAAAGAAAGTATGAAACAAGCAATTGTCATAAAAAAGGGTAACAAAAATCTATTGCAACAAAATGTTCTAAAATGATAAAAGTGGATATCAAGGATATAAGAAATAAATGTAAAGTTATAGGTTGTTGATGCCCCGGATGCGAAATATCTTGGACCCCTCCTTTTTTAAATCATCTGAAATTTCTCTTGAACGGTCAATTCACTTGGGTAATCTCTCGGCTTCTGTAGTTACGTCAGACTGAGTCATTCCCCTTTTCTCTAATTTTCAAACACTTTCTCCCCCTTTACACGAAGCATTGATTCAAACCTTAATCAGTACTTGAGCCGCCCTTTGTGGGTTTTCAACTCAAGTGTTCCCCATTCGGTATTAAGTCACCCAGTACGGGTTTTCGGCTTAAACCTCTTCCTTTTTTTTTGTATTCTACCATGCATTTGAGAATTCTAAATGCTTCCAAGGTAAAAATGTTAATTCAAAAGATGGGATGAATTCTGAGAAAAGCCTTTCAAATTAAATATCCATGCTTGATCAAAATGGACTTTTAAAGTACGTAATGTAGGCCAAGGTTCGGGTTTAGAAGGAAAGGATAAAATAGGCCCAAATATATGTTTAAGGGTGATCGCATTAAGGATCATTTCCTGAGGAGAATTCTTTCTTGAGACATTTGTCCCCCTCTTTTTTATTTTTATTTTTTGCATTGGTGGCTTTCATTTGCCAGTCTTTGATTTCACATTTTCCAATGGCTCTCTTTTTTGCCATGATTTTGATTTTTTTCCTCGTATTTGCCCTCCAGTGTAGAGGGTGATCCTTGATCAGGGTTCAACGAAAGAAATAATTCCTAAGGCTCAAAGGGGTGACTAGGGATAATTTCTTTTTAGTGAAGGGAATATGAAAGATGACCATTTATCATACCAAGCATGAATATTCTCTTTGAAAAACAATTATCAGGGGAGATAGATATATAGAATTTCCATTTCTACACTTGGAATCATTCGAATTCTCATGTGTATAGCATCACACATTCTTTTTTTTTTTTAAGCATAATACTTCTTCAGTTCATCAGCATTCAGGGGATGTCTAAAATCATCTCTGTCCATTCGAGTTAGAATGAATGCTCCTCTAGAAAAGCTCTTTTTATCACATAGGGCCCTTCCCAATTTGGAGCCTATTTTCCTCACGGATCCTTCACTACGGGGAGAATTTTTCTCAATACCAACTCTCCTTCTTGGAACTGTTTGGGTCGAACCTTCTTGTTATGGGCCCGAATCATCCTTTTCTGATACAACTGCCCGTGACAAATTGCCTTCAATCTTTTCTCTTCGATGAGATTCAGCTATTCATAATGAGCTCTAACCCATTCTGCCTCTTCTAGGCCAACCTCCATCAAAACCCGAAGTGAAGGAATCTCAACTTCAATAGGTAACACTACTTCCATACCATATACCAAAGAAAATGGCGTTGCCCCTGTAGATGTGCGAACTGAAGTGCGATATGCGTGAAGAGAAAAAGGCAAAATCTCATGCCAATCCTTGTACACATCAGTCATTTTCTCGACAATCTTCTTGATGTTCTTGTTGGCTGCTTCTACTACCCCATTCATCTTCGGACGATAAGGTGCCAAATTGTGATGCGTGATTTTGAACTGAGTACATACCTTTTTCATCATCTTATTATTCAGATTGAGAGCATTATCTAAAAAAATTCTTGCTAGCAATCCATATCGGCATATGATTTCCTTCTTGACAAATCTGCATACCACTAACTTCGTTACATTCGTATAAGAAGCAGCTTCCACCCACTTTGTGAAATAGTCTATGACCACCAGGACGAAACGATGTCCATTTGACGCTTTCGGGGTAATAGGCCCAATCATATCCATTCCCCACATTGAAAACGGCCAAGATGCGGTCATGAGAAGCAATGGCGATGGCGGCACATGAATCTTATCCGCATAGATATGGCATTTATGGCAATTTCGGGAATAATTGATACAATCTCCTTCCATCGTCAGCCAATAATACCCTGCCCTTAGAATCTACTTAGCAAAGCATGTAACCATTAGCATGGGTGCCACATATCCCTTCATGGACTTCCTCTATGATTCTTCGAGCTTCGGCAGACCCGACACATCTCAATAGGACTTGATCTTTCACTTTCTTGTAGAGAATCTCGCTGTCTAGAACAAAACCCATTGCTAGCCTTCTCAGAGCTCTCTTGTCGTTTTCTGTTGCCTATTCTGGACACTGTTGACTCTTGATGTACTGTAAGATGTCGTTATACCAAGGGAGACCATCTGTTACTTCTTCGTTACTCAAACAGTGGGCAGGAGATTCATATATGCTCATCTTGATTGGCACAACTTCTGCCCCTTCATTCACTTTAAACATTGATGACAAAGTAGCCAGAGCATCCGCCATTCGGTTTTCTTCTCGGGGGAAGTAATTGAAACTTACTTCTTCAAACTCCTCCAATAAACTCAGTATGAGTTCTCTGTATCTGATTAACTTTGTATCCCGGGTTTCTCATTCTCCCCGTAGCTGGTATATCACTAAGGCTGAGTCTTCGAAAACTTCCAAAACTTTGATTCTTCTGTCCACTACTGCACGAAGGCCCATAGTACACGCCTCATATTCAGCCGTATTGTTTGTACAATCAAAATCAAATTTGGCGGTGAAGGGATAATAATCTTCTTCTGGGGATATGAGCACTGCACCGATTCTTGCCCCATGGCATTGGATGCCCCATCAAAGTACATATTCCATACTTTCATCTTCAAGGGAGCCCCATTCACTTGCGAAACATACATCAAATCTTCATCTGGGAAATCAAAGTTCAAAGGCTCATAATCCTCCACTGCCCGACTTGCTAAGAATTTAGCCACTATGCTACCCTTGATAGCCTTCTGACTCATATATACGATGTCGTATTCTGACAACAAAACCTGCTATCTTGCCGTCCTCCCTGACAAAGAAGGTGCTTCTAACATATACTTGATCGGATCTAGCTTGGCGATCAACCACGTTGTGTGGTACAACATGTACTGTCTGAGTCTCCGAGCAGTCCAAGCTAAAGCACAACATAGCTTTTCTACCGGCGAATATTTCAACTCATAATCTGTGAACTTCTTGCTGAGGTAGTAAACTGCTTGTTCTTTCTTTCTAGTCTCATCAAGCTGCCCCAGAACACAGCCCATGGATCTCTCAAATATTGATAGATACAGTATCATTGGTTTATCCGAAACGGGTGGCATTTATACTGGTGGGTTTGATAGATAATGTTTAACCTTTTCAAAAGCAATCTAACACCCTTCATCCCATTCTCCTGGATCACGTTTTCGAAGTAACTTGAATATTGGGTCACATTTGTCAGTTAACTGAGAGATAAATCGAGCAATGTAATTCAATCTCCCCAGAAAACCTCTTACTTCTTTTTGCATACGTGGAGGTGGAAAATTCTGGATGGCCTTCACTTTATCCGGATCAACCTCAATTCCCCTTTTGCTAACAGCACAACCTAACAATTTTCCCTAGGTAACTCCAAAAGTGCATTTTGCCGGGTTTAGCTTGAGTTGAAACTTTCTTAGTCTTTCAAAGAGTTTTCTAAGATTCGTAATATGCTCCTCTTCTCCTTGTGACTTTGCAATCATATCATCAACATAAACCTCAATTTCCTTATGGATCATGTCATGAAACAAGGTTACCATGGCTCTCTGATACATTGCCCCACCATTCTTCAACCCAAACGGCATTACCTTGTAGCAGAATATTTCCCACATTGTAACAAATGTGGTTTTCTCCATATCTTTCGGTGCCATCTTAATCTGATTATATCCTGAGAATCCATACATGAAAGAAAACAAGGAACTCTTCGTCGTATTATCCACCAAAGTATCAACGTGAGGAAAAATGAAATTATCTTTGGGACTGGCTTTGTTCAAATCTCGGTAATTGACGCACATACGCACCTTGCCATCCTTCTTTGGTACTGGAACAATGCTTGCAACCCATTTCAAATATTTTTCCACCTCTAAGAATCATGCATCAAACTGCCTCTTCACCTCATCTTTTACTTTTAACAGCATGTCTGGCCTCATTCTTCTCAACTTTTGCTGAATGGGCTTGCACTCTGGCCTTAAAGGGAGCTTATGAACCACAATGTCTGGATCCAAACCCGGCATGTCTTGGTACGACCATGCAAATACATCTACTATTCCCGGAGCAAGGCTATGAGTTCACCTTTTATTGACGACGATAATGTAGTGCCGATTTTAACCTCTTTTATCTCCTCACTACTTCCCAGATTCAACAATTCCAATAACTCCTCATAAGGAAGTACTTGTTTCTCTTCTTGTTTTATTTTTCTTAATAAGTCCGGAGGTAGACCATAATCCTCAATATCTTCGTTGGCCTCAAAATCACCCGTGCAAATGGGCCTCTCAAAATCAATTTTAGAATTACTGGCAGGAAGGTCCTCATATTCCGCATCCGTGCACCTGTAAATAGGTGGGGAAGAAACAATATAGGAAAACATATATACAATCGAAGCAAAATAAATAACATAAATGAAAGAATATGGACACATTAGTATGAAGGAAATGCATCATGTTTGTTATTTATTGGATGAAAAGTTTTAGACAAAAGCCCATTACAAAATAAATTCTTAATATCTTCGGGCAAAGATATTTAAGATTTGTTTAAAAGCATTACGTGGGAATAGACCTAAAAACTATGGGTAGCTCGGTGGCGCTCCAATTGGTCAGTCTATATCCTGGTGGACAAGGTCGCACCATCCAATTAGCATTCTCTCTTTCAATTCTTTCTTCCTCAGTCGTGTTGATCTCCACATCATACATTTGCTCATCCCTATTCACCTGGAATCTCTCGAAGGCTTGCTCTATCATTACGAGCACATCATCAGAATTCTTTTCTCCGAATAGAGAACCGGCTGAGGGAAAGCTGTGAAGGATAGGTGGGAATGTCATATGCTTCCATTCAATATCCATACCCAAAAGACGGGCCATCCTCCTTTGTTGTTTCTTTTCAACTTGTTTCTTTTTTTCATGGGCCTTCGGAAGATACCCAAGGCCAAACCTGTATTTCTTTCCTATTACTTCCATTGCTCGGGCCATCGCCTGAAGATATTTCCCGAGACCTTTTCCAGCCCTGCAGCCTTTTTCCACGGTAGTTCTTACCCCCAACCTTGTGTTCTTGGACAGCCTCGGTTTTGGAATTCTTCATCCTTCAGCGATGAAAACTGCATTTACGAATTCCAAAGATCGAAAGGAACATTCTACAGCATCTTCGTTGGGTTGAACATAAGGAGATTCAATAGATGTAGAGGCTATCACGTCCTCTTCTCCTGATACAGTGACTAGATGCCCTCTATTATAAGTTTTAGCTTTTGGTGGAGAGACGAAGGTACAGCCCCTGCTGAATGTATCCACGGCCTTCCCAGCAGGTAATTATAGGATGGATTAATATCCATGACCTGAAAGTTCACTGTATAGGTACATGGGCCTATCTTCAGAGGAACCTCAATAGTTCCCATCACATCTCTCCTGGTACCATCAAAGGCTCGGACCACCGTGCAGCTTGGCAGCATATAAGAAATATCCACTGGTAATTTGGACAGGGTTGCCAAAGGCATCACATTCAATGAAGAACCATTGTCCAAAAGGACCCTTGGTAATATGTGCCCCTTACAAGTGGTAGTTATATGGAGAGCTTTTGTTGACCCAATACCATTGGGTGGTATCTCCTCATAGCTGAAATATATATGGTCGTCTGCCGCGATGTTTCCCACTAGCCTGTCCAAATTTTCTACCGATATATTGTTAGCCACATATGCCTGATTCAACACTCTCAACATGGCATTTCTGTGTGGCTCTGAATTCAAAAGCAAAGATAAGATTGAAATTCTAGTTGGTTGACATTGTAGTTGCTCAACCATACTATACTCACTATCCTTTATGAATTTTAAGAACTCGCAGGCTTCTTTTTCATTCATCGACTCTTTTATTCTGTTAATCGGGGCTGATCCCTTTTCTGTTTCTTTTGACAAATCCATCCCAATATGGATTGGTTCAGCTGCTTTCTTCCCCTTGTCCAGTCCTCTATTTTTTCCTGTCAACCCCTGTTCAACAGCCTTAGGAGCATAACACCTTTTGTTTCGGGTTAAATGCCCTACGCCTGTGAGGTCTTGCTGACTCGAAGACCTAGTATAACCATGCTGCAATCATATTTCCATGGTGCAGCCTTGTTTTCCTTGTATGAAAAGGAAACAGGCAAACCAATGATTAACTTGGGTGCACTTTTCTTAATGACTGGCATAACTTTCTCCTCCGGTTCGTCATAATAGATGATCAAGGGTCTTCCTATCCCGTAGCCAGCTGCATTCTCAATTACTCCTATTTCCTCTTCTGTCTCTTCATAAAATTGGGCCTCCCCATTATCCATCATTTTTCTAACTTTAACCAAAAAATCTTTGCAATCCTGTATGACATGAACTCCACACTTGTGGAATTGGCACCAATTCTGCACCCTTTTTGCAATCATTTTCAGACTGTCTGCATCTTCCACCATTCCTTCCTTGACCATTTCAACCTATACTGTCAACATCGGAGTCTTGACTTCCCTAATATCCCTTTTTAATCTTCTGGCTTCCCCGGTCCATACTTCATTTACCCGATTCCCCGCATGATCTGGAAATAGGTTCCCTGCTACATTCAGCCCACTCTTTGCCCCAAACTTCACAACTCCAACATTGATCAGGCTTTGGAATTTCTTTTTAAAAGCCAGGCAATCTTCAGTCGAATATCCTTGAATTCCTGCGTGGTATGCACAGTTAGTGTTTGCATTGTACCACCTTGGATATGGAGGTGTCAAAGGTTTGAGGTACGCAGGTGCAACAAGTTGACCCTGCAACAGTTTAGGATATAGCTCACCATAAGTGGTAGGAATCGGATCAAATTGGGGTTTTTGATCGTTCCTTGGTGAACGTTGGTCATTACGTCTGGTTCCCTGAGTGTTTGGGATAGTGATTCGGGGAAGGTTTATTTGTGGGGATATGCCAGTTGGAAATGGCTGTTATGGTATATTGATGTAAGGGAAGGGATTTTGGGTAAGGTGGTTCATATTGGGGTAATAAGAACTATTCCCCGGGTAAGGTGTGTAGGGTGTAGGAGGTGCATAAGATGTGTTAGGAGTATAGGGCCTTGGTGGTGTATGTGGTGTGGGAGGTACATATGGGTACTGGTTGATACTAACTGCATGGGTCTCTTGGCAGGGAATACCTTTTTTTGAATAGAAGGCTCATCCCCTTCCATTTTCCCATTTTTAATGGCCGATTCTATCATCTCCCTAGATATTACCATGTCTGCAAAGTCCTTGGTGGCACTCCCCACCAATTTATCATAATATGGTGCTTTCAAAGTGTTAATGAAAAGCATTGTGGTTTTTTTACTAGTTAAAGGGGGTTGCACTTGTGTGGCCAGATCTCTCCACCATTGCGAGTATTCTTTGAAGCTCACATTAGACCTCTTCTCCATGTTCTGTAGCGACAGCCTATCAGGTACCATGTCAGACACATGCTTATAATATTCCATGAAAGCCCTGGCTAAATTCGTCCATGAACGAATCTTGGTACGACTCAGCTGATTGTACCATCGGGTTGCTGACCTTGTCAAGCTATCCTGGAAACAATGGATAAGCAATTTCTTATTATCATCATGCCCCGTCATCCTTCTACAGTACATGGTCAGATGTGCTGATGGGTTGGCAGTCCCATTGTATTTTTCAAAGTCTGGTACTTTGAACTTTAGGGGAATTATCAGATCATGTACTAAGCTCATCTCTTTGGCATCCAGACTGCCAAATAACTCCGCCCCTTCAAAGGCCCTCAGCCTCTCCTCCAGTATTTGATATTTTTTCTGTGATTCTGCCATTTCGACCCTTTCCAGCTCTGTCAACTTTGCTTTTTCCTTTTCAGCTAGCTCCTCAAAGTCTGGAACATTAACATCATTTAGGTCAGCTCCCATATTACCCTTTTCGGGAACCTAATTCTGTGTCTTTGCAGCTGGCTGGATGTAAACATAGGAGGCTGCCCCAATTGGCACCTCTTGGCCCTTTTGCTGTATGTTTTCAGGTTGATCCTCTTCAACTACCACCCTTTTCCCAGTGACCGTGTTCTCTCCCGACCCTTTTTATTTCATCATGGCACTCATCATTTCCATGAGCTTAGTCATCTGTTCTCGAGACTCCTCCTGAGATTTAGCTAACTGTTCCTGCAGTTCTCTCTGAGTTTTTTCCATTCTTTCAATTCTGGCAAGCTGATCGTTTTCCATAGCTCTGGCTTGAGATCGAGTATTGTAAGGGTGTCAAAAATCTGTTTCTCTCTGAGTGTGACCAATTGTACCTTTAGTTTAGAAAACCATGAATTAGAAATTATTGACACATCTTTTTTATTTTTTTTATGTTTTATAAAAAATGAATGAATGACTAAATGTGAATGAATGAATCAAATAAAAATGAATAATTACATGACTACATATATGACTATGAAAAAATAAATGAAAGAACAAATGAAATGAACAAATAAGTGTTTAAGTGTATGAATATGAATGAATGAACAAGTAAAAGGAATAAATAAGTGGTTACGTGTATGAACATAAACGAATTTCAAAAATGAATGATTATAAATACAATAAAAAATATGAATGCATTTGAATATATTGGCCCCGGGATAATTTCAACCGAACGGTCTTTCATTGATTTCCTGGAAGTAAATACATCACAGCTACAATAAAAAGATCATTGCCTAAGATAAATCCGTAATTCACCTTCCAAAGTGCTATTACAAAATTAGTCCTATGGTGACTTCCTCGGATCTTGGACTTTCTTTCACAGTCTCCTTTTGATTACCCTGCTCTTCAATCTGACCCCTACTTGTTCACGGCCCCTTGACGCGTCAGCAGAAGTATCATCGTGTAAGCTTTCCTTAGCTTGCTTCTCCAGTTGATTGGCTCGGGCTTCCTCATGCTTCGCTCTCTCTTTCCAGAAGTTATTCTCCTTCTTGAGGTTTTTGACCTCATGTTCCCACTCCTCGAAAGTCTTGAGAGTCCTCTCAAATCTAAGCTCGAAGCGGTACTTCTTGTTCTCCAAATGTAATTCCCAAAGATCGCCTTTAACAGTGTCTTTTTCTCTCTTGATCTGTTCATTTTCTCTTTCCCGAGCTGATTCCCTATTTTTAATGTCCTCAAGCTCTTCTTGCAGTCGAGCAATATCCTTGCTCATCCGGGCCTTTTCTTTTTCATATTCTGCCCTTGCGATTTCTAACTCTGATGGCTTTTCCCTCGGTGGCGGATTCATGAACTGGACCTCTTCCCCGTCTGATGTCAACAACCTTTCATTAACCGTTAATTCCCTCCATACCAGGTAATCAGGTGTGACGATGTCGGCATATCTGGCACTTTTATCCGGTGAGTTTTCTTTCATGCTTCAATCACTGCCCGTACCTTTCCAGAATATCCGTCTTCCCCATAAGTGAACTCTGATGATCCTAGATTACGAGTAACGAGTGTGAATTGCCGAGACTCAACCTGTCTTTGCACCAACAAAGGGACCTAACTCACAGACCCCCAAATTTCGAGTAGTGGAACTCCCGAGTTGTCCCCACATTTGTACATAATTGACATAGGAACCATCCATGGAGCTCTCCGAGTCACCATCTCCTCTTTTAGATTCCGAAACATGTTGACCCATTTCTCTTCATCCCCGTCTTCAGGCCAATCATTTTGAAGGAATTCCCTAATTGGAACTAAAGACTTCATGTTTGGTTTGAAGGAAACCTTTTCTATCTTCCAAAAGTGACTTTGAATCCAAATATAGAGGAGGTGTACACACCCCTTGATTCTCCATTTTCCTGCCCTTTTGCAAAAATTCAAAGATCGGATAGTTTTAGCTATGATGGTCGGAGATGGGTTGATCTTCTGTTCCAACTTTTCAAAGAAATCAAACACGGCTATATCCACATGACCCAATATCTTCGAGAATATAATTAACCTGTAGATGGCTAGAGCGAAGATGTCCCTGGCTTTTTCTTTGTCGGAACAACCCAATATCAACTATAAGAGAGTTTCCCACGGAATGCACTCATTTTTCTGCTTTGTGTCCACATGACTCTCAACCCATGTTGTATCCATTCCTGTGATCCTGGCTACTTTCTTCTTAAAACCTGAAGGTTTCACTTCCTTCAAATATACCTGATCAGGATTAGGACATTCAGTATGTAACAGTGCTAAATATTCTTCGATCAGTGGTGTCATATGCTCCTTGTTAAAAGTGAAACATCTATAAGCAGGATTCCAAAACTGTACCATAGCTTGAATCAACCCACTGTTGACCTGAATCGGAATTAAGAGTGCTATATCTCCATATTTCTGAGTGAAGGCTTCTTTCTTTGATACATTCCACTGATCCCAAATGTCGGCTAACCTTCAGAGATTATTCTGTCTAGGATCCACATTGACCCTTTCTGGCAATACTGACATATAATCTTTCTTGAGGCAATCACCATCCTCCCTTTGATCTTTTTCCAACCCTGCCCTGACTACTGCATGATCTTCTATCACTGAAATAACCTGACACTCCATGAAAGTCCTTTGGGTTGATGACTATCACGAGGCCAATAAACTCCAGGTGTAAGATGATGTCTATGATGCATGTCAAAGGAAAAAAAAGAAAGAAATAGATTAGTAAACAAATGAATTCATAAATATAACATAAATAACAACATGCTTTAAAAAATGTCCAAAAAATTTAAATAGAGCTTCGGCATTACGACGCCTTTGGGATAAAAAAAATTTATTACGAGTGATATGATGCTCACTCATCATCACCCAATTTGTCAAATCTAACATATAGAAAGATGGTAAAAGGTTGGAAATGTTCCTCCATGTGTTCTTAAACTTCGGGTATCTAACAAAAATCCTGCATGGCTTCGCCTAGGTTCACTATATGAAGGTGAATCAGTTCTAAGGCCCCGAATTGTTCTTCACTGTAGCCAGTGAAGGCTAGTAAGGCATCCCGATAAAAGTAGGTTTAATTCGTTAGAGTATATTTTCCTATGCCCGTACGGAGGATTATCCCGAAAGTGTTTCACTAGCCCATACGGAGGATCATCACGAAGGCGTAGTTACTTTATTCCCACTTAAAAGGACAGAACCCGGGTAAAGGATTCATGTTATGCAAATGCAAATACAGTGTGTGCGGAGGAACAAAACAAACCTGTCACCACCTATTCTACACCCCTTATTCTAAATACCCCACTAAAATCAAACAATGTAAAGCATCAGTCAAACAAACATATAAATATACGCAACAAAATAACCCGAGAACAAATAATAATATGAATGCACATGACGATGGACATATTTAAAACATTTTATTATTTTCAAAATCTCTTTTATTTTAAAAATATGGGAATTAAAATTAAATACCAATTAAACCAACAAAGCCGAGACTTAAATAACACACTACTAATTCTAGGCCTGACTCTCTAAAAAAAAGTCCCAGTGGAGTCGCCAAGCTATCGTAACCCTAAAAAAAATAAAAAGTAACAATAAGTCTTATCGCAAGACATTTATTATTTATTCGTTAGGCGTGACATTTAAAAAACGAGGAAAAGTCGACTTAATTCCTCTAAAAAAATGAAGGTGTCGATACGTGATCCCGAATCGCGAGGAACCGTTCGAGTGAGGGGAAACAAAAGTAGAGGAAAAGATGACTTAATTCCTCTAGAAATAATAAAATGTCGAGGGTATGAAAACAGCCTCATAAAAAGATATGGAGTCGCCACCAATCTTTTTTAGCTAGGTGTGATCGGCCACCTATTAAAACCGGTTTTGTAAAACATTTTAAAATTACTTAAAACATTTTATAAAACCAATTTCAGGTCTGCGTTATAAACTAGAGAAATCAAATAAGCGGGTTCGGGAGTCGATTACGTGCGGGGAAGGATTAGCAACCCCACAACGCCCGTATAAATTGGTACCTTATTAATCGTGTATTATCTCAAGTCTCGGTAAAAAGTTGGTTTTTAATATAGTATTTCAAGTTAATTCCAAATTTTAAGAAAAATAATTCCATTTTTAATTGAAAATGATCCGGAATTTATTAATTCAAAATTTTCCTATATTCCCCGACAACATCGGCAAAATATAGAAATTTTTATTCATTTGGAAAACTTTCCGAATCATTCTCATTTTTTTTTTGAAATGAAGATATTCCTTTATTAATGATAATTGATGATATTCCCTCCAGCAAACCCGTTAAAGAACTCATGAATTATTTTAACTCGAGAATATCTTTATTTTTTATTGAAAATCATTATCTTTTTCAAAACATTTTAAAAATATGAACATGAAAATGTATGACATAATAAAATGACATGGAAAATCTATTTAATATAATGCATCCTAAATGATATGACACAATTAAAATGACATAGTATATTCTAGGTAAAATAAAATAAAATAAAAATCCTAAGTATCATGCGATATTCTAAATGAGATAAAATGATTTAAATGACATGGCAATTCTAAATGATATGGTATATTTTAAATGACATGGCATGTTATAAATGAAATAACCTAAATGACATGGAATATGATCTAAATGACAAGAAATGACATGGAATTAAAATAATGCTAACATATAATATGCATGAAAATACTAATAAAAATAATAATGCATGAACATAGTATATGCTAAACAATGTGACAAAAATAACTAAATAAAAAGCATAGGATATCATGAAACATTAAAAATCATATGGCAAACAAATATAAGATCATAAAATGTGAATTAAAATAATAACAATATCATGGAAAATATCATAGCAAAAATCACATATTAAATAAAATGCATGAACATGGAAAATGCAATGCATGAAAAATGTATTTTTTCCTTTAATTAAAGAAATTCATATATCTGAAAAAATATCCGGCTACCTTAGGAAAATATGTCAAATTAGATTTTCTAAAAAAACAAAACTTTATGATTGTTTGAAAATAATTTTGAGGAAAACTTGAATAAAAATTAAAACCCTTACCAAACCCTTTTAAAATGGCTCTAAATTCCTAAGTTTAAAATCCCGGACTTAACTACCCTTAACCCAAGATTTATAAAATCATTTTTAGAGTTAAAAAAGGCTTAGAAACTACCCTAAGACAGTAGCTAAATCTTATAGCCAACCCCCTCTAAATACCTTAGCCAAATTCAACCATTATTCTCCTTTTAATTTCAAATATGTCTCTACTGTCCGATTTTGCCACACGATTTTTTAGCATTTTTTTAAAAATTCTAAAACAAATACTGGAGACTTCGAACATGTAAATATACATGAGAAAAAATTGGTTTAATTTTTTGATTAAAGATGAATACCCAGAAAAATTGGAGATATTCGAGTACTGGGTGAAAAAAAAACTGTTTGTTAAAACACATTTTTTTCCTTTGATAAATTCATTCAAAAACCAAAATGGAAATTGTTGGAAGTCATCTTAAAGACCTAAGGACAGTAGCTAAACCTTTTAAAAGCCTTGGACAAAATTGTCTAAGTAAAAAAAATAACAAAGGTAGAATGATCAATTTGACAATTCCTTAATTTTCCACAAGTATGCTCTAGAGAGCATGACATTGAGCCATTAATTGGCCTAAGTCACAAATCAAGTGGCAATGACATGGAATGCATGGACATACAGCAAATAAAATGTATGAAATGCATGGTCTAAAGGTCTAAATGGTAAAGGAAATGCATGACAATTCATGGCAACCTAAATGCCGAGCATGAATTTGCATGGCAATTAATGCTATCCTAACTCTATATGCATGCAATGCTTGCTAATGTAAATGTGACTAGGACCTAATATGTTATAAATATGCATGAAAATGAATGTGACCTAAGACCTAAATAGCATATTAATGCATGACAATACCAATGTGATTTAAGACTCAATATGCATGGCAATACGAATATGGCCTAGACCTAAAATGTAGTGAGCATGCATAGCAATACCATGAACATATAATGACTCATGAAATTAATGTCAATGCTGGAACAAACAGTAGCTAATACACAATTTCACGATATGATAATGCAAAGCATGTTACCTAAACAAAAATACAAATGCATGACAAGGCAATGAATGCATGAAGAGGCCAAATGATCACATAAGACTCTAATGCAATCCTATTTAGTGACATAAGTACATGACAAACCATATTAAAATGCATAATGTCATGAGATTTTCAATAACATATAACATACCAAAATCAACATGCACAAGATCATGGCATGGAAATGCAAACAAGTTAAGAAACAAAAGAAAAATGCACATGCAAGGCAAACAAACATCGTATTGCCGAATGGTCATGGATCATAATGATGGCATTTTTATCATAGCATTTTCATGAGCACATGGCATACTAAAATCAGAATATGCAAGTTCATGACATGGAGATATAAACAAGCTCGGAAGCAAAAGAAAAATATACACACAAGGCCCACAAAATGGAATGGCCGAATATGCATGAAACAAAACTATTGAGAATGAAAACATGTAATATATGGTACATAAAAAATGCACAATATGGATATATAAACAACAAAGGCCGAATAAGCAAGGATGCAATACCAAGTATGGAAATGAAATATGACAAACATAGCATAGAAAATAATGTAAAGAAAATGTATACACAAGATTTAACATAGACATGTAGAAATTACAAGCAAAACAAGTAAGTAGAACAAGGAAAGTTAAGCTCCATGGATGGTATCAAATGGGCATAGCCTCTCACCAAAGCATAATCACTTGGTCTTGCCAAGATCATGAAGCCTTTCCATCTCATCAAAACAGAAAATAAACCATGTAAAACAGAAAATAAGGAAAGCTTCGTGGATGGTGTCAAATGGGCATAGCCTCTCATCAAACCATATTCACTTGGTCTAGCCAAGATCATGTAGACATTTCAACCTTTTTTGCTTCATATTTTGTAAAAATCAGAACCTTAGAATACTTTAAAAAACTTATATAAATCATTTTTTCACAACAACATGCAAGGAGGAAAAAAAGAAAAAAAACAAGGCAAAAAAAAAAAAGAGCCATTCGGCCATGGCATGAAACTCTAAGAAAAAACTTGTTTCCACCATTTAAAAGAAGAAGAATAAGAAGATGAAAACATGAATAAACATTAAGAAACTTTATTTCTATGAAAAATGTTGTAGGAAAACATGAAGAAAAACCAAGAAAACACCATGAAAATGAAGAAGAAAGCTAGACTAGAACTTGGTAGAGATGACTACCTTCATACACTCTCTAATGAAAACCTTTTTTTTTTTCTTTCTTTCAAAACCTTTTTTCTTGCCAAATTAGCTACTGCTTTCTAGCCAAAAACCTCTGAAGACATGAAAATCCCCCTCTCCCTCTATCCTTGGCCGGATCCCCCCTTAACCATTGGATGAGAATTGCACTTTTTCTCCTCCAATCTTGGCCATTAGATGTAGATATTTTGATGACAACATAAAAATGTCATCTTGCCAAATGATTACAGCCCTTAAGATGTGTACTCAGCTCTTGGATTAACCTTAGCCATTAGATGCAAAAGAGGACCAATCCCATGCACTCACTTGCTTGCCCCTCTTGAATGCCTACCCTTGGATGAGTTGTGCTCTTCCATTCTTGGTCATTGGATGAAGCTAACATAAAAATGATATCTTGTAGATTAAATCAAGCCCTCAACATGTGTACTCAGCCCTTGTAGATGGCCTAAGCCATTGGATGAAAAGGGAAAATCCCATGCACTCCCTTGCTCAACCGAATTGATGCTCACCTTTGGATGAATTGTGCTCATCTTTTTTCTTCCATTCTTGGCCATTAGATGAGCATTCTTTTATGAAAAATAAAAGTTTCATTTTGACATTTAAAATTTTCCATTAGATGGTGCATTCAACTTTCCTACAAGGCACCTAGGGCATTGGATGAAGGATGGACCATTTGCAATGTGTTAGTTATAGCATGTGGCATGATAGTGACTAGGGAATTAAATTGCTCAAGCTTCCTTCTTCTCCTCTATGTTGGCTGACCAAAGGAAGAAAAAATCCCTGCAATTCCTTCATCTTTCATATTTTTCTCAATTACCAATTTGCCCCTTTTTTGGTTTCCTTGGTGAAATGACCTTTTTGACCCTCGAACTTAAATAAATAGCAAACGGACTCCAAATTCGAATTTTATTTTTTCAATACTTTTGAAATAATAGAATATTAATTCTGGAAGTTTTCAAAATTTTTCAAGTCCATTTGCTATTTATTTCGGATTTATTTCCGAAATTACCCCTTTTATGCAACTGAACTTTACCATTTTTTAAACGAGCTCCGAATACAGATTTTTCTTCACCAATATTTTCCAAATAATTTGAAAATGTGATCTGGAAGTTTTCATAATTTTTGGAGCTCATTTGGTATTTTTTCGGGATTTATCTGCTTGAATTACTACATAGGGGACCCGGTATTTGGCCATTTTGCAAACGAACTCCGAATCAAGATTTTATTTCGTCAATCTCTTCCAAATAATTTAAAAATACGATTTGCAAATTTTCAGAATTTTTGGAGTTCATTTTCTATTTTTCCAAGATTTATCGTGTTGAATTACTACATAGGAGACCCAGTATTTGGCCATTTTGCAAACGAACTTCGAATCAAGATTTTCTTTCCCCAATCTCTTCCAAATAATTTAAAAATGAGATTTGCAAATTCTAAGAATTTTTGGAATCATTTGCTATTTTTCCCATATTTTCCAATTTTGCCCTTTTACCTCCGAAACCCGATTTTGCTCAAAACAAGTTCGATTTTCAGATTTTCTTCAAATTGAGCCTCAGAATATCCTTGTTTAATCATTTCTCATCAATTAAGGGCTTTAGATCCGCCGAATTGGGCCATTTCTGTAATTTTTCCAAATTTCACCAAAATACACCAAAAAAAACCGTAATTCTCGTTTTTCTTCCGAATTGACTTTTCTATCAGTTTTTTTTCCAAGTAGCTTCTCCATTAGCCGTAGTCAGTGCTTATCTTTCATTTGAGACCTTCAATTTCGACTAATTTGATCGTTTAAGCACCTTTCCCCAAATTTTCCGAATTAGGGTTTCCTTTCTATTGAATCTTGTAACCCAACTTCCGAACTCCATATCTTTCAATGTAGACCTCAGATTATCAAAATTCTTTCACCGTTTTTCAATTGAACCTCAAATCTTGATTTTGCAAATGGGTTGACTTTTTTAGTAGTTGACTTTTTCGGGGTTGACTTTTTTCGAGGTGACTTTTTTTTAGTTTGACTTTTTGTATCTGCTTTCTTAGACTAAGCCCCCGAGTACCACCCGTAGGATGAGAAAAGCCTTTTAGCATTCTATAACATCAATTTAGGAAGAAAATGTACCTGATTTAGGGGTCCGGACAAAATTAGGTGTCTACATGCAAGGATGCAATATCAAGCACGGAAATGAAATATATATAAGTAAATATAGCATAGAAAATAATGTAAAGAACATATATATAAAAGATTTAACATAGACATGCAAAATAAATAACAAGCAAAACTAGTAAGCAGAACAAGGAAAGTTAAGCTCCATGGTTGGTATCAAATGGGCATAGCCTCTCACCAAACCATAATCACTTGGTCTTGCCAAGATCATGAAGCCTTCCCATCTCAATAAAAGAGAAAATAAACCATGTAAAACAGAAAATAAGGTAAGCTTCATGGTAGGTAAAAATGGGCATAGCCTCTCTCCTAACCATGGTCACTTGGTCTAGCCAAGATCATGTAGCCATTTCAACCTTTTTTGCTTCATATTTTGTAAAAAATCAGAACCTTAGAATATTCTAAAAACCTTGTAAAAATCATTTCTCACAACCACATACAAGGAAGAAAAAAAAGAAAACCAAGACAAATAAAATAGTCACATTCGGCCATAGGATGAAACCATAAGAAAAAAATTGTTTTCCACCATTTTAAAGAAGAAGAAGACATGAAAACATAAGTAAACATTAAAAAATTTTATTTCTATGAAAAATGTAGTAGGAAAACATGATAGAAAAATCAAGAAAACACCATGGAAATGAAGAAGAAAGCTAGGCTAGAGCTTGGAAGAGATGACTACCTTCAAGCTCTCTATTGAAAACCTTTTTTTTTTACTTCTTTCAAAACCTTTTTTTTTTTCCAAATTAGCTACTGTTTCCAGCCAAAAAACTTCTGAAAAAAATGAAATCCTCCCCCTCCCTTTAGCCTTGGCCGAATAGCCCCCTAACCCTTGGATGGGAATTGCACTTTTTCTCCTCCAATCTTGGCCTTTAGATTTAGATATTTTGATGACAACATAAAAATGTCATCTTGAAAATTGATAGCAGCCCTTAAGATGTGTACTCAGCCCTTGTAGTAACCTTAGCCCTTAGATGCAAAAGAGGACCAATCCCATGCACTCCCTTGCTTGCCCATCTTGAGTGCCTACCCTTGGATGAGTTGTGCTCTTCCATTCTTGGTCATTGGATGAGGCCAACATAAAAATGACATCATGTAGATTAAATCCATCCCTCGACATGTGTACTCAGCCTTTGTAGATGGCCTAAGCCATTGGATGAAAAGAGATAATCCCATCCACTCTCTTGCTCAACCCAATGGATGCTATCCCTTGGATGAATTGTGCTAATCTTTTTTCTTCCATTCTTGGCCATTAGATGAGGGTTCTTTTATGAAAAATAAAAATGTCATCTTGGCATTTAAATTTGGCCATTGGATGGTGCATTCAACTTTCCTACAAGGCACCTAAGCCATTGGAAAAAGGGGGGACCATTTGCAAGGTGTTAGTGGTAGCATGTGGCTTGATAGTGACTAGGGAATTAAATTGTTCAAGCTTCCTTCTTCTGCTCTGTGTTGGCTGACCAAGGGAAGAAAAAATCCCAGCAAATCCTTCTTCTTTCATATTTTCATCAATTACAAATTTGCCCTCTTTGGTTTCTTTGGTGAAATAACTGTTTTGCCCCCTAAACTTAAATAAATAGCAAACAGACTCCAAATTAATTTTTTTTTTCAATACTTCCAAAATAATAAAAAATAGAATTCTGAAAGTTTTCAAAAAATTCGAGTCGATTTGCTATTTATTTTGAATTTATTTTCAAAATTGCCCCTTTTATGCACCCGAACTTTACCATTTTTTAAACGAGCTCCGAATCCAGATTTTTCTTCACCAATATCTTCCAAATAATTTAAAAATGTGATCTAGAAGTTTTCATAATTTTTGGAGCTCATTTACTATTTTTCGGGATTTATCTGCTTGAATTACTGCATAGGGGACCCGGGATTTGACCATTTTGCAAACAAACTCCGAATCAAGATTTTATTTCGCCAATCTCTTCCAAATAATTTAAGAATGAGATTTGCAAATTTTTAGAATTTTGGAACTCGTTTGCTATTTTTTTTATTTATCTCCTTGAATTACTACATAGGAGACCCGATCTTTGGCCATTTTGCAAACGAACTCCGAATCAAGATTTTCTTTCTCCAATCTCTTCCAAATAATTTAAAAATGGGATTTGCAAATTTTTAAAATTTTTAGAGTTCATTTGCTATTTTTCTCACATTTTCCAATTTTGCCCTTTTGCCTTCGAAACCCGATTTTGCTCAAAACAAGTCCAATTTTTAGATTTTCTTCAAACTAAGCCTTGGGCTATCCTTCTTCAATCATTTCTCATTAATTAAGGGCTTTAGATCTATCGAAACGGGCCATTTCTACATTTTTCAAAATTTTATCGAAATCCACCAAAAAAACCCTAATTCTCGGTTTTCTGTCGAATTGACTTTTCTATCAGTTTTTGTTCCAAGTAGCTTCTCCATTACCCATAGTCAGTGCTTATCTTTCAGTGGAGACCTTTAATTCCAATCAATTTGATCGTTTAAGCACTTTTTCCCAAATTTCCCGAATTAGGGTTTTTTTCTACTGAATCTCGTAACCCAACTTCCAAACATGATAACTCGTATAATTATATAGTTTTTAGTTATGTTTTATTATTGTTTGGTGTCAAATACGAGTTATTATTGCTTAGTCTAATTGTGTTTATGATCTTTTATATTTTTATGTAATTTGGTGTTTTTTTTTACGAGTTTCTTTGAGTGATTTCAGATTACTAGGTTAAATCAACAATTAAGGGCAAATTCAGTTCAGTTCCAGTTCCGACACCTTTTGCCATATCCGCTATATCTGGAGTTTCACTGAAGCAATAAGGCTGAAAATTTAACCGTGCAAAGCTAAGAGGCATATCTAACTTTTTCATGTTTTACACTTCTTGAAACGGAGTCGTTTTCCCTAGCGAAATCGACCATCAAGTTGGCTGATGTGCAATGACGTTTGTGCTGACCTGTTTTGGTATTTTGCTCATATCTTCTGATCCACATCAGCAAATGAGCTGATTCCAATGGCTATGGATCACTAACTGATAGGGGAACATTTTTCTAGAAGACCATGTGATCAGATCAAGCTTCCAATATTGACAAAATCGACCATCAAGTTGGCTGATCAAAATTGTCATACAATATGACGAAAATTGTTAGAAAAATGCACCCACCTATTATACCTACCTTTGAAATTTGTAAAGCTTGTCTCTTGTCATTTAGTCCTCCAAAATGTGTATAAATAGAGGGCTTTGGATGATTGTATGAGACATTGTACATTGGTAGGATATTAGCCATTGTAATAAAATTCTCTAAGTTTTCTTCTTCTTTCTTTTCTCTAGTTTTCTTTTTCTTTATTTTCTTCTTCTTCTTTCTTTCTTTTATTTCCTTCTTAGATTCTCTTTAATTTTATGTTTATGTTTACAATGCCTATGCTAGGCTAAACTTCTATTTGGTTAAGGGTGATTTCAAAGCCCTAGACATGTTTTGTGATTAATTTTCAGATTCTATCTATCAATAATTTTCTATCAAAGTTGCTTATGTTCTTCTACAAGAATTGTTCATGATGTTGTCTTGATTTATTTAGGTGTACAACTAGATAGATCTTGATAATTATCTATTGCTAGTCTAGGAGTCTTGATCCGTGTAATTGTCTTGATTTCCTATTCATAAGTGGCAATTTGTGATTAATGATTATGGTCAAGTTTTCAATAATTGCAAAGTGGAACATAACCTAAGTTGAACAATCCGAGCTTATGTGTTTGTTGCTTAGATCAACCTATCTTTCTCATCATAAAGCTGCCATTAAATTGAATTTAGAGAGCTTATTCTAGGTTGTTTAATGGTTAGAGATTAAATAGAGAGCTTGTTCTATTTAACGACAAACTAAGGAAAGATTGGGATAACAGAGCTTGTTGTTATCTACGGTTGTTAACTTTGATAGTTGGTTGATATTGATAGATCTGAAATTGATTCTTAATGATGTCTAGTGGTGGAGAATGAAACCTTAACCATATTTTTCATATTTGATTCTTCTTACTTGTTTTCTTACTTTTCTAGTTTGCTTATTTTTAAAAGTATATTTATTTTTATTGGCTGGTTATACCGCCTAATTTGTATATTAACTTTGTTTTATTTTTATTGGTTGGTTATACCGCCTAATTTAGTATATATATTTTTATTGGCTGGTTATACCGCCTAATTTAGTATATATATTTTTATTGGCTGGTTATACCGCTTTGCATCTTATTCTTATTATTTACTTTAGTTTAAATCTGGCTTCAAAAACCCATTTTCTTTCATTGTTCTTGAATTTAAGTTTTAAACTATCAACTTATAAACTAAAACCCAATCCCTGAGGACTCGACCCTTGCTAACTACTATACTTACAATTGATCTTTTTAGTGCAAGGTTAAATAAGATACACTCTTTTGGGTGCATCAAATTTTTGGCGTCGTTGCCGGGGATTGTTTTCTTTAGTTTATTTGTTACTTGGTTTATTCTTATTTTCAGTTCTAATTAGTATTATTTTCTTGTACATACATGTTTTTCTTTTCAAATTTTGAAAAAAAAAAAAAGATGGAATTAAGCAATCTAACACTTGAAGAGTTGGTGGCATACATGAACATGGAAAATCAACAAGCCAATCTCACTTCCTCAGTTCAACAATTGGCCATGGGAGGATGTCAAGGCCATCAATGGTTCCAAGACCAACCGCATGATCATTACTCCAACACTTACCATGAGGGATGGTGGGATCATACTAATTATGGCTACTCGAAAAATTACCAAGAAGTAGATCCTTATGCCAATTACACTCACCCATCTAACTTCAATCAATCATGGTCTCAAGAACCAGATCTTTTTCAACCACCACATATGACTCAAAACTCAGGTACTTCTTTAGAAGATCTTGTATATTCTCTTGTTACTGATACTTTGCAATTTCAACAGGAAACAAGGGCAAGCATCCAGAGTTTGGAAAGGCAAATGAGCCTATTGGCTAGTAGTACGGTGGAATTAGTAGCAGAAAGATCTCTAGCACTCCCTTCCCAAACGGTGATTAACCCAAAGGAGAATGCTACTATTGTGACCTTGAGAAATGAGGAACAAGATGAGGATGAGACAAAACCAAAGATGGATTCACTTCTTGAGGATAATGAAGCCACCATTCAAATTGAGAGTACTTTGACACC
Source organism: Fremontodendron californicum (assembly GCA_030761205.1). Lineage (NCBI taxonomy): Eukaryota > Viridiplantae > Streptophyta > Magnoliopsida > Malvales > Malvaceae > Fremontodendron > Fremontodendron californicum. The sequence goes on along the minus strand of JAULJL010000020.1, from coordinate 18,179,729 downwards.
TCAGGTAGCTTTTAAGGTTCTTATTTCTACTAATGTTCCTTCTCCACTTTTTCCTAGCAGATTTGCAAAGTCCAAAAAGGAGGAACATGAACAACAATTTTTGGAAACCTTAAACAGCTTGCTTGTGGATGCCATTAGACAAGTACCAAGATATGCACAATTCCTCAAAGAGCTATACCCCACCAAGAATGATGAAATAATACGTGTGGGGGATAAGGCATTGGCTGTTTTGGAAAGAAAACTTCCTCCAAAACGCAAAAATCCGAGAAGTTTCATGTCTAAGCCAAAAGATCCTAAAAAGCCAAGAAGGGGAATTGGCTAGGCTGAAAACAATCAATCAAGTGCTAATTAGGGGAGGCAGCCTAATTAGTGAAAGCATTGCCAAATTGCCATCCTCAGATTTGCGCTCTTTTTTTTTCTTTATCTTTTTCTTATGTTTCTTTGTTAATTGTGTTTAATGTTTTTAAGTTCATTTAGGCTGCATAAGTTTATTTTGTTTATTAGTTCTTTTCACTTACACATGATTCTTTCATTTGGGATAATAGCATTACATTGAGGACAATGTAAAAATTATGTGTGGGGGGAAGAATTTAGGATTTTATTTAGAGTGTTTTGTTTTTGTGTCTTTTTATGTTGTTTTTCTTTCCGATCCTTGTTTTGAAAATAACTAGATGTAAATATAATTTTTAATTTTTTTAACCCCGGTTAAATGGCGGATAACGGTACTCCGTGATTATTTAAATCGGTTCCATCAGCTACCCACAAAACTGATATTGTATATAAATTTCTCTTTCAATTTCTCTTTCATTTTTTTTTTCAGGATGGATGATATTCTCACACGATTGCAGAAACGATTTCCTCCTTTTCCTCGAAATATTTTACTTAAGCTTTACCAAGTTCGATTTGAAAGATTAAGAATGCTTATGCACAAAGGGATTCCTGGAGACATACGTTGGATAATTGAAGCCAAGGTACGTGAAGATGAATATCTTCCTGTTTTGCATTTACCAGGTACAGGTAGAAGCACTTTTGCAAAGAAGCGACGAGCAAAGCGCATGAGTTCAAATTGCCACAAATGTGCACGATGGACATGTAACGGTAAATGTCGTTCTATTGGGATTCCGTCCTCTAATCGAGATGATAAAATTGAATTCATTAAGGATGGACTGAGTAAGGAGAATTTGGGTAATATCCAACTTTCTCTTGAGACGCATCCTAGTGGAGACGTACAAAGAGAAATTCTTGATTTATGGCCGCAATTCCAAAGGGAATGGCAACATCTTGGGAATCTGATGTTAAAAGACCCTGTTTGCCAGCTTGTAAGAAAACTGGATGGGAAGCATATCCTCGACTCATAGAAGGCCTTTAAGCCGTTTCTAGACGTAAAACCAGAGGAAGATGTGAGCCACAATCACAACTACAATAAATAACTTCTCAGCTTTTGGTTTGATTTGCAATAACTTCATTTCGGTTTAATTTACGTGTTGTTCGATTTGTGTAATTATTCTCGTTTTTTTTTTATTTGTCTTTTACGGTTGATTTTTTCTTCTCTTTTTGATTTTCTTCCTGAAATCACGCAAAAATCTTTTGTTAGGTTAACATTTTCTTCTGACAGGTCAGATACACTTTCGTCGACATTATTACTCTTGTCTGATTCACTACTCAGTCCTCTATATATTACACCATGTACTCATTCTCTTTCAGGTACTCGAAAAAAAAAATGGAAAGTACTTGTCCCAGCGCATTAAAAAAAATTTGTGTCTTTGGAGGTGCTTATCCAGGGAAAAATAACATATTTGCTGATGAAGCCATAAGATTTGGAGTAATACTTGCCCAACAAAAGATCCAGTTGATTTATGGAGGTTGTAGTACGGGTTTAATGGGAGCAGTCGCTACAGCAGCACACGCCGGAGGAAGTCCAGTTCTAGGAATCGTGCCAAAACTTTTCACAGATTTTTGTGAACCTACCTTGGGTAAGGAAATACAAGTCTGGAGTATCCCTGAACGGATAACAATCATGTACCATTCTGCCGATGCATTCATTGCTTTACCAGGAGGTCTGGGTACATTGGAAGAAATAGCTTGCGTGGCTTCTTGGTCATCTTTGGTCACAAATAAGAAACCCATTGGTTTGCTTAATATTAATGGTTATTTTAGTAATTTGCTTTCATATTTAGATAATGCTGTGGAAATGGATTCATGTTTTCAGAGGCAAGGAGAACCATAATTTCTGCTACAACCATTGAAGATTTACTCAAAAAGCTCCAAGCTTATGAGTGTTTATCTGCTACGGTTGTTTCGCAAACGCTCGAAAAAAGAAAAAGAGATATGGACGAGCAAGGAGTGGATTGCACTTTGTCTTTGTGACATTATCTAACATTTTGCTTGTTGTGTCTCAGTTATAATAAGTGGTTAGCAACCTCTGTAGGTAATATCTCCTAAATTCTACCTTTAAAATTTGACATTGGGGACAATGTCATATTTTAGTAGGGGGTAAGGGACATATTTTGCTAATTTAAAAAAAAAAAATTTGTTGTGTTTTAAGACATTTAGACGTATTCATTCTGAACAAGGTCTGAGAAAGGGAGACTTGAGACATACCTTGTCCGTTTGATTTAATCTTCTTCAAAAAGAAAAAAAATTAAAAAAAAAGCTGATTTAGACTTAGTGTGTTTTTAGTGTGTTTTAGTTACTTTCAATACTATGATGAGATATGAATTGCATAAGTCTAAAACAGATTTATTAGTGAGAAGATTTTCATGAGAATTGAGCTTGATGTCAACCTTTTTATGAGCCAATGTTAATATGATATGTTGATTGAGAAAGAAGCATGTTTAGACTTAATCTGACTTGTATAATCATCCTTGTGAGTTTTTGAGCCTATAATGATTGATGCATTATACAAATCAATCTAATTTCTTTCTTGAGTGCTCTTATGATTACATGATTCTCTAGAACTTGCTTTAAACCGTTTGAGACTATATTGATACATGTGACAACATGAATATGATAGAGGCATTAGGATTATAACGAGAGCCAAACAGCCATCCATTATTAATGTTCTAAGAGAACATCCCCACTAGTGAGCCAATTTGAGCCTACATTAAATATGCTGTTTTATTGGTAACCACAACTTACACCTAGCCTAAATATACTTATATCCTTACCCTTGTTCTAAAGATGGATTATATATTTTGAGACATATTGCAAAAAACAAGGGATATTTTTAGTTGAAAATTTGGGTTAGAAACAAGAAATAAGTGTGGGGGGAAAAGAAAAGAAAAGTCAAGAGAAAAAGAAATGGAATACTGGCAAATACATTCCTAAGTAAAAAAATATGAATCATCTCTTGAATTTTATGGAAAAAGAAAAAGATGTTACAAAGTTGTTTAGAATGAAGAAAAGGCCCAACATGAATATTCGGCCTAGGTGACTATGTACTTGTAAAGAGTTTTGAGAAGTTTCTTTGTATGATCTTATTATGTCTCTAAACTTTATGAACTCTTTGGAGCCTTTGTGATATCTTTATCCTTTTGTTATTCAACCACATTACAAACCCCTTGGCCCTATTACAACCTTGATTAAAGACCTCTTGATTCATGAAGTTGTATGATCCAAATAGTGGAGAATAGGTGGACAAGCAAGAATATGGTAGAACTGTTTTCATGAGATTGATTGAGTGTAAACACTTCACCACTACTTTAAAGAGTGAAAATCATGAGGGTATATCATGTGAGAAGTTGAGATTAAATTTGAACATGCACTATTTTGATTGAGATATGTTATGTTAATATTGGCTTAACTCAAACAATTTACATTCAAGCATGAATTTTTGTGAAATTCTTTAAGCTATTGATTAGTTTATAAGACTTGTTCAAAGATTGTCTCTAATTTGTATTGAAAGGATTAGGAATAAATATTTTTAGTATATGTAGTTTATTTATATTTTAGTTTTTCAATGTTTGTGGGTATCGTTCTAGTAAACCCTCACGAGACTAAACTCGTCCACTAGGGACACCTAGGGGTTTAAAGGCTTGTGTCACATGCTAAGTGCCACCGTGATTTCCTACGAAAGTGGATTAGATTAGATTTTCTTATTTTATTTTTATTGAGTCGTTGCTAGGGACTAGCAACAATCTAAGTGTGGGGGTGTGATAACTCGTATAATTATATAGTTTTTAGTTATGTTTTATTATTGTTTTGTGTCAAATACGAGTTATTATTGCTTAGTCTAATTGTGTTTATGATTTTTTATATTTTTATGTAATTTGGTGTTTTTTTTACGAGTTTCTTTGAGTGATTCAGATTACTAGGTTAAATCAACAATTAAGGGCAAATTCAGTTCAGTTCCAGTTCCGACACCTTTTGCCATATCCGCTATATCTGGAGTTTCACTGAAGCAATAAGGCTGAAATTTTAACCGTACAAAGTTAAGAGGCATATCTAACTTTTTCATGTTTTACACTTCTTGAAACGGAGTCGTTTTCCCTAGCGAAATCGACCATCAAGTGGGCTGATGTGCAATGATGTCTATGCTGACCTGTTTTGGTATTTTGCTCATATCTTCTGATCCACATCAGAAAATGAGCTGATTCCAACGGCTATGGATCACTAACGGATAGAGGAACATTTTTCTAGAAGACCATGTGATCAGATCAAGCTTCCAATATTGACAAAATCGACCATCAAGTTGGCTGATCAAAATTGTCATACAATATGACGAAAATTGTTAGAAAAATGCACCCACCTATTATACCTACCTTTGAAATTTGTAAAGCTTGTCTCTTGTCATTTAGTCCTCCAAAATGTGTATAAATAGAGGGCCTTGGATGATTGTATGAGACATTGTACATTGGTAGGATATTAGCCATTGTAATAAAATTCTCTAAGTTTTCTTCTTCTTTCTTTTCTCTAGTTTTCTTTTTCTTTATTTTCTTCTTCTTCTTTCTTTCTTTTATTTCCTTCTTAGATTCTCTTTAATTTTATGTTTATGTTTACAATGCCTATGCTAGGCTAAAATTCTATTTGGTTAAGGGTGATTTCAAAGCCCTAGACATGTTTTGTGATTGATTTTCAGATTCTATCTATCAATAATTTTCTATCAAAGTTGCTTATGTTCTTCTACAAGAATTGTTCATGATGTTGTCTTGATTTATTTAGGTGTACAACTAGATAGATCTTGATAATTATCTATTGCTAGTCTAGGAGTCTTGATCCGTGTAATTGTCTTGATTTCCTATTCATAAGTGGCAATTTGTGATTAATGATTATGGTCAAGTTTTCAATAATTGCAAAGTGGAACATAACCTAAGTTGAACAATCCGAGCTTATGTGTTTGTTGCTTAGATCAACCTATCTTTCTCATCATAAAGCTGCCATTAAATTGAATTTAGAGAGCTTATTCTAGGTTGTTTAATGGTTAGAGATTAAATAGAGAGCTTGTTCTATTTAACGACAAACTAAGGAAAGATTGGGATAACAGAGCTTGTTGTTATCTACGGTTGTTAACTTTGATAGTTGGTTGATATTGATAGATCTGAAATTGATTCTTAATGATGTCTAGTGGTGGAGAATGAAACCTTAACCATATTTTTCATATTTGATTCTTCTTACTTGTTTTCTTACTTTTCTAGTTTGCTTATTTTTAAAAGTATATTTATTTTTATTGGCTGGTTATACCGCCTAATTTGTATATTAACTTTGTTTTATTTTTATTGGCTGGTTATACCACCTAATTTAGTATATATATTTTTATTGGCTGGTTATACCGCCTTATTTAGTATATATATTTTTATTGGCTGGTTATACTGCCTTGCATCTTATTCTTATTATTTACTTTAGTTTAAATCTGGCTTCAAAAACCCATTTTCTTTTATTGTTCTTGAATTTAAGTTTTAAACTATCAACTTATAAACTAAAACCCAATCCCTGAGGACTCGACCCTTGCTAACTACTATACTTACAATTGATCTTTTTAGTGCAAGGTTAAATAAGATACACTCTTTTGGGTGAATCAAAACTTCATATCTTTCAATGTAGACCTCGGATTATCAAAATTCTTTCATCGTTTTTCAATTGAACCTGAAATCTTAATTTTGAAAGTGGATTAACTTTTTTAGTAATTGGCATTTTCAAGGTTGACTTTTTTGGGGTTGACTTTTTTCGGGGTTGACTTTTTTGAGTCTGACCTTTTTTGTCTGCTTTCTTAAACTAAGCCTCGGAGTACCAACCGCAGGATGAGAAAAGCCTTTTAGCATTCTGAAATATCAATTTAGGAAGAAAATGTACCTGATTTAGGGGTTCGAACAAAATTAGATGTCTACACTGGCTATCCATCATTACGACCTCATTCTGACCCTTTTGTGCCTCTAACCCTTCTCTGGCGGCAAAGTTTTCAGTGTATCCTTTTCCCTTGATTACGACGGACATCAGGTCCATCAATTTAGTCATCCGATCCTTAGATTTGTTCTCGCAATTCTTCCTGTACCCTTTCCATTCTTTCCATTCGAACAACTTGTTCATTCTCCATAGCACTAGCCTGTATTAAAAAGAGTACTCAGTACTTCTTATACCTCTGATTTGAAATAGAAGCTTCTTCAAAACTCTTAAAGCCAAGCAAACTTCTGTTTTACTTCCCCAAATGTATGTAATGATGAATGAGCCATGATTTTCATTTGATGCATGTGAAGAATAAACAAAACGATGTATGGACATATATAGTGGAAACATGCTGACCATGTATGTAATAAATGCAATCACGATGCCAACATGCTGCAGGCAAAGAATAAACAAATCAATGCATGGATATATGCAATGAATGACCATGTATATTTCAACGTATTTCCCAATCAATGATCGTATTCACTATGAATGCAACACGATGTCAATTATGATGCATGTAAACAATGAATGATTGACACGGAGTATATACAAAGAAACTCATGCTGACCATGTATTTTATGAATGAGACCTAATGCTAACATGATGTATGTAATAAGCAAATTAGTGCATGATCATATAAAGAAATTATGCTGACTATGTTTATCATGAATACCACCTGATGCTACCAAGATGCATGTATGATGTATGGTATGACAAATTATTGATCGGGATGCAAAATGCAAAGGGGAATATACCATAGAGGAAATAAGAATCGAAAAAACTTAAACATCAACATCTCATAAATTGAAGCACAACCGATTCATTCCCAAATCAACATTCACAGTGGTATTAACCATGTTTACAAAATCATGAGCAGTGGTTAAAACTGTCTTTACAAGCACTTTATTCTTCTTAGCATCCTAAGGCTATAAGAGCTGGCTACTGAAAAAGTGAAATCCTACTACATCATATCAGACCAAAGTCTTTCTATATCACTGCCGTAAATCTCCCAATCCTAATGATGCTTTCCCAGCTCTCTATCAGTGTCGTTGGATCGATCCACTTGATCTCTATAAGAGATTGCACTTTTTTTTGAATGCTATACAGTCTTCAATGCTATGGTCAGCAATTCCACAGTGATAATCACATCTTGCATTTGGATTATACCACTTTGGATATGGTGGTAACAGGGGTTTCAGCGGGATACAGGCAACCATGTGATTTTGGATCAGTAGACGGAGAAGCTCTTGGTAGCTGATTGGAATGGGATCATACTGCTTTTAAGTCTTGTTTTTGGGTTGTTTCTTAATCACACATGGCCTAGGAGTTGGGGCACTTGGTGGTGGCACTAAGGTCCCAACCGGAGTGTTTACATAGGGAGATGGTGGAATAACAAGGCAAGGGTATGGATTTGGACACGGGACCCTTGGAGGTTGTACATAATTTGAGGATCCTATCCCGGATGCTTGATAAGGTGATTGATGAGGGAAATAGTACGAACTGCCAGTTGGTGGTGATGGAGTGTGATTCAAGGGTCCCGTAGTGATCCTCCCAGTAGATAATTGGGCTATAGTAGGGTGAGGATACTGATTTGGACCTAGGACCAATTGCAAGGACTGTTTGGGATCTATGGTTTCTATATTTGGTATCAGGCTCTCGGGTTTAATCATTTTGATGATCTTGTCCACAATTTCATCAGGATTGCAACCTTTGTGGCATTGACAAGTGCAAGATCCAACAAGGATTGTATGTTCTGGACCTAATAGTTTTGGTTGATCCGAATGCGATGCAGAGCCCTGAGAAAGTTCCCCCTTAATCTTACCCATATCCTCGAACATTTTTAGCAATTTGGCGAGTTGTTCTTTCATTTTCCGGATTTCATGTCCAAACTTATCTTGATTTCGTTCCAAAGCACCCAATCGTTCCTCCAATTCTTTCCTCATATCTCGAACCCCTTTCATGCAAATTAAAATGTCATGAGATTAAGAATACAATTATGAACGTACATGCTCTATTTCTATATGCATGAATATACTGAAGATTAATACATGAGCATGTACAGAGAAATTATGATGACTATGTATGAAATGGATGCAATCTAATGTCAACATGATGCATTTTTAAAAAATGAATAAATTGATACATGGGTATAAACAAGAAATGACCATGCATGTCATAAACGTATTCTAAAATGAATGACCATGCATGCTATGGCTGTAACATTATGTCAAAATGATACATGTAAAGAACAAATGAATTAACACAAAGGTATATACAAAGAAATTAACCAATGATTACATGAAATTGGTGGGACCTAAATCTTGATTGTTCAAAAATCTCATTATGCAAGATTTGCCTCTAAATTTAATCTATGATTTTTTAAACATGTTTTCTCTATGAAAAACCAAACATATTATTTTCAAAAAAAATTCAGGGTTGTGGATCCTAACTATGGTACAATATGCAAATGTTCATGTAACACTACCGGTTTATGAAATCACCAAATGAGATTATTATCACCATCCGTTTATTGCAAAAAATGAGATCAATAATACTACCATAAATGTACATGCTCAATTCACACATGCATGAAATGTGCAAAATGCAAAAAATGTTTGAAGAATGTTTTGATATTTTCTATTTTAAAAAGCTAGTGAACACTTGCCCCAACATTATCGACTCATTTAGGCATCACGATGCCTTCATGGCGGGATATTAAACTTATTACAGGCGATGTGCGTACATTGTTGCCCGATCTACAACCCTTATTCAAAGTGTAAAATAGGTAACAAAAGGTTTAGAAATGTCCCTTCATGTGTTCCTATCTTCGGTGTATCTAATGAAAATCCAGCATCGCTTCACCTAGGTTCACTATATGAGGGTGAATCGATTTTAAAAGCCCTGAATTGCTCCTCAATATGGTCGATGAAGGCTAATAAGGCACCCCGATAAAAGTGGGTTCAATTCGTTAGAGTATATTTTCCTAAGCCCATACGAAGTATCATCACAAAGTGTTTCACTAGCCCATATGGAGGATCATCACGAAGGCGTAGTTACTTTACTCCCACTTAAAAGGACGGAACCCAAGTAGAGAGTTCATGTTATGCAAATGCAAATGTAGTGTGTGCGGAGGAACAACAAACCTTTCACCACCTATTCCACACCCCTTATCCTAAATACCCCAACAATTTATTAAAACAACGATCAAGAATAGCGTAACGCATTAACCAACAAGCAATAGTAATATACAACATTAAATAACTAGAAAACAATAATAAAATGCATGTGAATGAATATGAACATATTTAAAACATTTTATTATTTTCAAAATTCTCTTTTATTTTAAAAAATGTGGGAATTAAAATTAAATACCAATTAAACAAACAAAATCGAAACTTTGATAACACACGACTAATTCTAGGTCTGACTCTCTAATATTCCCCAGCGGAGTCGCCAAGCTGTCGATACGTGATCCCATCGCGAAGACCATTCGAGTGAGAGGAAATAGAAGCAGAGGAAAAGACGACTTAATTCCTCTAGATTGAAATAAAAGGTCGAGGATATGAAAACGACCTCGTAAAAAGACATGGAGTCGCCACCAATCTTTTTTAGCTAGGTGTGATCGACCACCTATTAAAACCGGTTTTATAAAATATTTTAAAATTAATTAAAACATTTTTAAAACCAATTTCAAGTCTGCGTTATAAACCAGGGAAAATTGAAGAATCGGGTTCGGGACTCGGTTACGTGCGGGGAAGGATTAGCACCCCCACAACGCCCGTATAAAACGGTACCTTATTAATCATATGTTATCTCAAATCTCAATAAAAAATCGGTTTTTAATTTAGTATTTCAAGTGAATTCCCAATTGAAAGAAAAATAATTCCATTTTTAATTGAAAATGATCTGAAATTTATTAATTCAAAATTTTCCTATATTCTCCGACAAAATTAGCAAAATATAGAAATTTTTATTTATTTGGAAATATTTCCAAATCATTCTCGTTTTTTGAAAGAAAGATATTCATTTATTAATGATAATTGATGATATTCCCTCTAGTAAACTTGGTAGAGAACTCATGAATTATTTTAACTCGGGAATATCTTTATTTTTTATTGAAAATCATTATCTTTTTTTTTTAAGAAACATTTAAAAAATGAATATGAACATGTATGACATAAATAAAATGACATAGAAAATTCTAGATAATATAATGCAACCTAAATGATATGACATAATGTAAATGGCATAGTATATTCTAGATGAAATGAAAAATCCTAAGTATCATGGTATATTCTAAATGAAATAAAATGATTTAAATGACATGGCAATTTTAAATGATATGGCATATTTTAAATGACATGGCATATTCTAAATAATATAACCTAAATGACATGGAATATGATCTAAGTGACAAGAAATGACATGAAACATAAAATAATGCTATCATAAAATATGCATGAAAATAAAATAAAAATGCATGAACATAGTATATGTTAAATAATGTGACAAAAATAAATGACTAAATTAAAAATTATAGGATAGCATGAAGTATTGAAAATCATATGGCAAACAATATAGCATCATAAACTGTAAATCAAAGTAACAATACCATGGAAAATATCATAGCAAAAATCACATATTAAATAAAATGCATGAACATGGAAAATGCAATGCATGAAAATGTATTTTTTCCTCTAAATAAAGAAATCCGTATATCTAAAAAGATATCTGGCTACCTTATGAAAATATGTCAAATTAGATTTTCTAAAAACAAAACTTTGTGATTGTTTGAAGACAATTTTGAAGAAAAACTTGAATGAAGATTAAAACCCCTACCAAACCCTTTTAAAATGGCTCTAATTTCCTAAGTTTAAAATCCCGGACTTGACCACCCATAACCCGAGATTTATAAAATAATTTTCAAAGTTTAAAAAGGCTTAGAAACTATCCTAAGACAGTAGCTAAAGCTTCTAACTAACCCCCTCTAAATGCCTTAGCCAATTTCAACCATTGTTTTTCTTTTGAATTCAAATCTGATCTACTGTCCGATTTTGACACATGATTTTTTATCCTATTTTTAAAAGTTCAAAAAAATCTGAAACAACTACTGGAGTCTCCTAACATGTAAATCTACACGAAAAAAAAATTGTCTTAATTTTCTGAATAAATATGACTGCCCAGAAAAATTGGGAAAGTATGAGTACTGGGTGAAAAACTGTTTTGCCAAAACACATTTTTTTGCCTTTGATAAAATCATTTAAAAATCAAAGTAAAATTGTTGGAGATCATCCTATAGACCTAAAAACAGTATCTAAAACATTTAAAAACCTTGGATAAAAATTGGCTAAGTAAAAAAAATCACAAAGGTAGAATAATCAATTTGACAACCCTTTAATTTTCCACAAGTATGCTCAAATGAGCATGACTTTGAGCCATTAGTTGGCCTAAGTCACAAATCAAGTGGCAGTGACATGGAATTCATGAACATACAGCAAATGAAATGTATGAAATGCATGGTCTAAAGCATAAATGGTAAAGGAAATGCATGACAATTCAAAATAACCTAAATGCCTAGCATGAGTTTGCATGGCAATAAATGCTATCCTAACTTAATATGCATGCAATGCTTGAGAATGCAAATATGACTTAGACCTAAATGTTATGAATATGTATGAAAATGCTAATGTAACCTAAGACCTAAGTAGCATAGAAATGCATGGAAATACCAATATGATTTAAGATTTAATATGCATGGCAATACCAATATGGCCTAGACCTAAAATGTAATAAGAATGCATAGCAATACTATGAACATACAATGACCAATAAACCTAATACTAATGCTTGAACAAACAGAAACTAATACACAATTTGAAGATATGATAATGCAAAGCATGTTACCTAAACAAAATGCAAATGCATGATAAGGCAAGGAATGCATGAAGAGGCCGAATGGTCACATGGTACTCTAATGTAATCCTATCTAATAAATGACACAAGTACATGTGCAAATCATATCTAGATACATAATGTCATGACATTTTCACAAGAATATGACATACTAAATCAAAATACACAAGCTCATGGCATGGGAATGCAAACAAGCCAAAAAGCAAGATGAAAATGCACATGCAAGGCATACTAAATATCAAGATATGCAAACTCATGGCATGGAGATGCAAACAAGTCAAGAAGCAAGATGAAAATGCACATTCAAGGCATAGCAAAATGGAGTAGTTGAATGGTCATATGACCAAATATAAAATGCAAACATGTTTATAATATAAGACATGATATATGAAAAAAATGCAAAATATGATCCCAATGAACAGAAAGGCCGAACCTACAAGGAAAAATTATTAAGCATGGAAAAGAAATATAGAAGCAAATATAGCATAGAAAATAATGTAAAGAACATATGAAATAATAAGCATAGACATGCAAAGCAAATAACAATCAAAACTAGTAAATAAAACAAGGAAAGTTAAGCTCCATGGTTGGTCTAAAATGGGCATAGCCTCTCACCTAACAATAATCACTTGGCCTTCCCAAGATCATGAAGCTTTTTCATTTCAAAAATCAGAAAATAAACCATGCTAAACAATAAAATTAAGGTGAGCTTCATGGTAGGTAAAAATGGGCATAGCTTCTCCCCTAACCATGGTCACTTGGTCTTGCCAAGATCATGTAGCTATTTCAACCTCTTTTGCTTCATCTTTTTGTAAAAAATCAGAATATAAAATAGTTAAATAAACCTTCAAAAATCATGTTTCCCACAACATCATGCAAAGAAAAAAAGTAAAGATCAAGGCAATCACTCAAGCTACATTCGGCCAAAGCAATAATTATATAAAAAAGAATTATTTTCAACCAATTTTTTTTTTTTTTAAGAAGAAGAAGAAAAGATGAAAATTTAAATAAACCTTTTAAAACTTTGATTTTTATGAGAAATGTAGTAGGAAAACAAGATAAAAAATCAAAAAATCACCATGAAAAACGAGAAGAAAACTATGCTAGAGCTTGGTAGAGATGACTACCTTCAAGCTCTTCTATTAAAAACCTTTTTTTCTTTCAAAACCTTTTCTTTTCTAAATTAGCTACTGTTTCCAACCTCCAAACTTGTGAAAAAAAATGCTCAGTCCCCCCTCCCTTAGCCTTGGCCGAATGGCCTCTCCACCATAGGATCAAATGTGCATTTTTTTCTCCCCCAATTTTGGTCTTTAGATTAAGATATTTTCATGACAACATAAAAATGTCATATTTCCAATTGATAGAAGCCCTTAAGATGTGTACTTAGCCCTTGTAATAACCTCAACCCTTAGATGAAAAAGAGGACCAATCCCATGCACTCCCTTGCTTGGCCCTTTGAGTGTTACCCTTGGATGAGTTGTGCTCTTCCATTCTTGGTCATTGGATGAGGACAATATAAAAATGACATCTTGTAGATTAAATCCAGTCCTTAACATGTGTACTCAACCCTTGTACATGGCCTAAGCCATTGGATGAAAAGGAACAATCCTATGCACTTCCTTGCTTGGCCAAATGGATGTCCACCTTTGGTTGAGTTGTGTTCTTCCATTCTTGGCCATTAGACGAGGGTTCTTTCATGACAAATAAAACTTTCATCTTGGCATTTAAATTTGGCCATTGGATGGTGCATTGAACTTTTCTACAAGGCATTGGATGAAGAGGGGACCATTTGCAAGATACTAGTGGTAGCATGTGAGCTTGATAGTGACTAAAGAGTTAAATTGATCAAGCTTCCTTCTTCTCCTCTATGCTGGCTGATCAAAGGAGGTAAAATCGCAACAATTCCTTTTTCTTTCATATTTTTCTCAATTACAAATTTGCCCTTTTTGGTTTTTTCGATAAAATAACATTTTTGACCTCCAAACCTTAACAAATAGCAAACGGGCACCAAATTCAAATTTTCATTTTTTTAATGCTTTTGAAATAATAAAAAATTGAATTTTGGAAGTTTTCAAAAAATTTCGAGCTCATTTGCTATTTATTTCAGATTTGTTTCCAAAATTGCCCCTTTTATGCACCTGAACTTTACCATTTTTTAAACGAGCTTTGAATCCGGATTTTTCTTCACCAATATCTTCCAAATAATTTAAAAATATGATTTGGAATTTTTCATAATTTTTGGAGCTCATTTTCTATTTTTCGGGATTTAGCTTCTTGAATTTCTACATAGGGGACCCGAGATTTGGCCATTTTGGAAACGAACTCTGAATCAAGATTTTATTTTTCCAATGTCTTACAAATAATTTAAAAATGAGATCTGCAAATTTTCAGAATTTTTGGAACTCGTTTGCTATTTTTTAAGGATTTATCCTGTTGAATTTCTACATAGTAAGCTCGGGATTTGGCCATTTTGCAAACGAACTCCGAATCAAGATTTTCTTTCGCCAATCTCTTCAAAATGATTTAAGAATGAGATTTTCCAATTTTCAGAATTTTTGGAGTTCATTTGCTATTTTTCCCAAATTTTCCAATTTTGCCCTTTTGCCTCTGAAACCCAGTTTTACTCAAAACAAGTTCGAATTTCAGATTTTCTTCAAACTGAGTCTTGGGCTATCCTTTTTTAATCAGTACTCATCAATTAGGGGCTTTAGTCTTACCGAATCGGGCCGTTTCTGCAAATCTTCCAAATTTCACCGAAATCCACCAAAAACCCTAATTCTCGGTTTTCTTTCGGATTGATTTTTCTTTCAGTTTTTCTTTCAAGTAGCTTCTCATTACCTGTAGTCAGTGCTTATCTTTCATTTGGCACCTTCAATTTTGACCAAATTGATCGGTCAAGCAATTTTCCCTAAATTTCCTTAACTACGTTTCCTTTCTATTGAAATTCCGTAACCAAACGTCAGACCTCCATATTTTTTAATATAGACCTCGGATTGTCAAAATTCTTTCACCATCTTTCAATTGAACTTCAAATCTTGATTTTGAAATGAATTTTTCAGTAGTTGACTTTTTAGGGTTGGCTTTTTTGGGGTTGATTTTTTAGGTTGACTTTTTTAAGTTTGACTTTTTCTGTATGCTTTCTTAGACTAAGTCTCGGAGTACTACCTGCAATACGAGAAAAGTCTTTTAGCATTATGAAACATCAATTTAGGAAGAAAACATACATGTTTTATTGGTTCAGACAAAATTTAGTGTCTATAGCCATGAGTCACCACTTAAGGCCATATGTGGTATTTTTGGCCAATGAGCGGCATTTTAATTGTAAGGATGAAAGATCATTGGCCAAGGCCATGTGAATGTCATGTGAAAAACATGTGAAGGCTAAATGATGAAGCCAAGTGGATAAAAGGTGACACTAGGAAGATATTTTTGGCTAAGCAACGTGATCAAGCTAAGTGGCTAAAAAGAAAGATGTAGAGATAGGGGACAAGAATATATGACATGGCATTTAGGACCAATAGGAATGTTATTTGATCACTAATTTTAGGAGAGATGGCCATGTGGAAGGGAGGACCATGAGTGCATGAAGAAAGCATGACTAAGGAAAAAAAGATGAGCATGCTCACCCTAAGGGGGTATTCAGCCAAGGCAATATACGAGGGGGATGGGCCTTTATTTTTTGACACATTCACTACTATTTGGAGAGCTAAGGGCAATAGCTAAAATCCTCGAAGGAGAAAAGGAAAGGAAGAGAGAAAATGGAGGAAGAAAGAGGAAGTTGGAAAGGTTTCTTGGAAGCTTTGCTAGGTAGCTTTCTTCTCTACTTGTTCTTTATTTTCTTTTTCATTTTCATGTTATTTTCCTTTTCTTTTCAATGGTTTTTCAATTTTCTTAAGAAAAAAAAAAAGGTTTCAAAATGGTTTTCTTAAAGGTTTTTCTATTCCTGTTCTCATTGATGCACCCAAAAGAGTGTATCTTATTTAACCTTGCACTAAAAAGATCAATTGTAAGTATAATGATTAGCAAGGGTCGAGTCCTCAGGGATTGGGTTTTAATTTATGAGTTATTAGTTTATAACTTACGTTCAAAGAAAACAATAAAAGAAAAGGGGTTTTTGAAGCCAGATTTAAACTAAGTAAATAATAAGAATAAGATGCAAGGCGGTATAACCAGCCAATAAAAATATATATACTAAATTAGGCGGTATAACCAGCCAATAAAAATATATATACTAAATTAGGCGGTATAACCAGCCAATAAAAATATATATACTAAATTAGGCGGTATAACCAGCCAATAAAAATAAAACAAAGTTAATATACAAATTAGGCGGTATAACCAGCCAATAAAAATAAATATAAAAAATAAGCAAACTAAAAGTAAGAAAACAAGTAAGTAAGAAGAATTAAATATGAAAAATATGGTTAAGGTTTCATTCTCCACCACTAGACATCATTAAGAATCAATTTCAGATCTATCAATATCAACCAACTATCAAAGTTAACAACCGTAGATAACAACAAGCTCTGTTACCCCAATCTTTCCTTAGTTTGTCGTTAAATAGAACAAGCTCTCTATTTAATCTCTAACCATTAAACAACCTAGAATAAGCTCTCTAAATTCAATTTAATGGCAGCTTTATGATGAGAAAGATAGGTTGATCTAAGCAACAAACACATAAGCTCGGATTGTTCAACTTAGGTTATGTTCCACTTTGCAATTATTGAAAACTTGACCATAATCATTAATCACAAATTGCCACTTATGAATAGGAAATCAAGACAATTACACGGATCAAGACTCCTAAACTAGCAATAGATAATTATCAAGATCTATCTAGTTGTACACCTAAATAAATCAAGACAACATCATGAACAATTCTTGTAGAAGAACATAAGCAACTTTGATAGAAAATTAATGATAGATAGAATCTGAAAATCAATCACAAAACATGTCTAGGGCTTTGAAATCACCCTTAACCAAATAGAAGTTTAGCCTAGCATAGGCATTATAAACATAAACATAAAATTAAAGAAAATCTAAGAAGAAAATAAAAGAAAGAAAGAAGAAGAGGAAGAATATTAATTATCCAACCTCTTGCTCTCTCTAAAGAAAAAGAAAACTAGAGAAAAGAAAGAAAACTAGAGAAAAGAAAGAAGAAGAAAACTTAGAAAATTTTATTAAAATGGCTAATATCCTACCTATGTACAATATGATCCTCTACAATCATCCAAGGCCCTCTATTTATACACATTTTGGAGGGCTAAATGACAAGAGACAAGCTTTACAAATTTCAAAGGTAGGTATAATAGGTGGGTGCATTTTTCTAACAATTTTCGTCATATTGTATGACCATTTTGATCAGCCAACTTGATGGTCGATTTTGTCAATCTTGGAGGCCTGATATGATCACATGGTCTTCTAGAAAAATGTTCCCCTATGAGTTACTGATTCATAGCCGTTGGAATCAGCTCATTTGCTGATGTGGAGAAGAAGATATGGGCAAAATACGAAAACAGGCCAGCACAGACGTCATTGCACATCAGCCAACTTGATGGTCGATTTCTTCAATATTGGAAGCTTTATCTGATCACATGGTCTTCTAGACAAATGTTCCCCTATAAGTTATTGATCCATAGCCGTTGGAATCAGCTCATTTGCTGATGTGTATCGGACGATATGGTCAAAATGCGAAAACTGCTCAGGACAGACATCATTGCACATCAGCCAACTTGATGGTTGATTTCGCTAGGGAAAACGACTCCGTTTCAAGAAGTGTAAAACATGAAAAAGATAGATATGCCTCTTAACGTTTCGCGGTTAAAAGTTCAGCCTTATTGCTTCAGTGAAACTCCAGATATAGCTGATATGGAAAAAGGTGTCGGAACTGGAACTGAACTGGATTTGCCCTTAATTCTAGTAATCTGAAATCACTCAAAGAAACTTGTGAAAAACACCAAATTACATAAAAATATAAAAGATCATAAACACAATTAGACTAAACAATAATAACTCGTATTTGACACAAAACAATAATAAAACATAACTAAAAACTATATAATTATACGAGTTATCACACCCCCACACTTAGCTTTTTGCTAGTCCTCGAGCAAAATCAAATAAAAATAAAATAAGAAAATCTAATCTAATCCACTTTCGTAGGAAATCACGGTGGCACTTAGCATGTGACACAAGCCTTTAAACCCCTAGGTGTCCCTAGTGGACGAGTTTAGTCTCGTGAGGGTTTACTAGGACGATACCCACAAACATTGAAAACATAAGAAAAACTAAAAATAATAATTATAACTAATCCTTCCAATATAAATTTGAGATAATCATTGGACAAGTCTTAAAAACTAATCAATAGCTTAAAGAAATTCACAAAAAATCTTGCTTGAATGTAAATAGTTTGAGTTAAGCCAATATTAACATAACATATTTCAATCAAAATAGTGCATATTCAAACTTAATCTCAACTTCTCACATGGGATACTCCCTTGATTTTCACTCTTTAAAGTAGTGGTAAAGTGTTTACACTCAATCAATCTCATGAAAACACTTCTACCATATGCTTGCTTGTCCACCTATTCTCCACTAAAAGATCATGCAACTTCATAAATCAAGAGGTCTTTAATCAAGGTTGTAATGGGGCCAAGGGGTTTGTAATGTGGTTGAAGAACAAAAGGATAAAGATATCACAAAGGTTCCAAAGAGTTCATAAAGTTTAGAGACATAAAAAGATTATACAAAGAAACTTCTCAAAACTCTTTACAAGTACATAGTCACCTAGGCCGAATATTCATGTTGGGCCTTTTCTTCATTCTGAACAACTTTGTAATATCTTTTTCTTTTTCCACAAATTCAAGAGATGATTCATATTTTTTTTTTTTTACATAGGAATGTATTTGCCAGTATTCCATTTCTTTTTCTCTTGACTTTTCTTTTCTTTTCCCCCCACACTTATTTCTTGTTTCTAACCAAAAAATATCCCTTGTCTTTGCTACTTGTCTCAAATCATGCTAATTCTTCTTTGGAACAAAGGTAAAGATATAAGTATATTTAGGTTAGGGACAAGTTATGGTTACCAAAGAGATAGCTTATTCAATGTAGGCTCAAATTGGTTCACTAAGGGTGTGTTCTCTTGGAACATCAATAAGGGATGGCTGTTTGGCCCTGGCTAAAAATCCTAATGCCTCTATCATATTCATGTTGTCACATGCATCAATATAGTCTCAAACGGTTTAAAGCAAGTTCTAGAGAATCATGTAATCATAAGAGCACTCAATAAAGAAATTAGATTGATTTGTATAATGCATCAATCATTATAGGCTCAAAAACTCACAAGGATGATTATACAAGTCAGATTAAGTCTAAACATGCTTCTTTCTCAATCAACATATCATATTAACATTGGCTCATAAAAAGGTTGACATCAAGCTCAATTCTCATGAAAATCTTCTCACTAATAAATCTGTTTTAGACTTATGCAATTCATATCTCATCATTGTATTAAAAAGGAACTAAAACACACTATAATAATAATAATAATAATAATAATAATAAAGACTCATAAAAAAAATAGTAGACAAAAATAAAAGAAATCCTAAATCATTCCCCCCACACTTAATTCTTACATTGTCCTCAATGTAGGTCTATTAACCCAAATGAAAGAATCATGTGTAAGAGAAAAGAACTAATAACATAAGAATAGGAACAACTAAGACTCAAAACAAAACAAACTCATGCAACCTAAATAATCCTAAAATACTAAACAAAAATTAACAAGTAAACATAAAAAGATTAAAATCAAACTGACAAGGTATGTCTCAAGTCTCCCTTACTCAGACCTTGTTCAGAATGAATACTTCTAAATTGCGTAAAATACAACAAACCTTTTTTTTTTTTTTTTTGAAAAGAAGAAATCAAACTGACAAGGTATGTCTCAAGTCTCCCTTACTCAGACCTTGTTCAGAATGAATACTTCTAAATTGTTTAAAACACAACAAACTTTTTTTTTTTAAAAAAAAAAATTAGCAAAATATGTCTCTTACCCCCTACTAAAATATGACATTGTCCCCAATGTCAAATTTTAAAGGTAGAATTTAGGAGATATTACCTGCAGAGGTTGCTAACCACTTATTATAACTGAGACACAACAAACAAAATGTTAGATAATGTCACAAAGACAAAGTGCAGTCCACTCCTTGCTCGTCCATATCTCTTTTTCTTTTTCCGACCGTTTGCGAAACAACCGTAGCAGATAAACACTCATAAGCTTGGAGCTTTTTGAGTAAATCTTCAATGGTTGTAGCAGAAATTATGGTTCTCCTTGCCTCTGAAAACATGAATCCATTATCCACAGCATTATCTAAATATGAAAGCAAATTACTAAAATAACCATTAATATTAAGCAAACCAATGGGTTTCTTATTTGTGACCAAAGATGACCAAGAAGCCACGCAAGCTATTTCTTCCAATGTACCCAGACCTCCTGGTAAAGCAATGAATGCATCGGCAGAATGGTACATGATTGTTATCCGTTCAGGGACACTCCAGACTTGTATTTCCTTACCCACGGTAGGTCCACAAAAACTTGTGAATAGTTTTGGCACGATTCCTAGAACTGGACTTCCTCCGGCGTGTGCTGCTGTAGCGACTGCTCCCATTAAACCCGTACTACCGCCTCCATAAATCAAGTGGATCTTTTGTTGGGCAAGTATTACTCCAACTCTTATGGCTTCATCAGCGAATATGTTATTTTTCCCTGGATAAGCACCTCCAAAGACACAAATTTTTTTAATGCGCTGGGACGAAGTACTTTCCATTTTTTTTTTCTTTTTCGAGTGCCTGAAAGAGAATGAGTACATGGTGTAATATATAGAGGACTGAGTAGTGAATCAGACAAGAGTAATAATGTCGCCGAAAGTGTATCTGACCTGTCAGAAGAAAATGTTAACCTAACAAAAGATTTTTGCGTGATTTCAGGAAGAAAATCAAAAAGAGAAGAAAAAATCAACCGTAAAAGTCAAGAGTAATAATGTCGCCGAAAGTGTATTTGACCTGTCAGAAGAAAATGTTAACCTAACAAAAGATTTTTGCGTGATTTCAGGAAGAAAATCAAAAAGAGAAGAAAAATCAACCGTAAAAGACAAATAAAAAAATGAGAATAATTACACAAATCGAACAACACGTAAATTAAACCAAAATAAAGTTATTGCAAATCAAACCAAAAGCTGAGAAGTTATTTATTGTAGTTGTGATTGTGGCTCACATCTTCCTCTGGTTTTACGTCCAGAAACGGCTTAAACGCCTTCTATGAGTCGAGGATATGCTTCCCATCCAGTTTTCTTACAAGCTGGCAAACAGGGTCTTTTAACATCAGATTCCCAAGATGTTGCCATTCCCTTTGGAATTGCGGCCATAAATCAAGAATTTCTCTTTGTACGTCTCCACTAGGATGCGTCTCAAGAGAAAGTTGGATATTACCCAAATTCTCCTTACTCAGTCCATCCTTAATGAATTCAATTTATCATCTCGATTAGAGGACGGAATCCCAATAGAACGACATTTACCGTTACACGTCCATCGTGCACATTTGTGGCAATTTGAACTCATGCGCTTTGCTCGTCGCTTCTTTGCAAAAGTGCTTCTACCTGTACCTGGTAAATGCAAAACAGGAAGATATTCATCTTCACGTACCTTGGCTTCAATTATCCAACGTATGTCGTCAGGAATCCCTTTGTGCATAAGCATTCTTAATCATTCAAGTCGAACTTGGTAAAGCTTCAGTAAAATATTTCGAGGAAAAGGAGGAAATCGTTTCTGCAATCTTGTGAGAATATCATCCATCCTGAAAAAAAAATGAAAAAAAATGAAAGAGAAATTGGAAGAGAAATTTATATACAATATCAGTTTTGTGGGTAGCTGATGGAACCGATTTAAATAATCACGGAGTACCGTTATCCGCCTTTTAACCGGGGTAAAAAATTAAAAATTATATTTACATCTAGTTATTTTCAAAACCAGGATCAGAAAGAAAAACAACATAAAAAGACTCAAAAACAAAACACTCTAAATAAAATCCTAAATTCTTCCCCCCACACATAACTCTGACATTGTCATTAATGTAATGCTATTATCCCCCAATGCAAGAATTATATGTAAGAGAAAAGAACTATTAAACAAAAGAAACTTATGCAGCCTAAATGAACTTAAAAGCAGTAAACACAATTAACAAAGAAACATAAGAAATAAAATAAAAACAATAAAAATAATAAAAGAAAAAGGAAAAGAAAGAGAAAGCAAATCTGAATATGGAAGGTTGGTAATTTCATCTTTAATTGGGCTGCCTTCCCAATTAACACTTGAGTTAGTGTTTTGAATCTAACCAACACCCTTTCTTGGCTTTTTAGGCTTGTCAGGCTCATACATGAAATTTCCCAAATTTATGCGTTTGAGAGGAAGCTTTCTTTGCACAACAGTGGATGCATTCTCCATTACAAGTATTATTCCATCATCCTTGGTGGTGCATATCTCATCGAGGAATGGTGCATCTTTTGGTACTTGTTGAATGACATCCACAAACAAACTGTTTAAGGTTTCCAGCGTGTCTTGTTCATGTTCATCCTCCTTGAACTTTGCGAATCTACTAGGAAAAGGTGGAGAAGAAACATTAGTAAAAATTGGAATCTCAAACGTTACCTCAGGTGCAGAAATACTCTTATTTGTATTTGTGGCTTCATTATCCTCAAGAATAGAATCCATCTCTAATTCTGTCTCATCCTCATCTTGTTCCTCATTCCTCAAGGTCACAATAGTAGTATTCTCCTTTGGGTTAATCATTGTTTGGGCAGAGAGTTCTTCAGATCGTTGTGCTACCCATACCACCATACTACTAGCCAATAGGCTCATTTGCCTTTCCAAACTCCGGATGCTTGCCCTTGTTTCCTGTTGAAATTGCAAAGTATTAGTAACAAGAGAATCGACAAGATCTTCTAAAGAAGTACTTGAGTTTTGAGTCATATGTGGTGGTGGAAGAAGATCTGGTTCTTGAGACCATGATTGATTGAAGCTAGATGGATGAGTGTAATTGGCATAAGGATCTACTTCTTGGTAATTTTCTGAGTAGCCATAATTAGTATGATCCCACCATCCCTCATGGTAAGTGTTTGAGTAATGATCATACAGTTGGTCTTGGAACACTTGATGGCCTTGACATCCTCCCATGGCCAATTGTTGAACTGGGTAGGTGAGATTGGCTTGTTGATTTTCCATGTTCATGTATGCCACCAACTCTTCAAGTGTTAGATTGCTCAATTCCATCGTTTTTTTTTTTTTTTTTTTTTCAAAATTTGATAAGAAAAACTTGTATGTACAAGAAAAATAAAATTAATTACAACTGAAAATAAGAATAAACCAATGAACTAATAAACTAAAGAAAGCAATCCCCGGCAACGGCGCCAAAAATTTGATGCACCCAAAAGAGTGTATCTTATTTAACCTTGCACTAAAAAGATCAATTGTAAGTATAATGATTAGCAAGGGTCGAGTCCTCAGGGATTGGGTTTTAATTTATGAGTTATTAGTTTATAACTTACGTTCAAAGAAAACAATAAAAGAAAAGGGGTTTTTGAAGCCAGATTTAAACTAAGTAAATAATAAGAATAAGATGCAAGGCGGTATAACCAGCCAATAAAAATATATATACTAAATTAGGCGGTATAACCAGCCAATAAAAATATATATACTAAATTAGGCGGTATAACCAGCCAATAAAAATAAAACAAAGTTAATATACAAATTAGGCGGTATAACCAGCCAATAAAAATAAATATAAAAAATAAGCAAACTAAAAGTAAGAAAACAAGTAAGTAAGAAGAATTAAATATGAAAAATATGGTTAAGGTTTCATTCTCCACCACTAGACATCATTAAGAATCAATTTCAGATCTATCAATATCAACCAACTATCAAAGTTAACAACCGTAGATAACAACAAGCTCTGTTACCCCAATCTTTCCTTAGTTTGTCGTTAAATAGAACAAGCTCTCTATTTAATCTCTAACCATTAAACAACCTAGAATAAGCTCTCTAAATTCAATTTAATGGCAGCTTTATGATGAGAAAGATAGGTTGATCTAAGCAACAAACACATAAGCTCGGATTGTTCAACTTAGGTTATGTTCCACTTTGCAATTATTGAAAACTTGACCATAATCATTAATCACAAATTGCCACTTATGAATAGGAAATCAAGACAATTACACGGATCAAGACTCCTAAACTAGCAATAGATAATTATCAAGATCTATCTAGTTGTACACCTAAATAAATCAAGACAACATCATGAACAATTCTTGTAGAAGAACATAAGCAACTTTGATAGAAAATTAATGATAGATAGAATCTGAAAATCAATCACAAAACATGTCTAGGGCTTTGAAATCACCCTTAACCAAATAGAAGTTTAGCCTAGCATAGGCATTATAAACATAAACATAAAATTAAAGAAAATCTAAGAAGAAAATAAAAGAAAGAAAGAAGAAGAGGAAGAATATTAATTATCCAACCTCTTGCTCTCTCTAAAGAAAAAGAAAACTAGAGAAAAGAAAGAAAACTAGAGAAAAGAAAGAAGAAGAAAACTTAGAAAATTTTATTAAAATGGCTAATATCCTACCTATGTACAATATGATCCTCTACAATCATCCAAGGCCCTCTATTTATACACATTTTGGAGGGCTAAATGACAAGAGACAAGCTTTACAAATTTCAAAGGTAGGTATAATAGGTGGGTGCATTTTTCTAACAATTTTCGTCATATTGTATGACCATTTTGATCAGCCAACTTGATGGTCGATTTTGTCAATCTTGGAGGCCTGATATGATCACATGGTCTTCTAGAAAAATGTTCCCCTATGAGTTACTGATTCATAGCCGTTGGAATCAGCTCATTTGCTGATGTGGAGAAGAAGATATGGGCAAAATACGAAAACAGGCCAGCACAGACGTCATTGCACATCAGCCAACTTGATGGTCGATTTCTTCAATATTGGAAGCTTTATCTGATCACATGGTCTTCTAGACAAATGTTCCCCTATAAGTTATTGATCCATAGCCGTTGGAATCAGCTCATTTGCTGATGTGTATCGGACGATATGGTCAAAATGCGAAAACTGCTCAGGACAGACATCATTGCACATCAGCCAACTTGATGGTTGATTTCGCTAGGGAAAACGACTCCGTTTCAAGAAGTGTAAAACATGAAAAAGATAGATATGCCTCTTAACGTTTCGCGGTTAAAAGTTCAGCCTTATTGCTTCAGTGAAACTCCAGATATAGCTGATATGGAAAAAGGTGTCGGAACTGGAACTGAACTGGATTTGCCCTTAATTCTAGTAATCTGAAATCACTCAAAGAAACTTGTGAAAAACACCAAATTACATAAAAATATAAAAGATCATAAACACAATTAGACTAAACAATAATAACTCGTATTTGACACAAAACAATAATAAAACATAACTAAAAACTATATAATTATACGAGTTATCACTCATTTTCAAAGAAAAAAAAGTAAACAACATTTTCTCCTCTACTTTTCCTCTATTGGCCGAAATTTGTAGCCTTCATTGTGTTTGTATTTTGCTCACTTTTCTTGCTTTCTTTGTGATGTGGGTTGTCCTATTGTGGTAGGATAGATGTTATTCTATTGATTTCCTTCTAAAAAAATCAAATAAAAAGGTTTTTGAGCTTGATGATCTTGGTTATACCAAGTGATGGCTATAGCCGGATCTAGCCTTGAGCCAACCTTGTTTTCTCTTATTGGTTTACATTTTCTTTCTTGTATATTGTCATTTTGATATATATATATATATATATATATATCTTGCTGGTTGTGTGATTTATATTGCTTATTTCCTTTAAAATAAAATGGTTTGTGAGCTTGATAACCTTGGTTTTTACCAAGAGATTGGTTAGGCCGAATTCATGTCCAAGGAGCCAATCTTGAGCTAACCATTTTGCTTGCTGTAAAAATATTTTTTGAACTCATTTATAGCATGGTTTTTGTTAGGATCAACCAATGATCCATAGCCAAAACCTATTTTTCAAACTAGTTGCGAAAAACAATGTTTAGCAAGTCGGGTATGTTGCTTGTGTGCAATATTTTCACCATGCATTTTTTGTCAAAATTAAAAAATATATATTTGTACCTCATTTAGTTTATCATTTTCTGAGTCTAAATTGATTTTTCCATATTCTTTTGAATTTTTTATAAAGGTCTAAAAGTAGCTTTGTAAAACCGGTTTTTTGGAGTCAAAACAGGTTTTTAAAGCTAGCAAAGGTCACGTTCTTTTTCACCAAAGGGGAGGTGATGGCCGAAACACATGGTTACTGTTTTGAGGATTTTTTCATTGTATCTTAAAGTGTAAAAATTGGTTTTAAGGAAATCGGACCATGGGAAGGTAAAACGAGCTTCAATATCGAACAAAAACTAGGATTCTTGCATTAAGGCCATTTGGCCAACTTTATTTTTTCCTTTAAAAATTGCATCATTTTTAAATTTTGTGGCTTTCAAAAAGTTGCATGAAAGAATTTTTATGGAATCATAAGGTATGAGTTTTGTTTTACTTGGAATTATATAAATGTCGTATGAAAGAATTTTTTCCAAGCTTTGCCGGGTTTGCCGGAGAGTGCGGTAATATTCTCCAACATATAACGTTGATGTAATTTCACAAAGAAAATCCATGAAAAAGAATTATAAAATAAATGATGTGTGCATATTCTATGTTCATGCATATTCCATGATGAGATCATTCTATGATTGATGTTTACACTGCTATCTTAATCATAATATTCCAAGTTCATGCATATTCCACAATGATGTCAGTTTAGAATTGATGTCCACGTTGCTATCTTGATCATGTTATTTTGATTGATATGCATATTCTATGATGAATTCATTTAATGAATTTTCCCATGAATTAAATTATGTGCCATGTCATAGTGAATTCTTCCATTAATTAAATTATATGCCATGTCATAGTGATTTTTGCCATGTGTTAAATTATATGCCATGTCATTATATACTTTCCATGTCATAATAAAATATTTTCCATGCTATGATAATTATGCATGTTTTATATTTATGCCTTAGTGATCATTTACATATTCATGACCATTTAAATATTTGAAAATTGATGTCTTTTTAATAAATAAGGCAATATCCCCGAGTTAATATAATTCATCATTCCTCCGCCGAGTTGTCGGGGAGTCTTCATCAATTCTTATTAATGAAGGAATACCCTTCAAAAAAAAGATGATGATACGAAGATTTTCAAAACAATAAAAATTCTATGTTTTGCCGGTTTGCCGGGGAATATAGAAAATTTGTAATAATAAATTCTGAATCGTCCTCGAATCAGTATGACCATTTTTAGGGAATTATTTTTAAAAACCAAATCTAAAATCGACTTTCACCGAGACTCGAGATAACACATGATTAATAAGGTCCAGTTTTATATGGGCGTTGTGGGAGTGCTAATCCTTCCCCGTGACTTAATCGACTCTCGAACCTGTTTTTGTTTTTTCTCTGGTTCAAAGCGCAGACTTCAAAATTAGTTTTAAAAAATGTTTTAATTAATTTAATAATGATTTACAAAAACCGGTTTTAATAGGTGATTGATCACACCTAGACAAAAGATCGATGGCGACTCCATTTTTGTTTTTTCAAGGTTGTTTTCAAACCCTCATATTAAAATTTTTGAGGAATTAAGTCATCTTTTCCTCTTCCCCGACACTTATTATTAACGTCCTTTTGATAGGTCACTGCGATGGGATCATGTTACGACAGATTGGCGACTCCACTGGGACACTTAGAGAGTTAGGTCTAAAATTAGTCGTGTGTTATCGAAATCTCGGTTTGTCGAGTTTAATCGGTATTTAATTATAATTCTCACATTTTTTAAAAATAAAAAGGATTTCCCTTAATTATTAAAATGTTTTTAAATATGTTCATGTTCATGTTCATGTTCATGTTCATGCACATGCATATTATTACTGTTCTCTGCTTATTATTGTTGTATATTATCATTGCTTTCTGGTTAATTAATTTTTTGCATTATTTAATTATTGCTTTAATAAATTGTCAGGGTATTTAGAATAAGGGTTGTACAATAAGTGGTGAAAGGTTTGTTTGTTCCTCTTCACACACTACACTTGCATTTGCATAGCATGAGCCCTTATACCCGGGTTCCGTCCTTCTAGGTGGGAGTAAAGTACCTAAGCTTCGTGAGGTGATAACCTCTGCATAAGGTAGCGAAACACTTTCGGATTATCAAACTACCTACATTTCTTGAGGTGAAAACCTCTGCATAAGCCTAGTAAATGTACTCTAACAAATTGAACCTGTTTAAATTGGGGTGCCTTACTAGCCTTCACCGGCTATAGTGAGGAACAATTTTGGGCCTTTTAGAACCTAGTGTAACCTCATGTAGTGAACCTAGGCGAAGTCATGCCGGACTTTCGTTAGATATCCCAAAGTTAGGAACACTCGGAGGAACATTTCTCATTGTTTGCTTTTTATTCCATGATAATATTATGATGTTTTAATTCATTTTATCCTCATACTGACTCATGTTTTCTATTTTTGTTTTTGTTTTCATTTCATGCATCATGATCATTTAAGGGTATTTGCGTTAAGCCTAGTGCCAATCGAGGAAATTTCATTATAGTCATGGAACACCAAAACCTTCTATCGGTATCAGTTGTTAGCAAGACATATCAAGAGATCAGAACTGAGTCTGAGAAGAATCAGGGTGACGAGGGAGACTGTTTGGCTATTGGTTTT
This sequence comes from Fremontodendron californicum, assembly GCA_030761205.1. Lineage (NCBI taxonomy): Eukaryota > Viridiplantae > Streptophyta > Magnoliopsida > Malvales > Malvaceae > Fremontodendron > Fremontodendron californicum. The sequence goes on along the minus strand of JAULJL010000020.1, from coordinate 18,150,589 downwards.
GTGTCGCACTTCCTGAGTTAGTTCATTTGGATTTTGTTTGGAATGATTTAGTGGAATTAGAGGAGATTTGGAGATAGAGGGGAGTTGCGAGGAAGAATGAATTCACTAGAAAATATGGGGACATAACGTTACTCCTTTCGATCAGGATAGACAAGTAGTTGGTCAGGGCAATAGTATAGTTTTATGATCCTTCATACCGATGCTTCACTTTTAATTAGGAAGATATGGTGCCCACCATCGAGGAATACTCTAGCTTACTCCGTGTTAAGTCAGCAAACCTGGATAAAATTTATTGGAAGGAACAGAAAACCATGAGCTACAAGAAGAAGCTTTCCAAAGTGATGGGTATAGAGTTCTCGATAGATTCTCCACACATAAAGAAGAAAGGCTCGAGTGATTACATTCCTTGGGTGTTTTGTGGAACTATATCAAGAATAACCCAGAGGATGACCGTGTTGTGGATATCTTTGCTTTGGCAATCTATAGTTTAGTCCTATTCCCGAAGGTGTAATGTCATGTTGAAGCAGTTGTGGTGGATTTCTATAACCATTATGACAAAAAGATTGATCCTTCCCTTGCCATTCTCGCTAAGACAATTAGGTCACTCAGTTATTATCGAAGAAGAGGTGAGGCACGTTTCGAGGGTTGTGTATAGCTTCTGTATGTTTGGATTTGGAGTCACATTTGGAGAAATGACAATGGAAAACTTCGCCCTTACATGAAGACTTGCATTCCCTTTATAGAATTCAGCTAGAAAAAAAATGGCCGAAGAAAGGGGATAAAAAACAAAGATCATGATTTTTCGTCACCTGGCAGAGAGGATGTAACCTGGAGGGCTTCGTGGATACCGCTTAGGTCGATTTTGTATCATTGTGGTGCGAAACTATGGGTTCTGCTATTGGGAATTTGCGGAGCTATTAGTTATGCACCACTACTAGTATGAGGTAGTATGGGTCCGAGCAGTTCATCCCAATGACTTATGAGCTTACTTGGATGGAGTTTGCATATGGTGAGTCCTGGTATGTGGGTAAGACACTTGAAGCCATCAAGGCATGGAAGAAGTTACACCTGTCACAATTGGATAGATATACTGACAACGCCACCCAGGCATATCAAGTGTGGAGAGCCAAGAGGGTCCTTGATATTGTGCTTCCTTTAGAAGATACATCCGTTCATCCAGTAGTTCTTCAACCTAAACCAGTAGTGCCATTTCAAATTGAGATTGTCCGACAAGAAATGGAAAAGGACAATAGGAAGTTGAAGCAAGAATGTCACAAGCTTCAAGAGAAAGTCGAGGATTGAAAACCAAACTTGAGATCCAAGAGGTCAATGTACAGAAATTGGCCAGAGAGCGAGATACGACACACTCTGATCTAAAAATTAGCATAAGAGAACAAGAAGTTAAGGGCCAAGGGAAAATTTAATGGAACTAGCAGGTCTTTTAGTGCCCATGAGAAAGAAATATAAAAGCTGTAGATAGAGTTGGATTTCTAGAAGGGTAAGGCTAAGGAAGGCAAAGAGATAGAGTCCAGGTTTTCTAATGAGCGGCAGAAGTGGGGAGATGCACACTCGTTGGTTTCAGCCAAGTTAGAGGGATGGCTGCAAGAGAACGAGCAGTTGAAGGCCAGGTTGGGAAATGGGAGGGAAAGGACATCCATGACGCACAAGGACAATGAGACACTCCATGTGACTATTCAGACCCTAAAGCAGCAGTTGCAAATCCAGAAAGCCAACATTGTTGCAATCATTCGAGAATACAGGTAAAGAGAGACCAAATGGAGCTAGACCAATGACTCAGCCATAGATACCAGTATGAGGTGGAAGACAGATCCTTTGGGAAGCAACAGTACATTGATCACTTGACTAGGCAGATCCGCAAGGCTGTGGTTAAGGCAAGCGAGATGGCGGCAAAGGTGAAGACTTTGAGACAGGATGTTGACCCGATTGGGGAATATGGACAACATCTACTAAACTTCCTAGAGGAATCTCAAGACCAATATGAGCAAATAAAATATTTCTATGTAGCCCGAGATTGAGAGATGATCTATACAAAGTTTCTAAGAATTAATGAAAAACCTTTGTGATGGAATTCAATCTTAAGGCAAATACTGTTAGTTTCATCTTTTCATACCATACAATCATAGAAACATTCATTCATTTACTTAGCGATTCATTCATCCATTTGTTCATTGATTCATTCATTCTTTGACACATTCAATAATTAAAAAGGAATAATGTCTCATGAGATTCTAGTCCGTGGTACTTACACTAAGTTATAAATATTGGGCGTCCATCGAAACACCTAAATAAAAGTACCCCACACCAATATAATATCCGATGGCAAGCTGAGATCATGAAGAATGAATAGGCCGTCCGAATAGAAAGAATGTAAAAGGCACAAGATGAGTTGCGAGAATAGTTGGCCAAGTCCCAGGCCGAATCGAGAGATCATATGACTAAACTGATCTAGTTGGTGTCCGTCGCATTTAGGGGAAAAAGACATAGAGAATTCGATCGTTAGAGTAGAATTAGGCGGCCAAGGGGGCAAGAAAGGTCAGCATCAAGCCGTACTATTAAACAGCCAATCCTCACAGAGCACGAAAACTTTACCACTAGTGACTACAATACCCTTCACCCATATTCAACCCAATACAGGGGCATAGAATCAGATACCGGTTGGGGCAAATCTTGGAGCCATCCCAACGAATCCCATTGAGGTCCTAGATCTAGATGATCTTGCTGAGCAAAAAAAGATAAAGATGGTAGAATTGAAAAGAGCTGAGTTAGCTGATTCGTAGAAAAAGTATCAGTTGCTAGAAGACAGGCTACGGGCCGTAGAGGGAGCAGAGTTGTTCGCCAGCCTCGATGCCAGAGGGCTAAGCTTGGTTCATGAGCTAGTAATCACGCACAAATTCAAGGTGTCGGATTTCGAGAAGTACGACGAAACCAACAATCCATTGACACATTTGACTATGTACTGGCAAAAGATGACAGGATTTGCTGAGGATGAGAAATTGCTAATCGACTCCTTCCAGGATGGTCTAACAGGCTCGACAACTCGATGATACAATCAGCTCAGTCGGAGCAAGATCAAATCATGGATGGATTTGGCCAGAGTTTTTCTGGAACATTACAAGCATGTGTCAGATATGGTTCTCGATAGAATGTCTCTGCAGAACATGGAGAAGAAAATGACAGAAAGCTTCAAATAGTATGGTCAGAGATGGAGAAACTTGGCCATTCAGGTACAGCCTCCTCTCACGGACAAAGAAACCACAGTCATGTTGGTCAACACTTTAAAGGCACCGTTCTATGATAAACTGGTGGGTAACGCCACAAGAACTTTGCTGACATGGTTATTTCGGGAGAGATGATTGAAACTACTATCAAGAGTGAAAAAATGAAGACTGGGGAATCTGCTGGCCCCAAGAAAATAGTCCCGACCAAAAAACAAAAGGGGGAAGCACACGCAGTAAGTTTCAACAATCGCCTTTTCACGCCTCTAGCAGCATACACACCCTATCCAACGTATAATCCCTACTACCCCGCCGTAAACAACAACTGTACCCAACTTCCCCTCAGATAGCCATTCCCCCAAACACTACACCAAACACTCAGAACACCACCAGAAATGACCAAAGACCCTGAAGAACAATAAAAAACCTCAATATGATCCTATCCCCACAACCTATGGTGAGTTGTACCCTAAGTTACTATAAGGACAACTTGTCGTACCTGTCTATCTCTAGCCCTTAAAACCACCATATCCCAAGTAGTACGATTCCAACACCCATTGCGCATACCACGCGGGGATTCAAGGGCATTCAATTGGGAACTACACTGATTTAAAGCGAAAGATCTAGAGCCTTATTGATGCGGGAATTATGAAATTTGGGCCAAGAAATGGGCCTAACTTTGCGGGTAACCCCTTGGCTAATCACACAGAGGGTAAGGTTAATGCAATAATGTCTGGGGAGTTCCCAAAGGTGAAGAAAGATGTTAAGAAGGTGAGGACATCTATGATTCGGGTCTAGACAAAATCGGTTAAAGCCGATCTAGTTCAGTCTGGTTTGAATATGAGGGAATCGATTAATAGGTCGGGAAACTTTTGCCAATACCATGAATATGAGGGGCATGTCATCCAAGATTGTGAACAATTTCTAGCCAAGATTCAAAGAATGATGGATATGGGCGAGGGCCAATTTTTTGAGAAATCTGATAAAGCTAAAGTAAATATGACTGAAGGCACGGGCAGTTACGGGTAGACCTTTGATCATCTACTACGATGAGCCAGAGGCGAAGGCTATTCTAGTCGTCAAGGGACCTACTCCAAAATTAATTATAGAAGCCGTCTCTTTTTCCTTACAAAGAAGACAAAGCAATACTATGGAGCTATGACTGCAATATAGTGATGTCGGGATCCTCAAGTCATCAGTTAGTAGCGGTTGACGTATCTGGAGTAGGCCATCTGACCCGAAGCAGAAGGTGCTATGCCCCAAAATTTTTTGAGCCCGATTAGGGAAGAAAAATAGGGGTAGCCGATAAAGGTAAAGAGACAGTGGAATCATTCTGCCAGCACAATCGAAAGGGAAAGAAACGAATTTGCCTCTAGTTAATAAGATGAAGGGGCCAATGAATGAAAAATAAGCCTGTGAGTTTCTGAAATTTATTAAACATAGTGAGTACAGCGTGGTGGAGTAGTTGCACCGCTAGCTGGTTAGGATCTCAGTCCTATCGCTATTTTTGAATTCAGAGCCTCATCGAAATGCTTTGCTGAGAATATTGAACCAGGCTTCCATGCCCAACAATATATCTATGGAAAAGTTGGACAGGTTGGTGGGGAATGTCACGGCTGATGACTTCATCTCTTTCAGCTATGAAGAGATACCATTTAATGGTATAGGGTTTTCTAAGGCCTTGCATATAACCACTACATGCAAAGGGCATATTTTTCCATGGGTGCTCCTCGATAATGGATCCTCCAAAAATGTGGTGCCCATGGAAACCTTATCTAAATTGCCAATCGATATGTCCTACATGTTGCCAAGTCATACTATAGTTAGAGCTTTCGATGGTACTCGTCGGGATGTGATGGGGAATATTGAGATCCCGCTTCAGATAGGTCCATGTATTTATGAGATCAAGTTCCAAGTAATGGACATTACCCTATCCTATAACTATCTGTTGGGAAGGCCATGGATTCATTCAGCCGAAGCTGTGCCATTATCTCTCCATCAAAAGTTGAAATTTGTGATGGAAGAACGCCTAGTTAGTGTGTCAGGGGAAAAAATATATCATAGATTTTGCATCAACTGATGCCCCCTATGTAGAATTAAATGAAGATGCTGTGGAGTGCTGTTTCAGATCTTTGGAGTTTGTTAATGCTATATTCATTACCGAGGGACACAAAATCCTAGAGCTTAAATTATCTAGGAGCACCAAGTTAGGTGTAAAGACAACGGTGGGAAAGAGCTGTCGTGCAGGAAAAGGATTGGGAAAATACCTTCAAGGAATGGCCTAAGCGATAAAAGAGGCCGTTAAGAAAGACCGCTTCGGTCTTGGGTACCTCCCCAAAGCATATGAGAAGAGAAACCAAGTAGAGAATAATAGACGGAGGAGGTTGGCCCGACTTTCGGGTATCGATATGGAATGGGAACCCATGACTTTCCCTTCGATTATTCACACATTCCACTCTAGGGGATTCGAATATGGTGAGAAGAGTTCTGATGATAAGCTAATGATATTAAAGCAAGCATTCGAGAAGTTCTATGCGGGTGAAGAGAAAACGACTGCAAGAAATGATGATTGGCATGGTTGAGATAAAAGAAATGGGGAATATAAGCACAAGCTGGATGGTGCGTCCATGTCCCCCAGGCATTGAGTTGACAAATTGAAGTGTGACCGAACTTTCTTTAGTTTTTAAGTCTACTCTAGAGTAATGCTCTGAATTAATTTTAATTGCCTTTGCCCAAGGGCATTAAAAATCCTTTTGTATGGGCTTATGTTTACAACTTTTCATTCAATAAATAACAATCACAATGCATTTTCTTCTTGTTGATTTGTCCATATTCTTTTATTCTTTCATTATTTTGCCTATATGACTTCCTATATTGTTTCCTCGTCACCTATTTATAGGTGCTCGGATATGGAATATGAGGATCATCCCATCAATAATTTTGAAATTGATTTTGCAAGACCCATTTGTATGGGTGATTTTGATGCCGACGAAGATGTCGAAGACTGTGATTTGCCTCCGGATTTGTTAAGAATAATAGAACAAGAAGAGAAGCAAGTATTACCTTATAAAGATCTATTGGAACTTATAAATTTAGGGAACGAGGTTGAAATATAGAGATCAAAATTAGAACTTTTATTTCACCGTCAATAAGGAGTGAATTCATAGTTTTGCTCCGGGAGTACGTAGATATGTTTGCATGGTCATACCAAGACATGCTTGGGTTGGGCTCTGATATCGTAGTTCACAAGTTCCATATGAAACCAGATTGCAAGCCGATTCAGCAAAAGTTGAGAAGAATGAGACCCAAAATGCTATTGAAAATAAAAGAAAAAGTGAATAAGCAATTTGACGTCGGATTCCTAGAAGTGGCAAAGTACCCGAAGTGGGTAGCAAATATTATCCAGTATCAAAGAAAAATGGTAAAGTGCGGATGTGTGGTGATTATCAGGATTTGAATAGGGGAATCCCTAAAGATAACTTCCTGCTGCCTCACGTTGATACTCTAGTGGACAATACTGCAAAGAATTTCATGTTTTCTTCATGGACGGGTTCTCGGGGTACAATCAAATTAAGATGGCACTAGAGGATAAAGAGAAAACCACATTTATGACGATATGGGTAACTTTTTGCTATAAAGTGATGCCCTTCGGATTAAGGAATGCCGGGGCAACATACCAAAGAGCCATGGTGACTTTGTTTCATGACATGATACACAAGGAGATCGAAGTTTCTGTGCATGACACGATAGCTAAATCATAAGAGGAGGAAGAGCATGTTGAAACTCTTAAGAAGCTTTTTGAAAGGTTGAGAAAGTTTTGGCTTAAACTTAACCAGACAAATTGTACCTTCGGAGTTACTTCGGGGAAGCTATTAGGCTTCGTTGTCAGCAAGAAGGGGATTGAAATTGATCTGGATAAAGTAACAACGATCCAGAATCTGCCTCTACCTCATACTCAAAAAGAAGTAAGAAGTTTTTTAGGTAGGATATATCGCTCGATTCATTTTCGAACTGACCGATAAGTGTGACCCAATATTCAAGCTACTCCAAAAGCATGATCCGGGAGAATGGGATGAAGGATGCCAGATACCCTTCAATAAAGTCAAGCATTATCTGTCAAACCCACCAATACTAATGCCGCCTGTCTCAGGGAAGCCGTTGATATTGTATTTGTTAGTGTTTGAAAAGTCCATGGGCTGTGTATTAGGGCAACATGATGAAACCAGGAAGAAAGAACAAACCATCTACTACCTCAGCATGAATTTCACTGAGTACGAATTGAAATATTCATCAATAGAAAGGCTTTTTTATGCCCTAGCCTGGACTACCCGAAGGCTCAGACAATACATGTTGTATCACACGACATGGCTAATTGCAAAGTTAGATCCCCTCAAGTACATATTCGAGGCACCTTCACTGTCAAGAAGAACATCGAGATGACAAGTATTGCTTTTCGAATATGACATCGTGTATGTGAGTCAAAAGGCTATAAAGGGCAGCGTATTAGCCGAATTCGTAGCAAGTCGAGAGGTTGAGGATTATGAGCCTCTGAACTTTGATTTCCCTGATAAAGACTTGATGTGCGTCTCGCAAGAAAATGGGACTTCCTATGAGAAGAAATCTTGGAAAATGTACTTTGATGGTGATTCAAATGCCATGGGGCACGGGATCGGCGCAATGCTCCTATCCCTTGAGGAAGATTATCATCCTTTTGCTACCAGCTAGATTTTGATTGTACAAGCAATACCGCTGAATATGAGGCGTGTACTATGAGCCTTCGTGCCGCCATAGAAAGGAAGATTAAGACACTAGAGGTTTTCGGAGATTCAGGTCTGGTAATATACCAATTGCTAGGATTATCGGAAACCCGGGATGCAAAGCTAATCCAATATTGAGATCTTATACTGAGCTTGATTGAGGAGTTCAAAGAAGTGAGTTTTAATTACTTACCCCGAGAAAAAAACTGAATGGCAGAGGTTATGCCAATAAAGTTGAGTATATACGAGTCTCCAACCTTAAATATCAAAGAGGAGGTGGATGGTCTCCCTTGGTACTACGACATCTTGCAATACATTAAGAGTCAACAGTACCCTGAACAAGCAAAGAAAAATGATAAGAGAACCCTGAGAAGAATAGCAATGGGTTTTGTTTTAAATAGTGAAATCCATTACAAGAAAGGAAAGAACCAGGTTCTATTGAGGTGTATTGGGTCTTCCGAAGCTCAGAGAATCCTCAAAGAGGTCCATGAAGGGATATGCGACACTCATGCCAATGGACACATGTTAGCCAAACAGATTATGAGGGCAGGGTACTATTGGCTAATGATGGAAGGGGATTGTATTAATTACTCCCAGAAATGCCATAAATGCCAAATATATGTAGACAAGATTCATGTCCTTCCTTCATTATTGCATGTCATGATGGCTCCATGGCCATTTTCAATGTGGGTAATGGATATGATCAAGCCCATTACCCTGAAAGCTTCGAATGGACACCGTTTCATCCTGGTGGCTATAGATTACTTCATAAAGTGGGTAGAAGCCGATTCTTATGCCAACGTAATGAAGTCGTGGTGTGTAGATTCATCAAGAGGAATATTGTGTATAGGTATGGGCTCCTAGAAAGAATAATTTCGGACAATTCTCTCAACCTGAATAATAAGATGATGAGGGAAATATGTACCCAGTTCAAGACCAAGCATTATAATTCGGCACCTTATCGCCCAAAAATGAATGGAGCGGTGGAAGTTGCCAATAAGAATATAAAGAAGATTGTTGAAAAGATAATCGATGTGTACAAGGATTGGCATGAGATCCTACCTTTTGGTCTCCATGCATATCGTACCTCGGCCCACACATCTACTTGTGCAACATCGTTTTCTCTGGTATATGGGATGGAGGCAGTGTTGCCGATTGAAGTTGAAATCCCTTCCCTTCGTTTTTTGAAGGAAGTCAGCTTAGAAGAGGTAGAATGGGTTAGAGCTCACAATCAACAGTTGAATCTCATTGAGGAGAAAAGGCTGAAGGCCGTATGCCATGGTCAGATATACTAGAAGAGGATGAATCGAGCCCATAACAAAAAAGTTCATCTCAAGCAGTTTCGAGATGGAGAGTTGGTATTAAGAAAGATTCTTCCTATCATGAAAGATCCTCATGGAACGTGGGCTCCGAATTGGGAATGACCCAATTTGGTGAAAAAAGCTTTTTCTATAGGAGCATTGATCTTAACCCGGATAGACGGTGATGATTTGAGAAATCCTATTGACAAGTGTTTAAATTCATGTATTTTCATATACCAATTCTTATATTTTAGCATTGGTTTCTTGAAATCCATGGTAATTTACTATGGTTTTGTTTTGTAGGTGTTTTGGATGATAAGGATTGCTATGGAGTTGAAAAGAATAAATTTGGACAATAAATGAAACTTCAAGCACAAAGAAAAGCTGACTGCCCATCAAGGAGACACTATGTGACTAAACCTAACCTAAACCTTCCATAAATAAACTAGTGGCTTATCATATACTCTTTATCCATAAAAACCCTAGTTGAAAAACCCACTCCCATGGCCAAATAAGCCCTAGCGGGTAAAGTTTTTAGACCTACAAAAAGTGTAGCCGCCACCCCTTTATTTAAAACAATGTGGCTACCTTAATTTGTTCTATAATTAATACCCTAGCTGACATCTATGTTTATCCTTGTCAAAGTAGGATTAGTGGCTGTCAACTTGCATTAATTGCAAGAATCTTTCCTTAAAGCTAAGCCTTGTCAAAGTATGAGACTTAAATCATCTATGACTTTCCTTATTTCTACATACCTTGGCTGCTAAGTCTTGTATCTTTCCTTAAATACATAAAGTAAGTAGCCACATTTCCTTGCAAGGAAAGAAAGCCCCAAGTCAGCATGCATTATTTAAAGGGAGTCAGCCACAAGTCACCTATGGTATGCACTAAAGTTTGCCTATAAACAGATAACAAGGGGGAGCTGATCTCTACACTTCTCCAAGCTATAATATTCTGATTTCTTCTTTGTTTGAGAGAGTTTGAGTGAACTAGAAGCTGAATAATTAATATTCTTCTTATTCTTTTTTTTTTATTTTAGTTTTCTTCTTATTTTCTCTTTAATTTCATGTTTATGTTTTCAATGCCTATGTTAGGCTAAAGTTTTCTTTTGGTTAAGGGTGATTTCAAATCCCTAGACATGTTTTGTAATTAATTTTCAGAATCTATCTATCATATTTTCTATCAAAGTTGCTTATGCTCTTCCACTAAAATTGTTCATGATGTTGTCTTGATTTGTTTAGGTGTACAACTAGATATATCTTGATAAATATCTAATGCTAGTTTAGGAGTCTTGATCAGTAGTTGTCTTTGTTTCCTATTCATAAGTATCAATTTGTGATTAATGATTATGGTCAAGTTTTCAATAATTGCAAAGTGGAACATAACCTAAGTTGAACAATCCAAGCTTATGTGTTTGTTGCTTAGATCAACCTATCTTTCTCTTCATAAAGCTGCTATTAAATTGAATTTAGAGAGCTTATTCTAGGTTGTTTGATGGTTAGAGATTAAATAGAAAGCTTCTTCTATTTAACAACGAACTAAGGAAAGATTGGGGTAGTAGAGCTTGTTGTTATCTACGGTTGATAACTTTGATAGCTAATTCATGTTGATAGATATGAAATTGATTCTTAATGATGTCTAGTGGTGGAGAATGAAACCTTAACCATACTTTTCTCATGTTTGATTCCTTCTATTTAATTACTTGCTCTCTTATTATTCTGATTTGTTTTACTTAAAACTATCTCAACAAACCCCCTTTTCCTTTGTTTTCTTTTATTTTCTTTGAACTGAAGTTATAAACTAATAACTAATAAATTGAAACCCAATCCCTGAGGACTCGACCCTTACTAGCTACTATACTTTACAATTGGTTCTTTTTAAGTGCAAGGTTAAATAAGATATACTCTTTTGAGTGCATCAAGTTTTTGGCGTTGTTGCCGGGGATTGTTTCTTTTAGTTTATTTGTTATTTGGTTTTTTCTTACTTTCAGTTCTAATTATTTACAATATGTTTTTTTTAGTGAATGTTCCAAGCTCCCGAAGAAGATTTAAGACTTAGGAGAATCCTGGAATTTGTTATTTCATACAAAAGTTCAAGCAAAGAGTTGATCTCAAACATCCAAGAGGAGCAAGGAGAGATGGCAGCTGATAACTGAACTCTCAAAGAGCTAGCCACTCCGGATTTGGGTCAACAACCATTATGCATTGAATATGCTAATCTATAGGTAGCTTTTGAATTAAAATCTAGTTTGATTTATCTTTTCCTAACTTCTCATGGTTTTGTAGGAGAGGATCCAAATAAGCACCTCAAGGAATTCCATGTAGTTTGCTCAAGCATGAGACCAACCGGGGTCACGGAGCAGCAAATAAGTTAAGAGCATTTCCATTCTCTCTAGCGGATTTGGCAAAGGAATGGCTCTACTATCTACCATCCGGGACCATCACTACATGGAATGGTATGAAGAAAGCATTCTTGGAAAGGTATTTCCTAGCATCTAAGGCTGCCAACATTAGAAAAGATATATGTGGGATTCGGCAATAAAATGGAGAGTCCTTATATGAATATTGGGAGAGGTTCAAGAAACTTTGTGCATCATGTCCACACCATCAGATAAATGAACAACTTCTCATCCAATATATTTATGAAGGTCTCATACCCATGGAGAGAAGTATGATAGATACCGCAAGTGGGGAGCTCTAGTTGATAAGACTCTCGTAGCTGCTAAAACTCTCATCTCCAACATGGAAGCCAACTCCCAATAATTCTCAATGAGACAAGATCCACCACCACAACCCAAGAAAGTCAATGAGGTAAGTACATCATCCCTTGAACAAAAAATTTCTTAACTGACTTCTCTTGTGAACAATTGGCTATACGTAATATACAGAAAATTAAGGATTGTGGCATATGTTCTACCATAGGGCATCAAACTGATATGTGCCCAACACTACAAGAGGATACCAATGGACATGTGAATGCCATGGGTGGATTTTAGAACCAACCAAGGAAATATGATCCCTACTCTAACACTTACAATCCAGGATGGACAGATCATCCAAACTTCAATTATAGAGGAAACCAATCACAAGCTGCCCCTCCACCATTTGACAATAGACCACCGAGTTTTCAACAAAGGGTTCAACAACAATATCAAACCCGACAACAAGTGCAACCCACCCAAAATTCAGGTATTTCTCTTGAAGATCTTGTTAAAGCTCTTTCTACTAATACAATTCAATTTCAACAGGAAACAAAGACAAAGTATCCAAAATTTGGAGACTCGAATGGAGCAAATGGCAACAACAATAAGTAAAATGCAAGTAAGGGATTTTGGGAAATTAACTTCTCAAACTATAGTGAATCCAAGAGAAAATGCCAATGCCATAACTCTAAGAAGTGGAAACAGCTTGAGACACCACAAAAGGATAGTGCTCAAGGGCAGGACAACACCATGGCATCGTCTTCACATCCCAATGAGCCACTAGAAAAGTTAACTCCTAAACCATCTTTTCCTTCTTATATAACTACTCCACCTTTTCCTAGCAGGTTAGCAAAGTCAAAGAAGGAGGAGCAATAGAAGGAAATTTTGGAAACATTCCGGAAAGTAGAAGTGAACATTCCTTTACTAGATGCTATTAAGCAAGTGCCAAGATATGCCAAGTTTCTAAAAGAATTGTGCACTTTTAAACGGAAGTTGAAAGGTAATGAAAAGGTAAGTGTGGGGGAGAATGTGTCAGCTATTCTTCAAAAGAAACTCCCACCTAAATACAAGGATCCAGGTATGTTTACCATTCCTTGTAAGATATGCAACACCAGGTTTGAGCGTGCTATGCTAGATCTAGGAACATCCATTAATGTCATGTCATATTCAATTTATGCTTCATTGAATCTAGGATCATTAGAGGAAACCGGTGTTATAATACAACTTGCTGGTCGTTCTTACACTTATCCTAGAGGAGTTGTGGAAGATGTCCTTGTGCAAATTAATGAGTTGGTCAAAAGCATAGAAACTCCAATTTTGGGGAAAAGTACATAAACGATCAAATTGGATGAAATTGAAACCTTAATTTGAAGAATAATCAATAATTAAAGGAACCTCAAAGTCCAATTTCAAAAGAAATGAAAAGAGAAATCAATTGGATAAAAATTGGGCAAAAGTGAGTAAATTGGAAATTACAATTTTGGGGGAAAATTTGGAAATTTGCAATTTTGGGAAAAAAGTATGTAAATGATCAAATTGGTCAAAATTGAATGTTCAAATTGGAATATGATTACTAAATAGATTTTTTAAATGTCCAATTTAAAGTGCAATTGAAGGAGGAGTCATTTCGAAGATCAATTTGAAAAATGAAGATTAAGACAAATTTGGGAAAAACTATAGAGATGATTAAATTGGGTAAAATTGCAATCCCAAATTGAGAAGTAATCAATAATTGGAGATAACTAAAGGTCCAATTTGAAGTAGAGTTGAAGGAAGAGTCAATTGGAAGAGAAATTGGAAAATTGATGTGAAAATCAAATAAACTGAAAATTCTAATTTGTGAAAAAAGAAGGAAGATCAAATTGGGGAGAAATTCAGGTATAAAATTGGGCAAAATGGGCCCAAATCCAATTCAATATGCGACAAAGGGGACGAAAAAAAATCCAAAAAATTGGGCCAATTTGAGTAAAAATGAGATTTCAGAGGCTAAAACGCAATTTTAGAAAATCCGAGAAAAATAGAATCTGAGCTCAAAAAATTGCGAAACTTTCCATGATTAAGTTTTAGGTGGAAAGAAGGAAAGGAGAGAGAAAAAAACCCAAAATTGGGACCAAAATGCAAATAGGCTAAAGTTGATAATTAAACCGCAATTTTAGAGGAAAATCCAAAAAAAAAAATGGAAAACGAGCATGAAAAATTATGAAATTTTCCATAACTGAGTTTAATATTGGATAGGATGAATTGGATAAGAAAAACCTGAAATTGGGTTCCAATTGAAAATAGGTCAAGTTTGGGGGCAAAAATTAAGGTAGTCAGTGCCATACCGGTGGGCGTATCGTTTTTGTTATGGTACTGGTACGGATCGGTACCGGTGCATTTTGGCGTACCATTTCGGGTTTCTTAATATTATTTTTTCATATATCTATATATATAACTTATTTTCAAGTGTAGATATACATCCATTACATGCATATATATGTTTTTATGCAAATATAAAATTTTAAAATTTAAATATTTAACATCTAAATTTTTTAAATATCAAATAAGCAAAATAAATATTAAAAAATAGTAAATTATTATTAATTATGTTCAATAACCTAATTTAATAAACATATTTTATTTTTAAATATAATTATGAAAAAAATAAAAATGATAATGACAAAAAATATTGAAATTGGTTTAAAAAATCAAATAAGTGTTAAAATAAAACAAATCGTGTACCAACCAGTACGGGCCGATACTTACCGGTACTGACCGATACAAGCTGATATGACCGGTATGGACCGGTAAAAAAAATCAAAATGGTATGAGACTAATATTGTTTTGGTTTACCTTAAAAATGATACATACCGACCAATATGATAGGTACTGTTACGGTACCGACTACACTAACCAAAATGCAATTTTATTGAAAAATCGAGGAAGGACCAAGTAGCAAAATAAAAAGGGGGACACCTAGAATATTCTAGGCCATTTTCGTCCAAGAGAGAGAGGGGGAGAGGAAAATTTGATCGAATGGCCAAGATGTAGGAGAAAGTAGATATTTTTAAAGAAAGGCCATGAGTCACCACTTAATGCCTTATGTGGCATTTTTGGCTAATGAGAGGCATTTTAATTGTAAGGATGAAAGATATTAGCCAAGGCCATGTAAAGGTCATGTGAAAAACATGTGACGGCTATATGATGAAGCCAAGTGGATAAAAGATAACACTAGGAAGATATTTTTGGCTAAGCAACATGATCAAGCCAAGTGACTAAAAAAAAGATGTAGAGATAGGGGACAAGAATATATGACATAGCATTTAGGACCAATAGAAATGTTATTTGATCTCTAATTTTAGGAGATATGGCCATGTGGAAGGGGGACCATGAGTGAATGAATAAAGCATGACTAAGGAAAAGGAAAGATGAGCATGCTCCCCCTAAAATGGTATTTGGCCAAGGCAATATACAAAAAGGAGGGGCCTTCATTTTTTGACACATTCACTACTATTTGGAGAGCTAAGGCAGTAGTTAAAATCCTCTAAGGAGAAAAGGAAAGGAAGAGAGAAAAAAGAGGAAGAAGGAGGAAGTTGGAGAGGTTTCTTGGAAGCTTTGCTAGGTAGCTTTCTTCTCTACTTGTTCTTTATTTTCTTTTTCATTTTCATGTTATTTTCCTCTTCTTTTCTATGGTTTTTCATTTCATTTTATTAAGAAAAAAAAAGGTTTCAAAATGGTTTTCTTAAAGGTTTTTCTATTCCTCTTCTCTTTTTCAAAGAAATAAAAGTAAACAATATTTTCTCCTCTTCTTTTCCTCTCTTGACCGAAACTTGTAGGCTTCATTGTGCTTGTATTTTGCTCATTTTTCTTGCTTGTAATTATGATATGGGTTGTTCTATTGTGGTAGGATAGATGTTATTCTTTCGATTTCCTTCTAAAAAAATCAAATAAAAAGGTTTTTGAGATTGACGATCTTGGTTTTACCAAGTGATGGCTATAGCCGGATCTAGCATCCAAGGGGCTAGCGTTGAGCCAACCTTATTTTCTCTTGTTCGTTTACATTTTCTTTCTTGTATATTTTCATTTTGATATATATATATATATATATATACATATTGCTGGTTATGTGATTTATGTTGCTTATTTCCTTTAAAAAATGGTTTGTGAGCTTGATGACCTTTGTTTTTACCAAGAGATTGGTTAGGCTGGATTTATGTCCAAGGAGCCAACCTTGAGATAACCATTTTTCTTTCTATAAAAATAATTTTCAACTCATTTTCAGCATGGTTTTGGTTAGGATCAACCAATGATCCATAGCCAAAACCTATTTTTCAAACTAGTTGGGAAAAACAATGTTTAGCAAGTTGGTTATGCTGATTTTGGGAAATATTTTCTCCATGCATTTTTTGTAAAAAAAAAAACATATATATTTCTACCTCATTTATTTTATCATTTCCTGAGTGTAAATTTATTTTTCTAGAATTTTTTCGAATTTTTTATAAAGGTCTAAAAAATAGCTTTGTAAAACCCTTTTTTTGAGTCAAAACAAGTTTTTAATGCTAGCAAAGGTCACTTTTTTTTTCACCAAAGGGGAAGGGCTGGCTTAAACACATGTGTACTTTTTTGAGGATGTTTTCATTGTATCTTAAATTCTAAAAATTGGTTTTAAGGAAAGTGGACCATGGGAAGGTAAAACGAGCTTCAGAACCGAACAAAAATTAGGATTGTTGCACTAAGGCCATTTAGCCATCTTGATTTTTCCCTTTAAAAACATCACTTTTAAATTTTGTGGCTTTCAAAATGTTGTATTCAAAGCTTGTTTGAAGATACTCAGATGTCAAACAAGGGCATTCGAATGCCTCCTTAATCCGAGCTAAATTCGTGCCCGAAATCTTTCATTTTAAAGTATCCAATTTAAGTTTCTTGCAAATGTAGTCGGGCATCTTTTTAGGGGTTCGGATATCCTCTCTTCAAGAGAGAAATATATTCTATTTTCATGCATTTCATATTTAAAAATGTTTTCTTTATTTAGCATAAAAATGTGCCTTTCGATTTCATAAACATTTGGCGAGAATCCTTTCTTAATTTCTGCCGGGTTACCGAGGAGGTAAAGAAATTATTCAACGCACATGTTTATGGAATCATAAGGTATGAGTTTTTCTTTACTTGAAATTATATAAATGTCGTATGAAAGAAATTTTTTTCCAAGCTTTGTCGAATTTTTCGGAGAGCGCAGTAATATTCTCCAACATATGACGTTGATGTAATTTCACAAATAAAATCCATAAAGAGAATTTAAAATAAATGATGTGTGCATATTCTATGTTCATGCATATTCCATGATGATGTCATTTTAGAATTGATGTCCATGTTGCTATCTTGATTGTCGCAACCTAAAAAATAACAAGTCTCATCGCAAGACTTTATTATTCGTTAAGCGTGACATGAAAAAAAAAACTGAAAAAAAAAGTCGACTTAATTCCTCTTGAAAAATGAAGGTTTTGAAAATAACCTTGAAAAAGACATGGAGTCGCCACCAATCTTTTTTAGCTAGGTGTGATTGGCCACCAATTAAAACCGGTTTTATAAAACATTTTAAAATTAATTAAAATTTTTTTAAAACCAATTTCAAGTCTACGTTTTAAATTAGAGAAATCAAAGAAGCGGATTCGGGACTCGGTTACGTGTGGGGAAGGATTAGCACCCCCACAAAGCCCGTATAAATGGTACCTTATTAATCACGTGTTATTTCAAGTCTCGATAAAAAGTCAATTTTTAATTTAGTATTTCAAGTTAATTCCCAATTTAAAGAAAAATAATTCCATTTTTAATTGAAAATGATCCGGAATTTATAAATTCAACATTTTCCTATATTCCCCAAAAAACGTGGCAAAATATATGTATTTTTTATTAGTTTGGAAAACTTTTTTAATCATTCTCGTTTTAAAAGAAGATAATCTGTTATTAATGATAATTGATGATATCCTTCTCAGCAAATCCGGCAGAGAACTCATGAATTATTTTAACTCGGGAATATTTTTATTTTATTGAAAATCATTATCTTTTTCAAAACATTTTAAAAAATATGAATATGTGTGAAATAAAATGACATAGCAAAGTCTAGATAATATAATGCAACCTAAATGGTATGATATAATTTAAATGTCATAGCATATTCTAAATGAAATGAAAAATCCTAAGTCATATGATATATTATAAATAAAATGAAATAACCTAGGTAACATGATATATTCTATATGAAATGAAATATCCTAAGTGACATAATATATTCTATATGAAATGAAATGACCTAGGTAACATGATATATTCTAAATGGAATAAAATGATTTAAATGACATGGCAAATATAAATGATATGGCATATAATCTAAATGACATGAAACATAAAATAATGCTATCATATAATATGCATGAAAATAAAAATAAAAATAATAATACATGGACATAGTATATGCTAAATAATGTGACAAAAATAAATAACTAAACAAAAAGCATAGGATATCATGAAATATTCAAAAACATATAATAAACAACATAACATCAAAAATATAAATAAAAAACAATAACAACACTATGAAAATTATCGTAGCAAAACTCACATATTATATAGTATGCATGAATATGGAAAATGCAATGCATAAGAATGTATTTTTTCCTTTAATTAAGGAAATCTGTATATCTAAATAGATATCTAGCTACCTTAGGAAAATAGATCAAATTAAATTTTCTAAAAATCAAAATACTTTGTGATTGTTTGAAACAATTTTGGAAAACTTAGATTAAAAAATAACAACCTAGCTAAACCCTTTTCTAAACTTTTCTTTTTGCCTTTCAAAAATGGAGAGCATTCAGCCAAAATAAGAGTGAATAGGGAGTGAAAATGAAAGAGAGACCCTCTCTCCCTTGTAGTGGCCGAATGGCCTTATCTTGCTAGGATGTTGTCATTTTTTCTTCAACCAATTTTGATCCAAAGGCTATTAATCCAAGATGTTTAAAATGTGAAATTATCACCCTTAGATTAGGTAATTAGCTATCCACAATTACAGCTGTTCATGAATCTTAAGCCATTATGTTGACATTCTCCATCTTTATGCATTGGTGCATGTGGCTTAATTACAAAGGCTTGATCAAAAAAATAACTATCTTCCTCTTCATTGTTGGCCTTTTGATTAAAAATATAAAAATATTTTCCCACCCTTGGGCCTTGGCCGGCTGACCCCTCATCTTCCAGCCCAACCTCCATTTTTTTAAAAGGCAAGAAAAGTCCATTTCGGTTTCTTGGGTAAAATGACTTTTTTGCCCCCCGAACATAAATAAATAGAAAACGGACTCCAAATTCAAGTTTTCTTTTTTAAATACTTTCAAAATAATAAAAAATTGAATTCTAGAGGTTTTCAAAAAATTTCGAGCCTATTTGCTATTTATTTGCATTTTTTCTTTCAAAATTGCCCTTTTGTGCTCCCAAACTTTACCATTTTTTAAACGAGCTCCAAATCCAGATTTTTATTCACCAACCTCTTCCAAATAATTTAAAAAGTATGATCTGGAAGTTTTCATAATTTTTGAAACTCATCTGGTATTTTTTTGGGATTTATTTGCTTGAATTACTATATAGTGGGCCCGGGATTTGGTTATTTTGCAAACGAACTCCGAATCTGGATTTTATTTTCCAACCTCTTCCAAATAATTTAGGAATGAGATCTGCAATTTTTCAGAATTTTTGGAGTTCATTTGCTATTTTTTCAGGATTTATCTTCTTGAATTTCTACATAGGGGACCCTAGATTTGGCCATTTTTACAAACGAACTCCAAATCCGGATTTTCTCTCGCCAATCTCTTCGAAATGATTTAGGAATGAGATCTGAAAAATTTTAGAATTTTTGGAGTTCATTTGCTATTTTTCCCAAATTTTCCAATTTTGCCCTTTTGCCTCCGAAACTCGGTTTTGCTCAAAACAAGTTCGATTTTCAGATTTTCTTCAAACTGAGCCTTGGGCTATCCATGTTTAATCACTCCTCATCAATTATGGGCTTTAGTCTTACCGAATCAGGTCATTTCTCTAATTCTTCCAAATTTCATCGAAATATTCTCGGTTTTCTTTCGAATTGACTTTTCTTTCAGTTTTTCTTTCATGTAGTATCTCCATTACCCGTAGTCAGTGCTTATCTTTCAATTGGAACCTTCAATTTCGACCAATTTGATCGTTTAAGCACTTTTCCCCAAATTTCTCGAACTAGGGTTTTCTTCCTACTGAATCTCTGTAACCCAACTTCCAAACTCCATATCTTTTGATGTAGACCTCGGATTATCAAAATTCTTTCTCCATTTTTCAATTGAAATTCAAATCTTGATTTTGAAAGTGGGTTGACTTTTTGGGGTTGACTTTTTTGGAGTTGACTTTTTTAAGTTTAACTTTTTATGCTCGCATTCTTAGACTAAGTCTTGGAGTACCACCTGCAGGATGATTTTTTTTTTTTACATTCTAAAACATCAATTTAGGAAGAAAACATACCTGTTTTAGTGGTCCGGAAAAAATTAGGTGTCTACAGCTGCCCCTCTTCGGCTATTGCTGAGAATCAGGAATCAGGCAAAGATAAACAAACACTAATTTTGTCCGGTTAGTGAAATCACATGTGAAGAGAAGGGAAAGGGGGTTTTGGTTTTTCAATTTTTTTCTTTTTCTGACAAAAGCTATAAATAGAAGATATTGTCCTTAAATTTAATTCCCTGACTAATCAAGGTTCGACCCGTCTTAAGGAAACGAGTTCGACTTGCAAGAGAAGAAAAGACGTCGACGATGGTCTCGGGGTCTTATCCTATCTTCTGCTAACCATACTACATGGGTGAACCGAAAATTCAAAAAGATCTGGATGAAACCAGGGATTGAAATGACATGGGTGAAACCAGAAATTTGAAAATGATCTGGATGGAACCAACAATAGAAAAGCATGGGTGAAACCAGAAATTGAAAAAGATCTGGATGAAACCAGAGATTAAAAAGCCATGGGTGAAACCAAAATTTTGAAACTGATCTGGATGGAACCAGAAATTGAAAATCATGGGTGAAACCAAAAATTTGAAAATGATCTGGATGAAACAAAAAATTGAAAAAGAAGGGTGAAACAAAAAATTTGAAAAAGATTTCGATGAAACCAGAAATTAAAAAGGCATAGGTGAAACCAGAAATTTGAAAAAGATCTGGATGAAACCAGAAATTTAAAAACGTGGGTAAAACCAAAAATTGAAAAGCAAGGGTGAAACCAGAAATTTGAAAAATATCTAGATGAAACCAGAGATTAAAAAGGCATGGGTGAAACCAGAAATTTGAAAATGATCTGGATGGAACCAGAAATTGAGAAGCATGGGTGAAACCAGAAAATTGAAAAATATCTGGATGAAACCAAAAATTGAAATGGCCTAGAAATTCACCTGAAGGATTTGAGAGAGGATGCAACTGCTTGATGGTGTGAATGCAAATGTCTTGGATTGATGCAAATGCTTCTTGAATTGATACAGATGTGTTGGATTGATGCAAATGCTTATAAATGCAGATGCAAATGTCTTGGATTGATCCAAATACTTCTAAATGCATATGCAACTGTCTCTAAGAATCATGTTCATATAAGTGGTTCATGAATGGTGTAATTGCAGCTACAATGAAAATGCAATGATCCTAGAAATGATGCACTTGCTTGAGATGATGCCAATGCAAATATCTATGAAGGATGTACTTGTAAAGGTAGAATGTAGATGCTCATGGAATAATGCAAATGTAAATATCCATGAATGATGCAAATAGTTGCTGACACAGTGCAGATGCAAAGCTTAATAGAGAGATGAGTGTTCATGAATGATGCAAATGCCCCCAGTCGTTTTTCTAGACTTTGGCGTAGCCTTTCCTATTCATTTTTCCTCTTCAAATCAAAGTATATCTTCAACTCCTTTTTCAATCTTTGGCTATTCTTTTTGCCCCAACAGTTTTCAAACTCTTATCAACATAAATCTTCTTGCTGAGTTTTATTTCTTCTTCTCATATTTGGAAGTCAAGATTATCCCTAGTAATTTCACACATTTGGATTAGAAAAACTCTTATCTCATGTCAACATCAAAAATGGGTATTTCAAAAAATATTTTTATTTTCCCTTTCTAAAAAACAATTTTGCTTATTTAATGGAAACTTCTGAGTCAAAAATTTTTAACCCCACAGTGTGTAAAGTACAAATCTTTTGAAGATTGATGATCACTGTTAGAAATTTTCCTAAGTGTCAATTCGGGTTTTTCAACTTGAATTGACAAGGCTTGGTACAACATGATTTTGGTTTTTCCAGCAAAACTTCACAACAAAAAATGTATGTCCTTTCTAGGCTCATAAATGGAACAGATTTTATAAATCATGAATTCATTGAGAACCAAACAAATTCAACATTCTTTTATTTTCCATATCAAGGTATTTTGACAAACGTCAAGATTGGTTGGGATGTTTAAACTGGAAAGTTGATTTTGGAGAGAAAAAAAGTTTCAATTTTTGAAATCAATCATCCGAATGAGAGTTGACACTTTGGGAGATTTAGGAATTCCTAGATTTTCCTCGATGACCACTTCTTTAAGATGATCTTCTATTTTGTGGTATCGACACTGTCATAGATGGCATCAAAAATTCCCATTTTACTCCAGACCACCTGTTTTTGGATTTTCGCCCTAGAGTCCCATTCTCTCCAATTTTTTTCTTTTTTCATTATTTTACCATGCATTTGAGAATTCTAAATTCTTCCTTAGTGAAATGATAATTCGATGAGATGGGGTAAAATCTGAGGAAAAAACCCTTCAAATTAAATATTCATGCTTGATCAAAATGGACTTTTAAAGCACGTAATGTAGGCCATGGTTCAGGGTTCATAAAGAAATGATGAATGGGCCCAAAATATGTGTTTAAGGATAATCAGATCAAGGATCATTTTTTGAGGAAGTTTCCCTTTGAAGAATTTGCCCCTTTTAGACTTTTCTTTTTACTTGACTTTGCTTTTTTCTTCTTTGCTTTTTGGCTTTCATTTGTCATACTTTTTCACACTTTTCTCTGTTTTTTTTTTTCTTTTGCATCTTTATTCTGACAGAGTGAATCCATATTTATTCAGGGCTCCATTTGCTTTGTATCTGTCTTTGAGTTAGGACTCATTTCTCAGTGATCCTTACTCGCATTTGCCCTCTAGTGTAGAGGGTGATCCTTGATCAAGGTTTAAAGAAGAAAGAAATCTTTCGGCTCAAAAGGGGTGACTATGGATAATTTCTTTTTGTGAAATGGACAGGAAAGATGGTCATTTCTCATGTCAAGCATGAATATTCACATCGAAAAGCAATCCCCAAGGGAAATAGATAATCAAAATTTCATTTTGCACTTTGAAATCATCTGAATTCTCATATGCATGATATCACAATTTTTTTCTTTTTTTTTCTTTTTTTTTGTCTCATGCCCCACTGATTCATGCGTTAGTCCATCTTTTTTCACCATATAACCATCATTTCCACATATGATGCCCCAGTTTGATTAACCTTGAGAATTCGTATCAATGAGAAACATAGCAAGTCTAGGTCTATTTTAAAAAGGTTGAGTTTCAAATATGAGTTCTTTGAAAGGACAAGGAAAGTACGACCCAAAAATGGGTTTTCTCTGGGACATGGGATAGTCTAGTTTAATCATTGTTCCCCAAGGTGTCAATCATGAAGTGATGTTTGGGCAGTTAGTGTTTTGTGGTTATTGGTAAAGGTCATGAATGGTTTTAGCACAATCTTGACATACATCAAATTACCAAAATCTAGACTCTTGAAAGAATTTCTCATTTGTTTGAATTTCAAGGAATTCGAAAAAATTTCAAAAAGTTCGTTTCTTTGTTCATGGCCTAGACTAGGATTTACAACTTTGCTTATTCTATGATGATAATGCTTTTTTTTTTATAAAGTTCAATCATTCATATTCCTTGAAGCATTAGGTCTTTCAAGTGTTCTCAATTCAAGGAGTTTAGGCATAGAGAAGCCCAAAAGATAGGGGGAGTATTGGGTCATTTCTAACAATGATCATTAATATTCTCGAGACCGTCCATTATTAAAACTTCCTTAATGCTTGTATTTTTTTTTTGTTTTTTCAAATTCAAATTATTGTTAAAACACAACGAACACAAAGCATTTAAAATTCAAAATTCATTTAATTCATATAAATTTCACCATAAGACAAGTGTTTTCATCATGAGGTATGAAACTACATGCATAAAAAAAACTCTCCCTTGACATGTTCTTCCTAATTCAAACTGGCTATTCCTCGGTACTCTTTTTGACCTTTCCATCTACTTCTCCCATTATGATATCCATAATGGTCTCATCATTCCCATTCAGTAGATTCTCCACGCTGTCTGACCTTTGTTTCTTCCCCACATCTAATTGCCTTTATTGATGAGTACTTGAACCTTCCGTTTCAGACATAGGCAATTTTCCGTGGAATGTCCCCGAATCCTAGAATGATAACCACACTATGCATTCTCGTCATACCAGCTCGGATACGGTGGTTGGATAGGCTCCACAGGAACTTTAGTGAGGAGTTGCTCCTCAACCAACTGGGGCAATAGTTCAGAGTAAGACATGGGGAGTGGCTCAAACTGATCTATTATTCGGATATTCTTCGATTTCCTCTGACTGACAAAAGGTTGAAAATTTATTGGATTCTAAGAGGCCATTGGATATAAGTATGAACCCTAGGGTATATAATTCATAGAAGGACATGGTGGTTGGTATGAAGTAGCCGAAATATACGAGGCAAAGTCTCTCATAGCTTGGACATCTTTCTCTTTCTTTTTGGGCATCCTGTTTCTCTCTGCATTAAATGTTTTACCTCCTTCGAGTTTCCCAGCCTTGATAGAATTTTCAATCATTTCCCCAAAGATTACCATATTCGAAAAAACTTTTGTGGTGTTACCAACAAGTCTATCGTAGTATGGGACCTCTAGTGTATTCACAAAAAGGACAATGGTTTCCTTCTGAGTTAAGGGCGGTTGTACTCGGGTGGACTTGTTCCTCCACCTTTGAGCATACTCTTTCAAGCTCTCAGTAACCTTTTTCTCCATATTTTGCAAGGTGAGACGGTCAGGTGTCATGTCGGTCACATGCTTCTACTGGTTTAGAAAAGCCCTTGCCAAATCATTCCAAGAGCGAATTTGATCCTTGCTCAACTGACTATACCACTTAATTTCGGGCCCGCTGAGGCTATCCTGAAAGCAGTGAATCAAAAGCTTATGTATGTGACTTGCCATCTTTCGGCAGAACATAGTGATGTGGGTTGATGGATCGGTCGTCCAGTCATATTTCACAAAGTCAAAGACCTTGAATTTAGGAGGAATGACTAAATTGAGGACCAAGCATCATTCTTTCACATCCACACTCCCGAATATGTCTGCATTTTCTACTGCCCAGAGCCTTTCATCTAGCAACTGATTTTTCCCTTGGGAATCTGCCAACTCAGCCTCGTTCGACTCAACCATCTTCAGTTTTGCTTATTTAGCTGGATCATCTAAATTACAAATGTTGCTAGGATTAACTGTATTCTGGCCATTTAACATCATGACCTCACTCTGACCCTTTTGTGCCTCTAACCCTTCTCTGGCAGCTAAATTTTCATTGTATCCTTTTCCATTGATTGCGGCGGACATCAACTCCATCAATTTAGTCATCTGATCCTTAGATTCTGCTTGAGACTTTGCCAGCTATTCTCGCAATTCTTCATGTTCCCTTTCTATTCTTTCCATTCGGTCAGCTTGTTCATTCTCCATAGCTCTAGCCTGTATTAAAAGGGTACTCAATACTTCTTATACCTCTGGTTTGAAATGAAAATTCTTTCAAAGACTCTTAAAGCCAAGCCAACTTCTGTTTTATTCCCCCCAAATGTATGTCCTGATGAAGGAGCCATGAATGCAATTTAATGCCCGTGAAACATAAACAATATGATGTATGGACATGTACAATGGAAACATGCTAACCGAGTATGTAATAAATTCAATCACGATGCCAACATGCTCCAAGCAAAGAATAAATAAATCAACGCATGGATATATGCAATGAATGACCATGTATATTTCAACATATTTCCTAATGAATGATCGTATACACTATGAATGCAACACAATGTCAAATATGATGCATGTAAACAATGAATGATTGACACAGAGTATATACAAAGAAAATCATGCTGACCATGTGTGTCATGAATGTGACCTAATGCTAACATGATGTATGTAATAAGCAAATTAGTGCACGAACATATATAGAAAAATCATGCTGACTATGTTTGTCATGAATACCCCCTGATGCTACCAAGATGCATGTATGAAAGTATGGTATGACAAATAATTGATCGGATGCAAAATGCAAAGGGGAAGATATCATGGAGGAAATAACAATTGGAGGAACATAATCATCAACATCTCATAAATTTGAAACACAGCCAATTCATTCCCATATCAATGTTCACAATGATATAAACCATGTTTACAAAATCTGAGCAATGGTTAAAACTGTATTTTACAATCACTTTATTTTTCCTAGCATCCTAAGGCTATAAGAGCCGGCTACTAAAAAAGTAAAATCTTACTACATCATATCAGACCGAAGTCCTTCTACATCATTGTTGTAGATCTCCCAATCCTAATTATGCTTTCCCAGCCCTCTACCAATCAATGTTCTTGGATCAATCCACTTGATCTCTATAAGAGATTGCACTTTCTTTTTGAAGGCTATACAGTCTTCAATGCCATGGCCCGCAATTCTACAGTGATAATCACATCTTGTATTTGGATTATACGACTTTGGATATGGTGGTAACAGGTGTTTCAGTGGGATACAGGCAACCATGTGATTTTGGATCAATATAGGGAGAAGCTCTCGATAGCTGATTGGAATAGGATCATACTGCTCTTGAGTCTTGTTTTTGGGTTGTTTCTTAGTCGCACAGGGCCTAGGAGTTGGGGCACTTAGCGGTGGCACTAAGGTTCGAACCGGAGTGTTTACATGGGGAGATGGTGGAATAACAAGACAAGGGTATTGATTTGGACACGGGGCCTTTGGAGGTTGTACATAGCTCGAGGTTCCTATCTCAGATGCTATATAAGGTGATTGATGAGGAAAGCAATACGAGCTGCCAATTAGTGGTAATGGAGTGGGATTCAAGGGTCCCGTAGTGATCATCCTAGTAGACAATTAGGCCATAGTAGGGTGAGGATATTGGTTTGGACCTAGGAAAAATTGCAGGGACTGTTTGGGATCTAAGGTTTCTATCCTTGGTATCAGGCTCTCGGGTTTAATCATTTTCACAATTTTGTCCACAATTTTATCAGGGTTGCAACCTTTGCAGCATTGACAAGCGTAGGATCCAGCAAGGATTGTATGTTCTAGACCTAATGGTTTTGGTTGATCCGAAGGCGATGTAGAGCCCTGAAAAAGTTCCCTTTACTCTTACCCATATCCTCAACCATTTTCATCAATTTAGGGAGTTGTTCTTTCACTTCCCGAAATTCATGTCCAAATTCCTCTTGATTTTGTTCCAAAGCACCCAATCGTTCCTCCAATTCTTTACTTATATCTCGAACCCCTTTCATGCAAATGAAAATGTCATGAGATTAAGAATACAATTATGAATGTACAAGCTCTATTCCTATGTGCATGAATATAGTGATGATTAATGCATGAACATATACAGAGAAATCATGATAACTATGCATGCTATGGATGCAATCTAATGCCAACATGATGCATTTAAAAAAAGAATAAATTGATGCACAGGTATATACAAATAATGACTATGCATGTCATAAACGTATTCTACAATGAATGACCATGCATGCTGTGACTATAACATGACGTCAAAATAATACATGCAAAGAATAAATGAATTAACACAAAGGTAGGTACAAAGAATGACCATGTATATCACAAATGTATTTTATAATGAATAGCCATGCATGTTAGGACTGTAACATGATGTCAAAATGATACAAATAAAGAATAAATGAATTAACACCAAGGTATATATAAAGAAATGAATGATTAAACGAAATTGGTGGGACCTAAATCTTAATTATTCAAAAATCTCATTATGCAAGATTTGCGTCCAAATTTATGATTTTTTGAAACATGTTTTTTCTATGAAAAACCAATCATATTATTTTCAAAAGAATTTCGGGGTAGTGAATCCTACTATGGTACAATGTCCAAATATTCATTCAACACTACCTGTCTACAATTCTTATTCAACCAATGAATGTTTATGAAATCATCAAATGAGATTACCAACTGTTTATTGCAAATAATGAGATCAAAAATACAACCATGAATGTACATGTTCTATTCACACATGAATGAAATGTGCAAAATGTAAAAATGTTTGAAAAAGAATGTTTTGATATTTTCAATTTTAAAAAAGTTTATGAACACTTGCCCCAACAGTATCGACTCACTTAGGCATAATGATGCCTTTGGGACTGGTTTTTAAACTTATTACGGGCGATGTACGTAGATAGTTTCCCGATCTGCCATGCTTATTCAGAATGTAGAGATACATGGTAAAAGATCAGAAGCATTCCTCCAAGTGGTCCTAACTTCGGTGCATCTAACGAAAATTCAGCATGGCTTTGCCTAGGTTCACTATATGAGGGTGAATCGATTCTAAAGGCCTCGAATTGCTCCTCACTGTCGCTGGTGAAGGCTAGTAAGGCACCTCGATAAAAGTGGGTTCAATTCGTTAGAGTATATTTCCCTAGCCCATGCGGATTGTTAATCACAAAGGCTTATATAATTTAGTACTCCGAGAGTGTTTCACTAGCCCATGCGGATTGTTAATCAGAAAGGCTTAGTTACTTTGCTCCCACCTAAAAGGACAGAACCCGGGTATAGAGCTCATGATATGCAAATGCACGATAGTGTGTGAGGAGGAATAACAAACCTTTCAGCACTTATTCTACACCTTTATTCTAAATGCCCCAGCAGTTTATTAAAATTAAAATCAAGAAAAGTGTAACGCATTAACCAACAAGCATAATATACAACATTAAATAACTAGAGAAAATTAATAAAATGCATGTACATGAGTATGACTATATTCAAAAACATTTTATTATTTTCAAAATTCACCTAATTTAAAAAAAAAATGTGGAATTAAAATTAAATACCAATTAAACAAACAAAACCGATACTTTGATAACACACGACAAATTCTAGGCCTGACTCTCTAATGTCCCCAATGGAGTCGCCAAGTTGTCGCAACCTAAAAAATAACAAGTCTCATCGCAAGACTTTATTATTCGTTAAGCGTGACATTAAAAGAAATAGAGGAAAAGTCGACTTAATTCCTCTTGAAAAATGAAGGTTTTGAAAATGACCTTGAAAAAGACATGGAGTCGCCACCAATCTTTTCTAGCTAGGTATGATCGACCACCTATTAAAATAGGTTTTATAAAACATTTTAAAATTAATTAGAACATTTTTAAAACCAATTGCAAGTCTGCGTTTTAAACCAAAGAAATCAAAGAAACGGGTTCGGGACTCGGTTACGTATGGGGAAGGATTAGCACCCCCATAACGCCTGTATAAAACGGTACCTTATTAATCACGTGTTATTTCAAGTCTCGGTAAAAAGTCAATTTTTAATTTAGTATTTCAAGTTAATTCCCAATTTAAAGAAAAATAATTCCATTTTTAATTGAAAATGATCCGGAATTTATAAATTCAAAATTTTCCTATATTTCCCAACAAACGTGGCAAAATATAGAAATTTTTATTAGTTTGGAAAACTTTTCGAATCATTCTAGTTTTAAAAGAATATATTTTGTTATTAATGATAATTGATGATATCCTCCCCAACAAACCCGACAGAGAACTCATGAATTATTTTAACTCGGGTGTCGCAACCTAAAAAAATAATATGTAGTAAAAAGACGTGGAGTCGCCACCAATCTTTTTTAGCTAGGTGTGATCGGCCACCTATTAAAACCAGTTCTAGAAAACATTTTAAAATTAATTAAAACATTTTTAAAACCAATTTCAAGTCTGCGTTATAAACCAGAGAAATCAAAGAATCGGGTTCGGAGTCGGTTACGTGCGGGGAAAGATTAGCACCCCCATAATGCCCATATAAATCGGTACCTTATTAATCGTGTTTATCTCAAGTCTCGGTAAAAAGTTGGTTTTTAATTTAGTATTTCAAGTTAATTCCCAATTTTTAGAAAAATAACATTTTTAATTGAAAATGATCCGGAATTTATTAATTCAAAATTTTCTATATTCCCTGACAAAATCAGCAAAATATAGAAATTTTTATTCATTTGGAAAAATTTCCAAATCATTCTCGTTTTTTGAAAGAAAGATATTCCTTTATTAATGATAATTGATGATATTCCCTCCAGAAAACCCGGTAGAGTACTCATGAATTATTTTAACTCGATAGTATCTTTATTTTTATTGAAAATCATTATCTTTTTCGAAACATTTAAAAATATGAACATGAACATGTATGACATAAATAAAATGACATGGCAAAGTCTAGATAATATAATGCAACCTAAATGATATGACATAATTTAAATGACATAGTATTCTAGGTAAAATGAAAAATCCTAAGTATCATGGTATATTCTAAATGAGATAAAATAATTTAAATGACATGGCAATTTTAAATGATATGGCATATTATAAATGACATGGCATGTTAAAAATAAAATAACCTAAATGACATGGAATATGATCTAAATGACAAGAAATGACATGAAATTAAAATAATGCTAGCATATAATATGCATGAAAATGAAAATAAAAATAATAATGCATGAAGATAGTATATGCTAAACAATATGACAAAAATAACTAAATAAAAAGCATAGGATATCATGAAACATTCAAAATCATATGGCAAACAAATATAAGATCATAAAATGTGAATTAAAATAATAATAATAATAATAACATGGAAAATATCATAGCAAAAATCACACATTTAAATAAAATACATTAAAATGGAAAATGCAATGCATGAAAATGTTTTTTTCCTCTAAATAAAGAAATCTGTATATCTAAAAAGATATCCGGCTATCTTAGGAAAATATGTAAAATTAGATTTTCTAAAAAAAACAAAACTTTGTGAATGTTTGAAAACAATTTCGAGGAAAACTTGAATAAAAATAAAAACCCTTACCAAACCCTTTTAAAATGGCTCTAATTTCCTAATTTTAAAATCCAAGACTTAACTACCCTTAACCCGAGATTTATAAAATCATTTTTGAAATTTAAAAAGGCTTAAAAACTACCCTAAGACAGTAGCTAAATCTTCTAACCAACCCCCTCTAAATGCCTTAGCCAAATTCAACCATTATTCCTCTTTTGATTTGAAATCTGCCTCTACTATCCGGTTTTTCCACACGATTTTTTAGCCTATTTTTAAAAGTTCAAAAAAATATAAAACAAATACTGGAAAATCAGAACATGTAAATCTACACGATAAAAAATTAGCTTAATTTCCTAATTAAAGATGCTACCCAGAAAAATCAGAGAAGTTTGAATACTGGGTGAAAAAACTGTTTTGTCAAAACACATTTTTTGCCTTTGATAAATTCATTCAAATCAAAGTAGAACTTGTTGGAGATCATCCTAAAGACCTAAGGACAGTAGCTAAAACATTTAAAAACCATGGACAAAAATTGACTAAGTAAAAAAAATCAAAAAGGTAGCACAATCAATTTGACAATTCCTTCATTTTTCACAAGTATGCTCAAGAAAGCATGACTTTGAGCCATTAATTGGCTTAAGTCACAAATCAAGTGGCAATGACATGGAATTCATGATCATCCAGCAACTGAAATGCATGGTCTAAACGTCTAAATGGTAAAGGGAATGCATGACAATTCAAGACAACCTAAATGCCTAGCATGAATTTGCATGGCAATAAATGCTATCCTAACTCAATATGCATGCAATGCTTGATAATGCAAATATGACTTGGACCTAATATGTTATGAATATACATGAAAATGCTAATGTAACCTAAGACCTAAATAGCATAGTAATGCATGATAATACCAATGTGATTTAAGACTCAATATGCATGGCAATACCAATATGGCCTAGACCTAAAATGTAATGAACATGCATAGCAATACTATAAACACACAATGACTCATGAAACTAATGTCAATGCTGGAACAAACAGCAACTAATACACAATTTCAAGATATGACAATGCAAAGCATGTTACCTAAACAAAAGTCAAATGCATGACAAGGCAAGGGATGCATGAAGAGGCCAAACATGAGACTCTAATGCAATCCTATTTAGTAAATGACACAAGTACATGACAAATCATATTAAGATGCATAATGTCATGAAATTTTCATAAGAATATAACATACTAAAATCAAAATGCACAAGCTCATGGCATGGAAATGCAAACAAGTTAAGAAACAAAAGGAAAATACACATGCAAGGCATACTAAAAATGAAGTGCCGAATAGTCATAAAAAAAATGATGGCATTTTATCATAGCTTTTTCATGAGCACATGGCATACTAAAAATCAAAATGTACAAGTTCATGGCATGGAGATACAAACAAGTTAAGAAATAAAAGGAAAATGCACATGCAAGGCATAAAAAAAGTGAAGTGCCTAATGGTCATATAAAAAAAAAAGAAGATGAAAATGCAAGCATGTAAGACATGACACATGAAACAAATGCACAACATGAGCATATGAACAACCATGGCCGAATATGCAAGGATGCAATATCAATTATGGAAATGAAATATATAAGTAAACATAGCATCGTAAATAATGTAAAGAACATATATATAAAAGATTTAACATAGACATGCAAAACAAATAACAAGCAAAACTAGTAAGTAGAACAAGGAAAGTTAAGCTCCATGGTTGGTATCAAATGGGCATAGCCTCTCACCTAACCATAATCACTTGGTCTTGCCAAGATCATGAAGCCTTTCCATCTCAATAAAATAGAAAATAAACCATGTAAAACAAAAAATAAGGTGAGCTTCATGGTAGGTAAAAATGGGCATAGCCTATCTCCTAACCATGGTCTCTTGGTCTAGCCAATATCATGTAGCCATTTCAACATTTTTTGCTTCATATTTTGTAAAAAATCAGAACCTTAGAATACTCTAAAAACCTTGTAAAAATCATTTTTCACAAAAACATGCAAGGAAGAAAAGAAAGGAAAAAACCAAGACAAGTAAATAAGACACATTTGGCCATAGCATGAAACCATAAAAATAATTATTTTCCACCATTTTAATGAAGAAAAAGAGATGAAGACATAAATAAACATTTAAAAACTTTATTTCTATGAAAAATATAGTAGGAAAACAAGATAGAAAATCAAGAAGACTCCATGGAAATCAAGAAGAAAGCTATGCTAGAGCTTGGTAGAGATGACTACCTTCAAGCTCTCTATTGAAAACCTTTTTTTTCTTTCTTTAAAAACCTTTTTCTTTGCCAAATTAGCTACTGTTTCCAGCCAAAAAAACCTCTGAAAAAATGAAATCACCCCCCTTCCTTTAGCCTTGGCCAAATGGCCCTATAACCCTTGGATAGGAATTGCACTTTTTCTCCTCCAATCTTGGCCTTTACATTAAGATATTTTGATGACAACATAAAAATGTCATCTTACCAATTGATAGCATCCCTTAAGATGTGTACTCAGCCCTTGTAGTAACCTTAGCCCTTAGATGCAAAAGAGGACCAATCCCATGCACTCCCTTGCTTGCTCCCTTGAGTGCCTACCCTTGGATGAGTTGTGCTCTTCCATTCTTTGTCATTGGATGAGGACAAAATAAAAATGACATCGTGTAGATTAAATCCAGCCCTCAACATGTGTACTCAGCCCTTGTAGATGGCCTAAGCCATTGGATGAAAAGAGATAATCCCATGCACTTCTTTGCTTAACCGAATTGATGCTCGCCCTTGGATGAATTGTGCTCATCTTTTTCTTCCATTCTTGGCCATTAGATAAGGGTTATCTTATGACAAATAAAAATGCCATCTTGGCATTTAAATTTGGCCGTTGGATGGTGCATTCAACTTTTCTACAAGGCACCTAAGCCATTGAATGAAGGGGGGACCATTTGCAAGGTGTTAGTGGTAGCATGTGGCTTGATAGTGACCAGGGAATTAAATTGTTCAAGCTTCCTTATTCTCCTCTATGTTGGTTGACCAAGGGAAGAAAAAATCCTAGCAATTCCTTCTTTTTTCATATTTTCCTCAATTACAAATTTGCCCTTTTTGGTTTCTTTGGTGAAATAACCTTTTTGCCCCCCGAATCTAAATAAATAGAAAACGGACTCCAAATTCAAATTTTATTTTTTAAATACTTTCGAAATAATAAAAAATTGAATTCTGGAAGTTTTAAAATTTTTTTGACTCCATTTGCTATTTATTTAGGATTTATTTTCGAAATTACCCCTTTTATGCACCCGAACTTCACCACTATTTAAACGAGCTCCGAATCCAGATTTTTCTTCACCAATATCTTCCAAATAATTTAAAAAAGTGATCTGAAAGTTTTCATAATTTTTGGAGCTCATTTGCTATTTTTTAGGGATTTATCTGCTTGAATTACTTTATAGGGGACCTGGGATTTGGTCATTTTGAAAATGAACTCCGAATCAAGATTTTATTTCACCAATCTCTTTTGCAATGATTTAAGAATGAGATTTGCAAATTTTCATAATTTTTGGAGTTCATTTGCTATTTTTTCGGGATTTATCCTTTTGAATTACTACATCGGAGACCTGGTATTTGGCCATTTTGCAAACGAACTCCGAATCAATATTTTATTTTGCCAATCTCTTCCATATAATTTAATAATGAGATTTGCAAATTTTTAGAATTTTTGGAGTTCATTTGCTATTTTTCCCAAATTTTCCAATTTTGCCTTTTTGCTTTAGAAACCCGATTTTGCTCAAAACAAGTCCGATTTTTAGATTTTCTTCAAACTGAGCCTTGGGCTATCCTTGTTTAACGATGTCTCATCAATTAAGGGCTTTAGATCTTTCGAATCGGGCCATTTCTGTAATTCTTCCAAATTTCACCGAAATCCACCAAAATACCCTAATTCTCGATTTTCTTTCGAATTGACTTTTCTATCAGTTTTTCTTCCAAGTAGCTTCTCCATTACTCGTAGTCAGTGCTTGTCTTTCATTTGAGACCTTCAATTTTGACCAATTTGATCGTTTAAACATTTTTCCCCAAATTTCCCGAATTAGGGTTTTCTTTCTAATAAATCTCATAACCCAACTTCCGAACTCCATATCTTTCAATGTAGACCTCGGATTATCAAAATTCTTTCACCATTTTTCAATTGAACCTCAAATCTTGATTATGAAAGTGGGTTGACTTTTTTATTAGTTGACTTTTTCGAGGTTGACTTTTTTGGGTTAACTTTTTTTAGGGTTG
Organism: Fremontodendron californicum; assembly: GCA_030761205.1. NCBI lineage: Eukaryota > Viridiplantae > Streptophyta > Magnoliopsida > Malvales > Malvaceae > Fremontodendron > Fremontodendron californicum. The sequence goes on along the minus strand of JAULJL010000020.1, from coordinate 18,115,111 downwards.
ACTTTTTTGAGTTTGACTCTTTCTGTCTGCTTTCTTAGACTAAGCCACGAAGTACCACTTTCAGGATGAGAAAAGCCTTTTAGCATTCTAAAACATCAATTTAGGAAGAAAATTTACCTGATTTAGGGGTCCAGACAAAATTAGGTGTCTACAGCTGCCCCTCTTTGGCTATTGCTGAGAATCAGGAATCAGGCAAAGATAAACAAACACTAATTTTGTATGGTTAGTGAAATCACATGTGAAGGAAAAGGAAAGGGATTTTCTTTTTTCATTTCTTATTTTTCGTCATTTTTTTATTTTTTTTCATTTTTTTCAATTTTTTTTTTTGAAAAAGCTGTAAATTGAAGATTTTATCCTTAAATTGAATTCTCTAACTAATCAAGGCTCGACCCGTCTTAAGAAAACATGTTCAATTTCAAAAGAAAAAATAATGCCAGAAGGTCTTAAAAATGGTGCCCGAAGATCTTAAAAATGGTGCTCGGAGGTCTTTAAAATGATGCCCGAAGGTCTTTAAAATGGTGTCGGAAGGTCTTTAAAAATGGTGCCCGAAGGTCTTTAAAATGGTGGCCGAAGGTCTTTAAACATGGTGCCTGAAGGTCTTTAAATGGTGGCCGAAGGTCTTTAAAAATGGTGCTCGAAGGTCTTCAAAAATGGTGCCCGAAGGTCTTTAAAAATGATGCCCGAAGGTCTTTGAAAATGGTGCTCGAAGGTCTTTAAAATGGTGCCCAAGGTCTTTCAAAATGGTGCCCGAAGGTCTTTAAAAATGGTGCCCGAAGGTCTTTAAAAATGGTGCCTAAAGGTTTTTAAAAATGGTGCCCGAAGGTCTTTAAAATAGTGCCCGGAGGTCTTTAAAATGGTGCCCGAAGGTCTTTCAAAATGGTGCTTGAAGGTTTTTAAAAATGGTGCCCAAAGGTCTTACCTATGATTAAAATACCTTGACGACGGTCTCAAGGCTCGACTCATTTCATAAAACATAATGATTTGATTTAAAACAAAAGCAAATACCTCGACGGTGGTCTCAAGGCTCGACTTATTTGAGAAAACAAAATGAATTCGATTTAAAACAAAAGGAAATACCTCGACGGTGGTCTCAAGGCTCGACTCGTTTGAGAAGCAAAACGAGTTCGATTTGGGAATCCAAATTTTCTTGATTCCTACAATGTTAGCTAAATGCAATGATGAGAATGACATGCTTTGCAAATGCCTATATGTTTCCTGAGGATGAATGCAGTCAAATGATTGTGTCATGATTTCTAATCCGTGGTTTCTTTGAGGTTCACAGATTATCCGACTTCATGATGGAGTCTTCAATTGTTCGCTGATGCCCCACTTAAAGAATCTTTTACTCAAGATAATTTGTCAAACAGTCCCAGTTTCTGACTTCGCTAAAATTCACAAATTTCTAGCTTCATGGCGGAGTCTCCAACACATTCACTGTTTTCCTTTTACACGGTGAATTTTCCATTCGGATTAGTGGTTTCCAAACTTTTTCTAAGATTTAAATTTATTCCTTAGTAATACTTTTAAACTCATTTTTATTTTAAAAATTTATGTTTACTAATCATCATTCAATTTAATAACAAACAAAATGCAATCTCAAAAATGTATGAAAGAAAGTATGAAACAAGCAATTGTCATAAAAGGGTAACAAAAATTTATTGCAACAAAATGTTTTAAGATGATAAAAGTGGATATCAAGGATATAAGAAACAAATGTAAAGTTATAGGTTGTTGATGCCCTGGATGCGGAATATCTTGGACCCCTCATTTTTCAAATCATCTTAAATTTCTCTTGAACAGTCAATTCACTTGGGTAATCCCTTGGCTTCCGTAGTTACGTCAGACTGAGTTGTTCCCCTTTTCTCTGATGTTCAAATACTTTCTCCCCCTTACATGAAGCATTGATTCAAACCTTAATCTGTACTTGAGCCGCCCATTGCGGGTTTTCAACTCAAGTGTCCCCCATTCAGTATTTAGTCACCCTTTACGGGTTTTCAGCTTAAACCTCTCTTTTTTTTTTTGTATTTTACTATGCATCTGAGAATTCTAAATGCTTCCAAGGTAAAAATGTCAATTCAAAAGGCGGGATGAATTCTGATTAAAACCTTTCAAATTAAATACCCATGCTTGATCAAAATGGACTTTTTAAAGTATGTAATATAGGCCAAGGTTCGGGTTTAGAAGGAAAGGATAAAATAGGCCCAAAATGTGTTTAAGGGTAATTGGATCAAGGATCATTTCCTGAGGAGAATTTATTCTTGAGACATTTGTCCTCTTTTTGGACTTTTTTTTGGTTGCATTGCTGGCTTTAATTTGCCATTCTTTGATTTCACATTTTCCAATGGCTCTTTTTTTTTTTTTGCCATGATTTTGATTATTTTTCCTCGTATTTACCCTCCAGTGTAGAGGGTAATCCTTGATCAGGGTTCAACGAAAGAAATAATTCCTAAGGCTCAAAAGGGTGACTAGAGATAATTTCTTCCTAGTGAAGGGAATATGAAAGATGGCCATTTATTACACCAAGCATGAATATTCTCTTTGAAAAGCAATACTCAGGGGAGATAGATATATAGAATTTCCATTTCTACACTTGGAATCATTCGAATTCTCATGTGCATAGCATCACATTTTTTTTAAGCATAATACTTCTTCAGTTCATCAGCATTCACGGGGTGTCTAAAATCACCCCGTCCATCCGAGTTAGAATCAATGCTCATCAAGAAAAAGCTCTTTTTACTACATAGGGTCCTTCCCAATTTGGATTCCATTTTCCTCGCGGATCTTTCACTATGGGGAGAATTTTCCTCATTACCAACTCTCCTTCTCAGAACTGTTTGGGTCGAACCTTCTTGTTATGGGCTCGAATCATCCTTTTCTGATAAAAATGCCCGTGACAAATTGCCTTCAATCTTTTCTCCTCGATGAGATTCAGCTGTTCATAACGAGCTTTAACCCATTCTGTCTCTTCTAGGCCAACCTCCATCAAAACTCGAATGAAGGAATCTCAACTTCAATGGGTAACATTGCTTCCATACCATATACCAAAGAAAACGGCGTTGCCTTTGTAGATGTGCGAACCGAAGTGCAATATGCGTGAAGAGCAAAAGGCAAGATCACAAGCCAATCCTTATACACATCAGTCATCTTCTCGACAATCTTCTTGATGTTTTTATTGGCTGCTTCTACTGCCCCATTCATCTTCGGACGATAAGGTGCTGAATTGTGATGCATGATCTTGAACCGAGTACATACCTATCCCATCATTTTATTATTCAGATTGAGAGCATTATCTGAAATAATTCTTGCTGCCAATCCATAAAGGCATATGATTTCCTTCTTAACAAATCTATATACCACTGACTTCGTTACATTCATATAAGAAGTAGCTTCCACCCACTTTATGAAATAGTCTATGGCCACCAAGATAAAACGATGTCCATTTGAAGCTTTCGGAGTAGTCGGCCCAATAATATCCATTCCCCACATTGAAAATGGCCATGATGCGATCATGACATGCAATGGTGATGGAGGCACATGAATCTTATCTGCATAGATTTGGCATTTATGACATTTCCGGGAATAGCCGATACAATATGCTTCAATATTCAGCCAATAATATCCTACCCTCATAATTTGCTTAGCAAGAATGTAACCATTAGCATGGGTGCCACATATCCCTTCATGGACTTCCTCTATGATTCTTCGAGCTTCGGCAGACCTGACATATCTTAACAAGACTTGATCTTTCCCTTTCTTGTAGAGAATCTCCCCATCTAGAACAAAACCCATTGCTAGTCTTCTCAGAGTCCTCTTTTCATTTTCTGTTGCCTGTTCTGGATACTGTTGACTCTTGATGTACTACAAGATGTCGTTGTACCAAGGGAGACCATCTGCTTCTTCTTCAATACTCAAGCAGTGGGCAGGAGACTTATATATGCTCATCTTGATCGGCACAACTTTCACCCCTTCATTCACTTTGAACATTGATGACAAAGTAGCCAGAGCATCCGCCATCCGATTTTCTTCTCGGGGGAAGTAATTGAAACTTACTTCTTCAAACTCTTCCAATAAACTAAATATGAGTTCTCAGTATTGGATTAGCTTTGTATCTCAGGTTTTCCATTCTTCGCGCAATTGATATATCACTAAGGTCGACTCTCTAAAAACTTCTAGTTTCTTGATCTTTCTGTCTACGACAGCACGAAGGCCCATAGTCCATGCCTCATACTCAGCCATATTGTTTGTACAATCAAAATCCAATCTGGCGGTGAAGGGATAACAATCTTCTTCTGGGGATATGAGCACTGCACCGATTTCATGCCCCATGGCATTAGATGCACCGTCAAAGTACATCTTTCATACTTTCTTCTTCTAGGAAACCTACTGCTCGTGAAACATACGTCAAATCTTCATCTGGGAAATCAAATTTTAGTTGCTCATAATCTTCCACTGCCCGACTTGCTAAAAATTTAGCCACTGTACTGCCCTTGATAGCTTTCTGACTCACATATATAATGTCGTATTCTGACAACAAAACCTGCCATCTTGCCATCCTCCCTGACAAAGAAGGTGCTTCTAACATGTACTTGATTGGATCTAGCTTGGCGATCAACGACGTCGTGTGGTACAACATGTACTGTCTGAGCCTCCGAGCAGTCCAAGATAAAGCATAGCACAGCTTTTCTACCGATGAATATTTCAACTCATAATCTGTGAACTTCTTGCTGAGATAGTAAACCGCCTGTTCTTTCTTTCCAGTCTCATCAAGCTGCCCCAAAACACAACCCATGGATCTCTCAAATACTGATAGATACAATATCATCGGTTTATCCAAAGTTGGTGGCATTAATACTGGTGGGTTTGATAGATAATGCTTAACCTTTTCAAAAGTAATCTGACACCCTTCATCCCACTCTCCTGGATCACGTTTTTTAAGTAACTTGAATATTGGATCACATTTGTCGGTTAATTGAGAAATAAACCGAGCAATGTAATTCAATCTCCCCATAAAACCTCTTACTTCTTTTTAAGTACGTAGAGGTGGCAAATTATGGATGGCCTTCACTTCATCTGGATCAATCTCAATTCCCCTTTTGCTAACAACAAAACTAAACAATTTTCCTGAAGTGACTCTAAAAGTGCATTTGCCGGGTTTAGCTTGAGTTGAAACTTTTTTAGTCTTTCAAAGAGTTTCCTAAGATTCACAATATGCTCCTATTCTCCTTGTGAATTTGCAATCATATCATCAACATAAACCTCAATTCCGTTATGCATCATGTCATGAAACAAGGTCACCATGGCTCTCTGATACGTTGCCCCAGCATTCTTCAAACCAAACGGCAATACCTTGTAGCAGAATGTTCCCCACATTGTAACAAATGTGGTTTTCTCCATATCTTCTGGTGCCATCTTAATCTGATTATATCTCGAGAATCCATCCATGAAAGAAAACAAGGAACTCTTCGCCGTATTATCCACCAAAGTATAAATGTGAGGCAAAGGGAAATTATCTTTGGGACTGGCTTTGTTCAAATCTTGATAATCGACACATATACGCACCTTGCCATCCTTCTTTGATACTGGAACAATTTTGCCACCCATTTCGGATATTTTACCACCTCTAAGAATCCAGCATCAAACTACATCTTCACCTCCTCTTTTACCTTTAATAGCATGTCCAACCTCATTCTTCTCAACTTTTGCTGAATTGGCTTGCACTTTAGCCTTAAAGGGAGCTTATGAAACACAATGTCTGGATCCAAACCCGGCATGTCTTGGTATGACCATGCAATACATCTACATATTTTCGGAGCAAGGCTATCAATTCAACCTTCATTGATGACGACAATGTAGTCCCGATTTTAACCTCTCTTCACTACTTCCCAAATTCAACAATTCCAATAGCTCCTCATGAGGAAGTACTTGTTTCTCTTCTTGTTCTATTTTTCTTAATAAGTCCGGAGGTAGACCATAATCCTCAATGTCGCAACCTAAAAAACAACAAGTCTCATCGGAAGACTTTTTTATTCGTTAAGCGTGACATTAAAAAAAATCGAGGAAAAGTCGACTTAATTCCTCTAGAAAAATGAAGGTTTTGAAAATGACCTTGAAAAAGACATGGAGTCACCACCAATGTTTTTTAGCTAGGTGTGATCGGCCACCTATTAAAACCGGTTTTATAAAAATATTTTAAAAATTAATTAAAACATTTTTTAAAACAAATTTCAAGTCTGCGTTTTAAACCAGAGAAATCAAAGAAACGGGCTCGGGACTCAGTTACGTATGGGGAAGGATTAGCACCCCTACAACTCCCATAAAACGGTACCTTATTAATCATGAAAAATTACACGGGAACAAATCAGCTTAATTTTCTGATTAAAGATGAATGCCCAGAAAAATCGGGAAAGTATGAGTACTGGGTGAAAAAACTGTTTTGCCAAAATACATTTTTGCCTTTGATAAAATCATTTAAAAATCAAAGTAAAAATATTTAAGACTCTAAAAATGACTCACAAACAGTATCTAGGACTTTTGAAAAGTTAGACAAAAATTGGCTAAGTAAAACAAAATCACAAAGGTAGAGTAATCAATTTGACAAACCTTAATTTTCCACAAGTATGCTCAAGAGAGCATGACTTTGAACCATTAATTGGCCTAAGTCATTAGTCAAGTGGCATGGACATGAAATGCATGAAAAATAAAGCAAATATGATGCATGAAATGCATGGTTTTTAACCTAAATGTCATGAAAAACTGCATGGCATCAATATAGTGACCTAGACCTAAATGAACTTGCATGGCATTTAATGCAACCTAGGTCTAAACTACATGGACATGCAAGGAAAAATAAAGCAAACCTAAAAACTTAAATATGCATGGCAATAACACAAACACAAGGCATGCTTAAACCACAAACTCAACCAAATGTCATGAAAATGCAAACCTATCATCTAACATATTAAAAATGCAAACACAAGGCAAAATAATAAGGTAGCCGAATGGCCTAAGGTTCCAAACAAGCATGGCATTTTCACAAACACTTGATTTACTAACATGCTCAACTAAATATAACACTCAAATCATGCGAACACAAAGTAGAAATATTAAAACTAACAAGCATTTCACAAACACTTGATATACTAACATGCAAAACTAAACTATAACACTCAAATCATGCAAACACAAAGTAGAGATATTAAAACTAACAAGAATTTTCACAAACACTTGATATACTAAATATAAAACATCAACAAATTTAAACATTATGAAAACAGAAAATTGAAAATGCAAGAACATGATAATAAACTCATAAATGGCAACAAACAAGCAACCAAATTAAAACAAGCTTCAAGTATATGTAGTAGAAGAAGATTTAAAGCATCAAGAATAAAAAAATAACAAAAATATCATTATAAATCAAAGCAAAACAGCAACAATAATAAGAAAAAATTTGGGCTATTCGACCATGGTAAGAAAATAAGGAAAAAATTTGTAAAAATTATTTAAGAAAGAGATGAAGAAAGAACTTAAGAAGAACATAAAAAAACACTTATTTTAAAAAAAAAATCACCAAAATAATAATCAAAACAGCAGAAACAAGAATGGGAAATCAAGAAAGTGCAAGAGTTGGTGCTAAAAGCAACCTCAAGAAGCTATCTTTCAAGCTTTTTCTCTTCAAACTTTCTTTTCTTTTCTAAACTTTTCTTTTTGCTTTCAACCAAGGAGAGAAAACTAAGCAAAAACTAAGAAGAAATCTGAAAAATCAAGTCAAGAAAAATGAAAATTCTGACTCCTTTAGTGCTGGCTGAACCATGCCTCTCTCCTCCAAGGATGTTGTCATTTTGATTCCCAACCAATTTCCATCCAAGGGCTAGTGATTCAAGGTAAAAAATCATGAAATTATCACCCTTAGATTAGTGTATCAGCTGTCCATAATTACAGTTGTTCAAGAATAATATTGACACTCTCCCTCTTCATGCATTGGCCTATGTGGCTTAATTACAATGGCTTGATCAAAAAAATCTCTAACTCTTAATTCTTGGCCTTTTGATTGAAACATCAGAAGCTTCCTCCTTCCTTTGTGCCTGGGCAGGCCAGCACTCTCTTTTCCAGCCCAAGTTTGATTTTTTGAAAGGCCAAAAGAAGCCCTTTTCGATTGCTTGGGTAAAATGACCATTTTGCCCCCCGAATGCAAATAAATGGTAAACGGACTCCAAATCAAAATTTTATTTTTTGAATACTTTAAAAATAATAAAATATTGAATTTTGGAAGTTTTCAAAATTTTTCGAGTCCGTTTGCTATTTATTTGGATTTTTTCTTCCAAAAATGCCCTTTCATGCCCCCACATTTTACAATTTTTTAAACGAGCTCCAAATCAAGATTTTTATTCACCAATCTCTTCCAAATAATTTAAAAGTATGATATGGAAGTTTTCATAATTTTTGGAATTCATTTGGTATTTTTTTGAGATTTATCTGCTTGAATTACTACATAGGGGCTCGGGATTTGTCATTTTGCAAACGAACTCCGAATCAAGATTTTCTTTCGCCAATCTCTTCCAGATAATTTAAAAATTAGATTTGCAAATTTTTAGAATTTTTGGAGTCCATTTGCTATTTTTTCGGGATTTATCTTCTTGAATTATTACATAGGAGGCCCAGGATTTGGCCATTTTGCAAACGAACTCTGAATCAAGATTTTCTTCCGCCAATCTCTTCCAAATAATTTAAAAATGAGATTTAAAAATTTTCAAAAGATTTGGAGTTCATTTTCTATTTTTCCGGGATTTTCCTTCTTGAATTTTTACATAAGAGACCCGGGATTTGGCCATTTTGCAAACGAACATCGAATCAAGATTTTCTTTCGCCAATCTCTTCCAAATGATTTAAGAATGAGATTTGCAAATTTTTAGAATTTTCGGATTCCATTTGCTATTTTTCCCAAATTTTCCAATTTTACCTTTTTGCCTCCGAAACTCGATTTTGCCCAAAACAAGTTCGATTTTCAGATGTTCTTCAAATTGAGTTGGGTTATCCTTTTTTAATCATTCCTCATCCATTAGGGGATTTTATCTTACCAAGTCAAGCCATTTCTGTAACTCGTCCCCATTTCACCGAAATCCATAAAAAACCCTAATTCTCGATTTTCTCCCGAATTGACTTTTCTTTCAGTTTTTCTTTCAAGTGGCTTCTCCATTACCCGTAGTCAGTGCTTATCTTTCATTTGGAACCTTCAATTTTGACCAATTCGATCGTTTAAGCACTTTTCCCCAAATTTCTCGGGTTAGGGTTTTCTTTCTACTGAATCTCCATAAACCAACTTCCGAACTCCATATCTTTCAATGTAGACCTCGGATTATCAAAATACTTTTGCTATTTTTCAATTGAACTTCAAATCTTGATTTTGAAAGTGGGTTGACTTTTTCAGCAGTTGACTTTTCGGGATTGACTTTCTGGGGTTGACTTTTTCAAGTTTGATGCTCGCCCTCTTAAACTAAGTCTCGGAGTACCAACTGCAGGATGAAAAAAGTCTTTTTACATTATGAAACATCAATTTAGGAAGAAAACATACCTGTTTTAGTGGTCCGGACAAAATTAGGTGTCTATACTCAATATCTTCGTCGGCCTCAAAATCACTCGTGCAAATGGGCCTCTCAAAATCAATTTCAGAATTACTAACAGGAAGGTCCTCATATTCCGTATCCGTACACCTATAAATAGGTGGGGAAGAAACAATAGAGGAAAACATATATACAATCGAAGCAAAATAAATAGTATAAATGAAAGAATATGGACACATCAATATGAAGGAAATGCATCATGTTTGTTATTTATTAGATGAAAAGTTCTAGACAAAAGAAATTCTTAATATCTTCGGGCAAAGATATTCAAGATTTGTTTAAAAGCATTACGTTGGAATAGACCTAAAAACTATGGGTAGCTCGGTTGCACTCCAATTGGTCAGTCTATATCTTGGTGGACAAGGGTCGCACCATCCAATTAGCATTCTCACTTTCAATTCTTTCTTCCCCAGTCGTGCAGATCTCCATATCATACATCTGCTCATCATTATTCACCTGGAATCTCTCAAAGGCTTGCTCGATCATTACGAGCACATCATCAGAATTTTTTTCTCTGAACAGAGAACCGGCTGAGCGAAAGCTGTGAAGGATAGGTGGGAATGTCATAGGCTCCCACTCAATATCCATACCCACAAGACAGGCCATCCACCTTTGTCTGTTCCTTTCAACTTGTTCTCTTTTCTCATGGGCCTTCGAAAGATACCCCAAGCCAAACCGATCTTTCTTTCCCATTACTTCCATTGTCGGGCCATCCCTTGAAGATATTTTTCGAGACATTTTCCAGCCCTGCAACCTTTTCCCATCATAGTTCTTACCCCCAGCCTTGTGTTCTTGGACAGCCTTGGTTTTTGAATTTTTCGTCCTTCAACGATGAAAATTGCATTCACGAATTCCAAAGATCGAAAGGAACATTTTACGACATCTTCATTGGGTTCAACATAAGAAGATTCAGTAGATGCAGAGGCTATTACGTCTTCTTCTCCTGATACAGTGACCAAATGCCCTTCTATCACAAATTTTAGCTTTTGGTGGAGAGATAAAGGTACAGCCCCTGCTGAATGTATCTATGGCTTTTCCAACAGGCAATTATAGGATGTATTAATATCCATGACCTGAAAGTTCACTGTATAGGTGCATGGGCCTATCTCCAGAGGAACCTCAATAGTTCCCATCATATCTCTCCTGGTACCATCAAAGGCTCTGACCACCGTGCAGCTTGGCAGCGTATAAGCAATATCCACTGGAAATTTTGATAAGGTTGCCAAAGGCATCACATTTAATGAATAACCATTGTCCAAAAAGACCCTTGGTAATATGTGCCCTTTACAAGTGGTAGTTATGTGGAGAGCTTTTGTTGACCCAATACTATTGGGTGGTATCTCCTCATAACTAAAATATATATGGTCGTTTGTTGCGATGTTTCCCACTAGCCTATCCAATTTTTCTACCGATATGTTGTTAGCCACATATGCCTGATTCAACACTCTCAACAAGGCATTTCTGTGTGGCTCCGAATTCAAAAGCAAAGATAAGATTTAAATTCTAGTTGGTTGACGTTGCAGTTGCTCAACCACGCTATACTCACTATGCTTTATGAATTTTAAGAACTCGCAGGCTTCCTTCTCACTCATCGGCTCTTTTATTCTGTTTACCGGGACTAACCCTCTTTCTACTTCTTTTGACAAATCCATCTCAATATGGATTGGTTCAACTGCTTTCTTCTCTTTGTCTGCTCCTTTATCTTTCCCTGTTAACCCTACTCAACAACCTCAAGAGCATAACACCATCCACTTCGTGTTAAGTGCCCCACACTTGTGATATCCTACTGACTCGAAGACCCAGGCATAACCATGCTGCAGTCGTATTTCCATGGTACAACTTTGTTTTCCTTGTATGAAAAGGAAACATGCAAATCAATGATTAACTTAGGCGCACTTTCCTCAATAACTGGCATAACTTTCTCCTCTCGTTCATCATAATAGATGATCAAGGGTCTTTCTATCCCGTAGCCAACTACACTCTCAATAACCTCTACTTCCCCCTCTGTCTCCTCGTAAAACTGGGTCTTCCCATCGTCTATCATCTTTTGGACTTTAGCCAGAAAGTCCCCGCAGTCCAGTATGACATGACCTCCATGCTTATGGAATGGGCACCAATTTTGTACCCTCTTTGCGAACATTTTTAAACTGTCTGCATCTCCCACCATTCCGGCCTTAACCATCTCGACCCATATTATCAACATTGGAGTCTTGACTTCCCTGGCATCCCTTTTTACCCTTCTGACTTCCCCTGTTCATACTGCATTTTCCCGATTCCCCGTATGATCTGGCAATGGGTTCCCCTCTACATTCGGCCCATTCTTTGCCCCAAACTTCACAACTTCGACGTTGATCAGGCTTTGGACTTTCTTTTTAAAGGCCAGGCAATCTTCAATCGAAAGTCCTTTTAATTCTTGCGTGGTACGCGCAGTTAGTGTTTGCATTGTACCACATTGGATATGGCAGTGTCAGAGGTTTGAGGTACACGAGTGCAACAAGTTGACCCTGCAACAGTTTGGGATATATCTCACCATAGGTGGGAGGAATCAGATCAAATTGGGGTTTTTGATTGTTCCTTGGTGAACGTTGGTCATTGCGCTCGGCTCCTTGAGTGTTTGGGACAGTGTTTTGGGAAAGGTTTTATTTGTGGGGATATGCCAGTTTGAAACGGCTGTTGTGGTATATTGGTATAAGGGAAGAGATTTTGGGTAAGGTGGTTCACATTGGGATAATAAGGATTATACCCCGAGTAAGGTGTGTAGGGTGTAGGAGGTGCATAAGATGTGGTAGGACTATAGGGCCTTGGTGGTGTATGTGGTGTGGGAGCTATATATGGGTATTGGTTGAGACTAATTGCATAGGTCTCCTCTTTCTTCCTGGTAGGGCTGACTCTATCATCTCTCCAGATATTACCTTGTCTGTAAAGTCCTTGGTGGCACTCCCCACCAATTTATCATAATATGGTGCTTTCAAAGTGTTGATGAAAAGCACTATAGTTTCTTTGCTAGCTAAAGGGGGTTGCACTTGTGTGGCAAGATCCCTCTACCTTTGCGAGTATTCTTTGAAACTCTCATTGGTCCTCTTTTCCATGTTCTGTAGCAACAGCCTATCAGGTATCATGTCAGACACATGCTTATAATATTCCATGAAAGCCCTAGCTAAATCTGTCCATGAACGAATCTTGGTATGACTCAGTTGATTGTACCATCAGGTTGCTGACCCTGTCAAGCTATCTTGGAAACAATGGATTAGCAGTTTCTCATTATCATCATGCCCCGTCATCCTTCTACAGTACATGGTCAGATGTGCTGATGGGTTGGTAGTCCCATTATATTTTTCAAAGTCTGGTGTAGACACCTAATTTTGTCCGGACCACTAAAACAGGTATTTTTTTTCCTAAATTGATGTTTCCGAGTGTAATAAGACTGTTTTCATCCTACAGGTGGTACTCCGAGACTTAGTTTAAGAGGGCGAGCATAAAAAGTCAAACTTGAAAAAAGTCAACCTCGAAAAAAAGTCAACCCCAAAAAAGTCAACCCCAAAAAGTCAACTACTAAAAAAGTCAACCCACTTTCAAAATCAAGATTTTAAGTTCAATTGAAAAATGGCGAAAGAATTTTGATAATCCGAAGTCTACATTGAAAGATATGGAGTTCGGAAGTTGGGATTTTGAGATTCAGTAGAAAGAAAACCCTAATCCGAGAAATTTGGGGAAAAGTGCTTCAACGATCAAATCGGTCGAAATTGAAGGTTCCAAATGATAGATAAGCACTGAATACGGGTAATGGAGAAGTCACTTGCAAGAAAAACCGAAAGAAAAGCCAATCCGGGAGAATCGAGAATTAGGGTTTTTTAGTGGATTTCGGTGAAATCGGGAAGAATCACAGAAATGGCCCGACTTGGTAAGAACAAAGCCCCCAATGGATGAAGAATGATTAAAAAGGATTGCCCAAGCCTCAGATTGAAGAAAATCTAAAAATCGGACTTGTTTTGAGCAAAATCGGGTTTCGGAGGCAAAAGGGCAAAATTGGAAATTTTGGGAAAAATAGCAAATGGGCTCCGAAAATTCTGAAAATTTGTCAATCTCATTCTTAAATCATTTGAAAGAGATTGGCGAAAGAAAATCTTGATTCGGAGTTCGTTTGCACATTGGCCAAATCCCGGGCTTCTAATGTAGTAATTCAAAAAGGAAAATCCCAGAAAAATAGCAAATGAGCTCCAAATCTTTTGAAAAGTTGTCAATCTCATTTTTAAATTATTTGGAAGAGATTGGAAAAATAAAATCTTGATTCGGAGTTCGTTTGCAAAATGGCCAAATCCCAGGCTTCCTATATAGTAATTCAAAAGGGAAAATCCCGGAAAAATAGCAAATGAGCTCCAAATCTTTTGAAATTTTGCAAATATGATTTTTAAATTATTTTAAAGAGATTGGCGAAAGAAAATCTTGATTCGGAGTTCGTTTGCAAAATTGCCAAATCCCGGGCCTCCTATGCAATAATTGAAAAAGATAAATCTCGGAAAAATAGCAAATGGACTCCAAAAATTCTGAAATTTTTCAAATATCATTTTTAAATTATTTGGAAGATATTGGCGAAAGAAAATCTCGAGTTGGAGTTCGTTTGCAAAATGGCCAAATCCCGGGCCTCTTATGTAGTAACTCAAGCCGATAAATCCCGAAAAAATACCAAATGAGCTCCAAAAATTATGAAAACTTCCAGATCACACTTTTTAATTATTTTGAAGAGATTGGTGAAGAAAAATCTTGATCTGGAGCTCGTTTAAAAAATGGTAAAATGTAGGGGCATAAAAGGGCATTTTTGGAAGAAAAATCCAAATAAATAGCAAACGGACTCGGATAATTTTGAAAACTTCCATATCTCAATATTTTATTATTTTGGAAGTATTAAAAAAATAAAAATTGAATTTGGAGTCCATTTGATATTTATTTGCATCCGGGGGGCAAAACGGTCATTTCACCCAAGTAACCTAAAAGGGCTTCTTTGGGCCTTTCAAAAAATCAGAGTTGGGCTGGAAAAGAGAAGTGTTGGCCTGCCCAAGCCCAAAGGAAGGAGGAAGCTTCTGATTTTTCAATCAAATGGCTAAAAATCAAGAGTTAGTTAGAGATTCACTTTGATCAAGCCATGGTGATTAAGCCACATAGGCCAAGAGAGATGTCAACATTATTCTTTATCAGCTGTAATTTGAGAGAGCTGAGATGCTAATCTAAAGGTGGTAATTTCATAATTTTTCACCTTGAATTATTAGCCATTTGATGGAAAATTGGTTACAGAAAAAAAGACAACATCCTAGGGGAGGAGAGAGGTAAAATTCTGCCAACATTACGGGGAGCTGAGAATTTTGAATTTGGGAACTTCATTTTGGCTGATTTCTCTTGGTTTTTCTTAGTTTTTCTCTTCTTGGTTGAGAGCAAAAAGGAAAACTTTAGAAAAAAAAAAAGGAAAGTTTGAAGAGAAAAGCTTGAAATATTAGCTTCTTGAGGTTGCTCTTGACCACCAACTCTTGCACTTTCTTCATTTTCTATTCTTGTTTTTGCTATTTTGATTTCTATTTGGTGAGTTTCCATTTTAAATAATTTTTTTTTATTGTTCTTTTAAGTTCTTACTTCATCTCTTTCTTAAGTATATTTTTTACATTTTATTTTTACAATAAACTCACCATGGCCAAATGGCCTACATTATTTATTTTAAGTTGCTGTTTTGGGTTCAATTTACCATATTGTTTATGTTATTTTCTTTGATTTTGATGTCTTAAATGTTATGTTACTTCATATTCTTGAGTTATATTTTAATTTGGTTGCTTTATTTGTTGCCATTTATGTTTTAGATATTATGTTTTTGCATTTTTAATTTTCTGTTTTCATGTTGTTTAAATTTGAGCATGTTTTAGATTTAGTATATCAAGTGTTTGTGAAAATGCTTGTGTGGTCTTTGTATGATTTTTGTTTTATATCTTAGTTGAACATGTTTTAGATTTAGTATATTAAGTGTTTGTGAAAATGCTTGTGTGGTTTTTGCATGATTTAAGTGTTATATTTTAGTTGAGCATGTTAGTATACCAAGTGTTTGTGAAAATGTCATGCTTGTTGGAGCTTGAGGCCATTTGGCTACTCCATGTGTTTTGCATTGTGTGATTGCATTTTTGTCTTGTTAGTTGGTAGGTTTTTGCATTTGCATGTCATTTGATTTAGTTTTACATGCTAGTATGCCAAGTGTTTGTGAAAATGCCATGTTTTCTTGTTACATTATGCTATTCGGCCCTCTTGGAATTTTTTTTCTTGAGCACACTTGTGGAAAATTAAGTTTGTCAAGTTGATTATTCTACCTTTGTGATTTTTTTTACTTAGCCAATTTTTATCTAACTTTCAAAAAGTCCTAGCTACTGTTTGTAAGTCATTTTAGGAGTTTCAAATATTTTTACTTTGATTTTTAAATGATTTTATCAAAGGAAAAAAATGTGTTGGCAAAGCAGTTTTTTTTCTTCCAAAACTCGTACATCTCTGATTTTTCTGGGAATTCATCTTTAATCAGAAAATTAAGGCAATTTTTTTCCGTGTAGTTTTACATGTCCTGAGTCTCCAGTACTTGTTTCAGAAATTTTTGAATTTTTAAAAATAGGGTAAAAAATCGTGGATTAAAACTAGACAGTGGAGTTAGAATTGAATTTAAAGAAAAATCATTTTTCTGTTTTGGTTAATTTACTTAGAGTGGGCTGATTAGGAGGGTTAGCTATTGACTTAGGGTAGTTTCTAAGCCTTTTTAAACTTTAAAAATGGTTTTCAAGTCTCGGGTTAAGGGTAGACAAGTCCGGATTTTTAAACTTAGGAAATTAGAGCTATTTAAAAGATTTAGCCCAGTTTTTATTTTTAATTCAAGCTTTTCAAAATTGTTTTCAAACAATCACAAAGTATTTTGGTTTTAGAATATTTAATTTGACATATTTTCCTAAGGTAGCCGGATATCTTTTTAGATATACGGATTTCTTTAATTAAAGGAAAAAATACATTTCATGCATTGCATTTTTCATATTCGTGCATTTTATATAATATGTGATTCTTGCCATAATAATTTCTATGATATTGTTGTTATTTTGATTTATATTTTTTGATGTTATATGGTTTATTATATGGTTTTGAATATTTCATGATATCATATGCTTTTATTTAGTTATTTTTATTTAGCATATACTATGTTCATGCATTATTATTTTTATTTTCATGCATATTATATGATAGCATTATTTTATTCCATGTCATTTAAATTATATGCCATACCATTCATATTTGCCATGTCATTTAAATCATTTCATTTCATTTAGGATATATTATGTTATCTAGAATATTTTATCTCATTTAGATTATATCATATAACTTAGGATATTGCATTTCATATAGAATGTATCATGTTACATAGGTCATTTAATTTCATTTAGAATATATCATATAACTTAGGATATTCCATTTCATTTAGAATATGCTAAGGCATTCAAATCATGTCATGTCATTTAGGTTGCATTATATTATTTAGATTTTGCTATGTCATTTTATTTATGTCATGCATATACATATCCATTTCTTTTAAATGTTTTCAAAAAAAGATAATGGTTTTCAATAAAATAAAGATATTCCCGAGTTAAAAGAATTCATGAGTTCTCTGTCGGGTTTGCTGGGGAGGATATCATCAATTATTATTAATAACGGAATATCTTCTTTAAAAAGAGAATGATTCGAAATTTTTTCCAAAACTAATAAAAATTTCTATATTTTGTCACGTTTGTTGGGGAATATAGGAAAACTTTGAATTTATAAATTCCGGATCATTTTCAATTAAAAATGGAATTATTTTTCTTTCAATTGGGAATTAACTTGAAATACTAAATTTAAAACCAATTTTTACCGAGACTTGAGATAACACACGATTAATAAGGTACCGATTTATACGGGCGTTGTGGGGGTGCTAATCCTTCCCCACACGTAATCGACTCCCGAACCCGCTTCTTTGATTTCTCTGGTTTAAAACGCAGACTTGAAATTGGTTTTTAAAATGTTTTAATTAATTTTTAAAATATTTTATAAAACCGGTTTTAATAGGTGGCCGATCACACCTAGCTAAAAAAGATTGGTGGCGACTCCATGTCTTTTTTAAGGTCATTTTCAAAACCTTCATTTTTCTAGAGGAATTAAGTCGACTTTTCCTCGGTTTTTTTTAATGTCACGCTTAACGAATAATAAAGTCTTGCGATGAGACTCGTTATTTTTTAGGTTGCGACAGCTTGGCGACTCCACTAGGGACTATTAGAGAGTCAGGCATAGAATTAGTCGTGTGTTATCAAAGTCTCGGTTTTGGTTGGTTTAATTGGTATTTAATTTTAATTCCCGCATTTTTTTTAATAAGGAGAATTTTAAAAATAATAAAATAATTTTTTAAATATGTTCATACTCATGTGCATGCATTTTATTATTTGTTCTCTAGTTATTTAGGTTGTATATTATAATTGCTTGTTGGTTAATGCGTTACACTATTCTTGAATGTCTTAATTGCTAGGGCATTTAGAATAAGGTTTGTAGAATAGGTAGTGAAAGGTTTGTTATTCCTCCACATACACTACACGTGCATTTGCATATCATGAATCCTATACCCGGGTTCCGTCCTTTTAGGTGGGAGCAAAGTAACTAAGCCTTCGTGATTAACAATCCACATGGGCTAGTGAAACACTTCCGGAGTACTAAAATACCTAAGCCTTCGTGATTAACAATCCGCATGGGCTAGGGTAATAGACTCTAACGAATTGAACCCGCTTTTATCGGGCTGCCTTACTAGCCTTCATCGGCGACAGTGAGGAACAATTCGGGGCCTTAGAACCGATTCACCCTCATATAGTGAACCTAGGCGAAGCCATGCCGGATTTCCATTAGATATACCGAAAATAAGAACACATGGAGGGACATTTCTAAACTTTTTGTTACCTATTTTACACTCCGAATAAGTATGGTAGATCGGGCAACGATGTACGTACATCGCCCATAATAAATGTGATACTCCGCCTCGAAGGCATTATGATGCCTAAATAAGCAGATATTGTTGGGACAGATGTTCATTAGCTGTTTGGAAAAAAATAAAAATCCTTTTTCAAGCATTTTTGCATTTTGCACATTTCATGCATGTGTGAATAGAGCATATACATTTTTGGTTGTATTATTGATCTCGTTTTTGCAAAAAATGGATGGTGATAATAATTTCATTTAATGATTTTATAAAACCGGTAGTGTTGCATGAACATTTTGAATATTGTACCATAGTAGGATCCATTATTCCAAAATTCTTTTGAAAATAACATGGTTGGTTTTTCATAGAAAAAACATGTTTAAAAAAAATCATAAATTTGGAGGCAAATCTTGCATAATGAGATTTTTGAATAATCAAGATTTATTTGTATCATTTTGACATTGTGTTATAGTCATAACATGCATGATTATTCATTGTAGAATACATTTGTGATATACATGGTCATTCTTTGTACCTAACTTTGTATTAATTCATTTATTCTTAGCATGTATCATTTTGACATCATAGCATGCATGGTCATTCATTGTAGAACACGTTTATGACATGCATAGTCATTATTTGTATATACCTGGCATTAGATTGCATCCATAGCATACATAGTCACCATAATTTCTCTGTATATGCTCATGCATTAATCATCAGTATATTCATGCACATATGAATAGAGTATGTACATTCATAATTGTATTCTTAATCTCATGACATTTTCATTTGCATGAAAGGGGTTCCAGATATGAGGAATGAATCGGAGGAACGATTGGGTGCTTTGGAACGCAACCAAGATGAATGTAGACATGAAATCCGAGAGGTGAAGGAACAGCTGGCCAAATTGCTGAAAATGGTTGAGGATGTGGGTAAGATTAAGGGAGAACTTTTTCAGGGCTTTGCATCGCCTTCAGATCAACCAAAACCATTAGGTCCAGAACATACAATCCTTGCTGGATCCTACACTTGTCAATGCCACAAAGGTTGCAATCCTGATGAAATTGTGGACAAAATCGTGAAAATGATTAAACCTGAGAGCCAGATACCAAAGATAGAAACCTCGGATCCAGTACCATACCTGCAAACTGTTCTAGGTCCAAACCAGTATCCCCACCCTACTATGGTCCAATCGTCTATTGGGATGACCACTACGGGATTCCTGAATCCCACTCCATCACCAACAACTGCCAATTCATACTATTTCCCTCATCAATTACCTTATCCAGTATCTCGGATAGGAACCTCGAGCTATATACAACCTCCAAAGGCCCCGTGTCCAAATCCATACCTTTATCATGCTGTTCCGCCACATCTCCATGTAAACACTCCGGTTTGGACCTTAGTGCCACCACCAAGTGCCCCAACTCCTAGGCCGTGTGTGACTAAGAAACGACCCCAGGATAAGACCCAAATGCCTTTTGATCCCGTTCCAATCAGCGACCGAGAGCTTCTCCCTATACTGATCCAAAATCACATGGTTTCCTGTATCCCATTGAAACCCCTGTTACCACCATATCCAAAGGGGTATAATCCAAATGCAAGATGTGATTATCACTGTGGAATTGTTGGCCATAACGTTGAAGACTGTATGGCATTCAAAACGAAAGTGCAAACTCTTATAAATGCCAAGTGGTTGGATCCAACGACACTGATTGATAGAGGACTGGGAAAGTGTCATTAGGATTGGGAGATTTACAGCATTAAGATGGAAAGACTTTGGTCTTATATGATGTAATAGGATTTCACTTTTTCAGTAGCCGGCTCTTATAGCCTTAGGATGCTAGGAAGAATAAAGTGCTTGTAAAGGACAGTTTTAACTACTGCTCAGATTTCGTAAAACATGGTTTATACCATTGTGAACATTGATATGGGAATGAATTGACTATTCTTCAGATTTATGAGATGTTGATGATTAAGTTCCTCCGATTCTTATTTCCTTCTTGATATCTTCCCCTTTTGCATTTTGCATCCGATCAATTAGTGGTCATACCATACATTCATACATGTATCATGTTAGCATCAGGTTGCATTTATGCATTCATAATCATCATGATTTTTCTGTATATATCCATGCATTAATTTGCTTATTACATACATCATGTTAGCATTAGGTCGCATTCATGACACACATGGCACACATGATTTTCTTTGTATATACTCTATATCAATCATTCATTATTTGCATGTATCATAATTGACATCATGTTGCATTCATAGGATATATGAACATTCATTGGGAAATATGCTAAAATGCACATGATCAGTCATTGCATATATCCATGTGTTGATTCTTTGTTTGCAACATGTTGGCATTGTGATTGCATTTATTACATATATGGTCAGCATGTTTCCATTGTACATGTCCATACATCATATTGTTTAGGCTTCACATGCATCAAATTGCATTCATGGCTCATTCATCATGACATGCATTTGGGGAAATAAAACAGAAGTTGGCTTGGCTTTAAGAGTCTTTGAAAGAATTTTCATTTCAAATCAGAAGAAGTACTGAGTACCCTTTTAATACAGGCTAGTGCTATGGAGGATGAATAAGTTGCCCGAATGGAAAAAATAGAAAGGGAACAGAGAGAATTGCGAGAACAGCTAGCAAAGTCTCAAGATGAATCTAAGGATCAGATGACTAAATTGATGGAGTTGATGTCTGCCGTAATCAAGGGAAAAGGATAGAAGGGTTAGAGGCACAAAAAGGTCAGAATGAGGTCGTAATGATTGATGCCCAGAACACAGTCAATGTCCTAAACTCAGATGATCCAGCTGAACGGGCAAACTTGAAAAGGGTTGCAGTAAATGAGGTTGAGTTGGCAGATTCCCAAGGGAAATATCAGTTGCTAGATGAAAGGCTCCGGGCAGTAGAAAATACAGACGTATTCGGGAGTGTGGAGGCAAAAGAACGATGCTTGGTCCTCAATTTAGTCATTCCTCCTAAGTTCAAGATCCCTGACTTTGTGAAACATGACGTGACGACCGATCCATCAGCCCACATCACTATATTCTGCCGGAAGATGACAAGTCATATAGATAATGATAAGCTTTTGATTCACTGTTTTCAGGATAGCCTCAGCGGGTCCGCAATTAGGTGGTATAGTCAGTTGAGCAAGGACCGGATTCGCTCTTGGAATGATTTGGCTAGGGTTTTTCTAAACCAGTACAAGCATATGGTCGACATGGCGCCTGGCCGTCTCACATTGCAAAATATGAAGAAAAGAGCTACTGAAAGCTTCAAAGAATATGCGCAACGGTGGATGAGCCTGGCCGTCCAAGTACAACCGCCCTTAACTCAGAAGGAAACCACTGTCATTTTTATGGATACACTGCAGGCCCCGTACAATGATATACTTGTCGGCAACACCACGAAGAATTTTTCGGACATGGTAATTTCAGGGGAGATGATTGAGAATGCTATCAAGGATGGGAAGATTGAAGGAGAAAGAACATCCAATAGCAAGAACAAGGGGGCATATGAAAAGAAAAAGAAAGATACTCAAGTCGTGGAAAACTTTGCCCCATCTCCCCAATTTTCCTCGTATCAGCCATTTTACTCTACCCTGAACAATGTCTCTCAAGGTTTTTATCCCTACCAACCAATGACTGCAACTACACCAGAATTTACATCTGTCAATCAATCGAACACCCTTGGGAATAATCGAAGGGGGCATAAAAAGCGAAAAAGAAATCAAGTTGACCCGATTCCTGTGATATACAGTGAGCTACTACCTCAACTTATCCAGAATCACCCTGTGACACGCATGCAAATAGAGCCTCTGAAGCCCCCTTATCCGAGCTGGTATGATGTTAATGAGTGTTGTGGTTATCATTCTGGCAATCAAGGTCACTCAACAGAGAACTGCCCCGCTTTGAAGTACAAGGTTAGGGATCTCATCAAGACTGGTTCGATAAGTTTTGAAGATGGGAAAGCCAAGTGTCATAAGAAACATTGTGCATGATCATATTAGGTTTTTGACGCATGTAGTTCTATACACTGTGATGATGAAAGCACTTGTCTCATGTTAACATCTACATGAATTAAATGAATTTTGAATTTTAAATGCTTTGTGTTTATTGTGTTTTAACAATAACTTGAACTTTTAATAATGGATAGTCTCAAGAAGATTGATAGTCTCAAGAAGATTGATGATCAGTGTTACAAATGACCCAATACCTTCTCCCATCTCTTTAGGTTTTCCTAAGCCTAAATCTCTTAAACCAAGAACACTTGAAAGACTTAATGCTTCTGGAATATGAATGATTTGACTTCATAAAACCATTGTCATCACAGAATAAGCAAAGACGTAGATCTTAGTCTAGGCTATGAACAAAGGAACGAACTTTTTGAAATTTTTTTCGAATTCCTTGAAATTCAAACAAATAAGACATTCTTTCAAGAATCTAGATTTTGATAATTTGGTGTGTGTCAAGATTGTGGTAAAACCATTCATGACCTTTCCCAATGATCATAAAACTTCAAATACCCAAACATCACTTCATGATTGACACCCTGGGGCACAAGGATTAAACTAGATTATTCCTTGTCCCAGAGAAAACCTGTTTTTGGGTCATATTTTCCTTGTCTCTTCAAAGAACTCAGATTGGAAACTCAGCCTTTTCAAAATAGACCTAGACTTGCTATGTTCCTCGTTAATACAAATTCTCATGGTTAATCAAATTGGGGCACCATATGTGGAAATCATGGATACATGGTGAAGAAGGATGGGCTAAGACATGAAATCATTGGGGTATACGATGGAAAAAAAAGAAGAAATTTTTTGTGATATCATGCATATGAGAATTCGGATGATTCCAAAGTGCAAAATGAAATTTTGATTATCTATTTCCCCTGAGGATTGCTTTTCAATGAGAATATTTGGGCTTTATATGATGAATGGCCATCTTTCATATCCCTTTCAGAAGAAAAAATTATTATCCATAGTCACCCCTTTTGAGCCAAAAGAATTCTTTCTTCTTTGAACCCGGATCAAGGATTACCCTCTACACTGGGGGGCAAATGCGAGGAAAGATCTTTTCAAAGATCATTGAGAAATGAGTGACAGCTCAAGGACAGACACAAAGCAAATGGAGCCCCGAATAAATACGGGCGCACTCTGTCAAAGAAAAAAACAAGAGGAAAAGATGGCGAAATGAAAGCCAAGAAAAACAAAAGAAAAAACACAATAAAAAAAAAGAAAACAAAATGTGTGAAAGACATGGCAAATTGAAAGCCAAGAACGAGGAAAGAAAGACACGAAAGTCGAAAGGAAAGAAATGTCCAAGAAGGGACAAATGCTTCAAAGAGAATCCTCCTCAAGAAATGATCCTTCATCTGATTACCCTCGAACACATATTTTGGGCCTATTTATCCTTTCTTTCTGAACCCTGAGCCATGGCCTACATTACATGCTTTAAAAGTCCATTTTGATCAAGCATAAATATTTAATTTGAAAGGTTTTTCCTCAGATTTTATCCCATTTCATCGAATTATCATTTCACTAAGGAAGAATTTAGAATTCTCAAGTGTATGGTAGAAAATAAAAAGAAAAAAGAAAAAAAGAAAAATATGGAAAGAATGGGACTCTAGGGCGAAAACCCAAAAATGGGCGGTCTAGAGTAAATTTGGAAATTTTCGATGCCATCTATGATAGTGCCGATACCCCAAAAGAAAAGATCTTATTAAAAGAGTGGTCATCGAGGAACATCTAGGAATTCCTGAACCCCTAAATTGTCAGCTCTCATTAGGAGGATTGTCTTCAAAAAATGAATCTTTTTCCTTCAAGATTAAACTTTCCGATTTAAACATCCCGGCCATTCTTGACGCTTATCAAAATGACTTGATATGGAAACTAAAAGAATGTTGAATTTGGTTGGTTCTCAATGAATTCATGATTTATAAAACCTGTTCCATTTGTGAGCCCAGAAGGGATATACATTTTTGTCATGAAGTTTTCCTGGAAAAGCCAGAATCTTGTTATACTAAGCCTTGCCTATCCCAGTTGAAAACAACCAGATTGACACTTAGAGAAATTTCTAACAATGATCATCAGTCTTCCAAAGATTTCTACATCACACATTGTGGGGATAATATTTTTCGTTCAGAAGTTTTCAAAATGCGAAAACAAATAAAGAGATTTTTTTTTGAAATACCCATTTTGATGTTGACATGAGACAAGGATTTTTCTAACTCAAAGGTGTAGAATTGCCAAGATAGGTCCTGACTTCCAGATATGAGAAGAAGAAATAGAACCCGGTTCAGATCTCTGTTGATGAAAGTTTGAAAACTGTTGGGGCAAAGAGAATAGCCAAAATGAATTGAAGATATACTCTGATTTGAAGAGGAAAATGAATTTGAAAGGCTAAGCTAAAGTCTAGAAAAACAACCGGGGGCATTTGCATCACTCATGAGCACTCATCTCTTTATCGAGCTTTTGCATCTGCAAAGTGTTGGTAAGCATTTGCATCATTCATGGGTATTTGCATTGGCATTATTCCACAAGCATCTGCATTTTACCTTTACATTTACATTCTTCATGGAATTCGCATTTGTGTCATCTCAAGCAATTGCATTATTTCTAGAATCATTGCATTTTCATTATTGTGTGGTAATTATAGTTACACCATTCATAAACCAGTTACATGAACACAATTAGTAGGGGCATCTGCATCATGAAACATGGGCATCAATCCAGGCCATTTGCATTTGCATTAAGAAATATTTTGCATTTGCACTATGAAGCATGAGCACCTTATTAAAAGACATGTGCATCTGCATCATTTCTCAAAGCTTCTGGTGGGGATATCCAGAATTTTACAGTTTTAAAAGAACAAGTCTTCGGTGGTGATAGCTGAAGCCTCTGGTGGAGATATCCAGGGTTTTATAATTTTGAAAATGAGAAATCTTCTTCTGGAGGAGTTACCCAGAATTTTACAATGAGCAAGTCTTTGGTGGTGATAGCCAAAGCTTCTGGTGGGGATATCCATAATTTTATAGTTTTAAAAAAGAACAAGTCTTCGGTGGTGATAGCTGAAGCCTCTAGTGGAGATATCCAGGGTTTTATAATTTTGAAAAATGAGAAATCTTCTTCTGGAGGAGTTACCCAGAATTTTACAATGAGCAAGTCTTTGGTGGTGATAGCCAAAACTTCTGGTGGGCAGTTTTAAAAGTGAACAAGTCTTCGGTGGTGATAGCTGAAGCCTCTGGTGGAGATATCCAGGGTTTTATAATTTTGAAAAATGAGAAATCTTCTTCTGGAGGAGTTACCCAGAATTTTACAATGAGCAAGTCTTTGGTGGTGATAGCCAAAGCTTCTGGTGGGGATATCCAGAATTTTACAGTTTTAAAAGTGAACAAGTCTTCGGTGGTGATAGCTGAAGCCTTTGGTGGAGATATCCAGGGTTTTATAATTTTAAAAAATGAGAAATCTTCTTTTGGAGAAGTTATCCAGAATTTTATTCAACATGTGCATCTACATCAAGAAGCATTTGCATCAATCTAAGTTAGTTCAATCTGCATCAAGAAAGTTTGCATCAGATCAAGTCATTTACATTTGCATCAAAGACATTTGCACCAATCTAAGTCATTTGCATCTACATCAAGAAACGTTTGCATCAACTAAAGACATTTGCATTTGCATCATGAAGCATTTGTATCATCTCTTAAAGCGTTCAGGTATAATCGAACTCGTTTTGCTCCTTAAGACGAGTTGAGCCCCGAGATCATCATCGAGGTACTTTTTTTTTTATTATGAACAAGTCTTCAGTGGTGATAGCTAAAGCCTCTGGTGGAGATATCCAGAGTTTTAAAATCCTTTGAAAAGTCTTCGGTGTTGATAGCTGAAGCTTCTGGAGGAGATACCCAGAATTTTAAACACAGTTGAGAACAAGACAGGTTAAGGCCCCGAGACCATCGTCGAGGTCATTTCCTTTCTTGCAAATCGAATTCGTTTCCTTAAGACGAGTCGAGCCCCGAGATCATCGTCGAGGTACTTTTTTATTATTATTATTATGAACAAGTCTTCGATGGTGATAGCTGAAGCCTCTGGTGGAGATATCCAGAGTTTTAAAATCCTTTGAAAAGGTAAAAAGTCTTCGGTGGTGATAACTGAAGCTTCTGGAGGTGATACCCAGAATTTTTACAGTTTTAAAAATGACCAAGACTTTGGTGGTGATAGCCGAAGCTTCTGGAGGAGATACCCAGAATTTTAAACACAGCTGAGAACAAGACAAGTTAAGGCCCCGAGACCATCGTCGAGGTCATTTCCTTTCTTGCAAATCGAATTCGTTTTCTTAAGACGAGTCGAGCCCCGACATCATCGTCGAGGTACTTTTTTATTATTATTATGAACAAGTCTTCGGTGGTGATAGCTGGAGCCTCTGATGGAGATATCCAGAGTTTTAAAATCCTTTGAAAATGTAGAAAGTCTTCGGTGGTGATAGCTAAAGCTTCTGGAGGTGATACCCAGAATTTTTATAGTTTTAAAAATGAGCAAGACTTTGGTGGTGATAGCCGAATCTTCTGGAGGAGATATCTAGAATTTTAAACACAACTGAGAACAAGACAGGTTAAGGCCCCGAGACCATCGTCGAGGTCATTTCCTTTCTTGCAAATCAAATTCATTTCCTTAAGACGGGTCGAGCCTTGCTTAGTCAGGGAATTCAATTTAAGGACAAAATCTTCAATTTACTGTTTAGAAAAAAAATTGAAAAAACAAATGAAAAAAAAAGAAGAAAGAGAAAATGAAAAAAATAGAAAATGAAAAATGAAAAATGATAGAAGAATGAAAAAGAAAACCCCTTTCCCTTTCCTTCACATGTGATTTCACTGACCGTACAAAATTAGTGTTGGTTTATCTTTGCCTAATTCCTGATTCTCAACAATAGCCGAAGAGGGGCAACTGTAGACACCTAATTTTGTCCGGACCACTAAAACAGGTATGTTTTTTTCCTAAATTGATGTTTTCGAGTGTAAAAAGACTGTTTTCATCCTGCAGGTGGTACTCCGAGACTTAGTTTAAGAGGGCGAGCATAAAAAGTCAAACTTGAAAAAAGTCAACCTCGAAAAAAAGTCAACCCCAAAAAAGTCAACCCCAGAAAGTCAACTACTGAAAAAGTCAACCCACTTTCAAAATCAAAATTTTAAGTTCAATTGAAAAATGGCGAAATAATTTTGATAATCCGAGGTCTACATTGAAAGATATGGAGTTCGAAAGTTGGGATTTGGACATTCAGTAGAAAGAAAACCCTAATCCGAGAAATTTGGGGAAAAGTGCTTCAACGATCAAATCGGTCGAAATTGAAGGTTCCAATTGAAAGATAAGCACTGACTACGGGTAATGGAGAAGTCACTTGCAATAAAAACTGAAAGAAAGGCCAATCCGGGAGAAAACCGAGAATTAGGGTTTTTTAGTGGATTTCGGTGAAATCCGGAAGAATCACAGAAATGGCCCGACTTGGTAAGACCAAAGCCCCCAATGGATGAAGATTGAATAAAAAGGATAGCCCAAGGCTCAGATTGAAGAAAATCTAAAAATCGGACTTGTTTTGAGCAAAATCGGGTTTCGGAGACAAAAGGGCAAAATTGGAAATTTTGGGAAAAATAGCAAATGGACTCCGAAAATTCTGAAAATTTGTCAATCTCATTCTTAAATCATTTGAAAGAGATTGGCGAAAGAAAATCTTGATTCGGAGTTTGTTTGCACATTGGCCAAATCCCGGGCTTCTAATGTAGTAATTCAAAAAGGAAAATCCCGGAAAAATAGCAAATGAGCTCCAAATCATTTGAAAATTTGTCAATCTCATTTTTAAATTATTTTGAAGAGATTGGCAAAAGAAAATCTTGATTCGGAGTTCATTTGCAAAATGGCCAAATCCCGGGCTTCCTATGCAGTAATTCAAAAGGGAAAATCCCAAAAAAATAGCAAATGAGCTCCAAATCTTTTGAAATTTTGTAAATATAATTTTTAAATTATTTGAAAGAGATTGGCGAAAGAAAATCTTGATTCGTAGTTCGTTTGCAAAATTGCCAAATCCCGGGCCTCCAATGCAATAATTCAAAAAGATAAATCCCGGAAAAATATCAAATGGACTCCAAAAATTCTAAAATTTTACAAATATCATTTTTAAATTATTTGGAAGAGATTGGCGAAATAAAATCTTGATTCGGAGTTCGTTTCCAAAATGGCCAAATCCCGGGCCTCCTATGCAGTAACTAAGCCGATAAATCCTGAAAAAATACCAAATGAGCTCCAAAAATTATGAAAACTTCTAGATCACACTTTTTAATTATTTTGAAGAGATTGGTGAAGAAAAATCTTGATTTGGAGCTCGTTTAAAAAATGGTAAAATGTAGGGGCATAAAAGGGCATTGTTGGAAGAAAAAATCCAAATAAATAGCAAAGTGACTCGGATAATTTTGAAAACTTCCAGATCTCAATATTTTATTATTTTGGAAGTATTAAAAAAATAAAAAATTGAATTTGGAGTCCGTTTGATATTTATTTGCATTCGGGGGTCAAAACGGTCATTTCACCCAAGCAACCGAAAAAGGCTTCTTTGGGCCTTTCAAAAAATCAGAGTTGGACTGGAAAAGAGAATTGTTGGCCTGCCCAAGCCCAAAGGAAGGAGGAAGCTTCTGTTTTTTCAATCAAATGGCTAAAAATCAAGAGTTAGTTAGAGATTCTCTTTGATCAAGCCATGGTGATTAAGCCACATAGGCCAAGAGAGATGTCAACATTATTCTTTAACAGCTGTAATTTGAGAGAGCTGAGATGCTAATCTAAAGGTGGTAATTTCATGATTTTTCACCTTGAATTATTAGCCATTTGATGGAAAATTGGTTACACAAAAAATGACAACATCCTAGGGGAGGAGAGAGGTAAAATTCTGCCAACATTAAGGGGAGGTGAGAATTTCGAATTTTGGAACTTCATTTTGGCTGATTTCTCTTGGTTTTTCTTAGTTTTTCTCTTCTTGGTTGAGAGCAAAAAAGAAAAGTTTAGAAAAAAAGGAAAGTTTGAAGAGAAAAGCTTGAAATATTAGCTTCTTGAGGTTGCTCTTGAGCACCAACTCTTGCACTTTCTTCATTTTCTATTCTTGTTTTTGCTATTTTGATTTCTATTTGGTGAGTTTCCATTTTAAATAATTTTTTTTTTATTGTTCTTTTAAGTTCTTACTTCATCTCTTTCTTAAGTATATTTTTTACATTTTATTTTTACAATAAACTCACCATGTCCAAATGGCCTACATTATTTATTTTAAGTTGCTGTTTTGGGTTCATTTTACCATATTGTTTATGTTATTTTCTTTGATTTTGATGTCTTAAATGTTATGTTACTTCATATTCTTGAGTTATATTTTAATTTGGTTGCTTTATTTGTTGCCATTTATGTTTTAGATATTATGTTTTTGCATTTTTAATTTTATGTTTTCATGTTGTTTAAATTTGAGCATGTTTTAGATTTAGTATATCAAGTGTTTGTGAAAATGCTTGTGTGGTCTTTGCATGATTTTTGTTTTATATCTTAGTTGAACATGTTTTAGATTTAGTATATTAAGTGTTTGTGAAAATGCTTGTGTGGTTTTTGCATGATTTAAGTGTTATATTTTAGTTGAGCATGTTAGTATACCAAGTGTTTGTGAAAATGTCATGCTTGTTGGAGCTTGAGGCCATTTGGCTACTCCATGTGTTTTGCATTGTGTAATTGCATTTTTGTCATGTTAGTTGGTAGGTTTTTGCATTTGCATGTCATTTGATTTAGTTTTACATGCTAGTATGCGAAGTGTTTGTGAAAATGCCATGTTTGCTTGTTACATTATGCTATTCGGCCCTCTTGGAATTTTTACATTTTTTGTGCATTCTTGCCATGTTAGTTGATAGGTTAGCATTTTGCATGATATTTGATTGAGTTTTTGGATTAAGCATGCTTTGTGTTTGTGAAAATGCCATGCATATTTTAGTTATTCAGCTAGGTTTATTTGCCATGCATGTTCATGCATTTTAGGTCTAGGTTACATTAAATGCCATGCAAGTTCATTTAGGTCTAGGTCACTTTATGAATGCCATGCATTTTTTCATGACATTTAGGTTTAAATCCATGCATTTCATGCATTATGTTTGCTGCATTATTTCATGCATTTCATGTTCATGCCACTTGAATAATGACTTGAGCCAACTAATGGTTCGAAGTCATGCTCTCTTGAGCACACTTGTGGAAAATTAAGTTTGTCAAGTTGATTATTCTACCTTTGTGATTTTTTTTACTTAGCCAATTTTTATCTAACTTTCAAAAAGTCCTAGCTACTGTTTGTAAGTCATTTTAGGAGTTTCAAATATTTTTACTTTGATTTTTAAATAATTTTATCAAAGGCAAAAAATGTGTTGGCAAAGCAGTTTTTTTTCTTCCAAAACTCGTACATCTCTGATTTTTCTGGGAATTCATCTTTAATTACAAAATTAAGAAAAAAATTTTCCGTGTAGTTTTACATGTCCTGAGTCTCCAGTAATTTTTTCAGAATTTTTTGAATTGTTAAAAATAGGGTAAAAAATCGTGGATTAAAACTGGATAGTGGAGTTAGAATTGAATTTAAAGAAAAATAATTTTTCTGTTTTGGTTAATTTACTTAGAGTGGGCTGATTAGGAGGGTTAGCTACTGACTTAGGGTAGTTTCTAAGCCTTTTTAAACTTTAAAAATGGTTTTTCAATTCTCGGGTTAAGGGTAGTCAAGTCCGGATTTTTAAACTTAGGAAATTAGAGCCATTTAAAAGATTTAGCCCAGTTTTTATTTTTAATTCAAGCTTTTCAAAATTGTTTTCAAACAATCACAAAGTATTTTGGTTTTAGAATATTTAATTTGACATATTTTCCTAAGGTAGCCGGATATTTTTTAGATATACGGATTTCTTTAATTAAAGGAAAAAATAAATTTCATGCATTGCATTTTTCATATTCGTGCATTTTATATAATATGTGATTCTTGCCATAATAATTTCTATGACATTGTTGTTATTTTGATTTATATTTTTGATGTTATATGGTTTATTATATGGTTTTGAATATTTCATGATATCCTATGCTTTTATTTAGTTATTTTTATTTAGCATATACTATGTTCATGCATTATTATTTTTATTTTCATGCATGTTATATGATAGCATTATTTTATTCCATATCATTTAAATTATATGCCATACCATTCATATTTGTCATGTCATTTAAATCATTTCATTTCATTTAGGATATATTATGTCATCTAGAATATTTTATCTCATTTAGATTATATCATATAACTTAGGATATTGCATTTCATATAGAATGTATTATGTTACATAGGTCATTTAATTTCATTTAGAATATATCATCTAACTTAGGATATTCCATTTCATTTAGAATATGCTAAGGCGTTCAAATCATGTCATGTCATTTAGGTTGCATTATATTATTTAGATTTTGCTATGTCATTTTATTTATGTTCATGCATATACATATCCATTTCTTTTAAATGTTTTCAAAAAAAGATAATGGTTTTCAATAAAATAAAGATATTCCCGAGTTAAAATAATTCATGAGTTCTCTGCCGGGTTTGCTGGGGAGGATATCATCAATTATTATTAATAACGGAATATCTTCTTTAAAAAGAGAATGATTCGAAAATTTTTCCATAACTAATAAAAATTTCTATATTTTGCCACGTTTGTTGGGGAATATAGGAAAATTTTGAATTTATAAATTCCGGATCATTTTCAATTAAAAATGTAATTATTTTTCTTTAAATTGGGAATTAACTTGAAATACTAAATTTAAAACCAATTTTTACCAAGACTTGAGATAACACACGATTAATAAGGTACGATTTATACGAGCGTTGTGGGGGTGCTGATCCTTCCCCACAAGTAACCAACTCCCGAACCCGCTTTTTTGATTTCTCTGGTTTAAAACGCAGACTTGAAATTGGTTTTTAAAATGTTTTAATTAATTTATAATATATTTTATAAAACCGGTTTTAATAGGTGGCCGATCACACCTAGCTAAAAAAGATTGGTGGCGACTCCGTGTCTTTTTTAAGGTCATTTTCAAAACCTTCATTTTTCTAGAGGAATTAAGTCGACTTTTCCTCGGTTTTTTTTAATGTCACGCTTAACGAATAATAAAGTCTTGCGATGAGACTCGTTATTTTTAGGTTGCGACAGCTGGTACTTTGAACTTTGGGGGAATTATTAGATCGTGTACTAAGCTCATCTTTTTGGCATCCAGACTGCCAAATAACTCCGCCCTTTCAACGGCCCTCAGCCTCTCCTCCAGTAGTTGATATTTTTCTGTGATTCTGCCACTTCGACCCTCTTCAGCTCAGTCATCTTTGTTTTTTCCTTTTCAGCTTGTTCCTCAAAGTCTGGAATGTTAACATCATTTGTGTCAGCTCTCACATTACCCTTTCCGGGAACATAGTTCTATGTCTCTGCAGCTGGCTGGATGTAAACATAGGAGGCTGCCCCGATTGGCACCTTTTGGCCTTTTTGCTGTATGTTTTCTGGTTGATCCTCTTCAACTACCACCATTTTCCCAGTGACCGAGTTCTCTCCCAGCCCTTTTTGTTTCATTATGGCACTTGTACACCTAATTTTGTCCGGACCACTAAAACAGGTATGTTTTCTTCCTAACTTGATGTTTCAGAATGTTAAAGACTTTTTTCATCCTACAGGTGGTACTCCGCGACTTAGTTTAAGAGGGCGAGCATAAAAAGTTAAACTTGAAAAAAGTCAACCCTGAAAAGTCAACCCCGAAAGGTCAACTACTGAAAAAGTCAACCCACTTTCAAAATCAAGATTTGAAGTTCAATTGAAAAATAGAAAAAGAATTTTGATAATCCGAGGTTTACATCGAAAGATATGGAGTTCGGAAGTTGGGATATGAAGATTCAATAGGAAGGAAACCCTAATCCGAGAAATTTGGGGAAAAGTGCTTAAACAATCGAATTGGTCGAAATTGAAGATTCCAAATGAAATATAAGCACTGACTACTGGTAATGGAGAAACCACTTGAAAGAAAAAAGAAAGAAAAGTCAATCCGGGAGAAAACCGAGAATTAGGGTTTTTGGTGGATTTCGATGAAATCGGGAAGAATTACAGAAATGGCCCGACTTGGTAAGACAAAAGCCCTTAATGGATAAGGAATGGTTAAAAAGGGATAGCCCAAAGCTCAGTTTGTAGAAAATCTAAAAATCGGACTTGTTTTGAGCAAAACCGGGTTTCGAAGGCAAAATGGCAAAATTAGAAAATTTGGGAAAAATAGCAAATCAACTCCAAAAAATAAGAAAAATTGCAAATATCATTCTTAAATCATTTGGAAAATATTGTCGAAAGAAAATCTTGATTCAGAGTTCGTTTGCAAAATGGCCAAATCTCGAGTCTCTCATGCTGGAATTCAAGAAGATAATTCTCGGAAAAATAGCAAATGGACTCCAAATCTTCTGAAAATTTGTAAATCTCATTTTTAAATTATTTTAAAAAGATTGCGAAATAAAATCTTGATTCAAAGTTCGTTTGCAAAATGGCCAAATCTCGGGTCTCTAATGTTGAAATTCAAAAAAATAAATCCTAAAAAATAGCAAATGGACTCCAAATCTTCTGAAAATTTGTAAATCTCAATTTTAAATTATTTGAAAGAGATTGGAAAAATAAAATCTTGATTCGGAGTTCATTTGCAAAATGGCCAAATCCCGGGTCTCTTATGCTGAAATTCAAGAAGATAAATCCCGAAAAAATAGCAAATGGACTCCAAAAATTTTGAAATTTTGTAAATATCATTTTTAAATTATTTGGAAGAGATTGGTGGAAGAAAATCTTGATTCAGAGTTCGTTTGCAAAATGGCCAAATCCCGGGCCTCCTATGTAGTAATTCAAGAAGATAAATCTCGAAAAAATACCAAATGAGTTCCAAAAATTATGAAAACTTTCAGATCACACTTTTAAATTATTTGGAAGAGATTGGTGAAGAAAACTTCAATTGGAGATCGTTTAAAAAATGGTAAAATATAGGGGCATAAAAGGGCATTTTTGGAAGAAAAAATACAAATAAATAGCAAAGGGGCTCGAAAAATTTTGAAAACTTCTAGAATTCAATATTTTATTATTTTGAAAGTACAAAAAAAATAAAATTTGAATTTGCAGTCTGTTTGACATTTATTTGCACCCGGGGGGCAAAATGGTCATTTTACCCAAGCAACCGAAAACGGCTTTTCTTGCCTTTCAAAAAAATCAGACTTGGGCTGGAAAAGAGAGTGCTGGCCTGCCAAGGCCCAAAGGAAGGAAGAAGCTTCTGATTTTTCAATCAAAAGGCCAACAATTAAGAGTTAGTGATTTTTTTTTATCAAGCCATTGCAAATAAGCCACAAGGGCCAATGCATGAAGAGGGAGAGTGCCAACATTATTCTTGAATAGCTATAATTATGGATAGCTGATGGCCTAATCTAAGGGTGATAATTTCATAATTTTTCACCTTGAACCACTAGCCCTTAGATGAAAATTGGTTGGAATCAAAATGACAACATCCTAGGAGGAGAGAGGGTGAATTCGGCCAGCATAAGGAGAAGGGGAGAGAATTCATTTGGGCACTTCATTTTTCTGATTTCTTCTTGGTTTTGCTTAGTTTTTCTCTCCTTGGTTGAAAGAAAAAAGAAAAAGTTTAGAAAAGAAAGGAAAGGAAAGTTTGAAGAGATAAAGCTTGAAATATAGCTTCTTGAGGTTGCTTTTAGCACCAACTCTTGCACTTTCTTGATTTTCCATTCTTGTTTTTGCTATTTTTTTATTATTATTTGGTGAGTTTCTTTTTAAATAAATGTTTTTTATGTTCTTTGTATGTTCTTTTCTTCAACTTTTCTTAAAAACAAGTTTTTACAATTTTTTTTTCTTGTTTTCTCACCATGGCCGAATGGCCCAGATTTTTTATTATTGTTGCTGTTTTGTTTGATTTTATCATGTTATTTTTTTAGTCTTGATGCTTTAAATATTCTTCTACTACATATACTTGAAGCTTGTTTTGATTTGGTTGCTTTGTTTGTTGCCATTTATGAGTTAAATATCATGTTCTTGCATTTTTAATTTTCTGTTTTCATAATGTTTAAATTTGTTGATGTTTTATATTTAGTATATCAAGTGTTTTTGAAAATGCTTGTTAGTTTTAATATCTCTACTTTGTGTTTGCATGATTTGAGTGTTATGTTTTAGTTGAGCATGTTAGTATATTAAGTGTTTGTGAATATGCTTGTTAGTTTTAATATCTCTACTTTGTGTTTGATTGATTTGAGTGTTATGTTTTTGTTGAGCATGTTAGTATATCAAGTGTTTGTGAAAATGCCATGCTTGTTTGGAACCTTAGGCCATTCGACCACTTCACGTAGCTAGCATTGTGTGTGTATTTTTGCTATGTTAGTTGATAGGTTTGTATTTGCATGACATTTGATTGAGTATTTAGTTTAAGTATACCAAGTGTTTGTGAAAATGCCATGTTTGCTTGGAGCTTGAGGCCATTCGACTACATCATTATTTTGCCTTGTGTTTGCATTTTTGTTATGTTAGATGATAGGTTTGCATTTGCATGACATTTGGTTGAGTTTTTGGTTTAAGCATGCCTTGTGTTTGTATTATTGCCATGCATATTTTAGTTGTTAAGTTTGGCTTATTTTGCCATGCATGTCCATACATTTTAGACCTAGGTTGCATTAAATGCCATGCAAGTTCATTTAGGTCTCGGTCACTATATTGATGCCATGCATTTTTTCATGACATCTAGGTTTAAAACCATGCATTCCATGCATCATATTTTCTGTATTTTTTCATGCGTTTCATGTCCATGCCACTTGACTAATGGCTTAGGCCAATTAATGGGTCAAAGTCATGCTCTCTTGAGCATACTTGTGGAAAATTAAAGAGTTGTCAAATTGATTATTCTACCTTTGTGAGTTTTTTTACTTAGGCAATTTTTGTCTAACTTTTAAAAAGTCCTGGCTATTGTTTGTAAGTCATTTTGTGAGTCTTAAATATTTTTACTTTGATTTTTAAATGATTTTATCAAAGGCAAAAAATGTATTTTGGCAAAACAGTTTTTTCACCAGTACTCATACTTTCCGAATTTTTCTGGGCATTCACCTTTAATCAGAAAATTATACTGATTTTTTCCCGTGTAGTTTTACATGTCCTGTGTCTCTAGTATTTTTTTTTGAATTTTTAAAAATAGGG
Source organism: Fremontodendron californicum (assembly GCA_030761205.1). Classification (NCBI taxonomy): domain Eukaryota; kingdom Viridiplantae; phylum Streptophyta; class Magnoliopsida; order Malvales; family Malvaceae; genus Fremontodendron; species Fremontodendron californicum. Next base: position 18,078,186 of record JAULJL010000020.1, on the reverse strand, counting down.
TAAAAAATCGTGGCTTAAAACTGGACAGTGGAGTGAGAATTGAATTTAAAGAAAAATCAATTTTCTGTTTTGGTTAAGTTACTTAGAAGGGGCTGATTAGGAAGTTTAGCTACTGACTTAGGGTAGTTTCTAAGCCTTTTTTAACTCTAAAAATTATTTCTTAAGTCTCGGGTTAAGGGTGGTCAAGTCTGGGATTTTAAACTTAGGAAATTAGAGCCATTTAAAAAAAGGTTTAGCCCAGTTTTTATTTTTAATCTAAGCTTTTCAAAATTGTTTTCAAAGAACCACAAAGTATTTTGGTTTTAGAATATTTAATTTGACATATTTTCCTAAGGTAGCCGGATATCTTTTTAGACATATGGATTTCCTTAATTAAAGGAAAAAAATACATTTTCATGCATTGCATTTTCCATATTCATGCATTTTATATAATATGTGATTTTTGCTATGATAATTTTTATGATATTGTTATGATTATGTTATATTGTTTATTATATGATTTTGAATATTTCATGATATCCTATGCTTTTTATTTAGTTATGTTATTTTTATATTCTTTAGCATATACTATGTTCATGCATTATTATTTTCATTTTTATTTTCATGCATATTATATGATAGCATTATTCTATATTCCATGTCAATTAAATTATATGCCATATCATTCATATTTGCCATGTCATTTAAATTATTTCATTTCATATAGAATATATTATGTTACTTAGGTCATTTCATTTAGGATATATTATGTCATTCAGGATTATTTCATTTCATTTAGAATATATCATATGACTTAGGATATTACATTTCATATAGAATATATTATGTTACCTAGGTCATTTCATTTCATTTAGAATATATCATATAACTTAGGATATTTCATTTCATTTAGAATATGCTAAGGCATTTAAATTATATCATATCATTTAGGTTGCATTATATTGTTTAGATTTTGCTATGTCATTTTATTTATGTCATGCATATACATATTCATTTCTTTCAAATATTTTCAAAAAAGGTAATGATTTTTGATAAAATAAAGATATTCCCGAGTTAAAATAATTCATGAGTTCTCTGCCGGGTTTGCTGGGGAGGATATCTTCAATTATCATTAATAAAGGAATATCTTTTTTAAAATGAGAATGATTTGAAAAGTTTTCCAAATTAAATAAAATTTCTATATTTTGCCACGTTTGTCGGGGAATATAGAAAATTTTTGAATTTATAAATTCCGGATCATTTTCAATTAAAAATGAAATTATTTTTCTTTAAATTAGGAATTAACTTGAAATACTAAATTTAAAACCGAATTTTTTACCGAGACTTGAGATAACACATGATTAATAAGGTACCGTTTATACGGGCATTGTGGGGGTGCTAATCGTTCCCTGCACGTAACCGAGTCCCGAACCCGTTTCTTTGATTTCTCTGGTTTAAAACGTAGACTTGAAATTGGTTTTAAAAATGTTTTAATTAATTTTTAAAATATTTTATAAAACTGGTTTTAATAGGTGGCCGATCACACCTAGCTAAAAAAGTTTGGTGGCGACTCCATGTCTTTTTCAAGGTCATTTTCAAAACCTTTATTTTTCTAGAGGAATTAAGTCGACTTTTCCTCGGTTTTTTTTAATGTCACGCTTAACGAATAATAAAGTCTTGCGATGAGACTTGTTATTTTTTAGGTTGCGACAACTTGGCGACTCCACTGGGGACTATTAGAGAGTCAGGTCTAGAATTAGTCGTATGTTATCAAAGTCTCGATTTTGTTGGTTTAATTGGTATTTAATTTTAATTCCCACATTTTTTAAGGATAATTTTGAAAATAATAAAATGTTTTAAATATGACCATATTCATATGCATACATATTATAATTGTTCTCTGGTTATTTTGGTGCATATATTCATTTATTGATTAATTGATGATTTATGTTGTTTAATCTTGTTGGGGCATTTAGAATAAGGGATATAGAATAGGTGGTGAAAGGTTTGTTATTTCTCCTCATACACTACACTACATTACACGTGCATTTGCATTTCATGAATCCTATACCCGGGTTCCGACCCTTTAGGTGGGAGCATAGTAACTAAGCTTTCATGATTAACAATCCGCATGGGCTAGTGAAACACTTCCGGAGTACAAATTACCTAAGCCTTCGTGATTAACAATCCGCATGGGCTAGGGAAATAGACTCTAACGAATTTAACCCGCTTTTATCGGGGTGCCTTATTAGCCTTCATCGGCGACAGTGAGGAACAATTTAGGGCTTTTAGAACTAATTCACCTTCATATAGTAAACCTAGGCGAAGCCATACCAGATTTCCAATTAGATATCCCGAAGTTAAGAACACATGGAGGAATATTTCCAATCTTTTTACCTTATATTCTACTTTCTGAATAAGTTTATTTTTGAAAATCGAACAATGATGAAGGTACATCATAATGCCCGTAATAAGTGTTGATATTTCATCCTAGAGACGTTATAATGCCGAAATTTTGTTGGCATCCTTAGGGATAATTATTGTTTTGAATTATATGTTTTTTTGCATAATTTTTGTCATAATTTTTGCACATTTGAAGGTTATTGGTCTCGGGATATTATTCAACCAAAAGAGCTTTCATGGAGGGTCAGAGTGTCTCAGTGGTCAAGAAGCATTTAGGGGTTAGGAAACAGTCCGAGAAAGGTCAGCAGGATAATGGGAATTGTTTGAAGATGGGATATGTGTCAGCATTGCCAGTCGAGGTTGATCTTACTATCAAGCAAAATGACCTCCGGGAATTGATGGATATATGGAATCAGTGGAACATATCAGAAAAAGAAGCCTTCACTCAGACTTATGGGGACATAGCACTGTTAGCTTAGGTAAAAGTCAGTGGTGAGGTGATCCGGGCTGTGGTGCAATTCTGGAATCCCGCTTATCGGTGTTTTACCTTCAAACGAGAGGATATGACTCCAACCATAGAGGAATATTTGACCTTGCTGCATATTGAGAATGTTATTCCCGATCGTATTTATTTGAAGGATACAAAGACACCGGGTTTCAAGAATAAGGTGTCTAAGATTTTGGGAGTAGAAAGAAATTGGGTAGAAAGCCATGTTGTCCGAAAAGGGGTAAGCTACTGTATATCATGGGACATTTTACGGGCTCTAATCTATAGCCATTCAAGTAAGAAGACAGTTAGGAATATTTTTGCTTTGGCTATCTATGGTTTAGTTATCTTCCCGAAGACATTAGGGTATGTGGATGTGGTAATATTTGATGTTTTTGAGAGGCTTGAGCAAAAGATAAACCCAGCCCCGAAAATTATTGCAGAAACAATCCGATCCCTGAATTTCTGTAGACGGGAAGGAAAAGGGCATTTTCTAGGTTGTATACAGCTCCTTTACATATGGGTTCAGAGTAATTTTTGTGAACAGGAAAATTTCCCTATTCGCTCATATTGGAAATCTTTTGCACCAATTGGTGAATTTCTTAAGAGGGATTGGCTTGAAAATAGGACTGAGGAACAATGGATCAACATATTCCGGAATATTAGGGCTGAAATGATAGTTTGGAGAGCTCCATGGATAGCTCCTATGCCGACATTGTACAAGTGCGGAGATAAAGCTTCTGTTCCATTATTGGGAGTATAGGGAGGAGTGAGCTATGCACCACTACTGGTGCTGAGACAATCAGAATCCCATCAGTTTACTCCTATGACCCATGACCTTACTAATTTGGAATTTGCTTATGGAGAAGATGGATATTCGGGAAAGGTCCATGAGATTGTGGTAGCATGGAAGGAAACTCATCGAGTGGAGGTAGCTAGATATGTCGACATCTTCACACCAGATTACCAGGAATGGAGGGAATTGATGGTTAATGACAGGTTGTTGATATCAGATGGGAAGAAGTTTGGTATTTGAGTTCGCCGCCCAAGGAAGCGCCATGGAAGTTAGAAATCGCAATGGCAGAATTTGAAAAAGAAAAGGCCCAAATAAGCAAGGAAATTGCCCGATTGCAAGAAGAGCTTGAGGATAAGAAAGATAGGGAGGCGGCCCGAGAAAACGAAAAGGAAAAGATCAAGAGAGAGCGGGACACTGTTCAAAGCGATCTTCAGGAATTACACTTGGAGAACAAGAGGTACCGTTTCGAGCTCAAATTCGAGGGGACTCTCAAGATTTTCGGGGAATGGGAACAAGAAGTCAGAAACCTCAAGAAGGAAAAGAACTATTGGGCAGAAAAAGCAAAACATGAAGAAGCCCGAGCAAATCAGCTGGAGAAACAAGCTAGGGAAAGCTTATACGGTGATGCTTCTACTGACACGTCAAAGGGTCATGAACAAGTAGGGATCAGATGGAAGAGCAAGGCAGTTAAAAGAGGACAGTGAAGAAGGTCCAGGATCCGAGGGAGTTATTATAGGACCAGTATTTTGTAATAGTTTTTAGGAGAGACAGATTAACATATTGTCTTAAGCAGGGATCTTTTATTTAATGTATTTAGTCCCAGGAAATCAATGAAAGACCGTTTGGTTGGAATTATCCCGGGGCCAATACTTTTAAATGCATTCATCATCCATATATTTTATTTTATTTTGTTCATTTATATTCATAATCATTCATTCATTTATTCTTTAAAAATTGTTCATACACTTAGTCATTAATTTATTTGTCCATTCATCTATTCTTTTTACTTAAGTCATTTAGGTTCATACACTTAGTCACTTACTTAGTTGTGCATTCACTAACATTTGTTCATTCATTCATTCATTCATTTATTCATTTTTTATAAAATAAAGTAAGAACTGTGTCAATAATTTCTAATCCATGGTTTTTAAAACTAAAGGTACAATTGGTCGCACTCAGAAAGAATCAGACTTTCGACACCCTTACAATACTCGATCTCAGGTAAGAGCTATGGAGAACAATTAGTTTGCCAGAATTGAAAGAATGGAAAGAATTCAGAAACAACTGTAGGAACAGTTAACAAAGTCTCAAGAGGAGACACGAGAATAGATGACAAAACTCATGGAGATGATGAGTACTATGATGAGGCAGAAGTGGCCAGGAGAAAATTCAGCTCTCGGAATGGGGACAATGAACCAGGAACATCGACCATAAGTGGTACAGAAAAATGGCCAGACATCCCAACCTGTGGGAAATAAACTTCCAACTGTGGCAGCATCCTATATTTACATCCAACCAGCAGCCGAAGCACAAAATTTCGGTCCTAAAAGGGGTAATATCGAAGTTGATCCAATTGAGGTCGAAGTTCCAGACTTCGAAGAAATGGCAGAAAAGGAAAGGGCCAAAATAACTGAATTGAAGAGGGTCGAAATTGCTGAATCTCAGAAGAAATATCAGGTGCTGGAGGAAAGGTTAAGGGCAGTTGAAGGGGCAGAGTTATTTGGCAGTCTGGATGCCAAAGAGATGAGCTTGGTACACGATCTAGTAATTCCCCCCAAAGTTCAAAGTACCAGACTTTGAAAAGTATAATGCGACCACTAACCCATCAGCTCACCTGACCATGTACTGTAGAAGGATGACGGGGCATGATGATAATGAGAAATTGTTTATTCATTGCTTCCAAGATAGCTTAACAGGTCAGCCACCCGATGGTACAATCAACTGAGTCGTACCAATATTCGTTCATGGATGGATTTAGCCAGGGCTTTCATGGTATATTATAAGCATGTGTCTGACATGGTACCTGATAGGCTGTCTTTACAGAATATGGAAAATAGGTCCAATGAAAGCTTCAAAGAATATTCTCAGAGGTGGAGGGATCTGGCTACACAAGTGCAACCCCATTTAACCCACAAGGAAACCACGGTGCTTTTTATCAACACCTTGGAAGCACCTTATTATGACAAATTGGTGGGAAGCGCCACCAAGGACTTTGCAGATATGGTAATATCTGGGGAAATGATAGAGTCAGCTATTAAGAATGGAAAGATGGAAGGGGGTGAGCTGCTACCCCAAAGAGAGTTTTTCCTACAGAAAAGTAGGAAGAGACACATGCAGTAAGCTTCAATCAATACCCTTATACACCTACTACACCATACACACCACCAAGGCCCTATACTCCTACCAGACCTTATGCACCTCCGACACCTTACACACCATACCCGGGGTATAATCCTTATTACCCCAATGTCAACCACCTTACCCAAAATTCATTCCCCTATACCAATATACTACAACAGCTATCCCCACAAATAACCCTTCCTCGAAATGCTATCCCAAACACTCAAGGGCTTGCGCGCAATGACCAACGTTCACCAAGGAACGATCAAAAACCCCAATTTGATCCGATTCCTACCACTTATGGTGAGCTATATCCAAAACTATTGCAAGGTCAACTGGTTGCACCCGTGTACCTCAAACCTTTGACACCTCCATATCCAAGATGGTACAATGCAAACACTAACTGCGCATACCGCGCGGGAATTCAAGGATATTCGATCGAAGATTGCCTGGCCTTTAAAAAGAAAGTTCAAAGCCTGATCAATGCTGGAGTTGTGAAGTTTGGGTCAAAAAATGGGCTGAACGTAGCAGGAAACCCATTGGCCGATCATGTTGGGAATCGGGTAAATGCAATATTGACCGAGGAAGTCAGAAGACTAAAAAGGGATATCAGGAAAGTCAAGACTCCGATGTTGACAGTATGGATTGAAATGGTCAAGGCGGGAATGTTGGAAGATGCAGACAGTCTGAAAATGATCGCAAAAAGGGTGCAAAATTGGTGCCCATTTCATAAGTGTGGAGGTCATGCCATACAAGATTACGGAGATTTCCTGGTTAAAATCCAAAAAATGATGTATAATAGGGAAGCCCAATTCTATAAAAGATAGAGAAGGAAATAGGAGTTATTGAGAATACAGCTGGTTACGGGATAGAAAGACCCTTGATCATCTATTATGATGAACCGGAGGAGAAGTTTATGCCAGTCATTGAGGAAAGTGCACCCAAGTTAATTATTGATTTACCTATTTCCTTTTCATACAAGGAAAACAAAGCTGCACCATGGAAATAAGACTACAACATGGTTATGCCCGGGTCTTCGAGTCAGCAGGACATCACAGGTGTGGGGCATTTAACCCGAAGCGAAAGGTGTTATGCTCCGAAGGCTGCTGAACAGGGGTTAACAGGGAAAGACAGAGGAGCAGACAAAGAGAAAAAGGTAGTCGAGCCAATCCATATTGAGATGGATTTTCCAAAAGAAATAGAGAGAGGATCAGCCCGATTAACAAAATAAAAGAACCAGTATGTGAGAAGGAAGCCTGTGAGTTCTTAAAATTCATAAAGCACAGTGAGTATAGCGTGGTTGAACAACTACAACGTCAACCAGCTAGAATTTCAATCCTATCCTTGCTTTTAAGTTCAGAACCACAAAGAAATGTCCTGTTAAGAGTATTGAATTAGGCATACGTGGCTAATAACATATCCGTAGAAAAAATGGATAGGTTAGCAGGAAACATCGCATCGAATGACTATATATTTTTCAGCTATGAGGAGATACCACCCAATGGTATGGGGTCAACGAAAGCTCTCCATGTAACTACCACTTGTAAAGGGCACATATTACCAAGGGTCCTTTTGGACAATGGTTCTTCATTAAATGTGATGCCCTTAGCAACCCTATCCAAGTTGCCAGTGGATATATCTTATATGATTCCAAGTTGCACAGTGGTTAGGGCTTTCGATGGAACAAGGAGAGAGGTTATGGGAACTATTGAAGTTCCTCTGGAGATAGGCCCATGCACTTATACGGTGAACTTCCAGGTCATGGATATTAATCCATCTTATAATTGTTTGTTGGCAAGGCCATGGATACATTCAGCTGGGGCCATACCCTCGTCTCTCCACCAAAAGCTGAAATTTGTGGTGGAAGGCCGTTTGATCACTGTATCAGGAGAAGAAGACATAATAACCTCCGCATCTATTGAATCTCCTTATGTCGAGCCCAATGAAGATGTCGTAGAATGTTCTTTTTGGTCTTTGGAATTCGTAAATGCAAATTTTGTCGCTGAAGGATGGAAAATTTCGAAACCAAGATTGTCCAAGAACACAAGGGTGGGAGTAAGAACCACAGTGGGAAAAGGCTGCAAAGTCGGAAAAGGTCTGGGAAAATATCTTCAAATGATGGCTCGAGCAGTGGAAGCAGTGGGAAAGAAATCTTTCGAAGGCCCATGAGAAGAGGAAACAGGTTGAAAGGAACAGACAAAGGAGAATGGCCCGTCTCACGGGTATAACCCATGACTTTCCCACCAATCCGTCATAGCTTTCGCTCTGCTGGTTTCCTATTCGGAGAAAAGAACTCAGAGGATATGCTTGTATTGATCGACCAAGATTTTGAAAATTTCCATGTGAATAATGGGCGGCATATTCAGGATATGGTGATTTGCATGACCGAGAAAAAAAGGATGGAAAGTACCAGTGCAAACTGGATGGTGCGACCTTGACCACCAGGATATAGACTAATCAACTGGAGTGCGACTGAGTTGCCCATAGTTTTTAAGTCTATTCCACCGTAATACTTTTTAAAAAAAAAGCAACCTTAATTATCTTTACCCAGAGATATTAAGAGTATTTTGTTTCTATAATGGGCTTTTTGTTTAAACATTTTCATTCAATAATAACAAGCAAAATGCATTTATCTATATTGATGTGTCCATATTCTTTCATTTTTGTTATTTATTTCGTTTTCATTATATATTTTCCTATATTGATTTTTTCTCCATCTATTTACAGGTATGCGGATGCGGAATATGAGGACTTTCTTGTCAGTAATTCTGAAATTGATTTTGAAAGACCCATTTGCACGGGTGATGTTGAGGCTAACGAAGATACTGAGGATTATGGTTTACCTCCGGATTTATTAAGGAAAATAGAACAAGAGGAGAAACAAGTACTTCCTCATAAGGAATTATTGGAAATGATAAGTCTAGGAGATGGTGAAGAGATAAAGGAAGTCAAAATCGAGACTTCATTGTCATCACCAATAAAGGATGAATTGGTAGCCTTGCTCCAGGAGTATGTGGATGTAGTTGCATGGTCTTACCAAGACATGCTAGGGTGGATCAGGATATTGTGGTTCATAAGCTCTCTTTAAGGCCAGAATGCAAGCCAATTCAGCAAAAGTTGAGAACAATAAGGCCAGACATGCTATTAAAGATAAAAGAGGAGGTGAAGAAACAATTTGATGCCGGGTTTTTAAAGGTAGTAAAATATCCAGAATGGGCGGCAAATATTTTCCTAGTACCAAAGAAGGATGGTAAATTGCGGATGTGCGTTGATTACCGAGATTTGGACAGGGCCAGCCCTAAAGATAATTTCCCTTTGCCCCATATTGATACTCTGGTGGATAATACGGCGAAAAGTTCTTTATTTTCTTTCATGGACGGATTCTCAGGATACAATCAGATGAAGATGGCACCGGAAGATTTGGAGAAAACCACATTTGTTACAATATGGGGAACCTTCTGCTACAAGGTAAAGCCATTTGGGTTGAAGAATGCTGGGGCAACATATCAGAGAGCCATGGTAACTTTGTTTCATGATATGATGCATAAGGGAATTGAGGTCTATGTTGATGATATGATCGCAAAGTCACAAGGGGAAGAGGAGCATATTGCGAATCTTAAGAAACTCTTTGAACGACTAAGGAAGTTTAGACTAAAGCTAAATCCGGCAGAATGCACGTTTGGAGTCACCTCAGGCAAATGGTTGGGTTTTGTCGTCAGCAAAAGAGGAATTGAGATTGACCCGGAAAAAGTGAAGGCTATTCAGAATTTGCCACCACCTCGCACTCAAAAGGAAGTAAGAGGCTTTTTGGGGAGATTGAATTACATTGCTCGGTTTATTTCACAGTTAACTGAAAAATGTGATCCAATATTTAAGTTACTTCAAAAACGTGATCCAGGAGAATGGATGAAGGTTGTCAGATTGCATTTGAAAAGGTTAAACACTATTTATCCAACTCACCCGTACTAATGCCACCTATTTAAGATAAACCAATGATACCGTATTTATCAATATTTGAAAGATCCATGGGTTGTGTTTTGGGGCAGCTTGATGAGACTAGAAAGAAAGAATAGGCAGTTTACTACCTCAGCAAGAGATTCACAGATTATGATTTGACATATTCGTCGGTAGAGAAGTTGTGTTGTGCCTTAGCTTGGACCGCTTGAAGACTCAGACAGTACATGTTGTACCACACAACGTGGCTGATTGCCAAGCTAGATCCAGTCAAATACATGTTGGAAGCACCCTCTTTGTTAGGGAGGACGGTAAGATGGCAGGTTTTATTGTCAGAGTACGACATTGTATATGTAAGTCAAAAAGCTATCAAGAGCAATGCAGTAGCTAAATTCTTAGCAAGTTGAGCAATGGAAGGTTATGAGCCGTTGGACTTTGACTTTTCGGATGAAGATTTGATGTATGTGTCGCAAGCAGATGAGATTCCCTTGAAGAAGAAAGTATGGAAAATGTACTTTGATGGCGCATCTAATGCCATGGGGCATGGAATCGGTGCAGTGCTTATATCCCTAGAAGAAGATTATTATCCTTTCACTGCCAGATTGGGCTTTGATTGTACAAACAATACTGTCGAATATGAAGCGTGTACTATGGGCCTTTGTGCTGTAGTGGACAGAAAGATCAAAGTATTGGAAGTTTTTGGAGACTCAGCCTTAGTGATTTACCAGCTATGAGGAGAATGGGAAACCGAAGATACAAAGCTAATCTGATACAAAGAACTCATACTGAGTTTATTGGAGGAGTTTGAAGAAGTGAATCTCAATTACTTTCCTCGAGAAGAAAATCGAATGGCAGATGCTCTAGTTACTTTGTCATCAATGTTTAAAGTGAATGAAGGGGCTGAAGTTGTGCCAATAAAGATAAGTATATATGAGTCTCCTGCCCACTATCTGAGTATTGAAAAAGAAGCAGATGGCCTCCCTTGGTATAACGATATCTTGCAGTACATCAAAAGTCAACAGTATCCAGAAGAAGCAACAGAGAATGACAAGAGGACTCTGAGAAGGCTAGCAATGGGTTTTGCTCTAGACAGTGAGATTCTCTACAAGAAAGGAAAAGATCAAGTCTTATTGAGATGTGTCGGGTCTGCCGAAGCTCGAAGAATCATAGAGGAAGTCCACGAAGGGATATATGGTACTCATGCTAATGGTCACATGCTTGCTAAATAGATTATGAGGGCAGGATATTATTGGTTGACGATGGAAGGAGATTGCATCAGTTATTCCCGAAAGTGCCATAAATTCCAGATATATGCATATAAGATTCATGTGTCGCCATCGCTATTACATGTCATGACTGCACCGTGGCCCTTTTCAATGTGGGGAATGGATATGATCGGGCCTATTACCCCGAAAGCTTCAAATGGAAATCATTTCATCTTAGTGGCCATAGATTATTTCGCAAAGTGGGTAGAAGCTGCTTCCTATGCAAATGTAACAAAGTCGGTGGTATGCAGATTCGTTAAGAAAGAAATCATATGCCGTTACGGGTTGCCAGCAAGAATTATTTCGGATAATGCTCTCAATTTGAACAATAAGATGATGAGAGAAGTGTGTACTCAATTCAAGATCACACATCATAATTCGGTACCTTACCGTCCGAAGATGAATGGGGCAGTAGAAGCAGCTAACAAGAATATCAAGAAGATTGTTGAAAAAATGACCAATGCATACAAGGATTGGCATGAGATCTTGCCTTTTGCTCTTCATGCATATCGTACTTCGGTCCGTACATCTACAGGGGCAAAGCTATTTTCTTTGGTATACGGGATGGAAGCAGTGCTACCTATTGAAGTTGAGATCCCATCGCTTCGAGTTTTGATGGAAGTTGGCCTAGAGGAAGCAGAATGGGTTAGAGCTCATTATGAACAGTTGAATCTCATCGAGGAGAAAAGATTGAAAGCAATTTGTCAAGGGCAGTTGTATCAGAGAAAGGACGATTCGAGCCCGTAACAAGAAAGTTCGTCCTAGACAATTCCGAGGGAGGGAGTTGGTATTGAGGAAAATTCTCCCTATAGTAAAGGACCCGAGAGAAAAATGGGCTCCGATATGGGAAGGACCCTATGTTGTAAAAAGAGCTTTTTCTAGAGGAGCATTGATTTTAACTAGAAAAGATATTGAGCATTGATTTTCTAGAGGAGCCGATGAACTGAAGAAGTATTATGCTTGAAAAAAATGTGTGATGCTGTGCACATGGAAATTCGAATGATTCCAAGTGTAAAAATAGAAATTCTATATATCTATTCCCCTATGAATTGCTTTTCAAATAAAATATTCATGCTTGATATGATGAATGGCCATCTTTCATATTCCTTTCACTAAGAGGAAATTATCTTTAGTCACCCCTTTGAGCCTTAGGAATTATTTCTTTCTTTAAACCTTGATCAAGGATCACCCTCTACACTGGAGGGCAAATGCGAGGAAAGATAATCAAAAAAATCATGGCAAAAAGAAAGCCATCGAAAAATGTGGAAAATGAAAGCCAACAAAGCAAAAAAAGAAGAAAAGAAAGTCCAGAAAGGAACAAATGTTTCAAGAATGAATTCTCCTCAGGAAATGATCCTTGATCCAATCACCCTTAAACACATTTTGGGCATATTTTATCCTTTCCTTCTAAACCTAGACCTTGGCCTAGATTACGTGCTTTAAAAGCCGATTTTGATCAAGCATGGATATTTAATTTGAAAGGTTATTCTCAAAATTCATCACATCTTTTGAATTGATATTTTTACCTTGGAAGCATTTAGAATTCTCAGATGCATAGAACTGAAAAAAGAATGTAAAAAGAGAGGTTTAAGCCGAAAACCCGCAAAGGGTGACTTAATTCTGAATGGAGGACACTTGAGTTGAAAACCCGCAAAGGGCGGCTCTAGTACTAATTAAAGTTTGAATCAATGCTCTGTGTAAAGGGGGAGAAAGTATCTGACAATCAGAGAAAAGGGGAACAACTCAGTCTGACGTAACTACGGAACCTAAGAGATTACCCAAGTAAATTGCTCGTTCAAGAGAAATTTCAGATGGTTTGAAATAGGAGGGGTCCAAGATATTCCGCATCCAGGACATCTACAACCTATAACCTTACATTTGTTTCTTATATCCTTGATATTTATGTTTACTATTATAAAACATTTTTGCAATAAATTCTTGTTATCCTTTTCATGACAGCTTTTGCTTGATTCATATTTCATTTCATACATTTTTGAGATGCATTATGATTGTTATTAAATTGAATGATGATTAGTAATAAAAATCTTCAAATAAACGGATTTCAAAGTATTACTAAGGGATAGATTTAAATCTTGGAAAGGTTTGGAAATTTCACCAAGAAAAGAAAACAGTGAATGTGGTGGAAACTCCATCACGAAGTCAAAAAATTTGTGAATTTCAGCTAAAGTCAGAAACTGAGACTGTTTGACAAGTTGTCTTGAGTGGGGCATCAATGAACAAATTGAAGACTCCATCATGAAGTCGGATATTCTGTGAACCTCAAAGAAACCATGGATTAGAAATCACGACACAATCATTTGATTGCATTTATTCTTAGGAAACATACAAGCAGCAAAGCATGTCATTCTCATCATTGTATTTAGCTAACAGTGCAGAAATCAGGAAAACTTAGACTTCCCCAAAGTGAACTCATTCTGTTTTTCAAACGAGTCAAGCCCCGAAATCACCTTCGAGGCATGTTTCCTTTCCAAATCGAACTCATTTTGCTCCTCAAGAAAAGTCGAGCCCCAAGACTATCATTGAGGTATGTTCCTTTCATTTTCAAGTTAAATTTATTCTTTTTCAAATGAACCAAACCCAGAATCATTTTTAGTATTTCCTTTTGTTTTAAATCGAATTCATTTTGTTTTATCAAATGAGTTGAGCCTTGAGACCGTCGTCAAGGTATTTTAATCACGGGTAAGACCTTTGGGCACCAGTTTTTAAGACCTTCGGGCACAGTTTTAAAGACCTTCGGGCACCATTTTAAATACCTACAAGCACCAGTTTTAAAGACCTTCGAGCACCCTTCGGGCACAATTTTAAAGACCTTCGGGCACCATTTTAAAGACCTTCGGGCATAATTTTAAAGACCTTCGGGCACCAGTTTTAAAGACCTTCGGGCACTAGTTTTAAAGACCTTCGAGCACAGTTTTAAAGACCTTCGAGCACCAGTTTTAAAGACCTTCAGCCACCAGTTTTAAAGACCTTCAGCCACCAATTCTTAAGACCTTCGGGGACAATTTTTTCTTTTGAAATCGAACTAGTTTCCTTAAGACGGGTCGAGCCTTGATTAGTCAAGGAATTCAATTTAAGGACAAAAACTTCAATTTACAGCTTTATCCAAAAAAAATGAATAATAGAAAAATGAAAAAGAAACCATTTCCCTTTTCTTCACATATGATTTCATTGACCGTACAAAATTAGTGTTTGTTTATCTTTGCCTGATTCCTGATTCTTAGCAATAGCCAAAGAGGGGCAGCTGTAGACACCTAATTTTGTCCGGACCACTAAAATAGGTATGTTTTCTTCCTAAATTGATGTTTCAGAATGTAAAAAGACTTTTTCATCCTGCAGGTGGTACTCCGAGACTTAGTTTAAGAGGGCGAGCATAAAAAGTTAAACTTGATAAAAGTCAACCCCGAAAAGTCAACTATTGAAAAAGTCATCCCACTTTCAAAATCAAGATTTGAAGTTCAATTGAAAAATGGTGAAAGAATTTTGATAATCCGAGGTCTACATTGAAAGATAAGGAGTTTGGGAGTTGGGATATGAAGATTAAGTAGAAAGAAAACCCTAATCTGGGAAATTTGGGGAAAAGTGCTTAAACGATCGAATTGGTCAAAATTGAAGGTTCCAAATGAAAGATAAGCACTGAATACGGGTAATGGAGAAGCCACTTGAAAAAAAACTGAAAGAAAAGTCAATCCAGGAGAAAACCGAGAATTAGGGTTTTTGGTGGATTTTGGTGAAATCGGGAAAAATTACAGAAATGGCCTGAATTGGTAAGACAAAAGCCCCTAATGGATGAGGAATGATTAAAAAGGGATAGCCCAAAGCTCAGTTTGAAGAAAATCTGAAAATCGGACTTGTTTTGAGCAAAATCGGGTTTCGAAGGCAAAAGGGCAAAATTGGAAAAATTGGGGAAAATAGCAAATGAACTCCAAAAATTATGAAAAATTGTAAATCTCATTCTTAAATCATTTGGAAGAGATTGGCGAAAGAAAATCTTGATTCGAAGTTCGTTTGCAAAATGGACAAATCTCGGGTCTCTTATGCTGAAATTCAAAAAGATAAATCCCGAAAAAAATAGTAAAATGACTCCAAATCTTCTGAAAATTTTCAAATCTCATTTTTAAATTATTTGAAAGAGATTGGAAAAATAAAATCTTGATTTGGAGTTTGTTTGCAAAATGGCCAAATCCCGGGTCTCTTATGTTGAAATTCAAGAAGATAAATCCTGAAAAAATAGCAAATGGACTCCAAATCTTCTGAAAATTTGACAATATCATTTTTATATTATTTTAAAGAGATTACAGAAAGAAAATATTGATTCAAATTTCGTTTACAAAATGGCCAAATCTCGGGTCTCTTATGTTGAAATTCAAGAGATAAATCCCGGAAAAATAGCAAACAGACTCCAAATCTTTTGAAAATTTGAAAATCTCATTTTTTTAAATTATTTTAAAGAGATTTGCAAAAGAAAATCTTGATTCAGAGTTCGTTTGCAAAATGGCCAAATCCTGGGTCTCTTATGTTGAAATTCAAGAAGATAAATCCCATAAAAATAGCAAATAGACTCCAAAAATTCTAAAATTTTGCAAATATCATTTTTAAATTATTTGGAAGAGATTGACGAAATAAAATCTTGATTCAGAGTTTGTTTGCAAAATGGCCAAATCACGGGCCTCCTATGCAGTAATTGAAGAAGATAAATCCTGAAAAAAATACCAAATGAGTTCCAAAAATTATGAAAACTTCTAGATCACACTTTTAAATTATTTGGAAGAGATTGGTGAAAAAAAATCTTGATTTGGAGGTCGTTTAAAAAATTGTAAAATATGGGGGCATAAAAAGGCATTTTTTGAAGAAAAAAATCCAAATAAATAGCAAACGGGCTCGAACAATTTTTAAAACTTCCAGAATTCAATATTTTATTATTTTGATAGTATTAAAAAAATAAAATTTGAATTTGGAGTCCGTTTTCCATTTATTTTCATTCGGGGGGAAAAACTGTCATTTTACCCAAGCAAACCCAAGCAATCGAAAAGGGCTTTTCTTGCCTTTAAAAAAAAAATCATACTTGGGCTGGAAAAGAGAGTACTGGCCAGCCAAGGCCCAAAGGAAGGAAGAAGCTTTTGATTTTTCAATCAAAAGGCCAAGAATTAAGAGTTAGTTAGTGATTTTTTTTATCAAGCCATTGCAAATAAGCCACATGGGCCAATGCATGAAGAGGGAGAGTTTCAACATTATTCTTGAACAGCTATAATTATGGACAGCTGATAGCCTAATTTAAGGGTGATAATTTCATAATTTTTCATCTTGAATTACTAGCTCTTGGATGGAAATTGGTTGGAATCAAAATGACAACATCCTAGAAGGAGAACGGGTGAATTCAGCCAGCATAAGGAGAAGGGGAGAGAATTCATTTGAGCACTTCATTTCTCAGATTTCTTCTTGGTTTTGCTTAGTTTTTCTCTCATTGGTTGAAAGCAAAAAGAAAAAGTTTAGAAAAGAAAGGAAAGTTTGAAGAGATAAAGCTTGAAATATAGCATCTTGAGGTTGCTTTTAGCACCAACTCTTGCACTTTCTTGATTTTCCATTCTTGTTTTTGCTGTTTTTGATTATTTAGTTGGTGAGTTTTCTTTTTAAATAAATGTTTTTTATGTTCTTTTCTTCATCTTTTCTTAAAACCAAGTTTTTACAATTTTTTTTCTTGTTTTCTCACCATGGCCGAATGGCCAAGATTTTTTATTATTGTTGCTGTTTTGTTTGATTTTATCATGTTATTCATGTTATTTTTTTAGTCTTGATGCTTTAAATATTCTTCTACTACATATACTTGAAGCTTGTTTTAATTTGGTTGCTTTTTTTGTTGCCATTTATGAGTTAAATATCATGTTCTTGCATTTTTAATTTTCTGTTTTCATAATGTTTAAATTTGTTGATGTTTTATATTTACTATATCAAGTGTTTGTGAAAATGCTTGTTAGTTTTAATATCTCTACTTTGTGTTTGCATGATTTGAGTGTTATGTTTTAGTTGATATCATTTAAATTATGTCACATCATTTAGGTTACATTATATCATCTAGACTTTGCCATGTGATTTTATTTATGTCATACATATTCATGTTCATATTTTTAAATGTTTTGAAAAAGATAATGATTTTCAATAAAAATAAAGAGATTCCCGAGTTAAAATAATTCATGAGTTCTCTACCAGGTTTGCTGGAGGGAATATCATCAATTATCATTAATAAAGGAATATCTTTCTTTCAAAAAACGAGAATGATTCGAAAAGTTTTACAAATGACTAAAAAATTTATATATTTTGCCGATTTTGTCGATGAATATAGGAAAATTTTGAATTAATAAATTTCGAATCATTTTCAATTAAAAATGGAATTATTTTTCTTAAAAATTGGGAATTAACTTGAAATACTAAATTAAAAACCAACTTTTTACCGAGACTTGAGATAACACACGATTAATAAGGTACCGATTTATACGGGCGTTGTGGGGGTGCTAATCCTTCCCCGCACGTAACCGACTTCCGAACCCGCTTCTTTGATTTTCTCTGGTTTATAACACAGACTGGAAATTGGTTTTAAAAATATTTTAATTAATTTTAAAATGTTTTATAAAACCGGTTTTAATAGGTGGCCGATCATACCTAGCTAAAAATGATTGGTGGCGACTCCATGCCTTTTTACGAGGCCGTCTTCATACCCTCGAACTTTTATTTCAATCTAGAGGAATTAAGTCATCTTTTCCTCTGATTCCATTTCCCCCTCACTCGAACAGGTCTACGCGATCGGGATCATGTATCGACACCTTCGTTTTTCTAGAGGAATTAAGTCAACTTTTCCTCGTTTTTTTTTAATGTCACGCCTAACGAATAATAAAGTCTTGCGTTGAGACGTTGTTATGTTTTTTTTTTATTTAGGTTGCGACAGCTTGGTTACTCCATTAGGGAAATCTTTAGAGAGTCAAGCATAGAATTAATCGTGTGTTATCTAAGTCTCGGTTTTGTTGGTTAATTGGTATTTAAATTTAATTCCCATATTTTTAAAATAAAGGAGAATTTTGAAAATAATAAAATATTTTAAATATGTCCATCTTCATACGCATGCATATTATAATTTGTTCTCTGGTTATTTTGTCGCGTATATTTATATGTTTGCTTGACTGATGCTTTACATTGTTTGATTTTAGTGGGGTATTTAGAGTAAGGGGTGTAGAATAGGTGGTGACAGGTTTGTTTTGTTCCTCCGCACACACTATAGAAGCATTTGCATAACATGAACTCTCTACCCGGGTTCCGTCCTTTTAAGTGGGAGTAAAGTAACTACGCCTTCATGATGATCCTTCGTATGTGCTAGTGAAACACTTTCGGGGTATAAAGTACCTAATGCCTTCGTGATAATCCTCTGTACGAGCATAGGAAAATATACTCTAACGAATTGAACCCGCTTTTATCGGGGTGCCTTACTAGCCTTCACAGGCGACAAAGAGGAATAATTCGGGGCCTTAGAACCGATTCACCTTCATAAAGTGAACCTAGGTGAAGCCATGCCAGATTTCTATTAGATACCCAAACTTTAAGAACACATGGAGGAACATTTCCAACCTTTTACCATCTTTCTATATGTTAGATTTTACAAATTGGGTGATGATGAACAAACATCATATTGCTCGTAATAAATTTATTATTTTGTCCCAAAGGGGTCATAATGCCGAAGCTCTGTTAAAATTTTTGGCACAATTTTTTTAAGCATGTTGTTACTTATGTTATATTTGTGAATTCGTTTCTTTACTAATCTATTTCTTTCTGTTTTCTTTTCTTTGACATGCATCCTAGACATCATCATACACTTGGAGTTTATTGGCCTTGGGATAGTTATCAACCTAAAGGACTTTCATGGAGTGTCAAGTTATTTCAGTGATAGAAGATCATGCAGCAGTCAGGGCACGGTCGGAAAAAGATCAGAGAGAGGATTGTGATTGCCTGAATAAAGATTATGTGTCAATATTGCTAGAAAGGGTCAAAGTGGATTCTAGATAGAATAATCTTTGAGGGTTAGTCGATATTTGGAATCAGTGGAATGTATCAGAGAAAAAAGCCTTCACTCAAAAATATGGAGATATAGCACTCTTAATTCCGATTCGGGTCAATAGTGGGTTGATTCAGGCTATGGTACAGTTTTGGAATCCTTCTTATAGATGTTTCACTTTTAACAAGGAGGATATGACCCCACTGATTAAATAATATTCAGTACTGTTACGTATTGAATGTCCTAATCCTGATCGGGTACATTTGAAGAAAGTAAAACCTTCAGGTTTTAAGAGGACAGTGGCTAGGATCACAGGAATGGATAGAACATGGGTTGAGAGTCATGTGGATATAAAGCAGAAAAATGGATGCATTCTGTGGGAAACTCTCTGATAGTTGATATTGGGTTGTTCTGACAAAGAAAAAGCCAGGGACATCTTCGCTCTAGCCATCTACGGATTAATCATATTCCCAAAGATATTGGGTCATGTGGATATAGCCGTTTGATTTTTTTGAAAAGTTAGAACAGAAGATCAACCCATCTCCGGCCATCCTAGCTGGAACTATCCGATATTTGAATTTTTGCAAAAGGGAAGGACAAGGGAGAGTCATGGGGTGTGTACAACTCTTTTATATTTGGATTCAAAGTCACTTTTGGAAGATAGAAAAGGTTTCCTTCAAACTGTACATGAAGTCTTTAGTTTCGATTAGAGAATTCCTTCAAAATGATTGGTCTGAAGATGGGGATGAAGAGAAATGGGTCAACATGTTCCGGAATCTAAAAGGGGAGATGGTAACTTGGAGAGCTCCATGGATGGTTCCTATGCCGATTATGTACAAATGTGGGGACAACTCGGGAGTTCCACTACTCGAAATTTGGGGGTCTGTGAGTTATATGCCTTTGTTGGTGCAAAGACAGGTTGAGTCTCAACAATTCAGACCCGTGACTCATAATCTAGGATCATCAGAGTTCACCTATGGAGAAAACATATATTCTGGAAAGGTGCGAGCAATAATTGAAGCATGGAAGAAGACTCACCGGATAAAAGTGGCCAGATATGCCAACATCGTCACACCTGATTACCTGGTATGGAAGGAATTAAGGGTTAATGATAAGCTGTTGACATCAGATGGGGAAGAGGTCCAGTTCATGAATCTGCCACCGAGGGAAATGCCATCAGAGCTAGAAATCGCAAGGGCAAAATTTGAAAAAAAAAAGGCCCAGATGAGCAAGGAGATTGCCCGACTACAAGAAGAGCTTGAGGACATGAAAAATAGGGACTCAGCTTGAGAAAGAAAAAAGGAAAAGATCAAGAGAGAAAGGGACGCTGCTAAGGGCAATCTTCGAGAATTACATTTGGAGAACAAGAGGTACCGCTTTGAGCTCAGATTTGAGGGGACTCTCAAGACTTCCGGTGAATGTGAACATGAGGTCAAAAACCTCAAGAAGGAGAATAACTACTGGAAAGAGAGAGCAAAGCATGAGGAAGCCCGAGCCAATCAACTGGAGAAGCAAGCTAAGGAAAGCTTACACGGTGATACTTCTGCTGATGCGTCAAGGGGCCGTGAACAAGTAGGGGTCAGATTGAAGAGCCGGGCAATCAAAACAAGACTGTGAAAGAAAGTGCAAGATCCGAGGAAGTCACTATAGGACTAATTTTGTAATAGCACTTTGAAAGGAGAATTACGGACATATCTTAAGCAGTGATCCTTTTATTCTTTCTGTGATGTATTTAGTTCCAGGAAATCAATGAAAGATCGATCGGTTGAAATTATCCCGGGGCCAATACATTCAAATGCATTCATATTTTATATGTTTTGTTTGCTCTTTTGTACATTTACTCATATTTATAATCATTCATTTCTGAAATTCGTTTATGTTCATACACTTAACCACTTATTTATTCCTTTTACTTGTTCATTCATTCATATTCATACACTTAAACACTTATTTGTTCATTTCACTTGTTCATTCATTTATTTTTTTCGTATTCATATGCATAGTCATGTACATATCCATTTTATTTGATTCATTCATTCATATTTAGTTAAAACACAAAAAAGGATGTGTCAATAATTTCTAATTCATGGTTTTCAAACTAAAGGTAAAATTCGTCGCACTCAGAAAGAAACGAATTTCTGACACCCTTACAATACTCGATCTCAAGCCAGAGCTATGGAAAACAATCAGCTTGCTAGAATTGAAATAATGGAAAAAACTCAAAGGGAACTGCAAGAACAGTTAGCTAAATCTCAAGAAGAGTCTCGAGAACAGATGACTAAACTAATGGAAATGATGAGTGCCATGATGAAACAAAAAGGGCCAGGAGAGAATTCGGTCACTAGGAAAACGGTGGTAGTTGAAGAGGATCAACCTGAAAACATCAACTGCTGAAAAGGAAAAAGCAAAGATGACTGAGCTGAAGAGGGTCGAAATGGCGGAATCATAGAAAAAATATCAACTGCTGAGGAGAGGCTGAGGGCCATCGAAGGGACGGAGTTATTGGGCAGTCTAGATGCCAAAGAGATGAGTTTAGTGCACGATCTAGTAATTCCCCCAAAGTTCAAAGTACCATACTTTGAAAAATATAATGGGACTACCAAACCATCAGCACATTTGACCACGTACTGCAGAAGGATGATGGGGCATGATGATAATGAGAAACTGCTTATCCATTGTTTCCAAGATAGCTTGACAGGGTCAGCAACCCGATGGTACAATCAACTGAGTCGTACCAAGATTCGTTCATGGATGGATTTAGCCAGGGCTTTCATGGAATATTATAAGCATGTGTTTGACATGGTACCTAATAGGCTATCGCTACATAACATGGAAAAGAGGACCAATGGGAGTTTCAAAGAGTACTTGCAAAGGTGGAGGGTTCTGGCCACACAAGTGCAACCCCTTTAACTAGCAAAGAAACTACAGTGCTTTTCATCAACACTTTGAAAGCACCATATTATGATAAATTGGTGGGGAGTGCCACCAAGCACTTTGCAGACATGGTAATATCTGGGGAGATGATAGAGTCGGCCATTAAGAATGGGAAAATAGAAGGGGGAGAGCCTTCTACTCCGAAAAAGGTATTCCCTGCCAGGAAGAAAGAGGATACCCACGCAGTTAGTATCAACCAATACCCATATGCACCTCCAACACCACATACACCACCAAGGCCCTATACTCCTACCACATCTTATGCACCTCCTACACCCTACACACCTTACCCAGGGTATAATCCTTATTACCCCAATGTGAACCACCTTACCTAAAATCCCTTCCCTTATACCAATATAGCACAATAGCCATTTCCAACTGGCATATCCCCACAAATAAACCTACCCCAAAACACTGTCCCAAACACTCAGGGAGCCAGGCGCAATGACTAATGTTCACCAAGGAACGATTAAAAACACCAATTTGATCTGATTCCTACCACCTATGGTGAGCTATATCCCAAACTGTTGCAGGGACAACTTGTTGCACCCGTGTACTTCAAACCTCTGACACCGTCATATCCAAGGTGGTACAATGCAAACACTAACTGCGTGTACCACGTAGGAATTGAAGGATATTCGACTGAAGATTGCCTGGCCTTTAAAAAGAAAGTCCAAAGCTTGATCAACCTCGGAGTTGTGAAGTTTGGGGCAAAGAATGGATCGAATGTAGCGGGGAACCCATTGCCAGATCATTGGGGAATCGGGTAAATGCAATATGGACACGGGAAGTCAGAAGGGTAAAAAGAGATGCCAGGGAAGTCAAGACTCCAATGTTGACAATATGGGTCGAGATGGTTAAGGCAGGAATGGTGGGAGATGCAGACAGCTTAAAAATGGTCGCGAAGAGGGTGCAAAATTGGTGCCCGTTCCATAAGTATGGAGGTCATGTCATATAGGACAACGGGGACTTTTTGGCTAAAGTCCAAAATATGATGGATGATGGGAAGGCCCAGTTTTATGAGGAGACAGAGAGGAAGTAGAGGTTATTGAGAATGTAGGTGGCTACGGGATAGGAAAACCTTTGATCATCTATTATGATGAACCAGAGGAGAAAGTTATGCCAGTCGTTGAGGAAAGTGCGTCTAGGTTAATCCTTGATCTGCCTGTTTCCTTTTCGTACAAGGAAAACAAAGTTGTACCATAGAAATATGACTGCAGCATGGTTATGCCTGGGTCTTTGAGTCAGCAAGATATCATAGGTGTTGGGCACTTAACCTGAAATGGAAGGTGTTATGCTCTCGAGGCTGTTGATCAGGGGTTAATAGGAAAAGATAGAGGAGCATACAAAGGGAAGAAAGCAGCTGAACCAATCCATATTGAGATGGATTTGTCAAAAGTAGTAAAAAATGGGTCAACCCCGGTAAACAGAATAAAAAAGCCGGTGAGTGAGAAGGAAGCCTGCAAGTTCTTAAAGTTCATAAAGCACAGTGAGTATAGCGTGGTTGAGCAATTGCAACGTCAACCAGCTAGAATTTCAATCTTATCTTTGCTTTTGAATTCGGAGCCACAGAGAAATACCCTGTTGAGAGTGTTGAATCAGGCATAAGTGGCTAACAATATATCGGTAGAAAAATTGGACAGGCTGGTGGGAAACATCACGGCAGCCGACCATATAAATTTCAGCTATGAGAAAATACAACCCAATGGTATTTGGTCAACAAAGGCTTTCCACACAACTACCACTTGTAAGGGGCACATATTACCAAAGGTCCTTTTGGATAATGGTTCTTCATTAAATGTGATGCCCTTGGCAACTCTGTCCAAATTGCTTGTGGATATTTCTTATATGCTGCCAAGCTGCATGGTGGTTAGAGCCTTTGATGGTACTAGGAGAGATATGATGGGAACTATTGAGGTTCCTCTGGAGATAGGCCCATGCACCTATACAGTGAACTTTCAAGTCATGGATATCAATCCATCCTATAATTTCCTGTTGGGAAGGCCGTGGATACATTCAGCAGGGGCTGTACCTTCATCCCTCCACCTAAAAGCTGAAATTATTGATAGAGGGGCGTTTGGTCACTATATTAGGAGAAGAGGATGTAATAGCGTCTGCATCTACTGAATCTCCTTATGTCGAACCCAATGAAGATACCATGGAATGTTTCTTTCGATCTTTGGAATTCGTAAATGCAGTTTTCATCGCTAAAGGATGAAAAATTCCAAAATCGAAGCTGTCCAAGAACACGAGGCTAGGGGTAAGAACTACGATGGGAAAAGGCTGCAGGGCTGGAAAAGGTCTCGGAAAATATCTTCAGGGGATGGCCCGAGCAATGGAAGTAATGGGAAAGAAAGATCGATTTGGCTCAGGATTTCTTTCGAAGGCCCATGAGAAAAAAAAACAAGTTGAAAGGAACCGACAAAGGAGGATGGCTCATCTTGCGGGTATGGATATTGAATGGGAGCCTATGACATTCCCACCTATCCTTCACAGCTTTCGCTCAGTCGGTTCTCTGTTCGGAGAAAAGAATTTTGATGATGTGCTCGTAATGATCGAGCAAGCCTTCGAGAGATTCCAGGTGAATAAGGATGAGCAGATGTAAGATATGGTGATCTGCACGATTGGGGAACAAAGAATTGAAAGTGAGAATGCTAATTGGATGATGCGACCTTGTCCACCAAGATATAGACTAACCAATTGGAGCGCAACTGAGCTACCCATAGTGTTTAGATCTATTCCAACGTAATGCTTTTAAACAAATCTTAAATATCTTTGCCCGAAGATATTAAGAATTTCTTTTGTAATGGGCTTTTGTCCAAAACTTTTCATCCAATAAATAACAAACATGATGCATTTCCTTCATATTGATGTGTCCATATTCTTTCATTTATGCTATTTATTTTGCTTCGATTGTATATATGTTTTCCTATATTGTTTCTTCCTCACCTATTTATAGGTGTACGGATGCGAAATATGAGGACCTTTCTGTCAGTATTTCTAAAATTGATTTTGAGAGGCCCATTTGCACGGGTGTTTTTGAGGCCGACGAAGATATTGAGGATTATGGTCTACCTTCGAGCTTATTAAGAAAAATAGAACAAGAAGAGAAACAAGTACTTCCTCATGAGGAGCTATTGGAATTGTTGAATATGGGAAGTAGTGAGGAGATAAAAGAGGTTAAAATCGGGACTACATTGTCATCATCAATAAAGGGTGAACTCATAGCCTTGCTCCGGGAATATGTAGATGTATTTGCATGGTCATACCAAGACATGCCGGGTTTGGATCCAGACATTGTGGTTCATAAGCTCGCTTTAAGGCCAGATTGCAAGACAATTCAGCAAAAGTTGAGAAGAATGAGGCTGGACATGCTGTTAAAGGTAAAAGAGGAGGTGAAAAGGCAGTTTGATACTAGATTCTTAGAGGTGGAAAAATATCCGGAATGGGCGGCAAACATTGTTCCAATGCCAAAGAAGGATCGCAAGTTGCGTATGTGCATCGATTATCGAGATTTGAACAAAGCCAGTCCCAAAGATAATTTCCCTTTGCCTCACATTGATACTTTGGTGGACAATACGGTGAAGAGTTCCTTGTTTTCATTCATGGATGGGTTCTCGGGATATAATTAGATTAAGATGGCACCAGAAGATATGGAGAAAACCACATTTGTTACAATGTGGGGAACATTCTGCTACAAGGTAATGTCGTTTGGGTTGAAGAATGCTGGGGCAACGTATCAGAGAGCCATGGTGACCTTATTTCATGACATGATGTATAAGGGAATTAAGGTTTATGTTGATGATATGATTGCAAAGTCACAAAGGAGAAGATGAGCATATTGTGAATCTTAAGAAACTCTTTGAAAGACTAAAAAAATTTCAACTCAAGCTAAACCCGGCAAAATGCACTTTTGGAGTCACTTCGGGGAAATTGTTGGGTTTTGTTGTTAGCAAAAGGGGAATTGAGATTGATCCGGATAAAGTGAATGCCATCCAGAATTTACCACATCCACGTACTCAAAAAGAAGTAAGGGGTTTTCTGGGGAGATTGAATTACATTGCTTGGTTTATTTCTCAGTTAACCGATAAATGTGATCCAATATTCAAGTTACTTCGAAAATGTAATCCAGGAGAGTGGCATGAAGGGTGTCAGATTGCTTTTGAAAAGGTTAAGCATTATCTATCAAACCCACTAGTATTAATGCTACTGACTCCGGATAAACCGATGATATTGTATCTATCAGTATTTGAGAGATCCATGGGTTGTGTTTTGAGGTAGCTTGATGAGACTGGAAAGAAAGAACAGGTGGTTTACTACCTCAGCAAGAAGTTCACAGATTATGAGTTGAAATATTCGTGGGTAGAAAAGTTGTGCTGTGCCTTAGCTTGGACTGCTCGGAGGCTCAGACAGTACATGCTGTACCACACAACATGGTTGATTGCCAAGCTCGATCCAATCAAGTACATGTTCGAAGCGCCTTCTTTGTCAGGAAGGATGGCAAGATGGCAGGTTTTGTTGTCAGAATATGACATTGTATATGTGAGTCAGAAAGCTATCAAGGGCAGTGTAGTAGCTGAATTTTTAGCAAGTCGGGCAGTGGAAGATTATGAGCCGTTGAACTTTGATTTCCCAGATAAAGATTTGATGTATGTTTCGCAAGCAGATGAGGTTCCCCTGAAAAAGAAAGTATGGAAGATGTACTTTGATGGGGCATCTAATGCCATGGGTCACGGAATTGGTGCAGTGCTCATGATTTTGATTGTACAAACAATACGGCTGAATATGAGGCATGTACTATGGGCCTTCGTGCAGTAGTGGATAGAAAAATCAAAGTTTTGGAAGTTTTCGAAGATTCAGCCTTAGTGATATACCAATTACGGGGAGAATAGGAAACCCGAGAAACAAAGCTAATCCGATACCGAGAACTCATATTGAGTTTATTGGAGGAGTTTAAAGAAGTAAGTTTCAATTACTTTTCCTGAGAAAAAAACAGATGGAGGATGCTCTATCTAATTTGTCATCAATGTTCAAAGTGAATAAAGGGGTGGAAGTTGTGCCGATCAAGATGAGCATATATGAGTCTCCTTCCCACTACTTGAGTATTAAAGATGATGCAGATGGTCTCCCTTGGTACAACAACATCTTGCAGTACATCAAGAGTCAACAGTATCCAAAACAGGCAACAGAAAACGAAAAGAGAACTCTGAGAAGGCTAGAAATAGGTTTTGTTCTAGACAGCGAGATTCTTTGCAAGAAAGGGAAAGATCAAGTCCTGTTGAGATATGTCGGGTCTGCCAAAGCTCGAAGAATCATAGAGGAAGTCCATGAAGGGATATGTGGCACCCATGCTAATGGTTACATGCTTGCTAAGCAGATTATGAGGGCAGGGTATTATTGGCTGACGATGGAAGGAGATTGTATCAGTTATTCTTGGAAGTGCCATAAATGCCAGATCTATGCAGATAAGATTCATGTGCCACCATCACCATTGCATGTCATGATCGCACCATGGCCGTTTTCAATGTGGGGAATGGATATGATTGGCCCCATTACTCTGAAAGCTTCAAATGGACATCGTTTCATCCTGGTGGCTATAGACTATTTCACAAAGTGGGTGGAAGTTGCTTCTTATACGAATGTAACAAATTCGGTGGTATGCAAATTTGTTAAGAAAGAAATCATATGCCGATATGGATTGCCAACAAGAATTATTTTAGATAATGCTCTCAATCTGAATAATAAAATGATGAGAGAGGTATGTACTCAGTTCAAGATCACGCATCATAATTCGACACCTTATCGTCCAAAGATGAATAGGGCAGTAGAAGCAGCCAACAAAAAAATCAAGAAGATTGTCGAGAAGATGATTGATGTGTACAAGGATTGGCATGAGATTTTGCCTTTTGCTCTTAAAGCATATCGCACTTCGGTTCTCACATCTACAGGGGCAACGCCGTTTTCTTTGGTATATGGTATGTAAGCAGTGTTACCTATTGAAGTTGAGATTCCTTCACTTCTTGTTTTGATGGAGGTTGGCCTAGATGAGGCAGAATGGGTTAGAGCTCATTATGAACAGCTGAATCTCATCGAGGAGAAAAGATTGAAGGCAATTTGTCACAGGCAGTTGTATCAGAAAAGGATGATTCTAACCCATAACAAGAAGGTTCGACCCAGATAGTTTCGAGAATGAGAGTTGCTATTGAGAAAAATTCTCCCCATAGTGATGGATCCGCGAGGAAAATGTGCTCCAAATTGGGAAGGACCCTATATGGTAAAAAGAGCTTTTTTTGGAGGAGCATTGATTCTAACTCGGATGGATGGGGATGATTTTAGACATCCCGTGAATGTTGATGAACTGAAGAAGTATTATGCTTAAAAAAAAAAAGTGTGATGCTATGCACATGGGAATTCGAATGATTCCAAGTGTAGAAATGGAAATTCTATATATCTATCTCCCCTGAGAATTGCTTTTCAAAGAGAATATTCATGCTTGATATGATGAATGGCCATCTTTCATATTCCCTTCACTAAAAAGAAATTATCCCTAGTCACCCCTTTGAGCCTTAGGAATTATTTCTTTCGTTGAACCCTGATCAAGGATCACCCTCTACACTGGAAGACAAATACGAGGAAAAATAATCACAAAAGAAAATGTGAAATCAAAGAAAGGCAAATGAAAGCCAGCAATGCAAAAAAAAAAAAAAAAAGGACAAAATTCTCAAGAATGAATTCTCCTCAGGAAATGATCGTTGATCCAATTACCCTTAAACATATTTTGGGCCTATTTTATCCTTTCCTTCTAAATCCGAACCTTGGCCTACATTAAGTACTTTAAAAGACCATTTTGATCAAGCATGAATATTTAATTTGAAATGTTTTTCTCAGAATTCATCCCATCTTTTGAATTGACATTTTTACCTTGGAAGTATTTAGAATTCTCAAATGCATGGTAGAATACCAAAAAAAAAAACGAGAGGTTTAAGCCGAAAACCCGCAAAGGGCGACTTAATATCGAATGGGGAACACATGAGTTGAAAACTCACAGAGGGCGGCTCAAGTACTGATTAAGGTTTGAGTCAATGCTCCGTGTAAAAGGGGAGAACGTATTTGAAAATCAGAGAAAAGGGGAACAACTGAGTCTGACGTAACTACGAAAGCCGAGGGGTTACCCAAGTAAATTGACCGTTCAAGAGAAATTTTAGATGATTTGAAAAAGGAGGGGTCCAAGATATTCCGCATCCGGGGCATCAGCAACCTATAACTCTATATTTATCCTTGATATCCACTTTTATCATCTTAAAACATTTTGTTGCAATAAATTTTGTTACCCCTTTTATGACAATTGCTTGTTTCATATTTTCTTTCATACATTTTGAAATTGCATTTTTGTTGTTATTAAATTGAATGATGATTAGTAAACATAAATTTTTAAAATAAAGGGGAGTTTAAAAGTATTACTAAGGAATATATCTAAATCTTAGAAAAAGTTTGGAAACCACTAATCGTGATGGAAAATTCACCAAGTAAAAGAAAACAGTGAAAGTGGTGGAGACTCCGTCATGAAGTTAGAAATTTGTGAATTTCAGTGAAGTCAGAAACTAGGACTGTTTGACAAATTATCTTGAGTAAAGGGTTCTTTAAGTGGGGCATCAGTGAACAATTGAAGACTCCATCATGAAGTCGGATAATCTGTGAACCTCATAGAAACCATGGATTAGAAATCATGACACAATCATTTTGACTGCATTCATCCTTAGGAAACATATAAGCATTTGCAAAGCATGTCATTCTCATCATTGCATTTAGCTAACATTGCAGGAATCAAAAAAACTTTGGCTTCCCAAATCGAACTCGTTCTGTTTCTCAAATGAGTCGAGCCTTGAGACCACCGTCGAGGTATTTCCTTTTGTTTTAAATCGAATTCATTCTATTTTATCAAATGAGTCGAGCCTTGAGACCACCGTTAAAGTATTTCCTTTTGTTTTAAATCGAATTCAGTCTGTTTATCAAATGAGTCAAGCCTTGAGACTGTCGTCAAGGTATTTAATAACGACTAAGACCTTCGGGCACCATTTTTAAAGACCTTCGGGCACTAGTTTTAAAGACCTTCGGGCACCATTTGTAGACATCATATTTTATCAGGGTTTTAATTTGAATTTTATTTATTTTCGTATTAAATAAAAAAAAAAGAGAAAATGAAAAAATGAAATAAAAAAGAGAGGAAAATTTGAAATAAAAAAAAATGAAACCAAGTTTGGGTTGAACTAAGACTCTTCTTTGGATTAAACTTGGACTCTAGGTGTTGTGGTTGGAACAAAAATCTCTTCTTGATCAGATTGAGACTTATAAGTAGATTAAAATCTAAACTCTTTTCCTATATAAACAACCTAGCCTCAAGCACAAAAAAAAAAAAGAAACATCAGAGAATCATAGAATTTTCGGAGCAAGCAAGCAAGATCAGTAATTTTTTTTTTGTTTTTGTTTTTTTTTTTTTGTAAAAACAAGGTCCACGAACATGTGTGGAGGCCGCATTGGCCAGCCCAAAAGAGGAGGTGATCCTGGTGGCGTTGCATCTCGGCTAGGAGAGAAGAGGCTCAGTTCCAAGAATACCCTAGTCGACGTCCCATCTTTTTCAAAAGTCCGAAAAGAAACTGATCCACGCATGGTAGAGGCATCAGAGTTCCTCTCAGGGTAATTACAACACTTCCTTCAAGATGGCTCTGATTAGCGATAAGAGAAACGACGTCATTCTGATCATCAAGAACAACCCTTTTCTTAGCTTCCAAGTCATGAAGATTCCCCAGGGCTAGATAATCCACAACCGAACAGTATACAAGCATGCAAATACAGACCCTAGCACAACATAATAGGACAAGAAAAGCTGAGAATGCAAGAGCTTCGAAAACAACATAGTATGATTAACTTTTATTATTCATTATTACTTTTAACTATTATGTATTAGCTATTATTATATTATTTATTATTTTTTTTACTATTATATATATTTTTAACCACTATTATTTATTATTATTTATTTTTAACTATTATTTTAATTATATTTTATTATTTATTAACTATTAATTTGATTATTATTAGTTAATTTTTTTTAATTAAGTTTTTTTATTAATTGATGATTAATTAGTTTGAAAATAATAGATTGAGATCTTTTCCGAAGATGAAATTTGAGGAGATCACGATTGGTTGATTTTCGAGAAATTTCTAGGTGAGAAAATTTTCTTAAAAATTCTCCAGAACGAATGGAAGGATTTTTTAAGGGATTATTTTCGATATCAATAAAGGTCAAAATTTATTCTTTTGAAATAATTAATTTTTAATTTTTTTTCTCAAGATAATTTTCCATAATAGATGCCTAATTAAAATCGAAGGATAAATTAAGATTTTTTTCGATGATGAAATTCAAGAGAGTCACGAATGGTTGACTTTTAAGAAATTTCTAGGTGAGAAAAATTCTCTTAAAAATTCTCCAGAACGAATGAAAGAATATTCTAAGGGATAATTTTAGATAATAAGATCAGAATTTATTTTTCGAATAAACATTAATAAAAATGTGGATTAATTTTGGAAGATTAATTTAAGAGAAATAATTTTTGCTAAATAATCTAATTTTTCCGACGACGGAGCCTCTTCAATAGAGCGAATGGTTTCTTTTGAATACTCTCGAGGTGAGGAAACATTTTTTAGTAATTTCTCCAAAATGAATCGAAGGAAGACATAAAAAATAATTTTCGAGATTTATAATTTTAACAATTAACATGAAGATAGGATAGACAAGACCATTTAATTATGACTTTTTAAGTATTACAAGACTAATTAGGTGCTATCTCTTAGATAGGCATTGTGAGGGTTCTAATCCTTCCTCACACGTAATCGTACTCCCGAACCTAGTTCTGATAAGTAGACTAGAACCTATTCTTTTCAAGGTGCCTTAGTCAAGCTTAGGATTACTTGAAATAGGATAGATTCGTATAGGTGACTAATCACACCCAGATTAGATGATTAGTGGCGACTCCATTGATTTGTGTCTAGCATGCTGAATTTGTATTTGGCACGTTATGACACTATTTTTAAAGACCTTCGGGCACTATTTTAAGACCTTCGGGCACCATTTTAAAGACCTTCGGGCACCATTTTTAAGACCTTTGAGCACCATTTTTAAGATCTTCGGGCGCCATTTTAAAGACCTTTAGGCACTATTTTTAAGGACCTTCGGGCACCATTTTCACGACCTCCGGGCACCATTTTTAAAGACCTTCGGGCACCATTTTAAAGACCTTCGAGCACCTTTTTTAAAGACCTTCGGGCACCAGTTTAAAGATCTTCGGGCACCATTTTTAAGACCTCGGGCACCATTCTTAAGATCTTCGGGCATAATTTTTTCTTTTGAAATCGAACCTGTTTCCTTAAGACGGGTCGAGCCTTAATTAGTCAGGAAATTCAATTTAAGGACAAAATCTTCAAATTACAGTTTTTTCAACAAAAAACAATGAATGAAAAAATGAAAAAAGAAGAAATGAAAAAAGAAAACCCCTTTCCCTTTCCTTCACATGTGATTTCACTA
Organism: Fremontodendron californicum; assembly: GCA_030761205.1. Classification (NCBI taxonomy): domain Eukaryota; kingdom Viridiplantae; phylum Streptophyta; class Magnoliopsida; order Malvales; family Malvaceae; genus Fremontodendron; species Fremontodendron californicum. Next base: position 18,045,390 of record JAULJL010000020.1, on the reverse strand, counting down.
ATCGTACAAAATTAGTGCTTGTTTATCTTTGCCTGATTCCTGATTCTCAGCAATAGCCAAAGAGGGGCAGTTGTAGACACCTAATTTTGTCCGGACCCCTAAATCAGGTACATTTTCTTTCTAAATTGATGTTTCAGAATGCTAAAAGGCTTTTCTCATCCTGCAGGTGGTACTTCAAGGCTTAGTCTAAGAAAGCAGACAGAAAAAGTCAAACTCAAAAAAAGTCAACCCGAAAAAAGTCAACCTCGAAAAATTCAACTACTAAAAAAGTCAACCCACTTTCAAAATCAAGATTTGAGGTTCAATTGAAAAACGATGAAAGAATTTTGATAATCCGAGGTCTACATTGAAAGATATGGAGTTCGGAAGTTGGGTTACAGAATCTCAGTAGAAAAGAAACCCTAGTTCAGGAAATTTGGGGAAAAGTTCTTAAACATCAAATTGGTCAGAGTTGAAGGTTCCAAATGAAAGATAAGCACTGACTACGGGTAATGGAGAAGCCATTTGGAAGAAAAACTGATAGAAAAGTCAATTCGGAAGAATTCCGAGAATTAGGTTTTTTTAGGGGATTTCGGTTAAATTTGGAAAAATTGCAGAAATAGATCGATTGGGTAGATCTAAAGCCCTTAATTGATGAGAAATGATTAAACAAGGATAGCCCAAGGCTCAATTTGAAGAAAATCTGAAAATCGGACTTGTATTGAGCAAAACCGGGTTTCAGAGGCAAAAGGGCAAAATTGAAAAATATGGGAAAAGTAGCAAATGAACTCCAAAAATTCTGAAAATTTGCAATCTCATTCTTAAGTCATTTCGAAGAGATTGGCGAAATAAAATCTTGATTTGGAGTTCGTTTGCAAAATGGCCAAATCCCAGGTCCCCTATGTAGTAATTCAAGCAGATAAATCTCGAAAAAAAATAGTAAATGAGCTCCAAAAATTATGAAAACTTCCAGATCACATTTTTAAATTATTTGGAAGAGATTGGTGAAGAATAATGTGGATTTGGAGCTCGTTCGGGTGCATAAAAGGGGCAATTTCAAAAATAAATCCGAAATAAATAGCAAATGGACTCAAAAAAATTTGAAAACTTCCTGAATTCAATTTTTTATTATTTTGGAAGTATTGAAGAAAGAAAATTTGAATTTGGAGTCCGTTTGCTATTTATTTAGGTTCGGGGGGCAAAAATGTTATTTTACCAAAGAAACCAAAAAGAGCAAATTTGTAATTGATGAAAATATGAAAGAAAAAGGAATTGCTGGAATTTTTCTTACCTTGGTCAGCCAGCATAGAGAAGAAGAAGGAAGCTTGAACAAATTAATTCCTTAGTCACTATCAAGCCACATGCTACAACTAACACCTTGCAAATGGTCCCCCTTTCATCCAATGGCTTAGGTGCCTTGTAGGAAAGTTGAATGCACCATCCAATGGCCAAGTTTAAATGCCAAAATGACATTTTTATTTGTCATAAAAGAACCATCATCTAATGGCCAAGAATGGAAGAAAAAAGATAAGCACAATTCATCCAAGGGTGAGCATTTATTCGGTTGAGCAAGGGAGTGCATGGGATTATCTCTTTTCATCCAATGGCTTAGGCCATCTAAAAGGGCTAATTACACATGTTGAGGGTTGGATTTAATCTACAAGATGTCATTTTTATGTTGTCCTCATCCAATGACCAAGAATGGAAGAGCACGACTCATCCAAGGGTAGGCACTCAAAGGGGGCAAGCAAGGGAGTGCATGGGATTGGTCCTCTTTTGCATCTAAGAGCTAAGGTTACTACAGGGGCTGAGTACACATCTTAAGGTCTACTACCAATTGGCAAGATGATATTTTTATGTTGTCATCAAAATATCTTAATCTAAAGGCCAAGATTGGAAGAGAAAAAGTACTATTCCCATCCAAGGGTTAAGGGGGCCATTTGGCCAAGGCTAAAGGGAGGATGATTTCATTTTTTCAGAGGTTTTTGGCTGGAAACAATAGCTAATTTAGCAAATAAAAAGGTTTTGAAAGAAAGAAAAAAAGGTTTTCAATAGAGAGCTTGAAGGTAGTCATCTCTATCAAGCTCTAGCATAGTTTTCTTCTTGATTTCCATGGTGTTTTCTTGATTTTCTATCTTCTTTTCCTTCTACATTTTTCATAGAGATAAAGTTTTTTTAATGTTTACTTATGTTTTCATCTCTTCTTCTTCATTAAAATGGTGGAAAACAATTTTTTTATGGTTTCATGCTATGGCCGAATATGGCTTATTTACTTGCCTTGTTTTTTCTTTTTTTTTTTTCCTTGCAAGGTTGTTGTGAAAAATGAGTTTTAGAAGGTTTTTTTAGAGTAGTCTAAGATTCTGACTTTTTACAAAAAATGAAGCAAAAAGGTTGAAATGGCTACATGATCTTGGCTAGACCAAGTGACCATGGTTAGGAGAGAGGCTATGCCCATTTTTACCTACCATGAAGCTCACCTTAATTTTTTTGTTTAACATGGTTTATTTTCTGTTTTATTGAGATGGAAAGGCTTCATGATCTTGGCAAGACCAAGTGATTATGGTTAGGTGAGAGGCTATGCCCATTTGATACCAACCATGGAGCTTAACTTTCCTTGTTTTATTTACTAGTTTTGCTTGTTATTTGTTTTGTATGTCTATGTTAATTTTTCTTTTTATATATGTTCTTTACATTATTTTCTATGCTATATTTACTTATATATATCATCTCCATGCTTGATATTGTATCTTTGCATATTCGGCCATTGTTGTTCATATGTTCATGTTGTGCATTTTTTTTCATGTATCATGTCTTATATTATAAACATGTTTCATTTTCTTGATTTTGTTTCATGACCATTCGACAACTCCATTTTTGTATGCCTTGCATGTGCATGTGCATTTTCCTTTTGCTTCTTAACTTATTTGCATCTCCATGCCATGAACTTGTACATTTTGATTTTAGTATGTCATGTGCTTATGAAAATGCTATGATAAAATGCCATTATTTTGTTCCATGACCATTCGGCAACTCTATTTTTGTATGCCTTGCATGTGCATTTTCCTTTTGCTTCTTAACTTGTTTGCATCTCCATGCCATGAACTTGTACATTTTCATTTTAGTATGCCATGTGCTTATGAAAATGCTATGATAAAATGCCATTATTTTGTTCCATGACCATTCGGCAACTCCATTTTTGTATGCCTTGCATGTGCATTTTCACCTTGCTTCTTGATTTGCTTGCATCTCCATGCCATGAGCTTGTGCCTTTTGATTTTAGTTTGTCATATGCTTATGAAAATGTCATTTCATTATGCATCTTAACATGTTTTGTCATGTACTTGTGTCATTTACTAAATAGGATTACATTAGAGTCTCATGTGATCATTTGGCCTCTTCATTCATTCCTTACATTGTCATGCATTTGCAATTTGTTTAGGTAACATGCTTTGCATCATCATATCTTGGAATTGTGTATTAGTTTCTGTTTGTTCCAGCATTGACATTAGTTTCATGGGTCATTGTATGTTCATAGTATTGCTATGCATGTCCATTACATTATAGGTCTAGGCCATAATGGAATTGCCATGCATATTGAGTCTTAAATCACATTGGTATTGTCATGCATTACTATGCTATTTAGGTCTTACGTTAAATTAGCATTTTCATGCATATTCATAACATATTAGGTCCAAGTCACATTTACATTGTCAAGCATTGCATGCATATTGAGTGAGGATAGCATTTATTGCCATGCAAATTCATGCTAGGCATTTAGGTTGCCATGAATTGTCATGCATTTCCTTTACCATTTAGACCTTTAGACCATGCATTTCATACATTTCATTTTTTGTATGTTCATGCATCCCATGTCATTTCCACTTAATTTGTGACTTAGGCCAATTAATGGCTCAAAGTCATGCTCCCTTGAGCATACTTATGGAAAATTAAGGAATTGTGAAATTGATTGTTTTACCTTTGTGATTTTTTTTACTCAACCAATTTTTGTCCAAGGTTTTTAAATGTTTATCTACTGTCCTTAGGTCTTTAGGATTATTTCCAACAATTTCTACTTTGATTTTTGAATGAATTTATCAAAGGCAAAAAATGTGTTTTGACAAAACAGTTTTTTTCACCCAGTACTTGAACTTCTCTGATTTTTCTTGGCAGTTATCTTTATTTCAAAAAATTAAGCCAATTTTTTCTCGTATATATTTACATGTTCTGAGTCTCCAGTATTTGTTTTAGATTTTTTTATTTTTTAAAAATAGGCTAAAAAATCGTGTGGAAAAATCGGACAGTAGAAGCAGATTTGAAATCAAAAGAGGAATAATGGTTGAATTTGGCTAAGGCATTTAGAGGGGGCTGGTTAGAAGATTTATCTACTATCTTAGGGTAGTTTCTAAACCTTTTTAAACTTTAAAAATTATTTTATAAATCTCGGGTTAAAGGTGGTTAAGTCTGGGATTTTAAACTTAGGAAATTAGAGCCATTTTAAAAGGGTTTGGTAAGGGTTTTAATTTTTATTCAAATTTTAAACAATCACAAAATTTTGTTTTTTAGAAAATCTAATTTGATATATTTTCCTAAGGTAGTCGAATATCTTTTTAGATATTCGGATTTCTTTATTTAGAGGAAAAAATACATTTTCATGCATTGCATTTTCCGTGTTCATGCATTTTATTTAAATGTGTGATTTTTGCTATGATATTTTCCATGATATTATTATTATTTTACTTCACATTTTATGATCTTATATTTGTTTTCCATATGATTTTGAATGTTTCATGATATCCTATGCTTTTTATTTAGTTATTTTTGTCATACTGTTTAGCATATAATATGTTCATGCATTATTATTTTTATTTTCATTTTCATGCATATTATATGTTAGCATTATTTTAATTTCATGTCATTTATTGTCATTTAGATCATATTTCATGTCATTTAGGTTATTTTATTTATAACATGCCATGTCATTTAAAATATTCCATATCATTTAAAAATTGCCATGTCATTTTAAATCATTTTATCTCATTTAGAATATACCATGATACTTAGGATTTTTTATTTTATCTAGAATATACTATGTCATTTAGATTATGTCACATCATTTAGGTTACATTATATCATCTACACTTTGCCATGTCATTTTATTTATGTCATACATATTCATGTTCATATTTTTAAATGTTTTGAAAAATATAATGATTTTCAATAAAAAATAAAGATATTCCCGAGTTAAAATAATTAATGAGTTCTCTACTGGGTTTGCTGGAGGGAATATCATCAATTATCATTAATAAAGGAATATCTTTCTTTCACAAAAACGAGAATGATTCGGAAAGTTTTTCAAATGAATAATTTTTTTTTATATATTTCGCCGATTTTGTCGGGGAATATAGGAAAATTTTGAATTAATAAATTTCAGATTATTTTCAATTCAAAATGGAATTATTTTTCTTAAAAATTGGGAATTAACTAGAAATACTAAATTAAAACCAACTTTTTACCGAGACTTGAGATAACACACGATTAATAAGGTATCGATTTATACGGGCGTTGTGGGGGTGCTAATCCTTCCCTGCACGTAACCAACTCCCGAACCCTCTTCTTTGATTTTCTTTGGTTTATAATGTAGACATAAAATTGGTTTTAAAATTTTTGTAATTAATTTTAAAATGTTTTATAAAACCGATTTTAATAGGTGGCCGATCACACCTAGCTAAAAAAGATTGGTGGCTACTCCATGTCATTTTACGAGGCCATTTTCATACCCTCGACCTTTTTACTTCAATCTAGAGGAATTAAGTCATCTTTTCCTCTGATTTCGTTTCCCCCTCACTCGAACAGGTCACCGCGATCGGGATCATGTATCGACACCTTCATTTTTCTAGAGGAATTAAGTCGACTTTTCCTCCTTTTTTATTTTAATGTCACGCCTAACGAATAATAAAGTCTTGCGATGAGACGTTGTTATGTTATTTTTTTTATTTAGGTTGCGATAGTTATGTTTTTGGAATTCAGGTATATTTAAGAGAACAAATCAAAAACATGTCAATTATGATGTTAAAGAGCTTACAAAATCACAATCACAAGATGAAAGAACTTGGGAGTCAAAAAGATCAAATTCTTCGTGCAAAGCAAGAAGGCAGATTTGACCTCTAGAGCTTGTTGCTACGAAAACATGATGTTAAAGTCTTTATTCAAAGAAACTTTTTTCTTGACTTTTGAAGCTGACTTGAAGACTTTCCAACAATATATCTGGAACCCAAATCGGATAAGACATGATCATCCAAATTGGCTAAGGAAGTGCCTGGAAACTTGCCAAAAATTGATTTTTTGCCTCCCTAAACTTACTTGTGCGACAAGAACTAGTTCGGAGGGTTTTGAAGCTCTATAAATAACATCTTTTGAGCCACAAAATAAGGAGCTTTTGAGGAGTCTTAAAAGATAAAATTAATCTTCTTCTTCTCCTCAATTCTCTTATTTTCTTTTTAAGTCTTATGTTTATGTTAACTATGCCTATGCTAGGCTAAACGTTCTTTTGGTTAAGGATGATTTCAAAGCTCTAGACATGATTGTTAGTTAATAAATTTTAGATTGTCTTTCAACTCTCTTTTGAATTTGTTATATTCTACTGATTGCATGTCATAAATTGCTATCTTGTTTATTTAGGTGGCCAACTAGATGAATATTATAGTGATTTGATTGCTAGTTTAGTGTTTCGATCCGTAATTGTCATGATTCCTAAACATAAGTAGCAAATTGTTATCAATGATTATGGGATATTTTCATTCGATAAAATATAGATATGGCTCAAGTTAAATGAATCCCGCTTGTGTGTGTTTGTTACTTGATATAATCTTTCTAGATTGAATGCTTTCATTGAATTAAATTTAGAGAGCTTATCCTAGGTTGTTTATTGAAAAGAGATTGGGTAAAAGTGCTTGTTCTTTTTCCCAACAACACAATAAGGAAAAATTCGAGACAATAACTGCTTGTGTATTGTCTTAGGGTTATTAAATTTAGAAGAGAGAGTGAAAGAGAATTTTGATTCTTGACTATATTTCATGTTTAGTGGTGGTGAATGACTCCTTAACCATACTTTTCATCATTATTGTTATTTGCTATATTTAAATTTCTATTTCTTTAAATTTTAGTTTATCTTTTAAATTTTCTTATTTTCTTTTCATCACCAAAGACAAAACCCCCAAGTTTAGTTTAGGTATTAGAATCAATTAACATATAAATTAAGAACAATCTCTGTGGATTCAACCTTGCTTACTATTATACACGATAACAATCATAAGTTAATGCAAGGATCTAATAGATATATTATTTTGTGTATCAATTTTTGGCGCCATTGCCGGGGATTGTTTTCTTTAATTTATTTGTTACTTGATTTTGTTTTCTATTTTTAGTTTTAGTTCTAATTTATTTTATTTTATTTTATTTTATTTTTTTGTTTTGAGGTTTTCTTTTCAACTTTGAGCAAGGAATGATGTCATGGAACAATATAACACTTAGAGGGGGTTTGGTATTATGGAAAGTGATCACTTTCCATGGAAATTAATTGGTGGGAATGTGATTCCCATCTTTGGTATGCTAAAAACTGCTCACTTTCTTAAGAATGTAACTTTCCTTGGAGAGTTACTTTTCCACAAGCATTAGAATGTGATTCTCATGAGAAGTGGTGGGAAAGTAACTTTCTCATGTAGTTGGAAAGTTAAAAAAAATGTTAAGACAAAATTATCCTCTTCCTATTTGACTTCAAATTATCAATTGAAATATTATTTTAAAATATTTATTAATAATAAATATTTAAATAATATTTAATTTGCATCCAGCCTTTTAATTTTCCAATTACTTGAGAGTAACTTCAAAATTTTATTATTAACAAACAATTTTTTATCCTAAAAGTAACTCAATTTACCAATTGAAATATTATTTTTAAATATTTAGTACAAATGTTTGTTAATAATAAATATCATTTAAATATTTAAATACTATTTAATTTGCATCAAGCCTTTTAATTTTTCAACTACACGAGAATAACCCATCGCATGGCATGGCAATTGTCCAGCGCCTATTGCATGGCATGTGCCCGGCCCCTCCCCCATTCGCCGGAGCCCTCTCCCACCGCCGGTCAGGTTCTCCGACGGTCCTCCGGCGACGATGCCTTATGCCAAAAATGCAGCACCAGCACATGACCAGGCCAAGGCATGTGCAACGAGACCCTATATTCTATGGCTGTTTGAAAAAAGTGTCCCCATTTCAGACGATCAGTACCATCGGGCTTTGGTGCTCGGGCACCAAAGCCCCGATGGTGCCCGAGCACCAAAGCCCGATGGTGTCTTTTAATTTTTCAACTATATGAGAATAACATCAAAATTTTATTATTAACAAATATTTTTTATCTTAAAAGTAATTGAAATTATCAATTGAAATATTATTTTTAAATATTTAATATAAACGATTGTTAATAATAAATATCATTGAAATATTTAAATAATATTTAATTTGCATTCAGTCTTTTAATTTTTAACCATATGAGAGTAACTTTGAAATTTTATTATTAACAAATATTTTTTATCTTAAAAGTAACTCACATTATCAATTAAAATATTATTTTTAAATATTTTATATAAATATTTGTTAATAATAAACATCATTGAAAAATGTTAAGATTAATAAAATTTACATTTTTTGATAAGGGTAATTTCAAAAATTACCATCAAGTGTTTAGTGAACCAAAAGTCTCAATGTAACTTTCTCAAGATTTTAATCAGCACTTTTTCATGTATATCAAACGCTGTAAAGTTACATTCCCAGGAATCACATTCTCAGGAGTCACATTCCCAGGAATCACATTCCATTGGAATCATGACATGGGAAAGCACCAAATGCCCCCTTAATGAGGTTGGTGTTACATCAAACATTGAGAAACAAATAGCCAATCTCACATCTCTAGTTCAACAAATGGCCATGCATAATGTTCAACAAGCTTCTCCCAATGCCTATTACAATCATCCATTTGCCTTCAATCAACCATGGCAACAACCAGATCATTTCCAGCCACCACCTGTGACTCAAAGTCAAGGTACATCTCTTGAAGATATATCTAAATCTTTGGCTAATAACACTTTGCAATTTCAATAGGAAACAAAAACATCAATTAAAAGCTTGGAAACGCAAGTGAGCCAATTGGCTAGTAGCTTGGCTAGACTAGAAGCACAAGATTTGGAAAACTCCCTTCCCAAACTGTGATTAACCCAAAGGAGAATGCTAGTGTTGTGACCTTGAGGAATGGGAAACAAATTGAGGAAGCATCAAAACAAAAGAGGGATTCAACTTTTAAGGATAAAGAAGCAACAATTCCAATTGAGAGTACTTTGGCACCTAAGGTAACTTTTAAGGTTCCTATTTCTACTAATGTTTCTTCTTCACCTTTTCCTAGCAGATTTGCAATGTCTAAGAAGGAGGAACATGAAAAACAAATTATGGAAACCTTCAGCAAAGTGCAAATAAACGTACCTCTTTTGGATGCCATTAAACAAGTACCTCGATATGAAAAATTCCTCAAAGAGCTATGCACCACCAAGCACAAATTAAAGGGTAATGAGATAATAAGTGTGGGGGAGAATGCATCTGCTGTTTTGCAAAGAAAGCTTCATCCAAAATGCAAAGATCCGGGAAGTGTTATGCTTGAGCCAGAAGATCCTAAAAAGCCAAGAAGGGGTACATGCTAGGTTGAAGATATTAAATCAAGCGCTAATTGGGAGGCAACCCAATTGATGAAAGCGCTGCCAACCTGCCATACTTAGATTTGCTTTATTTTCTTTTCTTTTTCTTTTCCTTTCCCTTTTTATTTTTTTTCTTTGTTAATTGTTTGTTTAGTGTTTTAAGTTTGTTTAGGTTTTATTAGTTTTTCTTTTGTTTTTGTTTTGAGTCTTAGTTATTTTTATTATTCCGTTTTTAGTTCGTTTCTCCTGTAGATAATTCTTTCATTTTGGGTGATAGTCTTACATTGAGGACAATGTAAGAGTTAAGTATGGGGGGATGTATTTAGGATTTTGGTTCCTTTCAATGTAATGATGAGAAATTAATTGTATAGGTCTAAAACTGGTTTATTAGTGAAAAGAATTTTCATGAGAATTAAGCCTGAATATAATTTTTCATGAGCCAATGTTAATATGATATATTGATTGAGAAAGAAGCATGTTTAGACTTGATATCAACTTATATAAATATCCTTGTGAGTTTTGAGCCTATATGATTGATACATTATGCATATCAATCCTTTTTTTTTTTTGCTTACGTGCTCTCATGATTACATGTTTCTCTAAAACTTGCTTTAAACTGTTTGAGACTATATTGATACATGTGACAACATGGATATGATAGAGGCATTAGGATTTTTACCACCAAGGCCAAATCAGCCAGATCCCTATTGATGTTCCAAGAGAACATCTCCCCTAGTGAGCCAATTTGAGCCTACATTGAATAAGCTGTTTCATTGGTAACCACATCTCTCACCTAGCCTAAATATACTTATATCCTTACCCTAGTTTAAAGATGAATTAGAATGTTTTGAGACATATTGTACAAGCAATGGATATCTATTGAAGATTTAGGTTGGAAATAGGAGATAAGTGTGGGGGAAAGTGATGCACCCAAAAGAGTGTATCTTATTTAACCTTGCACTAAAAAGTTCAATTGTAAGTATAATGATTAGCAAGGGTCGAGTCCTCAGGGATTGGGTTTTAATCTATGAGTTATTAGTTTATAACTTACGTTGAAAGAAAACAATAAAAGAAAAGGGGTTTTTGAAGCCAGATTTAAACTAAAGTAAATAATAAGAATAAGATGCAAGGCGGTATAACCAGCCAATAAAAATATATATACTAAATTAGGCGGTATAACCAGCCAATAAAAATAAAACAAAGTTAATATACAAATTAGGCGGTATAACCAGCCAATAAAAATAAAACAAAGTTAATATACAAATTAGGCGGTATAACCAGCCAATAAAAATAAATATAGTCTTAAAAATAAGCAAACGAGAAAAGTAAGAAAACAAGTAAGTAAGACGAATCAAATATGAAAAATATGGTTAAGGTTTCATTCTCCACCACTAGACATCATTAAGAATCAATTTCATATCTATCAACATTAACCAACTATCAAAGTTAACAACCGTAGATAACAACAAGCTCTGTTATCCCAATCTTTCCTTAGTTTGTTGTTAAATAGAACAAGCTCTCTATTTAATCTCTAACCATCAAACAACCTAGAATAAGCTCTCTAAGTTCAATTTAATGGCAGCTTTATGATGAGAAAGATAGGTTGATCTAAGCAACAAACACATAAGCTCGGATTGTTCAACTTAGGTTATGTTCCACTTTGCAATTATTGAAAACTTGACCATAATCATTAATCACAAATTGCCACTTATGAATAGGAAATCAAGACAATTACACGGATCAAGACTCCTAAACTAGCAATAGATAATTATCAAGATCTATCTAGTTGTACACCTAAACAAATCAAGACAACATCATGAACAATTCTTGTAGAAGAACATAAGCAACTTTGATAGAAAATTAATGATAGATAGAATCTGAAAATCAATTATAAAACATGTCTATAGCTTTGAAATCACCCTTAACCAAATAGAAGTTTAGCCTAGCATAGGCATTGTAAACATAAACATAAAATTAAAGAAAATCTAAGAAGAAAATAAAAGAAAGAAAGAAGAAGAGGAAGAATATTAATTATCGAACCTCTTGCTCTCTCTAAAGAAAAAGAAAACTAGAGAAAAGAAAGAAAACTAGAGAAAAGAAAGAAGAAGAAAACTTAGAGAATTTTATTAAAATGGCTAATATCCTACCTATGTACAATATGATCCCTTACAATCATCCAAGGCCCTCTATTTATACACATTTTGGAGGGCTAAATGACAAGAGACAAGCTTTACAAATTTCAAAGGTAGGTATAATAGGTGGGTGCATTTTTCTAACAATTTTCGTCATACATGACAATTTTGATCAGCCAACTTGATGGTCGATTTTGTCAATTTTTGAGGCCTTATCTGATCACATGGTCTTCTAGAAAAATGTTACCCTATCAGTTACGGATCCATAGCCGTTGGAATCAGCTCATTTGCTGATGTGGATAAGTAGATATAGGCAAAATACGAAAACAGGTCAGCACAGACGTCATTGCACATCAGCCAACTTGATGGTCGATTTCGCTAGGGAAAACGACTCCGTTTCAAGAAGTGTAAAACATGAAAAAGATAGATATGCCTCTTAGCTTTGCACGGCTACAAATTTCAGCCTTATTGCTTCAGTGAAACTCGAGATATAGCTGATATGGCAAAAGGTGTCGGAACTGGAACTGAACTGGATTTGCCCTTAATTCTAGTAATCTGAAATCACTCAAAGAAACTTGTGAAAAACACCAAAATACATAAAAATATAAAAGATCATAAACACAATTAGACTAAACAATAATAACTCGTATTTGACACAAAACAATAATAAAACATAACTAAAAACTATATAATTATACGAGTTATCACACCCCCACACTTAGATTGTTGCTAGTCCCTAGCAACGACTCAATAAAAATAAAATAAGAAAATCTAATTTAATCCATTTTCGTAGGAAATCACGGTGGCACTTAGCATGTGACACAAGCCTTTAAACCCCTAGGTGTCCCTAGTGGACGAGTTTAGTCTCGTGAGGGTTTACTAGAACGATACCCACAAACATTGAAAAACTAAAATATAAATAAACTACATATACTAAAAATATTTACTCCTAATCCTTTCAATACAAATTAGAGACAATCTTTGAACAAGTCTTATAAACTAATCAATAGCTTAAAGAATTTCACAAAAAATCAAGCTTGAATGTAAATTGTTTGAGTTAAGCCAATATTAACATAACATATCTCAATCAAAATAGTGCATGTTCAAATTTAATCTCAACTTCTCACATGGGATACCCTCATGATTTTCACTCTTTAAAGTAGTGGTGAAGTGTTTACACTCAATCAATCTCATGAAAACAGTTCTACCATATTCTTGCTTGTCCACCTATTCTCCACTATTTAGATCATACAACTTCATGAATCAAGAGGTCTTTAATCGAGGTTGTAATGGGGCCTAGGGGTTTGTAATGTGGTTGAAGAACAAAAGGATAAAGATATCACAAAGGTTCCAAAGAGTTCATAAAGTTTAGAGACATAAAAAGATCATACAAAGAAACTTCTCAAAACTCTTTACAAGTACATAGTCACCTAGGCCGGATATTCATGTTGGGCCTTTTCTTCATTCTGAACAACTTTGTAACATCTTTTTCTTTTTCCCAAAATTCAAGAGATGATTCATATTTTTTTTTTGAATGTATTTGCCAGTATTCCATTTCGTTTTTTTTTTTTTTTTTTTTTGACTTTTCTTTTCTTTCCCCCCCACACTTATTTCTTGTTTCTAACCCAAATTTTCAATAGATCTTCCTTGTCTTTGCAACTTGTCTCAAAACATGCTAATTCATCTTTGGAACAAAGGTAAAGATATAAGTATATTTAGGTTAGGGACAAGTTATGGTTACCAAAGAGATAGCTTATTCAATGTAGGCTCAAATTGGTTCACTAAGGGTGTGTTCTCTTGGAACATCAATAAGGGATGGCTGTTTGGCCCTGGCTAAAAATCCTAATGCCTCTATCATATTCATGTTGTCACATGCATCAATATAGTCTCAAATGGTTTAAAGCAAGTTCTAGAGAATCATGTAATCATAAGAGCACTCAAGAAAGAAATTAGATTGATATGTATAATGCATCAATCATATAGGCTCAAAAACTCACAAGGATGATTATACAAGTCAGATTAAGTCTAAACATGCTTCTTTCTCAATCAACATATCATATTAACATTGGCTCATAAAAAAAAAATGATATCAAGCTCAATTCTCATGAAAATCTTCTCACTAATAACTCTGTTTTAGACTTATGCAATTCATATCTCATCATTGTATTAAAAAGGAACTAAAACACACTAAAAATTATAATAAAGACTCATAAAAAAAAATAGTAGACAAAAATAAAAGAAATCCTAAATCATTCCCCCCACACTTAATTCTTACATTGTCCTCAATGTAAGTCTATTAACCCAAATGAAAGAATCATGTGTAAGAGAAAAGAACTAATAACATAAGAATAGGAACAGCTAAGACTCAAAACAAAACAAACTCATGCAACCTAAATAATCTTAAAATACTAAACAAAAATTAACAAGTAAACATAAAAAGATTAAAATCAAACTGACAAGGTGTGTCTCAAGTCTCCCTTACTCAGACCTTGTTCAGAATGAATACTTCTAAATTGCTTAAAACATAACATTTTTTTTTTTTTTGAAAAGAAGAAATCAAACTGACAAGGTATGTCTCAAGTCTCCCTTACTCAGACCTTGTTCAGAACGAATACTTCTAAATGGCTTAAAACACAACAAATTTATTTTTTTTTTTTTAAATTAGCAAAATATGTCCTTTACCCCCTACTAAAATATGACATTGTCCCCAATGTCAAATTTTAAAGGTAGAATTTAGGAGATATTACCTGCAGAGGTTGCTAATCACTTATTATAACTGAGACACAACAAGCAAAATGTTAGATAATGTCACAAAGACAAAGTGCAATCCACTCCTTGCTCATCCATATCTTTTTTTCTTTTTCCGAGCGTTTGCGAAACAACCGTAGCAGATAAACACTCATAAGCTTGGAGCTTTTTGAGTAAATCTTCAATGGTTGTAGCAGAAATTATGGTTCTCCTTGCCTCTGAAAACATGAATCCATTTTCCACAGCATTATCTAAATATGAAAGCAAATTACTAAAATAACCATTAATATTAAGCAAACCAATGGGTTTCTTATTTGTGACCAAAGATGACCAAGAAGCCACGCAAGCTATTTCTTCCAATGTACCCAGACCTCCTGGTAAAGCAATGAATGCATCGGCAGAATGGTACATGATTGTCATCCGTTCAGGGATACTCCAGACTTGTATTTCCTTACCCACGGTAGGTCCACAAAAACTTGTGAATAGTTTTGGCACGATTCCTAGAACTGGACTTCCTCCGGCGTGTGCTGCTGTAGCGACTGCTCCCATTAAACCCGTACTACCGCCTCCATAAATCAAGTGGATCTTTTGTTGGGCAAGTATTACTCAAACTCTTATGGCTTCATCAGCGAATATGTTATTTTTCCCTGGATAAGCACCTCCAAAGACACAAATTTTTTTAATGCGCTGGGATGAAGTACTTTCCATTTTTTTTTCGAGTGCCTGAAAGAGAATGAGTACATGGTGTAATATATAGAGGACTGAGTAGTGAATCAGACAAGAGTAATAATGTCGCCGAAAGTGTATCTGACCTGTCAGAAGAAAATGTTAACCTAACAAAAGATTTTTGCGTGATTTCAGGAAGAAAATCAAAAAGAGAAGAAAAAATCAACCGTAAAAGACAAATAAAAAAAAATGAGAATAATTACACAAATCGAACAACACGTAAATTAAAACAAAATAAAGTTATTGCAAATCAAACCAAAAGCTGAGAAGTCATTTATTGTAGTTGTGATTGTGGCTCACATCTTCCTCTGGTTTTACGTCCAGAAACGGCTTAAACGCCTTCTATGAGTCGAGGATATGCTTCCCATCCAGTTTTCTTACAAGCTGGCAAACAGGGTCTTTTAACATCAGATTCCCAAGATGTTGCCATTCCCTTTGGAATTGCGGCCATAAATCAAGAATTTCTCTTTGTACGTCTCCACTAGGATGCGTCTCAAGAGAAAGTTGGATATTACCCAAATTCTCCTTACTCAGTCCATCCTTAATGAATTCAATTTTATCATCTCGATTAGAGGACGGAATCCCAATAGAACGACATTTACCGTTACACGTCCATCGTGCACATTTGTGGCAATTTGAACTCATGCGCTTTGCTCGTCTCTTCTTTGCAAAAGTGCTTCTACCTGTACCTGGTAAATGCAAAACAGGAAGATATTCATCTTCACGTACCTTGGCTTCAATTATCCAACGTATGTCGTCAGGAATCCCTTTGTGCATAAGCATTCTTAATCTTTCAAGTCGAACTTGGTAAAGCTTCAGTAAAATATTTCGAGGAAAAGGAGGAAATCGTTTCTGCAATCTTGTGAGAATATCATCCATTCTGAAAAAAAATGAAAAAAATGAAAGAGAAATTGGAAGAGAAATTTATATACAATATCAGTTTTGTGGGTAGCTGATGGAACCGATTTAAATAATCACGGAGTACCGTTATCCGCCATTTAACCGGGGTTAAAAAAATAAATTATAAATTATATTTACATCTTGTAAGAGAAAAGAACTATTAAACAAAAGAAAAGAAAAACAATAAAAGATAGAATGATGGAGAGTAAGGAATATGCAAATCTGATATAATAGATGCTCTCCATCCTTTTGGGTTGCCTCCCAAGAAGCGCTTGGTTTATTGTCCTCAGCCTAACTTAGACCCATGCCATTATTATTCAACAGACTTTGGCTCAAAAAGTGGAAACTCCTCCACATCTTGTATTGGAAAGTTCTCATAGTAAGGCTTCAATCTATGACCATTCACTTTGAATGCCTTATCTGTTTTTAGGCTTTGGATTTCAACTGCATCATGAGTAAATACATTAGTAATAACAAAAGGTCCAACCCAACGAGAACGTAACTTACCTGGATATAACTTAAGGCGTGAATGGAAGAGAAGAACTTTTTGTCCAACAACAAATTCTTTTCTTGATATCATCTTGTCATGGAATGCCTTAGTCTTTTCCTTGTAAATCCTAGAATTCTGATAGGCATCATTCCTTATCTCCTCTAATTCTTGTAGGTCAAGTTTTCTTTTCTTTCCTATCTCATCCATCTCCATGTTGCATTGTTTGATAGCCCAATATGATTTATGTTCCAATTCAACCGGAAGATGACAAGGCTTACCATAAACAAGTCGATAAGGAGACATACCAATGGGTGTCTTATATGCTGTCCTATAAGCCCAAAGTGCATCATCAAGTCGTGAACTCCAATCCTTCCTATTTGGATTAACTGTCTTTTCAAGGATGGACTTAACTTCTCGGTTTGACACTTCAGCTTGCCCACTAGTTTGAGGATGATATGAGGTGGAGACCTTGTGTGTGATGTTATACTTCCTCAAAAGTGCTTCTATAGTCCTATTGCAAAAGTGAGTACCTCTATCGCTGATTATGGCCTTTGGCGTTCCAAACCTAGCCAAGATGTTAGTCTTGACAAAATCTGAAACAACTTTAGAGTCATTAGTCCTAGTGGATTTTGCTTCCACCCACTTTGAAACATAATCAACGGCAAGTAAAATATAAAGATTACCAAAAGAAGGAGGAAAATGTCCCATGAAATCCATGCCCCATACATCAAAAATTTCAACAATAAGTATTGGAGTTTGAGGCATTTGATTTCTAGCACCTAAGTTACCAGTTCTTTGGCAACGATCACATGACTTGCAAAAGAGGTATGCATCTTTGAATATGGTAGGCCAATAAAATCCAGAATCAAGAACTTTCATGGCTGTTCTTTTGGATCCAAAGTGTCCTCCACATGCATAAGAGTGACAAAAGGTGAGAATAGATTGAAATTCAGTTTCGAGTACACACCTTCTTATAATCTGATCGGAGCAATGCTTCCAAAGGTAAGGATCATCCCATATGTAGTATTTGGCATCACTCTTGATCTTATTTCTTTGAGCTTGTGTCAACTCTTGTGGCAACTTCTTGGTAACTAAGTAATTAACAATATCAGCATACCAAGGAGTTGTTGTTCTTATAAAAAGAAGTTGCTCATCTGGAAAGTTCTCATTCAAGGGTAGTGCATCATCTTCATGAACTAAACGGCTAAGATGGTCCGCAACCAGGTTGTCACTACCTCTCTTATCTTTTATCTCCAAATCAAACTCTTGTAAGAGAAGTATCCATCTAATCAACCTTGGTTTGGCCTCCTTTTTAGTGAGTGAGTACTTAAGGGCTGCATGGTCAGAAAATACAATTACTTTAGTACCAATTAAATAAGATCGAAATTTTTCTAAAGCAAATACAACAGCCAAAAGTTCTTTTTCAGTAGTGGAATAGTTCAATTGAGCATCATTAAGAGTTCTTGAGGCATAATAAATGGCATGTGAGGCTTTGCCAACCCGTTGGCCCAAAACAGCTCCAATGGCATAGTCACTAGCATCACACATGATTTCAAAAGGTACATTCCAATCTGGTGGTTGGATGATAGGAGCTGATGTCAAGAGTCCCTTCAATGTTTCAAACGCCTCTTTGCATTTATCATCAAAGTGGAAAACCACATCTTTTTGTAGTAGCTTGCAAAGAGGTAATGTGATCTTTGAGAAGTCTTTGATAAATCTCCTATAGAAACCTGCATGTCCAAGAAAAGAACGAACCTCTCTCACATTTGTGGGAGGTGGTAAAGAATGCATAATATCTATTTTAGACTTATCAACCTCTATCCCTCTAGAAGAAATAACATGGCCCAAAACTATTCCTTGTTCTACCATAAAGTGACATTTTTCCCAATTCAAAACAAGGTTAGTTTCCATGCATCTTTCAAGTACAAGTGTAAGGTTCTCTAGACATCTATCAAAAGAATCACCATAGACAATAAAATCATCCATAAACACTTCTATGATGTTCTCTACATAATCTGAAAATATGCTAACCATACACCTTTGGAATGTAGCTGGTGCATTACAAAGACCAAATGGCATACGCCGGTATGCAAAAGTACCAAATGGACATGTGAATGTTGTTTTCTCTTGGTCCTCCGGAGCAATGGCTATCTGATTATAACCTGAAAAACCATCAAGAAAACAATAATGAGAATGGCCAGCTAACCTTTCAAGCATTTGATCAATAAAAGGTAAAGGAAAGTGGTCTTTGCGAGTTGTGGAATTAAGTTTACGATAATCAATACAAACTCGCCATCCTGTTTGAATCCTAGTAGGAACAAGTTCATTCTCATTATTTGTTACCACTGTTACACCTGATTTCTTTGGAACCACTTGGACTGGGCTCACCCATTTGCTATCCGAGATAGGATAGATCACTCCAACATCTAGGAGCTTCAGTATCTCCTTTTTCACAACCTCCATCATAGGAGGGTTCAATCTCCTTTGTGCTTCTCTTGTTGGTTTAGACCCTTCCTCTAACAAAATCCGGTGCATGCACATGGATGGGCTTATTCCCTTGATATCGGCAATTGTCCAACCAATTGCTGTTTTATGCTCTCTAAGCACCCGGATAAGTCGCTCTTCTTGCAAAGGTGTGAGCTCTTTGGCAATGATGACAGGTAGTGTGTCCTTTTCCCCTAAGAACAAATATTTCAAGTGGTTCGGTAGTGGTTTCAACTCTAAAGTTGGTGCCTGCAAAATGGAAGGTAGAAGTTTCTCATTAGATAAAGGCAAATCAATAAATGAAACATCAAACCTTGCATCTTTAGGTTGCAGCGAGTGTAAAGATTCTAGTGCCCCTTCCACCTGGTCACTCAAGGCTAGTTTAGCATTCCCCATTCCGAGATGGTTGCTAAGGACTATTTCTACACTATCTTCACCATCTAGCTCATAAGCTTGCTGCACTAGTGAGTCAATTATATCAATATTAAAAACAGAATGCACATCACTAGGATATCTCATGGCCTCAAAAATGTTAAAGCGAATTATTTCACCATCAAATTCCATAGTTAAAGTGCCATCATGTACATCTATTTTAGTTCTTGCTGTTTTCAAGAATGGTCTCCCTAATAGAATAGGTGTGGGATTAGATTACATCTCATCTTCCATCTCAATAACATAAAAGTCAGCGGGAAAAACCAATTCATTAACCTGTATAAGAACGTCTTCTACCACTCCTCTTGGATAAGTGTTAGAACGGTCAGCAAGTTGTATTATAACACCGGTTTCCTCTAATGGTCCTAGATTCAATGAAGCATAAATTGAATATGGCATGACATTAATAGATGCCCCTAGATCTAGCATAGCACGCTCAAACCTGGTGTTGCCTATCTTACAAGGAATGGTAAACATACCTGGATCCTTGCATTTAGGTGGGAGTTTCTTTTGAAGAACAGCTGACACATTCTCCCCCACACTTACCTTTTCATTCCATTTCAACTTCCGTTTAGATGTGCACAACTCTTTTAGGAACTTGGCATATCTTGGCACTTGCTTGATAGCATCTAGTAAAGGAATGTTCACCTCTACTTTCCGGAAGGTTTCCAAAATTTCCTTCTCTTGCTCCTCCTTCTTGGACTTTGCTAACCTGTTAGGAAAAGGTGGAGGAGTTATATAGGAAGGAAAGGATGGTTTAGGAATTACCTTTTTTAGTGGCTCGTTGGGATGTGAAGAGGATGCCATGGTATTGTTCTCCCCTTGATCATTTTGTGGTGTCTCTAGCTGTTTCCCACTTCTTAAATTTATAGCATTGGCATTCTCTCTTGGATTCACTATGGTTTGGGAAGGTAATTTCCCAGAATCCCTTGCTTGCATTTGACTCATGGTTGTTGCCAATTGCCCTATTTGAGTCTCCAAATTTCGAATACTTGTCTTTGTTTCCTGTTGAAATTGAATTGTATTAGTAGAAAGAGCTTTAACAAGATCTTCAAGAGAAGTACCTGAATTTTGGGTGGGTGGTAGTTGTTGTCGGGTTTGGTATGGTTGTTGCACTCTTTGCTGAAAACCCGGTGGCCTGTGGTCAAATGGTGGAGGAATAGTTTGTGATTGGTTCCCTCCATAATTGAAGTTTGGATGATCCCTCCATCCTGGATTGTATGTGTTTGAGTAGGGATCATATTTCCTTGATTGGTTCTGAAATCCACCCATGGCATTCACATGTTCATTGGTCTCCTCTTGAAGTGTTGGACACATATCAGTTTGGTGCCCTATGTTTGAACATATGCCACAAGCCTTTATTTGTTGTATTTTACCTACAGCCAATTGTTGAACAAGAGAAGTCAGTTTATCAAATTTTTGTTCAAGGGATGATATACTTACCTCATTAACTCTCTTGGGTTGTGGTGGTGGATCTTGTCTCATTGAGAACTGTTGAGAATTGGCTGCCATGTTGGAGATTAATGTTCTAGCAGCCCTGGGAGTCTTATCAACTAGAGCTCCCCCACTAGCGGCATCTATCATACTTCTCTCCATGGGCATGAGACCTTCATAGAAGTATTGGATGAGAAGTTGTTCACTTATTTGATGGTGTGGACATGATGCACAAAGTTTCTTGAACCTCTCCCAATATTCATATAAGGACTCTCCGTTGTATTGCCGAATCCCACATATCTCTTTCCTAATGTTGGCAGCCTTAGATGCTGGGAAATACCTTTCCAAGAATGCTTTCTTCAAATCATTCCATGTAGTGATGGTCCCGGATGGTAGATAGTAGAGCCATTCCTTTGCTGAATCAGCTAGAGAGAATGGGAAGGCTCTCAACTTAACTTGCTCTTCCGTGACCCCTGTTGGTCTCATGCTTGAGCAAACTACATGGAATTCCTTGAGGTGCTTATTTGGATCCTCTCCTGCAAAACCATGAAAAGTTGGGAGAAGATGAATCAAACCAGATTTTAATTCAAAAGCTACCTCAAGATTAGCATATTCAATGCATAATGGTTGTTGACCCAAGTCCGGAGCGGCTAGCTCCTTGAGAGTTCGGTTGTCAGCTGCTGCCATCTCTCCTTGCTCCTCTTGGATGTTTTGGATCAACTCCTCGATTGGTTGTTGGTGAGAAGTTATAAATTCCCGAATTTTCCTAAGTCGTAAGTCTTCTTCGGGAGCTTGGAACATTCACTAATAAAAAAAATAAGAAAGTAAATAATTAGAACAGAAAATAAGAATAAACCAATAAACTAATAAACTAAAGAAAGCAATCCCCGGCAACGGCGCCAAAAATTTGATGCACCCAAAAGAGTGTATCTTATTTAACCTTGCACTAAAAAGATCAATTGTAAGTATAATGATTAGCAAGGGTCGAGTCCTCAGGGATTGGGTTTTAATCTATGAGTTATTAGTTTATAACTTACGTTGAAAGAAAACAATAAAAGAAAAGGGGTTTTTGAAGCCAGATTTAAACTAAAGTAAATAATAAGAATAAGATGCAAGGCGGTATAACCAGCCAATAAAAATATATATACTAAATTAGGCGGTATAACCAGCCAATAAAAATAAAACAAAGTTAATATACAAATTAGGCGGTATAACCAGCCAATAAAAATAAAACAAAGTTAATATACAAATTAGGCGGTATAACCAACCAATAAAAATAAATATAGTCTTAAAAATAAGCAAACGAGAAAAGTAAGAAAACAAGTAAGTAAGACGAATCAAATATGAAAAATATGGTTAAGGTTTCATTCTCCACCACTAGACATCATTAAGAATCAATTTCATATCTATCAACATTAACCAACTATCAAAGTTAACAACCGTAGATAACAACAAGCTCTGTTATCCCAATCTTTCCTTAGTTTGTTGTTAAATAGAACAAGCTCTCTATTTAATCTCTAACCATCAAACAACCTAGAATAAGCTCTCTAAGTTCAATTTAATGGCAGCTTTATGATGAGAAAGATAGGTTGATCTAAGCAACAAACACATAAGCTCGGATTGTTCAACTTAGGTTATGTTCCACTTTGCAATTATTGAAAACTTGACCATAATCATTAATCACAAATTGCCACTTATGAATAGGAAATCAAGACAATTACACGGATCAAGACTCCTAAACTAGCAATAGATAATTATCAAGATCTATCTAGTTGTACACCTAAACAAATCAAGACAACATCATGAACAATTCTTGTAGAAGAACATAAGCAACTTTGATAGAAAATTAATGATAGATAGAATCTGAAAATCAATTATAAAACATGTCTAGAGCTTTGAAATCACCCTTAACCAAATAGAAGTTTAGCCTAGCATAGGCATTGTAAACATAAACATAAAATTAAAGAAAATCTAAGAAGAAAATAAAAGAAAGAAAGAAGAAGAGGAAGAATATTAATTATCCAACTTCTTGCTCTCTCTAAAGAAAAAGAAAACTAGATAAAAGAAAGAAAACTAGAGAAAAGAAAGAAGAAGAAAACTTAGAGAATTTTATTAAAATGGCTAATATCCTACCTATGTACAATATGATCCCTTACAATCATCCAAGGCCCTCTATTTATAGACATTTTGGAGGGCTAAATGACAAGAGACAAGCTTTACAAATTTCAAAGGTAGGTATAATAGGTGGGTGCATTTTTCTAACAATTTTCGTCATACATGACAATTTTGATCAGCCAACTTGGTGGTCGATTTTGTCAATTTTGGAGGCCTTATCTGATCACATGGTCTTCTATAAAAATGTTACCCTATCAGTTACGGATCCATAGCCGTTGGAATCAGCTCATTTGCTGATGTGGATAAGTAGATATGGGCAAAATACGAAAACAGGTCAGCACAGACGTCATTGCACATCAGCCAACTTGATGGTCGATTTCGCTAGGGAAAACGACTCCGTTTCAAGAAGTGTAAAACATGAAAAAGATAGATATGCCTCTTATCTTTGCACGGCTACAAATTTCAGCCTTATTGCTTCAGTGAAACTCGAGATATAGCTGATATGGCAAAAGGTGTCGGAACTGGAACTGAACTGGATTTGCCCTTAATTCTAGTAATCTGAAATCACTCAAAGAAACTTGTGAAAAACACCAAAATACATAAAAATATAAAAGATCATAAACACAATTAGACTAAACAATAATAACTCGTATTTGACACAAAACAATAATAAAACATAACTAAAAACTATATAATTATACGAGTTATCAGAAAGAAAGGCAAAAGTCAAGAGAAAAAGAAATGGAGCATTGTCAAAACACACTCCCATAATAAAATAAAATAAAAAATCAATCTTCTCTTGAATTTTTGTTAAAGAAAGGATGTTACAAGGTTGGTTAGAATGGAGCACTGGCTCAATATAAAAATATTTGGCTTATGATATTATGTGCTTCTTAAGAGTATTGAGAAGTTTTCTTTGCATAATCTTATTATTCTCTAAACTCTATGAAGTCTTTGGAACCTTTGTGAAATGCTTTACCTTTTATTGTTTGACCATATTACTACCCCTTGGCCCCATTACAACCTTCAATAAAGACCTCTTGATTCATGAAGTTGTATGTTCTAAATAGTGGACAAAGGGTGTACAAGCAAGCATATGGTAGGACTGTTTTCATGAGATTGATTGAGTGTAAACACTTAACCACGACTATATAGAGTGAAAATCATGAGAGTATCCCATGTGAGAGAAGTTGAGATTAAGTTTGAATGTGCATTATTTTGATTGAGATATGTTATGTTAATGTTGGCTTAATTCAAAGCATATACATTCAAGCATGATTCTTTGTGAAATTCTTTAATCTATTGATTAGTTTATAAGACTTATCCAGTGATTATCTCTAATTTATATTGGAAGGATTAGGAGTAAATATTTTTAGTATATTTTAGTTTTTCTTATGTTTTCAATGTTTGTAGGTATCATCCTAGTAAACCCTTACGAGACTAAACTTGTCTACTAAGGACACCTAGGGGTTTAAAGGCTTGTGTCACATGCTAAGTGCCACCATGATATCCTACAGAAGTGGATTAGAATAGTTTTCTTATTTTGTTTTGCTCGAGGATAGCAAAAGCTAAATGTGTGGGTATCTGATAAGTTCATAAATTACACATTTTATGCCTTTTCTATTCTTAGTTTTCGTTATGTTCTCTATCTTTATTTTAGTCACCTATGTAATGTTTTTTAATTTCAGGTATATTTAAGAGAATGAATCAAAAACATGTCAATTATGATGTTAGAGAGCTTACAAAATCACAATCACTAGATGGAAGAAGACTTGGGAGTCAAAAAGATCAAATTCTTGGTGCAAAGCAAGAAAGAAGATTTAACCTCTAGAGTTTGTTGCTAAGAAAACTGTTGGAAATTATCCGGGCACATGCATATAACAAAAATTAAATACATAACAGCGGAAGCAAAAACATAGAAGCACCTGGACATCCGCAGGATCTTGGATCATGATTTACATGCGATACATCGTATTTATAACATTTACAAATCAATAGGATCAAATTCGTACCTACTCGAGATATCGTAATCACGAGTGTGCAGATCAAAACACGAATGCAGCAACGATGATCAACTCACAATCTCTCAGAAGCCACAAGCAACTCAAGTGTGTTGCCTTTAATGTTGATTGTAGACTCCTAATTTTGTCTGGACCACTAAAACAGGTATGTTTTCTTCCTAAATTGATGTTTCAGAATGTAAAAAGACTTTTTACATTCTGCAGGTGGTACTCCGGGACTTAGTCTAATAAAGCGAGCATAAAAAGTCAAATTTGAAAAAGTCAACCCCAAAAAGTCAACAACTGAAAAAGTCAACCCATTTTCAAAATCAAGATTTTAAGTTCAATTGAAAAATGGTGAAAGATTTTTGATAATCCAAGGTCTACATCGAAAGATATGGAGTTCGGAAGTTGGGTTATGGAGATTCAGTAGAAAGGAAACCATAATCCGAGAAATTTGGGGAAAAGTGCTTAAATAATCGAATTGGTCAAAAATTGAAGGTTCGAAATGAAGGATAAGCACTGACAACGGGTAATGGAGAAGCCACTTGAAAGAAAAACTGAAAGAAAAGTCAATCCGGAAGAAAACCGAGAATTAGGGTTTTTGGTGGATTTCGGTGAAATTGGGAAGAATTACAGAAATGGCCCCACTCAATAGGACTAAAGCCCCTAGTGGATGAGGAGTGATTAAAAAATGATAGCCCAAGGTTCAGTTTGAAGAAAATCTGAAAATCGGACTTGTTTTGAGCAAAATCGGGTTTCAGAGGAAAAAGGGCAAAATTGAAAAATTTGGGAAAAATAACAAATGAACTCCAAATTTTTTGAAAAATTGCAAATCTCATTATTAAATCCTTTCTAAGAGATTGGCGAAAGAAAATCTTGATTCGGAGTTCGTTTGCAAAATGGCTAAATCCCGAAAAAATAGCAAATAAACTCCAAAAATTCTGAAAATTTTCAAATCTCATTTTTAAATTATTTGGAAGAGATTGGAAAAAGAAAATTCAGATTCGAAGTTCGTTTGCAAAATGGCCAAATCCCGGGCCCCTTATGTAGTAATTCAAGTAGATAAATCCCGAAAAAATACCAAATGAGTTCCAAAAATTATGAAAACTTTCATATCACACTTTTAAATAATTTGGAAGAGATTGGTGAAGAAAAATCTGGATTTGGAGCTCTTTTAAAAAATGGTAAAGTTTGGGGCCATAAAAGGGCAATTTTGGAAGAAAAAATCCAAATAAATAGCAAATGGACTCGGTTAAACTATTGAGAAAATAAAATTTGAATTTGGAGTCCGTTTGCCATTTTTTATATTCGGGGAGCAAAAAGGTTATTTTACCCAAGAAATCGAAAAGGGCTCTTCTTGCCTTTAAAAAAATGAAACATGGGCTGGAAAAATGGGGTTGGCCGGCCAAGGCCCAAAGATAGGTAGGTAGTTTCTTATTTTTTAATCAAAAGGCTAACAATGAAGAGGAAGTTAGTTATTTTTTGATCAAGCCTTTGCAAATAAGCTACATGGACCAATGCATGAAGAGGGAGAGTGTCAACATAATGGCTTAAGATTCTTGAATAGCTGTAATTGTGGATAGCTGATGGCCTAATCTAAGGGTGATAATTTCATGTTTTAAACATCTTGGATCAATAGCCTTTGGATGAAAATTGGTTGAATGGAAAATGGCAACGTCCTAGCCTAAGGGGGTCATTCGGCCACACTAAAGAAAAGGGACTTTCTCTTTCATTTTCGGATATTCACTCTCTATTCTCTCTTGGTTTTGGCTAATTTTTCTCTCCATTGTTGAAAAGCAAAAAGAAAAGTTTAGAAAAGAAAAGAAAGTTAGAAGAGAAAAAGCTTGAAAGATAGCTTCTAGAGGTTGCTTTAAGCACCATACTCTTGCACTTTCTTTGATTTTCCATTCTTGATTTGCTGTTTTGATCACTATTTTGGTGAGTTTCTTTTGATTTTTCTTTTAAAATAAGTATTCTTAATATTCTTCTTCAAGTTCTTCTTCATGCTTTCTTGAAAAAAAGGCTTTGATTTTTTTTTCTTTTGTTATAAGGTTGGTCGAATGGCCTAGTATTTTTTAGGGTTGCTGTTTGCATTTTTATTTTCATGTTATTCTTGATATTTAACAAGTTTTGATGCTTTAATCTTCTTCTAATACATAAATATGAAGCTTGTTTTTATTTGGTTGCTTGCTTGTTTCTATTTTTGAGTCTATTATCTTGTTATCATGTTTATTTTACTTTTCTTGCATTTTTTATTTTCTGTTTTCAAAATGTTTAAGTTTGTTTATGTTTTATATTTTGTAATCCATGTGTTTGTGAAAATGCTTATTGGTTTTCATGCCTTTACTTTATATTTGCATGATTTGAGTGTTATTCTTTAGCTAAGCATGTTAGTATATCATGTGTTTGTGAAAATGCCATGCTCTTTTTAAACATGAGGACATTCAGCCACTTCATATTGTTTGCTTTGTGTGTGCATTTTCGTTTGTTAGTTGATAGGTTAGCATTTTCATGATATTTGGTTGAGTATTTTGTTTAAGCATGCCATGTGTTTGTGTTATTTCCATGCATATTTTAGGTTTAGGATTGGTTTGTTTTGCCATGCATATTCATGTATTTTAGACATAGGTTGCATTAAATGCCATGCAAGTTCATTTAGGTCTAGGTCATTTTATTGATGCCATGCATTTTTTACGTCATTTAGGTTTTAAATCATGCATTTCATGCATCATATTTGCTGTATTTTTCATGCATTTCATGTCCTTGCCACTTGACTTATGACTTAGGCCAATCAATGGTTCAAAGTCATGCTCTCTTGAGCATACTCTTGGAAAATTAAAGAGTTGTAAAATTGATTAATCTACCTTTGTGATTTTTTTTTACTTAGCCAATTTTTTGCCTACTTTTCAAAAGTGTTAGCTACTGTTTGTGAGTCATTTATAGAGTCTTTAATATTTTTTCTTTGATTTTTAAATGATTTTATCAAAGGCAAAAAAATGTGTTTTGACAAAACAGTTTTTTACCCAGTACTCGTACTTTCTCGATTTTTTTGGGCAGTCATCTTTAATCAAAAAATTAAGCCGATTTTTTCCTGTGTATTTTTACATGTTTTGAGTCTCCAATATGTTTTTTAGATTTGTTTGAATTTTTCAAAATAGGTAAAAAATCGTGCTTTAAAACTACACAGTGGAGTCAGAATTGAATTTGAAAGAAAATTATTTTTCTGTTTTGGTTAAGTTACTTAGAGGGGGCTGATCAGGAAGTTTAGCTACTGACTTAGGGTAGTTTCTAAGCCTTTTTAAACTCTAAAAATGATTTTTTTAAGTCTCGGGTGGTCAAATCCGGGATTTTAAACTTAGGAAATTAGAGCCATTTAAAAAGGGTTTAGCTAAGTTTTTATTTTTAATCTAAAGCTTTTCAAAAATTGTTTTCAAACAATCACAAAGTATTTTGATTTTAGAATATTTAATTTGATATATT
Source organism: Fremontodendron californicum (assembly GCA_030761205.1). Lineage (NCBI taxonomy): Eukaryota > Viridiplantae > Streptophyta > Magnoliopsida > Malvales > Malvaceae > Fremontodendron > Fremontodendron californicum. Next base: position 18,016,721 of record JAULJL010000020.1, on the reverse strand, counting down.
TTCCTAAGGTAGCCGGATATCTTTTTAGATATACGAATTTCCTTAATTAAAGGAAAAAATACATTCTCATGCATTGCATTTTTCATATTCATGCATATTATATAATATGTAATTTTTGCTATGTTTAATTTTCATGATGGTGTTATTATCTTTGAATTAAATTTTTGATATTACATTATTTGTTATATGGTTTTGAATATTTCATGATATCCTATGTTTTTTATTTAGTTATTTTTGTCATATTATTTAGCATATGCTATGTTCATGCATTATTATTTTTATTTTCATGCATATTATATGATAGCATTATTTTATATTTCATGTCATTTAGATTATATGCCATATCATTTATATTTGCCATGTCATTTAAATTATTTCATTTCATATAGAATATATTATGTTACCTAGGTCATTTCATTTCATGTAGAATATATTATGTTACCTAGGTCATTTCATTTCATTTAGAATATATTATGTCACTTAGGATATTTTATTTCATTTAGAATATATCATATGACTTAGGATATTACATTTCATATAAAATATATCACGTTACATAGGTCATTTCATTTAGAATATATCACATAACTTAGGATATTTCATTTCATTTAGAATATGCTAAGACATTTAAATTATGTCATACCATTTAAGTTGCATTATATTATTTAGACTTTGCTATGTCATTTTATTTATGTCATACATATTCATATTTTTTAAAATATTTTGAAAAAGGTAATGATTTTCAATAAAATAAAGATATTCCCGAGTTAAAATAATTCATGAGTTCTCTGTCGGGTTTTGCTGGGGAGGATATCATCAATTATCATTAATAACGGAATATCTTCTTTAAAATAAGAATGATTCGGAAAGTTTTCCAAACTAATAAAAATTTCTATATTTTGCCACGTTTGTTGGGGAATATAGAAAAATTTTGAACTTATAAATTCGAGATCATTTTCAATTAAAAATGGAATTATTTTTCTTTAAATTGGGAATTAACTTGAAATACTAAATTTAAAATCGACTTTTTACCGAGACTTGAGATAACACATGATTAATAAGGTACCATTTTATACGGGCGTTGTGGGGGTGCTAATCCTTCCCTACACGTAATCGAGTCTCGAACTCACTTTTTTTGATTTCTCTGGTTTAAAACGCAGACTTGAAATTGGTTTTAAAAATGTTTTAATTAATTTTAAATTATTTTATAAAATCGATTTTAATAGGTGGCCGATCACACCTAACTAAAAAAGATTGGTGGCGACTCCATGTCTTTTTCAAGGTCATTTTCAAAACCTTCATTTTTCAGAAGGAATTAAGTCGACTTTTCCTCGGGTTTTTTTAATGTAACGCTTAACGAATAATAAAATCTTGCGATGAGACCTGTTATTTTTTTTAGGATGCGACATTGATCCACACGAACAACTATTGAAAACTTCACAAGGCTCGGGGATTCGCCTGTAATATCGGGCAGATCTCTCGATCTAAATCAAAAGATTTCTTTCTTTCTTTTCTTTCAAGACCGAAAAATAAGAGCTTTTCTCTCTAATCGGTCATCAAGAAAATATAGAATAAAAATGGAGTCTCGGCTATCTTAAAATTCTTGGCCGATTGCTTTGTATTACATGTCAAGGAAAAACTATTTTTCGTTAGTTTTTCATCTCATGAAAAACGTGATCTTACAAGAAGAAATAACTATTATTTCCTCTCTTGAAAAGCGTAACATTGTAGGAAGAAATACAATCAAAAGTGACCAGCAAAAGAAAGAATTAAGAAGAATCAATATTCTTCTCTCACAAGTCGTGAACCTTAAAGAATCAATTTTCTTCATTCTTTTTTCTTCACAAAAGACCACCAAGAACAAGAGAAGAATAAGTGGCGGCTGCACCTACTATTATTTCTATTCTTTGCCAATATAAAATTACCAAAATACATCTTCCTTTTTTGTGACTTTTGATAAGGCTAAGAATAAATATCCATAAAGGTGCGATTACTCTTATGTATAAACATTCTAACCGAATCCCCTTGTATTTTAACCTAAGAAAAGAAAAGACCTTTTTTTTTTTTATTCTTTCCTTATTAAAATACATTAATCACCATCAGCCAAAATTTAATTCCATCTTTATGTATTTTTCCTTTTGGCCGGTTATAACTATGGAATGAGATTAATTCTCAATTAATCTAATAACTCCTACTTCAAGTGAAACTTTTTCTTCTCTAAGTCAACAAGCTTTAACCAAACTCTATCTCATAGATAGCTTGGCCGAGTACATTCCATATTGTGTCTAAGTTCGGTTTAGTAAAATACGAGAAGTTAGAATTTTATTCGTAATCAAACTCTTCGAATACGAGAAACTTTTTCTCATTTCGGACAACCTCTAATTCTCGGCTAAGACAACTTATCTTAAGACATGTCTACAATTAGACATTGTCTACTTAAGACAAGCTAATCCCCATTGTCTAATTAAGATATCTATATTTGGATTTCATAAATCCAAATAATGTCTTAACTTGCCGTAATTAAAACTTATTCAATTAGTGCCTCCATATTAACCTTTTATTTAATTAAGTCTAACTTAATTAAATCCCAAGTTTAATCCAACAATTTCGTCCTATTGTGTGTTACCTATTAGGTTTCCAACATGTTGGCAATGCGTATAAGTTAATCTCATTAGTATATACTCATAGATCAAGATCGGGATCTAGTAACCCATCATGACCACCCAAATGTTGAAAAGTCAATGTGACCTCATCGAAACCTTTCAGTAACCAGCTTATCAGTGTAATACGATCCTTTCACCAAATATCCTTGAAAGCCCACGAGCATGGTGCAGTGTCTACTCATGTTCAATCCATATTAGTTCTTGTAGCTTATGGTTAACCATATGAAATTGGAGAAACGATTTCTCCCAAATCCATCGTGCTTTGGCCAAAGTCTTTATCTAGTTAACTGAAGCCAAGAACATATGAGATATGTCTCCGATGTCACTTGGAGTGGTGAATCCTCTCTGGATCACTCATCTATCTTTGCATGATTCATATCATACCCAAAACCACCCTACCATAAGCATCCCTTTTTGGGACCCGTTCGAGATGGAATCAAAGTATGACACTCTCCATACAAGATGACCTGGTATCACAAGTCCGAGGACTAATTTACACGACTGGAACGTGAGAACATTTCCATAGACACTTGAGTGACCGTACCAAATAGAGTTTGTAGACACCTAATTTTGTCCGGACCCCCTAAACAAGGCAAATTCTTCCCAAAATGCAAAGAGACCTTCACTATTCCACACATGGGGTCACCAAGACTTTGTTTCGAAGGTCCACATAAAAAGTCAACTCAAAAAAAGTCAACCACTGAAAAAGTCAACTCTCAGCCAAAATCAATATTCGAAGTTGAATTGAGAAATGGTTAACTAATTTTGATAATCGGAGGTTTACAATGAAAGATAGAGAGTTTGAAAGACAGATTGCAAAAATTCAGTGTAGGGGAATACCTAATTTTGCAAATTTGGGGAAAAGTGCGTAAACAATCAAATTGGACGAAATTGGAGGTTCCAAATGGAATAAGATCAATAAATATGGATATTGGAAGGTCCAATTTTGAAGCGGAGTTTAAGGAAGAATTGGTTTGAAGAGAGAAAGGAAAAAGGGATTTAATGAATAAATAGGAAATTAATAGAATTTAGGGAAAACTGCGGAGATAACTCGATTCGATGAAATTAAAGCCCCCAGTTGATAAAGGATAAATAAATAAAAATATCCCAAATCCCAATTTGAGGTGGATTATTGTCGATTTTCACCACGCAAGTGCACGTATCGTTACAAGTAATATAATGAAAAGTGAAGAGTCGAACCCACGAGGAATTGCTATTAAATTTTCTAAGTACTAGAATTAACACAACTCAATCTTATCTAAACAACTAATTAAAGATGATAATCAAAAAATAAAATTAAAATAAACTATTATTAAAATCAAGTGAATTAAAAATAAGTGAATTCAATTAATTATAAAATCCTAGGATTACAACTTCCCTCAACACTTCACTTGAATCTCTCTCTACCTCTTCACTTGATTAATGATCCTTAGTTTTTAACCTAGAGTTCTATCTTATTTATAAGCATCTGCCAATGGTCCTATAAAAATATCCTTCCTAACCAATTAACTATATGTCTATGATAATTGAATTAAATAAGTATTCATTAAGCTTAGGCTCTAACAATGGTTACACATGACAAGTAAGTATATTTCTACCCTACCTGCAGATCAATTAATCCTAATAAATGAATACGAAACATGTGTCATTCAATCCATGTATAACACTAAACTCCCTATTTCTAGTTGTATTTAGGTTAACAAATCAATCTAATTGGTGATCAAGCAATTAGAAGCATTAAGATCAAGATTGAACAAACAACTCAACAAAACATTAAATCAAGCTAGAGAGAGAAAGTAAATTCAAACTATGTGTTGAGTTCCATTGAAATCCTAGTAAAATAAAATTAGTTCATGATAATTAATGAAAATAAATATTCAAATAGTTTAACCATCATCAACTACACAAAAAAAATAAAGAAGAGAAAAGAAGAAACTAAGAGTTGTCAGTTCTTGAGTCTCTTCAAATCTTTTTGAGAGAAGTTGGTGGCTACTATCTTCTTGAGAGAGAATTAAGTTTCTAGGTATCCAATCTCCTTTATTCTGACCTAAAAGAGTCCTATTTAAAGTGTCCAAGTCCTCCTAGAGTCCAAAACTTTGTGCCCAACAAACCAGGTAAAAATAAAAAAAAATTGAGTTCTTTTACGTTTTTTTGCGGGTACTGTTCAAGAGTCGGTGCTGTAGCCTGGCACTGTGGCTCCAAATTTCTGCCTCCCAGGTGCCGCGGCCCCAACTTCCTGTTTACTGCCTGGAGGTTCGGTTGCTTTCTCAAACTTCGTAAGCTGTTTTGACTAGGAAAATATTGTCCGATTTTAACGAGCCTTACACCGTTGGAAAGGTATGGAAGTCAGCTTCAAAAGTCAAGAGGAAGTTTTCTCAAAGGAAGTCTTTAAGATCGAGTTTTTCTTGAAACAAGCTCCAGAGGTCGAATCTGCCTGCTCATTGGAATGCATCGATTTTTGTCGTTTTGCACCTCGAAGCTCCAGATCACCTTGGACATATAAAAACACATAAATAACAACTAAATAACTATCTTAAACATAAAATGGATAATTAAAATAAATATAAAAACATCTAAAACTAATCAAATCCTAATAAAATCCTCAAGGACTTAGTCGATTCAAAAGCATAAAAGGTGGCAATATAACTATATTTCCTAGAGTTATCACACCCCCAAACTTAATATTTTGCTAGTCCTCGAGCAAAACAAAACTAAACAAACTAAATAAATAAATAAATAAAATGATTCAACATATCACCCAAGATAAATACACTGAAACAATGATTTCTTAAAATTTTCCTCAAAATCCTGATTCAAAGTAGAACATAAACATAATCAAAATGTATGATTCAATTCAATCGTAAACTTCATGCTTGAATGGATTTTCAGTGTTTGTGTGTATAATCCTTTGCAAATCATCACATGCAATCTAAATAAGTTTATATCAATGTAAAATACGAACTAGTACTAGATTCTCATATGTTTGCTTTTCATCTCTCTCTCCACTAATGTAGACTAACACTTCATCAAGGATCAAGTAGGTCTTTATTAAGCTTGTAATGTAAGGCTAGAGTCAAGGTAGGATAAAGATATATTTCGGTTTAAGTTCATCCATAGACACTTTACATTTTTATCAGGATTTTTGAGAGCCATAATCTTTTCCTCAAATTACATTCTTCATTCTTTCTTTGAATACACTTCCTTTTTGCTTCACCAATTTATTCACTTTTTTTTCTTCTGTTTTCTGTTCTTCGTTTTCGAAGAACCATAACTCTTTTTTTTAGAGAAATTTCACATCACCATTTCACCCAAATTCAACATGGCTCATAATTGTTTCCTGTAATATCATCACATGCCTATGTAGTGAGGGTTAATCATGGTTTTTCTTATTTGGCTAGGCTAAAAGATGTGACAATCAAAGAAAATAGATATATCAATAGGCACAAAGAGGTAGACTAATGATAATCATATATAAAGGTAAGCTTGAAAGGCTCAAACTTTCCAAAGATGGCCTAAATCACTTCCTTAACTTAGTGTCGTCTAGGATTTTGCCTTGAGAGAGAATCAAACAAATTCTAGGTTCTAGACATAATTGCAATTCACATCAACATAAGTAGTCTTTAAATAAGCAATGCAAATCTAAGCAAGAGATTAAGTGCTCAATTTGTTGAAAATCACATCCTAACATGAAACTAACAAAAGAACTTAACACAAATTCTTCTCATGCTTATGTTTTCCCAAGAATCAAGATAAATCAATAACTAAAATTCATCATTGGATAAGGATTTCATCATATTAAGTGCAAAATATCTCAAGCAAATACAAATTTTTTTTAGACTCCTAAAAATAAAATTAGACAATCACACAAACTAAAATAAATCTAAAGACACACCCCCAAACTTACAACAAACATTGTCCTCAATGTGTAGAAATAAAAAGAGTAAGAACAAGAAAACTCCCCTATCGATGCAAGCAAATCAGGCGAAGCTCTAGTTTTCCTCTTAGACTTCATCAAGCTTGTCCAAGTTAGGTGAGTATTCACTACAAAAGAAAAAAAAATTAATAAGAATAAAATACTGTAAAAATTAAAAGAAAAATAAAAAGTTTAGAACTTGGGTTGCCTCCCAAGAAGCACTTGATTTATAGTTATCAGCTTGACTATCTCATGTTTATTAGTCGACATCCTTCCACTTGAACCATTACCCCCCTTTTTCTTTGCTTTATGAGGCCTTTTATTCACAAAATTATAGCTTCCATGCATCTTGGAAGTAGAATGTGAAATTGCCTTAAGTGATGTGGTGGAACAACTTTCATTAAATGCTTCTTTGGAATCATTGTTCATCACTTTAATTGCAAAAACATTCATCAAATTCGTTAGGAAACTTCATAGCTTTAAAAACTTTAAAAGTTACCTGTTGATCTAAACCTCTCATGGTAAGTTCTCCTTTTGCACATCAATGAGAGTTCTACCGGTGGCTAAGAATGGCCTCCCAAGAATTATGGGTATTTCACTATCTTCCTCCATGTCAAGCATAATAAAATCAGCAGGAAAGAAGAATTTGTCAACCTTAACTAGCATATCTTCCACCATGCCTCTTGGATGTTTGATGGATCTATCAGCTAGTTGCAACATTATTGTAGTGGGCTTTATTTCCCCCAAACCTAGCTTTCGATAAATAGATAGAGGCATTAAATTTATACTCGCCCCCAAATCACATAAAGCTTTACAAAAAAATTTATCACCAATGGCGCATGGAATGGCGAAGCTTCCCGGATCTTTGAGTTTGGGTAGGAGTTTCTTATAAAGGATAGCGCTGCACTCTTCAGTAAGTGCAACTATCTCAATTTCATCCAATTTCCTCTTCTTAGATAAAATTTCTTTCATAAACCTGACATACTTAGGCATTTGTTCTAAAGCTTCAGCAAAAGGTATATTAATATGGAGCTTTTTGAATACCTCAAGAAACTTCTGAAACTGTTTGTCAAGCTTATTCTTTTGAAGGCGCTGAGGAAAGGGTGGTGGTGGATAGATTGGAGGTTTCTTCTCTTCTTCTTGTGATTTTTCAATTTCTTTTTCCCCCAAATTTTCCACTTCAAGAGGCTTGGGCGGGAATTCTGGCACTTTTCTTTGAAGACGTTGAGGAAAAGGTGGTGGTGGGTAACCTCGATGTGTCTTCTCTTGAATTCTCTCATTATGCTTCTAGTTACCCACTTCTACTTTTTTCCCACTCCTTAATGTAATGGCATTGCATTGCTCTTTCCCATGGCTCTTAACATTGGTCATAGTATCGCTTGGTAAAGATCCTATAGGATGATTGTTAAGTGCATTAGCAAGCTGGCCCACTTATGTCTCAAGATTTCTAAGTGAAGTTTTATGCGCTTGAAGTAATTCTGAGTGATTCTGAATGAGATTATCAATTCTTGCCATGAATTGCGTAAAAATATCTTTCATAGATATCTTTTGTTCTTGAATATGAGCCCTGGTTTGTCCTTGAAAACTAGGATGGACTACTTGCTTAGCTTGTGATGATGGCCCTTAGTCGTTCCAAGAAAAATTTTGCAGATTTCTCCAACCTGGATTATAGTTGTTTGGATATGGGTTATTCTGCTGCATATTATAGTTTCCCACATATTGAGCAGATTCCGCTTTGGTTGGGTATCTATCATTGTTGTGTCCTTCCCCACAAAATTCACATGTTACAAATGGGCTTTGGACTAAATGCACACTCATAGTATCAAATTTCTTGGACAAAGCAGCCATCTATGCCGATAAAGCACTGATCTCATCCAATTGATAAACACCTAGAGCTTTCTTTGGCAAAATTCGCTCAGTGGACCATTGATAATTATTGGATGCCATCAGCTCAATTAAATCATAAGCCATATCAATTTCTTTCCCCATGAGTGATCCACCTGCTGTAGCATCTATAGAACTTCTAGTATGACCCATTAACACATTGTAGAAGGTGTTTACCTAAAGCCAATCAGGTATCCCATGATGAGGACATCGTTGAAGCAGATCTTTGTACCTTTCCCAAGCTTCATATAATGATTTTGAGTCATACTGCATAAAAGATGTGATATCATTCAGCATCTTAGTTGTTTTGGCTGGAGGAAAATATTTGGAAAGTAATTTCTGGGTCGGATCAGCCCAAGTGGTAATGGAGCCAGCATGAAGAGAGTTCAACCAACTCTTGGCCTTATCTCAAAGTGAGAAAAGGGAAGAGTCTTAATCCAATGGCATCATCAGTAACACCATTATGTTTGAAAAGATTGCAACCTTCCAGGAAATTTACGATATGAGCATTAAGATCATCGTTCGGTAAACCGCTGAACTGAACTGATGTATTGATCATCTGAAAGACGACCGGCTTTATCTCGAACGTATTGGCCTGGATGCCAGGCCTCTGAATGCTAGTTTGAAGGTATTGCATGAGAGGAACCCCATACTCTCGCAAAGTCTTTGTTTCATTAGCTTCAGCCACTGTACCTGAAAATAAGAAAGAAAAAGAAAGTTTAAATTAAGACTAATGTTGCTTGGTATTAACATTAACAAAAAATTAAAAAACAATTCCCCGACAACGGCGCCAAAATCTTGTTGTCGATTTTCACCACGCAAGTGCACGTATATTTACAAGTAATATAATGAAAAGTAAAGAGTCGAACCCACGAGGAATTGCTATTAAATTTGCTAAGTACTAAAATTAACACTACTCAATCTTATCTAAACAACTAATTAAAGATGATAATAAAAAAACTAAATTAAAATTGAACTAATATTAGAAGCAAGTGAATTAAAAACAATTCAATTCAATTCAATTAATTATAAAAGCCTAGGATTACAATTTCCTTCAAAACTTCGCTTGAATCTCTCTCTACCTCTTCACTTTATTAATGATCCTGAGTTGTTAACCTAAAGTTCTATCTTATTTATAAGCATCTGTCAATGGTCTTATAAAATATCCTTCCTGAAAATTAAGATCATTTGTCAATGGTCTTATAAAATATCCTTCCTGAAAATTAAGATCAATGGTCTTATAACCTAAAGTTCTATCTTATTTATAAGCATCTGTCAATGGTCCAGGAAATTTACGATATGAGCATTAAGATCATCGTTCGGTAAACCGCTGAACTGAACTGATGTATTGATCATCTGAAAGACGGCCGGCTTTATCTCGAACATATTGGCCTAGATGCCAGGCCTCTGAATGCTAGTTTGAAGGTCTTGCATGAAAGGAACCCCATACTCTCGCAAAGTCTTTGTTTCATTAGCTTCAGCCACTGTACCTGAAAATAAGAAAGAAAAAGAAAGTTTAAATTAAGACTAATGTTGCTTGGTATTAACATTAACAAAAAATTAAAAAACTATTCCCTGACAACGGCGCCAAAATCTTGTTGTCGATTTTCACCACGCAAGTGCACGTATATTTACAAGTAATATAATGAAAAGTAAAGAGTCGAACCCACGAGGAATTGCTATTAAATTTGCTAAGTACTAAAATTAACACTACTCAATCTTATCTAAACAACTAATTAAAGATGATAATCAAAAAACTAAATTAAAATTGAACTAATATTAGAAGCAAGTGAATTAAAAACAATTGAATTCAATTCAATTAATTATAAAAGCCTAGGATTACAACTTCCTTCAAAACTTCGCTTGAATCTCTCTCTACCTCTTCACTTTATTAATGATCCTGAGTTGTTAACCTAAAGTTCTATCTTATTTATAAGCATCTGTCAATGGTCTTATAAAATATCCTTCCTAACCAATGAACAATATGTCTATCATAATTGAATTAAAGAAGACCTCATTAAGCTTAGGCTCTAACAATGGTTACACATAACAAGTAAGTATATTTCTATCCTACCTGCAGATCAATTCATCCTAATAAATGAATATGAAACATGTGTCATTTAATCCATGCTAACACTAAACTACCTATGTCTAGTTGTATTTAGGTTAACAAATCAATCTAATTGGTGATCAAGCAATTAGAAGCATTAAGATCAAGATTAAACAAACAACTCAACAAAACATTAAATCAAGCTAGAGAGAGAAAGTAAATTCAAACTATGTGTTGAGTTCCATTGAAATCCTAGTAAAATAAAATTAGTTCATGATAATTAATGAAACAAATATTCAAATAGTTTAACCATCATCAACTGCACAAGAAAAATAAAGAAGAGAAAAAAGAAAAGAAGAAACTAAGAGTTGTCAGTTCTTGAGTCTTCAATCTTCAAATGTTCTCGAGAGAAGTTGGTGGCTACTATCTTCTTGAGAGAGAATTAGGTTTCTAGGTATCCAATCCCCTTTATTCTGACCTAAAAGAGTCCTATTTAAAGTGTCCAAGACCTCCTGGAGTCTGAAACTTCGTGCCCAAGCAACAAGGTAAAAATCCAAAAATTTGCATTTTTTTACTTTTTTTTGTGGGTACTGTTCATGAGTCGACACTGCAGCCTGGCACCGCGACGCCAACTTTCTGCCTCCCCTAGGGCTGCTGCCCCAACTCCCTGTTTGTTGCTTGTAGGTTCTGTCGCCTTCTCGAACTTTGCAAGATGTTTTGACTAGGCAAATCTTGTCCGATTTTAACGAGCCTTACACCGTTAGAAAGGTATGGAAGTCACCTTGAAAAGTCAAGAATTATGTTTTCTCAAAGGAAGTTTTAAGATTGAATTTTTTCTTGAAAGAAGCTCCGGAGGTCGAATCTGCCTGCTCATTGAAATGTACCATTTTTGTTGTTTTGCACCTCGAAGCTGCAGATCACCTTGGACCTATAAAAACACATAAATAACAACTAAATAACTATTTTAAACATAAAATGGATAATTAAAATAAATATAAAAACATCTAAAACTAATAAAATCCTCAAGGACTTAGCCGATTCAAAGGCATAAAGGTGGCAAAATAACTATATTTCCTAGTGTCCGTTGGAGGAAAAACGAAAAAACGAGAAAATTCCCAATATTGAGAAAAGGGAAAAACTAAATATGAGTGGAATTTGGATGTAAAAGTTGGGCGTTTTCGGACCAATTCCAATTCAATATATGACAAAGGCAATCGAAAAAGAAAATGCGAAAAATGGGCCCATTTTGAGTAAAATTGAGATTTCGGGGGTTAAAGGGCAATTTTGAAAATTCTAGGAAAAATAGAAAACGAGCTCGAAAAATTATGAAACCTTCCAGATATGAGTTTTATATTTTATGGAAGGGGTTGGAGAAGAAAAATTTGAAATCGGAGCTCAAATGAAAAAAGACAAAGTTCGGGTCCACTAATCCGAAATTCCAAGAGAAAAATCCTGGTAAAATAGAAAACGAGCTCGAAAAATTATGAAAACTTCAAGATCTAAGTTTTATATTTTATGGAAGAGGTTGGAGAATAAAAATCTAAAATCGGAGCTCAAATGGAAAAAGACAGTTTGGAGGCACTAAAATGAAACTTTCGAGGAAAATCTGGTAAAAATAGAATCCGAGATCGAAAAAATATGAAAACCTCCAGAACTGAGTTTTATAATGGATGTGATGAATTGGAAAAGAGAAATCCAAAATTGGGTCCCTTTTGCAAATAAATTAAGTTTGGGGGCCAAAATGCAATATTATCGAAAAAACCGAAAAGGGCCATTTTGCAAATAAAAAAGAGGAATAGCCTGGAAATTTCCAGGCCATTTTCGGCCAACCTGGTGATTAGAGGAGGGGGTGTGATCATCTTGAATCAAATGGTCAAGGTTGAATTGCAAGATGACATTTTTAAGAAAGGACAAGATTCTCCACTACTTGCCTATATGGCATTTTAGGCTAATGGGAGGTCTCCAAATTGCAAAGCCATGTGAAAAGCATGTGAAGGCTATGAGATGATGCCAAGTAGGATTATAAAATGCCACCTAGGAAGATATTTTAATATAAGCCATATGATCATGACAAGTGGCTTAGATACTTTGTAGAGATAGGAGAGAAGAATAATCTAGGTGGCATTGTTGGCCAATGAAAGACTAGAAAACCTTTAATTTAAGGGAAGCATCATGCAAATAGGGGACAAGCACCCTTAATTTATGTAAAGCGTCATGTAAGGAGGGGATATTTTTTAGCCATATGGCAAGGATGTTGGAGGAGCATGTAAAGCATGACAAATGGCAAAAGAATAAAACACACACTCACCAATATTAGAGGAGGCAGCCGGCCAAGCTAGAATGAGGGGGAATTCATTTTTTTCTTGAAGCCATTTTCACTTCAGTCTTGGAGGAGAAAAGGAGAAAAAGAAAAAGGGAGAAAGAGGGAGAAGGAAGGAGAATATAGAGAGCTTGATTTGGAAAGTAATTGCTAGGTAACTATTCCCTCTCTTCTTCTTCAATTATTTTCTTTGATATCATGTTCTTTTTCTTCTTCTTTTTTCATATGATTTGTTAACTTTTTGTTGAATAAAAGGTTTTCAAAAATAAAATTTAAAGGTTTTCTCTCCTTTATTCTTTATTCTTTACAAAATAACCAAGTTGACAATTTTTTTTTTACACACTTTTTGCCTTAGCCAAAACCTAGGGGGAGTTTTTTGTGCTTGTTTGTGCTTGATTATTCTTGCATGTTTGTTTGTTCATATTTTTAGATTATGATTGATTCATTGTCATATGTTTGTTGGTTGTAAAATCATGCATTTCATGCCATTTTCAACTAGGTTTTTGTCTAAGATCAACCAATGATCTCTAGCCAAAAATTCCTTGTCTATGCTAGTTGAAAGAGTGATAGTTTAAGTTGGATATTCTGACTCTAGGATTTTTTTCACTACTCATTTTTTGTCAAAATAAAATTATTTTTTACCACATGTAGTAGACCTTTATAGGATGCCTTGGTATTTTTTTCCAAGATTTTTAGATTTTTTTATCAAGGTTGGAAAAATGGTTTTTGATAAAACATTTTTTAGCTCATTGTTCTGACTTTGGTGAAAAAATCGTTCAAGGCATCCTCAGTCCAAAAGTTAAGCTGAGTTTTTCCCATGGAGACCATTATGTTCTAAGTCTAGACTAAATTTTTCAGATTGTGTTGAATTTTTTATGAAGGGTAAAAAAGTAGTTTTTTCTAAACTGGTTTTGGGAGTGAGAATTGTTTTTTAAAAAGCTAATAATTTTTTGTTTTTATTTATATACAAAGCGGGGGCTTATTTGGGTCATTAGCTACTGTCTTAGGTTGATTTTCATATCATTTCAAGGATAAAAATCGATTTTGCAAAAGTCGGGTCAAGGGTGGTCAACCCAAGTTTCAAAAATATAGGGAAACTATAGCCTTTTTCAAAGGGTATTCGGCCATGAGGCCTTTTTCATCCCAAAAATTCCAATTTTTAAATCCGAACCCAATGTCTTTTGGTTTTGAAAATCCAATTTAAGTTTCTTTCAATGGTAGTCAGATACCTTTTTAGGTATACTGATGTCCTTACTTCAAGAGAGAAATACACCTTCATGCATTGCATGTTTTAAAAATTTTTTATTTTAATTTGACATAAAACGTATGTTTCGGTTTCCTAAACATTTGACGAGAATTAGTTCCTAATCTTTGCCAAGTTGCTGAAGAGCTTAGGAAATTGTTCAACGCACGTGTTTATGGAATCGAAAGATATTGGATTTTGTTTTATTCGGAATCATATAAATGTCATAAGAAAAAAATTATTTTCCAAGCTTTGCCGTTTTTTCCGGAGAGTGTGGTAATATTTTACGACATATGATATTTGTATGATTCCTCACATGAAAATTCTATGTCCATGAATATTCCATGTTGATGTCATTCATTCATATGCCGTGTCATTCATATGCCATGTCATTCATATGCCATGTCATCTAGATTATGCCATGTCTTCTAGATTATGCCATGTCATTCATTCAGGTGCTATGTCATTCATTCATGTGCCATGTCATTCATTCAAATGCCACATCATCTAGATCATGCCATGTCATTCATTCATATGCCATGTCATTCATTCACATGTCATATCATTTAGATTACGTCATGTCATTCATTCATATGTCATGTCATTCAAATTCCATGTCATCTAGTGCCATGTCATCTAGACTATGCCATGTCATTCATTCACGTGCCATGTCATTCAAATTTTTCCATGTCATATACCACGTCATTCATTCATGCATTATTTAGATTTTGCCATGTCAAGCATGCCATATCATTCATTTTTTTAAGATATATAATTTAGATTTTGTCATATCATTCATAGGACATGTCTTTGATTCAAATGTCATGCCATTCATTTTTTTGCTATGTCATTTAAATATTTTCATTTTATAATAAATTGCTTGCCATGTTAATTGTGCATGTTATATATTCATGTTTTAATGGTAATTTATACACTCATGATCATTCAATATTTTGAAAATTGATATTTTTTATAAAAATAAGGCAATATCCCCGAGTTAATATAATTCATGGATCCTCCTCCTGGTTGCCGGGGGAGTCTTCATCAATTATATTAATGAAGGAATACCCTTCTAAAATAGGATGATGCGAAGATTTTCAAAAATAATAAAAATTCTATATTTTAGCTGGTTTGTCGAGGAATATAGAAAATTTTCGGAATAACAAATTCCGAATCATTTCGAACAAAAATAGGATTGTTTTTTAAATGGGAATTATTTTCAAATACCGAATCGAAAATCAACTTTTCACCGAGACTTGAGATAACACATGACTAATAAGGTACCGTTTTATATAGGCGTTGTGGAGGTGTTAATCCTTCCCCACGCGTAACCGACAACCGAACCTGCACTTGTTTTCTCTGGTTTAAAGCGTAGACTGCAAAAATGGTTTTAAAATGTTTTTATTAATTTTAAAATACTTTTCAAAATCGGTTTTAATAGGTTCACACCTAGCCAAAAAGGATTGGTGGCGACTCCATTTCATTTTTGAGGTCGTTTTCGTACCCTCAACCTTTTTACACTCCTGGGGTACAAATTACTTATGCTTCGTGAGGTGTTGATGCACCCAAAAGAGTGTATCTTATTTAACCTTGCACTAAAAAGATCAATTGTAAGTATAGTAGTTAGCAAGGGTCGAGTCCTCAGGGATTGGGTTTTAGTTTATAAGTTAATAGTTTAAAACTTAAATTCAAGAACAATAAAAGAAAATGGGTTTTTGAAGCCAGATTTAAACTAAAGTAAATAATAAGAATAAGATGCAAGGCGGTATAACCAGCCAATAAAAATATATATACTAAATTAGGCGGTATAACCAGCCAATAAAAATATATATACTAAATTAGGCGGTATAACCAGCCAATAAAAATAAAACAAAGTTAATATACAAATTAGGCGGTATAACCAGCCAATAAAAATAAATATACTTTTAAAAATAAGCAAACTAAAAGTAAGAAAACAAGTAAGTAAAAAGAATCAAATATGAAAAATATGGTTAAGGTTTCATTCTCCATCACTAGACATCATTAAGAATCAATTTCAGATCTATCAATATCAATCAACTATCAAAGTTAACAACAGTAGATAACAACAAGCTCTGTTATCCCGATCTTTCCTTAGTTTGTCGTTAAATAGAACAAGCTCTCTATTTAATCTCTAACCACTAAACAACCTAGAATAAGCTCTCTAAATTCAATTTAATGGCAGCTTTATGATGAGAAAGATAGGTTGATCTAAGCAACAAACACATAAGCTCGGATTGTTCAACTTAGGTTATGTTCCACTTTGCAATTATTGAAAACTTGACCATAATCATTAATCACAAATTGCCACTTATGAATAGGAAATCAAGACAATTACACGGATCAAGACTCCTAAACTAGCAATAGATAATTATCAAGATTTATCTAGTTGTACACCTAAATAAATCAAGACAACATCATGAACAATTCTTGTAGAAGAACATAAGCAACTTTGATAGAAAATTAATGATAGATAGAATCTGAAAATCAATCACAAAACATGTCTAGGGCTTTGAAATCACCCTTAACCAAATAGAAGTTTAGCCTAGCATAGGCATTATAAACATAAAATTAAATAGAATCTAAGAAGAAAATAAAAGAAAGAAAGAAGAAGAAGAAGAATATTAATTATCCAACCTCTTGCTCTTTCTAAAGAAAAAGAAAACTAGAGAAAAGAAAGAAGAAGAAAACTTAGAGAATTTTATTACAATGGCTAATATCCTACCTATCTACAATATCCTCTACAATCATCCAAGGCCCTCTATTTATACACATTTTGGAGGGCTAAATGACAAGAGACAAGCTTTACAAATTTCAAAGGTAGGTATAATAGGTGGGTGAATTTTTCTAACAATTTTCGTCATATTGTATGACAATTTTGATCAGCCAACTTGATGGTCGATTTCGTCAATGTTGGAGGCCTGATCTGATCACATGGTCTTCTAGAAAAAGGTTCCCCTATCAGTTACGGATCCATAGCCGTTGGAATCAGCTCATTTGCTGATGTGGATAAGCAGATATGGGCAAAATACGAAAACAGGTCAGCACAGACGTCATTGCACATCAGCCAACTTGATGGTCGATTTCGTCAATATTAGAGGCCTGATCTGATCATATGGTCTTCTCGACAAAGGTTCCCGTATCAGTTACGGATCCATAGCCATTGGAATCAGCTCATTTGCTGATGTGGATAAGCAGATATGGGCAAAATACGAAAACAGGTCAGCACATACGTCATTGCATATCAGCCAACTTGATGGTCGATTTCGCTAGGGAAAACGACTCCGTTTCAAGAAGTGTAAAACATGAAAAAGATAGATATGCCTCTTAGCTTTTCACGGCTACAAATTTCAGCCTTATTTCTTCAGTGAAACTCGAGATATAGCTGATATGGCAAAAGGTGTCGGAACTGGAACTGAACTGGATTTGCCCTTAATTCTAGTAATCTGAAATCACTCAAAGAAACTTGTGAAAAACACCAAATTACATAAAAATATAAAAGATCATAAACACAATTAGACTAAACAATAATAACTCATATTTGACACAAAACAATCATAAAACATAACTAAAAACTATATAATTATACGAGTTATCACACCCCCACACTTAGCTTTTTGCTAGTCCTCGAGCAAAATCAAATAAAAATAAAATAAGAAAATCTAATCTAATCCACTTTCGTAGGAAATCACGGTGGCACTTAGCATGTGACACAAGCCTTTAAACCCCTAGGTGTCCCTAGTGGACGAGTTTAGTCTCGTGAGGGTTTACTAGAACGATACCCACAAACATTGAAAAACTAAAATATAAATAAACTACATATACTAAAAATATTTACTCCTAATCCTTTCAATACAAATTAGTGACAATCTTTGAACAAGTCTTATAAACTAATCAATAGCTTAAAGAATTTCACAAAAAAATCAAGCTTGAATGTAAATTGTTTGAGTTAAGCCAATATTAACATAACATATCTCAATCAAAATAGTGCATGTTCAAATTTAATCTCAACTTCTCACATGGGATACCCTCATGATTTTCACTCTTTAAAGTAGTGGTGAAGTGTTTACACTCAATCAATCTCATGAAAACAGTTCTACCATATTCTTGCTTGTCCACCTATTCTCCACTATTTAGATCATACAACTTCATGAATCAAGAGGTCTTTAATGAAGGTTGTAATGGGGCCAAGGGGTTTGTAATGTGGTTGAAGAACAAAAGGATAAAGATATCACAAAGGTTCCAAAGAGTTCATAAAGTTTAGAGACATAAAAAGATCATACAAAGAAACTTCTCAAAACTTTTTACAAGTACATAGTCACCTAGGCCGGATATTCATGTTGGGCCTTTTCTTCATTCTAAACAACTTTGTAACATCTTTTTCCTTTTCCACAAATTCAAGAGATGATTCATATTTTTTTTTTTTACATAGGAATGTATTTGCCAGTATTCCATTTCTTTTTCTCTTGACTTTTCTTTTCTTTCCCCCCCACACTTATTTCTTGTTTCTAACCCAAATTTTCAATAGATCTTCCTTGTCTTTGCAACTTGTCTCAAAACATGCTAATTCATCTTTGGAACAAAGGTAAAGATATAAGTATATTTAGGTTAGGGACAAGTTATGGTTACCAAAGAGATAGCTTATTCAATGTAGGCTCAAATTGGTTCACTAAGGGTGTGTTCTCTTGGAACATCAATAAGGGATGGCTGTTTGGCCCTGGCTAAAAATCCTAATGCCTCTATCATATTCATGTTGTCACATGCATCAATATAGTCTCAAATGGTTTAAAGCAAGTTCTAGAGAATCATGTAATCATAAGAGCACTCAAGAAAGAAATTAGATTGATATGTATAATGCATCAATCATATAGGCTCAAAAACTCACAAGGATGATTATACAAGTGAATATCAAGTCTAAACATGCTTCTTTCTCAATCAACATATCATATTAACATTGGCTCATAAAAAAAATGATATCAAGCTCAATTCTCATGAAAATCTTCTCACTAATAACTCTGTTTTAGACTTATGCAATTCATATCTCATCATAGTATTGAAAGTAACTAAAACACACTAAAAACACACTAAGTCTAAACATGCTTTTTTTTTTTTTTTTTTTTTGAAAAGAAGAAATCAAACTGACAAGGTATGTCTCAAGTCTCCCTTACTCAGACCTTGTTCAGAATGAATACTTCTAAATGGCTTAAAATACAATAATTTTTTTTTTTTAAATTAGGAAAATATGTCCCTTACCCCCTACTAAAATATGACATTGTCCCCAATGTCAAATTTTAAAGGTAGAATTTAGGAGATATTACCTGCAGAGGTTGCTAACCACTTATTATAACTGAGACACAACAAGCAAAATGTTAGATAATGTCACAAAGACAAAGTGCAATCCACTCCTTGCTCGTCCATATCTCTTTTTCTTTTTCCGAGCGTTTGCGAAACAACCGTAGCAGATAAACACTCATAAGCTTGGAGCTTTTTGAGTAAATCTTCAATGGTTGTAGCAGAAATTATGGTTTTCCTTGCCTCTGAAAACATGAATCCATTATCCACAGCATTATCTAAATATGAAAGCAAATTACTAAAATAACCATTAATATTAAGCAAACCAATGGGTTTCTTATTTGTGACCAAAGATGACCAAGAAGCCATGCAAGCTATTTCTTCCAATGTACCCAGACCTCCTGGTAAAGCAATGAATGCATCGGCAGAATGGTACATGATTGTTATCCGTTCAGGGACAATCCAGACTTGTATTTCCTTACCCACGGTAGGTCCACAAAAACTTGTGAATAGTTTTGGCACGATTCCTAGAACTGGACTTCCTCCCGCGTGTGCTGCTGTAGCGACTGCTCCCATTAAACCCGTACTACCGCCTCCATAAATCAAGTGGATCTTTTGTTGGGCAAGTATTACTCCAACTCTTATGGCTTCATCAGCGAATATGTTATTTTTCCCTGGATAAGCACCTCCAAAGACACAAATTTTTTTAATGCGCTGGGACGAAGTACTTTCCATTTTTTTTTTGAGTGCCTGAAAGAGAATGAGTACATGGTGTAATATATAGAGGACTGAGTAGTGAATAAGACAAGAGTAATAATGTCGCCGAAAGTGTATCTGACCTGTCAGAAGAAAATGTTAACCTAACAAAAGATTTTTGCGTGATTTCAGGAAGAAAATCAAAAAAAGAAGAAAAATCAACCGTAAAAGAGAAAAGCAAAAAAAAAACAAAACGAGAATAATTACACAAATCAAACAACACGTAAATTAAACCAAAATAAAGTTATTGCAAATCAAACCAAAAGCTGAGAAGTCATTTATTGTAGTTGTGATTGTGGCTCACATCTTCCTCTGGTTTTACGTCCAGAAACGGCTTAAACGCCTTCTATGAGTCGAGGATATGCTTCCCATCCAGTTTTCTTACAAGCTGGCAAACAGGGTCTTTTAACATCAGATTCCCAAGATGTTGCCATTCCCTTTGGAATTGCGGCCATAAATCAAGAATTTCTCTTTGTACGTCTCCACTAGGATGCGTCTCAAGAGAAAGTTGGATATTACCCAAATTCTCCTTACTCAGTCCATCCTTAATGAATTCAATTTTATCATCTCGATTAGAGGACGGAATCCCAATAGAACGACATTTACCGTTACACGTCCATCGTGCACATTTGTGGCAATTTGAACTCATGCGCTTTGCTCGTCGCTTCTTTGCAAAAGTGCTTCTACCTGTACCTGGTAAATGCAAAACAGGAAGATATTCATCTTCACGTACCTTGGCTTCAATTATCCAACGTATGTCTCCAGGAATCCCTTTGTGCATAAGCATTCTTAATCTTTCAAATCGAACTTGGTAAAGCTTCAGTAAAATATTTCGAGGAAAAGGAGGAAATCGTTTCTGCAATCTTGTGAGAATATCATCCATCCTGAAAAAAAATGAAAAAAATTGAAAGAGAAATTGGAAGAGAAATTTATATACAATATCAGTTTTGTGGGTAGCTGATGGAACCGATTTAAATAATCACGGAGTACCGTTATCCGCCATTTAACCGGGGTAAAAAAAATTAAAAATTATATTTACATCTAGTTATTTTCAAAACAAGGATCAGAAAGAAAAACAACATAAAAAGACACAAAAACAAAACACTCTAAATAAAATCCTAAATTCTTCCCCCCACACATAATTCTTACATTGTCATTAATGTAATGCTATTAATCCAAAATGAAAGAATCATGTGTAAGTGAAAAGAACTATTAAACAAAATAAACTTATGCAGCCTAAATGAACTTAAAAACACTAAACACATTTAACAAAGAAACATAAGAAAAAGATAAAGAAAAAGAGAGCAAATCTGAGGATGGCAGTTTGGCAATGCTTTCACTAATTAGGCTGCCTCCCCCAATTAGCACTTGATTGATTGTTTTCAGCCTAGCCAATTCCCCTTCTTGGCTTTTTAGGCTTGTTAGGCTCATACATGAAACTTCCCAAATTTGAGCGTTTGATAGGAAGCTTTCTTTGCACAAAACTGGATGCATTCTCCATTACAAGTATTATTCCATCATCCTTTGTGGTGCATATCTCATCGATGAATGGAGCATATGTTGATACTTGTTGAATGACCTCCACAAACAAGTTGTTTAAGGTTTCCGGCATGTGTTGTTCATGTTCTTCCTCCTTGAACTTTGCAAATCTACTAGGAAAAGGTGGAGAAGAAGCATTAGTAAAAAGTGAAACCTTAAACGTTACCTCAGGTGCCGAAATACTCTTATTTGGATCTTTGGCTTCATTATCCTCAAGAATAGAATCCATCTCTAATTTTGTCTCATCCTCATCTTGTTCCTCATTCTTCAAGGTCACAATAGTAGCATTCTCCTTTGGGTTAATCATCGTTTGGGCTGGGAGCTCTTCAGATCTTTGTGCTACCCATCCCACCATACTACTAGCCAATTGGCTCATTTGCTTTTCCAAACTCTGGATGCTTGCCCTTGTTTCCTGTTGGAATTGCAAAGAATCAGTAACAAGAGAATAGACAAGATCTTCTAAAGAAGTACCTGAGTTTTGAGTCATATGTGGTGGTTGAAAAAGATCTGGTTCTTGAGACCATGATTGATTGAAGCTAGATGGATGAGTGTAATTGGCATAAGGATCTACTTCTTGGTAATTTTTCGAGTAGCCATAATTAGTATGATCCCACCATCCCTCATGGTAAGTGTTTGA
The DNA here is from genome assembly GCA_030761205.1 of Fremontodendron californicum. Lineage (NCBI taxonomy): Eukaryota > Viridiplantae > Streptophyta > Magnoliopsida > Malvales > Malvaceae > Fremontodendron > Fremontodendron californicum. Next base: position 17,994,406 of record JAULJL010000020.1, on the reverse strand, counting down.
GTAATGATCATACTGTTGGTCTTGGAACACTTGATGGCCTTGACATCCTCCCATGGCCAATTGTTGAACTGGGGAGGTGAGATTGGCTTGTTGATTCTCCATGTTCATGTATGCCACCAACTCTTCAAGTGTTAGATTGCTCAATTCCATTGTTTTTTTTTTTTTAAATTTGAAAAGAAAAACTTGTATGTACAAGAAAATAAAACTAATTAGAACTGAAAATAAGAATAAACCAAGTAACAAATAAACTAAAGAAAGCAATCCCCGGCAACGGCGCCAAAAATTTGATGCACCCAAAAGAGTGTATCTTATTTAACCTTGCACTAAAAAGATCAATTGTAAGTATAGTAGTTAGCAAGGGTCGAGTCCTCAGGGATTGGGTTTTAGTTTATAAGTTAATAGTTTAAAACTTAAATTCAAGAACAATAAAAGAAAATGGGTTTTTGAAGCCAGATTTAAACTAAAGTAAATAATAAGAATAAGATGCAAGGCGGTATAACCAGCCAATAAAAATATATATACTAAATTAGGCGGTATAACCAGCCAATAAAAATATATATACTAAATTAGGTGGTATAACCAGCCAATAAAAATAAAACAAAGTTAATATACAAATTAGGCGGTATAACCAGCCAATAAAAATAAATATACTTTTAAAAATAAGCAAACTAAAAGTAAGAAAACAAGTAAGTAAAAAGAATCAAATATGAAAAATATGGTTAAGGTTTCATTCTCCATCACTAGACATCATTAACAATCAATTTCAGATCTATCAATATCAATCAATTATCAAAGTTAACAACCGTAGATAACAACAAGCTCTGTTATCCCGATCTTTCCTTAGTTTGTCGTTAAATAGAACAAGCTCTCTATTTAATCTCTAACCACTAAACAACCTAGAATAAGCTCTCTAAATTCAATTTAATGGCAGCTTTATGATGAGAAAGATAGGTTGATCTAAGCAACAAACACATAAGCTCGGATTGTTCAACTTAGGTTATGTTCCACTTTGCAATTATTGAAAACTTGACCATAATCATTAATCACAAATTGCCACTTATGAATAGGAAATCAAGACAATTACACGGATCAAGACTCCTAAACTAGCAATAGATAATTATCAAGATCTATCTAGTTGTACACCTAAATAAATCAAGACAACATCATGAACAATTCTTGTAGAAGAACATAAGCAACTTTGATAGAAAATTAATGATAGATAGAATCTGAAAATCAATCACAAAACATGTCTAGGGCTTTGAAATCACCCTTAACCAAATAGAAGTTTAGCCTAGCATAGGCATTATAAACATAAAATTAAATAGAATCTAAGAAGAAAATAAAAGAAAGAAAGAAGAAGAAGAAGAATATTAATTATCCAACCTCTTGCTCTTTCTAAAGAAAAAGAAAACTAGAGAAAAGAAAGAAGAAGAAAACTTAGAGAATTTTATTACAATGGCTAATATCCTACCTATCTACAATATCCTCTACAATCATCCAAGGCCCTCTATTTATACACATTTTGGAGGGCTAAATGACAAGAGACAAGCTTTACAAATTTCAAAGGTAGGTATAATAGGTGGGTGAATTTTTCTAACAATTTTCGTCATATTGTATGACAATTTTGATCAGCCAACTTGATGGTCGATTTCGTCAATGTTGGAGGCCTGATCTGATCACATGGTCTTCTAGAAAAAGGTTCCCCTATCAGTTACGGATCCATAGCCGTTGGAATCAGCTCATTTGCTGATGTGGATAAGCAGATATGGGCAAAATACGAAAACAGGTCAGCACAGACGTCATTGCACATCAGCCAACTTGATGGTCGATTTCGTCAATATTAGAGGCCTGATCTGATCATATGGTCTTCTAGACAAAGGTTTCCGTATCAGTTACGGATCCATAGCCATTGGAATCAGCTCATTTGCTGATGTGGATAAGCAGATATGGGCAAAATACGAAAACAGGTCAGCACAGACGTCATTGCACATCAGCCAACTTGATGGTCGATTTCGCTAGGGAAAACGACTCCGTTTCAAGAAGTGTAAAACATGAAAAAGATAGATATGCCTCTTAGCTTTTCATGGCTACAAATTTCAGCCTTATTGCTTCAGTGAAACTCGAGATATAGCTGATATGGAAAAAGGTGTCGGAACTGGAACTGAACTGGATTTGCCCTTAATTCTAGTAATCTGAAATCACTCAAAGAAACTTGTGAAAAACACCAAATTACATAAAAATATAAAAGATCATAAACACAATTAGACTAAACAATAATAACTCATATTTGACACAAAACAATAATAAAACATAACTAAAAACTATATAATTATACGAGTTATCAGGTGTTAACCTCCGCATAAGCCTGGGAAATGTATTCTAACAAATTGGAACCGTTTTGATCGGGGTGCCTTACTAGCCTTCACCGGTGACAGTGAGGAGCAATTTGGAGCCCTTTTCTGGAACCTAATGCAACTCCATATAGTAAACCTAGGCAAATCTATGCCCGTTTTCTGTTAGATATCCCGGAGTTAAGAGACACTCGGAGAAAGATCTCTCACCTTTTACTATTTATTTTATGACAATGTTATGATTGTTTTTATCCTCCTACTGACTCGTGTTCTGTTTTGTTTTGGTTTCTATCCCATGCATCATGATCATTTAAAGGTATTTGCCTTAAGCCGAGTGCCAACCGAAGAGGTGTCATTATAATTATGGAACGTCAAGACCTTCTACCAATATCAGTGGTTAGCAAGACATATCAAGAGGTCAGAATTGAGTCTGAGGAAAATCAGGGTGACAAAGAGACTATTTGGCCGCTGGTTTTGTGTCTGCACTTCCTGAGTCAGTTGACTTGGATTTTTTTTCAAAATGACTTAGCAGAGTTAGAAGAGGTTTGGAGACAGTGGGGTGTTGCGGGGAAATATGAGTTCATCGAAAAATATGGTGACATAGCAGTACTCTTTCCGATCAAGATAGACGAGCAGTTGATCAGGGCAATAGTGATGTTTTGGGATTCGTCGTACCGATGCTTCACTTTTAATCAGGAAGATATGATGCCTACCATTGAAGAATATTCTATCTTGCTCCGTGTTGAGTCAGCAAACTAAGATAAAATCTATTGTAAAGAGTCGAAAACATCAAGCTGTCGAAAGAAGCTTTCCAAAGTGATAGGTATAGAGTTTCTGATTGATTCTCCACATATAAAGATGAACGGTTCGAGTGGCATCATTCCTTGGGTATTCTTGCAAAATTGTATGAAGAACAACCCGGATGATGACCATGTCGTAAATGTCTGTGCCCTGGCAATTTATGGTTTAGTCCTATTCTCGAAGGTGGATGGTCACATCGAAGCAACTATGGTAGACCTTTTTGATTATTTGGACAAACAAATTGTCCCTTCCCCTACCATTCTTGCTGAAACGATAAGGTCACTCAGTTACTGTCGAAGAAGAGGTAAGAGACGTTTTGAGGGTTGTGTATAGCTTCTGTATGTCTAGATTCAGAGCCATTTTTGGGGTGATGATGGTGGAAGACTTCGCCCTTACATAAAGACTTTTAGTCCCCTTCGAGAATTCAACAAGGAAAACTGGTCAAAGAAAGGGGATAGAAAGCAATAGATCAGGGTTCTCCGTCACTTAGGTAGAGAAGATATAACTTGGAGGGCTCCGTGGATCCACTTAGGTCAATCTTATACCGTTGTGGTGAGAATTTATGGGTTCCGTTGTTGGGAATTTGGGGAGTCGTTAGCTATGCGCCACTAGTAGTACGGAGGCAATATAGATCCGAACAGTTTATCCCAATGACTCATGAGCTTGTTTCGATGGAGTTCTCATATGGTGAGTATGGGTATATGGGAAAGATACATGAAGTTATCAAAGCATGGAAGAAGTTACACCGGTTGCAAGTGGATAGGTACACTAACAACGCTACCTCGACATATCAAGTATGGAGAGCCATGAGGGTCCGTGACATTGTGCTTCCTGCTGAGGACACCTCTGTTTATCCTATAACACTTCAGCTAGAACTCGTAATGCCATCAAAAGTTGAGATTGTCAGGCAAGAGTTGGAAAAGGACAAAGGGAAATTGAAGCGTGAGTATGATAAGCTTCAAGAGAAAGTCAAGGATTTGAAGACCGACCTTGAGATCCAAAAGGCCAAGACACGGAGAGTGGCTAAAGAGTAAGACTTGGCACAATCCAACATAAAGGATTTGCATCAAGAGAACAAGAAGCTAAGGGCCAAAGGAAAATTTACTGGAACTAGCAGGCCTCTTGGTGCACATGAGAAAGAAACAGAAAAACTTTAGAAAGAATTGGATTTCTGGAAAGGCAAGGCTAAGAATAGCAAAGAAAAGGAGTCCAAATTTGTTTATGAGCGGCAGAAATGGTGTGATGCACGCTCTTTAATTTGGGCCAAGTTGGAAAGGTGCCTGCAAGAGAATGAGCTGTTGAAAGCCAGATTAGGAAATGAGAGGGAAAAGACATCCATGTTGCACAAGGAGAATGAGATGCTCCATGTGACCATTAAGACCCTAGAGCATTAGTTGCAAGTCCATAGGGCTGAGATCACTGCCATCATTCGGGAATAACGAGAGAGGGAGACTGAGTGGAGCCAGGCAAATAATTTAGCCATAGATGCTAGTATGAGGTGGAATATAGAAACTTTAGGGAGACAACAGTTTATAGATCACCTAACCAGGCAGATCCACAAGGCTGTGGTTAAGGCAAGAGAGATGGTGAAGAAAGTGAAGACTTTGAGACTAGATGTCAGCCCGATGGGGAAACATGGATAGCATCTGTTGAATTTCCTAGAGGAAGCACAAGACAAGTATGAGCAGATCAAATATTTATATGTAACCCGAGATTGAGAGATGATATGTAACAAGTTTCTATGAATTAATGAAAAAACTTTGTGTTGGAATTTGATCTTAAGGCAAATACCGTTAGTTTCATCATTTCATACCATATAATCATAGAAACATTCATTCATTCATTCATTCATTCATCTGTTCAGTGATTCATTTAATCATTTATTCATTCATTCTTCAACACATTTGATTAATAAAAAGGAATAATGTGTCATGAAATTCTAATATGTTGTATTTACACTAAGGTATAAAAAATGGGCATCCACCGGAACACCTAGAGAGAAGTACCATGCATCAGTATAATACTCAATCGCAAGTCAGGATCATGAAAAATAAACAGACTACCCGGATATAGAGAATGGAAAAGGTACAGGATGAGTTAAGGGAACAGTTGGCCAAATCTCAGGCCGAATCAAGAGACCAGATGAATAAGTTAATGGAACTGGTGTCCATCGTAGTTAAAGGAAAGGGACACACGAAAAATTTCACTTTAGGAGTAGAATCTAGAAGTCGAGGGGACAAAGAGGGTAAGCAAGAAGCTGTACTGACAACGGGACCACCATCCTTTCTTGCACTTGATAATGTATTTTCGGAAGATGACTGCACATGATAGTGATGAGAAATTGCTTATCCATTGCTTCCAAGACAGCCTTACTGGGTCTGCAACTCGATGGTACAATCAGCTCACCCGAAGCAAGATCCGCTCCTAGACGGACTTGGCTAGGGCCTTTCTGGAACACTACAAGCACGTAACTGACATGGTATCTAATAGACTATCCCTGCAAAACATGGAGAAGAAAGCTACTAAAAGCTTCAAACAATATGTACAAAAGTGAAGAGACATGGCTGCCCAGGTGCAGCCACTTTTGATTGAAAAAGAAACTATGGTTCTCTTTATCAATACTCTGAAAGCACCATACTATGAAAAGTTAATGGGTAATGCCACCAAAAATTTTACAGATATGGTAATATCAGGAGAGATGATTGAAACGGCTATCAAGAGCGAAAGAATGTAAAGTGGGGAACAAGTCACTCACAAGAAAGCAACTCCCACCAAGAAAAAAGAAGGGGAGACTCATGCAATCAATTTCAATGATCGCCCTTTTGCACCTCCAATACCCTATACACCTTACCCAACCTATAATCCATATTACCCAGCTATAAATAGCCTCACTCAAAACCCTTTTCCTTATATAGCTATACCACAACAACCATACCCGACTAGCATATCTCCTTAGATAGCCATTCCACCAAACACTCAAAACATCAAACAAAATGATCAAAGGTCAGTGAGGAATAACCCAAAGCCTCAATATGACCCTATCCCTACTACTTACAGCGAGTTATACCCAAAGCTTCTACAAGGGCAACTCGTTGCACCTGTCTATCTCCAACCTTTAAAACATCCTTATCCTAAGTGGTACAATTCCAACGCTCATTGCGCATACCAAGCGGGGATTCAAGGACACTCAATCGAGAACTAGACTGCTTTCAAGTGCAAGGTCTAGAGCCTTACTGATGTAGGAATTTTGAAATTCGGATCGAAAAATGGGCCTAATATTGCAGGGAACTCTTTGCCTAATCACACAAAGGTTAAGGTTAACGCAATAATGTCAGGATAGGTTGAAAAGGTAAAGAGGGATGTCAGGAAAGTAAAGACACCAATGATCAGAGTCTAGGTAGAGATGGTCAAGGCTGGGTTGATTCAACCGCAATCAATCGGATGTGAAAAAGATAGCCAATCAGTCGAAGGGTTTTTACCAATATCATGAGTGTAAGGAGCATGCCATTCAGGATTGTGAAGAGTTTTTAGCAAAGGTTCAAAGGATGATGGATATGGGTGAGGCCCAGTTTTTTTGAAAGATAGAAGATCCTGAAGTCAGTATGAATGAAACCGTTTATAGGGTGGATAAAGCTCTAATCATATATTATAATGAGCTAGAGGTAAAGGCTATTCCAATGGTCAAGGGACCCGCTCCAAAAATTGATCATAGAATTACCGTCACTTTTTTCTTACAAAAGGTGACAAGACGATTCCATGGAATTGCGAATATAGTATGACAATACCGGGAGCCTCGAATCATCAGACAGCTGCCATGGATGTAACTAGAGTAGGGCATCTAACCGAAGTGATAGATGTTATGCCCCGAGAACGGTTGAGCATAATCAAATGAGAAAGACAAGAGGACTTGATAATGGGAAAAAGACAGTGGAACCAGACCCTATGGAGGTAGAACAGTTTGGGGAAGTAAAGAAGAATTCGTCCCCAAGTAATAAAATAAAAGAACCAATGAATGAAAAAGAAGTTGTGAATTTTAAAGTTCATCAAACACAGTGAGTACAGTGTAGTAGAACAATTGCACTGCCAACCGACGAGGATTCAGTTCTTTTGCTGCTGTTAAACTCAGAGCCACGTCGAAACGCTCTACTGAGAGTTTTGAACTAGGCTTATGTGGCTAAAAAACATATCGATGGAGAAGTTAGACCGATTGGTGGGGAACATCATAGCAGATGATTATATCTCTTTCAGTTATGATGAGATACTGCCAAATGGAATAAGGTCTACCAAAGCTCTTCATATAACCACTACCTGTAAAGGGCATATTCTGCTGCGAGTATTCCTCAATAATGGATCCTCTCTGAATCTGATGCCATTGGCAACCTTATCAAAATTTCCAATTGATATAACCTGCATGTTGCCAAATCCTTTGATGGCACTCGTCAAGAGGTAATGGGAAGGATTAAAATCCCGCTTTAGATAGGTCCCTATACCTATGAGGTTAATTATCAAGTGATGGATATCACCCTATCTTACAATTGTTTGCTGGGGAGGCCATGGACACTCTGTCGAGGCTGAGTCATCATCTCTCCATCAAAAGCTGAAATTTGTGATGGAAAGACGCCTAGTCAGTGTGTCAGGAGAAGAAGATTTTATAGCCTCTGCATCCACCGATTCCCCTTCTATAGAAGTAAATGAAAAAAAATAAATAAAAATTTTTAACAGGATGACGCAAATTTTTAAGATATAATAAAAAAATAAATAAAAATTAATTTAAAAAAATAGACATATTGTAATATATTAATCCGCTTGTGAAATTAAAATATTTCCACTGTCAAATAATTACTCATAACATAAATACTAGAGGTGGCAAAATGAACCCGAACCCGAAAATCCGCCCAGGAAAACCCGAACCCGCCCAAACCCGATTTGACCAAAAAGTCAAAAACCCGAACCCGAAAAAACCCGAACCCGAATGGGCCCGAACCCGAATGGACCCGAACCCGAATGGACCCGAACCCGAATGGGCCCGAACCCGAATGAGCCCGAACCCGAATGGACCCGAACCCGAGACCGGCCCGAACCCGAATTTAATACTAAAAATAAAATAATCAAATTGCAATTAATTAATTTTTTTTTTTACAAAGCAATAACTTTAATTATTAATTTTATTCTAATTTTTTTAAATAATTTAATTAAAATTTAAAATTTAATATATTATATATATATATGATGATGAAATAGTAATTTATCAAAAAGTAAATTATATTTTGTACTTATAAGTTATAACTTTAACGTCTCATATCATGATGAATTTACAATCTAAATATTTTAAATTCTTGAAAATATTAGAGATGTGAAAAAAATTCTGACAATAATTCAATTATTCTTTAAGGGTAAAAAAATTTGACAATAATTCAATTATTTTGGTCTTTTGGGTTATACTTATACAGTTAGGTTAGAGTGAGTTTAATTGGATTATGGCTTTCATGGGATTTTATTTTATCGGGTGGGTTTAATGGGGTTTTGAGTTTTATGACCTTTTGGTTTTGGGTATATTTATTATATATTAATAAATAATCATATTAATTATATATTTATTACGTATAATTTAAATATAAATTATATTTTTTTAGTACTACTTTATAATTTATACTTTATACTGATGAAAAAAATATAAGTACTCGATATATATATATATCTTGACTATAAGCATAAAATTTTTGCATTTTATAAGTATATAAACGAATAGATGAAGGCCAAAATTTATTTTTAAAAGTTTTTTATTTTATAGTGAATATAAATTATAATATATTTATATTTTGAAATTCGAGTTCATCAAATCAATTATTTTAAATATCAATATGATTAATTTATAATATATCATATTTTTTATAATAAATTATTTTAAAATTTGATTTTATATAACAAATTAATTTCTTATTCTTTTGGTGCTAACAAATATTAATTTTAAAAAATAAATATAATTAAAAATATCATATAATAGCAAAAGTATAAAAATAATAATAAATTAATAATTTGTTTTTAGATATAAATATTTAAATTACGTAAAAATGATTACATCTAATATAAAATAAAATGATGTAAAACATACCTGAATCCAGACCGAACCCGAACCCAGATCGAACCCGAACCCGAACCCGAATGGGCCCGAACCCGAATGAGCCCGAACCCGAATGGGCCCGAACCCGAATGAGCTCGAACCCGAATGAGCCCGAACCCGAATGGACCCGAACCCGAATGAGCCCGAACCCGGATGGACCCGAACCCGAATAAGCCCGAACTCGAATGAACCCGAACCCGAATAAACCCGAACCCGAATGAACCCGACCCGAATCCGTCCGAACCCGCTCAATTGTCACCTCTAATAAATACATATTAATATTGTAATTAACATACGGAAATTGTCAATCCGGATTATCCATTTACAGTTTTACCCCTAAACTGCAAGTATTTGTAGTCCAGTCCACCACAGCGAGACAGGCGCGTGTCAATCCCTCAGGACACTTAAAAGTTATGAAACAGCCTGGAATTAAGCAAACGCTCCCTCTCCTCGGATGGAAAAATATCTACAGAGACCCGCAATTAAAGCTCTTCGGCATAATCTAACCCTATAACCTCAACTTGACGTCGCATTCACTCTCCCCAATATCCTAGCTTTAAATTGGGGCGTGATAATCACGCGAATAAAAAAGAGAGTGAGTCTAACACTACCCGTCCCCATATGATACTTCCCGAGCACGGCTTTGTTGATGCACCCACACGCTTCTCTCAAGTTGTCTGTAACCACGAGGGCACTTCCTACCGTACACCTGTAAGATGAGGATAGATGGAGGAAAAAAACGAACAGAACTTCTTAGAGAGAGAGAGAGAGAAAGAGAGTAGCGTAGAGACAGAAAGACTCGGAAGAAGATCTGAAAATCGACGACCGAAGGTAAAGAGCTGAGAAATCCCTTTCTTTGTTTCCTTGTATCTTTAATTTGCTTTGGGCTTATATAGATGTTTTTAGTTTTAATGTTGTAGATCGAGGAGGGTTTTTGTTCTCTAGATTTGTTGTGTTTGTCGTTGGATTTGGTGGTTAAAGCTTGGGGGAAGTCTCAAAGTTTGGGAGGTGAAATTAGGGTTTTGGTATGGAGGAGGTAGTTAAACCCTAGTTTGGATTGATTGCTGACGGGTTGGAGACTGGAAAAGGGGAAGTTAGGGTTTTAATACGCTCATATATATATATATGTGTATGGCTTCGGGGACGGTAGTTGGAGAAGGCAAAGATGGTGAGAGAGAGAAGCAGAGGTACACGGAGAGCAAGGTTTATACTAGGAAAGCGTTTAAGGGTCCAATGAAAAACAATCTTGTCAACGCCACCACTTACAACAGCAACAGCAACACCAGCAACAACAACAACGTCAGTGGCGCTGCTGTGAACGACACTGCTGTCCTTTCGGCTACCAACAACGAGGACAACACCAATGACAAGAAAAACAGCGACAACAACAACAACAACAAACACTCTGCTGAAGCACCAGCTCAGCCTCTTCCTTTGGAGTATGGTGGTTCAGCTCACCAACAGCCTGCTCCACACGTAGATACTTCTGCGTCTGATGACTGTTCAAGTCTTAACAAGCAGCAGGTTGTGGCAGACAACAGAGCAGTGAAGCCCAGTTTAGAGAACCGGGTGAAGATCAATTTGGCTTCAAGGTCAAAGCAGGATATGCGGGAACTGAGGAGTAAGCTGGAAAGTGAGCTTGATTTGGTAAGGAATTTGGTGAAGAAGATTGAAGCTAAAGAAGGGCAAGTAAGTGGGTTTAGTAATTCCCGTGTTCTGTTGAATGATTTTGTTGATTATGGTTTCAAGAGGGTTCAACCAGAGCTGGCTTCAGTGGGTATTGCTCATGAGCCTGTTAAGCAATCAAGGCCTTTGAATCAGTTGAATATTTCTATCTTGGAAAATAGTCTGGGTGCGAATGAGTATTTGGAGAAGGAGAAGAGAACACCTAAGGCGAATAAGTTCTATCGAAATTCTGAGTTTTTGCTTGCAAAAGATAAGTTTCCGCCAGCTGAGAGTAACAAGAAGTTGAAATTGAATGGGAAGAAGCAAGGAGGAGGTGAATTCCCTCATGGGTTTGGTATGGGTAACAATTTCTTTAAGAGCTGTAGTTCTTTGCTTGAAAGACTAATGAAGCATAAGCATGGTTGGGTCTTTAATGCTCCTGTTGATGTCAAAGGTTTGGGTTTGCATGATTATTATAGTATCATTAAGCATCCCATGGATTTGGGTACTGTGAAATTGAGGCTTAACAAGAACTGGTACAAGTCACCTAGAGAGTTTGCAGAGGATGTGAGACTGACATTTCGCAATGCTATGACATATAATCCTAAGGGACAAGATGTTCATGTAATGGCCGAGCAGTTATCAAAGATATTTGAGGACAAATGGGCTGCTATAGAGGCGGATTATATTCGAGATATGAGACTTGCAATAGAATATGAAGTGAGTCTTCCTATGGCAACACCAAGAGAGGCATATCCAATGCTACCACCTCCACTTGATATGAGAAGGATCTTGGATAGATCTGAGTCGATGATAAGCCCTGTTGATGCGAGACCAAAATTGATTGCTACTACTCTTTCGGGTAGGACCCCTGCTCCAAAAAAGCCTAAGGCAAAAGATCCAAATAAGAGAGATATGACTTATGAGGAGAAGCAGAAGCTTAGCACTAACCTTCAGAGTTTGTCTTCAGAGAAGCTGGACAATATTGTACAGATTATTAAGAAAAAGAATTCAGCTCTCTTTCAACATGATGATGAAATTGAAGTGGACATTGACAGTGTGGATACTGAGACTCTTTGGGAGCTAGATAGATTTGTTACCAACTACAAGAAGAGTTTGAGCAAAAGCAAGAGAAAAGCTGAACGTGCCATTCAAGCCAGAGCAGAAGCTGAGCAGATTGTGCCAGAGAAGGTAAAGCTTTCTGTCATAGTTTCTTATTTAATAATATTTTCCCCAGAGTTACTGAATTCGTGCTTATATTGTATTTAGTTGCAAACCCCAGCTCCTGTTTTGATTGAAGTGCCAAAAGAAGCCACAACTTGTAAGTTTTCTCGTTATAAGAATGATGGTATTTTTTGCTGCATGCTTGGTTGGACTGATAACTAAAAATTTATATACTTCTACCTTCAGATGAGCAGAATATGTCCACATCACCTGTTGAAGTGGAAAAACAGGGAGATAATGCTAGTAGGTCAAGTAGCTCTAGCAGTGATTCTGGGTCTTCGTTGAGTGGTATTATGATTTATTTCTAACTATAATTTATTTTTTTGGGGTGGGGGGTACTTATTATTATTCTAACATATATAATGTTTTTGCAGACTCTGATAGTGAAAGTTCCTCAGTGTCTGGGTCTGATGCTGGACATTCGCCAAGGTCTTGAATGTTTTTCATTCAGGTATGATGAAATTTTCCTGTGTCTTAGCAAATTCATGTTTCTTCAAAGTCCTCAGGTGTATATGCTTGTTTCCACTTCTGCTGTACAGTTTTGTTAATATTGTGGATCTTTTGAATGGTATGAATGGTATTTAGTGATGATATTTGATGTAAATGGTGGTGAATATCCTTGTCTGGAAGTATCACTATGTAAGTGAGCACATGATAACTTGAACTAAAACTTGGATGGGTAAACAATGGTGGTTTTTGAGACCCCAAGGCAACACCTCCATGAGACTTCAACTTGGAGGTCTTAGATTCAAACCTTAAGGGGAGAGTGAGGTTTATAAGATCAAGAGAGTTACCCTTTCTGTTTAATATCAATGGGCTTCCACATGTAAGAAAAAAGAAAAAAAATTAATATCCTTGTGAAGTGAAGACGTATAGTTTCAACGTTGGATGATTGGAGATTATATAAGCCAAATATTGAACAATTCTCTGTTCAAAAAGATGTTTTTCCTTTTGGCTAAGGGGATATCAACGATGAATGAAATGAGTTTGCATCTTTTTGAGAAGCAAAACTGATTGATGTTATTGACTTTTATGACTGGATATTTCTGGTGTAATTGTATGACTGAAGTCAACTGGTGATGGAAAGAAGACATCATGTTAGTGATTGAAAGAGTGGTATTATACTTGAAATTCCTGGTAATAAATGTTTATCCATTCCATGGCAACTCATTAGATGTACCAGTATCTAGGATTTGGCCTGTAGATGCTAGTCTATGAAATATAAAACTTTATAGTTGTTATGGTTCTTGACAGTGCAGAATTTGGGATTTTTTTCTCTAGAGACTTTGTGAGTTTCATTTCTATTAATTTATTATAAATTGTGTAGTTTTAACTCTTCTGATCATTTGTGTTATTACAGAGTTTGATTCCACCTCTTCCCTCTGTTTTAATCTTCAAATTTGGTTTTCTTCTGTGTTTACAATGAACAGTCATGATATGTCAAGAGAGATAAGTTTGCAATAGTACTTCATGATAAAATTTCAGTTGAGCGTCAGAAAGAAGTTAGTTGCCGATTAACGCATGTCTTTCTTTTTTCTTTTTCCTGGAGTAAGGCGTTTTTCTACACTAAGAGTTATATTAATCCTCTTAGGTTAAACCATTGGAAAGCAAACAGGCTATGAGCAACCTCTCCACTATTCAATGCAATCTGCCTTCTATATAATGCAAATAGAACTACAGTAACTATATATTTGTCAATATATCCATCTGATTTAATGTTGTACATCAGGCGTTTTTCCTGACTGGACTTAGGTGAATAACAAGTCGGTTAATGTGTGATTTTTATCAACTTGGGAAAAAAATTTCTGACAGACCTGTGTTTGTGATACATCCACCTGATCCTTTGGAGGAAAATGTGTCTGGACTTTGCCGAATAGTGAGTCAACCATGTGATTTTTATCAGCATTCCAAGTAAATTTTTCTGATCTAGTTTGCAGTGGGCTATGTTGTTCTGACTTGGTTTGGTTACAGGTGTTGGTCTGAATAACTATCAGAGCCTTAGGTTTGGTGTAGCATCATATTGCAATCCATGGTAAATAAAGAAATATGGTATGTATCATTTTGTTTCTTGTGGAATACAAAGATTGGTTGAAACTTGGAAGTATTATAATCATCCACCATGTGAAGAAAATCAATGAGATTCAGCATGGCCATTAGTACGATCTTGTTCATTATGGGAGCAAGGATTTTTTAAAGTTCTGTTAGTTAATTGAAAGCCAGCTTGATTTCTTTGGATATTTTTGCCCGTTTATAGAAAACATATTTTTTGTTCATTTTCTGTTGCATCTGTATGATGGCTCTGAATTTCTGTCCTAGTTGGTAAATTGATGTTTTGAGGTCACTGCATGTTATTGACTGGTGAGCTGGTTGTCATAACAAACACAATGTGCTTAAAATTCAGAATAGTTTACAATTAAATGTTTCATTTATTTGTTATTGTAAATTGAGTAGGGAATGTGTTTAAAGGTAAAGAGATGCTATAAACATATTGTCCATATAACTGAACATAGATGATTATGATGTGATTTAGTTGCGGCTGCTGCTGCTGCTTTTGTTATGATGAAGGTGGTGGTTATAAATAGATGATGATGCCACAAATGTTACCCTTCCCTCTTTGAATTTATTCACGCTTAAGTGGATTTATGATGTTTCGATAAAAGTCCTCGTGTGTTTTTCTGCAGCTTCTTTGATGTAATATTGTGTTTGGAAATAAAGATAAACCTCCTATGTGTGCAATTTTGCGGGTGAATGGATTCTTTTGAATGTACTATTTACTGATTTGTGTTTTCTATCTTTTCAGTGGCTGATCTAAGAATTTAGAGTAGTTGCTGATCCATTGTGATCCTGAAGCTTTGAAGATTCTCTTTTATGATTTTAAAGTAGCATTTGTATGTATAGTGGAGATGTTTTTGGGGCCTCGAACTCGAAGGGCACCAGACGTTTAGGCACTGCAGAGTGGGTCTGTATCTGTTTCAGCTGCTGCTCTTGGAAGTCGGAAAAAGGCTGCAGCACTCAACATGTGGGACTACTTGTATAATTTCGGTAGAATTTGGTGTCCACGGTTGGGAGAAGTTGGGTTTGTACCTTGCTAACTACTGCTACTCATCCTAGTTTCAGGGGCCTTTGATTTTTTTGGTTTGTGCTGGCAGATTCAGGATTCTTTGATGTATGTACAGAAAATAGCATTGTAATTCAAGTTGAAGTCACAATTGCTTCTAATTACCCCCCCCCCCAGAAAAAGTCACAATTGCTTCACATGAAATAATCTGTGAAAGGGCATTTATTTATTTATTGTGTTTTGTTGTCATATGTGTTGGCGTTTGGCTTGGTACATGTCTTATCATAATTTTATTTATCTTATTATGCTATTAGTTTGTTTACACCTTAAAGATTTGCTTTGGCAGTTGGCAACACTGAAACAATAAAATGCTTCAATATTTCAAGCCTCTTGTTTCTCCCTCTCTCAACTACTTCATAACATTGGCTTCTTACTTTTCTTCTACGAAGTCCTTCGTTATTTCTCTTTTACTAGTGTTACCAAACTTTCTTCTACTCTCATTGTTTGTTTTTCCTAAGACCCGCTCACTTTTATTATATAAGGAGCTTTAATGCTAGACTTGCTCATGGCCTTGGTTGGATCGGGCGATTCAGAATTTTTTTCTTTCTTATTTAGGTCCAGTTTTGGTAACTTGATTTACTGTTTAAAATAATAATAATAAATTAAAAACTTATTTTTATATTAATATTTATAATTAAATTTAAATAAAAAATAATTTTTTAATAGGTAATCAGTGATTGCTGATACAGTGGAAATGTTGGCGGAAATGAAAAAGTGTTCTGTCCAATTCTCTCATGTCCATGTCTATCTCTTAAGCAATCCTCTGGTTGTTTAGAATCACTAGTGCTATGAAACTATTGTGCGACAAATGGTGTGTGATTGGAGTGTTTACCTTTGCTCTAGGTGAGATGTTCAATAAGTTGTAATTGTGGATGGTGTTGTTGGCCTTGAAGGATATGTGGCTGTTTTTGGTGCTTTCGGGGAACATTTTAAATCAAAACTAGTTGGTGGAGGAAGGGTTATGTGTTTGTACTAGTGTAGGATCCGTTTAGTTTAATGGGTTTCTTTTCTTTATAGACTTGGTGAATTTTCCTCTGCTGTTTTTAATTAAGTTGATTTGCATTGCTGCTTGTTCAGCATTGTTGGGATTCTTCTAAAATAATGAAATTCATTTGCAAGAGTGAAATGATTGTCTTGATGAAGTTGGTGTTTTTCCTGCATAATTTCTTTTGTAGTATTGTTTGATCAACTTACCGTCGACGGAAGGGTCGACGGGTGATGGGTGTATCTTTTGAAGTTTGCAATGAAGCCCGAGATGGGAGTAGAAATTTTGGTGTTGTGTTTGAATAAAAAGAGTTGCAGTTCAAGGATCTTCTCAGTGTGGTGGTTATGTTTTCTTGTTAGTCTGCTGCTGTTGTCTCCTCTGCAATGTTAATTGGTGCTTTTTATTTTTTACATTTTAATCTTTGATCTATTGGTGCTTGGTGGATGGTTTTGTATCCATATGTTCTTGTGCTTTTTTAAAGAGTGGTGTGATATTTCCTTCCTTTGGTGTTTTGGTGTTTTTTTTTTTTTTTTTTTGGAGTGTTTTATCCGTTAGCTCTGTTCTTACATAGAACTTGATTTTTCATAGAACTTGATTTTTTGCTCTTCTAGCTTTTAGTTTTTGTATCTACTTGGTTCTCTAATAAATGATTTTTGACTTAGAAAAAAAAGAAGTTAAGATTTACTTGAATTACTTTTAGTTCGAGTTGCAATCTAAGCTAATCGTTATCTTTTAATTTTTAAATTATCAATAATAGTATTTTATGAATCATTATTCCCCGCATTTCATCATAGGCCGTGGATTTAAAAGTATGGCTCAACACAGCACATGACCTATGACCTTCATGGCCGTGTCGAGCCAGGCATGACACTATTTATCAGCCCAAACGGATCAAGCACAGCCCATTAATTTTTTTTCTTATCATATATATATATATATTTGCAATTTTTTTAGAAATTTTTTTAACATATCATTGAAAATAATATATGGATCAACAATTACAAATAGAATGAAGTACAATTGATACATAATTCCGTGGTATAATAAAAATGTTTATGTATATGAAGAAATATAAAAAGAGGATGTTAACTAGAAGAGGATGTTGGCCCAAGCTGTCATTCTCAATCCATCAAGTGAAATGGTTCAACCAAAAAGAAATTAACAAGCTGAATTTCCAACTGTGATCAAAAGAAATTATTTACACCTTTTGGTTCCCCTTGTTCTCCAGCCATGCATTTAACAAATTCTTAGATGTTTTAGCATTTAAATGAGGGAAGTATCATTCAACAATGCAGTAAACAGTAAAAAACTATCATAAGTTTTCCGATAAAACTTTTGAGCTACAATTCTTCATCATTGTGGTTTTGCAACAAAGAGACCTTCCAACTGGACAAGGGTCCAGAAGTACTACTTGAACCAGAATCATGATCATAAGTCATTTCTTCTTCTGCTTTTCCCCATAATACAGCATAAAGCCCTGCTGATAAGATCAATGCTCCGATGACACTACAACATTAAGATTATTGAATCAGACTAATTGTCAAAATTCTGATTATAGAAGGAAAATGGCCAGCCAAAGTATAGGGTAGAGCAGTCCATGGGTCGGGTCGGTTAGACTCGGATAGCAAAAAAATTATTTGTCCAAGATCCGGTCCGGCCGGTTAGACTCGAAAAGCTCGTTTTATTGTTTAAAATATATTAAAATATTAAAAAAATTATTTTTATATTATTTTTTACATTTTAATAATTAAATTTAAATAAAAATAATTTTTATTTATTAAATAATAATTCGAGCTGAGCTGATCCGATCTAAAATATTCTATCTCAAATGCGATCCAATTCGAGCCGGATCTATCGGACAAAAAAAATAGCCCAACCTTTGAATATGTCTGATAAGGATGTGCAGCATAT
Organism: Fremontodendron californicum; assembly: GCA_030761205.1. NCBI lineage: Eukaryota > Viridiplantae > Streptophyta > Magnoliopsida > Malvales > Malvaceae > Fremontodendron > Fremontodendron californicum. The sequence goes on along the minus strand of JAULJL010000020.1, from coordinate 17,976,230 downwards.
TTGATATCGTTCTACTAATTATAACTTGGTAATATTAAAAAAAAAAAATTAAAATATAGTACTTCTAATACCTGCCTAGATACAAAGCATCACCAAGGAATATGGCACTCATAACTGCTGCAGTGACAATTGACAATGGCCTGAATATTGCAACATACACCGGCCCTTTCAAGCGTACACCCCATGTGTGTACAATACTACTGAATGATAATGCAAAAATTCCCTAAACAAGTAGAACAAAAGAAAGCATTTAGATATACTGCAAATTGTATGCTCTAGAATTGAAGTTGATACTAATTTCTTACCGAGTATAGGATAGAAGCAGCTTCTATACTATGTCTTAGTCTCCAAGAATTCAAGTTTGATTCTGCTAATAAGCCTATCGGTACAGATAAAATGGCCAGACACAAGTTGTAGATGAAATTTACAATCATCTCTTCTGGGTATATCTTCATAACTTGGGACTGTAATAATTCAATTTAAGTTGTATGTGAAAATTTTCTAGCTTAAAAGATATATATAATTCAATAGTTTTCTACTATGTTATCTGGATTTTTCATTTTTTCAAGTATTCTTGTCCAACACATATTCGTACATGGGTATGAAGATATGATCCTTCAAATATATAAAAATTTAGAAAAATTAAGTATACCCGTGTCGGACACATATCCGTATCCAACACTCATCCCGAGTCTGGATAACATAGTTTTTCTAGAGAACCCCGGAGCCTTGGAAACTAGTTACCTGTATAATATACCAGATAGAAGAACAAAGATATCCTACAGCAAGAAAAAGCCCACCAGTCACCCAATTTGATAGGGATGCTCCCACTCCCAGAGGCTGTTGAAGTAGTAATACAGATGATGAGGTCCAATGTGGAGAAGAAAGAACTTTGGGGCCCTTGTAGAGAATAACTACTGATGCACCAGATATTGATGCTATGGTTCCAATGATTTTAGCTTGAGTGCTTGAACTTCTAAATGCTACTTTTTCCATCCTTGTTAAACCATGCAATGATAGCAGAAAAGAATTAAAGGACTGAGGATATATGCACTAATAAACTTCAACATCAAACGTTAGAAATTATGTTGCCTACATTGTTCCACTTCTTATATGCTAATTGGTCATCTATTCTGGCCCCTTAGGAAAATAAAAATACTGATTTTAGTCAATTAGTTACAAAATCTGTCCCCGGCCGTGCTATTTGCTCGACCTTATAGATCGACTCAGATTGGATTAGACATGAGATACAATTTTTTATACGGACTATTCCGGTCTGATTAAAATTATTTTTTAAATTTAATTATAAAATATAAATATAAAAATAATTTTTTAATATTATAATATATTTCAAATAATAAATTGATTTCTAAACCAAAAGATTTGATCCCAGCCGAGTCTAAACAATATTTTTACTATTTGAATCTCACCGATTCAATCCATGTTATCATAATTTTATTATTGATGGGATGTTTGATAAAAAATTTAATCATATTGCTTGCAATTATGGTTTTTATATTCTCCACAAATAATGCACATTCCCATCAAATCTAAGTTATCATAATCTTATCATTGATGGGATGTTTTATAAAAAATTTAATCATATTGCTTGCAAATATGGTTTTTATATTCTCCGCAAATCGTGCACATTTCCATCCAATCTATGTTATAATAATCTTATCAGTTGATGGGATGTTTTATAAAAAGTTTAATCATATTGCTTGCAAATATGGTTAAGCAATATGGTTTTTATATTCTCCACCTTCCATTGTTTATTTTTCCATACTTTATTTTAATAATCTTCCTTGTGCCCCCGTCTTTTCTTTATATGGTGCAAGTATTCATTGCGAATAAAGAAAGTCATAAGGAATCAACAGGAACATTTTATTCAATTAGTTAGTTAATTGTTTCCAATTAAATGGCCATCTAGATCAAGATAAAAAGGACATGTGGTAATTTTAAACATGAAAAATAATTAAAACACGATAAAAAATATGATATGATATAAAAAATAATATGAATATGATACGAATAAAATCTAGTGTATATGTATAATATTATGTAAAATACAATAGCAAATAATGAAAACTAGGAAAAGAAGGAAGAAACCTGAAGAAGACGGCGAGTATGAAGGTAAAAGCTGGTACAATGTTGCTGATGGCAGAAGAAAGAGTTGCGGTGCCAAGTTCTAAACCTTTATATGCACATAATTGACTTGAGAACCTGTCTCCAAAGAATAAACACAGTCTTGGTATTTTGCTTTTTTGGTACTATCTTGTAATCTTTGTCAATCACTAGGAAAAGAGTGAATCAAATGAACAAACAAAAATTTACAGCTTGATGTTCAGTATTTCCATACCCAATAAGACTAAGAAGGCAAAGTCTAGAGATGAGAGGGAACTTAAATGGAGGAAGCCCAGTTTTTCTGCATACACAAAATAAACAAAAAGAAGATTTTTAGAGCAATTTTTTGAATGAAATTGTGAGAGAATAGACATGTGATTTAAATGATTAGAAGGAAAGAAAATACCTAATTAAAAACAAGGTTAAAGGGAGGAGAACAAGGGTGGCCAAAACATAAGAGTAGGCAATGAAGATGTAGTAGCTCAACCCCTTTGAAGAAGCAGCTTTGAATAGAATGTTTAAGATAACATTGGAGCATTCTACTGCAACCATGGCAGTGGCTGGTAGGACATCCTTGTAGCAATACCTTCTTGCCATCTCCTCTCTCTATCTCTACTCTTCCTAGCTATATCTATCTAACAAATCATTAGTTTGCTTGCTTAGCTACAGAATTAGAAAGGAAACAAGGGAGAAAGAAAAAGACAAGGTCTGTTTTAATAAAAACACAGTATTTCTTTTATAGCATCAAGTCTTTGAAAGACATCATCATTTTGCATTTTTAATAAAAGTTAGTTGTGATATAATTGGTTAGCTGGTTGCATAGGCCAGCCTGTTTCAACTGAGACTGCATTCTGAAAACATTCTTTAAGTTAAAATACTAAAACAAATCCTTAAATTATTATAATTTTTTTAAGTGAGTTCATATATTTTTATTTTACTTAAATAAGTCATTATCGTTTAATTTATAATCAAATAAATTCTTATTTCAAACGAAAACTTAATTTATATTAAGAGTTTATTTGAATACAAATTAAAAGTTAAAGGTTTATTTGATACAAATTAAAATTTAAAGGTTTTATTTGAGTGCAATAAAAATATAAGGACTTATCTAAGTAAAGTGGTAAAGTTCAATTTTTTTTTTTTAATATTATTTTAGCCTATTCTTTAATTACATAATAAAAATTTACTGTTATGTTTGAAAATATGAATTTGAAAATTTAGATTTGAATTTCATTTGTTATATAAATTGTGAGAATGAAATGCATATATTATGTATAAATTAATTAAAATTCAATATGATTATATATTTAAAAATATAAAACATGAATTTCAAATTCACAAATAACTATAGTTATTTTAAATTCACCACTAAATAGACATCCAACAAATTCATAAATTTAAAAAATAATCATAAATATTATATTTACATATATATTATTACACAATTTATATTATTTTTAAAATTCAAATTCATCCTTTAAAATCTAAATTCTTATATGGTTTGCTCAAAACACATTGCTTAAATTAAAACTTCATTCTTATAAGTTGGTCATTTCAGGTTTTATGTTTTTTTTTGTTTTGTTTTTTTTTTTTTATCATTTCAGGCTTTAATATTGAGATTGTTTTACAAAAATCACAACAGATGTACTATCATGAGCAGTTTCTTTGCCAGCAGCGATATATGAGTCTCTTGCTTTCTCAGCAAGAGACTCAAAGTGAGTGGTCATTTTAGGGACTCGGTCTTTCTCTATGTGAATTATGCCTCTCTCGGTTGTGGTGTTTTCTCTACGACTAACTTGATCAGACGCCATATCTGACTGATCTGGATTTGCTCCTTTCTTTCTGCTTTCTAGTTTCAAGTAATTCGATCAGTACGTATTGATGTTGGATTTGCGAGAATGAAACAGGAATTTGGTGTTAAAATAAGTAAAGAGGCAAAGTAAAAGGATGTTGGAGAGATTGGAGGTTGCCATGTGTTGAGCTGAGTTGAACACCTGTTATGATGATAGTAGAAGGAGAGGTGAGTCATCCGTTAATTTATGCCTTCATGTCATGTGCAGTGCACACGTGTTACACTTAAAGAATGGCTTTTGAGTACGGCCTCTTTACGACACATGCAATCTTGGAGTCTAATAAGCCCCGCACGTTATTAATCCGCTAAAAGAAGCCTTGCTCCTTTATTTGTTAATTCTGATTAGAATTTAAAAAAATTTAATTAATTCATCCGTAAAATCAATTCAATCTGATTTGATAAAAAAAAAAATAACAAATCAAATTAGATCTAACCCGAATTGGAAAATAAATTGAACCCAAAATAATTCGAATTGAAATTGATCTAAAATCGAATTGATCTAAACAGAAAATGATGTGAGCTCAAATCGACCCAAATAATTAACCCAAATTGATCTGAACTAAAATTAAGTATAATTTTATTTTTTGTCACATCCCAAGTCCGAGAGTGTGACCGGCCAGAGACAAGTATATATTCTTGGCTCCGAAGTTTTAACCATTCACCTACCTAACGAAATTTCGGCATGACCCCGCCCAATATGAGAGATTACCGAACCTGTAAAACATGTATAATAATAATAATAATAATAATAATAATAACACATGACATCCAAGTTAGGACACCTCCAACTAGGGAGTAACCGAGATGTCCCGCAACAGGCGCGCAAAGTGAACCATAATGTACATATATATATATATATATATATATATATATATACAATGCCAAAAATGTAAACAACAATCTCGGTCTTCGATCGGATAGCTGCATGATACATAATACAACATACTTAGACAAAATAACATATGACATCCCTAGGTGACTGTGCAAGGCTCCTCCATCAAGCAACAGATCACCTCGTCAAAATGGTATGCCATGCTCACCGACTATCGGTTACGAGCTAAGATGACGGGGCGGATGAGGGACCGGGTCGATCAGTATCTGAAAAAAAAATAACTAAAGGGTGAGTCATAAAGACCTAGTGAGCAAACGCAAGATTAGTAAAGTCTATGAAAAAGACTCGCAAGTCATATTAACTAATATCACCTTGATGTTCCTATCCAACATCACAAACAACTATAACATCCGGTAGGATCCGTAGACTCCTACAAACTGGTAGGGCTCGAAAGCTCCTACAAATCGGTAGGGCACGAAGGCTCCTACAATCCGGTAGGGCACAATGGCAGCCTACAAATTCAAGCATAGCTTAACATTACAGTAAACATGCAACACATAACATTTAAATAAGCACACAAGTAAGGAAACAATGTGGCGCCATAGAGTCGACCACTCATACGTCAATCCCGGATTATTACATAATCATCACTTGTCCATTCATTTGACCTTTTTCTTGCGTCTTTACGAGAATTCGATACGTTAAGGTAATTCTATGTCATACACACTACCATTTACCAACTCAAGTGCATTATAATCCATCACCAATACATTCATACAATCACAGTCAGTATGTCATAACATAATCTAACGATCCTACGTCTATCGCTACACGTTTACTCACAGTGTGCTAAGCGGGAGAAATTGGATCCTCGTGCTCTGTAGCTCTTCCAACCACGGACTCAGCTAATCCGCGCTCCTAGTACATAAACAGTAATTTCATAAATATTTTATAATTTTGAAACATTCACACTTTCCAAATTGTATCTAATTCGCTACTATCCAAAATTTTACAGCTTAGCTATTTAAGCTTCATAATTATTACACCTACCTCGGGTGGAAATCCGGAGCAACGATCAACTAGAAAATTGCTCCCCCGAGCCTAGCAAAGCCAATAGTAGCCTCAGATGGTGGTGGAAGTGGCGGCACAAGGTGGTTGGCCACCATGGTGTATTCAGCCAAGCTTGGATTTCCATCTCCAGGCCACTTTTTCAATCAACCAACCCCAAATAATGGATGTAGAGATTGATTTAAGACTACCAATGGTGGTGGTTTAAGGTGGTGACTATGTTGAAAACCACCTAAGGCAAAAATGGCCATAAAGAGACACATATAGTTTCTCTTGGTTTCTTGAAAAACTAACACCAAACAAGTGATCCTCACCTTCTAAATAGTAAAAATATGAAATTTGTTGGCTTGGTGAAGAGTAGAATTCAAGAGATCAAGCTTACAAGCTTTTGGTTATGAAGTTTTCACTTGGTTAGATTTTCTCTTAAGGAAGAAGATGAAACAAACCCTTAATGCCTAAGGAGAATGGGTCTCACGGCTGAACATGGGGTTATGGCATGCATTTTATGGCCATTTCTCCCATGCCAAATGTCAACCAAAGAGACTATAGCCTATTTTTGTCTTTTAGTGCTTAAGCGGGCCCACATGAAATTTTTATGCTCGGAAGCTCTTTTTTCACTTTTGTCGATACAGATATGTTTAAAATATTATTTTACACTAGTACGCAAGTTTTCATAATTTTTTGATATCTCGAACATCAAATCCGGGCCCCGGGCCATTTACGGCCCATTATCGGGCCTTATCTATTCTTTTGTTCCGTTTTTGATTTTTTTCTTCATGATCATGTTCCAAACATCAAAATATGCAGATCTAAAGATTCAGGTAATTTTTCAGCATGGCAAACTCTAAAACTAGGCCTATGATCGCCCACGGGTCAACACTTTGACTTTTTCGGTTTTAGCTTCGATTTTCATTATGATTTCACCAGTAACTTTCTACCATCATTTTATGACTATATGAATCCATTTCTTCATTTAAAACTTTTTTCGGACCTTCCCGTGACCAGTTCCAGATTTTCACTCCTTTAAGCTAATTAAGGACGTATCCGATTTCCACTTAGTTTTTGATTTTAAAAGTCAAATTTTCAATATAAACATCATATTGTGATCCTATATGATCACGAAGTCTATTGGTACCATATACGAACCAAAAATAAATTTTTGGGTAAAATGACCAAAATACCCCTGGTTCATATTTTATCAATTTTTATGCCGATTAGATTTCCCAATAATCTTGATCGGTATTATATCACATTTTAACACTATGTAAAGTTAAATTACCAAAATTTGTGGACTTTGCATTGTCCTGATTTTGATTCTTGACTCGTGGTCAATTTAAGGCTAAATCTCTCAAATAGTCGATTAAACCCCTTTACTCTAAAAATTATTAATATAACAATAAGACCACATGATAGTGTGCTTTGTCTACAAGCATATATAAACTTGATCCACTGTCTATGAATTGTTTAAAGAGACCCTAGTCGGTTTCTGTCTTACGAGGGTCTTACAATTCTCCCCCTTAAGAAAATTCGTCCTCGAATTTTTTCCTAATTGTGAACTTATTGAATAATTCAATTAAAGAGTTATGTACCTGCTCTCGGAATAACTGGGGGTACTATATCCTCATATCTCTTTCAAGTTCCCAAGTAGCTTCCTCCTTCCCATGATGATTCCATACAACCTTTAATGAAGAAATCTCCTTCGATTGGAGCTTCCATACCTGCCGTTCTACTATGGCTATGGGTTCTTCTACATATGGCATGCGTGGATCTACCTCTACTGCTTGCGGTTGCAACACATGGGACTCATTGGGAGGTATTTTCGAAGCATCGACACATGAAATACCGGGTGTACAGCGGCTAACTCAGGAGGAAGGGCCAACTCATATGCTACTGTCCCATGTCGTCGAAGTATCTCAAACGGTCCAATGTACCTTGGACTCAGATTTCCTCTCATGCCGAATCTCATGACACCCTTAAAAGGAGACACTTTCAAGAACACATGATCCCCCACATCAAACTCTAGTTCCCGACGTCTATTATCGGCATAAGACTTTTGCCGACTCTGTGCCACTCGCATTTTGTCACGGATCAACTCTACATTTCTCAATGCTTCCCGAACCATATCTGGACCTAATAATGGACAACCACCCATCTTGAACCATCCCACTGGAGATCTACATTTCTGGCCATACAATGCTTCATATAGTGCCAGCTGTATGGTACTCTAATAGCTGTTATTATATCCAAACTCAATCAAAGACAAGAGCTGATCTTAGCTACCCTCAAAATCTAAAACACATGCCTGTAGCATATCCTCTAAAGTCTGGATGGTCCTCTCAGACTGACCATCGGTTTGGGGATAGAACGCGGTACTGAATCTCAACTGAGTACCCAGTGCCCTTTGAAATGATTCCCAAAACCTAGATGTGAACTGTGTGCCTCTATCTGACACAATAGAAATAGGCACTCCATGCAAAGGCACTATTCGATCCAAATATAGTCTAGCATACTGGGTTGCCGTGTATGTAGTGCGCACTGGCAAGAAACATACGAACTTGGTCAATCTATCGACAATCACCTATATCGAGTCGAATCCTTTGGTTGACCTAGGCAACCTTGTGACTAAATCCATCGTAATCTTGTCCTATTTCCATTCAGGGACATCCAAGCTCTGAAGTGTACCTGGCGGTTTTTGATGTTCAGCCTTAACCTGTTGGCACACCAAGCATCTAGCCACAAAGTTGGCTACATCCTTCTTCATGCCTTCCCACCAATAATGTGCTCGTAGATCATGATACATCTTGGTGGAACCAGGGTGCATAGTGTAGGAAGAGCTATGAGCTACCTCAAGGAGTCTATGCAGTATATCTCCTGCCAACAGTACCACGAGGCGATCATGTAACCATAAAGTTCCACCATAATTTATACGAAACTCCTCGCACAATCTTTGTCCAACCTGGGCTTTCTTTCCTATGCAAAAATCATCATCATGTTGCAACCGTTTTACCTCCTCCACTAATGATGACCGTACTTTCACATGGGCTAACATCTCCCCCTTGTCGGTAACACTAAGTACCACACCATCATTGAGGCAATTCCTTACATCCCGGACCATATGTCTCCTGTGTACTGCTATATGGGCTAAGCTACGCATGGAATTTCTACTCAAGGCATCCATGACAACATTGGCCTTGCCGGGATGATAAAGGATGGTACAATCATAATCCTTGAGTAATTCCAACCACCTCTTCTGTCTCAAATTTAGCTCCTGTTGATCAAATATATACTTGAGACTCTTGTGGTCTGTATAAATCTTGCACGATCGGCAATACAAATAATGTTGCCATATCTTTAATGTGAAAAATAATGGCTGCCAGTTCCAAGTCATGCGTGGGGTAATTCTGCTCATGCCTTTTCAACTATCTCGACACATAGGCAATAACCCTATTCTTCTGCATCAATACGCAGCCCAAACCTATGCGAGAAGCATCACAGTACACCACAAAGCCATCTGTCTCATTTAGCAATGCTAACACTGGTGCTAAAGTCAAGAGCTCTTTAAGTTTATTGAAGCTCTTTTCGCACTCATCTGACCAAACAAACTTAACATTCTTCTGTGTTAACCTGGTTAGTGGTGCGGCTATCCTCGAGAAGTTCTCCCCGAACCTCCTATAATATCTAGCTAACCCTAAGAAACTCCTGATCTCTGTTACTATAGTCGGCCTCTCCCAGTCTCGTACTGCCTCAATCTTCCTGGGATCCACAGAAATACCTTCCCTCGAAACTATATGGCCAAGAAAGCTCACAGTCAATAACTAAAACTCACACTTGGAGAACTTGGCAAATAGTTTGTGTGCTCGAAGAGTTTCGAGGACTATGCGGAGGTGTTCTCTATGTTCCTCCCCGCTTCGCGAATACACCAGGATATCATCGATGAATACAATCATAAATTGGTCAAGAAAGGGTTTGAACACCCTGTTCATCAAATCCATGAACGCTGCCGGTTCATTCGTCAGTCCAAACGACATGACCAAAAACTCATAGTGTCCATATCGAGTGCGAAAGACCATTTTGCGAATATCTTCCCTCCTGATGCGAAGCTGATGGTACCCTGATCTAAGATCTATCTTAGAAAAGCACTAAGCTCCTTGCAGCTGATCGAATAAATCATCGATCCTAGGCAACGGATACATATTCTTCGTCGTCACCTTATTCAGCTGCCTATAATCAATACACAACCGTAACGACCCATCCTTCTTCTAAACAAATAACACCGAAGCACCCCAAGGAGAAGTACTCGGGCGTATAAAGCCTTTATCAAGAAGATCCTGCAACTGAACCTTTATTTCCCTTAGCTCCAACAGAGCCATACGGTAAGGAGGAATGGATATCGGCTGTGTTCCCGGGGGTATATCTATGCAAACTGAATCTCCCTATCCGGTGGAAGTCCTGGCAGCTCCTCGGGAAAAACATCGAGGAAATCCTGTACCACGGGAATCTCTCTCAAATCCTAAGACTTCATCTCAACATCATATACATATGCCAAAAATCCTTGGCAACCCTTCGCTAACACTTTTCTGACACTAATTACCGAGATCAAGTGAGGCGAAGTCGTTCTACGATCTCCTTGATATCTCAACACATGTTTACCCAGTATTTTTAACACTACCACCTTATCGTGGCAATCCAATACTGCATGGTGGGCAGACAACTAGTCCATGCCCAAAATCACATCAAACTCAAGTATATCTAGCTCAATTAGATCTACCAAAAATATCTCACCCTCGATCCGTATTTCACATACTTTCAATATTCTGTTCACAGGGTAAACCTCTCCTACCGATGTAAGCACTATCAACGGATCATTTAACATATCATAACTCATGTTCAAACACAAAGCAAAGGAAGGGGATATAAAGGAGTGCGTAGCACCCGAATCAAATAATACTATAGCTTGCTTGGAACAAATATCTAACGTATCTGTCACGACTGCATTTGACGCCTGCACTTCCTGCGGATTCAGCACAAATGCCCTGGCCTGTACTCGACCCCCTAGAGTCTGTCCTCTACCTCTCATAGTCTGTCCCCTATCTCCAGATTGTATGCCTCTGCCTGCTGTGCCTATGCCAACTGACTGGGCCACCGATCCAGTAGTAACAGCTGGCGTAACAACTGGGGGCGGTGCAACTGTAGTATACGTGGGTCGAAAAAATTCAGCAGACAGTCCTTCTTCATATGCCCCAGCAGACCGCATTTGAAACAAGGACCAGGCCTTCTGCATCATCCAAAATATGGATAACCATAACTCTGACAATGGGGAGCTCCTGATCTCCCAGTGTTACCTGATGACTAGGTAACCGATCTAGTTTGACTACTCTATCCCCGGACCACTGTACCAGCACTACTAGGTGCTCTTGATCCGCCTACACTAGACTGTCTAAAACCATGTCTCCCAGTCCTGGCCTTTTTTCGAGGCTCATGATCAATCTGCCTCTCTTTGGGCCGTGCCTCAAATCGTAAGGCTGCATCAAGAACATCGGAGTACGTAGAGGTCCTTGTCAATGGTACCACCCTAAATAAGTACTCCATAAGGCCATTAGCAAACCGCTTGGCCTTCATAGTATTATCAGTCATCACCATATGTGGCGCATACTTCGCTAACTGATTAAACTTAGTATCATAATCCAACACTAACATGTCCTTAGTCTATTTCAGTAACTCAAATTCCCGAGCCTTTGTATCTCGTAGACTCTCAGGCATAAATTGCTCAATAAAAGCATTATAAAACTCAGACCACTCTAATGGAAGGCTACCCACTGGCCGGCTCCTCAATAAGGTCTTATACCACTCATAGGCCACACTCATCAACTGATAACTAGTCAACTTCATGGCCCTAGCTGCTGAGCATCCGAGAGCCACACATAACCTATCACATACATCCACAAAGTCCTGTGGATCTGAATCAAGCTCAATCCCAAAAAATATCGATAGCTTATTCTGTCGAAACTCATATAATATCACTGGGAGATACGACCCCTGTTGGGCGGGCTGCTGTCCCTCAGGGGGATTCTGTGGTCGTGGAAGAATTGGAAGAGCTTGGTCCTGCCTCTGCTGCCTCTGATCTGCTAGTAGATCTATCAGGGTCCTAACCTCCTGACGTATCTCATCAACCTCAACAGCTAACTGTTCAACCCTATCATCTGCTGTTGACCCCCTAACAGATCTAGCGGTATGGTCTCTTTCTCCAAGGCCGAGATCCGGACGTCCCGTGAAGGCCTGATCGGGAACCCCATGTGGTTGTTCCCTCTGCTTACCTCGTATTCTTAGCACCAGGGGCCGAGTAACCTAAGACAGAAACTTAATCGTTAGGTACCCTCATTTATCTAACCCCGTACTATCAACTATAATCGACAAGTGATCCTTTACATGATGGACACGTGTGCAGTCACCGACCTCTAGACAATGCTCTGATACCAACATTGTCACATCCCAAGTCCGTGAGTGTGACCGGCCAGACAAGTATATGCCCTTGTCACCGAAGCCTTAACCATGCACCTACCTAACAAAATTTTGGCACGACCCCGCCCAATATAAGGGGTTACCAAACCTGCAAAACATGCATAATAATAATAATGACAACAACAACAATAATAATAATAATAATAACATATGACATCCTAGTTAGGACACCTCCAACTAGGGAGTAACCGAGATGCCCCGTAGCAGACGCGCAAAGTGAACCATAATGTACATATATATATACAATGCCAAAAATGTAAACAATAATCTCAGTCTCCGACCGGATAACTGCATGACACATAATACAACATACTTAGACAAAATAACATATGACATCCCTAGGTGACTGTGCACGGCTCCTCCATCAAGCAACGGATCACCTCGTCAAAACGGTATGCCATGCTCACCGACTATCGGTCACGAGCTAAGCTGACGGGGTGGATGAGGGACCGGATCGATCAGTATCTGAAAAGAAAAATAACTAAAGGGTGAGTCATAGGGACCCAGTGAGCAAACGCAAGGTTAGTAAAGTCTATGGAAAAGACTCGCAAGTCATATTAACTAATCTCACCTTGATGTTTCTGTCGCTACCTAAAAAATAACGAGTCTCATCGCAATACTTTATTATTCGTTAAGCGTGACATTAAAAAACCGAGGAAAAGTCGACTTAATTCCTCTAAAAAAAATGAAGGTTTTGAAAATGACCTTGAAAAAGACATGGAGTCGCCACCAATCTTTTTTAGCTAGGTGTGATCGGCCACCTATTAAAACCGATTTTATAAAATATTTTAAAAATTTATTAAAACATTTTTAAAACCAATATCAAGTATGCGTTTAAACCAGAGAAATCAAAGAAACGGGTTGGGGACTCGATTACGTATAGGGAAGGATTAGCACCCCCAAAACGCCCGTATAAAACGGTACCTTATTAATCGTGTGTTTCTCAAATCTCGGAGTAAAGTTGGTTTTAAATTTAGTATTTCAAGTTAATTCCCAATTTAAATAAAAAATAATTCCATTTTTTAATTAAAAATGATCCGGAATTTATAAATTCAAAAATTTCCTATATTCCCCAACAAACGTGGCAAAATACAAAATTTTTTATTAGTTTTGGAAAACTTTTCGAATCATTCTCATTTTTTGAAAGAAAGATATTCCTTTATTAATGATAATTGATGATATTCCCTCCAGCAAACCCGGTAGAGAACTCATGAATTATTTTAACTCGGGAATATCTTTACTTTTTATTGAAAAAAGCATTATCCTTTTGAAAATATTTTAAAAGATCTGAATATGTATATGCATGACATAAATAAAATGACATAGCAAAATCTAAATAATATAATGCACCCTAAATGATATGATATGATTTAAATGCCTTAGCATATTCTAAATGAAATGAAATATCCTAAGTTATATGACATATTCTAAATGAAATGAAATGAAATGACCTAGGTAACATAATATATTCTATATGAAATGTAATATCCTAAGTCATTGATATATTCTAAATGACATAATATATCCTAAATGAGATGACCTAGGTAATATAATATATTCTACATGAAATGACCTAGGTAACATAATATATTCTATATGAAATGAAATAATTTGAATGACATGGTAAATATGAATGATATGGCATATAATTTAAATGACATGGAATATATTTAATGCTATCATATAATATGCATGAAAATAAAAATGAAAATAATAATGCATGAACATAGTATATGCTAAATAATATAACAAAAAAATAATTAAATAAAAAGCATAGGATATCATGAAATATTCCAAATCATATAATAAACAATATCACATAACTAAAATCATAACAATATCATAGAAATTCTCATAGCAAATATCACATATTATATAAAATGCATGAATATGGAAAATGCAATGCATGAAAATGTATTTTTTCCTTTAATTGAGGAAATCTGTATATATTAAAAGATATCCAGCTACCTTAGGAAAATATGTCAAATTAAATATTCTAAAACCAAAATACTTTGTGATTGTTTGAAAACAATTTTGAAAAGCTTAGATTAAAAATAAAAATTGAGCTAAATCTTTTTTTTTTTTTTTAAATGGCTCTAATTTCCTAAGTTTAAAATCCCGGAGTTGACCACCCTTAACCCGAGACTTAAAAAATTATTTTTAGAGTTTTAAAAAGCTTAGAAACTATCTTAAGTCAGTAGCTAAACTTCCTAATCAGCCTCCTCTAGGTAACTTAACCAAAACAGAAAAATGATTTTCCTCCAAATTCAATTCTGACTCCACTGTCGAGTTTTAAGCCACGATTTCTTACCCTATTTTTAAAAATTCAAAAAATTTTGAAAAAAATACTGGAGACTTAAGACATGTAAAACTACACGGAAAAAAATCATATTAATTTTTTGATTAAAGATGAATGCCCAGAAAAATCGGGAAAGTATGAGTACTGGGTGAAAAAAACTGTTTTGCCAAAATACATTTTTGCCTTAGATAAAATCATTTAAAAATCAAAGTAAAAATATTTAAGACTCACAAAATGACTCACAAACAGTAGCTAGGACTTTTTGAAAGTTAGATAAAAATTGGCTAAGTAAAAAAAAAAATCACAAAGGTAGAATAATCAATTTGACAAACCTTAATTTTCCACAAGTGTGCTCAAGAGAGCATGACTTTGAACCATTAATTGGCCTAAGTCATTAGTCTAGTGGCATGAAAATGAAATGCATGAAAAAATACAGCAAATATGATGTATGAAATGCATGAGTTTAAACCTAAATGTCCTAAAAAAATGCATGGCATCAATATAGTGACCTAGACCTAAATGCACTTGCATGGCATTTAATGCAACCTAGGTCTAAAATGCATGAACATGCATGGCAAGATAAACCTAACCTAACATCTAAAATATGCATGGCAATATCACAAACATAAGGCATGCTTAAACCAAAAACTCAACCAAATATCATGCAAATGCTAACCTATCAACTAACATAGCAAAAATGCACACATGATGCTAGAATACAAGGAGTGACTGAATGGCCTATGGTTCCTAACAAGTATGGCATTTTCACAAACACTTGGTGTACTTAAACTAAATACTCAATCAAATGTCATGCAAATGCAAAACCTATCCACTAACATGGCAAAAATGTACATACAATGTAAAACACATGGAGTAGCCGAATGGCCTCAAGCTCCAACAAACATGGCATTTTCACAAACACTTGATATGCTAACATGCTTAACTAAAATATAATACTCAAATCATGCAAACACAGAGTAGAGATACTAAAACTAACAAACATTTTCACAAACACTTGATATACTAACATGCTCAACTAAAATATAACATTCAAATCATGCAAACACAAGGTAGAGATACTCACAAGCATTTTCACAAACACTTGATATACTAAATATAAAATATCAACAAATTTAAACATTATGAAAAACAGAAAATTAAAAATGTAAGAACATGATATTTAAATCATAAATGGCAACAAACAAAGCAACCAAATTAAAATATGACTCAAGTATATGAAGTAGAATAACACTTAAAACATCAAGATTAAATAAAATAACATGAATAACATGATAAATTAAAGCAAAAAACTGCATCAATAATAAAATGTAAGCCATTCGGCCATGGTGAGAAAGTAAAAAAAATGTAAAAAAAACTTGTTTAAGAAAAAGATGAAGAAAGAACTTAAAATGAATGTAAAAAAAAAAACACTTATTTAAAAAGAAAACTCACCAAATGATAATCAAAATAGAAAAATAAGAATGAAAAATCAAGAAAGTGCAAGAGTTGGTGCTCAAGAGCAGCCTCAAGAAGCTATATTTCAAGCTTTATCTTTTCAAACTTTCCTTTTTTTCCTAAACTTTTTCTTTTTTCTTTGAACCAAAGAGAGAAAAACTAAGAAAAACTAAGAAGAAATCTGAAAAATGAAGTCCAGAAAATAAAAAATATGCTCCCTCTATGTGATGGCAGATTTTTACCTCTCCTCCCCTAGGATGTTGTCATTTTGATTCCAACCAACGTCCATCCAAGGGCTAGTGATTCAAGGTGAAAAATTATGAAATTATTACCATTAGATTAGCATATCAGTTGTCCATAATTACAGCTATTCAAGAATAATGTTGACACTCTCCCTTGGCCTATGTGGCTTAATCAAAATGGCTTGATCAAAAAGAATCTCTAACTAACTCTTAATTCTTGTCCATTTGATTGAAAAATCAGAAGCTTCCTCTTTCCTTTGGGCCTTGGCAGGCCAACACTTCTTTTTTCCAGCCCAATTCTGATTTTTTGAAAGGCCAAAAAAAGCCCTTTTCGGTTGCTTGAGTGAAATGACCGTTTTGCCCCCCGAATGCAAATAAATGTCAAACGGACTCCAAATTCAAATTTTCTTTTCTTAATACTTTAAAAATAATAAAATACTGAATTCTGGAATTTTTCAAAATTTTTCGAGTTCGTTTGCTATTTATTTGAATTTTTTCTTCCAAAAATGCCCTTTTATGCCCCCACATTTTACCATTTTTTAAACGAGCTCCAAATAGATATTTTTATTCACCAATCTTTCCAAATAATTTAAAGGTATGATATGGAAGTTTTCATAATTTTTGGAGCTCATTTGGTATTTTTTCGGGATTTATCTTCTTGAATTACTACATAGGGGCTCGGGATTTGGCCATTTTGCAAACGAAATCCGAATCAAGATTTTCTTTTGACAATCTCTTCAAAATAATTTAAAAATGAGATTTGAAAAATTTTAGAATTTTTGTAGTCCATTTGCTATTTTTTCGGGATTTATCTTCTTGAATTATTGCATAGGAGGCCTGAATCAAGATTTTCGTTTGCCAATCTCTTCCAAATAATTTAAAAATGAGGTTTGCAAAATTTCATAATTTTTGGAGTCCATTTGCTATTTTTTCGGGATTTATCTTCTTGAATTATTACATAAGAGGCCCGGGATTTGGCCATTTTGCAAATGATATCCGAATCAAGATTTTCTTTCGCCAATCTCATCCAAATAATTTAAAAATGAGATTTGAAAAATTTCAGAATTTTTTGGAGTCCATTTGCTATTTTTCCCAAATTTTCCAATTTTGCCCTTTTGTCTCTGAAACCCAGTTTTGATCAAAACAAGTTCGTTTTTCAGATTTTCTTCAAACTGAGCCTTGGGATATCCCTTTTTAATCAATGCTCATCCATTAGGGGCTTTGGTCTTACCAACTCGGGCCATTTCTGTAGTTCTTCCCAATTTCACCGAAATCCATCAAAAACCCTAATTCTCGGTTTTCCCCGGATTGACTTTTCTATAAAATTTTCTTTCAAGTGGCTTCTCCATTACCCGTAGTCAGTGCTTACCTTTCATTTGGAACCTTCAATTTCGAACAATTCGATTGTTTAAGCACTTTTCCCCAAATTTCTCGGATTAGGGTTTTTTTCTACTGAATCTCCATAACCCAACTTTTGAACTCCATATCTTTCGATGTAGACCTTGGATTATCAAAATTCTTTTGCCATTTTTCAATTAAACTTCAAATCTTGATTTTGAAAGTGGGTTGACTTTTTCAGTAGTTGACTTTCCAGGGTTGAGTTTTTTGAGATTGACTTTTTTTGGGGTTGACTTTTTTTGAGTTTGACTTTTTATGCTCGCCCTCTTAAACTAAGTCTCGGAGTACCACCTGCAGGATGAAAAAAGTCGTTTTACATTCTGAAACATCAATTTAGGAAGAAAACATATATGTTTTAGTGGTTCGGACAAAATTAGATGTCTACAGCTGCCCCTCTTTGGCTATTGCTGAGAATCAGGAATCAGGCAAAGATAAACAAACATTAATTTTGTATGGTCAGTGAAATCACATGTGAAAGAAAGGGAAAAGGGTTTTCTTTTTCATTTCTTCAATTTTTTCATTTTTTTCATTTTTTTTTCATTTTTTTTCATTTTTCATTTTTTTATTTTTTTATTTTTTTTTCATTTTTTTTTCATTTTCATTTTTTTTTTTGCTGTAAACTGAAGATTTTGTCTTTAAATAAAATTCCCTGACTAATCAAGGCTCGACCCGTCTTAAGGAAACGAATTCGATTTGCAAGAAAAAAAATGACCTCGACGATGGTCTCGGGGTCTTAACCTATCTTGTTCTCAGCTGTGTTTAAAATTCTAGGTATCTCCTCCAGAAGCTTCGGCTATGACCACCAAAGTCTTGCTCATTTTTAAAACTGTAAAACTCTGAATATCTCCACCAGAGGCTTTGGCTATCACCACCAAATACTTTCTACCTTTTCAAAGGATTTTAAAACTCTGGATATCTCCACAGAGGCTTCACAACCGAAGATTTTCTCACTGTTTAAAGTTTGTAAAATTCTGGGTATCTCCTCCAGAAGCTTTAGCTGTCACCACCGAAGACTTTCTCACTGTTTAAAATTTGTAAAGATTATGGGTATCACCTCCAGAAGCTTCAGCTATCACCACCGAAGACTTTCTACCTTTTAAAATTTGTAAAAATTCTGGGTATCACCTCCAGAACCTTCAGCTATTACCACCGAAGATTTTCTAATTGTTTAAAATTTTGTAAAAATTATGGGTATCACCTCCAGAAGCTTCAGCTATCACCACCGAAGACTTGTTAATTTTTTAAACGTGTTAAAATTTTGGGTTCGGCAAGTTCAAAAATAAAAAAAAGTACCTCGACGGTGGTCTCGGGGCTCGACTCATTTGAAAAGCAAAACGAGTTCGATTATACCTGAAAGCTTTAAGAGATGATGCAAATGCTTCATGATGCAAATGCAAATATCTTTAATTGATACAAATGCTTCTTGATGTAGATGCAAATGACTTAGTCTGGTGCAAATGTCTTTGATGCAAATTCAAATAACTTAGATTGATGCAAATGCTTCTTGATGCAGATTCAAATAACTTAGATTGATGCAAATGCTTTTTTGATGTAGATGCAAATGTTGAATAAAATTCTGGGTAACTCCTCTAGAAGAAGATTCCTCATTTTTCAAAATTATAAAATCCTAGATATTTCCACCAGAGGCTTCAGCTATCACTACCGAAGACTTGTTCACTTTTAAAATTTGTAAAATTCTAGATATCCTCTCAAGAAGCTTTGGCTATCACCACCAAAGGTTTGCTCATTGTAAAATTCTGGGTAACTCCTCCAGAAGCTTTGGCTATCACCACCAAAGACTTGTTCATTGTAAAATTCTGGGTAACTCTTCCAGAAGCTTTGGCTATCACCACCAAAGGTTTGCTCATTGTAAAATTCTGGGTAACTCCTCCAGAAGCTTTGGCTATCATCACCAAAGACTTGCTCATTGTAAAATTCTGGGTAACTCCTCCAGAAGCTTTGGCTCTCACCACCAAAGGTTTTCTCATTGTAAAATTATAAAACCCTGGATTTCTTCACCAGAGGCTTCAGCTATCACCCCCGAAGACTTGTTCACTTTTAAAATTTGTAAAATTCTAGATATCCCCTCCAGAAGCTTTGGCTATCACCACCAAAGGTTTGCTTATTGTAAAATTCTGGGTAACTCCTCCAGAAGCTTTGGCTATCACCACCAAAGCTTTGTTCATTGTAAAATTCGTGTTGAAAATTATACCCAAAAGCTTTGAGAAATGATGCAGATGCACATGTCTTTAACAAGGTGCTCATGCTTCATGGTGCAAATGTAAATGGCTTGGATTGATGTAAATGTTTCTTGGTGCAAATGCAAATGGCCTGGATTGATGCCCATGTTTCACGATGCAGATGCCCCTACTAATTGTGTTCATGTAACTGGTTTATGAATGGTGTAACTACAATTACCGCACAATAATGAAAATGCGATAATTCTAGAAATGATGCAATTGCTTGAGATGACACAAATGCGAATTCCATGAAGAATGTAAATGTAAAGGTAAAATGCAGATGCTTATGGAATAATACCAATGCAAATACCCATGAATGATGCAAATGCTTGCCGACACTGTGCAGGTGCAAAAGCTCGATAAAGACATGAGTGCTCATGAGTGATGCAAATGCCCCCAATTGTTTTTATAGATTTTAGCTTAGCCTTTCAAATTCATTTTTCCTCTTCAAATCAGAGTATATCTTCAATTCATTTTGGCTATTCTCTTTGCCCCAACAGTTTTCAAACTTTAATCAATAGAGATCTGAACCGAGTTCTATTTCTTCTTCTCATATCTGGAAGTCAAGACCTATCTTGGCAGTTTTATACCTTTGAGTTAGAAAAATCCTTGTCTCATGTCAACATCAAAATGGGTATTTAAAAAAAATATCTTTATTTGTTTTCTCATTTTGAAAACTTTTGAACAAAAAATATTAACCCCACAATGTGTGATGTACAAATCTTTTGAAGACTGATGATCATTGTTAGAAATTTCTCTAAGTGTCAATCTGGGTTTTTTAACTGGGATTGGCAAGGCTTGGTATAACAAGATTTTGGTTGATCAAAGAAAACTTCATGAAAAAAATGTATATCCCTACTAGGCTCACAAATGGAACAGGTTTTATAAATCAGGAATTCATTGAGAACCAAGCAAATTCAACATTCTTTTAGTTTTCATATCAAGGCATTTTGACAAGCGTCAAGATTGGCCGGGATGTTTGAACCGAATAGTTTAATTTTGGAGGAAAAAAGATTCAGTTTTTGAAGACTATCCCCCGAATGAGAGCTGACAATTTGGGAGGTTCAGGAATTTCTAGATGTTCCTCAATGACCAATTCTTCTATTTCATTCTAGACCGCCCATTTTTAGGTTTTTGCCCCAGAGTCTCATTCTTTCCATTTTTTCTTTCTTTTTTGTTGTTTTACCATTCATTTGAGAATTCTAAATTCTTCCTTAGTGAAATGATAATTCGATGAGATGGGATAAAATCTGAGGAAAAAACCCTTCAAGTTAAATATTCATGCTTGATCAAAATGGACTTTTAAAGCACGTAATGTAGGCCATGGCTCAGGGTTCAAAAAGAAAGGATAAATAGGCCCAAAATATGTGTTTGAGGGTAATCAGATCAAAGGATCATTTCTTGAGGAGAATTCTTTTTGAAGCATTTGCCCCTTCTTGGACATTTCTTTCCTTTTGACTTTGCTCTTTTTCTTCCTTGCTTTGGCTTTCATTTGCCATCACTTTTTCACACTTTTTTTCTGTGTTTTTCTTTTGTTTTTCTTGGCTTTCATTTCGCAATCTTTTCCTCTTTTTTCTTTGACAGAGTGAGCCTGTATTTATTTGGGCTCCATTTGCTTTGTATCTGTCTTTGAGCTAGGACTCATTTCTCAATGATCTTTAAAAAGATCTTTCCTCGCATTTCCCCCAAGTGTAGAGGGTGATCCTTGATCAGGGTTCAAAGAAGAAAGAATTCTTTTGGCTCAAAAGGGGTGACTATGGATTTTTTTTTGTGCGAAAGGGATATGAAAGATGGCCATTCCTCATGTCAAGCACGAATATTCACATTGAAAAGCAATCCCCAGGGGAAATAGATATTCAAAATTTCATTTTGCACTTTGGAATCATCCGAATTCTCATATGCATGATATCACAAAATTTTTCATTTTTCATTTTTCATCGCATGCCCCAATGATTCATGCGTTAGTCCATCCTTATTCATCATGTATCAATCATTTCCACATATGATGCCCCAATTTGATTAACCATGAGAATTTGTATCAACGAGGAACATAGCAAGTCTAGGTCTGTACTGAAAAGGCTGAGTTTCCAATCTGAGTTCTTTGAAGAGACAAGGAAAATATGACCTGAAAATGGGTTTTCTCTGGGATATAGGATAATCTTGTTTGGTTATTGTGCTCCAAGGTATTAATCATGAAGTGATGTTTGGGCAATTGAAGTTTTATGGTAATTGGAAAAGGTCATGAATGGTTTTAGCACAATCTTGACACACATCAAATTATCAAAATCTAGATTCTTGAAAGAATGTCCCATTTGTTTGAATTTCAAGGAATTCGAAAAATTTAAAAAAGTTCGTTCCTTTGTTCGTAGCCTAGACTAGGATTTACATCCTTGCTTACTCTGCAATGACAATGTTTTTTTTTTGTGAAGTTCAATCATTCAGATTTCTTGAAGCATTAGGTCTTTCAAGTGTTCTTGATTCAAGGTTTAGGCATAGAGAAGCCCAAAAAAGAGGGAGAAGGGTGTTGGGTCATGTCTAACAATGATCAACAATATTCTCGAGACTGTCCATTATTAAAAATTCCTTAATGCTTGTTTTTGTAAATTCAAATTATTGTTAAAACACAACAAACACAAAGCATTTAAAATTCAAAATTCATTTGATTCATATAGATGTTAACATGAGACAAGTGCTTTCATCATCACAGTGTATAGAACTAAATGTGTCAAAAACCTAATATGATCATGCACCATGTTTCTTATGACACTTGGCTTTCCCATCTTCAAAACTTATCGAACCAACCTTGATGAGATCCCTGACCTTGTACTTCAAAGCGGGGCAGTTCTCTGTTGAGTGACCTTGATTGCCAGAATGATAACCACAACAGATAAGGGGGCTTTAGAGGCTCTAATTGCATGGGTGTCACAAGGTGATTCTGGATGAGTTGAGGTAATAGCTCACTGTATGTCACAGGAATCGGGTCATCCTGATTTCTTTTTCTCTTTTTACGCCCCCTTCGATTATTCCCAAGGGTGTTCGATTGATAGACAGATGTAAATTCTGGTGTAGTTGCAGTCATTGGTTGGTAGGGATAAAAACCTTGAGAGACATTGTTCAAGATAGAGTAAAATGGCTGATACGAGGAGAATTGGGGAGGTGGGGCAAAGCCTTACACGACTTGGGTATCTTCCTTTTTCTTTTCAGATGCCCCATTTTTCTTGATATTGGATGTTATTTCTCCTTCAATTTTCCCATCCTTGATAGCATTCTCAATAATCTCCCCTGAAGTTACCATGTTCAAAAAATTCTTCGTGGTGTTTCCGACAAGTATATCATAGTACGGGGCCTGCAGTGTATTCACAAAAATGACAGTGGTTTCCTTCTGAGTTAAGGGCGGTTGTACTTGGGCGGCTAGGCTCATCCACCGTTGCGCATATTCTTTGAAGCTCTCAGTAGCTCTTTTCTTCATATTTTGCAAGGTAAGACGGTCAGGCGCCATGTCGGTCATCTGATCCTTGCTCAACTGACTATACCACCTAATTGCGGATCCGCTGAGGCTATCCTGAAAGCAGTGAATCAAAAGCTTATCATTATCTATATGACTTGTCATCTTCTGGTAGAACATAGTGGTGTGGGCTGACGGATCGATCGTCCCGTCATAATTTACAAAGTCAGGGATCTTGAACTTAAGAGGAATAACTAAATCGAGGACCAAACATCGTTCTTTCGCATCTAAACTCCTAACTACATCTGTACTTTCTACTACCCGGAGCCTTTCATCTAACAATTGATATTTCCCTTGGGAATCTGCCAACTCAACCTCATTTGCTGCCACCATTTTCAACTTTGCCTGTTCAGCTGGATCATATGAGTTTAGGACATTGACGGGGTTAACTGTGTTCTAGGCATCCATCATTAGGACCTCATTCTGACCCTTTCGTGCCTCTAACCCTTCTCTGGTGATAAAGTTTTTGGTGTATCCTTTTCCCTTGATTACGGTGGACATCAGCTCCATCAATTTAGTCATATGATCCTTAGATTCTGCTTGAGACTTTGCTAGCTGTTCTCGCAATTCTTTCTGTTCCCTTTCCATTTTTTCCATTCGGGCAACTTGTTCATTCTCCATAGCACTAGCCTGTAAATACTTTTTATACCTCTGATTTGAAATGAAAATTCTTTCAAAGACTCCTAAAGCCAAGCCAACTTCTATTTTATTTCCCCCAAATGCATGTCATGATGAATGAGCCATGATTGTCATTTTATGCATGTGAAGATTAAAAAAAATGATGTATGGACATATATAGTGGAAACATGCTGACCATGTATGTAATAAATGCAATCCGATGCCAACATATTTCAAGCAAAGAATAATAAATCACCACATGGGTATATGCAATGAATGGTCATGTACATTTTAGCGTATTTCCTAATGAATGATCATATACCCTATGAATGCAACACGATGTCAATTATGATACATGCAAACAATGAATGATTGATACAGAGTATATACAAAGAAAATCCTGCTCACCATGTATGTCATGAATGGACCTAATGCTAACATGATGTATGTAATAAGAAAATTAATGCATGGATATATACAGAAAAATCATGCTGATTATGAATGCATAACTGCAACCTGATGCTAACATGATACATGTATGAATGTATGGTATGACCAATAATTGATCGGATGCAAAATGCAAAAGGGGAAGATATCATGGAGGAAATAAGAATCGGAGGAACTTAATCATCAACATCTCATAAATTTGAAGCATAGTCAATTCATTCCTATATCAATGTTCAATATGGTATAAACCATGTTTTACAAAATCTGAGCAATAGTTAAAACTGTCTTTTACAAGCACTTTATTCTTCCTAGCGTCCTAAGGCTATAAGAGCCGGCTACTGAATAAGTGAAATCCTATTACATCATATAAGACCGAAGTCTTTCCACCTCAATGCTGTAAATCTCCCAATCCTAATGACGCTTTCCTAGTCCTCTATCAATCAGTGTCATTGGATCCAACCACTTGGCATCTATAAGAGTTTGCACTTTCTTTTTGAATGCTATATAGTCTTCGATGCTATGGCCAACAATTCCACAGTGATAATCACATCTTGCATTTGGATTATACCACCTTGGATATGGTGGTGACAGGGGTTTCAATGGGATGCAGGCAACCATGTGATTTTGGATCAGTATAGGGAGAAGCTCTCGGTAACTGATTGGAAAGGGATCAAAATGCATTTGGGTCTTATCCTGGGGTCGTTTTTTAGTCACACATGGCCTAGGAGTTGGGGCACTTGGTGGTGGCACTAAGGTCCAAACTAGAGTGTTTACATGGAGATGTGGCGGAACAGCATAGTAAGGGTATGGATTTGGACACGAGGCCTTTGGAGGTTGTACATAGCTCGAGGTTCCTATCCCAGATGCTGGGAGTTGGTGGTGATGGAGTGGGATTCATGAGTCCCATAGTGGTCATCCCAATGGACGATTGAACCATAGTAGGGTGGGGATACTGGCTTGGACCTAGAATAGTTTGCAGGTATGGTACAGGATCCGAGGTTTCTATCCTTGGTATCAGGCTCTCAAGTTTAATCATTTTCACGATTTTGTCCACAATTTCATCAGGATTGCAACCTTTGTGGCATTGACAAGTGCAGGATCCAACAAGGATTGTATGTTCTGGACCTAATGGTTTTGGTTGATCCGTAGACAATACAGAGCCCTGAGAAAGTTCCTCTTTACTCTTACCCATATCCTCAACCATTTTTAGCAATTTGGCGAGTTGTTCTTTCATTTCGCGGAGTTCATGTCTAAACTCCTCTTGATTGCGTTCCAAAGCACCCAATCGTTCCTCCGATTCATTCCTCATATCTCGAACCCCTTTTCATGCAAATGAAAATGTCATGAGATTAAGAATACAATTATGAATGTACATGCTCTATTCCTATGTGCATGAATATACTGATGATTAATGCATGAATATATACAGAGAAATTATGATGACTATGTATGCTATGGGTGAAATCTAATGCCAACATGATGCATTTAAAAAATGAATAAATTGATGCACAAGTATATACAAATAACGACCATGTATGTATTCTACAATAAATGACCATGCATGCTATGATGTCAAAATGATACATGCGGAGAATAAATGAATTAATACAAAGGTAGGTACAAAGAATGACCATGTATATCACAAATGTATTCTACAATGAATAACCATGCATGTTAGGACTGTGACATGATGTCAAAATGATACAAATAAATTAACCAATGATTACATGAAATTGGTGGGACCTAAATCTTGATTATTCAAAAATCTCATTATGCAAGATTTGCCTCTAAATTTATGATTTTTTTTACATGTTTTTTCTATGAAAAACCAATATATTATTTTCAAAAGAATTTCGGGGTAGTGGATCCTACTATGGTACAATATCCAAATGTTCGGGTGACACTACCAGTTTTATGAAATCATCAAATGAAATTATTATTACCAACTATTTATTGCGAAGAATGAGATCAATAACACAACAAAAAAAGTACATGCTTTATTCACACATGTATGAAATGTGCAAAATGCAAAAATGCTTGAAAAAGGATTTTTATTTTTTTCAAACAATTGATGAATATTTTGCCCCGACAAATATCTACTTATATAGGTATCGCAGTGCCTTTGGGACGGATTAACACATTTGTTACGGGCGATGTACGTACATCGTTGCCCGATCTACAACACTTATTCAGAGTGTAAAATAAGTAACAAAAGGTTTAGAAATGTCCCTCCATGTGTTCCTGTCTTCGGTATGCTAACGGAAGTCCGGCATGGCTTCGCCGAGGTTCACTATATGAGAGTGAATTGATTCTAAAGGCCCCGAATTGCTCTTTAGTGTCGCCGGTGAAGGCTAGTAAGGCACCTCGATAAAAGCGGGTTCAATTCGTTAGAGTATATTTTCCTATGCCCGTACGGAGGATTATCACGAAGGCATTAGGTACTTTATACTCCGAAAGTGTTTCACTAGCCCATACGGAGGATTATCACGAAGGCGTAGTTACTTTACTCTCACTTAAAAAGACAGAACCTGGGTAGAGGATTCATGTTATGCAAATACAGTGTGTGCGGAGGAACAAAACAAACCTGTCACCACCTATTCTACACCCCTTATTCTAACTGCCCCAACAAGATTAAACAACATAAATCATCAATTAATAAATAAATAAATATATGCACCAAAATAACCAGAGAATAATTATAATATGTATTCACATGAAATATGGACATATTTAAAAACATTTTATTATTTTCAAAATTCTCTTTTATTTTAAAAATATGGGAATTAAAATTAAATACCAATTAAACCAACAAAACCGAGACTTTGATAACATACGACTAATTCTAGGCCAGACTCTCTAATAGTCCCCAGCGGAGTCGCCAAGCTGTCGCAACCTAAGAAATAACGAGTCTCATCGCAAGACTTTATTATTCGTTAAGCGGGACATTTAAAAAACCGAGGTAAAGTCGACTTAATTCCTCTAAAAAAATGAAGGTTTTGAAAATGACCTTGAAAAAGATATGGAGTCACCACCAATCTTTTTTAGCTAGGTGTGATCGGCCACCTATTAAAACCGGTTTTATAAAATATTTTAAAAATTAATTAAAACATTTTTAAAACCAATTTCAAGTCTGCGTTTAAACCAGAGAAATCAAAGAAATGGGTTTGGGACTCGATTACGTATAGGGAAGGATTAGCACCCCCAAAACGCCCGTATAAAACGGTACATTACTAATAGTGTGTTATCTCAAATCTCGGTGTAAAGTTGGTTTTAAATTTAGTATTTCAAGTTAATTCCCAATTTAAAGAAAAATAATTCCTTTTTTAATTAAAAATGATCCGGAATTTATAAATTCAAAATTTTCCTATATTCCCCAACAAACGTGGCAAAATATAGAAATTTTTATTAGTTTTGAAAAACTTTCCGAATCATTCTCATTTTTTGAAAGAAAGATATTCCTTTATTAATGATAATTATGATATTCCCTCCAGCAAACCCGGTAGAGAACTCATGAATTATTTTAACTCGGGAATATCTTTATTTTTTATTGAAAAAATCATTATCCTTTTGAAAACATTTTAAATGATATGAATATGTATATGCATGACATAAATAAAATGACATAGCAAAATCTAAATAATATAAAGCACCCTAAATGATATGATATGATTTAAATGCCTTAGCATATTCTAAATGAAATGAAATATCCTAAGTTATATGACATATTCTAAATGAAATGAAATGACCGAGGTAACATAATATATTCTATATGAAATGTAATATCCTAAGTCATTGATATATTCTAAATGACATAATATATCCTAAATGAAATGACCTAGGTAATATAATATATTCTACATGAAATGACCTAGGTAACATAATATATTCTATATGAAATGAAATAATTTGAATGACATGACAAATATGAATGATATGACATATAATTTAAATGACATGGAATATAAAATAATGCTATCATATAATATGCATGAAAATAAAAATGAAAATAGTAATGCATGAACATAGTATATGCTAAATAATATAACAAAAAAATAATTAAATAAAAAGCATAGGATATCATGAAATATTCCAAATCTTATAATAAACAATATCACATAACTCAAAATCATAACAATATCATAGAAATTATCATAGCAAAAATCACATATTATATAAAATGCATGAATATGGAAAATGCAATGCATGAAAATGTATTTTTTTCTTTAATTGAGGAAATCCTTATATCTAAAAAGATATCCAGCTACCTTAGGAAAATATGTCAAATTAAATATTCTAAAACCAAAATACTTTGTGATTGTTTGAAAACAATTTTGAAAAGCTTAGATTAAAAATAAAATCTGGGCTAAATCTTTTTTTTTTAAATGGCTCTAATTTCCTAAGTTTAAAATCCCGGACTTGACCACCCTTAACCCGAGACTTAAAAAATCATTTTTAGAGTTTAAAAAAGCTTAGAAACTACCCTAAGTTAGTAGATAAACTTCCTAATCAGCCCCCTCGATGTAACTTATGATTCCCCTCCAAATTCAATTATGATTCCACTGTCCAGTTTTAAGCCACGCTTTTTTACCCTATTTTTAAAAATTCAAAAAATTCCGAATAAAATACTGGAGACTCAAGACATGTAAAAATACACGGGAACAAATCAGATTAATTTTTTGATTAAATATGAATGCCTATAAAAATCAGGAAATTACGAGTACTGGGTGAAAAAAACTGTTTTGCCAAAATACATTTTTGCCTTAGATAAAATCATTTAAAAATCAAAGTAAAAATATTTAAGACTCACAAAATGACTCACAAACAGTAGCTAGGACTTTTTGAAAGTTAGATAAAAATTGGCTAAGTAAAAAAAAATCACAAAGGTAGAATAATCAATTTGACAAACCTTAATTCTCCACAAGTGTGCTCAAGAGAGCATGACTTTGAACCATTAATTGGCCTAAGTCATTAGTCTAGTGGCATGAACATGAAATGCATCAAAAAATACAGCAAATATGATGTATGAAATGCATGAGTTTAAACCTAAATATCATGAAAAAATGCATGGCATCAATATATTGACCTAGACCTAAATGAACTTGCATGGCATTTAATGCAACCTAGGTCTAAAATGCATGAACATGCATGGCAAGATAAGCCTAACCTAACATCTAAAATATGCATGGCAATATCACAAACACAAGGCATGCTTAAACCAAAAACTCAACCAAATATCATGCAAATGCTAACCTATCAACTAACATAGCAAAAATGCACACATGATGCTAGAATACAAGGAGTGGCCGAATAGCCTATGGTTCCTAACAAGTATGGCATTTTCACAAACACTTGGTATACTTAAACTAAATACTCAATCAAATGTCATGAAAATGCAAAACCTATCCACTAACATGGCAAAAATGCACATACTGTGTAAAACACATGGAGTAGCCGAATGGCCTCAAGCTCCAACAAACATGGCATTTTCACAAACACTTGATATGCTAACATGCTCAACTAAAATATAATATTGAAATCATGCAAACACAAAGTAGAGATACTAAAACTAACAAACATTTTCACAAACACTTGATATACTAACATGCTTAACTAAAATATAACACTTAAATCATGCAAATACAAGGTAGAGATACTCACAAGCACTTTCACAAACACTTGATATACTAAATATAAAACATCAACAAATTTAAACATTATGAAAATAGAAAATTAAAAATGCAAGAAAATGATATTTAAATCATAAATGGCAACAAACAAAGCAACCAAATTAAAATATGACTCAAGTATATGAAGTAGAAGAACACTTAAAACATCAAGATTAAATAAAATAACATGAATAACATGATAAATTAAAGAAAAAAACTGCATCAATAATAAAATGTAGGCCATTAGGCCATGGTGAGGAGGTAAAAAAAATGTAAAAAAAAAATTGTTTAAGAAAAAGATGAAGAAAGAACTTAAAATGAATGTACAAAAAAAAAACACTTATTTAAAAAGAAAACTCACCAAATGATAATCAAAAAAGCAAAAATAAGAATGGAAAATCAAGAAAGGGCAAGAGTTGGTGCTCAAGAGCAACCTCAAGAAGCTATATTTCAAGCTTTATCTCTTCAAACTTTCCTTTCTTTTCTAAACTTTTTCTTTTTGCTTTGAACCAAAGAGAGAAAAACTAAGAAAAACTAAGAAGAAATCTGAAAAATGAAGTCCAAAAAATAATAAATCTGCTCCCTCTATGTGATGGCAGAATTTTACCTCCCTCCTCCCCTAGGATGTTGTCATTTTGATTCCAACCAACTTCCATCCAAGGGCTAGTGATTCAAGGTGAAAATTTATGAAATTATCACCATTAGATTAGCATATCAGCTGTCCATAATTACAGCTATTCAAGAATAATGTTGACACTCTCCCTTGGCCTATGTGGCTTAATCACAATGGCTTGATCAAAAAGAATCTCTAACTAACTCTTAATTCTTGGCCATTTGATTGAAAAATCAGAAGCTTCCTCTTTCCTTTGGGCCTTGGCAGGCCAGCACTTCTCTTTTCCAGCCCAAGTCTGATTTTTTGAAAGGCCATAAGAAGCCCTTTTCGGTTGCTTGGGTGAAATGATCGTTTTGCCCCCCGAATGCAAATAAATGACAAAGGACTCCAAATTCAATTTTTCTTTTTTTAATACTTTAAAAATAATAAAATATTGAATTCCGGAAGTTTTCAAAATTTTTTGAGTCCGTTTGCTATTTATTTGGATTTTTCTTCCAAAAATACCATTTCATGCCCCCACATTTTACCATTTTTTAAACGAGCTCCAAATCAAGATTTTTCTTCACCAATCTCTTCCAAATAATTTAAAAGTGTGATCTGGAAGTTTTCATGATTTTTGGAGCTCATTTGGTATTTTTTCGAGATTTATCTTCTTGAATTTGGCCATTTTGCAAACGAACTCCGAATCAAGATTTTCTTTCGCAAATCTCTTCCAAATAATTTAAAATTGATATTTGTAAAAGTTCAGAATTTTTGGAGTCTATTTGCTATTTTTTCGGGATTTATCTTATTGAATTATTGCATAGGAGGCCCGAGATTTGGCCATTTTGCAAACTAACTCCGAATCAAGATTTTCTTTCACCAATCTCTTCCAAATATTTAAAAATGAGATTTGAAAAATTTTAGAATTTTTGGAGTCCATTTGCTATTTTTCCTAAATTTTCCAATTTTGCCCTTTTGCCTTTGAAACCCGGTTTTGCTCAAAACAAGTCCGTTTTTCAGATTTTCTTCAAACTGAGCCTTGGGCTATCCCTTTTTAATCATTCCTCATCCATTAAGGGCTTTGGTCTTAACAAGTCGGGCCATTTCTGTAGTTCTTCCCAATTTCACCGAAATCCATCAAAAACCCTAATTCTCGATTTTCTCCCGGATTGACTTTTCTTTCAGTTTTTCCTTCAAGTGGCTTCTCCATTACCCTTAGTCAGTGCTTATCTTTCATTTGGAACCTTCAATTTCAACCAATTCGATCGTTTAAGCACTTTTCCCCAAATTTCTCAGATTAGGGTTTTTTTTTTCTACTGAATCTCCATAACCCAACTTCCGAACTCCATATCTTTCGATGTAGACCTTGGATTATCAAAATTCTTTCGCCATTTTTCAATTGAACTTCAAATCTTGATTTTGAAAGTGGGTTGACTTTTTTAGTAGTTGACTTTTCGAGGTTGACTTTTTTGAAGTTGACTTTTTCTGGGGTTGCTTTTTTTGAGTTTGACTTTTTATGCTCGCGCTCTTAAACTAAGTCTCGGAGTACCACCTGCAGGATGAAAAAAGTCATTTTACATTCTGAAACATCAATTTAGGAATAAAACATACCTGTTTTAGTGGTCCGGACAAAATTAGGTGTCTACAGTTTCTATCAAACATCACAAACAACTATAACATCCGGTAGGGTCCGTAGACTAATACAAACCGGTTGGGCTCGAAAGCTCCTACAAATCGGTAGGGCACAGAGGTTCCTACAATCCGGTAGGGCACAATGGCAGCCTACAAATATGGTAGGGCACAATGGCAGCCTACAAATCCGGTAGGGCACAATGGCGGCCTACAAATCTGTTAGGGCATAATGGCAGCCTACAAATTCAAGAATAGCTTAACATTCCAGTAAACATGCAGCACATAACATTTAAATAAGCACACAAGTAAGGAAACAATGTGGCGCCATAGAGTCGACCACTCATGCGTCAATCCCAGATTATTACATAATCATCACTTGTCCATTCCTTTGACCTTTTTCTTATGTCTTTACGAGAATTCTATACGATAAGGTAATTCTATGTCATACACACTACAATTTACCAACTCAAGTGCATTATAATCCATCACTGATACATTCATACACTCACAGTCAGTATGTCATAACGTAATCTAACGATCCTCCGTCTATCGCTACACGTTTACTCATAGTGCGCTAAACGGGAGAAATTGGATCCTGGTGCTCTGGAGCTCTTCCAACCACGGACTCAGCTAATCCGCGCTCCTAGTACATAAACAGTAATTTCATAAATATTTTATAATTTTGAAACATTCACACTATCCAAATTGTTTCTAATTCGCTACTATCCAAAATTTTACAACTTAGCTATTTAAGCTTCATAATTTTTACACCTAGCTCGGGTGGAAATCCGGAGCAACGATCAACTAGAAAGTTGCTCCCCCGAGCCCAGCAAAGCCAATAGCAGCCTCAGATGGTGGTGGAAGTGGCGGTACAAGGTGGTTGGCCACCATGGTGTATTTGGCCAAGCTTGGATTTCCATCTCCAGGCCTCTTTTTCAATCAACCAATCCCAAATAATGGATGAAGAGATTGATTTAAGACTACCAATGGTGGTGGTTTAAGGTGGTGACTATGTTGAAAACCACCTATGGAAAAAATGGCCATAAAGAGAGACATATAATTTCTCTTGGTTTCTTGAAAAACTAACACCAAACAAGTGATCCTCGCCTTCAAAATAGTAAAAATATGTAATTTGCTGACTTGGTGAAGAGTAGAATTCAAGAGATCAAGCTTACAAGCTTTTGGTTATGGAGTTTTCACTTGGTTAGGTTTTCTCTTAAGGAAGAAGATGAAACAAACCCTTAATGCCTAAGGAGAATGGGTCTCACGGCTGAACATGGGGTTATGGCATGCATTTTATAGCCATTTCTCCGATGCCAAATGTCAACCAATGAGACTATAGCCCATTTTTGTCTTTTAGTGCCTAAGCGGGACCATATGAAAATTTTATGCTCGAAAGCTCATTTTTCACTTTTCTCGACATGGATATGTTTAAAATATTATTTTACACTAGTACACAAGTTTTCATAATTTTTTGATATCTCGAACTTCAAATCTGGGCCCCAGGCCATTTATGGCCCATTATTGAGCCTTATCGATTCTTTTGTTCTGTTTTCTATTTTTTCTTCATGATCATGTTCCAAACATCAAAATATGCAGTAATTTTTCAACATTCCAAACTCTAAATCCGGGCCTCGGATCGCCCACGGGTCAACACTTTGACTTTTTCGGTTTTAGCTTCGATTTTCAATCTGGTTTCACCAGTAACTTTCCACCATCATTTTATGACTATATGAATCCATTTCTTCATTTAAAAGCTTTTTTGAACCATCTCGTGACTAGTTCCAGATTTTCACGATTTTAAGCTAATTAAGGACGTATCTGATTTCCACTTAGTTTTTGATTTTAAAAGTCAAATTTTCAATCTAAATATCATACTATGATCCTCTATGATCACGTAGTCGATTGTTACCATATACGAACCAAAAATAAAATTTAGGATAAAATGACCAAAATACCCCTGGTTCATATTTTATCGATTTTTATGCCGATTTGATTTCCCTAATAATCCTGATCGGTATTATATTACATTTTAACACTATGTAAAGTTAAATTACCAAATTTTATGGACTTTACATTGTCCCGATTTCGATTCCTGACTCGTGGTCAATTTAAGGCTAAATCTCTCAAATAGTCGATTAAACCCCTTTACTCTAAAAATTATTAATACAATAATAAGACCACATGATAGTGTGCTTTGTCTACAAGCATATATAAACTTGATCCATTGTTTATCAATCGTTTAAAGAGACCCTAGTCGGTCTTTGTCTTACGAGGGTGTTACATTTAAAAAATATTAATTTAATAAAAATATAATTATAATATAAATTATTAATTTAAATTTTATAACTTGTAATTATCATTTTAAATTATGATAAAATATGCATTATGCAGACAATGACTCTAGTGAAAATTAGAAAATAAAACAGAAGCTCAATGCTATTATGTATAGTGCTAGGGTATAGGTTAAAATTTTAATAAATCGACTGTAAATCAATCTTAATATTTATTTTAAATCAAACCGTTAGATTGGATAAATAGTAAGTTTGTTGTATTTTTTATAAGTAAGTCTATTGTATTTTTTATAAGTTAATTTGTTGTATTATTATCATAATAACCTTCTTAAATTAATTGTTCAAGACTTTAAGATAATTGTTCAAAGACTAAAATAATCTTTTAAATAAATTAATAAAATATTATATCAATTGTATATGATAATCTTATAATAAGATTTTAAAAAATGATATATTTTAATTAGCATGATTAATTTTCCAAGATGTGGGAAATGGTGTTACAGACCTATTCACCAGTTATATATATATATCGATCGAGAATACTGTCTTTTTCAATATATATATATATATATCGGTTGGAAGTTTTTTCCATCGGAATAAATAGTTAAATATTTTTAATTTACTCGAAACTCGAAGGGCATGATCTACGCAAATAGAACATGAAATACGACGGTCGGATTAAAAAAATATAAATCATATGAAAAGTTACGGAAGTGTGTAAGCCTCACTTGTGGAGTTAAAAAAATTCACTATCAGTGTACAGGATAATTATTCATATATATATATATGCAATTAGCCCTATTATAGGAAGCCATTATTAAAACTTGTTTTATACCAAATTTTACTAGGTAAACTGATCAAATTGTTGCAAAGGAGCACTGTATTCCTTAAATAAGAATTTCAATTGTTGGCCTTAATCAGAAGAGGTTGTTGGCCTATACTCTAAGAATTTCAATTGTTAGTCATAATTAAAATGATGATCATCATCATTCTCTAAAGTACAATGTTCTCAACTCTGATCCAAGAAATTAAGCCTTTTGCTTCCCAATATCTTGAGGCGTTGAAAGAATTCTTTGATTTACTTTTTATCATGGAAATGAGTGTGGTGGAAGGATTGAACCACATGGAAAACATCTATCAGTATCTGCAAAACATTTTTGATACATTTCTTCAAGATTTCAGATTTGCACCTCTTGACGAGGATCCTAAGTTGCTTAAGAGCGTTTGTCAACCATGTGCAGCACTTAAGAAGAAAAATATAAGGGGAGGGTTTTAGTACCTTCCAAGATACACTACTTCACCAAGGAATATAGCACTCATAGAAACTGCAATGACAAAAGAATTTGGCCTAAAAATTCCATTAAATACAGGCCTTTTCACTTGTACGCCCCAAGCGTGTACACCAGTGTTAAACGGGAACCCAAAAAGTCCCTAATCAAGTAGTGAGAAAGAAAGTTACATTCAGATTCTGCAATTGTCCGGTTCACAAGTGCAATTGATAGCTAAGGTCTTACCGAGTATAGCACATAAATAACTACTATACTGAACCCGGAGCTTAGATCAGTTGGTTCATGCAACCATCCTTAAGAGGTGGCAATCAACAGGTCTAGGGTTCGAATCCTAGCATCTACAATCCCTTCCTCTATCCCTATGCTGCTGCCTCCTTTGTACAAAAAAAAAAAAACTGCTATACTAGGTCTTATTGTCTAAGAACTCAAGTTTGGTTCTGCTGTTAAGCATGCTGCTAGAGCTATAATGATCACAGACAAGTTGTAAAAGAAATTCAGGACAATCTCATCCGGATATATTTTCATTACTTGGGACTATAATATGCTACAAATTCAAGTTTAGTTTTATGTAAAATACAATAGAATTCATAGTGGGATGTTGAAAATATTACTTACCTGAACAATATACCAGAATGAAAAAAAAAGTATGCAATAGCTTCTAGGAGGCCACGAAGGATCCAATTTGATTGAGATGATGATGATGTCCAAGGTGCAGAGGAAATAACTTTGGGGCCCTTGTAAAAAACAATCACTAATGCACCAGATATTCATGTTATGGTGCCAATGATATTAGGTTGAGTAGTTGAACTTCTAAATGTTACTTTACATAAACATCAAAGTGTTTCAGGTTTAATCCAATGATAAATAGAATTAACAAGGAACAAGTACCGTACCTGCAAAAGATGAAGTATGGAAGAAGGATGAAAGTACCCATTACCCAGAGCATTTGTAGTAGACAACTGAAACAATGTTGCTCATTCCTTTTTTCAAAGCTGCTTTACTGATCACTGATATACCTGTTGGAGATGTTTTGTATATTTGTAAAAACCTTGTTGAAAATATTTACTTGTAATAATTAAATAACATGCCTTTAAATAGAATTTTAGAGAACTTACTTGTATAAGGAAAAATTGAAGAATAAAGAACTTAACGTTGTTGCCAAGGATTTAACCTTTTGTCCTTAAGGCGAAATTGCCCTTGGTGTACATGGTTTCAATGCAATTGCCTCACAAGATTTCTTCAACACCACCTTGAAAAGTTGCACACATTTTCAAGGTCCACGAACATATGGAATTTGACTCAAGTTTCTCTCTACAATGACAGAGTCCTAAGCTTTAGAGTAGAAGGAATAAAACAAGAGCCTTAGAACTGAAACAACAAAGGAAGAAAAGAGCTTAAGAATTGTTGAATGAATTTCTCATCCATTCAAAGCACCTATATATAGGACTTTAGGGACCTAAACATTAATCACCCAAATGAATGTACATGATACATGAATGTACATTAATTATGATGAATATACATAGCACATGAATGATCAAATTCATGAATGTCCATAATTCATGAATATCCATAATTCATGAATGTCCATAATTCATGAATATCCATAATTCATGAATGTTAATAATTCATGAATATCTATAATTCATGAATTTTCATAATCCATGAATTTTCATAATTCATAACATTCATGTACATCACACCAAATTAATGTATTGGTTCATGTCCTAAGACCTTTAGGGATTGAAATGTTACTGATCAGACTGGATTAAACAACAAAATATTTTCCATTTAACCAAACACGAGCCCACGACTCCACGGTTCAAACCACAAGACAAGCTTGTAATTTATCAAATAATTGGTAATTTTAGGGTTTGAAATTTTGCCATCCAAAGGTTTTTTGAGATCAATTTCTCATTCACCTATAATTGATTTTAAACATGTTAATGCTCCATGTTAAATAACTCATGTTGGAGTACAAAATCCAACAAAACTTTAACCACAAATGTGAGTGGACCTCCACATTTAATTTGGCCTCAAAAGTGTCCATTAACCATGTTTTATAAAACCAATTCCAAAAATCCTCTACATGAATGGAAATTGTCTGAACAATACGAAGACTCAAAGAATTCGTAGGGCATCCAGCAGCCACTGAATGTGGCATATAGCAGCCTAATCATGGGCGGGCAACAGCCATACGATGGCCAAAGAGGTTGCGTACGTCTAGGACACTAAGTGTTAGAGTCCTACTCCAACATGTAAATAGTTTCCTAGTGGAAGTGTGATTCCTAAAAGTTAGGAAAGAGTTTTAGTATGATTAGGTAATTGTTACCTAATGAGATTGAAGTTCCTAAGAGTTAGGATATGTTTCAAACTCTTTAAAACTCGATTTAAGACAAACTACCTAAAAGTTAAGTAATGTCTGATTTTAAGACAACGTTCCTAAAAGTTAGGAATTTTAATTAAAATTGCTTTAATTAAAATGAACCAAGTTTATTAAAATAATTTGATAAATTGTCTCAAATTAGTTTGTGACATTTTTGCAAATGATACACAAGATCACCAAGTGATATTGGCTATAC
Source organism: Fremontodendron californicum (assembly GCA_030761205.1). Lineage (NCBI taxonomy): Eukaryota > Viridiplantae > Streptophyta > Magnoliopsida > Malvales > Malvaceae > Fremontodendron > Fremontodendron californicum. The sequence continues at coordinate 17,937,573 of JAULJL010000020.1, read as the reverse complement.
ATGTTTATTATTTCATGCGTGTAATACGATTATGTTAGCATAAGGATGGTTATGGACTAGACCTTAGTATGACTAGGTCATGGATGGTTAAAATTTTCTTTATTGGTATTTTTTATAAATAGGTTCTGCGAACCCTGCCGTCTCTTTTCAAATTCTGGGTTGTAAATTCTCTTCTCATCTAACTCCCCTCGAATGTAACTCGAGGTTTCTATCAAAAGTGTAATTGTTATATTTTTATAGATTTAGATTTAGTATAAGATTAGAATTTATGTAATTCCTAAAATATTGTAAAGAGAAATGGCGCCAAGAAGGAAGAACCAAGGAGATCACCATCAAGCCTTATGAGACTATGTATGGCATCCTCTAGGAATTTGACCAGCTAGTTTCCTAATGGCTCAAGGAAACTAGATTAGTATAAAGTCCATAATCATCCTAATAGATTGCATGAGATAGATTTTTATTTTTGAAGTTATATATTTGATATATAAATTGAATAAATGCTATGCATGACAATCAAGCAAATCAATGAGACCTAATTAATGAATTAAATAAATCACTCATTAGTATATTGAGTCCATGCTAAGCATGATAAGTTGCCTTCCACCATCTTAACAAGATAACTTGAGTTCCTACCGTAGAAGACTTGTAAAGACGCTCAAGGTCATTATACCATACGATCATGTTTGAGTTATAGAAGGTAGGTCTTACTCAACTAAAAGTTATGTTGTCTGGATATGAGAAATTTGACCGCATGAAATTTAGAGTCAATGGTTAGGCGAAATTCATATGATGCATTTAGGCAAAGAGTTGTCCCCTAACTGATCTAGGAGTTGCATAGAGATGCAATTGGTAAGCTAAGTTACCTACTCAATTAGTTTCTACATGGTTTGTTGAGACGCTCAAGGTCATGGAAAAATGAAAAGGGTCCTAGCTCTTTAAGAAGTTTAAGAGTTAAATTTCTTGAAATAGTAGTTGAAGGCTATTATTTTGATAAAATAATGAGAATAATCATTAGAGTAATAAAACCCGACTTTAATGAACTACATGATTTTATTAACTGATAAAATGTATTGGTTCATATAGGATATAAAGGCAAAATGGCTAGTAAACTATCGCTAAGTAGCATACTTGATGCTAAAAAGTTTAACAGGCCAAACTCTATTGATTAATCCCATGATATGAAGATTGTCTTAATATAAATGAAAAGGCTTATGTTCTTGATACACCTATCCGAAAAGAGCCTGTTGTTAATACATCTAAGGAAGTCAGGATAACCTATCAAGTTCATATAGATGACCTTGATCAAGTCACATTGTGATGTTGGCTAGCATGGTGCCTGAACTCCAAGAGTAGCACGTGGCAAAGAATGCTCAGATTATCATCCAAAACCTTATAGAATTGTTCAATAAGGTGTATTGCATTGAGAGGTTCGACATCCCTAAGGAATTGTTCCAAAGCAAGATGTCAGAAGGTAGCCTCATGAGGCCTCATGTGTTGATATTGATAGGATGCATAACCCGACTTGAGCAGATTAGATGGGTCTTGGATCATGATCCGAACATTGTCCTTATACTTTCTTATGAAGAAAGACAAAGGAAATGATAAGGTTATAAAACAAACTCTTTTGTTTTTGCTTATAAAAGGAGTTGCGTTTGTATCATTAGCTACAAGCTAATAAATAGATTCCAATAGTTGTAAAGTAACAATTGAGCCATATGATTGGAATCTAGGTCTCGTTGTGATCCGAATAGTTTAATAACTTTGATAATAGGATTATCATGAATATGACCAAGCATATTCTCACTAGTGGAGCTTAAGCAAAAAGATTGTCTCAACTGCAAGTGGGAGATTGTTGGTATATGCCCTAGAGCCAATCAGATTGGGCTTGGGATATATAGTTAATAAAGCAAACCCATCACTATTCTATAGTGATACAAGGTTTTCCTTCATGTTAGTACGACAATAAAGAGTTATTAAGTACTAATAAAATAAGCCCATGGAACACAATGGACTTGCAAAGGAATTGCAAAGAGTTATAATTGTGAGATCCTTATGAATCAAAGCCTTATTCCTCAAATTGTTCGTGGTCATTGTATTGCCAAGACGGGGCATTGGCAATGCTCAAAGACTAGTACATGTTAAGCCTTCTTACTTATGAAGTAAGCAACCGATCTCATAGGTTGAAGTATGAGGGATACTTGGGATAACATGTAGGTGCTTGTCTGTTGAAAGTTCACTAAACATGGCCTGTGTGAGAACTCCATTTGGTATTGTCACTCTAGTGTCTATGGAAATGCTCTCACGTGCCAGTCGTGTAAATTAGTCCTCGGACTTGAGATACCAGGTCATCTTGTATGGAGAGTGACATAGGAGACATATCTTATATGTTATTGGCTTGGGTTAACTAAATGAAGTCTTTGGCCAAGCACGATGCATTTAGGAGAAATCATTTCTCTAAATTCTTAAGGTTAACAATAAGCTGCAAGAACTAATATGGATTGAACATGAGTAGACACTACACCATGCTCATGGACTTTTCGGATATCAGGTGAAAAGACCGTATTACACTGATAGGCTAGTTATTGAAAGGTTTCTAAAAGGTCACATTGACTTCGCAACATTTGGGTGGTCATGGTAGGTTGCTAGATCTCGCTCTTGATCTATGAAAAATAGGTTAATTAGATTAACTTATGTTTATTGCCAACATTTTGGGAACCTAAAGGGTCACACACATAAGAAAAGTAATGCATGGATGAAACATGGTATTCTATTGAGGTAAAACTTAATGGAATGAAAGATCTATTTTGAGGACTTGATTGAAATATTCGATTAAGATTAATTAAGACATAATTGAGATTTGTGAAATCCAAAGATGATGTCTTAATGAAACAAGAAGATTGAACTAGTCTTGTGAAGACAAGTTTAAGTGAGGTGTTCAAAGATATATGAATAACTGTGCAATCGCTCGGTATAATATTGTCGATACGTGATCCTCCCGGGGGGGGGGGGGGGAAGACCCGTTCGAGTGAGGGGAAAAACAAGCAGAGGAAAAGATGACTTAATTCCTCTTAAGTTAAAATTGGGAGGTTTGAAAACAACCGCGAAAAAGAAATGGAGTCGCCACCAATCTTTTTTGGCTAGGTGTGATCAGCCACCTATTGAAACCGATTTTTGTAAAACGTGTTAAATTTAATTAAAATATTTCTAAAACCATTTTTGAAGACTGCGCTTTGAACCAGAGAAAAGAAGTGCGGGTTCGGGAGTCGATTACGTGTGGGGAAGGATTAGCACCCCCACAATGCCCGTATAAAACGGTACATTATTAGTCGTGTGTTATCTCAAGTCTCGAAGAAAAATTCGATTTTAAAATTGGTTTTTGTAAATATTTCCCTTAAAAATTCATATTTTATTTTGAAAATGATCTGGAATTTATTAATATAAAGTTTTCCATATTTTTCGACAAACTTGGCAAAACATGGAATTTTCCTTGATTCTGAAATTTTTCGAATCATCCTTATTTAAAAAAGATATTCCGTTGTTAATGATAATTGATGATATCCTCCCCGGCAAACCCAGCAGAGAACTCATGAATTATTTTAACTCCGGAGTAACCTTGTTTCATTTATTTTTTTATTTAAAAAACATGATTTTTATTGCATTAAAAATCATTTACTAAAAAATGGTTATGAATATGCAAATTATTACTAAGGTACAAATATGACCGAATCTACATGTGCAATTATCATAGTATTACACATTTATTATGACATGGCAAAAGAATTAATGACATGGCATGCTTGACATGGCATGGTCTAGATGACATGGCATAAGAATGAACGTTATGTGCATGAAATCGACATGGAAAACATAAGCTTGGTGAACTAAATGACATGACAAACAAAATGACATGGCATAAGAATGAATGTCATGTGAGTGAAACCGACATGGCAAACAAAATGACGTGGCATATGAATGACATGGCATGACGAGATGACATGGAACGAAAATGACATAGCATAAGAATAAATGTCATGGCATGAAAATGATGTGGAAAATGAATGACATGGCATATAAATGACATGGCATAAGAATGAATGTCATGTGAATGAAATCGACATGGCAAACAAAATGACATGGCATATGAATGCTATGGCATAAGAATGAATGTCATGTGAGTGAAATCGACATAGCTAACAAAATGAGATGGCATATGAATGACATAGGATATAAATGATATGGCATAAGAATGAATGTCATTTGAATGAAGTCGACATGGCAAAAAAAATGACATGGCATGTGAATGAAATCGACATAGCAAACTAAATGTCATAGCATATGCATGACATGGCATAAGAATGAATGTCATAGCAAACAAAATGACATGGCATAAGAATGAATGTCATGTGAATGAAATCGACATGGAAAACAAAATGACATAGCATAAGAATGAACGTCATTTGAATGAAATCGACATGGAAGACAAAACGACATAGCATATGAATGACATAGCATAAGAACGAATGTCATGTGAATGAAATCGACATAGCAAACAAAATGTCATAGCATATGTATGACATGGAATATACATGACCTAATCTATAGATGATATGGCATAAGGCATGGCATGTGCAGATGGTGACATGGTCGAATGACATGGCATGCTAAATGAATGAGATGGCATGTGAATGGATTACATGACATATGAATGACATGGCATGAACAATGATGACATGACCTAATCTATGAATGACATAGCATGGCCGAATGACATCGAATGAATAATAATGACATGGCATGAATGACATGGATAAATGACATGACATGAATGACATAATAAAAATCATAATGTCATGGAAAAAGAATTAATGATATGGCATGCTTAACATGACAAAATTTAAATAACATGACAAAAAGAATAAATGATATGGCAAGATCACAAAATGACATTATCATAAAATATCCATAATCATATCATAATCAAGATAGCAACATGACATTTGAATCATAAAATGACATCACCATGGATATAGGATTTGCATGACTAAGATAGCAAAAATTAAATGTCATGGAATATGTGTGGACATGGAAAATGCATAAATAAAATGAAAAATGTAAATATCATGGAACATGCATGATCATTGAATTAATTTTTCATGTGAGGAATCACATAAATGGCATATGCCAGAAAGTATAGCCGTACTGCCCGACAAACCCGGCAAAGCTTGGAAAATAATTATTTCATATGACACTTACATGATTCTGAGTAAAATAAAAATCATACGTTTTGATTCCATAAACACGTGCGTTAAATAATTTCCTAACCTCTTCGGTAAACCCGGAAAAGATTGTGAACTAATTCTCGCCAAATGTTTAATAAACCAAAAGATACGTTTTTATGACAAATTAAGTAAAAATATTTTAAAAATGCAATGCGTGGAGATGTATTTCTTCCTTGAAGTAAGGATATCCGTATACCTAAAAAGGTATCCGACTACCTTAGGAAGATACTTAAATCGGATTTTCAAAATCAAAAGGCTTTGGGCTCGGATTTAAAAAATTGGATTTTTTTTTCAGATGAACAAGGCCTTATGGCCGAACCCCCATCTTTAAAAGGCTATATTTTCCTAGTTTTGAAATCCGGGTTGACCGCCTTTGACCCGACTTTTATAAAATCAAATTTCATGATTGAAATGACTTGAAAATTAACCTAAGACAGTAAATAATGTCCCAAATCAGCCCCCTCTTTGTATCCTAACAAAACAGAAAATTATTTTTTAAAAACAAATCTGACCCTCACTGGCAGTTTTGAAAACCTATTTTTTTGCCCTTCTAAAAAAATTTCATAAAAATCTGAAAAAATTAGCGTAGACCTAGAACATGTTGATATCCATGGGAAAAAAATCATCTTAATTTTTAGAGCATGAGTACTATGACCGAATTTTACCAAAATCAAGATAGTGAGTTAAAAACTCCTTTGTCAAAATCCATTTTTCCACCCATGATAAAAAAATCTAAAAATCACGAGAAAAATATCATGGCATCCTCTAAATGAATAATGCATGTGGTAAAAAAATCAATTCGTTTTGACCATGGATGAGTAGTGAAAAAAAATTAAAGTTATAATACCCAATCTAAAATATCACTCTCTCAACTATCATAGACAAAGGGTTTTTGGCTTGAGATCATTGGTTGATCTTTGCCAAAAACCTAGTTGAAATGTCATAAAATGCATGATTTTACAGCTTACAATCATATGACAATAGATCAAACATGAGTCAAAAGCATGAACACAACCAAGCAAGCAAGAAATATCAAGCAAGAACAAGCACGAAGACATCCTAGTAGGTTCGACTATTGCATGAAACATGTAGAAATTTTTTATCAATTTGATTATTTAATAAAGAATGAAGAACAAAGGATAGAAAACCTTTAAGATTTGTTTTTGAAAGCATTTTTGTTCATCAAAAGTTTACAAATCAAATGAACAAAAAGATTACAATTAAAGTTATAATACCCAATCTAAAATATCACTCTCTCAACTATCATAGACAAAGGGTTTTTGGCTTGAGATCATTGGTTGATCTTGGCCAAAAACCTAGTTGAAATGTCATAAAATGCATGATTTTACAGCTTACAATCATATGACAATAGATCAAACATGAGTCAAAAGCATGAACACAACCAAGCAAGAACAAGCACGAAGACATCCTAGTAGGTTCGACTATTGCATGAAACATGTAGAAATTTTTTATCAATTTGATTATTTGATAAAGAATGAAGAACAAAGGATAGAAAACCTTTAAGATTTGTTTTTGAAAGCATTTTTATTCATCAAAAGTTTACAAATCAAATGAACAAAAAGAGAATAAAAAGAATCACAACGTCAAAGAAAAACATTAAAGAAGAAGAAAGGAAGAGGTAGCTATCTAGCTTTTGCTTTCCAAATCAAAGTTGTCAAATTTTTCTCTCCTCTTTTCTTTTCCTTCTCTTTTTTCTCTCAAGAATGAAAAAATTCCTAGAAAAATAATTCTCCTCCTCTCTTCACTATGGCCGACCCTTGGTATTCTATAGGGAGTGTGTGTGGCTTTTTACTTTTTCACCCTTGTCAAGCTTCCCATGCTCCTCCAACATCCTTTGCCACATGGCCAAAAATATCCCCCCTAAATGCCTATTTCCCTTAAAAATTGGGAGTTTGTCCCCTATTTTCATGGTGCTTCCCTTGAAAATCCTAGCCTCCTTTTGCCAATAAATGCCACCTCAACTATTTATGTCACCTATCTCTTATAAAATATCTTTTCCATTTGTCAAAATCATGGAGGCTACTACAAAAATATCCTCCTACATGGCATTATTTATCCTATTTGGCATAATCTTATTAACATCACATGCTCTTTACATGGTCTTGCAAATTAGAGCCTTCTTATTGGCTTAAAAAGCCATGTAGGCAAAGTGGTGGAGAATCTTGCCCTTGTAAAAATGTCATCTTGCTATCCATCCTTAGCCATTTGATCCATGATGATCACCCCCCCTTTGCATCAGCTGCTGGCCAAAAATGGCCTGGAATTTTCCAGGCCATTCAACTTTTTTTTATTTGCAAATTGGCCTTTTTTGATTTTTTTTGTAAAATTACATTTTGCCCCCCAAACTTATTTAATTGCAAATGGACCCCAATTTCAAAAATTTCTTTCCCAATTAATCCCATCCAATATAAAACTCAATTCTGGAGGTTTTCAAAATTTTCCAAGCTCATTCTCTATTTTTCTCGGATTTTCGCTAAAGTTTCGGTTTAGTGCCTCCTAAATTTAGCCTTCTTCATTTGAGCTCCAATTCTGGATTTTTCTTCACCGATACCTTCCAAAAAATATATAACTCAGATCTGGAAGTTTTCATAATTTTTCGAGCTCGTTTGCTATTTTTCTCAGAATTTTCTTTTGGAATTTCAGGTTAGTGCACCTGAACTTTGCTCTTTTTCATTTGAACTTCGATTGTGGATTTTATTTCTCCAATCTCTTACAAAAAATATAAAACTCAGATCTGGAAGTTTTCATAATTTTACGAGCTCATTTGCTATTTTTTCGGATTTTTCTTTTGGATTTTTCGGGTTATTGCACCCGAGCTTTGTCTTTTTCCGTTTGAACTCCGATTCTGGATTTTTCTTCACCGATCCCTACCATACAATATAAAATTCAGATCTAGAAGTTTTCATAATTTTCTGAGCTCGGGTCCTATTTTTCCTAAAATTTCCAATATTGCATTTTAACCCTTAAAAGCTCGGTTTTACTTAAAACGGGGTCTGATTTTTGGATTTTCTTTTTCCATAGTCTTTGTTATATATTGAATTGGAGTTGGTCCAAAATTGCCCAATTTTTACGATCGAATTCCCCTCCGATTTAGTTTTCCCATTTTCAACACCGAGAATTTTCTCGTTTTTCCATTTTTTCTCGAACCGACTCTTCCTTCATGATCCACTTCAAACTGAGACTTGGGATATTTTTGTTTACTTGTCCTTTATCAACTGGGTGCTTCAATTTTGTCGAAACGGGCCATCTCTGCAGTTTTCTCCAAATCCGTGAATTTTTCCATTTATTGATTAAATTCTTATTTTTCTTTTTCTCTTCAAACCAATTTTTCTTTCAACTCCGTGTGAAAATTGGACCTTCCAATATCCATAGTTGCTGATCTTACTCCGTTTGGGACCTCCAATTTCGTCCAATTTGACCGTTTTCACATTTTCTCCCAAATTTGCGAAATTAGGTATTCCCCTACACTGAATTTCTGCCGCCCATCTTTCGAACTCTATATCTTTTGCTGTAGACCTCGGGTTATCAAAATTCGTTCACCATTGTTCAATTCAACTTCGAATCTTGATTTTGACTGAAAGTTGACTTTTTCAATTATCGACTTTTTAGGTTGACTTTTTTGGGGTTGACTTTTTCTGAGTTGACTTTTTGTACTGACCTCCAAAACAAAGTCTTGGGTACCTATCTGTGGAATGGTGGAAGTATTTTTGCATTCCGAGAAGTTGAAAGGAGAATTTGCCTGGTTTAGGAGGCCGAGACAAAATTAGGTGTCTACCTGCCCCTCTTTGACTATTGCTGAGAATCAGGAATCAGGCAAAGATAAAATAGAGAATAATTTTGTCCGGTTAGTGAAATCACATGTGCAGGATAAGAGGGAGGATTTTTATTCATCATCATTTTTTTGTTGTAAACCGTAAAATAAAATAAAAAATAAATGAAAAGAAATTTGTCCTTAAATTGAGTTCCTCGACTAATCAAGGCTTGACCCGTCTTAAGGAAACGAGTTCGATTTGCAAGAGAAGGAAATACTTCGATGGAAGTCCCGGGGCCTTACCTCATCTTGGTGCAGCTTTGACTAACAAAGAAATTTGTCCTTAACTTGAGTTCCCTGACTAATCAAGGCTCGACCCGTCTAAAGGAAATGAGTTCGATTTGCAAGAGAAGATAATACCTCGACGGAAGTCTCAGGGCCTTACTTCACCTTGGTGCAGCTTTGACTAAAACAATAAAATTTGTCCTTAACTTGAATTCCCTGACTACTCAAGGCTCGATACGTCCTAAGGAAATGAGTTCGATTGGAAAATTCTTGGATGACTTGTCCATGAAAAGTCTAGTTGTCTTGTCCAGGAAAATTTGGATGTTTTGTCCGAAATCTGTTTGTCTTGTCTAGGAAAATTTGGATGTCTTGTGCAAAATCTGGTTGTCTTGTCCAGAAAAATTTGGATGTCTTGTCCAAGAAATTATATAAATTACATGTGTTATGATATTAAACTCCCCAGCAAGCTGATAGAGCTTACGAAAAATCTCTTTTCACACGACACTGTATATAACTTTTAGGAAGGAAACAATATTCTGGAAGTCTTGTCCGGTAGAATTTTGGATAAAGTGCTTGCTTCCTTTTGTGTCAGCTGTGTTGGGCTTAAAAAGGAAAACTTCTTATAGTTCCTACAATGTTAGTCGAATGCATTGATGTTGATGATAAGTTTTGCCAAATGCTTGTAAGATGCATGTTCCCTAAGGATAAAATGTAATTACATGATTGTGTTTAGAGTTTTTAAATCCATGATTTGATTGAGGTTCACGAATCTACTCAACTCCATTGTTTGCTCTACTTGATGAGCTATTCATCTTTATGGGTTCGCTGAGCCTCACAAATTTCTTGACTCGGTGGCGATGTCTTTAACCTATCTCTGATTTGCTCTACTTGATGAGCTTTTCTCTGTGATCCACAAGTTTTGACTTTGTGACGGTGTCTTCAATCTTATCTATGATTTGCTTCACTATATGAGCTCTTCAACATCTCAGGTCAATGTGTTTAGTGCATCCAAAGTTTGCCCCACTTGATGAGTTTTTTAGCTTATGGATTGTTGCGAGTTTTCTCCAAATTTTAGTGGTTTCCAAACCTCCTCTAAGATTTAAATCTACTCCATAGTAATACAAAGAAATCCTTTTACTTAAAGATTTTTATGTTTAATAATCATCATTCAAATTAATAACATTCAAAGTGCATTACAACATGTATGAAAGATGGTATGGAACAGCCAACTGCCATAAAAGGGCCAACAAGAGTTCATTGCAGAAAAGCTTTAGACAACAAAGATGAATATTAAGGATTAAAAGGAAAACGCGAAGGAGAAGGTATAGATGCCCCAGACGCGGAATATCCTGGACTCTTCCTATTTTAGTTCCTCTAAAATATCTTTTGAGGTTGCCATTTGCTTGGTTGACTTCTAGGCTTTAGCTGTTGCTTCAGACTGAGCTTTACCCTTTTTCCTGAATTCTTGATACTTTCTCCCACTTTACACGGAGCATTGATTCAGTCTTTGATTAGTACTTGGGCCACCTTTTCCAGGTTTTCAACCCAAGTGTCCCTGTTCGATATTAAGTCGCCCTTTTCGGGTTTTCGCCTTAAACGTCTCCTTTTACATTATTTTTTGATTTTTTTTTTGTTCCACAAAGCATGTGATAATTCTAAATTCTTCCATGGTAAGAATGACAATTCCAAAAGATGGGATGAAATCTGAGAAAAACCCTTCAAATTAAATACCCAAGCTTGATCAAAATTGACTTTAAAAGCACGTAATGTATGCCGAGGTTTCGGTTTAGAAAGAAAGGATAAATAGGCCCAAAATGTGTTTAAGGGTGATCAGATCAAGGATTATTTCATGGGGAGGTGTCATTTTTGAAACATTCGCCCTGTTTTGGACTTTTCTTCTTTGATTTTTGTTTCTTTTCATTCTTGGCTTTCATTTGCCACACTTTGATTTCACACGTTTTTTTTTTTGTGTGCCTTTTTCTTTTTTCATTTTGATGGCTCATTTTGCCATAAAATTTTTAAAGGAGTTTTTTTTTTCCTCGCATTTGCCCCCAGTGTAGAGGGTGATCTTGGATCAAGGTTTAAAGAAAGAAAGAACTCCTAAGGCTTAAAAGGGTGATTAAGGATAATTTCTTCTTAGTGACAGGAATATAAAAGATGGCCATTTCTCATATCAAGCACGAATATTCTCATTGAAAAGCAATCCTCAAGGGAAATAGATACATGAAATTTTCATTTTTACATTTGGAATCATTCGAATTCACATATGCACAATATCACACTCTTTTTTCCTTTTTTTTTTTTCCAGGCATTGTATTTCTTCAATTTATCAACGTTCACGAGATTTCTCAAGTCATTACTGTACTTTCGCATTAAGATCAATGCTTCTCCAAAAAAAGCTCTTTTTACCACATAGGTCCTTCCCAATTCGGAGCCCATTTTCTACGAGGATCTTTCACAATGGGGAGAACTTTCCTCAGTACCAACTCTCCCTCTCAAAACTGCCGGGGTGAACCTTTTTGTTGTGGGCTCGAATCATCCTTTTCTGATACATCTACCCATGAAAAATTGTCTTCAACCTTTTCTCCTCGACGAGATTCAACTGTTCATAGCGGACTCTAACCCATTCTACCTCTTCTAGGCCTACTTCCATTAATACACGAAGTGAAGAGATTTCAATCTCAATAGGCAGCATTGCCTACATACCGTATACCAGCAAAAATGGCATGGCACCCGTAGAGGTGCGAACTGAAGTACGGTATATGTGGAGAGAAAAAGGCAAGATCTCATGCCAATATTTGTACACATCAGTCATCTTTTCAATAATCTTCATGATGTTATTATTGGCTGCTTCTACTGCCCTATTCATTTTCGGACGAAAAGGTGCCGAATTATGATGCTTGATCTTGAACTGGGTACATATTTCCTTCATCATCTTGTTGTTCAGATTGAGAGCATGGTCCAAAATTATTCTCTCCGAGAGTCCATATCGGCACACAATCTCTTTCTTGACAAATCTGCACACCACTGACTTTGTTACATTGGCATAAGTAGCATACTTGATGCTAAAAAGTTTAACCGGCCAAACTTTATTGATTAATCCCATGATATGAAGATTGTCTTAATATAAATGAAAAGGCTTATGTTCTTGATACACCTATCCGAAAAGAGCCTGTTGTTAATACATCTAAGGAAGTCAGGATAACCTATCAAGTTCATATAGATGACCTTGATCAAGTCACATTGTGATGTTGGCTAGCATGGTGCCTGAACTCCAAGAGTAGCACGTGGCAAAGAATGCTCAGATTATCATCCGAAACCTTATAGAATTGTTCAATAAGGTGTATCGCATTGAGAGGTTCCACATCCCTAAGGAATTGTTCCAAAGCAAGATGTCAGAAGGTAGCCTCATGAGGCCTCATGTGTTGATATTGATAGGATGCATAACCCGACTTGAGCAGATTAGATGGGTCTTGGATCATGATCCGAACATTGTCCTTATACTTTCTTATGAAGAAAGACAAAGGAAATGATAAGGTTATAAAACAAACTCTTTTGTTTTTGCTTATAAAAGGAGTTGCATTTGGATCATTAGCTACAAGCTAATACATAGATTCCAATAGTTGTAAAGTAACAACTGAGCCATATGATTGGAATCTAGGTCTCATTGTGATCCGAATAGTTTAATAACTTTGATAATAGGATTATCATGAATATGACCAAGCATATTCTCACTAGTGGAGCTTAAGCAAAAAGATTGTCTCAACTGCAAGTGGGAGATTGTTGGTATATGCCCTAGAGCCAATCAGATTGGGCTTGGGATATATAGTTAATAAAGCAAACCCATCACTATTCTATAGTGATACAAGGTTTTCCTTCATGTTAGTACGACAATAAAGAGTTATTAAGTACTAATAAAATAAGCCCATGGAACACAATGGACTTGCAAAGGAATTACAAAGAGTTATAATTGTGAGATCCTTATGAATCAAAGCCTTATTCCTCAAATTGTTCGTGGTCATTGTATTGCCAAGACGGGGCATTGGCAATGCTCAAAGACTAGTACATGTTAAGCCTTCTTACTTATGAAGTAAGCAACCGATCTCATAGGTTGAAGTATGAGGGATACTTGGGATAACATGTAGGTGCTTGTCTGTTGAAAGTTCACTAAACATGGCCCGTGTGAGAACTCCATTTGGTATTGTCACTCTAGTGTCTATGGAAATGTTCTCACGTGCCAGTCGTGTAAATTAGTCCTCGGACTTGAGATACCAGGTCATCTTGTATGGAGAGTGACATAGGAGACATATCTTATATGTTATTGGCTTGGGTTAACTAAATGAAGTCTTTGGCCAAGCACGATGGATTTAGGAGAAATCATTTCTCTAAATTCTTAAGGTTAACCATAAGCTGCAAGAACTAATATGGATTGAACATGAGTAGACACTGCACCATGCTCATGGACTTTTCGGATATCAGGTGAAAAGACCGTATTACACTGATAGGCTGGTTATTGAAAGGTTTCTAAAAGGTCACATTGACTTCGCAACATTTGGGTGGTCATGATAGGTTGCTAGATCTCGCTCTTGATCTATGAAAAATAGGTTAATTAGATTAACTTATGTTTATTGCCAACATATTGGGAACCTAAAGGGTCACACACATAAGAAAAGTAATGCATGGATGAAACATGGTATTCTATTGAGGTAAAACTTAATGGAATGAAAGATCTATTTTGAGGACTTGATTGAAATATTCAATTAAGATTAATTAAGACATAAATGAGATTTGTGAAATCCAAAGATGATGTCTTAATGAAACAAGAAGATTGAACTAGTCTTGTGAAGAAAAGTTTAAGTGAGGTGTTCAAAGATATATGAATAACTGTGCAATCGCTCGGTATAATATTGTCGATACGTGATCCTCCCGGGGGGGAAGACCCGTTCGTGTGAGGGGAAAAACAGGCAGAGGAAAAGATGACTTAATTCCTCTTAAGTTAAAATTGGGAGGTTTGAAAACAACCGCGAAAAAGAAATGGAGTCGCCACCAATCTTTTTTGGCTAGGTGTGATCGGCCACCTATTGAAACCGATTTTTGTAAAAGGTGTTAAATTTAATTAAAACATTTCTAAAACCATTTTTGAAGACTGCGCTTTGAACCAGAGAAAAGAAGTGCGGGTTCGGGAGTCGATTACGTGTGGGGAAGGATTAGCACCCCCACAATGCCCGTATAAAACGGTACATTATTAGTCGTGTGTTATCTCAAGTCTCGAAGAAAAAGTCGATTTTAAAATTGGTTTTTGTAAATATTTCCCTTAAAAATTCATATTTTATTTTGAAAATGATCTGGAATTTATTAATATAAAGTTTTCCATACTTTCGACAAACTTGGCAAAACATGGAATTTTCCTTGATTCTGAAATTTTTCGAATCATCCTTATTTAAAAAAGATATTCCGTTGTTAATGATAATTGATGATATCCTCCCCGGCAAACCCAGCAGAGAACTCATGAATTATTTTAACTCAGGAGTAACCTTGTTTCATTTATTTTTTTATTTAAAAAACATGATTTTTATTGCATTAAAAATCATTTACTAAAAAATGGTTATGAATATGCAAATTATTACTAAGGTACAAATATGACCGAATCTACATGTGCAATTATCATAGTATTACACATTTATTATGACATGGCAAAAGAATTAATGACATGGCATGCTTGACATGGCATGGTCTAGATGACATGGCATAATAATGAACGTTATGTGAATGAAATCGACATGGAAAACATAAGCTTGGTGAACTAAATGACATGACAAACAAAATGACATGGCATAAGAATGAATGTCATGTGAGTGAAACCGACATGGCAAACAAAATGACGTGGCATATGAATGACATGGCATGACGAGATGACATGGAATGAAAATGACATAGCATAAGAATGAATGTCATGGCATGAAAATGATGTGGAAAATGAATGACATGGCATATAAATGACATGGCATAAGAATGAATGTCATGTGAATGAAATCGACATGGCAAACAAAATGACATGGCATATGAATGATATGGCATAAGAATGAATGTCATGTGAGTGAAATCGACATAGCTAACAAAATGAGATGGCATATGAATGACATAGCATATAAATGATATGGCATAAGAATGAATGTCATTTGAATGAAGTCGACATGGTAAGAAAATGACATGGCATGTGAATGAAATCGACATAGAAAACAAAATGTCATAGCATATGCATGACATGGCATAAGAATGAATGTCATAGCAAACAAAATGACATGGCATAAGAATGAATGTCATGTGAATGAAATCGACATGGAAAACAAAATGACATAGCATAAGAATGAACGTCATTTGAATGAAATCGACATGGAAGACAAAACGACATAGCATATGAATGAAATAGCATAAGAACGAATGTCATGTGAATGAAATCGACATAGCAAACAAAATGTCATAGCATATGTATGACATGGAATATACATGACCTAATCTATAGATGATATGGCATAAGGCATGGCATGTGTAGATGGTGACATGGTCGAATGACATGGCATGCTAAATGAATGAGATGGCATGTGAATGGATTACATGACATATGAATGACATGGCATGAACAATGATGACATGACCTAATCTATGAATGACATAGCATGGCCGAATGACATGGCATGAATAATAATAACATGGCATGAATGACATGGATAAATGACATAATAAAAATCATAATGTCATGGAAAAAGAATTAATGATATGGCATGCTTAACATGACAAAATTTAAATAACATGACAAAAAGAATAAATGATATGGCAAGATCACAAAATGACATTATCATAAAATATCCATAATCATATCATAATCAAGATAGCAACATGACATTTGAATCATAAAATGACATCACCATGGATATAGGATTTGCATGACTAAGATAGCAAAAATTAAATGTCATGGAATATGTGTGGACATGGAAAATGCATAAATAAAATGAAAAATGTAAATATCATGGAACATGCATGATCATTGAATTAATTTTTCATGTGAGGAATCACATAAATGGCATATGCCAGAAAGTATAGCCGTACTCCCCGACAAACCCGGCAAAGCTTGGAAAATAATTATTTCATATGACACTTACATGATTCTGAGTAAAATAAAAATCATACGTTTTGATTCCATAAACACGTGCGTTAAATAATTTGCTAACCTCTTCGGTAAACCCGGAAAAGATTGTGAACTAATTCTCGCCAAATGTTTAATAAACCAAAAGATACGTTTTTTATGACAAATTAAGTAAAAATATTTTAAAAATGCAATGCGTGGAGATGTATTTCTTCCTTGAAGTAAGGATATCCGTATACCTAAAAAGGTATCCGACTACCTTAGGAAGATAATTAAATCGGATTTTCAAAATCAAAAGGCTTTGGGCTCGGATTTAAAAAAATGGATTTTTTTTAGATGAACAAGGCCTTATGGCCGAACCCCCATCTTTAAAAGGCTATATTTTCCTAGTTTTGAAATCTGGGTTGACCGCCTTTGACCCGACTTTTATAAAATCAAATTTCATGATTGAAATGACTTGAAAATTAACCTAAGACAGTAAATAATGTCCCAAATCAGCCCCCTCTTTGTATCCTAACAAAACAGAAAATTATTTTTTAAAAACAAATCTGACCCTCACTGGCAGTTTTGAAAACCTATTTTTTTGCCCTTCTAAAAAAATTTCATAAAAATCTGAAAAAATTAGATTAGACCTAGAACATGTTGATATCCATGGGAAAAAAATAATCTTAATTTTTAGAGCAAGAGTACTATGATCGAATTTTACCAAAATCAAGATAGTGAGTTAAAAACTCCTTTGTCAAAATCCATTTTTCCACCCGTGATAAAAAAATCTAAAAATCATGAGAAAAATATCATGGCATCCTCTAAATGAATAATGCATGTGGTAAAAAAATCAATTCGTTTTGACCATGGATGAGTAGTGAAAAAAAACTAAAGTTATAATACCCAATCTAACATATCACTCTCTCAACTATCATAGACAAAGGATTTTTGGCTTGAGATCATTGGTTGATCTTGGCCAAAAACCTAGTTGGAATGTCATAAAATGCATGATTTAACAGCTTACAATCATATGACAATAGATCAAACATGAGTGAAAAGCATGAACACAACCAAGCAAGCAAGAAATATCAAGCAAGAACAAGCACGAAGACATCCTAGTAGGTTCGACTATTGCATGAAACATGTAGAAATTTTTTATCAATTTGATTATTTGATAAAGAATGAAGAACAAAGGATAGAAAACCTTTAAGATTTGTTTTTGAAAGCATTTTTATTCATCAAAAGTTTACAAATCAAATGAACAAAAAGATTACAATTAAAGTTATAATACCCAATCTAAAATATCACTCTCTCAACTATCATAGACAAAGGGTTTTTGGCTTGAGATCATTGGTTGATCTTGGCCAAAAACCTAGTTGAAATGTCATAAAATGCATGATTTTATAGCTGACAATCATATGACAATAGATCAAACATGAGTCAAAAGCATGAACACAACCAAGCAAGAACAAGCACGAAGACATCCTAGTAGGTTCGACTATTGCATGAAACATGTAGAAATTTTTTATCAATTTGATTATTTGATAAAGAATGAAGAACGAAGGATAGAAAACCTTTAAGATTTGTTTTTGAAAGAATTTTTATTCATCAAAAGTTTACAAATCAAATGAACAAAAAGAGAATAAAAAGAATCACAACGTCAAAGAAAAACATTAAAGAAGAAGAAAGAAAGAGGTAGCTATCTAGCTTTTGCTTTCCAAATCAAAGTTGTCAAATTTTTCTCTTCTCTTTTCTTTTTCTTCTCTTTTTTCTCTCAAGAATGAAAAAATTCCTAGAAAAATAATTCTCATCCTCTCTTCACTATGGCCGACCCTTTGTATTCTATAGGGAGTGTGTGTGGCTTTTTATTTTTTCACCCTTCTCAAGCTTCCCATGCTCCTCCAACATCCTTTGCCACATGGCCAAAAATATCCCCCCTAAATGCCTATTTCCCTTAAAAATTGGGAGTTTGTCCCCTATTTGCATGGTGCTTCCCTTGAAAATCCTAGCCTCCTATTGCCAATAAATGCCACCTCAACCATTTGTGTCACCTATCTCTTATAAAATATCTTTTCCATTTGTCAAAATCGTGGAGGCTACTATAAAAATATCCTCCTACATGGCATTATTTATCCTATTTGGCATAATCTTATTAACTTCACATGCTCTTTACATGGTCTTGCAAATTAGAGCCTTCTTATTGGCTTAAAAGGCCATGTAGGCAAAGTGGTGGAGAATCTTGCCCTTGTAAAAATGTCATCTTGCTATCCATCCTTAGCCATTTGATCCATGATGATCACCCCCCCCCTTTGCATCAGCTGCTGGCCAAAAATGGCCTGGAATTTTCCAGGCCATTCAATTTTTTTTTTTATTTGCAAATTGGCATTTTTTGATTTTTTTGGTAAAATTACATTTTGCCCCCCAAACTTATTTAATTGCAAACGGACCTCAATTTCAAAAATTTCTTTCCCAATTAATCCCATCCAATATAAAACTCAATTCTGGAGGTTTTCAAATTTTTCCAAGTTCATTCTCTATTTTTCTCAGATTTTTCTCTAAAGTTTCGGTTGAGTGCCTCCTAAATTTAGCCTTCTTCATTTGAGCTCCAATTCTGGATTTTTCTTCACCGATACCTTCCAAAAAATATATAACTCAGATCTGGAAGTTTTCATAATTTTTCGAGCTCGTTTGCTATTTTTCTCAGAATTTTCTTTTGGAATTTTAGGTTAGTGCACCTGAACTTTGCTCTTTTTCATTTGAACTTCGATTGGGGATTTTATTTCTCCAATCTCTTACAAAAAATATAAAATTCAGATCTGGAACTTTTCATAATTTTACGAGCTCATTTGCTATTTTTTTCGGATTTTTCTTTTGGATTTTTCGGGTTAGTACACCCGAGCTTTGTCTTTTTCCGTTTGAACTCCGATTCTGGATTTTTCTTCACTGATCCCTACCATACAATATAAAATTCAGATCTAGAAGTTTTCATAATTTTCTGAGCTCGGGTCCTATTTTTCCTAAAATTTCCAATATTGCATTTTAACCCTTAAAACCTCGGTTTTACTCAAAACGGGTCTGATTTTTGGATTTTCTTTTTCCATAGTCTTTGTTATATATTGAATTGGAGTTGGTCCAAAATTGCCCAATTTTTACGATCGAATTCCCCTCCGATTTAGTTTTCCCTTTTTCAACACCGAGAATTTTCTCGTTTTTCCATTTGTTCTCGAACCGACTCTTCCTTCATGATCCACTTCAAACTGAGACTTGAAATATTTTTGTTTACTTGTCCTTTATCAACTGGGTGCTTCAATTTCTTCGAAACGGGCCATCTCTGCAGTTTTCTCCAAATCCATGAATTTTTCCATTTATTAATTAAATTCTTATTTTTCTTTTTCTCTTCAAACCAATTTTTCTTTCAACTCCGTGTGAAAATTGGACCTTCCAATATCCGTAGTTGCTGATCTTACTCCGTTTGGGACCTCCAATTTCGTCCAATTTGACCGTTTTCACATTTTCCCTAAATTTGCGAAATTAGGTATTCCCCTACACTGAATTTCTGCCACCCATCTTTCGAACTCTATATCTTTTGCTGTAGACCTCGGGTTATCAAAATTCGTTCACCATTGTTCAATTCAACTTCGAATCTTGATTTTGACTGAAAATTGACTTTTTCAATTATTGACTTTTTCAATTATCGACTTTTTAGGTTGACTTTTTTGGGGTTGACTTTTTCTGAGTTGACTTTTTGTACTGACCTCGAAAACAAAGTCTTGGGTACCTATCTGTGGAATGGTGGAAGTATTTTTGCGTTCCGAGAAGTTGAAAGGAGAATTTGCCTGGTTTAGGAGGCCGAGACAAAATTAGGTGTCTACCTGCCCCTCTTTGACTATTGCTGAGAATCAGGAATCAGGCAAAAATAAAATAGACAATAATTTTGTCCGGTTAGTGAAATCACATGTGCAGGATAAGAGGGAGGATTTTTATTCATCATCATTTTTTTGTTGTAAATCGTAAAATAAAATAAAAAATAAAAGAAAAGAAATTTGTCCTTAAATTGAGTTCCTCGACTAATCAAGGCTTGACCCGTCTTAAAGAAACGAGTTCGATTTGCAAGAGAAGGAAATACTTCGATGGAAGTCCCGGGGCCTTACCTCATCTTGGTGCAGCTTTGACTAACAAAAAAATTTGTCCTTAACTTGAGTTCCCTGACTAATCAAGGCTCGACCCATCTTAAGGAAATGAGTTCGATTTGCAAGAGAAGATAATACCTCGACGGAAGTCTCAGTGCCTTACTTCACCTTGGTGCAGCTTTGACTAAAACAATAAAATTTGTCCTTAACTTGAATTCCCTGACTACTCAAGGCTCGACACGTCCTAAGAAGATGAGTTCGATTGGAAAATTCTTGGATGACTTGTCCATGAAAAGTCTAGTTGTCTTGTCCAGGAAAATTTGGATGTTTTGTCCGAAATCTGTTTGTCTTGTCTAGGAAAATTTGGATGTCTTGTGCCAAATCTGGTTGTCTTGTCCAGAAAAATTTGGATGTCTTGTCCAAGAAATTATATAAATTACATGTGTTATGATATTAAACTCCCCAGCAAGCTGATAGAGCTTTCGAAAAATCTCTTTTCACACGACACTGTATATAACTTTTGGGAAGGAAACAATATTCTGGAAGTCTTGTCCGTTAGAATTTTGGATAAAGTGCTTGCTTCCTTTTGTGTCAGCTGTGTTGTGCTTAAAAAGGAAAACTTCTTATAGTTCCTACAATGTTAGTCGAATGCATTGATGTTGATGATAAGTTTTGCCAAATGCTTGTAAGATGCATGTTCCCTAAGGATAAAATGCAATTACATGATTGTGTTTAGAGTTTTTAAATCCATGATTTCATTGAGGTTCACGAATCTACTCAACTCCATTGTTTGCTCTACTTGATGAGCTCTTCATCTTTATCGGTTCGCTGAGCCTCACAAATTTCTTGACTCGGTGGCGATGTCATTAACCTATCTCTGATTTGCACTAGTTGATGAGCTTTTCTCTATGATCTACAAGTTTTGACTTTGTGACAGTGTCTTCAATCTTATCTCTGATTTGCTTCACTATATGAGCTCTTCAACATCTCAGGTCAATGTGTTTAGTGCATCCAAAGTTTGCCCCACGTGATGATTTTTTTAGCTTATGGATTGTTGCGAGTTTTCTCCAAATTTTAGTGGTTTCCAAACCTCCTCTAAGATTTAAATCTACTCCATAGTAATACAAAGAAATCCTTTTACTTAAAGATTTTTATGTTTAATAATCATCATTCAAATTAATAACATTCAAAGTGCATTACAACATGTATGAAAGATGGTATGGAACAGCCAACTGCCATGAAAGGGCCAACAAGAGTTCATTGCAAAAAAGCTTTAGACAACAAAGATGAATATTAAGGATTAAAAGGAAAATGCGAAGGAGAAGGTATAGATGCCCTAGACGCGGAATATCCTGGACCCTTCCTATTTTAGTTTCTCTAAAATATCTTTTGAGCTTGCCATTTGCTTGGGTGACTTCTCGGCTTTAGCTGTTGCTTCAGACTGAGCTTTACCCCTTTTCCTGAATTCCTGATACTTTCTCCCACTTTACACGGAGCATTGATTCAGTCTTTGATTAGTACTTGGGCCACCTTTTCCAGGTTTTCAACCCAAGTTTTCCCTGTTCGATATTAAGTCGCCTTTTTCGGGTTTTCGGCTTAAACGTCTCCTTTTACATTATTTTTTCATTTTTTTTGTTCCACCATGCATGTGATAATTCTGAATTCTTCCATGGTAAGAATGACAATTCCAAAAGATGGGATGAAATCTGAGAAAAACCCTTCAAATTAAATACCCAAGCTTGATCAAAATGGACTTTAAAAGCATGTAATGTAGGCCGAGGTTTCGGTTTAGAAAGAAAGGATAAATAGGCCCAAAATGTGTTTAAGGGTGATCAGATCAAGGATTATTTCATGAGGAGGTTTCATTTTTGAAACATTCGCCCTGTTTTGGACTTTTCTTCTTTGATTTTTGTTTCTTTTCATTCTTGGCTTTCATTTGCCACACTTTGATTTCAAACGTTTTTTTTTTGTGTGCCTTTTTCTTTTTTCATTTTGATGGCTCGTTTGGAGTTTTTTTTTTCCTCGCATTTTCCCCCAGTGTAGAGGGTGATCTTGGATCAAGGTTTAAAGAAAGAAAGAACTCCTAAGGCTTAAAGGGGTGATTAAGGATAATTTCTTCTTAGTGACAGGAATATGAAAGATGGCCATTTCTCATATCAAGCACGAATATTCTCATTGAAAAGCAATCCTCAAGGGAAATAGATACATGAAATTTTCATTTTTACATTTGGAATCATTCGAATTCACATATGCACAGTATCACACTCTTTTTTCCTCTTTTTTTTTTCTTCCGGCATTGTATTTCTTCAATTTATCAGCGTTCACGAGATTTCTCAAGTCATTATTGTCCTTCCGCATTAAGATCAATGCTGCTCCAGAAAAGCTCTTTTTACCACATAGGTCCTTCCCAATTCGGAGCCCATTTTCTACGAGGATCTTTCACAATGGGGAGAACTTTCCTTAGTACCAACTCTCCCTCTCAAAGCTGCCTGGGGTGAACCTTTTTGTTGTGGGCTCGAATCATCATTTTCTGATACATCTACCCAAGAAAAATTGCCTTCAACCTTTTCTCCTCGACGAGATTCAACTGTTCATAGCGGACTCTAACCCATTCTTCCTCTTCTAGGCCTACTTCCATTAATACACGAAGTGAAGAGATTTCAATCTCAATAGGCAGCATTGCCTTCATACCGTATACCAGCAAAAATGGCATGGCACCCGTAGAGGTGCGAACTGAAGTACGATATATGTGGAGAGAAAAAGGCAAGATCTCATGCAAATATTTGTATACATCAGTCATCTTTTCAATAATCTTCTTGATGTTATTATTGGCTGCTTCTACTGCCCCATTCATTTTCGGACGATAAGGTGCCGAATTATGATGCTTGATCTTGAACTGGGTACATATTTCCTTCATCATCTTGTTGTTCAGATTGAGAGCATTGTCCAAAATTATTCTCTCCGAGAGTCCATATCGACACACAATCTCTTTCTTGACAAATCTGCACACCACTGACTTTGTTACATTGGCATAAGAAGTTGCTTCTACCCACTTTGTGAAGTAGTCTATGGCCACCGGATAAAATGGTGTCTGTTCAAAACTTTAAGAGTAATGGGCCCGATGATATATATTCCCCACATTTAAAATGGCATGGGAACGGTCATGACGTGCAAAGGCGATGGCGGCACAAGAATCTTTTATGCATATATTTGGCATTTATGGCACTTTCGGGAATAATTAATGCAATCCCTTTCTATGGTTAGCCAATAGTATAATGCCCTCATAATCTGTTTAGCCAGCATGTGGCTGTTGGCGTAAGTTCCGCATATCCCTTCATTGACCTCTTCGAGGACTCTCTGAGCTTCAGCAGAAACAATACACCTTAACAAAACTTGGTATTTCCCTTTCTTATAAAGGATTTCACCGTCTAAGACAAAACCCGTTGCCATTCTTCTCAAGGTTCTTTTAACATTTTATGTTGCTTGTTCAGGGTACTGTTGACTCTTGATGTATTGCAAGATATCATAATACCAAGGGTGACCATCTGCTTCTTCTTCGATACTCAAGTAATGGGCAGGAGACTCGTATATGCTCATCTTGATTGGCACAACTTCGGCCCCTTCGTTCACTTTAAACATTGATGATAAAGTGGCTAGAGCATCTACCATTCGATTCTCTTCTCGAGGGAGGTAATTAAAAACCATTTCTTTGAATTCCTCAATCAAGCTCAGTATTAGTTCTCGATATCAGATTAACTTTGCATCTCGAGTTTCCATTCTCCATGCGGTTGGTATATTACCAGGGCTGAATCTCTGAAGACCTCTAGTATTTTGATTTTCCTTTATATGGCGGCACGAAGACCCATAGTCTATTGCGTTACCTTTTATAGCTTTTTGGCTCACATACTCGATATCATGTTCGGAGAGAAACACCTGCCATCTTGCAGTTCTTCCTGACAATGAAGGTATTTCGAATACGTATTTGAGGGGATCTAGCTTTGCAATCAGCCATGTCGTGTGATACAACATTTACTGCTTGAGCCTTTGGGCAGTCCAAGATAGGGCACAACAAAGCCTTTCTACCAATGGATACTTCAACTCGTACTCAATGAACTTCTTGCTGAGATAGTAGATGGCCTATTCTTTCTTTCCAGTTTTATCATGTTGCCCCAACACACATCCCATGGACCTTTCGAATACTGACAAATAATATATTAGCGGCTTCCTCGAGATTGGTGGCATTAGTATCAGTGGGTTTGACAGATAATGCTTGACCTTATCAAAGGCTATCTGGCATTTTTCATCCCATTCCCCTGGATCACGCTTTCAGAGTAACTTGAAGATCGGGTCACATTTATCGATCAGTTGAGAAATAAATCGAGGGATATAATTCAACCTACCCAAAAAGCTTCTTACTTCCTTCTGAGTACGAGGTAGAGGCAAGCTTTGAATATCTTTCACTTTCTCTAGACCAATCTCGATTGCTCTCTAGCTAACAACGAAGCCCAGTAGCTTTCTTGAGGTAACTCCGAAAGTACACTTTGTCGGGTTGAGTTTAAGTTGAAATTTTCTCAACCTTTCAAAAATCTTTTTAAGATTCGCAATGTGATCGTTCTCTCCTTGTGACTTTGAAATCATATTTTTGACATAAACTTTGATCCCTTTATGCATCATGTCATGGAACAGAGTTACCATAGCTCTTTGATATGTTGCCCCAACGTTTTTCAACCCAAAAAGCATCACCTTGTAGCAAAAAGTTCCCCACATCGTCACGAATGTGGTTTTCTCCATATCCTCTGGTTCCATCTTAATCTGATTATACCCTGAGAACCCGTCCATTTTTGAAAACACGAAATTCTTTGTTGTATTATCGACTAGAGTATCAATATAAGGTAACGGGAAATTATTCTTAGGTCTAACCTTGTTTAGATCCCGACAATCGACGCACATCAGTACTTTGCCATATTTCTTTGGAACTTGGGACAATATTTGCTAACCACTCCGGTATTCTGCCACTTCCAAGAACCTGGCATCGAATTGCTTTTTCACTTCCTCTTTCACTTTTAACAACATTTCGGGCCTCATTCTTCTCAACTTCTGTTGAATCAGCTTACAGTCTGGTTTCAAAGGGAGTTTGTGAACCACGATATCAGGGTCCAATCCAGGAATGTCTTGGTACGACCATGCAAACACATCCACGTATTCCCAGAGTAGACTTATCAAATCTTACTTTATCGATGGTGAAATGGTAGTCCCAATCTTGACTTCTCTTATTTCCTTCCCATTCCCCAAATTTATCACTTCTAATTACTCTTTATGAGGCAATACTTGTCTTTCCTCTTGTTCTATTATTCTCAACAAATTTGGAGGCAAATCATAGTCCTCGACATCTTCTTTAGCAACGAAATCACCTGTACAGATGGGTTTTTCAAAATCAATTTCAGAATTATTGACAGGATGGTCCTCATATTCCGTATCCGAGAACCTGTAAATAGGTGGCGAAGAAACAATATATGGAAGGTATATTGGCAATAATAATGAAAGAATGAAAGAATATGGACAAATCAATATGAAGAAAATGCATAGTGATTGTTATTTATTCGAATGATTAATCTTAAACATAAGACCATACAAAGGATTCTTAATGCCTTTGGGCAGAAGCAATTAAGGTTGATTTAGGGTATTACATTGGAGTAGACCTAAAAACTATGGGAAGTTTAGTCACACTCTAATTTGTTAGCTCATAACCCGAAGGGCATGGGCGCACCATCCAACTAGTGCTTTCCTTTCCTAACTCATCTGTTTCAGCCATGCCAACCATCATTCCTTGTGGCTGCTTATCTTCAAACCCATAGAACTTCTCAAAATCTTGTTCCATCATAACCATCACATCCTCAGAATTATTATCACCAAACTGGTGTCCTACTATGTGGAAAGTGTGAAGGATTGGAGAGAAAGTCATGGGTTTCCATTCTACATCCGTACCTGAAAGTCGGGGCAACCTCCTCTTTCGGTTCTTCTCAACTTGTTTTTTTTTTTTTTTTCTATTAGGCTTTAGGGAGGTACCCAAGACCGAAACGGTTTTTCTTTCCGCCCACTTCGATTCCTCTAACCATTCCTTGGAGATATTTTCATAGTCCTTTTCCGGCTTGACAACCTTTTCCAACTGTCGTCTTCACCCCCAATTTGGTATTCTTGGATAGCCTTGACTTTGGAATTTTATATCCTTTGGTGAAGAACACGGCGTTGAAAAATTCCAGTGACCTAAATGAACATTCTACAACATCTTTGTTTACTTCTATATAAAGGGTATCTGTAGATGCAGAGGCTACAATATCTTCTTCCCCTAACACACTGACCAAGTGTTCTTCCATCACAAATTTCAGCTTTTGATGGAGAGATGACGGCACAGCCCCGACAGAATGAATCCACGGCCTTCCCAACAAACAATTGTAAGATAGGGTAATGTTCATTACTTGGAACACAACCTTATAGGTACAAGGACCTATCTGAAGTGGAATTTTGATACTTTCCATCACCTTCCAGCGAGTGCCATCAAAGGTTCTGACAACGGTATGACTAGATAGCATGTAGATCACATCAATTGGTTGCTTGGACAAGGTTGCCAAAGGCATCACATTTAGAGAAGATCCATTGCTGAGGAGTACTCGGGGTAGAATGGGCCCCTTACAAGTAGTGGTAATATGAAGAGCCTTAGTTGATACTATTCCGTTTGGTGGTATCTCATCATAACTGAAAGAGATATAATCATCTGCTTTGATGTTTCCCTCTAATTGGTCTAACTTCTCCATCGATATGTTGTTAGCCACATAAGCCTGGTTCAAAATTCTTAATACAGCGTTTCGGTGTGGCTCTGAGTTTAGCAACAGTGAAAGAACTAAAATCCTTGCCGGTTGGCGGTGCAATTATTCTACTACACTGTATTCTCTATGCTTGATGAACTTTAAGAACTTGCAGGCTTCCTTCTCATTCACCGGCTCTTTTACTTTACTAGTCAGAGCTGGATCTTTTTCTAGCTCCCCAGTTTGTTCTACCTCCATAGGGTCAGGTTCTACAGCCATTTTTCCTTTGTCAGGTCCTTCTGTCTTTCCAAATTCAATTGTCCCTAGGGCATAGCATCTACTGCTTCGGGTTAAATGCCCCACTCCAGTCACATCCACGGCAGCTGTCTGATAGTTAAAAGATTTTGGCATTGCCATACCGCATTCATAGTTCCATGGGATCGTCTTATCCCCTTTGTAAGGAAAGGGTAAGGGCAATTCCATGATCATTTTCGGAGCAGGTCCATCAATTATTGGAATAGCCTTTACCTTGGGCTCATCATAGTATATGATCAAGGGTCCGTCCACCCCATAACCGGTTTCATTCATACTGATTTCAGGATCCCCTACCTTTCCAGAAAACTGGGCCTCGCCCATGTCCACCATCTTTTGAACCTTTGCTAGGAACTCTTCGTAGTCCTGAATGGCAAGCCCTTTACACTCATGGTATTGGAAAAAGTCCTCTGACTGGCTGACTGTTTTCCTCACATCTAATTTCGGCTTAATCAGCCCTGCCTTGACCATCTCTACCCAGACTTTAATCATTGGCATTTTCACTTTCCTGACATCCCGTTTCACCTTTTCAAACTCTTTCGACATTATCGCGTTAACCTTGGCCTCCGTATGATTAGGCAACGGGTTACCCGCGACATTAGGGCCATTTTTGGTCTGAATTTCAAGATTCCTGCATCAATAAGGCTCTAAACCTTGCGCTTAAAAGCAGTGCAAGTCTCAGTTGAATGTCCTTGGATTTCTACATGATATGCAGCGTTGGAATCATAGCACTTGGGATAAGGAGGTTTTAAAGGCTGAAGATAGATAGGTGCAACGAGTTGTCCCTGTAAGAGCTTTGGGTATAACTCGCTATAAGTAGTGGGGATGGGGTCATATTGAGGCTTTTGGTATTCCTCACAGGCCTTTGATCATTTCAAGGAATGTTTTGAGTGTTGGAGGTAATGTTTGAGGGAATAGCTATCTAAGGAGATAAGCCAGTCGGATATAGTTAATGTGGTATGGCTGTTTAGGGAAAATGGTTTTGAGTGAGGCTTTATAGTCGGATATTATGAATTGTAGGTTGGGTAAAGTGTATAGGGTAATGGAGGTGCAAAAGGTAGATTATTGAAATTGACTGCGTGAGCCTCCCCTTCATTTTTCTTGGTAGGAGTTGTTTTCTTGTGGGCGACTGGTTCCCCACTATCCATCTTCCCACTCTTGATAGAAAAATTCTTAGTGGCATTACCCAACAATTTCTCATAGTACGGTGCCTTCAGAGTATTGATGAAGATAACCATAGTTTCTTTATCAGTCAACAGTGGCTGCACCTGGGTAGCCATGTCTTTCCATTTCTGGGCATACTATTTGAAGCTGTTAGTAGCTTGCTTCTCCATGTTTTGCAGGGATAGTCTGTTAGGTACCATGTCGGATACGTGCTTGTAGTGTTCCAGAAAGGCTGTAGCCAAGTTCGTCCATGAACTGATCTTGCTTCGCATGAGCTGATTGTACCATCGAGTTGCAAACCCAGTGATGCTGTCTAGGAAGCATTAGATAAGCAATTTCTCATCACTATCATGCCCGGACATCTTCCGACAATACATTGTCAAATTTGCAGAAGCATTTGTGGTATTGTTGTACTTATCAAAATCTAGCAGTTTGAACTCAGGTGGGATCACTAAATCGGAGACTAAGCTCATCTCTTTAGCATCGAGGCTTCCAAATAGCTCAGCCCCTTCCACGACCCTCAGCCTTTCTTCTAATAACTGATACTTCTTGTGTGATTCAGCCGTTTCAACCCTTTTCAGCTCTGTCATTTTCATCTTCTCTTGCTCGGCGAGATCATCTAGATCTGGGACCTCGATAGGGTTCAACGGGATTGCCCCAAGATTCACCCCGATTGACATTTGCTTCAGTGCCCCAGTGTTGGTTTGAACATAAACGAAAGGTATTTCAGCTGTCGGTGGTGGAATTTTTTTATTCTGCAAAGATTAGCTGTTTGTCAGTACAGTTTTTTCTAACCCTCTTTTCCTTAACTGCGATGGACACCAGTTCCATCAGCTTAATCATCTGATCTCTCGGTTTGGCCTAAGATTTGGCCAACTGTTCCTTTAACCCATCCTGTGTTTTTTCCATTCTCTCTGAGCAATCTGTTCTTTTTCCATGATCCTGACTTGCGATCGAGTATTATACTGATGCAGAGTGCTTCTCTCTGAAGGTTTTGGTGGATGCCCAATTTTTAAACCTTGGTGTAAATACCATGGATTAGAATTTCATGGCATATTATTCTTTTTTGCTTATTAAATGTGTGCAAGGATGAATGAATAAATCAATGCATGACTGATCAAATGAATGAATGAATGCATGCTCCTATAAGATGCAAATAATAGTATTTGCCTTAAGATCAAATTCCATCACAAAGGTTTTTCATTAATTCGTAGAAAGTTTTTACAAATCATCTCTCACTCTCGAGTTACATAGAAATATCTAATCTACTCATACTGGTCTTGAGCCTCCTCTAGGAAATTCAATAGGCACTGTCCATGCTCCCCTCTCGGGTTGACATTACACCTCAGAGTCTTCACTTTCTCCGACATCTCTCTGGCCTTGACCATAGCCTTGCGGAGTTGTCTAGTCAGGTGGTCTATATACTGCTGCCTTCCCAAGGTTTCAGTCTTCCACCTCGTACTGGCATCTAATGCTAAGCCATTTACCTGGCTCCATTCAGTCTTCCTCTCTCTATAATCTTGAATGATTGCAGTGATGTCAGCTTTCTGGGCTTGCAATTGATGCTCTAGGGTCTGAACGGTTGTATGGAGTGTCTCATTCTCCTTGCGTAGCATGGATTTCCTTTCCCTCTCATTTCCCAATTTGGCTTTCACCAGTTCATTCTATTCCAAGCATTTTTCGAACTTGGCCGAGATCAATTAACGTGCGTCTCCCCACTTCTGCCGCTCATGAGAAAATCGAGACTCTTTTTCTTTACTTTCCTTAGCCTCACCCTTCTAGAAGTCTAATTATTTCTGAAGCTTTTTTATCTCTTTCTAACAGGAGCTCAGAGACCTGCTAGTTCTAGTGAACTTTCCTTGGCTCTTAGCTTCTTGTTCTCTTGATGCCGTGTCTTGGTCTCTAGCCATTTTTCGTGTCTTGACCTCTTGGAACTCAAGCCTAGTCTTCAAATCTTCGACATCCTCTTGAAGCTTATCACATTCTCGCTTCAATTTCCCCTTGACTTTTTCTAATTCTTGCCTGACAAGCTCAATCTCGGAGGGTACTACCGTCTCTGGCTGAAGGATTACAGGATAAATAGAGACATCTTTAGCAGGGGGCACTACGTCGTGGATCCTCTTGGCTCTCCAAACAAAGTATTCGAGAGTAGCATTATCGGTATATCTTCCCAAATCTGATCGATGCAACTTCCTCCATGCTTTGATGAGCTCACGTGTTTCTTTCATGTACCCAGGCCCATTATATGCAAAATCTACCAAAGTGAGCTCATGAGTCATCGGGACGAACTGTTCAGACCCATATTGTCTTGGTATCAAGAGTGGTGCATAGCTGATAGCTCCACAAATTCCCATTAATGGAACCCACGGTTTGTCTCCACATCTATACAAAATGGATCCCATCGGCATCCACGAAGCTCTCCAAGTGACGCCTCTAGGGCTAATTGACGAAGTCATGATCCATTGTTTATTATCTCCCTTTCTCGGCCACTCTTTCATGTAGAATTCCTTAAGAGGAATAAAAGTCTTTATGTAGGGACGAAGCTTTTCTTTATCATTTCCCCAGAAATAACTTTGGATCCAAACATAAAAAAGCTATGCACATCCCTCGAAACATCCCTCGTATTTTCTTCGACAGAAATCGAGTGACCTAAACGTCTCGGCAAGGATAGCAGGAGAAGGATCAATTTGTTTGCCCAGACACTCAAAGAAATCTATTAAGGCCATCTCAATGTGCCCTAAGATCTTTGGAAATATCACCAAACCATAGACCGCCAAGGTAAATACATCCACCACATGATCACTCTCCGGATTGCTCATGATATAGTCTCGCAAGAATACCAATGGGATACAAACACTCAAACCCTTCTTCTTAATATTCGGGGAGCCGATCAGAATCTCGATACCCAATATGCCGGATAGATTCTTTCAATATATCTTATCAAGGGTGGACGACTCAATACGGAGCAAGATTGAGTACTCCTCGATGATGGGTGTCATATCTTCCCGATTGAATGTGAAGCATCGGTAGGAGAGATCCCAAAACTGTACCATTGCCCTAATCAACTGATCATCTATCTGGATCGAGAGAAGTAATGCTATGTCTCCATACTTCTTAGTGAACTCGTTTTTCTTTGCAGTTCCCCATCGTCCCCAAATCTGTTCTAATTCTGTCAGATTATTCTGGCCCAGATCTAAATGAACTAACTTGGGAAGAGCAGACACGAAGTCTTTAGCCAAGCAGTCTCCCTTATCAACCTGATGCTTCTCTGACTCTATTCGAACCTCTCGATATGTCTTGGAAGTAGCTGACACTGGTGCAAGATCTCGATGTTCCATGGCCGTAATGAAAACCCTTCTGATTGGAATTAGGCTTAAGGCAAACACTCCTTAGTGGCCATTGTAGACACCTAAATTGTCCAGACCCCTAAATCAGGTACGTTTTCTTCCAAAATTGATGTTTCAAAATGCTAAAAGGCTTTTCTCATCCTGCAGGTGGTACTCCGAGACTTAGTCTAAGAAAGCAAACAAAAAAAGTCAAACTCAAAAAAGTCAAACTCAAAAAATCAAGCCCAAAAAAGTCAACTACTAAAAAAGCCAACCCACTTTCAAAATCAAGGTTTGAAGTTCAATTGAAAGATGGTGAAAGAATTTTGATAATCCGAGGTCTACATTGAAAGATAGGGTGTTCGGAAGTTGGGTTACGAAAATTCAGTAGAAAAGAAACCCTAGTTCATGAAATTTGGGGAAAAGTGCTTAAACGATCAATTTGGTCAGAATTGAAGGTTCCAAATGAAAGATAAGTACTGACTACGAGTAATGGAGAAGCTACTTGGAAGAAAAACTGATAGAAAAGTCAATTCGGAAGAAAACCGAGAATTAGATTTTTGGTGGATTTCGGTAAAATTTGGAAGAATTACAGAAATGGCCCGAATCGGTAGGACTAAAGCCCCTAATTGTGAGGAATGATTAAACAAGGATAGCCCAAGGCCCAGTTTGGAGAAAATCTGAAAATTGGACTTGTTTTGAGCAAAACCGGGTTTCGGAGGTAAAATGGCAAAATTGGAAAATTTGGGTAAAATAGCAAATAAACTCCAAAATTTCTGAAAATTTGCAAATCTCATTCTTAAATCATTTCAAAGAGATTGGCAAAAGAAAATCTTGATTCGGAGTTCGTTTGCAAAATGGCCAAATCCCGGGCCCGCTATGTAGAAATTCAAAAGGATAAATCCCCAAAAAATAGCAAACGAGTTCCAAAAGTTGAAAATTTGCAAATCTCATCTTTAAATTATTTGGAAGAGATTGGCGAAAGAAAATCTTGATTCGGAGTTCGTTTGCAAAATGGTCAAATCCCGGGTCCCCTTTGTAGTAATTCAAGCAGATAAATCCCGAAAAAATAGCAAATGAGCTCTAAAAATTATGAAAACTTCCAGATCACATTTTTAAATTATTGGGAAGAAATTGGTGAAGGAAAATTTGGATTCGGAGCTCGTTTTAAAAATGTAAAGTTCAGGTGCATAAAAGGGGCAATTTCGGAAATAAATCCAAAATAAATATCAAATGGACTCAAAAAACTTTGAAAAGTTCCAGAATTCAATTTTTTATTATTTTTGAAGTATTGAAAAAAGAAAATTTTAATTTGGAGTCCGTTTGCTATTTATTTAGGTTTAGAGGGCAAAAAGGTCATTTCACCAAAGAAACCAAAAAGGGCAAATTTGTAATTGAGGAAAATATGAAAGAAGAAGGAATTTCTGAGATTTTTTCTCCCTTCGTCAGCCAGCATAAAGAAGGAATCTTGATCAATTTAATTCCTTAGTCACTATTAAGCTCACATGCTACCACTAACACCTTGCAAATGGTCCCCCTTCGTCCAATGGCCTAGGTGCCTTGTAGGAAAGTTGAATGCACCATCTAATGGCCAAGTTTAAATGCCAAGATGAAATTTTTATTTGTCATGAAAGAACCCTCATCTAGTGGCCAAGAATGGAAGAAAAAAATGAGCACAATTCATCCAAGGGTGGGCATCCATTCGGCCAACCAAGAGAGTGCATGGGATTGTCTCTTTTCATCCAATGGCTTAGGCCATCTACAAGGGATGAGTACACATGTTAAGAGCTGGATTTAATCTACAAGATGTCATTTTTATGTTGTCCTCATCCAATGACCAAGAATGGAAGAGCACAACTCATCCAAGGGTAGGCACTCAAAGGGGCAAGCAAGGGAGTGCATGGGATTGGTCCTCTTTTGAATCCAATGGCTTAGGCCATCTACAAGGGTTGAGTACACATCTTAAGGGCTTCTATCAATTGGCAAGATGACATTTTTATGTTGTCATCAAAATATCTTAATCTTAGGGCCAAGATTGAAGGAGAAAAAGTGAAAATTTCATCCAAGGGTTAGAGGGCCATTCGGCCAAGCCATTAGAGGGGGGGCTGATTTCATTTTTTCATAAGTTCTTTGGCTGATGTCAGTAGCTAATTTAGCCAAAAAAGGTGTTGAAAGAAAGAAAAAAAGGTTTTCAATAGAAGAGCTTTAAGGTAGTCATCTCTACCAAGCTCTAGCATGGTTTTCTTCTTGTTTTCTATGTTGATTTCTTGATTTTCCACTTTGTTTTCGTACTACATTTCTCATAGAAATAAAGTTTTTAAAATGTTTACTTAAGTTTTCATCTCTTCTTCTTCAAAAAAATGGTTGAAAACAATTTTTTTTACATAGTTTATGCTTTGGCTGAATATGGATGTTTGTTGGCCTTGGTCTTTTCTTTTTTCTTCTTTGCATGTTGTTGTGGAAAAATGATTTTTAGAAGGTTTGTTTAAGTATTTTATATTCTGATTTCTTACAAAAAGATGAAGCAAAAAAAAAAAAAGGTTGAAATGGCTACATGATCTTGGCAAGACCAAGTGACCATGGTTAGGGGAGAGGCTATGCCCATTTTTTACCTACCATGAAGCTCACCTTAATTTTGCTGTTTAGCATGGTTTATTTTCGGATTTTGGAAATGGAAAGGCTTCATGATCTTGGCAAGACCAAGTGATTATGGTCAGGTGAGAGGCTATGCCTATTTTATACCAACCATGGAGCTTAACTTTCCTTGTTTTATTTACTAGTTTTGCTTGCTATTTGCTTTGCTTTGCATGCCCTATGTTTAATTTTTTATATGTTCTTTACATTATTTTCTATGCTATATTTGTTTATATATTTCATTTCCATGCTTAATATTTTTTCCTTGTAGATTCGGCCCTTCTGTTCATTTGAGTCATATTGTGCATTTTTTTCATATATCATGTCTTATATTATAAACATGTTTGCATTTTTATATTTGGTCATATGACCATTCGACTACTCCATGTTGCTTTGCCTAACATGTGCATTTTTTATCTTGTTTCTTGGCTTGTTTTCATCTCCATGCCATGAGTTAGCATATCTTGATATTTGGTATGCCTTGTATGTGCATGTGCATTTTCATCTTGCTTCTTGACTTGTTTGCATCTCCATGCCATGAGCTTGTGTATTTTGATTTTAGTATGTCATATGCTTGTGAGAATGTCATGATATTATGCATCTTTATATGATTTGTCATATATTTGTGTCATTTACTAGATAGGATTGCACTAGAGTACCATGTGACTATTCAGCCTCTTCATGCATTCCTTGCCTTGCTGCATTTTGTTTAGGTAACAAGCTTTGCATTATCATATCTTGAAATTTTGTAGTAGTTTCTGTATGTTCCAGCATTAGCATTAGGTTCATTGGTCATTGTATGTTCATAGTATTGCTATGCATTTTCATTACATTTTAGGTCTAGGCCATATTAGTATTGCCATGCATATTGGGTCTTAAATCATATTGGTATTGCCATGCATTGCTATGCTACTTAGGTCTTAGGTTACATTAGCATTTTCATGCATATTCATAACATATTAGGTCCAAGTCATATTTGCATTATCAAGCATTGCATGCATATTAAGTTAGGATAGCATTTATTGCCATGCAAACTCATGCTAGGCATTTAGGTTATTTTGAATTGTCATGCATTTCCTTTATCATTTATGCTTTAGACCATGCATTTGATACATTTCATTTTTTGTATGTACATGCATTCTATGTCATTGCCACATGGTTCATGACTTATGCCAATCAATGGCTCAAAGTCATGCTCTCTTGAGCATACTTGTGGAAAACTAAAGAGTTGTCAAATTGATTATTCTACCTTTGTGATTTTTTTACTTAGCCAATTTTTGTCCAAGGATTTTAAATGTTTTAGCTACTGTTTTTAGGTCTTTAGGATGATCTCCAACAATTTTTACTTTGATTTTTGAATGACTTTATCAAAGGCAAAAAATGTGTTTTGACAAAACAGTTTTTTTCACCCAATACTCGAACTTCTCTAAATTTTTTGGGCAGTCATCTTTAATCTGAAAATTAAGCCAATTTTTTTCTTGTATTTTTTCATGTTCTGAGTCTCCAATATTTTTTTTAGATTTTTTTGAATTTTTAAAATAGGCTAAAAATCGTGTGTCAAAATCGGACAGTAGAGGCAGATTTGAATTCAAAAGAAAAACAATGGTTGAAATTGGCTAAGGCATTTAGAGGGGGTTGGTTAGAAGCTTTAGCTACTGTCTTAGGATAGTTTCTAAGACTTTTTAAACTTTAAAAATGATTTTATAAATCTTGGGTTAAGGGTGGTCAAGTCCGGGATTTTAAACTTAGGAAATTAGAGCCATTTTAAAAGGGTTTGGTAAGGGTTTTAATCTTTATTCAAGTTTTTCCTCAAAATTGTTTTCAAACAATCTCAAAGTTTTGTTTTTTTTAGAAAATCTAATTTGACATATTTTTCAAAGGTAGCCGGATATCTTTATAGATTTTATTTAGAGGAAAAAAATACATTTTCATGCATTGCATTTTCCATGTTCATGCATTTTATTTAATATGTGATTTTTGCTATGATATTTTCCATGGTATTATTATTACTTGGATTTACATTTTATGATGTTATATTGTTTTCCATATGATTTTGAATATTTCATGCTATCCTATATTTTTTATTTAGTCATTTATTTTTGTCACATTATTTAGCATATACTATGTTCATGCATTTTTATTTTATTTTCATTCATATTTTATGATAGCATTATTTTATGTTTCATGTCATTTCTTGTCATTTAGATCATATTCCATGTCATTTAGGTTATATTATTTAGCATAAGCCACGTCATTTAAAATATGCCATATCTTTTAAAATTGCCATGTCATTTAAATCATTTTATTTCATTTAGAATATACCATGATACTTAGGATTTTTCATTTCATCTAGAATGTACTATGCCATTTAAATTATGTCATATTATTTAGGTTGCATTATATTATCTAGACTTTGCTATGTCATTTTATTTATGTCATACATGTTCACGTTCATATTTTTTAAATGTTTTGAAAAAGATAACGATTTTCAATAAAAATAAAGATATTCCCAAGTTAAAATAATTTATGGGTTCTCTACCGGGTTTGCTGGAGGGAATGTCATCAATTATCATTAATAAAGGAATATCTTTCTTTCAAGAAACGAGAATGATTCAGAAAGTTTTTCAAATAAATAAAAATTTCTATATTTTGCCGATTGTTGGGGAATATAGGAAAATTTTGAACTAATAAATTCCGGATCATTTTCAATTAAAAATGAAATTATTTTTCTTAAAATTGGGAATCAACTTGAAATACTAAATTAAAAACCAACTTTATACCAAGACTTGAGATAACACATGATTAATAAGATACCATTTTATACGGGTATTGTGGGGTGCTAATCCTTCCCCACACGTAACCGAGTCCCGAACCCGATTCTTCAATTTTCTTTGGTTTATAATGCACACTTGAAATTGGTTTTAAAAATGTTTTAATTAATTTGAAAATGTTTTATAAAACAGGTTTTAATAGGTGGCCGATCACACCTAGCTAAAAATGATTGGTGGCGACTCCATGTCCTTTTACGAGGCCTTTTTCATACCCTCGACCTTTTATTTCAATCTAGAGGAATTAAGTCATCTTTTCCTCTGCTTTTGTTTCTTCCCTCACTCGAACGGGTCCCCGCGATTGGGATCACGTATCCATAGTCATGATGCATGCAATAAAAATAAAGCAAAACAAAACAAACAAAACAAGAGGAAATGAGTCAGTACAAGGGTATAATGATCAAATCAATGCGATATTGAAATAAATAGCTAAAGGTAAGAAAGGTTCCTCCGAGAGTTCCTAGCTTCGGTACCTCTAACAAAAAATCGGCATTGCTTCACCTAGGATCACTATATAAGGTTGCATTAGGTTCTAGAAAGGCACCAAATTGCTCCTCACTGTCTCCAGTGAAGGCTAGTAAAGCTCCTCGATGAAAGCGGGTTCAATTTGTTAGAATGTATTTCCCAAGCCTATACGGAGGTTATCACCTCACGAAAGCGTAGCTAGTTTACTACTCTGCAAGTGTTTCACTAGCTTATGCGGAGGTTAGCACCTCACGAGAGCGTAGTTACTTTACTTCCACCTAAAGGACGAAACCCGGGTAGAGGGCTCATGTTATGCAAATGCACATATAGTGTGTGAGGAGGAACAAACAAACCTTTCACCACCTATTCTATACCTTTATTCTAAAACCTGAGCAATTTAATAAAAACAAAATTAAACAATGTAAAACATTAGTTAAACAAAGAATAATAATGACATATAAAGCTGAGTAAACAGAGAATAATAAAAATATGCATGCACATGAGAATGAACATATTAAAAAACATTTGGTTATTTTTAAAAAAAAAAATTCTCCTTATTAAAAAGTGGGAATTAAAAGTAAACAACAACCAAAATCAACAAAACCGAGACTTTCAATAGCACGCGACTAACTCTAGGCCTGACTCTCTAAATGTCCCCAGCGGAGTCGCCAAGCTATCGATACGTGATCCTTCTAGGGGGAAAAGACCCGTTCGAGTGAGGGGAAAAAATAGGCAAAGGAAAAGATGACTTAATTCCTCTTAAGTTAAAATTGGGAGGTTTAGAAACAACCTCGAAAAAGAAATGGAGTTGCCACCAATATTTTTTGGCTAGGTGTGATTGGCCACCTATTAAAATCAAATTTTTTTTTTTTTTTTAAAACGTGTTAAATTTAATTAAAACATTTCTTAAACTAGTTTTGAAGTCTGCGCTTTGAACCAGGGAAGAGAGGTGCGGGTTCGGGAGTCAGTTACGTGTGGGGAAGGATTAGCACCCCCACAACGCCCGTATAAAACGACACCTTATTAGTCGTGTTTATCTCAAGTCTCGGTATAAAAGTCGGTTTTAAAATTGGTGTTTGTAAAAATTTCCCTTAAAAAATCATATTTTATTTCGAAAATGATCCGAAATTTATTAATATAAAATTTTCCATATTTTTTGACAAACTCGGCAAAACATGGAATTTTTCCTTGATTTTAAAATTTTCCGAATCATCCTTATTTTCTTTTTAAAAAAGATATTCCGTTGTTAATGATAATTGATGATATCCTCCCCGACAAACCCAGCAGAGAACTCATGAATTATTTTAACTCGGGAATAACCTTGTTTTCTTTATTTATAAAAAACATGATTTTTATTGCATTAAAAATCATTTACTAAAAAATGGTTATGAATATGCAAATTATTACTAAGGTACAAATATGACCTAATTTACATTTACAATTATCATAGTATTACACATTTATTATGACATGGAAAAAGAATTAATGACATGGCATGCTTAACATGGCAAGGTTCTAGACATGGCATAAGAATGAATGTTCTGTGAATGAAATCGACATGGCAAATGTCGATACTTGATCCCGTAGTGGGAACCCGTTCGAGTGAGGGCGAAAACAGGTAGACAAAAAGACGACTTAATTCCTCTTAAGTTAAAGGTTGAGGGTATGAAAACGACCTCGAAAAAGAAATGGAATTGCCACCAAACTTTTTTTTGGCTAGGTATGATCGGCCACCTATTAAAACCGGTTTTTATAAAAACATTTTAAAATTAATTAAAAAATTTTTAAAACCAATTTTGTAGTCTGTGCTTTGAGCAAGAGAAAAACAAGTGCGAGTTCGGAAGTCAGTTATCTGCAGGGAAGGATTAGCACCCCTGCAACGCCCGTATAAAACCGTACCTTATTAGTCGTGTGTTATCTCGAACCTCGATGAAAAATTAGTTTTAAAATTGGTGTTTGAAAATAATTCCCTTAAAAAACTCATATTTTATTTGAAAATAATCCGGAATTTACTAGCATAAAGTTTCCCATATTTTTCGACAGAATCGGCAAACTATGGAATTTTTCCTTGATTTTGAAATTCTCCGAATCATCCTTAATTTTTTTTTTTAAAAGATATTTCGTTGTTAATGATAATTTATGGTATCCTCCTCGACAGACCCAGCAGAAAATTTATGAATTATTTTAACTCGGGAATAATATTAATTAAAAAAAATTGTTGAGAACAACCATGAGTATTCAAAAATGCTGCTAAGATAAAAATGAAATAAAATGCTTATTATCATGGCATGATAAGCATTTTATTATGGCATGGTACAAGAAATAATGACATGCTAGACATGGCAAAAGTTTAAATAACATAGCATAAAGAAATGAATGTCATGTGAATAGAATCGAC
This sequence comes from Fremontodendron californicum, assembly GCA_030761205.1. Lineage (NCBI taxonomy): Eukaryota > Viridiplantae > Streptophyta > Magnoliopsida > Malvales > Malvaceae > Fremontodendron > Fremontodendron californicum. The sequence goes on along the minus strand of JAULJL010000020.1, from coordinate 17,897,048 downwards.
ATGGAAAACAAAATGACATGGCATATGAATGACAAGGCATAAGCATGAATGTCATGTGAGTGAAATCGACATGGCAAACAAAAGGACATGGCATATGAGTGACATGGCCTGACAAGATGACGTGGCACGAAAATGACATAGCATGAGAATGAATGATGTGGCAAACGAATGACATGGCATATAAATGACATAGCATAAGAATGAATGTCATGTGAATGAAATCGACATGGAAAACAAAATGGCATGGCATAAGAATGAATGTCATGTTAATGAAATCGACATAGCATGCAAAATGACATGGCATAAGAAGGAATGTCATGTGAATGGAATCGATATAGCATGCAAAATGACATGACATATAAATGACATGGCATAAGAAGGAATGTCATGTGAATGAAATCGACATAGCATGCAAAATGACATGGCATATAAATGACATTGCATAAGAATGAATGTCATGTGAGTGAAATCGACATAGCATGCAAAATGACATGGCATATGAATGACTTGGCATAAGAATGAATGTCATGTGAATGAAATCGACATGGCATGCAAAATGACATGGCATATGAATGACATGGCATAACCTATACATGACATATGAGTGAGATGGCACATGAATGAAAGACATGGCATGAATATCATGGCATAAGAATGAATGTCATGTGAATGAAATCGACATGGCATGATATGAATGACATGACATATTCATGTCATATGAACGACATGGCATATGAGTGACATGGCATATGAATGAATGGCATGACATATGAATGACATGAATGAAAACGACATGGAAAATAAAATGACATGGACAAGTGTCATAGCATGAGAATGAATTTGTTTGAGAATGACTTGGAATTTATTAGCACCAAAATCTTTTCATGTTCCCCGAAAAACCCTGCAAAACATAAAAAGTTTTATTTATTTCGAAATTCTTCGAATCATTTTTGTTTAGAAAAGGGTATTCCTTTGTTAATAATAATTAATGATATCCTCCCCGGTATACCCAGCAGAGAAAATCATGAATTATTTAAACCCGGGAATATTGCCTTAGACATTAAGATTTTATGAATATGCAGATTGACATTAAGGCATGCATGATTACCAAAACATGATAAGCATTTTATTGTGATATGGAAGGTGAGATAATGACATGGCAAATGACGTTCTATGGAATTAAGTGTTATGGAAAGAAAATAAAATGACATGAATGAAATGTCATGGTGGTCGAATGTCATAAGATGCTTAATCATGGTGTGAAATGAGCTAAAACATAAAATGACATGGCCAATGACATGCTATATGAACGTTATGGCATCGATGACATAGATCATGAATAAATTGTCATGGTGGCTGAATGGCATGCAGGTGGCACATAAATGACAAAAATGCATGGAGATGGCATATGAATGGCCGAATGCATGGTGATGGTATGTAAATGGCCGAATAACATGAAATGATGATATGGCGTGAATGACGTGGCATAGGTGACATGGCATACAATGATGACATGGCATGAAAAAAACCTAGACTCTAAATGACATGGCAAGACATGTTATATGAATAACATGGCATAGGTGACATGGCATAAAATGATGACATGGCATGAAAAGAACATAAACTCTAAATGATATGGAAAATGAAATGGCTTGAAAATGACATAACCACTAGAATGGCATGGACATGGCTAAAAATGACCTATACTCTAAATAACATGGCAAATATCATAAAAATGACTTAACCACTAAAATGACATAGACATGCCGAAAATGACCTATTCTAAAATGACATGGCAAATGGCATGTTATATGGATGACATGGCATAAGTGACATGGCATAGGTGACACGGCATGAAAAGAACCTGGACTTTATATGACATGGATAATGACATGGCAAATGACATGTTACATGGATGACATGGCATGAAAATGACATAACCACTAGAATGACATGGACATAGCTGAAAATGACCTATTCTAAGATGAAATGGCTACATGACCTAAGATACATGACATAGCTACATGTCCTAAGATGCATGACATAATCAAATATGATGCAAGGTATGGTATAAACCAAAAACACATGGGCTGGTCGAATGGTGTAGGAAGCTAACTGACATGAAAATGATACAAAAACTAATAAGGCATGAAGATAATGCAAAGCAACATGACCAAGGATGCATAGACAAGCATGGAAGTAATAAAAAATAAGCAAACAAACAAGAAGGAAAGTGAGCTCCATGGTCGGTACAATGGACATAGCCCTCCCTTAACCATTATCACTTGATTTTCATCAAGATCATGAACCTTTCCAACTCAAAAATCAGAAAATAAACTAAGCAAACTAAGAAAAATAGAGGTGAGCTCCATGGTTGGTATAATAGACATAGTCACCCTAACCATGATCACTTGATTTTTATCAAGATCATGAAGCCTTTCAACCTCTTTTAATTCATTTATTTTAAAAAAACAAAACATAACAAGAAATATAAACCTTCCATATCATGTTTCCCATATCAAACATGCAAAGCAAAAAATCAAGGCAATCATAAGAACATATTCGGCTATGGTGAAAAGCTTGTAAGCATTGTTTTCTTTTCTTTTCTTTTGATTTTTTTTTTGATGAAAAGGAAAAGATTAAAGCTAAAAAAACATTTCAAAACTTTTATTTTAACAAGAAAATAGTAGAAATCACATGGAAAACAAAGAACAAAACATAAGAAAGAATAAGAAATAATGCAAGAGCAAAGGAGGAATGGCTACCTTCCTAGCTTCCTTGTCTAACTCTCTATTCCTTTCTTTCAATATTTCTTTTTCTTTCAAGTTTAGCTGTTGGCTCCTTCTAAAAAATGACCAGCCAACTTAATAAAACAAAATTTCCCCTTCCTTTCATGCCCTTGGCTGAATAGCCTCCTCACCCTTGGATGAGGATGTGCTCATCTTTTCTCTAACAATCTAAGCCTTTAGATCAAAGATATTTTCATGACATGCAATTTGATCTGGGCCATTGAAGGATGTACCCATCTTTTTACAAAGCACCTAGGCCATTGGATGAACAAGGACACTTGCAAGACAGTAAAAAATGACATCTTGCCAATTGATAGTGACCATTGGATGAAATTGATCAAATCTTATCTGTTGGTGTAAGCCCTACAAGCCAATCTAGTTAGGCTTATAAAACACTATTTATATATTCATGTATTGTACATTATAGTTTATTAATTATAATTGAGGCATTTCTTTATCCATAAGTTTTTTTATAATTGTTATAAATCACTTGTGAAGATAAAGCCCATGAGACACAATGGCATTGCAAAGGAATATTAAGGTGTTACAATTATAAGGATCCTTATGCATCATTGCCGTGTTTCTAAAACTGTTCCTAGTCATTGTATTGTCAAGACAAGGCATTGACAATGCTCAAAGACTGGCATATGTTAAGCCTTCATGTACTTGATGCATGCAACCGGTCTCATAGGTTGAAAGTATAGAGATACTTGGGGATAACATATGGGTGCTTGTTAGTTGAACAAGTTGACTGAACATGACCTGCTATGAGAGTTCCATTTCGTATTTCACTCAAGTGTCTATGGTAAATACTCTCATGTGTCAATAGTGTAAGTAATCCTTTGACTTGTGACACCAGGTCATCTTGTATGTGAACTGTCAAACTTAGATTTCATCACAAATGGGTCCCAATCATAAGGATGCTTATAATAGGGTGTTATTGGGTATGACATGAAGCATACGAAGATGAATGAGTGGTCCAGAGAGGATTCATCACCCCAAGTGATTAAGGGGACATATGTCACATGAATCTGGCTTATATTAACTTATGGAAGTCCTTGGCCAAGGCAATACTTAAGGAGTTAATATAAAGTTGCAGATCTAATATGGAATGGGATTAAGAGTAGACACTGAACCGTGCTCTTTCCTATCCCTGGATATTTGATGAAGGGATCGAATTACACAGACATATTGTACACGAAAGGCTAGTCGAAACTTGATGACTCTCTTGGCATTTGGGTGGTCATGATGCATTGCTAGATGCCGCTCATGATCTATAAATATAAATAGGAAATTCTTAATTGAATTAATTATATTTATTGCCAACATGTTAACGGCCTAATGGGTCACACACAAGAGGTGATTAATGAAATTAAAATGAGATTGGGCCAGATTAAATATTCAGAAAGTGTTATAGGCTTATTATGAATATTTAATAATATGTATAAAGTCTTTAGTGTAGTTTGTCCAATTGTTGGCATACACTAACCCTACTTATATATATGCTTATGTTGTTGCCGCCTCCCCCCTAAGGAGAATACGTAAAATCGGCGCCTCACTCCCCTAAGTGTGTATTTTTAAATTAATTAAATCACCAAAATAAGAATTTACATGAAAATTCAATTAAATTATTTAATTGGATAATAATTAATTAAATGAAATAATCCTAATTGGATTAGGATTTATTCTAATGAGATTAGAATAAATGTTTATTATTTTATTTGAATTAAATTATGGATCAATATAATCATTGAATGGTAACTACAGATTAAAGCATGATTTATATGTTCATAAATTGTTTGTGAATGTATGGGATGATTATGGACTTAGACCCAATATGATTGTGGATGGTTGAATTTAATTTTATGGTTTTTATTAAATTAAATAGGGACTGCGTGCCCTGTCTTATCTCTCATTTTCTGGAGTTGTAAAAATTCTTTCCTCACCTAACTCCCCTCAAATGTAACTTGAGGTTACTTTGTTACAAATGTAATTAGTTACATCAAAGTGTAAAATTAGGATTAGTTAGGAATAATTTTTGTAACTTGAAGATAAAGATAGGCACCATGAAAATAAGGAGATAAGGAGATTACAAGCAAGCTTTGAAGACTATGTATGTAATCACCTAGGAATTTGACCAACTAATTTCCTTTGATGGCTCAAGGAAATTAGATTAGAAAAGTCCATAATCATCCAAGTAGAAAGCATGTTATAGATTTATTTTATGCGATATTATAAATGCTATGAATGTTTAATATGATGAGACTTAAAAAGAAGAGGAAATCCCTCTTTACTGTATTGAGTCACATGTTTCGCATGATAAAGTTGCCTCCCATCATCATAACATAATAACCAAAGTTCTTCCAGTAGGAGGCTTGATGAGTCACTCAAGGTCAAGCTACTGTACGAATATGTTTGAGTTATGAAGTTGGGTCTTACTCAACTAATATTATGTTGTTCGGATGATTTAAAACTTGACCTCATAGTGTTAGAGGCAAAGTTAGGCGAAGTACATATGATGTGCTTAGACAAAGAGTTGTCACCTAACTGATCTGGGAATTGCATAGAGATGCAAATGATAAGCTACGTTATCTACCCAACTAGGCTTGTTGTAATTTGTTGAGTCACTCAAGGTTGAAACATGTTGAAAGGGATCCCAACCCACTAGAAATACCTTGGTAAGATTTTTGAATAAAAGTCAGAGCTATTATCTCAAAAAATTAGTGGGAGAACCAATAAGAGATTTAATACCTCATCTTGAATTGGTATAAATGCATGAATATAACTGATATATACTTTTTCCATATTAGGTTGTTGAAAATGGTTAATACTTTAACTGTACTCCGTAGCATTATGAATTCCATTAGTCCAAAATGTTTGGATTAGTACATAAGATTGAGAAGCGTTCTCAATGAAAGGAAGGTTGCTCACTTGGCAAGTCAAGAAGAACTTATAGTAGTTTCTGGGTTCACTGCGTTTGTGATTGAACTCAATCTTTCTACTGTTAAATCCAATTCCTGCATAGTTGATTCTGGATACGGTTCACATCTATGTAATGACATAGCGATGTTGAAAGGAAGTAGAAAGTTGAGCAAAGATGAAGTCGTTCTAAGAGTAGGCAATGGTGCAAAAGTTGCAGCATTGGCCATTGGAACATGTGCTTTATCTTTGCCGTCTGGCATGAAATTGGAACTGAAAGATTGTTACTTTGTTCCAGTATTGCTAGAAACATTCATCTATGTTTCATACCTTACTGTTAATGATGATTTCGAGATAGAAATGAAGGGCAATAGTTGCTCCATCATTCTTAAAGACATTCACTATGGATCAGCAACATTACATAATGGATTATATGTTTTGGATCCAGAGATACCCGTGTTCAATATAAATGTCAAGAAAGCAAGAAAGGATAATCCAAGTAAGACTTACATCTGGCACTGTAGACTTGGTCATATCAATGAGACAAGGATTTCCAAATTGCATAAACATGGTTATTTGGAACCCATTGATTATGAATCATATGGGACTTGTGAATGTTGTCTCCTTGGTAAGATGACCAAGACTCCTTTTACTGAAAAAGGTGAAAGAGCTGATGCTTTATTGCACTTAATACATTCAGATATATGTGGGCCACTAAACACAGCTGCTAGAGGTAATTACTCATACTTTATAACCTTTATCGATGATCATTCTAGATATGGTTATGTGTATCTGATGAGATACAAGTCTGAAGCTTTTGAAAAGTTCAAAGAGTTCAGAGTTGAAGTAGAGAAACAGATTGGGAAAAATATTCTATCTCTTAGATCGGATCGAGGAGGAGAATATTTAACCCATGATTTCTTGATCATTTGATGAAAAATGGAATTCTGTCTCAATGGACTCCACCTAGAACTCCTCAGCATAATGGAGTGTCCGAGAGGAGAAATCGAACATTTTTGGACATGGTTCGGTCCATGATGTCTAAGGCTGACCTTCTGATATCCTTTTAGGGATATGCCTTAGAAATTGCAGCTTACCTTCTAAATAGGGTTCCAAGCAAATCGGTAGATAAGGTACCATGTGAGATATGGAATGGCAAGAAGCCATGTTTATCTTTTCTAAAGATTTTGGGATGTACTGCTTATGTGAAGCAAGTACCTTCTGATAAGCTGGGAGCTATATCAGAAAAATGTAAGTTTGTGGGATATCCTAAAGAAACTATGGGATATTATTTTTATGGTCCTACTGATCAAAAGATGTTTCTGTTAAAACACGTTGCTTTTCTAGAGAAAGAGTTTCTACTAGAAGGATTCAGTGGGAGTAAAATAGAACTTGAAGAAGTTCAAGAACCACAACATGACATTTCCTCGGAACCTGAGCCATCGGTCGAGGCATTAGATGCTCGGACTAATGCTCAAGAAGAACAAATGCTCCGAATGTCTAGTGGGTATAGACATGATTATAGACATGATCCGATGAAATATAGTTTCTACTGAAATGTGATGCGTTGCATATTGATTAATTCAAGAATCTCGGAGTTGGAACATTAGAATTGATGAAACAATCCAAGGATATGGTTTTATCTAGAATCCTGATGATCTATGTGTTTATAAGAAGGTAAACGGACATACAGTTGTGTTCCTAGTGCTATATGTCGATGACATATTGCTCATAGGAAACGATGTACCCATGCTTCAGACCACCAAGGTCTGGCTGTCCAAACAATTTCCATGAAGGATTTGGGAGAAGCAACATATATTTTGGGAATTGAGATCTATAGAGATAGTTCGAAAAGGCTGCCTGGATCATCCCAATCCACTTACATAGACAAGGTGCTAAAAGGTTTAGCATGGATACCTCCAAAAGAGGAAACTTGCCTATGTTGTATGGCATACCTCTCTCGAAAGAGAAGTGTCCTAAACATTAGATGAAAGGACACGGGTCGATAGGATTCCATATGCTTCGACAATTGGATCTATCGTGTATGCTATGTTGTGCACTAGACCAGATGTATGGTACGCTCTAACTGTCATGAGCAGATACAAAAGGGCAATCCTGATGATAGTCACTGGACTACTGTGAAGAATATTCTTAAGTACTTGAGAAGCACTAAGGATACTTTGTTGGTCTATGGAGGGGCTGAACTCCAAGTTAGGGGTTATAAAGATGCTGACTTCTAATCTGATTAGGATGACAGTAAATCGCAGTGTAATTATATATTTACCTTGAATCTTGGTACAATCAGTTGGAAAGGTTCCAAACTAGAGATGACTGCAGATTCAACAACCAAAGCTGAGTATATCTCCTCGTTTGAGGCAACGAAGGAGGTTGTTTAGATCTAGAAGTTCATTAAAGAACTTGGTTGGTTCCGAGCATTGTTGATCCAATACCACTTTACTGTGACAACAATGGAGCCATAGCGCAAGCTAAGGAACCAAGGTCTCATTATAGATCCACACATATATTACGACAGTTTCACCTGATTAGTGTAATCATTGAAAGAGGTGACATTAATAGGAAAAAGGTTACCCACTAAGGTCCTGTCCCAGCAGAAACACAACCGTCACATGGAAGGACATGGGATTAAGTACATGGGCGATTGGTTTTAGTGCTAGTGGGAGATTGTTGGTGTAAGCCTACAAGCTAATCTAGTTACGCTTGTAAAACACTATTTATATATTCATGTATTGCACATTACACTTTATTAATTATAATTGATGTATTTCTTTATCCATAAGTTTTGTTATAATTGTTATAAATCACTTGTGAAGATAAAGCCCATGATACACAATGGCATTGCAAAAGAATTGTAAGGTGTTACAATTATGAGGATCCTTATGCATCAATGTCGTGTTTTTAAAACTATTCCTGGTCATTGTATTGTCAAGACAGGGCATTGACAATGCTCAAAGACTGGCATATGTTAAGCCTTCCTGCACTTGATGCATGCAATCGGTCTCATAGGTTGAAAGTATAGAGATACTTGGGGATAGCATGTGGGTGCTTGTTAGTTGAACATGTTCACTGAACATGACCCGTTATGAGAGTTCCATTTCGTATTTCACTCAAGTGTCTATGGTAAATACTCTTATGTGTCAATAATGTAAGTAATTCTTTGACTTGTGACATCAGGTCATCTTGTATGTGAACTGTCAAACTTAGATTTCATCACAAACGGGTCCCAATCACGAGGATGCTTATAGTAGGGTGTTATTGGGTATGACATGAAGCATATGAAGATGAATGAGTGGTCCAGAGAGGATTCATCACCCCAAGTGATTAAGGGGACTTATCTCACATGAATCTGGCTTACATTAACTTATGGAAGTCCTTGGCCAAGGCAATACTTAAGGAGTTAATATAAAGCTGGAGATCTAATATGGAATGGGATTAAGAGTAGACACTGAACCATGCTCTTTCCTATCCTGGGATATTTGATGAAGAGATCGAATTACACAGACATATTGTACACGAATGGCTAGTCGAAGCTTGATAACTCTCTTGGCATTTGGGTGGTCATGATGCATTGCTAGATGCCGCTCATGATCTATAAATATAAATAGGAAATTCCTAATTGAATTAATTATATTTATTGCCAACATGTTAAGGCCCTACTGGGTCACACACGAAAGGTGATTAATGAAATTAAAATGAGATTGGGCCAGATTAAGTATTAAGAAAGTGTTGTGGGCTTATTGTGAATATTTAATAATATGTAAAAGGGCTTTAGTGCAGTTAGTCCAATCGTTGGCATACACTAAACCTACTTATATATATGCTTATGTTGCTGCCACCTCCCCCCTTAAGGAGAATACCTAAAATCGGTGCCTCACTCACTTAAGTGTGTGGTTCGGTCGAATAGCAAGAAAAGAGAGAATACGATTATTCTTGTTTTCTTTTTCCTAATTAAGAAAGAGAGAATATGATTCCCAACCTAGACTATTAGCATCGTCTTGGAAAAACATAATCTCAACCTTGTGAAGGTTTTCAGATCACTTGTGTGGATTACTATTAGCGGTCAGACAATTGGACGGCTTTGGTTTTCGAAAAGTGAGCTCTGTGTACAAGAACAAGAACATCAAGAATCTATCTTGATGATTCTTAAATCTTCAAAATATAGAGGTATGAGATTTTTATTGTTATCTATTCTTGACAGCCTGATCGTTTTGAATTCATAGGTAGATCCATGGAGGGATTCAGTGTCTCTTTGTTTTATTTTATTCCGCTGTGTTGTATGTTTAACTTGTTGATTAAATTATACATTATCTCTATTTGAGCATGAGCCGAATCCCAACATCATCCCTCTCCCATTGAGCTGGCCGGCCAAGGGCTTGGAATATTCCAAAAATTCCTTCATTTTTTTTTTATTTTTGCAAATTGGCCCCTTTCATTTTTTTGGTAAAATTACCTTTTAGCCCTCGAACTTAATTTAATTGCAAATGGACCCCAATTTCGGATTTGTCTTTTCCAACTCATGCCATCCAATATAAAACTTGGTTCTGGAGGTTTTCACATTTTTAGGAGCTCATTTTCTATTTTTTCTGGATTTTTCTCTAAGTTTCGGTTTAGTGCCTCCCAAATTTAGCCTTTTTCATTTGAGCTCCAATTATGGATTTTTCTTCACTAGTACCTTCCAAAAATTATAAAACTCATATCTGGAAGTTTTCATAATTTTTCAAGCTCGTTTGCTATTTTTCTCAGAATTATCTTTTGGAATTTCGGGTTAGTGCACCCAAATTTTGCCCTTTTTCAAATGAACTCTGATTCCATATTTTTCTTCACCAATATCTTCCAAAATTTATAAAACTCAGATCTGGAAGTTTTCATAATTTTTCGAGCTCGTTTGCTATTTTTTCCGGAATGATCTTTTGGAATTTCGGGTTAGTGCACCCAAACTTTTCTTTTTTTCAAATGAACTCCGATTCCATATTTTTCTTCAGCAATAACTTTCAAAAATTATAAAACTTAGATCTGGAAATTTTTATAATTTTCTCAGCTCGTTTGCTATTTTTCCCGGAATGATCTTTTGGAATTTCGGGTTAGTGCACCCGAATTTTGCCTTTTTTCAAATGAACTCCGATTCTGAATTTTTCTTCACCAATACTTTCAAAAAATTATAAAACTAAAATTTGGAAGTTTTCATAATTTTTCGAGCTCGTTTTCTATTTTTCCCAGAATTATCTTTTGGAATTTCGGGTTAGTGCACCCAACTTTTCCTTTTTTCAAATGAACTCCGATTCCTAATTTTTCTTCACCAATATCTTCCAAAAAATATAAAATTCAGATCTAGAAGTTTCCATAATTTTTCGAGCTCATTGGCTATTTTTCCTGGAATTTTCTTTGGGATTTTCCGATATTACCTTTAACTTTTGAAACCTCGATTTTACTCAAAACGGGTCTGATTTTTGGATTTTCTTTTTCTACTGCCTTTTTCATATATTGAATTTGTTTTGGTCCGAAAATGCCCAACTTTTATGATCAAATTCTACTCCGATTTTGTTTTTCCCTTTTTAATACCGGGAATTTTCTCCTTTTTTTGTTTGTCCTCTAATCGGCTCTTCTTTGGGATCCACTTCAAACTGAGCCTTGAGCTATTTTTGTATATTCATCTGTTATCAATTGGGAGCTTCAATTCACCGAATCGGGCCATCTCCGTAGTTTTCCCCAAATTTGCCGCATTAGGTATCCCCCTACACTGAATTTTCGCAATCCCATATTCCGAACTCTATATCTTTCGTTGTAGACCTCGGATTATCAAAATTCTTTCGCCATTGTTCAATTCAACTTCGAATCTTGATTTTGACTGGGAGTTGACTTTTTTAGTGGTTGATTTTTTGAAGTTGACTTTTTTAAGGTTGATTTTTTCTGAGTTGACTTTTTGTGCTGACCTCCGAAACAAAGTCTTGGGGACCCATCTATGGAATGGTGGAAGTCTCTTTGTGTTCCGAGAAGTTCAAAAGGAGAATCTGCTTGGTTTAGGGGCCCAGACAAAATTAAGTGTCTACAACAAACATAAGCTTGGCGAACTAAATGACATGACAAACAAAATGACATGGCATAATAATAAATGTCATCTGAGTGAAATCGACATGGCAAACAAAATGACATAGCATATCAATGACATGGCATGACGAGATGACATGGCACGAAAATGACATATCATGAGAATGAATGTCATGGCATGAAAATGATGTGGCAAACGAATGACATGGCATAAGAATGAATGTCATGTGAATGAAATCGACACGGCAAACAAAATGACATGGCATATAAATGACATGGCATAAGAATGAATGTCATGTAAGTGAAATCGACATAGCAAACAAAATGACATGGCATATGAATGACATGGCATATAAATGTTATGGCATAAGAATGAATGTCATGTGAATGAAGTCGACATGGAAAAAAAAATGACATGGCATGTGAATGAAATCGACATAGCAAACAAAATGTCATAGCATATGCATCACATGGCATAAGAATGAATGTCATAGCAAACAAATGACATGACATAAGAATGAATGTCATGTGAATGAAATCGACATGGAAAACAAAATGACATAGCATAAGAATGACATAGCATAAGAATGAACGTCATGTGAATGAAATAGACATGGAAAACAAAATGACATAGCATAGGAATGCAATAGCATAAGAATGAATGTCATGTAAATGAAATCGACATAGCAAACAAAATGTCATAGCGTAAGAATGAATGTCATAGCATAAGAATGAATGTCATGTGAATGAAATCAACATAGCAAACAAAATGTCATATCATATGAATGACATGGCATATACATGACTTAGTATATGGATGACATGCGTAAGGCATGGCATGTGCAAATGCTGACATGGTCGAATGACATGGCATGCTAAATGAATGGCATGACATGTGAATGGATTACATAACATGTGAATGACATGGCATGAACAATGATGACATGACCTAATCTATGAATGACATAGCATGGCCGAATGACATAGCATGAATAATGATGACATGGACAAATGACATGGCATGAATGACATGGATAAATGACATGGCATGAATGACATAACAAAAATCATAATGTCATGGCAAAAAAATTAATGATATGGCATGCTTAACATGATAAAATTTAAATGACATGACAAAAAGAATAAATGACATGGAAGGATCACAAATGACATTATCATAGAATATCCATAATCATATCATAATCAAGATAGCAACATGACATTTAAATCATAAAATGACATCACCATGGAATATTCATACATATAGGATTTGCATGACTAAGATAGCAAAAATAAAATGTCATGGAATATGCATGAACATGGAAAATGTATAATTAAAATGACAAATGTAAATATCATGGAACATGCATGATCATGGAATTAATTTTTCATGTGAGGAATCATATAAATGGCATATGTCAAAAAATATTACCGTACTCCCCGACAAACCCGGTAAAGCTTGGAAATAATTCTTTCATATGACACTTACATGATTTTGACTAAAACGAAAATCATACTTTTCGATTCCATAAACACATGCGTTGAATAATTTCCTAACCTCCCCGACAAACTCGACAAAGATTGGAAACTAATTCTCGCCAAATGTTTAATAAACCGAAAACTATGTTTTTTATGACAAATTAAGTAAAAACATTTTAAAAATGCAATGCGTGGAGATGTATTTCTTCCTTGAAGTAACGACATCTGTATACCTAAAAAGGTATCCGACTACCTTAGGAAGATACTTAAATCAGATTTTCAAAATCAAAAGACTCTGGGCTCGGATATAAAAAATTGGAATTTTTTTTAGATGAATAAGGCCTCATGGCCGAACCCCATCTTTAAAAGGCTTTATTTTCCTAGTTTTGAAATCCAGGTTGACCGCCCTTGACCCGACATTTATAAAATCAAATTTCATGACTGAAATGACTTGGAAATTAACCTAAGACAGTAAATAATGTCCCAAATCAACCCCCTCTTTGTATCCTAACAAAACAGAAAATTATTATTTCTTAAAAACAAATCTGACCCTTACTGGCAGTTTTGAAAACCTATTTTTTTGCCCTTCTAAACAAATTTCAGAAAAATATGAAAAATTAGTGTAGACCTAGAACATATTGACCTCTATGGAAAAAAATCAGCTTAATTTTTGGAGCAAGGGTACTATGACCAAATTTTACCAAAATCAAGAGAGTGAGTTAAAAATTGCTCTGTCAAAATCCATTTTTCCAACCATGATAAGAAAATCTAAAAATCATGAGAAAAATACCATGGCATCCTCTAAATGACTAATGCATGTTGTAAAAAAATCAATTTGTTTTGACCATCGATGAGTAGTGAAAAAAATCAAAGTCAGAATATCCAATCTAAAATATCACTCCCTCAACTATCACAGACAAAGGGATTTTGCACTACAGCAGAATAGGCTTTTAGTGGCGTTTTTAAATGCCGCTAAAAATTTAGCGGCATTTTCGAAAAACGCCGCTGAAAGTGTCGAGAAAAACGACGTCGAGAATTTTCCCGACGTTTTAAAAAAAAATGCCACTAATGTAGCGGCGTTTGTAGGGATATTTGTCGGCGTTTATAAACGCCAGCGTAGGATTGCAGCGGATGGTATTTGAGAATAAATTAGCGGCGTTTGTAGATAAAAAACGCCACTAAATTGAAACATTTAGCGGCGTTTGTCTCAAAAAACGTCGCTAAATTGAAACATTTAGCGGCATTTATCTCGAGAAACGCCACTAATTTTAGAATGCCATTCTTTAATATTCACAAATATAGCGGCGTTTGTATTATAAAAACGCCGCTAAATTTCCAGAATTTGTAAAAAAAAAATATAATTTCTTTTATTTAAAAATTATAGTTAATAATATTATTCAATAAATTTACATTATAGTTTACAATCAATACATAACAGAAATATATTAAAATTTAATAGTATATTATAAAGTATCATTATACAGCAATTCTATTAAGAAAGCACAAAATAATCAACATATAACAATTGGAATAAAATGTAATTAAACAAGACAAGGTAGTATAAAATTTAATTTGAACCTGTAAATATATAACAATTGCAAGGTCCAAAACTCCTATTGCCAATCCTGCACTAACATTACAAGTTATTAAAAAAAATTTCCAAATTTGTAAACAACCAATAATTAAAGTAAATGAAAGCAAAAGTAAAAGAATTGACCTCCAAGGTTCATCATATGTCAAAATGCCTCTTCCAATTCAATGTTTAGAACCTGAAAAAAAATGCAAAAACTTAAATTAAAATCTCCAATTTACAAAATGAAAAAACATAAAATTGTTACCTTCAAACAAGAATATTCTAGGAATAGAAAGAGATTAACAAAATTTTGCTTAAATCTTTGACCTAAAAGCTGGTGGGTGTGAGAGGATAGACAGAGAGAGGGAGAAAAATGAGTTTTGTGTTTTGGGTAAAGAGGAAGAGGGGTCTGTTACTGATTAAATTTCCAGCAAATAGCGGCGTTTTTTTCGACAAACGCCGCAAAATTGTAAATCTATTCATCTCCTTTTTTAAAAAAAAAACGGTAAATTTTGCCGCTCAATTTTTTTAATATTTAACGGCGCTTGTATACTAGAGACGCCGCTAAATTTATTCATTTAGCGGCGTTTATGGAGACAAACGCCGCTAAATGTTTTTCTCTAATTTTTTTTTAAATGTAATACATTTAGCGGCGTTTATCTGACAAATGCCGCTAAATGAGAACATTAGCGGCGTTTCTAAGACAAACGTCGCTAAATTGCAACATTTAGCGGCGTTTATGGAGACAAACACCGCTAAATGTTCTCCTCTGATTTTTTTTAAATATCATACATTTAGCGGCGTTTCTCAGACAAACGCCGCTAAATTGCAACATTAGCGGCGTTTCTAAGACAAATGCCGCTAAATTGCAACAGTTAGCGGCGTTTATGGAGACAAACGCTGCTAAATATTCTCCACTGATTTTTTTTAAATGTCATACATTTAGCGGCGTTTCAAGACAAGCGCCGCTAAATTGCACATTTAGCGGCGTTTATGGAGACAAACGCCGCTAAATGTTCTCCTTTGATTTTTTCAATGTCATACATTTGGCGGCGTTTGTCTGAGAAACGCCGTTACATGAGAACATTTAGTGGCGTTTCTTATAACAAAAGTCGCTAAATATACCAATAAAAATGCTGCGTTTCTTTTAATAGAAATGGTGGGTAATTTTTTAGCGGTAAAAAAAAAAACCCGCGTAATTTGAGAAATATTTAGCGGCATTTTTTGTTCTAAACGCCGGTAATTAATCTCATTTAGCGGCGTTTCTTCCTTACAAACGCCGCTAAATTAATTTTTAGCGGCGTTTAGGGTAGAAACGCCGCTCCCTTTACAAAAACACGGTACCTGCCGACGTTTTTATGTAAAACGCCGCCAGTAAAATGCCACTAAAACCTAAAATTGCTGTAGTGTTGGCTTGAGATCATTGGTTGATCTTGGCCAAAAACTTAGTTGAAATGTCACAAAATGCATGATTTTACAGCTCAAAATCATATGACAATAGATCAAACATGAGTCAAAAGCATGAATGTTGTCAGATTTCACTACGCAAGTGCACGTATCGCAAACAAGTAATAAAGTGGAAGTAAAGTGTCGAACCCACGAGAAATTGCTATTAAATTCATTAAGTACTAAAATTAACACAGCTTAATCTTATCTAAACAACTAATTAAAGATGATAATTAAAAACTAAATTAAATGAAACTAATACAGAAAGCAAGTAAATTAAAAAAAGATGAATTCAATTAATTATAAAAGCCTAGGATTACAACTTCCCTCAACACTTCGCTTGAATCTCTCCCCACCTCTTAACTTGATTAATGATTCTGAGTTGTTAACCTAGAGTTCTATCATATTTATAAGGATCTTCCGATGGTCTCATAAAAATATCCTTCTTAACCAATTAGCTAACCAACTATGAAAATTGATTTAAAGAATAACTCATTAAGCTTAGGCTTTAACAATGGTTACACATGACAAGTAAGTGTATTCCTACCCTACCTGCAGATCAATTCATCCTAATAAATGAATATGAAACATGTGTCATCCAATCCATGTCTAACACTAAACTCCCTATGTCTAGTTGTATTTAGGTTAACAAATCAATCTAATTGGTGATCAAGCAATTAGAAGCATTAAGAACAAGAAATAACAAACAACTAAACAAGCCATTAAATCAAGCTAGAGAGAGAAAGTAAATTCAAACTATGTGTTGAGTTCCATTGAAATCCTAGTAAAAGAAAGTTAGTTCATGATAATTAATGAAAACAAAATTCAAATTGTTTTCACCATCATCAACAACACAAGAAAAATAAAGAAGAGAAAAACGAAAAGTAAGAGTTGTCAATTCTTGAATCTTGAATCTTCCAATCTTCTTGAGAGATTTTGATGAAAACTATCTTCTTGTGAGAATTAGGTTTTTTAGACATCGAAAATCCTTTTATTCTGACCTGAAAGAGTCCTATTTAAAGTGTCCAAGGCCTCCTAGAGTCTAAAAATCGAGGCCAAGCAAACAGGTAAGCTATACGAAATTTCTTTTTTTACATGTTTACTGTTCACAACTGGCACTACGGTACCAGCTTTGGGTGCGCGACGCCAATGCTACTGACCTATGGCGCCAACTCCTCTGATCAGTCCTGGGTTGGTTCCGCTATTTTCTCGTACTTGGTCAACTATTTTGACTGGGAAAATCTCATCTGATTTTGATGAGTTTTAGACCATTGGAAAGGTATGGAAGTCATATTGAAAAGTCAAGAAGGGAGTTTTCTCAAATTATGTCTTTAAGATCAAGTTTTTCTTGAAAGAAGCTCCGGAGGTCGAATCTACCTGCTCATTGCTTTACATCATTTTTCATCGTTT
The DNA here is from genome assembly GCA_030761205.1 of Fremontodendron californicum. NCBI lineage: Eukaryota > Viridiplantae > Streptophyta > Magnoliopsida > Malvales > Malvaceae > Fremontodendron > Fremontodendron californicum. The sequence goes on along the minus strand of JAULJL010000020.1, from coordinate 17,879,369 downwards.
TGCACCTCGAAGCTCTAAATCACGTTGGACCTATAAAAACACATAAAGAATAACTAAATAACTATTTTAAACATAAAATGGATAAATAAAATAAATATAAAAACATCTACAACTAATCAAATCCTAATAAAAGCCACAAAGACTTAGCCGATTTAAATGCATAAAAGGTGGTAAAATAACTATATTTCCTAGAGTTATCAATGAACACAACCAAGCAAGCAAGAAATATCAAGCAAGAACAAGCACAAAGACATCCTAGTAGGTTCGGCTATGCATGAAACATGTAGAAAATTTTTATCAATTTGATTATTTGATAAAGAATGAAGAACAAAGGAGAGAAACCTTTAAGATTTGTTTTTGAAAACCTTTTTATTCATCAAAAGTTTACAAATCACATGAACAAAAAGAGAATAAAAAGAATCACAACATCAAAGAAAAACATCAAAAGAAGAAGAAAGGAAGAGGTAGCTACCTAGCTTTTGCTTTCCAAATCAAAGTTGTAAAAATTTTCTTTTCTTTTCTTTTATCTTTTCTTTTTCTTCTCCTTTTTCTCTCAAGAATGAAAAAATACCTTAAGAAAAATAATCCTCCTCCTCTCCTCACTATGGCCGGCCTTTGGTATTCTATAGGGAGTGTGTGTGGCTTTTTATTTTTTTACCCTTGTCATGCTTCCCATGCTCCTCCAACATCCTTTGCCACATGGCCAAAAATGTTCCCCCTAAATGCCTATTTCCCTTAAAAGTAAGGAGCTTGTCCCCTATTTGCATGGTGCTTCCCTTGAAAATAGGGAATCCTAGCCTCCCATTGGTCGACAAATGCCACCTCAACCATTTGTGTCTCCTATCTCTTATAAAATATCTTTTCCATTTGTCAAAATCATGGAGGCTACTACAAAAATATCCTCCTACATGGCATTATTTATCCCATTTGGCATCATCTTATTAACTTCACATGCTGTTCACATGGCCTTGCAAATTGGAGCCTTCTTATTGGCTTAAAATGCCATGTAGGCAAATGGTGGAGAATCTTGTCCTTGTAAAAATGTCATCTTGCTATCCATCCTTAGCCATTTGATCCATGATGATCACACTCCCCCTTTGCATTAGCTGCTGGCTAAAAATGGCTTGGAATTTTCCAGGCAATTCAACTTTTTTTTATTTACAAATTAGCCATTTTCAGTTTCTTTGGTAAAATTTCATTTTGGCCCCCCCAAACTTATTTAATTGCAAATGGACCCTAATTTTGAAATTTTCCTTCCCAATTCATCCCATCCAATATAAAAACTCAATTCTGGAGGTTTTCAAATTTTTTCGAGGTCATTCTTTATTTTTCCCGGATTTTTCTCTAAAATTTTGGTTTAGTGCCTCCCAAATTTAGCCTTCTTCATTTGAGCTCCATTTCTGGATTTTTCTTCACCAATACCTTCAAAAATATATATAACTTAGATCTGAAAGATTTCATAATTTTCAGAGCTCGTTTGCTATTTTTCCCAGAATTTTCTTTTGGAATTTTGGGTTAGTGCACCCAAACTTTGCTCTTTTTCATTTGAACTCCGATTCCATATTTTATTTGTACAATCTCTTCCAAAAAATATAAAACTTAGATCTAGAAGTTTTCATAATTTTACGAGCTCGTTTGCTATTTTTCCCAGAATTTTCTTTTGGATTTTCTGGTTAGTGCACCCGAATTTTGTCTTTTTCCGTTTGAACTCCGATTTCAGATTTTTCTTCACCGATCCCTTCCATACAATATAAAATTAAGATTTGGAATTTTTCATAATTTTCTGAGCTCGGGTCCTATTTTTCTCAAAATTTCCAATATTGCCCTTTAACCCCCAAAACATCGGTTTTACTCAAAACGGGTCCGATTTCTAGATTTTCTTTTTCCACTATCTTTGTTATATATTGAATTGGAGTTGGTCCGAAAACGCCCAGTTTTTACGATCGAATTCCTCTCCGATTTAGTTTTCCCTTTTTCGACATCGGGAATTTTCTCGTTTTTATTTTTATTTTTCCTCGAACCGGCTCTTCCTTGGGATCCACTTCAAACTGGGACTTGGGATATTTTTGTTTACTTGTCCTTTATCAACTGGGGGCTTCAATTTCAGTGAAATGGGCCATCTCTGCAGTTTTCTCCAAATCCGTGAATTTTTCCATTTATTGATTAAATTCTTATTTTTCTTTTTCTCTTCAAACCAATTCTTCTTTCAACTCCGCATCAAAATTGGACCTTCCAATATCCGTAGATACTGATCTTACTCCGTTTGGGACCTCCAATTTCGTCCAATTTGATCGTTTTCGCACTTTTCTCCAAATTTTCGAAATTAGGTTTTCCCCTACACTGAATTTTTGCCGCCCATCTTCCGAACTCTATATCTTTCGCTGTAGATCTCGGATTATCAAAATTGTTTCACCATTGTTCAATTCAACTTCGAATCTTGATTTTGATTGGAGTTGACTTTTTCGTGGTTGACTTTTTTAGGGTTGACTTTTTGTGCTGACCTCCGAAACAAAGTCTTGGGTACCCATCTGTGGAATGGTGGAAGTCTTTTTGCGTTCCTTGAAGTTGAAAAGAGAATTTGCCTAGTTTAGGGGGCCTGGACAAAATTAGGTGTCTACAAATATCATATGATGATATTGATTGATCAAAGATATGAATTATTCATAATAAGCTAGTAATTTAATTGAGAATTAAAATGCTAGGTATGAATCTTGATCTAGCCGAATAGTGCATATAATTAGAATAATGCATGTAATGCTATTCTAATTAAATCTATTACTAAGGATGTTTGGCCCAACTTAAAGTGTTAAGTTAATTGGCCCAGTATTACTAATTGTTAGTGTATTGGACCTATTGATCCATCTTGACATTAAAAAAAGGTTTAGTCTCAAGTGGATTAATGAAAGAATTGTAGCATAAGCTACAAGTGTGGTCGGCTACCCTTAGGGAAAGTGGTTAGGGTTTAGACATGAATATATATATAATATATTCAAGCCCTAGCCGCCTAAGGAATTGAGTATTAGACCTTGAATATTATGATTTTGCTAAGGAAGAAAGTTTATTTCGAAAGAAATACGTTTTCATAGCAAAAAAGTGTAGCCGCCTCCTCCCTGTGGCTTTTCTTCTTGTTGCCGTAGCTGATAACTCGTATAATTATATAGTTTTTAGTTATGTTTTATTATTGTTTTGTGTCAAAAACGAGTTATTATTACTTAGTCTAATTGTGTTTATGATCTTTTATATTTTTATGTAATTTGGTGTTTTTCACGAGTTTCTTTGAGTGATTTCAGATTACTAGGTTAAATCAAGAATTAAGGGCAAATCCAGTTCAGTTCCAGTTCCGACACCTTTTGCCATATCAGCCATATCTGGAGTTTCACTAAAGCATTAAGGCTGAAATTTTTACAGTGCAAAGCTAAGAGGCATATCTATCTTTTTCATGCTTTACACTTCTTGAAACGGAGTCGTTTTCCCTAGCGAAATCAACCATCAAGTTGGCTGATGTTCAATGACGTCTGTGCTGACCAGTTTTCGTATTTTGACCATATCTTCTGATCCACATCAGCAAATTAGCTGATTCCAACGGCTATGGATCACAAACTGATAGGGAAATATTTTTCTAGAAGACCATTTGATCAGATCAAGCCTCCAACATTGTCAAAATCAACCATCAAGCTGGCTGATCAGAATTGTCATACAATATGACGAAAATTGTTAGAAAAATGCACCCACCTATTATACCTACCTTTGAAATTTATAAAGCTTGTCTCTTGTCATTTAGCTCTCCAAAATGTGTACAAATGGAGGGCCTTGGATGATTGTAAGAGTATCATTATACATTGGTAGGATATTAGCCATTGTAATAAAATTCTCTAAGTTTTCTTCTTCTTTCCTTTCTCTAGTTTTCTTTTTTTATTTACTTATGCTTCTTACATTTCTTTTCATTTTATTCATATCTAGTATGTGTTGCTAATCATATTGTTGAGGTGATGAGGTGAAGCTTTTGGTAAATGCTAAGGTTAGTCTCTTAAACATGAGCTAAAATGAATCATCATTTATAAACACTAGTATAGATAATATTTTCTTTTGGTTTAAAATCATACTTGCAAAGTAGGGATCTTGATTCATTATTGACAATGATAATGGCACAGTAAATGCTTGGTTTCATAACCTTGATTTGTTGTAGACATATACCTTGGCATAAGGAATGCTTGGACTCTTTTTATGAGTTTTAAGGACACCAAATGAACATAATATCATATGCTATGGACGTTGGACAATTTGGACTGAATTGCTAAACCTTCCGATTGGAATCTCCCTTATGTGTGAATTTCAATTGTGTAATAAAACAAGATTAATCTTAGCATAACACCAAGAGTGGATTCTCTAACCTCAACATCTTTTCTTATTGTTTTGTTTATATCTTGTTTAATTTCTTTTATGTTGTTTTGTTTATTTTGTTCTCTAATATCTTGTTTATCTTGTTTTGTTGTTGATTCCCTAATATCTTGTTTACTTTCTTTTTCTTATATATTTATAAACTTATACTTACTAATACGCTTCCCTGTGGTTCGACCTCGGACACCCGAGAATTTATTACTTGAACATAACCTGCACTTGGGTTTACAACTCTTAATTGAGTCTCCATCAAGTTTTTGGCGCCGTTGCCGGGGAAGCAATACTAAGTATATAAGTTTATAAGTATATTTATTTTTATTGGTTGGTTATACCGCCTAATTTTCAATATATTTATATTTATATTGTAAAGTTTATATTTATATAAATATATTATCTGTATATTAACTTTGTTTTATGCTTGTTTGGCGACGTGATTTTAGATCTCGTCGTTTAGTTAGATTTTATTGTGAAACTTTTTCAGGTAATCTTTCTAATACAACTCCTACCATGGCTGACAATGAAAGTGTTCATGCTGAAGATAAGAACAGACAAGTACGCACCATGCGTGACTACTTGCAACCAACTCGAAGCTCATCACCCTCTTGTTTTATTTTTCCTCTCAATGCAAACAACTTTCGTTTTAAACCAGGTATGATAGCTTTGCTTCCAAATTTCCATGGGTTAGAATCGGAAAGTGCTTACTCGTTTCTAAAAGACTTCGAAGATGTATGTGTCACCTTTAATGACCAACAATGTACAAATGAAATTGTCAAGCTAAAATTATTTCCTTTTTCTTTAAAAGATAAAGCAAAAATTTGGCTTCATAATTTAAAACCAAGGTCAATTGGCACATGGCAAGAATTACAAACTGAGTTTCTAAAGAAATTTTTCCCAGCACATAAAACTACTGCTTTGAAAAGACAGATTCAAAATTTCAATCAAAATGAAGCATTTTTTCAGTGCTGGGAGCGTTTTAAAGATTTGTTAAGTTCTTGTCCACATTATGGTTTTGAAAAATGGCGTCTTATTAGTTTCTTTTATGAAAGTTTAACTCCCGAAACTAAACAATTTGTTGAAACAATGTGTAACGGTGAGTTTCTAGAAAAAGAACCTGAAGAAGCCTTTGACTACTTAGACCATTTGGCAGATAACTCTCAAGCCTGGCACACAGATAATTCCTCTGAAAGTTCCAATAGATCTAATCTTGTTTCTAACAGAGGTAAATATCATTTTAGTCAAGAAGATGAGATAAAAGCTAAAGTAGCTAATTTGGCTAGAAAGATTGAAGCCATGGAACTTAGAGAAGTAAAAGAAGTCAAAACGGTTAAAAATGAAGAAAGTTGTGGAATTTGTGAAATCATGGGACACCCCACTTCTGAATGTCCAAACATTCCCATTCTTAAAGAAGCGTTGCATGATCAAGTAAATTCCATAAACACATTTAAAAAGCCTTTTCCTTCTCCTTACTCTGAAACGTATAACCCTGAATGGAGAAATCATCCCAACTTCAGTTGGCGGAATAATAATCATGTTCAGGTACCACAATCTCAAAAGCCGGGCAACACTTTTTCCTATCAACCTTCACGTGTACAAACCTTGGAAGAGACATTGCAAGCATTCATGCAAACACAAGCAAATGTGAATAACCAAACTTCACAGGACATCAATGAGATCAAAAACACCTTGTCCACATTGACAGCTTCATTACGCACTCAAGAAAAAGGTAAGTTTCCTGCTCAACCTCAGCCTAACCCTTCTACTCAATGTCTTGTTTCGTGCTCCAATGAAACTCAACAGGAAAATGCCAGTTCTATCACAACTCTTCGAAGTGGAAAGGCAATTGACAAAAACATTCCATCAAAAGACCAAGATCCTCCTTCCCCTCCGTAAAAGTAATGGTAAGGATGATGGTAAGTCTGAACTTCTTGAAAATTTGGACAAAGAAAAAGGTATGCATCATGCTCCTTTTCCTCAAAGGTTGCAAACAATAAAGAATTTGAATCAAAATGCAGAAATTTATGAACTTTTCAAACAAGTTAAGATTAACATTCCTTTATTGGATGCAATCAAACAAGTTCCATCTTATGCTAAATTTTTGAAGGACATGTGCACAGTTAAAAGGAAACATAATGTACAAAAGAAAGCATTTCTGACGGAAAGTGTGAGCTCAATCATTCAGCACCTTACTCCACCAAAATTCAAAGATCCTGGATGTCCAACAATCTCATGCATCATTGGAAACACTAGAATAGAACGTGCATTGCTTGATGTAGGTGCTAGTGTTAATCTTTTGCCTTTTTCTGTTTATCAACAGTTAGGTTTAGGTGAACTCAAGGAAACACCTGTTACACTTCAACTAGTTGATCGTTCTGTAAAAATTCCTCGAGGGATAGTTGAAGATGTTTTGGTTCAAATTGATAATTTTTACTTCCCTGTTGATTTTATTGTTTTGGACACACATCCTGTTTCAAATCCAAATGTTCAAATTCCTGTTATATTAGGCCGTCCATTTATTGCAACATCTAATGCTCTGATAAATTGCAGGAATGGTATTTTGAACATTTCTTTTGGAAATATGACTTTAGAATTAAATGTGTTCAACATTTGCAAGCAACCTGGTGATGATTCAGAAGTACATGAAGTGGATTTCATTGAAGAACTTGTTCATGAACATCTCACCACTACCACATTCCATGATCCTTTAGAAGCTTATTTAATTGAATGTGAGTTTGATAATGCTTCAGAAATTTCACACACTGATTCTTTGTTAAATTCTTTTCAGGATAAGCATTGTTGGAAACAAAAGTTTGAGGAACTTCCATCACTCACATATGTCACTGTACCATCAACTATTGAACCACCCAAGCTGGATTTAAAACCATTGCCATCCGAGCTAAAATATTCCTTTTTGGGTGAGAATGAAACTTTTCCAGTCATAATTTCTTCACATCTTGATGAACTACAAGAAGGTAAGTTGTTACAACTTTTGAAAATGTACAAAAATGCATTAGGATGGACCTTAGCTGACATAAAAGGAATAAGCCCATTAATCTGCACACATAATATTTATTTAGAGGAAAATGCTAAACCCTCTAGACAAATGCAACGAAGGCTTAATCCTAATATGAAAGAAGTAGTGAGAAATGAAGTCATTAAACTTCTAGATAATGGAATCATTTATCCTATCTCTGATAGCAAATGGGTAAGTCCTACTCAAGTCGTACCTAAGAAATCTGGAGTTACTGTAGTTAAAAATGAAAACAATGAATTAATTCCAACTAGGACTGTTACTGGTTGGCGCATGTGCATTGACTACAAGAAACTTAACTCAGTGACGAGGAATGATCATTTCCCTTTGCCTTTCATGGATCAAATCTTAGAAAGAGTTGCAGGGCATGAGTTTTATTGTTTTCTAGATGGATATTCTGGGTATAATCAAATTGCCATTGCACTTGAGGACCAAGAGAAAACCACTTTTACATGTCCTTTTGGTACTTTTAAATATCGTAGAATGCCATTTGGATTATGTAACGCCCCTGCCACATTTCAAAGATGCATGCTTAGTATTTTTAGTGACATGATTGAACGTAATCTTGAGATTTTCATGGATGATTTTTCTGTTTCTGGTGATTCATTTGATTATTGCTTAGCCAATTTGAAAAATGTATTGATTAGGTGTGAAGAAAAAAATCTTGTTCTTAATTGGGAAAAATGTCATTTCATGGTCACTAAAGGTATTGTACTAGGTCACATTGTTTCTGCAAAAGGGATTGAGGTAGACAAGTCAAAAATTGAATTGATTGCTAATCTACCCACACCAAAGACAGTAAAGGACATTAGGTCATTCTTGGGACATGCAGGTTTTTATAAAAGATTCATAAAAGATTTTAGCACGATATCTAAACCTCTATGTAATCTTTTAATGAAAGACATTGCATTTGAATGGACTAAAGATTGTGAAGATGCTTTTGAAAAACTCAAAAATATGCTCATTACTGCTCCTATTATGAGATCTCCTGATTTGTCTTTACCATTTGAAATAATGTGTGATGCTAGTGACTATGCTGTTGGTGCTGTGTTAGGACAAAGGAAAGATAAGAAACCACATGTAATTTACTATGCAAGTAAAACTTTAAATAGAGCCCAAATGAATTATTCCACTACAGAAAAGGAATTACTTGCAGTTGTTTTTGCATTGGATAAATTCAGATCTTACCTTGTTGGATCATCAATTGTTGTCTTTAGTGATCATGCAGCTTTAAAATATCTTATCTCTAAGAAGGATGCAAAACCTAGGTTGCTCAGGTGGATCCTTTTGCTGCAAGAATTTGACATCACCATTCGAGATAAAAAAGGAGTAGAAAATGTGGTGGCTGATCATTTATCATGACTTGTTTGTGATGAATCTTTTGGAACCTCACCAATAAATGATACTTTTCCTCATGAACAACTTTTAATTGTCTCCACGACAACTTGATTTGCTGACATTGCTAATTTTCTTGCTACAGGAAAAATTCCTTCTCAATGGAGCCCCCAAGATAAAAGGAAGTTTCTGAATGAGGTAAAGAAGTTCTATTGGGATGACCCTTACTTGTTCAAATATTGTCCTGATCAGATTTTTCGAAGATGCATTCCCGACAATGAGGTAAGTAGTGTAATTAAGTTTTGTCATTCTGAGGCATGTGGTGGTCATTTTTCATCAAAGAAAACTGCTGCAAAAATTTTACAGTGTGGATTTTACTGGCCAACTTTATTCAAAGATGCACATAATTTTTGCAAGTCATGTGAAAGTTGTCAAAAATTAGGTTCCATTTCGAAAAGAAACATGATGCCTTTGAACCCAATTCTTGTAATTGGAATTTTTGACTGTTGGGGTATTGATTTCATGGGACCATTTCCACCATCTTTTGGTTTCTTATACATTTTAGTTGCAATAGATTATGTTTCAAAGTGGATAGAGGCAATTCCATGTCGAAATAATGATCACAAAACAGTGATTAAATTTTTAAAAGAAAATATTTTGAGTCGATTTGGAATTCCTCGATCTATCATAAGTGATGGGGGAACACATTTTTGCAACAAGGTTTTTGAAACATTAATGAAGAAACATGCCATTACACACAAAGTTGCAACCCCTTATCACCCGCAGACAAATGGACAGGTAGAATTAGCAAATAGGGAGATTAAACAAATTTTGGAAAAGACGATTAATCCAAATCGCAAAGATTGGTCTCTTAGACTTAACGATGCATTATGGGCCTATCGAACAGCTTTGAAAACAGCATTGGGCATGTCTCCTTATAGGCTAGTTTATGGAAAACCTTGTCATTTACCTGTGGAACTTGAGCATAAAGCATATTGGGCCATTAAATGTTCAACTCAAACCTTCATGACGCTTCTAATTTACGAAAATTACAAATAAATGAACTTGAGGAACTCAGAAATGATGCATATGAGAATTCTAAAATTCATAAAGAAAGAACTAAAGCCTTTCATGACAAGTTAATTTCAAGAAAAATATTTGATGTTGGGCAAAAAGTTCTACTTTATAATTCTAGACTTCACATATTTCCTGGTAAGTTGAGATCAAGATGGACTGGCCCATTTGTGGTTAAGCATGTGTATCATTATGGAGCAGTTGACATTGAGAATCCTCAAAATGGTAACGTATTCAAGGTAAATGGACAAAGACTCAAACTCTTTTTGGAAAATCATGTTACTCAAGAAGAGGTTGTTTTTCTTTCTGATCCTTGTTTTGAAAATAACTAGATGTAAATATAATTTTTTTTAACCCCGGTTAAATGGCGGATAACGGTACTCCGTGATTATTTAAGTCGGTTCCATCAGCTACCCACAAAACTGATAATGTATATAAATTTCTCTTTCAATTTCTCTTTCATTTTTTTTTCAGGATGGATGATATTCTCAAAAGATTGCAGAAACGATTCCCTCCTTTTCCTCGAAATATTTTACTGAACCTTTACCAAGTTCGATTTGAAAGATTAAGAATGCTTATGCACAAAGGGATTCCTGAAGACATACGTTGGATAATTGAAGCCAAGGTACGTGAAGATGAATATCTTCCTGTTTTGCATTTACCAGGTACAGGTAGAAGCACTTTTGCAAAGAAGCGAGGAGCAAAGCGCATGAGTTCAAATTGCCACAAATGTGCACGATGGACGTGTAACGGTAAATGTCGTTCTATTGGGATTCCGTCCTCTAATCGAGATGATAAAATTGAATTCATTAAGGATGGACTGAGTAAGGAGAATTTGGGTAATATCCAACTTTCTCTTGAGACGCATCCTAGTGGAGATGTACAAAGAGAAATTCTTGATTTATGGCCGCAATTCCAAAGGGAATGGCAACATCTTGGGAATCTGATGTTAAAAGACCATGTTTGCCAGCTTGTAAGAAAACTGGATGGGAAGCATATCCTCGACTCATAGAAGGCGTTTAAGCCGTTTCTGGACGTAAAACCAGAGGAAGATGTGAGCCACAATCACAACTACAATAAATGACTTCTCAGCTTTTGGTTTGATTTGCAATAACTTCATTTCGGTTTAATTTACGTGTTGTTCGATTTGTGTAATTATTCTCGTTTTTTTTTTTTTGCATTGGTCTTTTACGGTTGATTTTTCTTCTCTTTTTGATTTTCTTCCTGAAATCACGCAAAAATCTTTTGTTAGGTTAACATTTTCTTCTGACAGGTCAAATACACTTTCGGCGACATTATTACTCTTGTCTGATTCACTACTCAGTCCTCTATATATTACACCATGTACTCATTCTCTTTCAGGCACTCGAAAAAAAAAATGGAAAGTACTTTGCCCCAGCGCATTGAAAAAATTTGTGTCTTTGGAGGTAGGGGTGTAAACGAGACACCTGTGCTCGCAAGCTACTCGAGTTCGACTCGAAAAAAACTCGAATTCGATTCGGTCATTATCGAGCCGAGCTCGAGCTCGAGTAGCTCGAGCTACCGAGCGAGCCGAGTTCGAGTATCTTAATACCCGATTCGAGCAGCTCGCGAGCTAATCGAGCTTTTTTTATTTATAATATTTTTATTATTAATTTACTATTTTACCCTTAATATATATATATACATACTTAAAAACCCTTAATTTGAGCTCGAGTATATAAACGAGCCTAATCGAGTCGAGCTCGAATAGTTCGATTTTATCTCGAGCCGAGCTCGAGCTTAAAAAATGATACTCGGTCGAGCTCGAACCGAGCTTCGAGCCTCGAGTTTCGAATCGAGCTCGAGCTCGAGCTTCTCAGTATTCGAGCTCGGCTCGGCTCGATTACAGCCCTATTTGGAGGTGCTTATCCGGGGAAAAATAAAATATTCGCTGATGAAGCCATAAGAGTTGGAGTAATACTTGCCCAACAAAAGATCTAGTTGATTTATGGAGGCGGTAGTACGGGTTTAATGGGAGCAGTCGCTACAGCAGCACACGCTGGAGGAAGTCAAGTTCTAGGAATCGTGCCAAAACTATTCACAGGTTTTTGTGGACCTACCGTGGGTAAGGAAATACAAGTATGGAGTATCCCTGAACGGATGACAATCATGTACCATTCTGCCGATGCATTCATTGCTTTACCAGGAAGTCTGGGTACATTGGAAGAAATAGCTTGCGTGGCTTCTTGGTCATCTTTGGTCACAAATAAGAAACCCATTGGTTTGCTTAATATTAATGGTTATTTTAGTAATTTGCTTTCATATTTAGATAATGCTGTGGAAAATGGATTCATGTTTTCAGAGGCAAGGAGAACCATAATTTCTGCTACAACCATTGAAGATTTACTCAAAAAGCTCCAAGCTTACGAGTATTTACCTACTACGGTTGTTTCGCAAACGCTCGGAAAAAGAAAAAGAGATATGGACGAGCAAGGAGTGGATTGCACTTTGTCTTTGTGACATTATCTAACATTTTGTTTGTTGTGTCTCAGTTATAATAAGTGGTTAGCAACCTCTGCAGGTAATATCTCCTAAATTCTACCTTTAAAATTTGACATTGGGGACAATGTCATATTTTAGTAGGGGGTAAGGGACATATTTTGCTAATTTGTAAAAAAAAAAAAAAAAAAAAATTGTTGTGTTTTAAGCCATTTATAAGTATTCATTCTGAACAAGGTCTGAGTAAGGGAGACTTGAGACATACCTTGTCAGTTTGATTTAATCTTTTCAAAAAAAAAAAAACACTATCTGTTCCGTTTATTATCTGCATGTGTTTTACTACTTTCGTGTATGTATTTTTTTTTTGAGTATTAGTATAATCTTGGCAAGCATGTGGTTAAAGCAATAGAGTTACAAAGGCTTTGATTAAGTTATCTAGGTTATTTTCAATTTGGTTTTCTGAAAATTGAATATTTTTGATGATCAAATGTCTTTGAGATTGTTTTTGGCAAATCGGTTCGATTTTTGTTGGAATGTGAATTCATGGTGAGCCTTTGGAAAGCCACGGAAAACTGGGAAGACATAGTAAGTTTACTTTTTCTCTTCATTCCACATGCAGATTTAGGTCATCACATAGATGCTTGCATCTATACATGATCTGATCTTAGAACAAAGTCACTATCCAGAAAGCCCCTTATCTTTGCCCCCCTTACATTAGGAGCCCATAGGTTGTAAACCTTCGGGTTGGATCCCTAGATATGAACTCCAGAAATTATGCCAAAGTGAACGGATACGATTCCGACCCCCATTCCCTCTTTATACTTTTATGATAATATTTGTGATCATTGGGTTTGGGATTGTGTGTTTCCTTCTTGTTTATTTTGTTATCTTTTGAAATCTGAAAAAAAAAAAATTGGGAATAATGCAAAAGAGGGTAGTTAGAATGAGTGACTGTTTTTAGAGTCGTGAACTTCGAACTTATTGATGCCAAAACAATGTTGTGATGAGTTGAGAAAAAGATGCTGAAAAAAAAGAGCTGATGAAAATCTGTCTTGTTTGATCAATTGAATGAAAAGAAAGAAAAAGAAAGTATGGAATCCAATGTGATTTCTGAAAAATAAAAAAAAAACAAAAAAAACAAGAATGATGATTATGAATAGATGTGATTGTGCATAAAAGATGTCCCAATGAGGGCACAAATCAAAAGAAAATCACTTGTGCTTAAAAAAAAAAAAATCAGAATTCAAGATTCGAGGTTCTTCATTATAGAGAGGTTTTTACTTTTCTATTTTCTTTGGATCGAGTCTTTTCTTGCTTTTTGTTTTCTTTTCAAAATATTTATGTTGAACATAGGACTAAGGATGAGTGAGAATGGAAATATTTTGAGAGGATTGATCACATTATTATTATATTTCTTGAGCCTAACTTGTGATAAACCTCAGATTATGTTTGAACATTCCACCCCTCACTTGTCCATAAGCCTCAGATTCATCTCTGTACCGATCAGATTTGTCAAGTTCACTTGTGAACTGCGGTGACAATAATCTTAGCATGTGTACTTATGAAGCTATAGTTTGCCTAGTCCTCCATGGCTAGCTAAAGTCTCGCCAAGAAGGAAGTTCCTCAATCGTACGGTAATGCCTTCAATTTTAATCTCATTGACCCTTTACTCGAACTTAATATGCCAATGATACTTAATTAGATGCCTTGCCAATTCTTACGCTTGATCTTGCTTGTTTGTTTGAGATCCCTTTAACTTGTTTCCTGTTTATTTTTTTTCTAGGATTGAGTCGTTGCTAGGGACTAGCAACAATCTAAGTGTGGGGGTGTGATAACTCGTATAATTATATAGTTTTTAGTTATGTTTTATTATTGTTTTGTGTCAAATACGAGTTATTATTGCTTAGTCTAATTGTGTTTATGATCTTTTATGTTTTTATGTAATTTGGTGTTTTTCACGAGTTTCTTTGAGTGATTTCAGATTACTAGGTTAAATCAAGAATTAAGGGCAAATCCAGTTCAGTTCCAGTTCCGACACCTTTTGCCATATCAGCCATATCTGGAGTTTCACTGAAGCATTAAGGCTGAAATTTTTACAGTGCAAATTTAAGAGGCATATCTATCTTTTTCATGCTTTACACTTCTTGAAATGGAGTCGTTTTCCCTAGCGAAATCAACCATCAAGTTGGCTGATGTGCAATGACGTCTGTGCTGACCAGTTTTCGTATTTTGACCATATCTTCTGATCCACATCAGCAAATTAGCTGATTCCAACGGCTATGGATCACAAACTGATAGGGCAACAGTTTTCTAGAAGACCATTTGATGAGATCAAGCCTCCAACATTGACAAAATCAACCATCAAGCTGGCTGATCAGAATTGTCATACAATATGACCAAAATTGTTAGAAAAATGCACCCACCTATTATACCTACCTTTGAAATTTATAAAGCTTGTCTCTTGTCATTTAGCTCTCCAAAATGTGTATAAATAGAGGGCCTTGGATGATTGTAAGAGTATCATTATACATTGGTAGGATATTAGCCATTGTAATAAAATTCTCTAAGTTTTCTTCTTCTTTCCTTTCTCTAGTTTTCTTTTTTTATTTACTTATGCTTCTTACATTTCTTTTCATTTTATTCATATCTAGTATGTGTTGCTAATCATATTGTTGAGGTGATGAGGTGAAGCTTTTGGTAAATGCTAAGGTTAGTCTCTTAAACATGAGCTAAAATGAATCATCATTTATAAACACTAGTATAGATAATATTTTCTTTTGGTTTAAAATCATACTTGCAAAGTAGGGATCTTGATTCATTATTGACAATGAAAATGGCACAGTAAATGCTTGGTTTCATAACCTTGATTTGTTGTAGACATATACCTTGGCATAAGGAATGCTTGGACTCTTTTTATGAGTTTTGAGGACACCAAATGAACATAATATCATATGCTATGGACATTGGACAATTTGGACTGAATTGCTAAACCTTCCGATTGGAATCTCCCTTATGTGTGAATTTCAATTGTGTAATAAAACAAGATTAATCTTAGCATAACACCAAGAGTGGATTCTCTAACCTCAACATCTTTTCTTATTGTTTTGTTTATATCTTGTTTAATTTCTTTTATGTTGTTTTGTTTATTTTGTTCTCTAATATCTTGTTTATCTTGTTTTGTTGTTGATTCCCTAATATCTTGTTTACTTTCTTTTTCTTATATATTTATAAACTTATACTTACTAATACGCTTCCCTGTGGTTCGACCTCGGACACCCGAGAATTTATTACTTGAACATAACCTGCACTTGGGTTTACAACTCTTAATTGAGTCTCCATCAGTAGCCTCTATCTTCTGTTTTGATCTTGTCGAATCATCATTAATTCTTTGTGAAATCGGTAGAGAGTGATAAACACTGAGTGATAGATCTTTTGATTGTGATCTGAGGATCAACTTGCTAGCACAAGTGAATTGCCATACCTTAGAGAAGGATCCATCACTTGTTCGTGTGGACTAGCTTTCGAGAAAGGACAATTGTGCTTCTCATGATTTTTGAGGAACTCATTGGAGATCTTAAAGATTTGAGTCTGTGCTGTTTGGATCTGCAACTTAAGATTACGAGATCTTAAGTAGGTAATCTCTAAACATATGATTGATTTAAATGTTTTATTAGGCATTCACTACAAGACAACAAAGTTTTACCGACGAAAATTTTCGTCGAAAAAAGTTCGTATTTCATCGGTAATGCCTTTTACCGACAAAATATTCCATAAATCTTAAGTCGGTGATACTGAATCTATCGGTAAAATATATTCCATCGGTAATACTTTTACCGACAGAATATTCCGTCGGAAAAGACAATTTCGATGCTTTTTTTTTTTTATCGACAAAATATTCTATCGGAATGAAAAAACTGATCTGGAATATTCTATCAGTAATGTTTTTACCGACGGAATGTTCCATCCCCATATTTTTGCTGCAACGAAGCAGTATAGTTTTCCTACAATCACAAATATTTAAATATAAACAATTAATATGGGACACTATAAAGAAAACGTACATAAACAATTCAGTAATATAATCAATTAATGTAATATAAAATTTATTTATATGTTAAATACTTTAACAGCTTTAGACTTGTTGCCTTATAATCACCTTGACCCTTATCATGTTTATGGGTTTTGTTAAACAGCTACAGGAAAGTTACGTCGTGCTGCAACTCTTGTGACTATAGATTAAAAGTGTAGACACCTAATTTTTTCGGGCCCCCCTAAACCAAGTAAGTTCCTCCTTGTACTTCTCAGATTGCAAAGAAACTCCCCTCATCCCACAAATGGTTCTCCAAGACTTGTGATTCGGAGTTCAACACGAAAAGTTAACCCAAAAAAATCAACTCCGAAAAAGTCAACTCCGAAAAGTCATCTCTCAGTCAAATTCAAGATTCAAGGTTTAATTGAACAATGGTGAAAGAATTTTGATAATCCGAGGTCTACAACGAAAGATATAGAGTTCGAAATAGGGGTTACGAAAATTCTATATAAGGGAATACCTAATTCAGCAAATTTGGGGAAAACTAAATCGGAGGGAATTTGGTCGTAAAAATTGGGCGTTTTAGGACCAACTCAAATTCAATATATGACAAAGGCATTAGAAAAAAAAATTTGGAAATCGAACCCGTTTTGAGTAAAATCGAGGTTTCGGGGGTTAAAGGGCAGTCTTGGAAAATTCAAGAAAAATAGAATCCGAGTTAAAAAATATTACGAAAACCTCCAGATCTAAATGTTATATTGTATGGAAAGGATCGGTGAAGAAAAATCTAGAATCGGAGCTCAAATGAAAAATGACAAAGTTCTGGTGCACTAATCCGAAATTCCAAGAGACAATTTTGGGAAAAATAGGAAACGAGCTCGGAAAAATATGAAAACTTACAGATCTCAATTTTATATTTTTTGGAAAGTATTGGTGAAGAAAAATCTGGCATTAGAGCTCAAATGAAAAAGGCTAAATTTAGGAGGCAGTAAACCGAAACTTTTAAAGAAAATTATGGGAAAAATAGGAAACAAGCTTGGAAAATTATGAAAACTTCCAGAACTGAGTTTTATATTGATTTGGATGTATTGGAAAATAAAATTCTCAAATTGGAGCTGATTTTAAAAAAGGCAAAGTTCGAAGTGGCCTAATCCGCAATTTTAATGAAAAATCCGAGAAAATGGAAAACAAGCTCCAAAAATTATGAAAATCTCCAGAACTGAATTTTTTTATTTATTTGGAGGGATTGGAGAGATAAAATTGGAAATTGGGGTCTGTTTGCAATAAATTAAGTTTGGGGGCCAAAATGCAATTTTATTGAAAAAACCGAAAAGGGCCATTTTGCAATTAAAAAATGATGAAGTTGCTGGAACATTCTAGGCCATTCAGCTACCTCATGATGGAATGAAGGCTGAGATTTGATCAATTTTATTCAATGGCCAAGATTAAGTTGCAAGAAGACATTTTGAATCTTTGGTTAATTCCTTTGTGATTATGCCTAGTGGCCAAGATATTTTGTAAAAGGATGAGCACATTATTAGCTAGCATTTTCAGCCAACTCATTAGGGGAAGTTGATCATTTTGATCAATGGGCAAGGTGAGGTTGCAAGATTGCATTTTTATTTTCTTTTGCTAGTATACCATGTCATGGTGCCATATGTCTTTGATTTAAAAAAGAGATTAGCACATCTTAGGGGGATGGGGGCAGCTGGCCAAGGGATATAGAGAGAGGGGGATCTTTTATTTTTTTCATATTATTTAGTCATTTTACAAGGCAAGGGAAGTAGCTAAACTTGGAGGAAAGAAAGAAAATTTTTGAAGAGAAAGCTAGCTTGAAAGAAAGCTTGGAAGGTAGCCATTGGCACCCCTCTCTTGCATTTTCTTTCCTTTCCATGTTTCTTTTTCTTTTCCATGAGATTTCCATTTCTTTTATTATATAAATAAAGGTTTTGAAAGTTTTCTTTGAAGGCTTTCATCTTTTCTTTTCATCAAAAGAAATATCAAAAACATTTTTTACCATTTCTTTTACCTTGGCCGAATATGCGATTTTTGTGCTCACCTTATGTTTTATTTTATTCTTACATTGGTTGTGGTAGGATAGCTTTCTTTGATGATTTAGTTTTCAAAAATAAAGAGGTGGAAAGGCTTCATGACCTTGATGAAAATCAAGAGATAATGGTTAGGGGAGGATTATGTCCAAGGTACCAACCATGGAGCTCACCTCTATTTTCTTTATTTGCTTACTTTAACTTGTTTTTATTATTTATTTTCATGTGTATTCTTGCCATACTATTTTGTTCATACCAAGTTATCCATGCCTTTTCATTTTGTGGTTATGTCATTTAACATCTGTGCTATACTATGTTTTACATCATTTAGGCATTAGGCCATTTTTTTCACATGCCATGACATTTTCCATGTCATTTAGGTATTAGGTCATTTTCATATGACATGTCTTTTTCCATGACATTTAAACATTAGGTTATTTTCATGTGCCATGACATTTTCCATGTCATTTAGATATTAGGTCATTTTTCATGACATTTAAACATTAGGTTATTTTCATGTGCCATGACATTTTCCATGTCATTTAGTTATTATGTCATTTTTCATATGACATGTCATTTTTCATATGACATGTCATTTTCCATGACATTTAGACATTAGGTTATTTTCATGTGCCATGTCATTTTTCCATGTCATTTAGCACTCTAGGTTATTTTGCTATGTCACTTAGAACCTAGGTCATGCATATGCCATGCCATTTATTTCATGCATTTCTACATTCCCCACTTGATTTTTGGACTTAAGCCAATCAATGGCTCAAAGCCAAGCTCTTTTGAGCATGCTTGTGGAAAATTAATAGTCTAGATTGGGTATTTTGACTTTGTGATTTTATTTCACTACTCATCCATGGTCAAAATAATTGATTTTTTTACCATATACAGTAGTCATTTAGGGATGCCATTATATTTTTCTCATGCTTTTTAGATTTTTTTTTTTTATCATGGTTGAAAAAATGGATTTTGACAAAGCAGTTTTTAACTCACTGTCTTGATTTTGATAAAATTCAGTCATAGTATCCATGCTCCAAAATTTAATCTGATTTTTTCCCATGGAGGTCAACATGTCCTAGGTTTACCCTAATTTTTACAGATTTTTCTGAAATTTTTTAGAAGGGAAAAAAATAGGTTTTCAAGACTGCCTGTGAGAGTCAGGGTTGTTTTTTAGAAATAGTAACTTTCTGTTTTGGTTAATTAGGTCATAGTATCCATGCTCCAAAAATAAAGATGATTTTTTCCCATGTAGATAAACATGTTATAGGTCTCCCCTAATTTTTTCATATTTTTTTGAAATTGTCTAAAAGGGTAGAAAAATCGGGTTTCAAAACTAGTGTGGGAGTTAGATTTGTTTTCAAGAAATAATAATTTTCTGTTTTTATTAGTATATTAAGAGGGGGCTTATTTGGGATATTAGTTACTGTCTTAGGGTGATTTCCATGTTATTTCAATCATAAAATTTGATTTTATAAAAGTCAGGTCAAGGGTGGTCAACCCGGATTTCAAAACTAGGAAAAATAGAGCCTTTTAAAGAGGGGGTTTGGCCATGAGGCCTTTTTCTTCCTAAAATTGCATTTTTTATACCCAAGTCCAAATTAGAAAATCCAATTTTGGTCTGTTCCAAAGGTAGTCAGATACCTTTTTAGGTACATGGATGTCCTTGCTTCATAGGAAAAATATATTTCCATGCATTGCATTTTCCATGTTTCATGATATCTAATTTTTGCTATCTTAGTCACGTAAATTGCACATGTATGAATATTTCATAGTGAAGTCATTGCTTTGATTGAAATTTCATGTTGTTATCTTGGTTATGATATAAACATGGATATTCTATGATAATGTCATTTTTGCCCTTTTTGCATTGTCATAAGATTTTGCCATGACATTTAGATTATACCATGTCATCTAGATTTTTCCATGTCAAGCATGCCATGTTATTAATCCTTTTGCCATGTCATTTAGGTTGTGCCATGTCAAGCATGCCATGTCATTAATCCATATTCCATGTCATTCACTCTTTTGCCATGTCATTAGTAATGATTTGCATATTCATAACCATCTTTTTAAAATGATTTCTAAGATAATGATATTCAATAACATAAGGTTATTCCCGAGTTAAAATAATTCATGAGTTCTTTGCCGGGTTGCTAGGGAGGATATCATCAATTATCATTAAGAACAAAATATCTTTCTTTCAAAAACGAGAGTGATTCAGAGATTTTCTAAGTAAATAAAATTTTCTATGTTTTGCCGGATTTGCCTGGGAACATAGGAAAATTTTGAGTTAATAAATTTCGGATCATTTTCAACTAAAAATGGAATTAATTTTTTTTAAATGGGAATTATTTTAAAATGCCAATTTCAAAACCAATTTCTACTGACACTCGAGATAACACATGATTAATAAGGTACCATTTTGTACGGGCATTATGGGGGTGCTAATCCTTCCCCGCACGTAATCGACTCCCGAATCCGCTTCTTGGATTTCTCTGTTTTAAAAGCGTAGACTTTGAAATTGGTTTTTTTTTTAAAAATAACAATTAATTTTAAAATGTTTTACAAAACTGATTTTAATAGGTGGCTGATCACACCTAGCCAAAAAAGATTGGTGGCGACTCCATTTGTTTTTCGAGGTTGTTTTCCAACCCTCATTTATTTCAAGAGGAATTAAGTCATCTTTTCCTCTGTTTCCCCCAATGCCACACTTAACGAGTGATGTCTCGCGATGAGACTTGTTATTTTTTAGGTTGCGACTGCTTGGCAACTCCACTGGGGACTTTAGAGAGTCAGGCCTAAAGTTAGTCGTGTGTTATCAAAAGTCTCGATTTTTCAATTTTTAGTTGGTATTTAATTTTAATTCCCACATTTTTTTAGAATAAGGAGAATTTTGAAAATAATAATTTTTTTTTTCAATATGTTCATATTCGTTCACATGCATTTTATTATTGTTCTCTAGTTATTTAATGTTGTATATTATAATTGTTTGTTGGTTAATGCGTTACACTATTCTTGAATGTTCTTTTAATAAATTTTTGGGGCATTTAGAATAAGGGTTATAGAATAGGTGGTGGAAGGTTTGTTGTTCCTCCTCACACACTACACTTGCATTTGCATATCATGAGCCCTATACCCGGGTTCCGTCCTTTTAGGTGGAAGTAAAGTACCTACGCTTCGTGTGGCAATAGCCTCCGCATAAGCTAGAGAAACACTTTCGGAGTGTCAGATTACCTACGCTTCTTGTGGCAATAGCCTCCGCATAAGCCAGGGAAATGTACTCTAACGAATTGAACCCACTTTAATCGGGGTGCCTTACTAGCCTTCACTGGCTATAGTAAGGAACAATTTGGGGCCTTTAGAATCGATTCACCCACATATAGTGAACTTAGGCGAAGCCCTGCAGAATTTTAGATAGATGCAGCGAAGCTAGGAACACATGGAGGAACACTTCTGATCTCTTGCTATTTATTTTACATTCCAAATAACCATCGTGGATCGGGCAAGGATGAAAGTACATCGCCCGTAATAAGTTTGATATTTCGCCCCAAAGGCATCATGATGCCCAAATAAGTTGATATTGTTGGGGCAATTATTCATTAAAGAAATTTCCGAAATAATCCAAACATACTAATTTCCAATATTATTACAAATGATACATGGAAAAATAGTAAAGCAATAAAAGAGTAGAATCATTTATTGCTATTTATTTTACATTCTACTCTTTTATTGCTTTACTATTTTTTCATGTATCATTTGTAATAATATTGGAAATTAGTATGTTTGGATTATTTCAGAAATTTCTTTTAGATTTGGATCTTTGTAGGGAATTTCTAGAAAAGATGATAGAGAAATATTTCCTCTTTGAAAAAGGAAAAATGAGAAGAAAATGATGAAAAAAAGTTCTTTTGTAGTGGAGTAGTGATGTGAAAATAATAAAAATCTCTTTTTAGTTTTAGACTTTTGAGAAAATGAGAAAAATAAAAAATGTCAAAAAGTAGTTGTCAAGAAAATTTAAGAAAAATAGAAAGAAGAAAAAATAAAAAAAGAGTGATGTTAGGATCTTCTTTTCCTTGATCTTTTCATTTGCATTTTTGCATAACATGCAAGCGGTTGTGAATATGAAAATTCATCTCCTCAAACATCTTCGCATCTTGTACATTTCATGCATCAATCATCATCACATTCATGCGTATGTGAATAGAGCATTTACATTTATTTGCATTTTCGATCTTGTGACAATAATGTCGATTTCATTTGCATGAAAAGGTTGAAGATATGAGGAATGAATTGGAGGAACGAGTGTATGCTTTGGAGCGCAATCAAGAAGAATTTGGACATGAAATCCGGCAGAAAAGTAAAATGAGAGAGGATCATACTACCCAATTGGAAAAAATAGAACAAGTGCAAAATGAGACATCTGAACAGGTCGCATAGGGGATTCAGGAAAATAGTGGACAATGGATAGAAACTATAGGAGAGCACTTTACACAGAAAAGTAATCAACTTCAAGAGCATGGCAATCTGGGTAAGAATATTCAAGGCCAGATTTCTGATCAGGTTCATTCACAGCAAGTTCTAAGCCAAAAGGCAGAGATACAACAAGAATATGACCTATTGGAGGAAAGGATTCGAGCTATTGAAGGTGGAGATGAAGTAAGTGTAAGGGAGTTTCTTTTGATCCCTGATGTGGTCATCCCAGCAAAATTCAAGGTTCCAAAATTCGAAAAGTATGATGGACTTAAATGCCCTAAAACACACTTGTCTGCATATTGTAATAAGATGGTGGGGCACGCGCATGATGAGAAACTGCTTATCCATGTTTTTCAAGACAGTCTGATAGAGGGAGCATCTAAATGGTATTATCAGCTGAAAAAAGCCAAGTGCGTACGTGGAGAGACTTAGCTCGGACATTCTTGGAACAATACAAGCACATGTTGGAAATGGGTCTAGATCGTTTGACACACCAGAACATGAAAAAGAGGCCCAATGAGAACTACAAAGAATATTCTCATAGATGGAAAGATGTAGCCTCGCAAGTCCAACCACCTCTTACTAATACAGAAATGAATGTTTTGTTTGTGGATACCCTCCCATATCCATACTATGACAAGTTGATCGGTAATGTTTTTTCAAAATTTGCAGATATATTGTTTGCAGCGGGTAGGATTGAGGATGGGATAAAAAAGGGAAATTGTGGATACTAATGCCGGAATATTTTTCGAGATAAAGATGATGTTGCTAAGGGGCACATTCAGGTCGTACATGTTGAAGGCAGAAACAAAAAAGGTTTCATTGGAATGCAAGACGATCCTTTTGGTGGTTAATTACATCCCCGATCCTATGTCGACCATTGGCTTCAGCACGGTCATCATCATGCTCCAAGGCCTTTCACATCACCCCAAGGGTTCGTCATGCCAATTGATTCGGAGGTTGACTCAGTCTGTTCTTACAGCAGTAAAAGAAAGAAGGCAAAGGTGTACCATTCAATTCAGATGACTTACACAGAACTTCTTCCATTGCTTGTCCAAAGCCAAATGATCTCCATTATACTTGTAAAACCCAGGAAGTCTCCTTACCCGTGGTATGATCCTAATGCCACATGCGAGTATCATAGCGGGATTAAAGGGCATTACAAAAAGAAATGCACTGCATTCGAGGACAAAGTTCAAGCCATAATTGATGTAAACCCAGCAAAGTTCAAAGAGCTCATGGATGCTTATCAAGGACAACGGGGCTAAGGATCATTTGTTTTTCAGGTAGCAAGCCAATCAGGGGCAATCTTTAACCTTGTTTTAAGTTTTGTACATATTTCCAATTTGTTTGAAATAAATGAACTTTAAATTGCAAGCATCATACATCATATCTCATTTAAGGTTTTTGATTCTTCTTGAGCTTTGTTTTTATGATTTTCGAAAGAAAACAACAACAAAAAGGGTTGAAAATAAAAGTCCAAAAGAATAATTTTTCGTTATGAAAAAAGATACTCATTTGAAAAGTGAAATGAGTTTCGAAAGAATTGGTGATCATCATGGGGGGTGGATTCCTAGGAAACACCTTATCTCTACATGTACCTAGATCATAGACCAGTTGGATAAATACAACTCAAAAGCCATAAAGAATAACCTTTATCGAGGCCATGAGTAATGAAATTTTGAAAAATTCTTTCGTGGATTTCTTGAAAGTCAAGCAAACATGACAATCTTCCAAAAGATCTAGCTTTGGTAGTTTGATACGTGTTAAAGTTATGCTATACTGCCAATCATAGCGGAAGCTTCCAAAAAGGCTCAAAACCTCCCGAATCACTTGGAAAGAATCCAAATGCCAAATCTCTAGGCCTTTTCCAAGACCTTGATTTATGAGTACATAAACCAAAGAATGAACCAGAACACCTTTTTTTTCTCTCCCAATGTGTTGAAAACACTTTGAAGAAATTAAAACCCAAACAAGTTCATGTAGCGAGAAGCTCAAAGATAAAACCTGAGATGTTATTTCACAGCAAGATTCCCACAAACCAAAGGACCTTTACTTGAATGGCAAATCAAAATGAGGCATCATTTGCGGTTGAAGATGAATCAAGCATGAGTTTTTGGGGCATGCAGCAAAAATTGTGATATCATGCGCATGAGAATTCGAACGATTCCAGATGCAAAATGAAATTCTAATTATATATTTACCCTGATGATTTCTTTTCAATGAGAATATTCATGCTTGATATGAGAAATGACCATTTTTTCATATCCCTTTCAGAAAGAGAAATTATTCGTAGTCACCTCTTTTGAGCCTAAAGAATTCTTTTTTTTGAACCCTGATCAAGGATCACTCTCTACATTGGGGGGCAAATGCGAGGAAAGATTTTCTCTAAAAAAATCACGGGGAAATGAGTCCCGAATCGGAGACAGAAACAAAGCAAATTGAGCTCCCAAACAAGTACGATCTCACTCTATCAAAATAGAGATACAAGAGAAAAAAAAAGAGAAAAGATGGCGAATTGAAAGCCAAGAACAAAACACACAAAAAATGTGTGAAAGAGATGGCAAATTGAAAGCCTTGAAATCCAAGAACAAAGAAGAAAAGAAGCAAAAGAAGCAAAAGTCAAAAGAAGAAAAAAAAAAGCCCAGAAGGGACAAATGTTTCAAAGGGAATCCTCTTCAGGAAATGATCATTGATCTGATTACCCTCAAACACATATTTTGAGCCTACTTTTTCTTTCTTCTTGAACCTCGAACCTTGGCCTACATTACGTGCTTTAAAAGTCATTTTGATCAAGCATGAATATTTAACTTGAAGGGTTTTTCCTTAGATTTTATCCCATCTCATCGAATTCTCATTTCACTTTGGAAGAATTTAGAATTCTCAAGTGCATGGTAGAACAATAAAAAAGACAAGAAAAAAGAAGCTCTAGGGTGAAAACCCCAAAACGGGCAGTCTAGAGAAGAACAATAAGAAATTCTAATGCCACACATTGGTATTGCTTAAGCCATCAGTTTGAGGAATACAATGAGCATCAAGGAACTCCTA
This sequence comes from Fremontodendron californicum, assembly GCA_030761205.1. Lineage (NCBI taxonomy): Eukaryota > Viridiplantae > Streptophyta > Magnoliopsida > Malvales > Malvaceae > Fremontodendron > Fremontodendron californicum. Next base: position 17,853,466 of record JAULJL010000020.1, on the reverse strand, counting down.
GACATACCAAAAGGACAGCCTTTTCTTTGGAATTGATTTTGAAAGCTGTAGACACCTAATTTTGTTTGGATCACTAAAACAGGTATGCTTTCTTCCAAAATTGATATTTCATAATGTAAAAGGACTTTTTTCACCCTGCAGGTGGTACTCCGAGACTTAGCCTAAGAAGGCGAGCATAAAAGTCAATCTTGACTCGAAAAGTCAATCCCAAAAAGTCAACTACTAAAAGAGTCAACCCATTTTCAAAATCAAGATTTGAAGTTCAATTCAAAAATGGTGAAAGAATTTTGATAATCCGAGGTCTACATTGAAAGATATGGAGTTCGAAAGTTGGGTTACAGAGATTTAGTAGAAAGGAAACCCTAGTTCGAGAAATTTAGGGAAAAGTGCTTAAACGATCAAATTGATCGAAATTGAAGGTTCCAAATGCAAGATAAGCACTGACTACGGGTAATGGAGAAGCTATTTGGAAGAAAAATTGAAAGAAAAGTCAATCCGGATGAAAACTGAGAAATAGGGTTTTTGGTAGATTTTGGTGAAATTTGGAAGAATGATAGAAATGGTCCGATTCGGTAGGACTAAAGCCCCTAACTGATGAGGAATGATTAAACAAGGATAGCACAAAGCTCAGTTTGAGGAAAATCTAAAAATCAGACTTGTTTTGAGCAAAACCGAGTTTCGGAGGCAAAGGGCAAAATTGGAAAATTGGGAAAAATACCAAATGAACTCCAAAAATTCTGAAAAATTGCAGATATCATTATTAAATCATTTCAAAAAGATTGGCGAAGAAAAATCTTGATTCGGAGTTCGTTTGCAAAATGGGCAAATCCCGGGCCCCTATGCAGAAACTCAAGAAGATAAATCCCGAAAAATTAGCAAATGAGTCCAAAAATTTTGAAAATTTGAAGATCTCATTTTTAAATTATTTGGGTGAGTTTGGCGAAAGAAAATCCGGATTCGGAGTGCGTTTGCAAAATGGCCAATTCCCGGGCCCACTATGTAGTAATTCAAGTAGATAAATCCTGAAAAAATAATAAATGAGTTCCAAAAATTATGAAAATTTGCAGACCACACTTTTGATTTATTTGGAAGAGATTAGTGAAGAAAAATATGGATTTGGAGCTCATTTAAAAAATGGTAAAGTTTGGGAGCATAAAGGGGCAAGTTTGGAAGAAAAAATCCAAATAAATAGCAAATGGGCTCGAAAAATTTTGACAACCTGCAGAATTCAATTTTTTATTATTTTAAAAGTATTGAAAAAATAAAATTTGAATTTGGAGTCCGTTTGCTATTTATTTATGTTCAAGGGGTAAAAAGGTCATTTTACCCAAGAAATCGAAAAGGGCTTTTCTTGCCTTTTAAAAAAATGAAGCATGGGATGAAAGATGAGGGGTCAGCCGGAAAAGGCCCAAGGGTGGGCAAATATTTTCTGATTTTTAATCAAAAGTCCAACAAAGAAGAGGAAGGTAGTTATTTTTTGATCAAACCTTTGTAATTAAACCACATGGACCAATGCATGAAGAGGGAGAGTGTCAACATAATGGATTAAGATTCTTGAACAGCTGTAATTGTGGATAGCTGATTGTCTGATCTAAGGGTGATAATTTCACATTTTAAACATCTTGGATCAATAACCTTTGGATCAAAATTGGTTGAAGAAAAGATGACAACATCCTAGCAAGAGAAGGGCCATTTGGCCACTACTAGAGGGAGTCTCACTATTTTCATTTTCAGCTATTCACTCTTATTTTTGCTAATTTTCTCTCCATTGTTGAAAGGCAAAAAAAAAAAAGTTTAGAAAAGGAAAGAAAGTTAGAAGAGAAAAAGCATGCAATATAGAATCTAGAGGTTGCTTTAAGCACCATACTCTTGAACTTTCTTTGATTTTCCATTCTTGATTTGCTGTTTTCATTTGATATTTGGTGAGTTTCTTTTGATTTTTCTTTTTCAAATAAGTGTTTTTAATATTCTTCTTTATGTTCCTTCTTGATTCTTTCTTGTAAAAAGCTTTTGGAATTTTTTTCTCTCTTATTTTTGAGTTGGCTGAATGGCCTAGTGTTTTTGGTAGTTGCTATTTTGCTTATTTATTTCATGATTCTAGTGATATTTAACAAGTTTTGATGCTTTAAATCTTCTTTAAATACATAAACATGAAGCTAGTTTTAATTTGGTTGCTTGCTTGTTTCCATTTTTGAGTCTATTATCTTGTTATCATGTTTATTTTACTTGTCTTGCATTTTTTGATTTTCTGTTTTCAAAATGTTTAAGTTTGTTTATGTTTTACATTTTGTTAATCTATGTGTTTGTGAAAATGCCTATTGGTTTTCATGCCTTTACTTTATATTTGCATGATTGGAGTGTTATTTTTTAGCTATGCATGTTAGTATATTAAGTGTTTGTGAAAATGCCATGCTCATTTTTGTATAGACCATTCGGCCTCCCCTATCTTTTAAGCTTTGTGTGTGCATTTTTGTTATGTTAGTTGATAGGTTTGCATTTTCATGATATTTGGTTGTGTATTTTGTTTAAGCATGCCATATGTTTGTGTATATTGCCATGCATTCTTTAGGTTTAGGATTAGTTTGTTTTGCCATGCATATTCATGCATTTTAGACCTAGGTTGCATTAAATGCCATGCAAGTTCATTTAGGTCTAGGTCATTTGATTGATGCCATGCATTTTTCATGTCATTTAGGTTTTAAATCATGCATTTCATGCATCATATTTGCTGTATTTTCATGCATTTCATGTCATTGCCACTTGATTTATGACTTAGACCAATCAATGGTTCAAAGTCATGCTCATTTTGAGCGTACTTGTGGAAAATTAAAGAGTTGTCAATTGATTATTCCACCTTTGTGATTTTTTTACTTTGCCAATTTTTGCATAACTTTTCAAAAGTGTTAGCTACTGTTTGTGAGTCTTTAGGAGAGTCTCTAACATTTTTACTTTGATTTTTAAAAATGATTTTATCAAAGGCAAAAAAATATGTTTTGGCAAAACAGTTTTTTCACCCAGTACTCATACTTTCCCGATTTTCTGGTCAGTCATATTTAATCATAAAATTAAGGTAATTTTTTCCCATGTAGTTTTACATGTCCTGAGCCTCCAGTATTCTTTTTATATTTTTTTTGAATTTTTAAAAATAGTGTAAAAAATCATGCTTTAAAATTGGACAGTAAAGTCAGAATTGAATTTGAAGGAAAATCATTTTTCTATTTTGGTTAAGTTACTTAGAGGGGGCTGATTAGGAAGTTTAGCTACTAATTTAGGATATTTCTAAGCCTTTTTAAACTCTAAAAATGATTTTTTTGAATCTCGGGTTAAGGGTGGTCAAGTCCGAGATTTTAAACTTAGGAAATTAGAGCCATTTAAAACGGATTTAGCTAAGTTTTTATTTTTAATCTAAGTTTTTCAAAATTATTTTCAAACAATCACAAAGTATTTTGGTTTTAGAATATTTAATTTGATATATTTTCCTAAGGTAGCCGGATATCTTTTTAGGTATACGGATTTTCTTAATTAAGGGAAAAAATACATTCTCATGCATTGCATTTTCCATATTCATGCATACTATATAATATGTGATTTTTGCTATGTTAATTTTCATGATGGTGTTATTGTCTTTGATTTAAATTTTTTATATTATATTAATTGTTATATGGTTTTGAATATTACATGCTATCCTATGCTTTTTATTTAGTTATTTTTTTTGTCACATTATTTATTATATATTATGTTCATGCATTATTATTTTATTTTTATTTTCATGCATATTACATGATAGCATTATTTTATCTTTCATGTCATTTCATATCATTTAGATTATATGCCATATCATTTATATTTGCCATGTCATTTAAATCAATTCATTTAGAATATATCATGTGACTTAGGATATTTCATTTCATACAAAATATATCATGTTACCTAGGTCATTTCATTTCATTTAGAATATATCATATGACTTAGGATATTTCATTTTATTTAGAATATGATATGACATTTAAATTATATCATACCATTTAGGTTGCATTATATTATCTACACTTTGCTATGTCATTTTATTTATGTCACACTTATTCATTTTCATATTTTTTAAAATGTTTTGTAAAAGGTAATGATTTTAAATAAAATAAAGATATTTCCAAGTTAAAATAATTCATGAGTTCTCTGTCGAGTTTGCTGGGGAGGATATCATCAATTATCATTAATAATGTAATATCTTCTTTCGAGAATGATTCGAAAAGTTTTTTTAAACTAATAAAAATTTCTATATTTTGCCACATTTGTTGGGGAATATAGGAAAGTTTTGAATTAATAAATTCCGGATCATTTTCAATTAAAAATGGAATTATTTTTCTTTAAATTGGGAATTAACTTGAAATACCAAATTAAAAATCGACTTTTTTATCGAGACTTGGGATGACACACGATTAATAAGGTACCGTTTTATACAGGCGTTGTGGGGGTGATAATCCTTCCCCACATGTAATCGAGTCCCGAACCCGCTTCTTTGATTTCTCCGATTTAAAACGCATACTTGAAATTGGTTTTAAAAAAATGTTTTAATTAATTTTAAAATGTTTTATAAAACCGGTTTTAATAGGTGGCCAATCACACCTAGCCAAAAAAGATTGTTGGCGACTCCATGTCTTTTTCAAGGTTATTTTCGAAACCTTCGTTTTTCTAGAGGAATTAAGTCGACTTTTCCTCGTTTTTTTTTATTGTCACGCTTAACGAATAATAAAGTCTTTCCATGAGACTTCTTATTTTTTAGGTTGCAAAAGCTTGGCGAGAGTGTCAGGCCTAGAATTAGTCGTGTGTTATCAAAGTCTCGGTTTTGTTGGTTTAATTGATATTTAATTTTAACTCCCATATTTTTTTACAAATAAGGATAATTTCAAAAATAATAAAATGTTTTTAAATATGTCCATATTCATGTGCATACATATTATAATTGTTCTCTGGTTATTTTGGTGCATATAATCATTTATTGATAAATTGATGACTTATGTTGTTTAATCTTGTTGGGGCATTTAGAATAAGGGATGTAGAATAGGTGGTGAAAGGTTTGTTATTTCTCCTCACACACTACACGTGCATTTGCATATCATGAGCCCTATACCCGGGTTTCGTCCTTTTAGGTGGGAGCGAGGTAACTAACCTTCATGATTAACAATCCGCATGGGCTAGTGAAACACTTCTGGAGTACTAAATTACCTAAGCCTTCGTGATTAACAATCTGCATGGGCTAGGGAAATAGACTCTAATGTATTGAACCCGCTTTTATCGGGGTGCCTTACTAGCCTTCACCGACGATAGTGAGGAACAATTAGTGGCTTTTAGAACTAATTCACCTTCATATAGTAAACCTAGGCGAAGCCATGCCGGATTTCTAATTAGATATCTCGAAGTTAAGAGCACATAGAGGAATATTTCCAATACTTTTACCTTCTATTCTACTTTTCGGATAAGTTTATTTTTGAAAATCGGACAATGATGAACGTATATCACAATGCCCGTAATAAGTGATGGTGTGTCATCCAAGGGGTGTTATAATGTCGAAATCTTGTTGGCATCCTCATGGATAATTATTATTTTGAATTATATGTTTTTTGTATTATTCGAATTTATTCCCGTTACTAATTCATTTTATTTTTTTGTTTTTTTTTTTTTTTTTTTTTTTTGCATTCTTGTCATCATTTTTGCACATGGAAGGTTATTGGTCTCGGGATAATATACAACCAAAAAGGCTTCCATGGAGGGTTAGAATGTCTCAATGGTCGAGAAGCATTTAGAGATTAGGAAATAATCCAAGAAAGGTCATCAGGATAATGGGGATTGTTTGAAAAAATGATATGTGTCAGTATTGCCAGCCGAGGTTGATCTTACTATCAGGCAAAATGATCTCCGGGGATTGATGGATATATGGAATCAATGGAACATATCAGAAAAAGAAGCCTTCACTCAGACTTATGGGGACATAGCACTGTTAGTTCAGGTTAAGGTTAGTGGTGAAGTGATCCGGGCTGTGGTGCAATTCTGGAGTCCCGATTATCAGTGTTTTACCTTCAACCGAGAGGATATACTCCAACTATAGAGGAATATTCGACCTTGCTGCATATTGAGAACATTATTCCCGACCGTATTTATTTGAAGGATACAAAGACGTCGGGTTCCAAGAAAAAGCCGTATAAGATTCTGAGAGTGGAAAAAAATTGGGTCGAAAGCCATGTTGTCTGAAAGGGGTAAGCTACTGTATATCATGGGATATTTTACGGTCCTTAATCCATTGCCATTCAAGTAAGGAGACAGTTTTGCTTTGGCTATCTATGGTTTAGTTATCTTCCAAAGACATTAGGGTATATGGATGTGGCCATATTTAATGTTTTTGAGAGGCTTGAGCAGAGGATAAACCCAGCCCCGATAATTATAGCAGAAATAATCCAGTCGCTGAATTTCTATAGACAGGAAGGAAAAGGGAATTTTATAGGTTGTATACAACTTCTTTACATATGGGTTCAGAGCCATTTTTTGTAAACAGGAGAATTTCCCTCTTCGCTCATATTGGAAGTCCTTTGCACCAATTGGTGAATTTCTTAAGAGGGATTGACTTGAAAATAGGACTGAGGAAAAATGGATCAACATATTCTGGAATATCAGGGCTGAAATGATAATTTGGAGAGCTCCATGGATAGCTTCTATGCCGACATTGTACAGACGCGGAGATAAAGCTTCGGTTCCATTATGGGGAGTATAGGGAGGAGTGAGCTATGCACCACTGCTGGTACTAAGACAATAGGAATCCCGTCAATTTACTCCTACGGCCCATGACCTTAGTAATTTGGAATTTGCTTATGGAGAAGACGGATACTTAAGAAAGGTACGTGAGATTGTAGTAGCATGGAAGGAAACTCATAGGGTGGAGGTAGCTAGATATGCCGACATCGTCACACCTGATTACCTGGTATGGAGGGAATTGAGGGTTAATTCAATTACAGGAATAGGGGCAGTAAACCAGGAAGACCGACCAGAGGTGGTACAGAAGAATGGGCAGACATCCCAGCATGTAGGAAATGAACTTCCAACTGGGGCAGCATCCTATATTTACGTCCAACCAGCGGCTGAAGCACATAATTTTTGTCTTAAAAAGGGTAATATTGGGGTTGATCCAATTGATGTGGACATTCCAGACTTTGAGGAATTGGCTGAAAAGGAAAGGGCAAAGATGACTGAGCTGAAGAGGGTTGAAACGACAAAATCCCAAAAAAAAATATCAGCTACTGGAGGAAAGATTGAGGGCAGTTGAAGGAGTGGAGCTATTTGGCAGTCTGGATGCCAAAGAGATGAGTTTAGTGCATGGTTTGGTGATTCCTCCAAAGTTCAAAGTAATAGACTTTGAAAAAAATAACGGAACTACTAACCCATCAGCACATCTGACCAAGTATTGCTTGAAGATGACCGGACATGATGAAGACGAAAAATTGCTTATCCACTATTTTCAAGATAGCTTGATAGGGTCCGCAACTCGGTGGTATAAATAGCTTACCCGTACTAAGATCCGTTCCTGGATGGATCTAGCTAAAGCTTTCATGGAACAATATAAGCATGTGACAGACATGGTGCCTGACCGTCTAACTTTGCAAAACATGGAAAAGAAAGCGACTGAAAGCTTTAAAGAATATTCTCAGAGATGGAGAGACCTGGCTACACAAGTACAGCCTCCTTTGACCAACAAGGAAACTATAGTGCTTTTCATCAATACCCTGAAAGCACCTTATTATGATAAATTGTTGGGGAGTGCCACCAAGGACTTTGCAGATATGGTGATATCCGGGAGATGATAGAGTCTGCCATTAAGAACGAGAAAATGGAAGGGGGTGAGTCTGCTACCCCGAAGAGGGTTTTCCCTGCAAAGAAAAAAGAAGGAGACACATGCAGTCAGTTTTAATCAGTACACCTATGCACTTCCTACACCATATACACCTCCCAGGCCCTATACTCCTACTACATCTTATGCACCTCCTACACCTTACACACCTTACCCAGGTATAATCCTTACTACCCTAATATGAATCACCTTACCTAAAACCCATTCCCTTATACCAATATACCACAACAGCCGTTTCCAACTGGTATATACCTACAGATATCCCTTCCTCGAAACACTGTCCCAAATACTCAAGGTCTCTCGCGCAATGACTATAGTTCACCAAGGAACGATAAAAAACCCCAATTTCATTCCATTCATACCACCTATGGTGAGCTATATCTCAAATTATTTCAAGGCCAACTTGTCGCGCCCGTATATCTTAAACCTTTGACCCCACCATACCCAAGGTGGTACAATGCAAATACCAACTGCGCATATCATGCAGGAATTCAGGGGCATTAAATGGAGGATTGCATTTCCTTCAAAAAGAAAGTCATCAATACCGGAGTTGTGAAGTTTGGGTCAAAGAATGGGCCGAATGTAGCTGGAAACCCATTACCCGATCATGCTGAGAATCGAGTAAATGCAGTCTGGACAGGGGAAGTCAGAAGGTTAAAAAGGGATGCCAAGGAAGTCAAAACTCCGATGTTAGTAGTATGGGTCAAGATGGTTATGGAAGGAATGACGGGGGATGCAGACAGTTTAAAAAATGGTTGCAAAGAATGTGCAAAATTGGTGCTCGTTCCATAAATGTCCAGGTCCTATCATACAGTACTGCAGGGACTTTTTGGCTAAAGTCCAAAAGATGATGGATGATGGAGGCCCAGGTTTATGAGGAGACAGAGGAGGAAGTAGAGGTTATTAAGAATGCAGCTGGTTTTGGAATAGGAAGACCTTTGATCATCTATTATGATGAACCAGAGAAGACTACTCCGGTTGTTGAGGAAATTACGCCCAAACTAATCATAGATTTCTCTTCTTCTTTTTTATACAAGGTAAACAAAACTACACCATGGAAATATGAGTGCAGCATGCTTATGCCCGGGTCATAAAGTCAGCAAGATATTATAGGTGTTGGGCACTTAACACGAAGTTGAAGGTGTTATGCCCCTGAGGTTGTTGAACAGGGATCAACAAGAAAGGATGGAGGACCGGACAAAGGGAAGAAAGTAGCTGAACCAATCCATATTGAGATGGATTTATCAAAAGAATCAGAGAGGGGATCAGCCCCGGTAAACAGGATAAAAGAGCCGGTGAACGAGAAGGAGGCATGCGAGTTTTTAAAGTTCATAAAACATAGTGAGTATAGTGTGGTTGAGCAATTGCAGCGTCCGCCAACAAGAATCTCCATCTTATCTTTGCTATTAAACTCGGAGCCACACAAAAATGCCCTGTTGAGAGTGATGAATCAGGCATATGTGGCTAACAACATATCAGTAGAAAAGTTAGACAAACTGGTAGGAAACATTGAGGCAGACGACTATATGTTTTTCAGTTATGATGAAATACCATCCAATGGTATTGGGTCCACAAAGGCTCTTCAAATAACAACCACCTGCAAGGGGCATATACTACCAAGGGTGGTTCTGGATAATGGTTCTTCATTAAATATAATGCCCTTGGCAACCTTGTCTAAGTTGCCAGTTGATATGTCTTATATGTTACCGAGTAGCACAGTAGTCAGGGCTTTCGATGGTACCAGGAAAAAGGTAATGGGAACTATTGAGGTTCCTCTGGAGATAGGCCCATGAACCTATACGGTGAACTTTCAGGTCATGGATATTAATCCGTTCAATAATTGCTTGTCGGAAAGGCTGTGGATACATTCAGTAAGGACTATACCCTCGTCTCTCCACCAAAAGATGAAATTTGTGATGGAGGGCTGTTTGGTCACTGTATCAGGAGAAGAAGATATAATAGCTTCTTCATCTACTGAATCTCCTTATGTTGAACCCAATGAAGATGCCGTAGAATGTTCTTTTCGATCTTTGGAATTCTTAAATGCGGTTTTCATCGCTAAAGGATGAAAAATTCCAAAACCAAGGTTGTCCAAAAACACAAGGCTAAGAGTAAGAACCACAGTGGGAAAGGGCTGTAGGGCTGGAAAAGGTCTTGGAAAATATCTTCAAGGAATTGCCTGAGTAATGGAAGCAGTGGGAAAGAAAGACCGGTTTGGCTTAGGGTATATTCTGAAGGCCCATGAGAGGAGGAAACAAGTTGAAAGGAACCAACAAAGGAGGATGGCCCGTCTCGCGGGTATGGATATCGAGCAAGCTTTTGAAAAATTCCATGTGAATAAAGGGGGGAAGATTCAGGATATGTTAATTTGCATGACTGGGAAAGAAGGGATGGAAAGTGACAATGCGAACTAGATAGTGCGACTTTGTCCACCAGGATATAGACTGACCAATTGGAGTGCGGCTGAGTTGCCCATAGTTTTTAAGTCTATTCCAACGTAATACTTTAAAAAAAACAATCTTAATTATCTTTACCGAGAGATATTAAGAGTTTTTTTTTTCTGTAATGGGCTTTTTGTTTAAATATTTTCATTCAATAAATAACAAGCACGATGCATTTTATTCATATTGATGTGTCCATATTCTTTCATTTTTTCTATTTATTTTCTTTTCATTATATATATTTTCCTATATTGTTTTTTCTCCACCTATTTATAGGTGTACGAATGCGGAATATGAGGACCTTCCTGTCAGTAATTCTAAAATTGATTTTGAAAGACCCATTTGCACCGGTGATTTTGAGGCTAACGAAGATACTGAGGATTATGGTCTACGTCTGGATTTATTAAGGAAAATAGAACAAGAGGAGAAACAAGTATTTCCTCATAAGAAATTATTGGAAATGATAAATCTGGGAAATGGTGATGAGATAAAGGAAGTCAAAATCGGGACTTCATTTTCATCATCAATAAAGGGTGAATTGATAGCCTTGCTCCAAGAATATGTAGATGTATTTGCATGGTCTTACCAAGACATGCCAGGGTTGGATCCGGATATTATGGTTCATAAGCTCCCTTTAAGGCTAGAATGCAAGTCAAATCAGTAAAAGTTGAGAAGAATGAGGCCGGACATGCTGTTAAAGATAAAACAGGAAGTGAAGAAGCAATTTGATGCTAGGTTCTTAGAGGTGGCAAAATATCCAGAATGGGTGGCAAATATTATTCCAGTACCAAAGAAGGATGGCAAGGTGCAGATGTGCGCTGATTACCAAGATTTGAACAAGGCCAGCCCTAAAGATAATTTCCCTTTGCCCCATATCGACACTCTGGTGGATAATACGGCGAAGAGTTATTTATTTTCATTCATGGACGGATTCTCAGGATACAATCAGATTAAGATGGCACCAGAAGATATGGAGAAAACCATATTTGTTACAATATGGGGAACCTTCTGCTACAAGGTAATGCCATTTGGGTTGAAGAATGCTGGGGCAACATATAAGAGAGCCATGTTGACCTTGTTTCATGATATGATGCATAAGGGAATTGAGGTTTCTGTTGATGATATGATCGCAAAGTCACAAGGAGAAGAGGAGCATATTGCGAATCTTAAGAAGCTCTTCGAACGACTAAGAAAGTTTAGACACAAGCTAAATCCGGCAAAAAGCACCTTTGGAGTCACCTCGGGAAAATTGCTGGGTTTTGTCGTCAGCAAAAGGGGAAAAGAGATTGACCTAGATAAAGTGAAGGCCATTCAGAATTTGCCACCACCTCATACTCAAAAAGAAGTAAGAGGCTTTCTGGGAAGATTGAATTACATTGCTCGATTTATTTCTCAGTTAACCGATAAATGTGGTCCAATATTTAAGTTACTTCGAAAAAGTGATCCAGGAGAATGGGATAAAGGTTGTAAGATTGCATTTGAAAAGGTTAAACATTATCTATCCAACTCACCAATATTAATGCCACATGTTCCGGATAAACCAATGATATTGTATTTATCAGTATTTGAGAGATCCATGGGTTGTGTTTTGGGGCAGCTTGATGAGACTGGAAAGAAAGAACAGGCAGTTTACTACCTCAGCAAGAAGTTCACAGATTATGAGCTGAAATATTCATCGGTAGAAAAGCTGTGCTGTGCTTTAGCTTGGACTGCTCGAAGACTCAGACAGTACATGTTGTACCACACAACGTGGTTGATTGCCAAGCTAGACCCAATCAAGTACATGTTGGAAGCACCTTCTTTATCAGGGAGAACAACAAGATGGCAGGTTTTATTATCAGAGTACGACATTGTATATGTAAGTCAAAAAGCTATGAAAGGTAGTGCAGTAGCTGAATTCTTAGCAAGTCGGGTAGTGAAAGATTATGAGCCGTTGAACTTTGACTTCCCGGATGAAGATTTGATGTATGTTTCACAAGCAGATGAGATTCCCTTGAAGAAGAAAGTATGGAAAATGTACTTTGATGGCACATCTAATTCCATGGGGCATGGAATCGGTGCAGTGCTTAAATCCCTAGAAGAAGATTATCATCCTTTCACTGCTAGATTGGATTTTGATTGTACAAACAATACTATCGAGTATGAAGCGTGTACTATGGGCCTTCGCGCTGCAATGGATAGAAAGATCGTATTGGAAGTTTTCGGAGACTCAGCCCTAATGATATATCAGCTACAGGGAGAATGGGAAACCCAAGATTCAAAGCTAATTCGATACCGAGAACTCATACTGAGTTTATTTGAGGAATTTGAAGAAGTGAATTTCAATTACTTCCCTCGAGAAGAAAACCGAATGGCAGATGCTCTGGCTACTTTGTCATCAATGTTTAAAGTGAATGAAGGGGCTGAAGTTGTGCCAATAAAGATGAGTGTATATGAGTCTCCTGCCCACTGCCTAAGTATTGAAGAAGAAGCAGATGGCCTCCCTTGGTATAACGATATCTTGCAATACATCAAGAGTCAACAGTATCCAGAACAAGCAACAAAAAATGACAAACGAAGTTTGAGAAGGCTAGTAATGGGTTTTGTTCTAGACAGTGATATTCTCTACAAGAAAGGAAAAGACCAAGTCTTATTGAGATGTGTCGGATCTACCGAAGCTCGAAGAATTATAGAAGATGTCCATGAAGGGATATGTGGCACTCATGCTAATGGTCACATGTTTGCTAAGCAGATTATGAGGGCAGGGTATTATTGGTTGACAATGAAAGGAGATTGTATCAGTTATTCCCGGAAGTGCCATAATGCCAGATATACGCAGGTGAGATTCATGTGCCGCCATCACCATTGCATGTCATGACTACACCATGGCCTTTTTCAATGTGGGGAATGGATATGATTGGGCCTATTACCTCGAAAGCTTCAAATGGACATCGTTTCATCTTGGTGGCCATAGATTATATCACAAAGTGGGTAGAAGCTGCTTCCTATGCGAATGTAACAAAGTCGGTGGTATGCAGATTTGTTAATAAAGAAATCATATGCCGTTACGAATTGCCAGCAAGAATTATTTCAGATAATGCTCTCAATTTGAACAATAAGATAATGAGAGTAGTGTGTACTCAGTTCAAGATCACACATCATAATTTGGCACCTTACCGTCCGAAGATGAATGGGGCAATAGAAGCAGCTAACAAGAACATCAAGAAGATTGTTGAGAAGATGACTGCTATGTATAAGGATTGGCATGAGATCTTGTCTTTTGCTCTTCATGCATATCGTACCTCAGTTTGCACATCTACAGGGGCAACGCCATTTTACTTGGTATATGGGATGGAAGTAGTGCTACCTATTGAAGTTGAAATCCCTTCATTACGGGTTTTGATGGAAGTTGGCCTAGAAGAAGAAGAATGGGTTAGAGCTTGTTATGAACAGTTGAATCTCATCGAGGAGAAAATATTGAAAGCAATTTCTCACGGGCAGTTTTATCAGAAAAGGATGATTCGAGCCCACAACAAGAAAGTTCATCCCAGACAGTTCCGAGAGGGAGAGTTGGTACTGAGGAAAATTCTCCCTATAGTGAAGGACCCGCGAGAAAAATGTGCTCCAAATTGGGAAGGACTCTATGTGGTAAAAAGAGCTTTTTCTAGAGGAGCATTTATTTTAACTCGGATGGAAGGAGAGGATTTCAGAAATCCTGTGAATGCTGATGAACTGAAGAAGTATTATGCTTAAAAAAAAAAAGTGTGATGCTATGCACATGAGAATTCAAATGATTCCAAGTGTAAAGATGGAAATTCTATATATTTATCTCCCTTGAGAATTGCTTTTCAAAGAGAATATTCATGCTTGATATGATGAATGGCCTCTTTCATATTCCTTTCACTAAGAAGAAATTATCCTTAGTCACCCCTTTGAACCTTAGGAATTATTTCTTTCTTTAAACCTTGATCAAGGATCACCCTCTACACTGGAGGGAAAATGCGAGGAAAAATAATCAAAAATGATGGAAAAAAAAGAGCCATTGAAAAATGTGAAATCAAAGAATGGCAAATGAAAGCCAACAAAGCAAAAAAGAAAAAAGAAGAAAAGATAGTCCAAAAAAAGGGACAAATGTTTCAAGAATGAATTCTCCTCAGGAAATGACCCTTGATCCAATCACCCTTAAACACATTTTGGGCCTATTTTATCCTTTCTTTCTAAACCCGAACCTTGACCTACATTACGTGCTTTAGAAAGCCCATTTTGATCAAGCATGGATATTTAATTTGAAAGGTTATTATCAGAATTCATCCCATCTTTTGAATTGGTATGTTTACCTTGGAAGCATTTAGAATTCTCAGATGCATAGTAGAATGCTTAAAAAATGAAAATGAAAAAAATAATGTAAAAGGAGAGGTTTAAGACCGATAACCTGCAAAGGGCGACTTAATACCGAATGGAGGACACTTGAGTTGAAAACCCACAAAGGGCGACTCAAGTACTAATTAAAGTTCGAATCAGTGCTCTGTGTAAAGGGGGGGAAAGTATCTAAAAATCAAAGGAAATAGGAACAACTCAGTCTGACGTAACTACGGAAGCCAAGAGGTTACCCAAGTAAATTGCTCGGTCAAGAGAAATTTTAGACGGTTTGGAAAAAGAGGGGTCCAAGATATTCCGCATCCGGGGCATCTACAACCTATTACATTACATTTGTTTCTTATATCCTTGATATTCACTTTTACAATTTAAAAAAAAACATTTGTTGCAATAAATTCTTGTTATCCTTTTCATGACATTTTTTGCTTGATTCATATTTTCTTTCATACATTTTTGAGATGCATCATGATTGTTATTAAATTGAATGATGATTAGTAATAAAAAATTCTTTAATAAAAGGATTTTAGAGTATTACTAAGGAATACATTTAAATCTTGGGAAAGGTTTGGAAAGTTCACCAAGAAAAAACAATAGTGAACGTGTTGGAGACTCTTTCGCGAAGTCAGAAAATCAGTGAATTTCAGCGAAAGTCGGAAATTGAGACTGTTTGACAAGTTATCTTGCGTGAATCCTTAAGTGGGGCATCAGTGAACAATTGAAGACTCCGTCATGAAGTCGGATAATTTGTGGACCTCAAAGAAACCATGGATTATAAATCATGACACAATCATTTGATTGCATTCATTCTTAGGAAACATACAAGCATTTGCAAAGCATGTCATTCTCATCATTGCATTTAGCTAACATTGCAGAAATCAGGAAAACTTGGACTTCCCCAAAGTAAACTGATTCTGCTTTTCAAATGAGACGAGCCCCGAGATCACCATTGAGGTACGTTCCTTTCCAAATCGAACTCGTTTTGCTTCTCAAATGAGTCCAGCCCCGAGACTGTCGTCGAGATATGTTCATTTCATTTTCAAGTTAAATTTATTTTTTCCAAATGAACCAAACTCAGAATCATTCTTAGTATTTTCTTTTGTTTTAAATCGAATTCATTATGTTTTATCAAATGAGTCGAGCCTTGAGACCACCGTTGAGGTATTTCCTTTTATTTTAAATCGAATTCGTTTTGTTTTATCAAATGAGTCAAGCCTTGAGACCATTATCGAGGTATTTCCTTTTGTTTTTAAATCGAATTCATTCTGTTTATCAAATGAGTCGAGCCTTGAGACCGTCGTCAAGGTATTTTCAAATCACGGGTAAGACCTACCAATCCCGGTGTTCCCTTCTATTCGGTGGATAA
Source organism: Fremontodendron californicum (assembly GCA_030761205.1). Classification (NCBI taxonomy): domain Eukaryota; kingdom Viridiplantae; phylum Streptophyta; class Magnoliopsida; order Malvales; family Malvaceae; genus Fremontodendron; species Fremontodendron californicum. Next base: position 17,837,412 of record JAULJL010000020.1, on the reverse strand, counting down.
GAACTGTAATACACTTGTTGACATTGATGAGCTAAAACAAAAGGTTTATTACTAGTAAGTATTGACCTATACTTTATTTCAACAAGCCCATTATGAGGATCTACCCGAATTCCTTTATCCGTATCAAACCATTGGCATTTAAAAAGTATGACCCGATTTCCAACACCAAAATACTCTTAACTCAACAATATCTAACAATAGTCCATAAAAGTCATGCAAAGAATCATTATAATAGTCGCCTTCCATGCATACACCGCTATTCATGGTTCTTCGATTTTGTCTATAATCTAATGTCTAAATATTGAAACCATTAACGAAATATCCAGAGTAACACCAGCCCATACGTCTTGGACCATGAGATAACTCAACTATACAAGAGTTATGCTGAACTGAACCTTGCTGAACCTATGAACAATAATGGAAAACAATATCATAGAATATCAAATTGGATCAAACAATAGCAACCCATTATTTCTTTCACTTACATATTCCTTAAACCATTTTCTAAATCTAGCTACACGGACTTTCTCCAACTCTCCATCACTAATTTCGGTGCATCGATTTTCACTATCTCATCAAAAACCCTAAAAGTGAATTAAAAATTGAGTTACAAAATATTTATATTATGTAACGTGATTTCGGTAAATCTCTTTCTCAATATAATGTATGACTTCCTCGCAATTCATTAATACATATAATTCAGCTGCATCGTACTCATCGTGCTCTAAATAACGTGCCTTTGTTTTTTTCGGACCAAAAGATTTACCTGAATATGTGAAAATTGAGAGTCGTCTCATCGGATCGACATCTCCTCCATCATCATTATGGGGCACCCGAGTAAATATTGTTTTAACATTTGGTTCAAAATATAAGGCGCAGAATGATGAAATTTTTTCCATTATATACACCTCAACTATTGAGCCTTTCACAGATGCGAGATTTTTCACTTTTCTCTTTAGATGATGTAAAAATCTAAGAATCATAAATGAATAATAAATTAGCAAATATTCAATTCAATAGAGAACTAATCAATAAATTACGTACATCATTTAGTACCTTTCGAATGGATACATCCGTCGATAATGTACTGGTCCACCAACTTTTGCCTCATAAGGTAGGTGAATAGACAAATGTTCCATTGAATAAAAAAATGCGGGAGGAAATATTTTTTCCAACTTGCAAATGGTCTCAATAGTATTGGTTTCCAACAACTCCATCTACTCGACATGAATTTCTGTAGAACGTAAATCTCTGAAAAAAATGAGATAGCTCCGTAATTGCATACCAAATTATGTTAGGTACCAAATCTTGAAATGCAATTTGAATCAGTCGCTACATAAAAATATGACAATCATGACTTTTCATGCCATAAAACCTCCAATCAACCACATTTGCACAACGCCCAATATTCAAGGCAAATCCATCAGGAAGTCGTAATTCTTTTACCCATGCACAAACTCTTTTTTGATCTTTCCTATTTAATGTGTAACTCACTTTAGGCTTGTATGTTTTTCCATTGCTTTCCACCAATTCTAATTCTGACCTTCTGCAAAGCAATGATAAATCCATTATAGCCTTTATATTGTCTTTTGTTTTTCCCTTGACATCCATCATTTGATCAATTGAATGAAAAGAAAGAAAAAGAAAGTATGGAATCCAATGTGATTTCTGAAAAATAAAAAAAAACAAAAAAAACAAGAATGATGATTATGAATAGATGTGATTGTGCATAAAAGATGTCCCAATGAGGGCACAAATCAAAAGAAAATCACTTGTGCTTAAAAAAAAAAAATCAGAATTCAAGATTCGAGGTTCTTCATTATAGAGAGGTTTTTACTTTTCTATTTTCTTTGGATCGAGTCTTTTCTTGCTTTTTGTTTTCTTTTCAAAATATTTATGTTGAACATAGGACTAAGGATGAGTGAGAATGGAAATATTTTGAGAGGATTGATCACATTATTATTATATTTCTTGAGCCTAACTTGTGATAAACCTCAGATTATGTTTGAACATTCCACCCCTCACTTGTCCATAAGCCTCAGATTCATCTCTGTACCGATCAGATTTGTCAAGTTCACTTGTGAACTGCGGTGACAAGAATCTTAGCATGTGTACTTATGAAGCTATAGTTTTCCTAGTCCTCCATGGCTAGCTAAAGTCTCGCCAAGAAGGAAGTTCCTCAATCGTACGGTAATGCCTTCAATTTTAATCTCATTGACCCTTTACTCGAACTTAATATGCCAATGATACGTAATTAGTTGCCTTGCCAATTCTTACGCTTGATCTTGCTTGTTTGTTTGAGATCCCTTTAACTTGTTTCCTGTTTATTTTTTTTCTAGGATTGAGTCGTTGCTAGGGACTAGCAACAATCTAAGTGTGGGGGTGTGATAACTCGTATAATTATATAGTTTTTAGTTATGTTTTATTATTGTTTTGTGTCAAATACGAGTTATTATTGCTTAGTCTAATTGTGTTTATGATCTTTTATGTTTTTATGTAATTTGGTTTTTTTCACTAGTTTCTTTGAGTGATTTCAGATTACTAGGTTAAATCAAGAATTAAGGGCAAATCCAGTTCAGTTCCAGTTCCGACACCTTTTGCCATATCAGCCATATCTGGAGTTTCACTGAAGCATTAAGGCTGAAATTTTTACAGTGCAAAGTTAAGAGGCATATCTATCTTTTTCATGCTTTACACTTCTTGAAATGGAGTCGTTTTCCCTAGCGAAATCAACCATCAAGTTGGCTGATGTGCAATGACGTCTGTGCTGACCAGTTTTCGTATTTTGACCATATCTTCTGATCCACATCAGCAAATTAGCTGATTCCAACGGCTATGGATCACAAACTGATAGGGCAACAGTTTTCTAGAAGACCATTTGATGAGATCAAGCCTCCAACATTGACAAAATCAACCATCAAGCTGGCTGATCAGAATTGTCATACAATATGACCAAAATTGTTAGAAAAATGCACCCAACTATTATACCTACCTTTCAAATTTATAAAGCTTGTCTCTTGTCATTTAGCTCTCCAAAATGTGTATAAATAGAGGGCCTTGGATGATTGTAAGAGTATCATTATACATTGGTAGGATATTAGCCATTGTAATAAAATTCTCTAAGTTTTCTTCTTCTTTCCTTTCTCTAGTTTTCTTTTTTTATTTACTTATGCTTCTTACATTTCTTTTCATTTTATTCATATCTAGTATGTGTTGCTAATCATATTGTTGAGGTGATGAGGTGAAGCTTTTGGTAAATGCTAAGGTTAGTCTCTTAAACATGAGCTAAAATGAATCATCATTTATAAACACTAGTATAGATAATATTTTCTTTTGGTTTAAAATCATACTTGCAAAGTAGGGATCTTGATTCATTATTGACAATGAAAATGGCACAGTAAATGCTTGGTTTCATAACCTTGATTTGTTGTAGACATATACCTTGGCATAAGGAATGCTTGGACTCTTTTTATGAGTTTTGAGGACACCAAATGAACATAATATCATATGCTATGGACATTGGACAATTTGGACTGAATTGCTAAACCTTCCGATTGGAATCTCCCTTATGTGTGAATTTCAATTGTGTAATAAAACAAGATTAATCTTAGCATAACACCAAGAGTGGATTCTCTAACCTCAACATCTTTTCTTATTGTTTTGTTTATATCTTGTTTAATTTCTTTTATGTTGTTTTGTTTATTTTGTTCTCTAATATCTTGTTTATCTTGTTTTGTTGTTGATTCCCGAATATCTTGTTTACTTTCTTTTTCTTATATATATTTATAAACTTATACTTACTAATACGCTTCCCTGTGGTTCGACCTCGGACACCCGAGAATTTATTACTTGAACATAACCTGCACTTGGGTTTACAACTCTTAATTGAGTCTCCATCAGTAGCCTCTATCTTCTGTTTTGATCTTGTCGAATCATCATTAATTCTTTGTGATATCGGTAGAGAGTGATAAACACTGAGTGATAGATCTTTTGATTGTGATCTGAGGATCAACTTGCTAGCACAAGTGAATTGCCATACCTTAGAGAAGGATCCATCACTTGTTCGTGTGGACTAGCTTTCGAGAAAGGACAATTGTGCTTCTCATGATTTTTGAGGAACTCATTGGAGATCTTAAAGATTTGAGTCTGTGCTGTTTGGATCTGCAACTTAAGATTACGAGATCTTAAGTAGGTAATCTCTAAACATATGATTGATTTAAATGTTTTATTAGGCATTCACTACAAGACAACGAAGTTTTACCGACGAAAATTTTCGTCGAAAAAAGTTCGTATTTCATCGGTAATGCCTTTTACCGACAAAATATTCCATAAATCTTAAGTCGGTGATACTGAATCTATCGGTAAAATATATTCCATCGGTAATACTTTTACCGACAGAATATTCCGTCGGAAAAGACAATTTCGATGCTTTTTTTTTTTTATCGACAAAATATTCTATCGGAATGAAAAAACTGATCTGGAATATTCTATCAGTAATGTTTTTACCGACGGAATGTTCCATCCCCATATTTTTGCTGCAACGAAGCAGTATAGTTTTCCTACAATCACAAATATTTAAATATAATCAATTAATATGGGACACTATAAAGAAAACGTACATAAACAATTCAGTAATATAATCAATTAATGTAATATAAAATTTATTTATATGTTAAATACTTTAACAGCTTTAGACTTGTTGCCTTATAATCACCTTGACCCTTATCATGTTTATGGGTTTTGTTAAACAGCTACAGGAAAGTTACGTCGTGCTGCAACTCTTGTGACTATAGATTAAAAGTGTAGACACCTAATTTTTTCGGGCCCCCCTAAACCAAGTAAGTTCCTCCTTGTACTTCTCAGATTGCAAAGAAACTCCCCTCATCCCACAAATGGTTCTCCAAGACTTGTGATTCGGAGTTCAACACGAAAAGTTAACCCAAAAAAATCAACTCCGAAAAAGTCAACTCTGAAAAGTCATCTCTCAGTCAAATTCAAGATTCAAGGTTTAATTGAACAATGGTGAAAGAAGTTTGATAATCCGAGGTCTACAACGAAAGATATAGACTTCGAAATAGGGGTTACGAAAATTCTATATAAGGGAATACCTAATTCAGCAAATTTGGGGAAAACTAAATCGGAGGGAATTTGGTCGTAAAAATTGGGCGTTTTAGGACCAACTCAAATTCAATATATGACAAAGGCATTAGAAAAAAAAATTTGGAAATCGAACCCGTTTTGAGTAAAATCGAGGTTTCGGGGGTTAAAGGGCAGTCTTGGAAAATTCAAGAAAAATAGAATCCGAGCTAAAAAAAATTACAAAAACCTCCAGATCTAAATGTTATATTGTATGGAAAGGATCGGTGAAGAAAAATCTAGAATCGGAGCTCAAATGAAAAATGACAAAGTTCTGGTGCACTAATCCGAAATTCCAAGAGACAATTTTGGGAAAAATAAGAAACGAGCTCGGAAAAATATGAAAACTTACAGATCTCAATTTTATATTTTTTGGAAAGTATTGGTGAAGAAAAATCTGGCATTAGAGCTCAAATGAAAAAGGCTAAATTTAGGAGGCAGTAAACCGAAACTTTTAAAGAAAATTATGGGAAAAATAGGAAACAAGCTTGGAAAATTATGAAAACTTCCAGAACTGAGTTTTATATTGATTTGGAGGTATTGGAAAATAAAATTCTCAAATTGGAGCTGATTTTAAAAAAGGCAAAGTTCGAAGTGGCCTAATCCGCAATTTTAATGAAAAATCCGAGAAAATGGAAAACAAGCTCCAAAAATTATGAAAATCTCCAGAACTGAATTTTTTTATTTATTTGGAGGGATTGGAGAGATAAAATTGGAAATTGGGGTCTGTTTGCAATAAATTAAGTTTGGGGGCCAAAATGCAATTTTATTGAAAAAACCGAAAAGGGCCATTTTGCAATTAAAAAATGATGAAGTTGCTGGAACATTCTAGGCCATTCAGCTACCTCATGATGGAATGAAGGCTGAGATTTGATCAATTTTATTCAATGGCCAAGATTAAGTTGCAAGAAGACATTTTGAATCTTTGGTTAATTCCTTTGTGATTATGCCTAGTGGCCAAGATATTTTGTAAAAGGATGAGCACATTATTAGCTAGCATTTTCAGCCAACTCATTAGGGGAAGTTGATCATTTTGATCAATGGCCAAGGTGAGGTTGCAAGATTGCATTTTTATTTTCTTTTGCTAGTATACCATGTCATGGTGCCATATGTCTTTGATTTAAAAAAGAGATGAGCACATCTTAGGGGGATGGGGGCAGCCGGCCAAGGGATATAGAGAGAGGGGGTTCTTTTATTTTTTTCATATTATTTAGTCATTTTACAAGGCAAGGGAAGTAGCTAAACTTGGAGGAAAGAAAGAAAATTTTTGAAGAGAAAGCTAGCTTGAAAGAAAGCTTGGAAGGTAGCCATTGGCACCCCTCTCTTGCATTTTCTTTCCTTTCCATGTTTCTTTTTCTTTTCCATGAGATTTCCATTTCTTTTATTATATAAATAAAGGTTTTGAAAGTTTTCTTTGAAGGCTTTCATCTTTTCTTTTCATCAAAAGAAATATCAAAAACATTTTTTACCATTTCTTTTACCTTGGCCGAATATGCCATTTTTGTGCTCACCTTATGTTTTATTTTATTCTTACATTGGTTGTGGTAGGATAGCTTTCTTTGATGGTTTAGTTTTCAAAAATAAAGAGGTGGAAAGGCTTCATGACCTTGATGAAAATCAAGAGATAATGGTTAGGGAAGGATTATGTCCAAGGTACCAACCATGGAGCTCACCTCTATTTTCTTTATTTGCTTACTTTAACTTGTTTTTATTATTTATTTTCATGTGTATTCTTGCCATACTATTTTGTTCATACCAAGTTATCCATGCCTTTTCATTTTGTGGTTATGTCATTTAACATCTGTGCTATACTATGTTTTACATCATTTAGGCATTAGGCCATTTTTTTCACATGCCATGACATTTTCCATGTCATTTAGGTATTAGGTCATTTTCATATGACATGTCTTTTTCCATGACATTTAAACATTAGGTTATTTTCATGTGCCATGACATTTTCCATGTCATTTAGATATTAGGTCATTTTTCATGACATTTAAACATTAGGTTATTTTCATGTGCCATGACATTTTCCATGTCATTTAGTTATTATGTCATTTTTCATATGACATGTCATTTTTCATATGACATGTCATTTTCCATGACATTTAGACATTAGGTTATTTTCATGTGCCATGTCATTTTTCCATGTCATTTAGCACTCTAGGTTATTTTGCTATGTCACTTAGAACCTAGGTCATGCATATGCCATGCCATTTATTTCATGCATTTCTACATTCCCCACTTGATTTTTGGACTTAAGCCAATCAATGGCTCAAAGCCAAGCTCTTTTGAGCATGCTTGTGGAAAATTAATAGTCTAGATTGGGTATTTTGACTTTGTGATTTTATTTCACTACTCATCCATGGTCAAAATAATTGATTTTTTTACCATATACAGTAGTCATTTAGGGATGCCATTATATTTTTCTCATGCTTTTTAGATTTTTTTTTTTATCATGGTTGAAAAAATGGATTTTGACAAAGCAGTTTTTAACTCACTGTCTTGATTTTGATAAAATTCAGTCATAGTATCCATGCTCCAAAATTTAATCTGATTTTTTCCCATGGAGGTCAACATGTCCTAGGTTTACCCTAATTTTTACAGATTTTTCTGAAATTTTTTAGAAGGGAAAAAAATAGGTTTTCAAGACTGCCTGTGAGAGTCAGGGTTGTTTTTTAGAAATAGTAACTTTCTGTTTTGGTTAATTAGGTCATAGTATCCATGCTCCAAAAATAAAGATGATTTTTTCCCATGTAGATAAACATGTTATAGGTCTCCCCTAATTTTTTCATATTTTTTTGAAATTGTCTAAAAGGGTAGAAAAATCGGGTTTCAAAACTAGTGTGGGAGTTAGATTTGTTTTCAAGAAATAATAATTTTCTGTTTTTATTAGTATATTAAGAGGGGGCTTATTTGGGATATTAGTTACTGTCTTAGGGTGATTTCCATGTTATTTCAATCATAAAATTTGATTTTATAAAAGTCAGGTCAAGGGTGGTCAACCCGGATTTCAAAACTAGGAAAAATAGAGCCTTTTAAAGAGGGGGTTTGGCCATGAGGCCTTTTTCTTCCTAAAATTGCATTTTTTATACCCAAGTCCAAATTAGAAAATCCAATTTTGGTCTGTTCCAAAGGTAGTCAGATACCTTTTTAGGTACATGGATGTCCTTGCTTCATAGGAAAAATATATTTCCATGCATTGCATTTTCCATGTTTCATGATATCTAATTTTTGCTATCTTAGTCACGTAAATTGCACATGTATGAATATTTCATAGTGAAGTCATTGCTTTGATTGAAATTTCATGTTGTTATCTTGGTTATGATATAAACATGGATATTCTATGATAATGTCATTTTTGCCCTTTTTGCATTGTCATAAGATTTTGCCATGACATTTAGATTATACCATGTCATCTAGATTTTTCCATGTCAAGCATGCCATGTTATTAATCCTTTTGCCATGACATTTAGGTTGTGCCATGTCAAGCATGCCATGTCATTAATCCATATTCCATGTCATTCACTCTTTTGCCATGTCATTAGTAATGATTTGCATATTCATAACCATCTTTTTAAAATGATTTCTAAGATAATGATATTCAATAACATAAGGTTATTCCCGAGTTAAAATAATTCATGAGTTCTTTGCCGGGTTGCTAGGGAGGATATCATCAATTATCATTAAGAACAAAATATCTTTCTTTCAAAAACGAGAGTGATTCAGAGATTTTCTAAGTAAATAAAATTTTCTATGTTTTGCCGGATTTGCCTGGGAACATAGGAAAATTTTGAGTTAATAAATTTCGGATCATTTTCAACTAAAAATGGAATTAATTTTTTTTAAATGGGAATTATTTTAAAATGCCAATTTCAAAACCAATTTCTACTGACACTCGAGATAACACATGATTAATAAGGTACCATTTTGTACGGGCATTATGGGGGTGCTAATCCTTCCCCGCACGTAATCGACTCCCGAATCCGCTTCTTGGATTTCTCTGTTTTAAAAGCGTAGACTTTGAAATTGGTTTTTTTTTTAAAAATAACAATTAATTTTAAAATGTTTTACAAAACTGATTTTAATAGGTGGCTGATCACACCTAGCCAAAAAAGATTGGTGGCGACTCCATTTGTTTTTCGAGGTTGTTTTCCAACCCTCATTTATTTCAAGAGGAATTAAGTCATCTTTTCCTCTGTTTCCCCCAATGCCACACTTAACGAGTGATGTCTCGCGATGAGACTTGTTATTTTTTAGGTTGCGACTGCTTGGCAACTCCACTGGGGACTTTAGAGAGTCAGGCCTAAAGTTAGTCGTGTGTTATCAAAAGTCTCGATTTTTCAATTTTTAGTTGGTATTTAATTTTAATTCCCACATTTTTTTAGAATAAGGAGAATTTTGAAAATAATAATTTTTTTTTTCAATATGTTCATATTCGTTCACATGCATTTTATTATTGTTCTCTAGTTATTTAATGTTGTATATTATAATTGTTTGTTGGTTAATGCGTTACACTATTCTTGAATGTTCTTTTAATAAATTTTTGGGGCATTTAGAATAAGGGTTATAGAATAGGTGGTGGAAGGTTTGTTGTTCCTCCTCACACACTACACTTGCATTTGCATATCATGAGCCCTATACCCGGGTTCCGTCCTTTTAGGTGGAAGTAACGTACCTACGCTTCGTGTGGCAATAGCCTCCGCATAAGCTAGCGAAACACTTTCGGAGTGTCAGATTACCTACGCTTCTTGTGGCAATAGCCTCCGCATAAGCCAGGGAAATGTACTCTAACGAATTGAACCCACTTTAATCGGGGTGCCTTACTAGCCTTCACTGGCTATAGTAAGGAACAATTTGGGGCCTTTAGAATCGATTCACCCACATATAGTGAACTTAGGCGAAGCCCTGCCGAATTTTAGATAGATGCAGCGAAGCTAGGAACACATGGAGGAACACTTCTGATCTCTTGCTATTTATTTTACATTCCAAATAACCATCGTGGATCGGGCAAGGATGAAAGTACATCGCCCGTAATAAGTTTGATCTTTCGCCCCAAAGGCATCATGATGCCCAAATAAGTTGATATTGTTGGGGCAATTATTCATTAAAGAAATTTCCGAAATAATCCAAACATACTAATTTCCAATATTATTACAAATAATACATGGAAAAATAGTAAAGCAATAAAAGAGTAGAATCATTTATTGCTATTTATTTTACATTCTACTCTTTTATTGCTTTACTATTTTTTCATGTATCATTTGTAATAATATTGGAAATTAGTATGTTTGGATTATTTCAGAAATTTCTTTTAGATTTGGATCTTTGTAGGGAATTTCTAGAAAAGATGATAGAGAAATATTTCCTCTTTGAAAAAGGAAAAATGAGAAGAAAATGATGAAAAAAAGTTCTTTTGTAGTGGAGTAGTGATGTGAAAATAATAAAAATCTCTTTTTAGTTTTAGACTTTTGAGAAAATGAGAAAAATAAAAAATGTCAAAAAGTAGTTGTCAAGAAAATTTAAGAAAAATAGAAAGAAGAAAAAATAAAAAAAGAGTGATGTTAGGATCTTCTTTTCCTTGATCTTTTCATTTGCATTTTTGCATAACATGCAAGCGGTTGTGAATATGAAAATTCATCTCCTCAAACATCTTCGCATCTTGTACATTTCATGCATCAATCATCATCACATTCATGCGTATGTGAATAGAGCATTTACATTTATTTGCATTTTCGATCTTGTGACAATAATGTCGATTTCATTTGCATGAAAAGGTTGAAGATATGAGGAATGAATTGGAGGAACGAGTGTATGCTTTGGAGCGCAATCAAGAAGAATTTGGACATGAAATCCGGCAGAAAAGTAAAATGAGAGAGGATCATACTACCCAATTGGAAAAAATAGAACAAGTGCAAAATGAGACATCTGAACAGGTCGCATAGGGGATTCAGGAAAATAGTGGACAATGGATAGAAACTATAGGAGAGCACTTTACACAGAAAAGTAATCAACTTCAAGAGCATGGCAATCTGGGTAAGAATATTCAAGGCCAGATTTCTGATCAGGTTCATTCACAGCAAGTTCTAAGCCAAAAGGCAGAGATACAACAAGAATATGACCTATTGGAGGAAAGGATTCGAGCTATTGAAGGTGGAGATGAAGTAAGTGTAAGGGAGTTTCTTTTGATCCCTGATGTGGTCATCCCAGCAAAATTCAAGGTTCCAAAATTCGAAAAGTATGATGGACTTAAATGCCCTAAAACACACTTGTCTGCATATTGTAATAAGATGGTGGGGCACGCACATGATGAGAAACTGCTTATCCATGTTTTTCAAGACAGTCTGATAGAGGGAGCATCTAAATGGTATTATCAGCTGAAAAAAGCCAAGTGCGTACGTGGAGAGACTTAGCTCGGACATTCTTGGAACAATACAAGCACATGTTGGAAATGGGTCTAGATCGTTTGACACACCAGAACATGAAAAAGAGGCCCAATGAGAACTACAAAGAATATTCTCATAGATGGAAAGATGTAGCCTCGCAAGTCCAACCACCTCTTACTAATACAGAAATGAATGTTTTGTTTGTGGATACCCTCCCATATCCATACTATGACAAGTTGATCGGTAATGTTTTTTCAAAATTTGCAGATATATTGTTTGCAGCGGGTAGGATTGAGGATGGGATAAAAAAGGGAAATTGTGGATACTAATGCCGGAATATTTTTCGAGATAAAGATGATGTTGCTAAGGGGCATATTCAGGTCGTACATGTTGAAGGCAGAAACAAAAAAGGTTTCATTGGAATGCAAGACGATCCTTTTGGTGGTTAATTACATCCCCGATCCTATGTCGACCATTGGCTTCAGCACGGTCATCATCATGCTCCAAGGCCTTTCACATCACCCCAAGGGTTCGTCATGCCAATTGATTCGGAGGTTGACTCAGTCTGTTCTTACAGCAGTAAAAGAAAGAAGGCAAAGGTGTACCATTCAATTCAGATGACTTACACAGAACTTCTTCCATTGCTTGTCCAAAGCCAAATGATCTCCATTATACTTGTAAAACCCAGGAAGTCTCCTTACCCGTGGTATGATCCTAATGCCACATGCGAGTATCATAGCGGGATTGAAGGGCATTACAAAAAGAAATGCACTGCATTCGAGGACAAAGTTCAAGCCATAATTGATGTAAACCCAGCAAAGTTCAAAGAGCTCATGGATGCTTATCAAGGACAACGGGGCTAAGGATCATTTGTTTTTCAGGTAGCAAGCCAATCAGGGGCAATCTTTAACCTTGTTTTAAGTTTTGTACATATTTCCAATTTGTTTGAAATAAATGAACTTTAAATTGCAAGCATCATACATCATATCTCATTTAAGGTTTTTGATTCTTCTTGAGCTTTGTTTTTATGATTTTCGAAAGAAAACAACAACAAAAAGGGTTGAAAATAAAAGTCCAAAAGAATAATTTTTCGTTATGAAAAAAGATACTCCTTTGAAAAGTGAAATGAGTTTCGAAAGAATTGGTGATCATCATGGGGGGTGGATTCCTAGGAAACACCTTATCTCTACATGTACCTAGATCATAGACCAGTTGGATAAATATAACTCAAAAGCCATAAAGAATAACCTTTATCGAGGCCATGAGTAATGAAATTTTGAAAAATTCTTTCGTGGATTTCTTGAAAGTCAAGCAAACATGACAATCTTCCAAAAGATCTAGCTTTGGTAGTTTGATACGTGTTAAAGTTATGCTATACTGCCAATCATAGCGGAAGCTTCCAAAAAGGCTCAAAACCTCCCGAATCACTTGGAAAGAATCCAAATGCCAAATCTCTAGGCCTTTTCCAAGACCTTGATTTATGAGTACATAAACCAAAGAATGAACCAGAACACCTTTTTTTTCTCTCCCAATGTGTTGAAAACACTTTGAAGAAATTAAAACCCAAACAAGTTCATGTAGCGAGAAGCTCAAAGATAAAACCTGAGATGTTATTTCACAGCAAGATTCCCACAAACCAAAGGACCTTTACTTGAATGGCAAATCAAAATGAGGCATCATTTGCGGTTGAAGATGAATCAAGCATGAGTTTTTGGGGCATGCAGCAAAAATTGTGATATCATGCGCATGAGAATTCGAACGATTCCAGATGCAAAATGAAATTCTAATTATATATTTACCCTGATGATTTCTTTTCAATGAGAATATTCATGCTTGATATGAGAAATGACCATTTTTTCATATCCCTTTCAGAAAGAGAAATTATTCGTAGTCACCTCTTTTGAGCCTAAAGAATTCTTTTTTTTGAACCCTGATCAAGGATCACTCTCTACATTGGGGGGCAAATGCGAGGAAAGATTTTCTCTAAAAAAATCACGGGGAAATGAGTCCCGAATCGGAGACAGAAACAAAGCAAATTGAGCTCCCAAACAAGTACGATCTCACTCTATCAAAATAGAGATACAAGAGAAAAAAAAAGAGAAAAGATGGCGAATTGAAAGCCAAGAACAAAACACACAAAAAATGTGTGAAAGAGATGGCAAATTGAAAGCCTTGAAATCCAAGAACAAAGAAGAAAAGAAGCAAAAGAAGCAAAAGTCAAAAGAAGAAAAAAAAAAGCCCAGAAGGGACAAATGTTTCAAAGGGAATCCTCTTCAGGAAATGATCATTGATCTGATTACCCTCAAACACATATTTTGAGCCTACTTTTTCTTTCTTCTTGAACCTCGAACCTTGGCCTACATTACGTGCTTTAAAAGTCATTTTGATCAAGCATGAATATTTAACTTGAAGGGTTTTTCCTTAGATTTTATCCCATCTCATCGAATTCTCATTTCACTTTGGAAGAATTTAGAATTCTCAAGTGCATGGTAGAACAATAAAAAAGACATGAAAAAAGAAGCTCTAGGGTGAAAACCCAAAACGGGCAGTCTAGAGAAGAACAATAAGAAATTCTAATGCCACACATTGGTATTGCTTAAGCCATCAGTTTGAGGAATACAATGAGCATCAAGGAACTCCTAGACATACCAAAAGGACAGCCTTTTCTTTGGAATTGATTTTGAAAGCTGTAGACACCTAATTTTGTTCGGATCACTAAAACAGGTATGCTTTCTTCCAAAATTGATATTTCATAATGTAAAAGGACTTTTTTCACCCTGCAGGTGGTACTCCGAGACTTAGCCTAAGAAGGCGAGCATAAAAGTCAATCTTGACTCGAAAAGTCAATCCCAAAAAGTCAACTACTAAAAGAGTCAACCCATTTTCAAAATCAAGATTTGAAGTTCAATTCAAAAATGGTGAAAGAATTTTGATAATCCGAGGTCTACATTGAAAGATATGGAGTTCGAAAGTTGGGTTACAGAGATTTAGTAGAAAGGAAACCCTAGTTCGAGAAATTTAGGGAAAAGTGCTTAAACGATCAAATTGATCGAAATTGAAGGTTCCAAATGCAAGATAAGCACTGACTACGGGTAATGGAGAAGCTATTTGGAAGAAAAATTGAAAGAAAAGTCAATCCGGATGAAAACTGAGAAATAGGGTTTTTGGTAGATTTTGGTGAAATTTGGAAGAATGATAGAAATGGTCCGATTCGGTAGGAATAAAGCCCCTAACTGATGAGGAATGATTAAACAAGGATAGCCCAAAGCTCAGTTTGAGGAAAATCTAAAAATCAGACTTGTTTTGAGCAAAACCGAGTTTCGGAGGCAAAGGGCAAAATTGGAAAATTGGGAAAAATAGCAAATGAACTCCAAAAATTCTGAAAAATTGCAGATATCATTATTAAATCATTTCAAAAAGATTGGCGAAGAAAAATCTTGATTCGGAGTTCGTTTGCAAAATGGGCAAATCCCGGGCCCCTATGCAGAGACTCAAGAAGATAAATCCCGAAAAATTAGCAAATGACTCCAAAAATTTTGAAAATTTGAAGATCTCATTTTTAAATTATTTGGGTGAGTTTGGCGAAAGAAAATCCGGATTCGGAGTGCGTTTGCAAAATGGCCAATTCCCGGGCCCACTATGTAGTAATTCAAGTAGATAAATCCTGAAAAAATAATAAATGAGTTCCAAAAATTATGAAAATTTGCAGACCACACTTTTGATTTATTTGGAAGAGATTGGTGAAGAAAAATATGGATTTGGAGCTCATTTAAAAAATGGTAAAGTTTGGGAGCATAAAGGGGCAAGTTTGGAAGAAAAAATCCAAATAAATAGCAAATGGGCTCGAAAATTTTTGACAACCTGCAGAATTCAATTTTTTATTATTTTAAAAGTATTGAAAAAATAAAATTTGAATTTGGAGTCCGTTTGCTATTTATTTATGTTCAAGGGGCAAAAAGGTCATTTTACCCAAGAAATCGAAAAGGGCTTTTCTTGCCTTTTAAAAAAATGAAGCATGGGATGAAAGAAGAGGGGTCAGCCGGAAAAGGCCCAAGGGTGGGCAAATATTTTCTGATTTTTAATCAAAAGTCCAACAAATAAGAGGAAGGTAGTTATTTTTTGATCAAACCTTTGTAATTAAACCACATGGACCAATGCATGAAGAGGGAGAGTGTCAACATAATGGATTAAGATTCTTGAACAGCTGTAATTGTGGATAGCTGATTGTCTGATCTAAGGGTGATAATTTCACATTTTAAACATCTTGGATCAATAACCTTTGGATCAAAATTGGTTGAAGAAAAGATGACAACATCCTAGCAAGAGAAGGGCCATTTGGCCACTACTAGAGGGAGTCTCACTATTTTCATTTTCAACTATTCACTCTTATTTTTGCTAATTTTCTCTCCATTGTTGAAAGGCAAAAAAAAAAAAAAAGTTTAGAAAAGGAAAGAAAGTTAGAAGAGAAAAAGCATGCAATATAGAATCTAGAGGTTGCTTTAAGCACCATACTCTTGAACTTTCTTTGATTTTCCATTCTTGATTTGCTGTTTTCATTTGATATTTGGTGAGTTTCTTTTGATTTTTCTTTTTCAAATAAGTGTTTTTAATATTCTTCTTTATGTTCCTTCTTGATTCTTTCTTGTAAAAAGCTTTTGGAATTTTTTTCCTAAAAAGGGTAATATTGGGGTTGATCCAATTGATGTGGACATTCCAGACTTTGAGGAATTGGCTGAAAAGGAAAGGGCAAAGATGACTGAGCTGAAGAGGGTTGAAACGACAAAATCCCAAAAAAAAAGTATCAGCTACTGGAGGAAAGATTGAGGGCAGTTGAAGGAGTGGAGCTATTTGGCAGTCTGGATGCCAAAGAGATGAGTTTAGTGCATGGTTTGGTGATTCCTCCAAAGTTCAAAGTAACAGACTTTGAAAAAAATAACGGAACTACTAACCCATCAGCACATCTGACCAAGTATTGCTTGAAGATGACTGGACATGATGAAGACGAAAAATTGCTTATCCACTATTTTCAAGATAGCTTGATAGGGTCCGCAACTCGGTGGTATAAATAGCTTACCCGTACTAAGATCCGTTCCTGGATGGATCTAGCTAAAGCTTTCATGGAACAATATAAGCATGTGACAGACATGGTGCCTGACCGTCTAACTTTGCAAAACATGGAAAAGAAAGCGACTGAAAGCTTTAAAGAATATTCTCAGAGATGGAGAGACCTGGCTACACAAGTACAGCCTCCTTTGACCAACAAGGAAACTATAGTGCTTTTCATCAATACCCTGAAAGCACCTTATTATGATAAATTGTTGGGGAGTGCCACCAAGGACTTTGCAGATATGGTGATATCCGGGAGATGATAGAGTCTGCCATTAAGAACGAGAAAATGGAAGGGGGTGAGTCTGCTACCCCGAAGAGGGTTTTCCCTGCAAAGAAAAAAGAAGGAGACACATGCAGTCAGTTTTAATCAGTACACCTATGCACTTCCTACACCATATACACCTCCCAGGCCCTATACTCCTACTACATTTTATGCACCTCCTACACCTTACACACCTTACCCAGGTATAATCCTTACTACCCTAATATGAATCACCTTACCTAAAACCCATTCCCTTATACCAATATACCACAGCAGCCGTTTCCAACTGGTATATACCTACAGATATCCCTTCCTCGAAACACTGTCCCAAATACTCAAGGTCTCTCGCGCAATGACTATAGTTCACCAAGGAACGATAAAAAACCCCAATTTCATTCCATTCATACCACCTATGGTGAGCTATATCCCAAATTATTTCAAGGCCAACTTGTCGCGCCCGTATATCTTAAACCTTTGACCCCACCATACCCAAGGTGGTACAATGCAAATACCAACTGCGCATATCATGCAGGAATTCAGGGGCATTAAATGGAGGATTGCATTTCCTTCAAAAAGAAAGTCATCAATACCGGAGTTGTGAAGTTTGGGTCAAAGAATGGGCCGAATGTAGCTGGAAACCCACTACCCGATCATGCTGAGAATCGAGTAAATGCAGTCTGGACAGGGGAAGTCAGAAGGTTAAAAAGGGATGCCAAGGAAGTCAAAACTCCGATGTTAGTAGTATGGGTCAAGATGGTTATGGAAGGAATGACGGGGGATGCAGACAGTTTAAAAAATGGTTGCAAAGAGGGTGCAAAATTGGTGCTCGTTCCATAAATGTCCAGGTCATATCATACAGTACTGCAGGGACTTTTTGGCTAAAGTCCAAAAGATGATGGATGATGGAGGCCCAGGTTTATGAGGAGACAGAGGAGGAAGTAGAGGTTATTAAGAATGCAGCTGGTTTTGGAATAGGAAGACCTTTGATCATCTATTATGATGAACCAGAGAAGACTACTCCGGTTGTTGAGGAAATTACGCCCAAACTAATCATAGATTTCTCTTCTTCTTTTTTATACAAGGTAAAGAAAACTACACCATGGAAATATGAGTGCAGCATGCTTATGCCCGGGTCATCAAGTCAGCAAGATATTATAGGTTTTGGGCACTTAACACGAAGTTGAAGGTGTTATGCCCCTGAGGTTGTTGAACAGGGATCAACAAGAAAGGATGGAGGACCGGACAAAGGGAAGAAAGTAGCTGAACCAATCCATATTGAGATGGATTTATCAAAAGAATCAGAGAGGGGATCAGCCCCGGTAAACAGGATAAAAGAGCCGGTGAACGAGAAGGAGGCATGCGAGTTTTTAAAGTTCATAAAACATAGTGAGTATAGTGTGGTTGAGCAATTGCAGCGTCCGCCAACAAGAATCTCCATCTTATCTTTGCTATTAAACTCGGAGCCACACAAAAATGCCCTGTTGAGAGTGATGAATCAGGCATATGTGGCTAACAACATATCAGTAGAAAAGTTAGACAAACTGGTAGGAAACATTGAGGCAGACGACTATATGTTTTTCAGTTATGATGAAATACAATCCAATGGTATTGGGTCCACAAAGGCTCTTCAAATAACAACCACCTGCAAGGGGCATATACTACCAAGGGTGGTTCTGGATAATGGTTCTTCATTAAATATAATGCCCTTGGCAACCTTGTCTAAGTTGCCAGTTGATATGTCTTATATGTTACCGAGTAGCACAGTAGTCAGGGCTTTCGATGGTACCAGGAAAAAGGTAATGGGAACTATTGAGGTTCCTCTGGAGATAGGCCCATGCACCTATACGGTGAACTTTCAGGTCATGGATATTAATCCGTTCTATAATTGCTTGTCGGAAAGGCTGTGGATACATTCAGTAAGGACTATACCCTCGTCTCTCCACCAAAAGATGAAATTTGTGATTGAGGGCTGTTTGGTCACTGTATCAGGAGAAGAAGATATAATAGCTTCTTCATCTACTGAATCTCCTTATGTTGAACCCAATGAAGATGCCGTAGAATGTTCTTTTCGATCTTTGGAATTCTTAAATGCGGTTTTCATCGCTAAAGGATGAAAAATTCCAAAACCAAGGTTGTCCAAAAACACAAGGCTAAGAGTAAGAACCACAGTGGGAAAGGGCTGTAGGGCTGGAAAAGGTCTTGGAAAATATCTTCAAGGAATTGCCTGAGTAATGGAAGCAGTGGGAAAGAAAGACCGGTTTGGCTTAGGGTATATTCTGAAGGACCATGAGAGGAGGAAACAAGTTGAAAGGAACCAACAAAGGAGGATGGCCCGTCTCGCGGGTATGGATATTGAATGGGAACCCATGACTTTCCCACCAATCCTTCACAACTTTCGCTCTGCTGGTTTTCTATTCGGAGAAAAGAATTCAGAGGATATACTCATAATGATCGAGCAAGCTTTTGAAAAATTCCATGTGAATAAAGGGGGGAAGATTCAGGATATGTTAATTTGCATGACTGGGAAAGAAGGGATGGAAAGTGACAATGCGAACTAGATAGTGCGACTTTGTCCACCAGGATATAGACTGACCAATTGGAGTGCGGCTGAGTTGCCCATAGTTTTTAAGTCTATTCCAACGTAATACTTTAAAAAAAACAATCTTAATTATCTTTACCGAGAGATATTAAGAGTTTTTTTTTTTCTGTAATGGGCTTTTTGTTTAAATATTTTCATTCAATAGATAACAAGCACGATGCATTTTATTCATATTGATGTGTCCATATTCTTTCATTTTTTCTATTTATTTTCTTTTCATTATATATATTTTCCTATATTGTTTTTTCTCCACCTATTTACAGGTGTACGAATGCGGTATAAGAGGACCTTCCTGTCAGTAATTCTAAAATTGATTTTGAAAGACCCATTTGCACCGGTGATTTTGAGGCTAACGAAGATACTGAGGATTATTGTCTACGTCTGGATTTATTAAGGAAAATAGAACAAGAGGAGAAACAAGTATTTCCTCATAAGAAATTATTGGAAATGATAAATCTGGGAAATGGTGATGAGATAAAGGAAGTCAAAATCGGGACTTCATTTTCATCATCAATAAAGGGTGAATTGATAGCCTTGCTCCAAGAATATGTAGATGTATTTGCATGGTCTTACCAAGACATGCCAGGGTTGGATCCGGATATTATGGTTCATAAGCTCCCTTTAAGGCTAGAATGCAAGTCAAATCAGTAAAAGTTGAGAAGAATGAGGCCGGACATGCTGTTAAAGATAAAACAGGAAGTGAAGAAGCAATTTGATGCTAGGTTCTTAGAGGTGGCAAAATATCCAGAATGGGTGGCAAATATTATTCCAGTACCAAAAAAGGATGGCAAGGTGCAGATGTGCGCTGATTACCAAGATTTGAACAAGGCCAGCCCTAAAGATAATTTCCCTTTGCCCCATATCGACACTCTGGTGGATAATACGGCGAAGAGTTATTTATTTTCTTTCATGGACGGATTCTCAGGATACAATCAGATTAAGATGGCACCAGAAGATATGGAGAAAACCTGATAACTCGTATAATTATATAGTTTTTAGTTATGTTTTATTATTGTTTTGTGTCAAATACGAGTTATTATTGTTTAGTCTAATTGTGTTTATGATCTTTTATATTTTTATGTATTTTGGTGTTTTTCACAAGTTTCTTTGAGTGATTTCAGATTACTAGAATTAAGGGCAAATCCAGTTCAGTTCCAGTTCCGACACCTTTTGCCATATCAGCTATATCTCGAGTTTCACTGAAGCAATAAGTCTGAAATTTGTAGCCGTGCAAATCTAAGAGGCATATCTATCTTTTTCATGTTTTACACTTCTTGAAACGGAGTCGTTTTCCCTAGCGAAATCAACCATCAAGTTGGCTGATGTGCAATGACGTCTGTGCTGACCAGTGTTCGCATTTTGACCATATAGTCCGATCCACATCAGCAAATGAGCTGATTCCAACGGCGATGGATCACTAACTGATAGAGAAACATTTGTCTAGAAGACCATGTGATCAGATAAAGCCTCCAATATTGAAGAAATCGACCATCAAGTTGGCTGATGTGCAATGACGTCTGTGCTGACCTCTTTTCGTATTTTGCCCATATATTCTCCTCCACATCAGCTAATGAACTGATTCCAACGGCTATGGATCCGTAACTGATAGGGTAACATTTTTCTAGAAGACCATGTGATCAGATAAGGCCTGCAAAATTGACAAAATCGACCATCAAGTTGGCTGATCAAAATCGTCATGTATGACGAAAATTGTTAGAAAATGCACCCACCTATTATACCTACCTTTGAAATTTGTAAAGCTTGTCTCTTGTCATTTAGCCCTCCAAAATGTGTATAAATAGAGGGCCTTGGATGATTGTAAGGGATCATATTGTACATAGGTAGGATATTAGCCATTTTAATAAAATTCTCTAAGTTTTCTTCTTCTTTCTTTTCTCTAGTTTTCTTTCTTTTCTCTAGTTTTCTTTTTCTTTAGAGAGAGCAAGAGGTTGGATAATTAATATTCTTCCTCTTCTTCTTTCTTTCTTTTATTTTCTTCTTAGATTTTCTTTAATTTTATGTTTATGTTTATAATGCCTATGCTAGGCTAAACTTCTATTTGGTTAAGGGTGATTTCAAAGCCCTAGACATGTTTTGTGATTGATTTTCAGATTCTATCTATCATTAATTTTCTATCAAAGTTGCTTATGTTCTTCTACAAGAATTGTTCATGATGTTGTCTTGATTTATTTAGGTGTACAACTAGATAGATCTTGATAATTATCTATTGCTAGTCTAGGAGTCTTGATCCGTGTAATTGTCTTGATTTCCTATTCATAAGTGGCAATTTGTGATTAATGATTATGGTCAAGTTTTCAATAATTGCAAAGTGGAACATAACCTAAGTTGAACAATCCGAGCTTATGTGTTTGTTGCTTAGATCAACCTATCTTTCTCATCATAAAGCTTCCATTAAATTGAATTTAGAGAGCTTATTCTAGGTTGTTTAATGGTTAGAGATTAAATAGAGAGCTTGTTCTATTTAACGACAAACTAAGGAAAGATTGGGATAACAGAGCTTGTTGTTATCTACGGTTGTTAACTTTGATAGTTGGTTGATATTGATAGATCTGAAATTGATTCTTAATGATGTCTAGTGGTGGAGAATGAAACCTTAACCATATTTTTCATATTTGATTCTTCTTACGTACTTGTTTTCTTACTTTTCTAGTTTGCTTATTTTTAAAAGTATATTTATTTTTATTGGCTGGTTATACCGCCTAATTTGTATATTAATTTTGTTTTATTTTTATTGGCTGGTTATACCGCCTAATTTAGTATATATATTTTTATTGGCTGGTTATACCGCCTAATTTAGTATATATATTTTTATTGGCTGGTTATACCGCCTTGCATCTTATTCTTATTATTTACTTTAGTTTAAATCTGGCTTCAAAAACCCCTTTTCTTTTATTGTTCTTGAATTTAAGTTTTAAACTATTAACTTATAAACTAAAACCCAATCCCTGAGGACTCGACCCTTGCTAACTACTATACTTACAATTTATCTTTTTAGTGCAAGGTTAAATAAGATACACTCGTTTGGGTGCATCAAATTTTTGGCGCCGTTGCCGGGGATTGTTTTCTTTAGTTTATTTGTTACTTGGTTTACTCTTATTTTCAGTTCTAATTAGTTTTATTTTCTTGTACATACAAGTTTTTCTTATCAAATTTTGAAAAAAAAAAAAAAAACAAAACAATGGAATTGAGCAATCTAACACTTGAAGAGTTGGTGGCATACATGAACATGGAAAATCAACAAGCCAATCTCACCTACCCAGTTCAACAATTGGCCATAGGAGGATGTCAAGGCCATCAAGAGTTCCAAGACCAACAGTATGATCATTACTCAAACACTTACCATGAGGGATGGTGGGATCATACTAATTATGGCTACTCAGAAAATTACCAAGAAGTAGATCCTTATGCCAATTACACTCATCCATCTAGCTTCAATCAATCATGGTCTCAAGAACCAGATCTTCTTCAACCACCACATATGACTCAAAACTCAGGTACTTCTTTAGAAGATCTTGTCGATTCTCTTGTTACTAATACTTTGCAATTTCAACAGGAAACAAGGGCAAGCATCCAGAGTTTGGAAAGGCAAATGAGCCAATTGGCTAGTAGTATGGTGGTATGGGTAGCACAAAGATCTGAAGAACTCTCTGCCCAAACAATGATTAACCCAAAGGAGAATACTACTATTGTGACCTTGAGGAATGATGAACAAGATGAGGATGAGACAGAATTAGAGATGGATTCTATTCTTGAGGATAATGAAGCCACAAATACAAATAAGAGTATTTCGGCACCTGAGGCAACGTTTAAAGTTCCACTTTTTACTAATGTTTCTTCTCCACCTTTTCCTAGTAGATTTGCTAAGTTCAAGGAGGAAGAACATGAACAACACATGCCGAAAACCTTAAACAACTTGTTTGTGGAGGTCATTCAACAAGTATCAAAATATGCTCCATTCCTCGATGACATATGCACCACAAAGGATGATGGAATAATACTTGTAATGGAGAATGCATCCACTGTTGTGCAAAGAAAGCTTCCTCTCAAACGCATATATTTGGGAAATTTCATGTATGAGCATGACAAGCCTAAAATGCCAAGAAGGGGTGTTGGTTAGGTTCAAAACACTAAATCAAGTGCTAATTGGGGGAGGCAGCCTAATTAGTGAAAGCATTGCCAAACTGCCATCCTTAGATTTGCTCTCTTTTTCTTTATCTTTTTCTTATGTTTCTTTGCTAATTTTGTTTAGTGTTTCTAAGTTCATTTAGGCTGCTGCATAAGTTTATTTTGTTTATTAGTTCTTTTCACTTACACATGATTCTTTCATTTGGGATTAATAGCATTACATTAATGACAATGTAAGAATTATGTGTGGGGGGAAGAATTTAGGATTTTATTTAGAGTGTTTTGTTTTTGAGTCTTTTTATGTTGTTTTTCTTTCTGATCCTTGTTTTGAAAATAACTAGATGTAAATATAATTTTTTAACCCCGGTTAAACGGCGGATAACGGTACTCCGTGATTATTTATGTCGGTTCCATCAGCTACCCACAAAACTGATATTGTATATAAATTTCTCTTTCAATTTCTCTTTGATTTTTTTTTCAGGATGGATGATATTCTCACACGATTGCAGAAACGATTTCCTCCTTTTCCTCGAAATATTTTACTGAAGCTTTACCAAGTTCGATTTGAAAGATTAAGAATGCTTATGCACAAAGGGATTCCGGCAGACATACGTTGGATAATTGAAGCCAAGGTACGTGAAGATGAATATCTTCCTGTTTTGCATTTACCAGGTACAGGTAGAAGCACTTTTGCAAAGAAGCGACGAGCAAAGCGCATGAGTTCAAATTGTCACAAATGTGCACGATGGACGTGTAACGGTAAATGTCGTTCTATTGGGATTCCGTCCTCTAATAGAGATGATAAAATTGAATTCATTATGGATGGACTGAGTAAGGAGAATTTGGGTAATATCCAACTTTCTCTTGAGACGCATCCTAGTGGAGACGTACAAAGAGAAATTCTTGATTTATGGCCGCAATTCCAAAGGGAATGGCAACATCTTGGGAATCTGATGTTAAAAGACCCTGTTTGTCAGCTTGTAAGAAAACTGGATGGGAAGCATATCCTCGACTCATAGAAGGCGTTTAAGCCGTTTCTGGACGTAAAACCAGAGGAAGATGTGAGCCACAATCACAACTACAATAAATGACTTCTCAGTTTTTGGTTTGATTTGCAATAACTTTATTTTGGTTTAATTTACGTGTTGTTCGATTTGTGTAATTATTCTCGTTTTTTTTATTTGTCTTTTACGGTTGATTTTTTCTTCTCTTTTTGATTTTCTTCCTGAAATCACGCAAAAATCTTTTGTTAGGTTAACATTTTCTTCTCACAGGTCAGATACACTTTCGGCGACATTATTACTCTTGTCTGATTCACTACTCAGTCCTTTATATATTACACCATGTACTCATTCTCTTTCAGGCACTCGAAGAAAAAAAAATGGAAAGTACTTCGTCCCAGCGCATTAAAAAAATTTGTGTCTTTGGAGGTGCTTATCCAGGGAAAAATAACATATTCGCTGATGAAGCCATAAGAGTTGGAGTAATACTTGCCCAACAAAAGATCCACTTGATTTATGGAGGCGGTAGTACGGGTTTAATGGGAGCAGTCGCTACATCAGCACACGCCGGAGGAAGTCCAGTTTTAGGAATCGTGCCAAAACTATTCACAGGTTTTTGTGGACCTACCGTGGGTAAGGAAATACAAGTCTGGAGTATCCCTGAACGGATAACAATCATGTACCATTCTGCCGATGCATTCATTGCTTTACCAGGAGGTCTGGGTACATTGGAAGAAATAGCTTGCGTGGCTTCTTGGTCATCTTTGGTCACAAATAAGAAACCCATTGGTTTGCTTAATATTAATGGTTATTTTAGTAATTTGCTTTCATATTTAGATAATGCTGTGGATAATGGATTCATGTTTTCAGAGGCAAGGAGAACCATAATTTCTGCTACAACCATTGAAGATTTACTCAAAAAGCTCCAAGCTTATGAGTGTTTATCTGCTACGGTTGTTTCGCAAACGCTCGAAAAAAGAAAAAGAGATTGGGACGAGCAAGGAGTGGATTGCACTTTGTCTTTGTGACATTATCTAACATTTTGTTTGTTGTGTCTCAGTTATAATAAGTGGTTAGCAACCTCTGCAGGTAATATCTCCTAAATTCTACCTTTAAAATTTGACATTGGGGACAATGTCATATTTTAGTTGGGGGTAAGGGACATATTTTGCTAATTTAAAAAAAAAAAAATTGTGTTTTAAGCCATTTAGAAGTATTCAGTCTGAACAAGGTCTGAGTAAGGGAGACTTGAGACATACCTTGTCAGTTTGATTTTAATCTTTTTATGTTTACTTGTTAATTTTTCTTTAGTATTTTAGGATTATTTAGGTTGCATGAGTTTGTTTTGTTTTGTTTTGAGTCTAGTTGTTCCTATTCTTATGTTATTAGTTATTTTCTCTTACACATGATTCTTTCATTTGGGTTAATAGACTTACATTGAGGACAATGTAAGAATTAAGTGTGGGGGGAATGATTTAGGATTTCTTTTATTTTTGTCTACTATTTTTTTTTTTTGAGTCTTTATTATTATTTTTAGTGTGTTTTAGTTTCTTTTCAATACTATGATGAGATATGAATTGCATAGGTCTAAACTGGTTACTAGTGAGAAGATTTTCATGAGAATTAAGCTTGATACTAATTTTTATGAGCCAATGTTAATATGATATGTTGATTGAGAAAGAAGCATGTTTAGACTTAAAACTGACTTGTATAATCATCATTGTGAGTTTTTGAGCCTAAAATGATTGATGCATTATACAAATCAATCTAATTTCTTTCTTGAGTGCTCTTATGATTACATGATTCTCTAGAACTTGCTTTAAACCGTTTGAGACTATATTGATACATGTGACAACATGAATATGATAGAGGCATTAGGATTATAACCAGAGCCAAACAGCCATCCATTATTAATGTTCCAAGAGAACACACCCTTAGTGAACCAATTTGAGCCTACATTGAATAAGCTATCTCTTTGGTAACCATAACTTGTCCCTAACCTAAATATACTTATATCTTTACCTTTGTTCCAAAGATGAATTAGCATGTTTTGAGACAAGTTGCAAAGACAAGGAAGATCTATTGAAAATTTGGGTTAGAAACAAGGAATAAGTGTGGGGGGAAAAGAAAAGAAAAGTCAAGAGAAAAAGAAATGGAATACTGGAAAATACATTCCTATGTAAAAAAAAAATATATGAATCATCTCTTGAATTTGTGGAAAAAGAAAAAGATGTTACAAAGTTGTTTAGAATGAAGAAAAGGCCCAACATGAATATCCGGCCTAGGTGACTATGTACTTGTAAAGAGTTTTGAGAAGTTTCTTTGTATAATTTTTTTATGTCTCTAAACTTTATGAACTCTTTGGAACCTTTGTGATATCTTTATCCTTTTTGTTCTTCAACCACATTACAAACCCCTTGGCCCCATTACAACCTTGATTAAAGACCTCTTGATTTATGAAGTTGCATGATCTTTTAGTGGAGAATAGGTGGACAAGCAAGCATATGGTAGAAGTGTTTTCATGAGATTGATTGAGTGTAAACACTTTACCACTACTTTAAAGAGTGAAAATCAAGAGAGTATCCCATGTGAGAAGTTGAGATTAAGTTTGAATATGCACTATTTTGATTGAAATATGTTATGTTAATATTGGCTTAACTCAAACTATTTACATTCAAGCAAGATTTTTTGTGAAATTTTTTAAGATATTGATTAGTTTATAAGACTTGTTCAAAGATTGTCTCTAATTTGTATTGAAAGGATTAGGAATAAATATTTTTAGTATATGTAGTTTATTTATATTTTAGTTTTTCAATGTTTGTGGGTATCGTTCTAGTAAACCCTCACGAGACTAAACTCGTCCACTAGGGACACCTAGGGGTTTAAAGGCTTGTGTCACATGCTAAGTGCCACCGTGATTTCCTACGAAAATGGATTAGATTAGATTTTCTTATTTTATTTTTATTGAGTCGTTGCTAGGGACTAGCAACAATCTAAGTGTGGGGGTGTGATAACTCGTATAATTATATAGTTTTTAGTTATGTTTTATTATTGTTTTGTGTCAAATACGAGTTATTATTGTTTAGTCTAATTGTGTGTATGATCTTTTATATTTTTATGTATTTTGGTGTTTTTCACAAGTTTCTTTGAGTGATTTCAGATTACTAGAATTAAGGGCAAATCCAGTTCAGTTCAAGTTCCGACACCTTTTGCCATATCAGCTATATCTCGAGTTTCACTGAAGAAATAAGTCTGAAATTTGTAGCCGTGCAAAGCTAAGAGGCATATCTATCTTTTTCATGTTTTACACTTCTTGAAACGGAGTCGTTTTCCCTAGCGAAATCAACCATCAAGTTGGCTGATGTGCAATGACGTCTGTGCTGACCAGTGTTCGCATTTTGACCATATCGTCCGATCCACATCAGAAAATGAGCTGATTCCAACGGCTATGGATCACTAACTGACAGAGCAACATTTGTCTAGAAGACCATGTGATCAGATAAAGCCTCCAATATTGAAGAAATCGACCATCAAGTTGGCTGATGTGCAATGACGTCTGTGCTGACCTCTTTTCGTATTGTGCCCATATATTCTCCTCCACATCAGCTAATGAACTGATTCCAACGGCTATGGATCCGTAACTGATAGGGTAACATTTTTCTAGAAGACCATGTGATCAGATAAGGCCTGAAAAATTGACAAAATCGACCATCAAGTTGGCTGATCAAAATCGTCATGTATGACGAAAATTGTTAGAAAATGCACCCACCTATTATACCTACCTTTGAAATTTGTAAAGCTTGTCTCTTGTCATTTAGCCCTCCAAAATGTGTATAAATAGAGGGCCTTGGATGATTGTAAGGGATCATATTGTACATAGGTAGGATATTAGCCATTTTAATAAAATTCTCTAAGTTTTCTTCTTCTTTCTTTTCTCTAGTTTTCTTTCTTTTCTCTAGTTTTCTTTTTCTTTAGAGAGAGCAAGAGGTTGGATAATTAATATTCTTCCTCTTCTTCTTTCTTTCTTTTATTTTCTTCTTAGATTTTCTTTAATTTTATGTTTATGTTTATAATGCCTATGCTAGGCTAAACTTCTATTTGGTTAAGGGTGATTTCAAAGCCCTAGACATGTTTTGTGATTGATTTTCAGATTCTATCTATCATTAATTTTCTATCAAAGTTGCTTATGTTCTTCTACAAGAATTGTTCATGATGTTGTCTTGATTTATTTAGGTGTACAACTAGATAGATCTTGATAATTATCTATTGCTAGTCTAGGAGTCTTGATCCGTGTAATTGTCTTGATTTCCTATTCATAAGTGGCAATTTGTGATTAATGATTATGGTCAAGTTTTCAATAATTGCAAAGTGGAACATAACCTAAGTTGAACAATCCGAGCTTATGTGTTTGTTGCTTAGATCAACCTATCTTTCTCATCATAAAGCTTCCATTAAATTGAATTTAGAGAGCTTATTCTA
Organism: Fremontodendron californicum; assembly: GCA_030761205.1. NCBI lineage: Eukaryota > Viridiplantae > Streptophyta > Magnoliopsida > Malvales > Malvaceae > Fremontodendron > Fremontodendron californicum. Next base: position 17,808,294 of record JAULJL010000020.1, on the reverse strand, counting down.
GGTTGTTTAATGGTTAGAGATTAAATAGAGAGCTTGTTCTATTTAACGACAAACTAAGGAAAGATTGGGATAACAGAGCTTGTTGTTATCTACGGTTGTTAACTTTGATAGTTGGTTGATATTGATAGATCTGAAATTGATTCTTAATGATGTCTAGTGGTGGAGAATGAAACCTTAACCATATTTTTCATATTTGATTCTTCTTACGTACTTGTTTTCTTACTTTTCTAGTTTGCTTATTTTTAAAAGTATATTTATTTTTATTGGCTGGTTATACCGCCTAATTTGTATATTAATTTTGTTTTATTTTTATTGGCTGGTTATACCGCCTAATTTAGTATATATATTTTTATTGGCTGGTTATACCGCCTAATTTAGTATATATATTTTTATTGGCTGGTTATACCGCCTTGCATCTTATTCTTATTATTTACTTTAGTTTAAATCTGGCTTCAAAAACCCCTTTTCTTTTATTGTTCTTGAATTTAAGTTTTAAACTATTAACTTATAAACTAAAACCCAATCCCTGAGGACTCGACCCTTGCTAACTACTATACTTACAATTTATCTTTTTAGTGCAAGGTTAAATAAGTTACACTCGTTTGGGTGCATCAAAACCATATTTGTTACAATATGGGGAACCTTCTGCTACAAGGTAATGCCATTTGGGTTGAAGAATGCTGGGGCAACATATAAGAGAGCCATGTTGACCTTGTTTCATGATATGATGCATAAGGGAATTGAGGTTTATGTTGATGATATGATCGCAAAGTCACAAGGAGAAGAGGAGCATATTGCGAATCTTAAGAAGCTCTTCGAACGACTAAGAAAGTTTAGACACAAGCTAAATCCGGCAAAAAGCACCTTTGGAGTCACCTCGGGAAAATTGCTGGGTTTTGTCGTCAGCAAAAGGGGAAAAGAGATTGACCTAGATAAAGTGAAGGCCATTCAGAATTTGCCACCACCTCATACTCAAAAAGAAGTAAGAGGCTTTCTGGGAAGATTGAATTACATTGCTCGATTTATTTCTCAGTTAACCGATAAATGTGGTCCAATATTTAAGTTACTTCGAAAAAGTGATCCAGGAGAATGGGATAAAGGTTGTAAGATTGCATTTGAAAAGGTTAAACATTATCTATCCAACTCACCAATATTAATGCCACATGTTCCGGATAAACCAATGATATTGTATTTATCAGTATTTGAGAGATCCATGGGTTGTGTTTTGGGGCAGCTTGATGAGACTGGAAAGAAAGAACAGGCAGTTTACTACCTCAGCAAGAAGTTCACAGATTATGAGTTGAAATATTCATCGGTAGAAAAGCTGTGCTGTGCTTTAGCTTGGACTGCTCGAAGACTCAGACAGTACATGTTGTACCACACAACGTGGTTGATTGCCAAGCTAGACCCAATCAAGTACATGTTGGAAGCACCTTCTTTATCAGGGAGAACAACAAGATGGCAGGTTTTATTATCAGAGTACGACATTGTATATGTAAGTCAAAAAGCTATGAAAGGTAGTGCAGTAGCTGAATTCTTAGCAAGTCGGGTAGTGAAAGATTATGAGCCGTTGAACTTTGACTTCCCGGATGAAGATTTGATGTATGTTTCACAAGCAGATGAGATTCCCTTGAAGAAGAAAGTATGGAAAATGTACTTTGATGGCACATCTAATTCCATGGGGCATGGAATCAGTGCAGTGCTTAAATCCCTAGAAGAAGATTATCATCCTTTCACTGCTAGATTGGATTTTGATTGTACAAACAATACTATCGAGTATGAAGCGTGTACTATGGGCCTTCGCGCTGCAATGGATAGAAAGATCGTATTGGAAGTTTTCGGAGACTCAGCCCTCATGATATATCAGCTACAGGGAGAATGGGAAACCCAAGATTCAAAGCTAATTCGATACCGAGAACTCATACTGAGTTTATTTGAGGAATTTGAAGAAGTGAATTTCAATTACTTCCCTCGAGAAGAAAACCGAATGGCAGATGCTCTGGCTACTTTGTCATCAATGTTTAAAGTGAATGAAGGGGCTGAAGTTGTGCCAATAAAGATGAGTGTATATCAGTCTCCTGCCCACTGCCTAAGTATTGAAGAAGAAGCAGATGGCCTCCCTTGGTATAACGATATCTTGCAATACATCAAGAGTCAACAGTATCCAGAACAAGCAACAAAAAATGACAAACGAAGTTTGAGAAGGCTAGTAATGGGTTTTGTTCTAGACAGTGAGATTCTCTACAAGAAAGGAAAAGACCAAGTCTTATTGAGATGTGTCGGATCTACCGAAGCTCGAAGAATTATAGAAGATGTCCATGAAGGGATATGTGGCACTCATGCTAATGGTCACATGTTTGCTAAGCAGATTATGAGGGCAGGGTATTATTGGTTGACAATGAAAGGAGATTGTATCAGTTATTCCCGGAAGTGCCATAATGCCAGATATACGCAGGTGAGATTCATGTGCCGCCATCACCATTGCATGTCATGACTACACCATGGCCTTTTTCAATGTGGGGAATGGATATGATTGGGCCTATTACCTCGAAAGCTTCAAATGGACATCGTTTCATCTTGGTGGCCATAGATTATATCACAAAGTGGGTAGAAGCTGCTTCCTATGCGAATGTAACAAAGTCGGTGGTATGCAGATTTGTTAATAAAGAAATCATATGCCGTTACGAATTGCCAGCAAGAATTATTTCAGATAATGCTCTCAATTTGAACAATAAGATAATGAGAGTAGTGTGTACTCAGTTCAAGATCACACATCATAATTTGGCACCTTACCGTCCGAAGATGAATGGGGCAATAGAAGCAGCTAACAAGAACATCAAGAAGATTGTTGAGAAGATGACTGCTATGTATAAGGATTGGCATGAGATCTTGTCTTTTGCTCTTCATGCATATCGTACCTCAGTTTGCACATCTACAGGGGCAACGCCATTTTACTTGGTATATGGGATGGAAGTAGTGCTACCTATTGAAGTTGAAATCCCTTCATTACGGGTTTTGATGGAAGTTGGCCTAGAAGAAGCAGAATGGGTTAGAGCTTGTTATGAACAGTTGAATCTCATCGAGGAGAAAATATTGAAAGCAATTTCTCACGGGCAGTTTTATCAGAAAAGGATGATTCGAGCCCACAACAAGAAAGTTCATCCCAGACAGTTCCGAGAGGGGGAGTTGGTACTGAGGAAAATTCTCCCTATAGTGAAGGACCCGCGAGAAAAATGGGCTCCAAATTGGGAAGGACTCTATGTGGTAAAAAGAGCTTTTTCTAGAGGAGCATTTATTTTAACTCGGATGGAAGGAGAGGATTTCAGAAATCCTGTGAATGCTGATGAACTGAAGAAGTATTATGCTTAAAAAAAAAAGTGTGATGCTATGCACATGAGAATTCAAATGATTCCAAGTGTAAAGATGGAAATTCTATATATTTATCTCCCTTGAGAATTGCTTTTCAAAGAGAATATTCATGCTTGATATGATGAATGGCCTCTTTCATATTCCTTTCACTAAGAAGAAATTATCCTTAGTCACCCCTTTGAACCTTAGGAATTATTTCTTTCTTTAAACCTTGATCAAGGATCACCCTCTACACTGGAGGGAAAATGCGAGGAAAAATAATAAAAAATGATGGAAAAAAGAGAGCCATTGAAAAATGTGAAATCAAAGAATGGCAAATGAAAGCCAACAAAGCAAAAAAGAAAAAAGAAGAAAAGATAGTCCAAAAAAAAGGGACAAATGTTTCAAGAATGAATTCTCCTGAGGAAATGACCCTTGATCCAATCACCCTTAAACACATTTTGGGCCTATTTTATCCTTTCTTTCTAAACCCGAACCTTGACCTACATTACGTGCTTTAGAAAGCCCATTTTGATCAAGCATGGATATTTAATTTGAAAGGTTATTATCAGAATTCATCCCATCTTTTGAATTGGTATTTTTACCTTGGAAGCATTTAGAATTCTCAGATGCATAGTAGAATGCTTAAAAAATGAAAATGAAAAAAATAATGTAAAAGGAGAGGTTTAAGACCGATAACCTGCAAAGGGCGACTTAATACCGAATGGAGGACACTTGAGTTGAAAACCCACAAAGGGCGACTCAAGTACTAATTAAAGTTCGAATCAGTGCTCTGTGTAAAGGGGGGAAAGTATCTAAAAATCAAAGGAAAGAGGAACAACTCAGTCTGACGTAACTACGGAAGCCAAGAGGTTACCCAAGTAAATTGCTCGGTCAAGAGAAATTTTAGACGGTTTGGAAAAAGAGGGGTCCAAGATATTCCGCATCCGGGGCATCTACAACCTATTACATTACATTTGTTTCTTATATCCTTGATATTCACTTTTACAATTTAAAAAAAAACATTTGTTGCAATAAATTCTTGTTATCCTTTTCATGACATTTTTTGCTTGATTCATATTTTCTTTCATACATTTTTGAGATGCATCATGATTGTTATTAAATTGAATGATGATTAGTAATAAAAAATTCTTTAATAAAAGGATTTTAGAGTATTACTAAGGAATACATTTAAATCTTGGGAAAGGTTTGGAAAGTTCACCAAGAAAAAACAATAGTGAACGTGTTGGAGACTCTTTCGCGAAGTCAGAAAATCAGTGAATTTCAGCGAAAGTCGGAAATTGAGACTGTTTGACAAGTTATCTTGCGTGAATCCTTAAGTGGGGCATCAGTGAACAATTGAAGACTCCGTCATGAAGTCGGATAATTTGTGGACCTCAAAGAAACCATGGATTATAAATCATGACACAATCATTTGATTGCATTCATTCTTAGGAAACATACAAGCATTTGCAAAGCATGTCATTCTCATCATTGCATTTAGCTAACATTGCAGAAATCAGGAAAACTTGGACTTCCCCAAAGTAAACTGATTCTTCTTTTCAAATGAGTCGAGCCCCGAGATCACCATTGAGGTACGTTCCTTTCCAAATCGAACTCGTTTTGCTTCTCAAATGAGTCCAGCCCCGAGACTGTCGTCGAGATATGTTCATTTCATTTTCAAGTTAAATTTATTTTTTCCAAATGAACCAAACTCAGAATCATTCTTAGTATTTTCTTTTGTTTTAAATCGAATTCATTCTGTTTTATCAAATGAGTCGAGCCTTGAGACCACCGTTGAGGTATTTCCTTTTATTTTAAATCGAATTCGTTTTGTTTTATCAAATGAGTCAAGCCTTGAGACCATTATCGAGGTATTTCCTTTTGTTTTTAAATCGAATTCATTCTGTTTATCAAATGAGTCGAGCCTTGAGACCGTCGTCAAGGTATTTTCAAATCACGGGTAAGACCTACCAATCCCGGTGTTCCCTTCTATTCGGTGGATAAGAACTGTAATACACTTGTTGACATTGATGAGCTAAAACAAAAGGTTTATTACTAGTAAGTATTGACCTATACTTTATTTCAACAAGCCCATTATGAGGATCTACCCGAATTCCTTTATCCGTATCAAACCATTGGCATTTAAAAAGTATGACCCGATTTCCAACACCAAAATACTCTTAACTCAACAATATCTAACAATAGTCCATAAAAGTCATGCAAAGAATCATTATAATAGTCGCCTTCCATGCATACACCGCTATTCATGGTTCTTCGATTTTGTCTATAATCTAATGTCTAAATATTGAAACCATTAACGAAATATCCAGAGTAACACCAGCCCATACGTCTTGGACCATGAGATAACTCAACTATACAAGAGTTATGCTGAACTGAACCTTGCTGAACCTATGAACAATAATGGAAAACAATATCATAGAATATCAAATTGGATCAAACAATAGCAACCCATTATTTCTTTCACTTACATATTCCTTAAACCATTTTCTAAATCTAGCTACACGGACTTTCTCCAACTCTCCATCACTAATTTCGGTGCATCGATTTTCACTATCTCATCAAAAACCCTAAAAGTGAATTAAAAATTGAGTTACAAAATATTTATATTATGTAACGTGATTTCGGTAAATCTCTTTCTCAATATAATGTATGACTTCCTCGCAATTCATTAATACATATAATTCAGCTGCATCGTACTCATCGTGCTCTAAATAACGTGCCTTTGTTTTTTTCGGACCAAAAGATTTACCTGAATATGTGAAAATTGAGAGTCGTCTCATCGGATCGACATCTCCTCCATCATCATTATGGGGCACCCGAGTAAATATTGTTTTAACATTTGGTTCAAAATATAAGGCGCAGAATGATGAAATTTTTTCCATTATATACACCTCAACTATTGAGCCTTTCACAGATGCGAGATTTTTCACTTTTCTCTTTAGATGATGTAAAAATCTAAGAATCATAAATGAATAATAAATTAGCAAATATTCAATTCAATAGAGAAGTAATCAATAAATTACGTACATCATTTAGTACCTTTCGAATGGATACATCCGTCGATAATGTACTGGTCCACCAACTTTTGCCTCATAAGGTAGGTGAATAGACAAATGTTCCATTGAATCAAAAAATGCGGGAGGAAATATTTTTTCCAACTTGCAAATGGTCTCAATAGTATTGGTTTCCAACAACTCCATCTACTCGACATGAATTTCTGTAGAACGTAAATCTCTGAAAAAAATGAGATAGCTCCGTAATTGCATACCAAATTATGTTAGGTACCAAATCTTGAAATGCAATTTGAATCAGTCGCTACATAAAAATATGACAATCATGACTTTTCATGCCATAAAACCTCCAATCAACCACATTTGCACAACGCCCAATATTCAAGGCAAATCCATCAGGAAGTCGTAATTCTTTTACCCATGCACAAACTCTTTTTTGATCTTTCCTATTTAATGTGTAACTCACTTTAGGCTTGTATGTTTTTCCATTGCTTTCCACCAATTCTAATTCTGACCTTCTGCAAAGCAATGATAAATCCATTATAGCCTTTATATTGTCTTTTGTTTTTCCCTTGACATCCATCATTGTGTTGAACACATTATCAAAGACATTTTTCTCAATATGCATCACATCCAAATTATGCCTAATGAGATTGGTATGCCAATAAGGTAACTCCCAAAAAAATACTCTTTTTCATCCAATTATGATATTCCCCAAATCCAATCAACTTCTGTTCACCGATTTTACTCCCAAATATGATATTTGGAATGCAATCTATCCTTTCCACAATTGCCTCACTGGATAATCGCTCAATTGGAGAGTCATGCTCAACTCTTCGACAAAATTTATCTCTTTGTCTTTGAAAATGATGATTTCAAGGCAAGAACTGCCAATGACAATAAAAAAAACATGGTTTCTTGCCATAATACAACCTGAAAGACTTAACTTTTTCCATACAATAAGGACAAGCTAATTTTTAGTGTGTGATCCATCTTGATAACATGCCGTAAGCAAGGAAGTCATTAATCGTCCATAATAATGCAGCCCTTAATACAAAATTTTCTTTCTTATGCCCGTCATAAGTCGGAACACCATGATTCCACAATAATTTCAACTCATCTATCAATGGTTTTTGGAAAACATCAATGTTTTGCGATAGACTTTTCGAACCTAGAATTACCATATTAAGAAGCAAATATGGTTGCTTCATACACATCCAGGGCAGTAAATTATATACACAAAGCATTACTGGCCAACAAGAGTATAGTTTCGTTGCCTGAGTAAACAGACAAAACTAATCTGCACACAAACCCAATCTGAAATTTCGAGATTCCACTACAAAAGACGAATGCATACGATTGAAGACTAGCTAAGCTTCACCATCAATAGGGTGAGTCAACACTTCATCATCCCTTCGGTTATGCGCATGCCATGTCATATTTTCAGCTGTTACCGTTGACATATATAATCTATGAAGTCTCAAAATCAGTGACAAATAACGGAGAATCTTATAAGAAATTTTCTTTGACTTCTTAACACTTGATTTGCTTTGTTTATATCGAGGATGGCCATATATCAAACTAAATTCTAAGTGGACCGACTCGTTATAAAACAAAATGTAATTTTTCTTGCATCATGTATCTTGACATAGTCCAGTCCAAATTTCGCCATCTTTTTCTTCATGCTGTAAAAAATTATAAGGTAAGTTGTCACTTTCTGGCAACATCCCTTTTATCATAATCATCAAACCATTGAAACACGATTCACACATGTTAAATTCAGACTTCACATTTAACGATTGCGACACAGCAGATAAAGTTGTGTGTTTCGTACATCCTGACCACAACGATTCATCTGCTTCGTTCAACAAAGAATAAAAGTTTCTTGACCTTAAATTCGATTGCTCATCTTGAACCATAGTGTCATAAACATTGTAATTACCACCTAAATTGAACTTCAGATTAACAGCATCCATAACCATTCTGGCATAAAGATTATCTCTTTCAACATCACTTATCGTCTCCTCTTCATCATTGCGCATCCTTGATGACTTTCACCATGTGCATCCCAAATCAAGTAATTCTCCCTAAACCCTCTATAATAAAATGCTTACGCACTACATCAATTTTTGCAAAGCGATTATTCTGACACCTAACACAAGGGCATCTAATTCTATTGTCTCTTACATACTCGCTGTGAGTATATGCAAAAGCTAAGAACTCTTCAACTCCAATCAAATAGTCTTTACTATTATATTAATCTTTGTCCAACCTCCTATACATCCAAGATTTATCGTGGTCCATTGTTATGCCTAAGTAAGCTATCAATAATACAAAAATATAATAACACAATAAACACAATGACACAATAAATACAATAACAAAATAATCACAATGACATAATAAATTCCGTAACAGAATAATCACAATAACACATTCTATAATTTCATAACTAAACACATTCTATAAAATTTCATAATAAACATATTATACAATTCCATAATAAACATATTATAAAATTTCACAATAACACATATTATACAATTTGATAAATAAACTAATAAGTAATTAGCAATTAGACAAGTAAAACACATTTTTATTTATAAATAAATAAATTTTTTATAAATTTCATAATATATTTTTAACAAAACAATAGCAACTAAAACACATATCTTTTCATAAATAGTTTTTCTCTAAATTACATATGAAATTATACTAACAATAATAATTTAATTTTAACAATAATATTTTTAAACTAAACACAATAACAACATTAATTACACAATTTAACAAATACATATTTTTTACATATAATTATCTTTTTGAAATTTATAAATCAAATAAAATGTAAAACATACACTTACATTAACAAATTGATGGAGATGATGCTTCAACGATTTTTCTGCACAAATAAGTAAATTTTATTACATTAATTTGTAATATATATATATATATTAATGAGAAGAAGATAAGAGAAGAGACTTACTGGACGTGCGGACGGGGAGGGCGAGGGCGAACGGTGACTGCTGGAGGGTGGGCTGGGTTCGATCGAGAAGGTGGTCGATAGGGGGAGGAGAGGAAAGAGTGAAAAAGGGAGAAAAGATAAGAAAAAAAGGGAGAAGGCAGAAGAGGAAAGTCTCGGGCATATTAATTATGCTCGAGACTTTTACAGACGAAATTTTCATCATTACCGATGAAAATTCCGTCAGTAAAAAGTTTATCGATTTTCAAAATAGAAAAGAGTCAGAAAAACAAGTTATCGACCGATTTTCTGTTGATAATAGAGAAATCCCTCGATAAAAATATTTTACCATTAAATTTAATTATTTTATTTTTTATTTAAAATTTTATTTTTTATTCTTATTTATTAAAAAACATTTTTTTTACCGATGGATAATTTCGTCGGTGAAAAGTCTAGATCCGTCGATAACAGTTTGGCGGGAATCTAATTCGTTCCCGCCAAACTATTATCGACAGAAATTATCGATGGAAACCTTCGATCGTAAAAAGTCCGTCGGTAATACACTATTTTCGTCGATATAGGTCCATAATTCTGTCGGTATTACTTAAAACCATTACTGACAAAATTCGGTCGATAATGTTCGAAGTTCCGTCGCTGATGCTGAATATTAGCGACAGATTAATTCCGTCTTCAATAGTTACGTTGATAATTCTTCTTTCTCTTGTAATAAAATCCATGTTAATCAGAATCCATAGATCCTGAGGTATCCGGGTGCTTCTATGATTTAATTTCGCTGCGCTATTTGATATTTTGTACAAGCGTGAGCTTGGATTTCCCAACATCCCAAAGTATCCCTACTTCCACCTATGAGATCAGTTGCTTACTTCACAAGTAAGGATGCTTAACATGTACCAGTATTTAAGCATTGTCATTTGTCAATGTCTTGTCTTGACAATACAATGACCAAGGACCGTTTAGGAACATGGCTTTGATGCGTAAGGATCTCATTATTATAACCCGTTATAATTCCTTTGTAAGGCCTTTATGTTACATGGATTTCATCTGATTAATACATAATAACTTTATTTTTGTTTACTAATAATGAAGGAATACCTTTATTACTCATTGTGTAAGTGATTAGTATGAATAATTGATTGTATATCACCACCAGAAGAGCTGGTTTCAAACTGCTAAAAATCAAGACTTGCTATATGCCTTCTTCTTTCTACGCCATGACCTCTACCTTTTTCATTCCCAGGTGGTTCTCTCTTGGCTTTTCGCCTGCGAGCTGCCTGCAGTTGTGGTTCTGGAGTGCTTATCTCAGTTGGAACATGCTTTCCAGAGTTTTGCCTTTTTCTTCATGGCTTAGGCACTAATTTCTCCATGGATTTGCTCGGACATCAAGCTAGAAACATGTCCATTGTCTTGTTTGAAGGTTCCCCTGATTTATTATCTCCACAGCTAACTCTTCTTTTTTTCCTACTTTTAGAAACTTGTTGCATGGCATTATCTATCAACTCTGAGGATTGGTTTCCAGTGATTCCTTTAATTGCTTCCTTAGTTATCTTGCTACAAATTTTACCAAATCTTTCATTGAAAATTTAAAAGCCTTCCAGTCGAAATTGAGTCTTCATTAAACAAGTAACATATATGATATTAGGAACTTCATCTATGAAAGACCTCAAATCACAAAATAAAGAAGCATGAACAATCACCACACTATTCTTGAATCTTACTAGGTGATGCTGCAAATGCTTCAAAGTGCACCATGTGCACACCATGTACATATGAGAAGGGGACAAATAATCTAACCTCACGTTTTCCGTACTCTCTTAAATCAGGCAGTAGCAACTCGTCGAATTTCTGAGGACACCATCAACACTTTTGTTATCTCCATTTTTAATAAACTGAATTTTAACAAGTTTAAATTCCAATATTGTATAAATATCATATTAAAATAAAGATTGCTATTTGCTTAGAAATTCAATACTACATATATATATATATATATATATATATATATATATACGAACATTAATGCATATAATAACAGATAACACTTTAAAACAAGAATCGAAAATTACAAAGAACACTTATAGATTTGAACAAAATATAAAAATCGAGTCAAGGTTGAACCTCTGACCTTAAGACGATTATTGCATGTCTTTAAGGTGCTTACAATATATTGCAACTCGCCTCCCAGGTCTCCTCGATAATGTTGTAGCTGAGAGAATACTCGAAGCAACTCAGCGAACCAAAAGAAAATGTAGTTGATCTCTCTCTAGACGACAGAAGAAAACTAAGAGAAAGAAGAAAAAGAAATAAACTTTATTTTTCAGTGTATAAAATAGACACTGCATCCGATTTATATAAAAAATTAGAGGACTGTTCGGAACAGTCAAACCAGTTGGACAGAACCGGTTCAGTCAACAGTCAGCACTTTCAAAAAGTAACGGCTCGACGCGTGCGCGTGTGTGGTCCAGGCCAAGTTCGCGTAGGTCCTCACCCTGCACAAAAACTTGGGTGCCTCTTGGGGCCCAACCCTATATTGAATCTTAGCCTATATAAAGCACATGAAAAAACTAATAAGTTTCCAATGTGGGATTCCACACCATGCACAACTTTAACCAAATTTTTTCCTCTTCAAGTGGTTATCTTTGAGATCAATTTCTCATTCTTTATTGATATCAATTGTGTACATAAATAATACACTATGTATCTACTTAAGATAATCTACATATTCATATACGTTTTTCATATTTATACACTCAAATTAACCATTGATATCTAACAATTCCCCACATGAATGGAAATTATCTGATTAAAATGACGAACTGACTCGGAATATGAGAGAGAATAACTTTGAAGTGTAATTTGCTTCAGGAGAGGTAGCTTTTGGCTTTGAACCTTCCATAGTGACAACTATCAGATTTACTCGGCTAACTAGTGAACATGATGTCTTGAACTATTCAGCCTTTCGTGTAAACCCAGACAATAGGTATTACACAATTCCTCTTCGAACATCTTTGGTTCTCACGGTTGTGTTCATTTTGGCCCGGAACACGTCCTAGTTTCTATGAGTTCTCTAGAGAATTTACCTTGATCAATTATCATAGAAATGGCCACGTTTCTTACTCATATAGGTGATTTCTTATGAAGAGTATCCTGCAATACCCCACTAGATTTTATCTAGCTATAATAATCATTAAAAGTAGAGCTTATCCTAATTCCTTTGCAGTCAGCACTAATTCTGTTGGTATATGCCTTAGAGCCAATCGGTTTGGTCAGGCATAAACTACCAATAATGCAAACCCATCACTATAACTTAGTGATACAAGGTTTTCCTTCATGTTAGTACCATGATAAGGAGTTATTAAGTACTAAACGGATGAAGCCCATGGAACATAATGGCCTTGCAAAAGAATTATATATAATTGTGAGATCCTTATGCATCAAAGCCATGTTCCTAAAATGTTACAAGCATGATCCTGTTAGATTCGATTGTCTCTTTGTTTATTATTCCACTGCGTTCCTGTTCTTCTTTAATTCGATTATTGTTTGAGCATGAGGTCGAATCCAAAAGTGGTCTAGTAAATTATGAGATCCTTATGCATCAAAGCCTAGCTTGGAAGTTTTCTTGTTATTTACATGTTTAATTCTTGGTAATATTCAATTGGATTGAATTGTGTATTGGTCTAGTAAAGTTCTTTCAAGAAAAACATTTTCTTGTTTTGTTTCAATTCTGACAGCTTCTGTTTGCAATCTGATCTTGGTGTTTTAAATTGTTTAAAACATGTTTAAAATTGATTTGATCAATGTTTAGCCTTGCCATATGATTGCATGACACAAATAAGTTAAAAAAAAAAGTTTAGATTTGATTTGAATTGAATTGGTTTTGGTGCTTGAATTTCGAAGCAAACAAGTGTAGGATTTTTCTGCACATCTGCTGTAAGTTGCGGTTTTGACATGGTTAAAGGTGTCCAAAAATTTTGAAAATTTGAGAAGAAGTCCGAAAGATGTCTATCTTGTTGCTGCAATTTTTGGTGAATTTTTTGATTTTTTCTGATTTCCTAAACTACCTCTCAAAGTTGTGCAAACAGTTTGCATGGTTGCTGGAATTTTCTGGGCTGCCTTGAGTTCTTGAATTTGATTCTTGAATTGTAGGTATAATTGGCTGAAAATCAAAGAATGAATTATGTGAGAATTGTTCACCACTTAGCCACCAAAAACGCAGCTGCTTTGAGGCAAACGTTGCCCCAACAAGAGCTGCAGGTTACGACTGCTTGACTTACAAAAAGTGGGAGGCGGCTACATACAAAAGTTGTGTGTTAGGGCATCGCTTTCTATTTTTGGAAATTCTTATTCTTTGGAATTTTGGACTTGTAGAAATTGTTTCCTAGTCAAGATTGGATTCCTAAGAGTTAGGAATGCACCTAAGCTATCCTTGTGGAAATTGCTTCCTAGTTGGACAAGGACTCCTAAAAGTTAGGAGAAGATATGAATCTTTCATTGTAGAGAAAGTTTCCTAATCAAACATGAACTTCCTAAGGTGTTAGGAAATCTAATTAAATTGTTTAATTAGATGGAAAATTTTAATTCAATGAATCCTAATTGGATTAGGACTCAAGTAAATTGAATTAAAATTAAAATTGCTAGATAATTTGAGCTAAGTATATTTAAATGAGTTTAAAAATTACTTTCCTTAAATGACACACAAGATTACTAAGTGATATTAAATATGTATGCATTTAATTTTATACTTTATGATGTGATTATGAAAGCATGAGGATGGTTATGGACTTAGACCTTAGACTTAGGTCATGAATGGTTAAATTTTCTTTTTGGTATTTTTATAAATAGGGTCTGCGAACCCTGCCTTCTCTTTTTATTTTCGGAGTTGTAAATTCTCTTATCACCTAACTGCCCTCGAATGTAACTCGAGGTTTTTGTCAAAGATATGTAAATGTTATATAGGCTTGTAGATTTAGATTTAGGCTAAGATTAGAATTTATGCAATTCCAAATGTAAAGAGATAAGGCGCCTAGAAGAAGGACCGAAGAGATAACCATCAAGACTTATGAAGACTATGTATGGTATCCCTAGGAATTTGACCATCTAGTTTCCTAATGGCTCAAGGAAACTAGAGTAGTAAAGTCCATAATCATCCTAGTAGATTGCATGAATAGATTTATTTTTGAATTTATATATGTGATATATATTTGAATAAATGCTATGCATGTCAATTAACAAAGAAAAACAATGAAACCTATTTAATGAAATAAAGAAATCCCTCATTAAATTATATTGAGTCCATGTTACGCATGATTAGTGCCTTCCACCATCTTAACAAGATAACCAGAGTTCTTCTAGTAGAAGGATTGTTGAGTCACTCAAGGTCAAACTACTATACGAATATGCTCGAGTTAAAGAAGGTGGGTCTTACTCAACTAAGTGTCATGTTATCCGGATGCGTCAAACTTGATCACATGATATTTAGAGGCAAAGGTTAGGCGAAATGCATATGATGCATTTGGGCAAAGAGTTGTCACCTAACTGATCAAGGAGTTGCATAGAGATGCAATTGGTAAGCAAAGTTACATAGTCAATTAGTTTCAACATGGCTTGTTGAGTCACTCAAGGTCATGGTGGGATGAAAGGGGTCCTTGCTCACTAAGAAGTTTAAAAGTTAAATTTCTCGAATAGTAGAGGAGGACTACTATGTTGATAAAATAGTGAGAACAATCATTTAGACTTTAAAACCTGTTTTTAATGATTGCAATTTGCATAATGACTATTATACGCATTGGTTTATATGGGATATAAATTGTCATGGCAGGTTAACTAGTCACTTGAATGCATACTTGATGAAAAGTTTATTTCACTAATTAATGAAATGAATTGTCTATGTCCTTAATGATCCATGAGGTATTTAGCAATGAAAAGTTCAAACATCTCGAGAAATTATTCCAATGAAAGATGATTAGAAAGATAGCCTATGAGGCATCATGTGCTAATGGATGCATCAACAAGTTTGAGAAACTTGGTTGATTTATGGATCATAATCTAAGTATAGACTTAGTTCTTTCTTCATTGTCTAAGAGCAATTTGCAAGTCGTGTTGTATTACAACTTGAATCGAAAGGTGTTACTAAATGTGCTCACTAGACTAGAAGATCATCCACTTTGTTACTTCCACTAGGGGAACGTAACTGAAACATTCTTCAAAGTTAGGATGCTGAGATGAAGAAAGAAATTGATATTGATAAAGGGACATACCATCATTGTGGCAATGTAAGGCATTAGAGGCTTAAATGCAAGAAGTATATTTGATACTTGAAAGGAAGTGAAACTTGAGAAGTTTTACTTCATGATTATTATGAGTTTGTTTTCAGTACCTTTATGTATATGATATCTATAAAATTGGTTCCAAGATACGTATGACATATAGATAGAACTAATAGTAAGGACAAGTGAAAAGAATAAGACCAAGAAGGTGGCAACCTTAGTTGATACTTGATCAAGCTTGCCAACCTATTCATGATGAATGTTTTAGAAATATTATCATTGATATTTCGGTTATACTAGCAGTAGATGCTTGGCCGTTCATCCTAGAATGAACTGAAAGGTTATATGGAATTTGTTCCATATCATGGTCTTATTACACTCATAAAAACTAGAAACTTGCATAAAAGATAATCAAAGGTTGTTCAAGTCAAAAGTATAAGATTAAAGTATATAGATACTAGTAGTTTCTTTGATTATGAATCAAATGAAATCTTTTATAAAACTTGACAATTAGATGAGCTTTGGCTCAAGGAAATTCATAATGAGATTATGAAACTAATTTAGTTAAAAAAGCATTCTTATTAAGATATGATCTAAATGAAGAATGGCTTGAAGCTAAATTGATTGATTATCTAATAGAATTCATATAAGGTGAATTGGATGGACATTACTATGTGATGACATAGAAAGGTCCATGATTCTCCAAATAGCCAAGATTATCGAAACACTAACCTAGAAAGGATTTCGAATTGTATTTGTAAAACAAACATTCATATGGGATATGAGATGTTTGGTTTTATTATTACAAATGTGCATTCAAAAGAGTTATGAATTCACATCCCATAGAAAAGTAAATGAGTTTACTTTGAATGTTTCTACACAAGTAGGAAACAGAGGGAGCATTATGACATTTAAAAGTTAAAAGTCATAAGTAGAAATCTGAAGTTTATGCATAAGATGCATAAAGGCACAAAGATTTAGTAGGATACAATATGATGCATTACTCATACGAGATGAGTCTACTAAACATAATGATTAAGTAGGATGCATAGTGATGCATAACTCATAAGAGATGAGTCTACTTAATAGAACATTGTTAGACAATGGATTGACATATCCAGTTTTGATAGTGACATTCAAAAGTTGGATTTATCAAAAGGATGAGATATCTTTTGTGCATACCTAAGGGTTAGTAGGAGTAATACAGAATACTCATCAAACAATGTATATCAGATACATTGAAGATTGAAAGGTAAATCGACTAGTAATGCTAAGATCTAACTGATTTAGCAACAGATGATTGGATTAAATGTTAAAAGAGTTTAACATAGAGAGAATCCAACAAGTGACTTAATGCTATGATGTAAACAAATTCAGTGATTTGGAAACGTTCCAAATTATAGAGGATTGAATTATTTATATTCTAAGTCAGAATACAAACCTTTTGTTTAAGATTGCAAAAGGTGTATTTGGATCCATAGCTCACTAGGCTAATTAAAAGATTCCTAGTTGTTAAAGTAACAACATGAGCCAGAAGGAATCAGGTTTCATTGTGATCCGAATAAGTATTGTGACTATGATAATAGAGATTATCAAAAGTATATGACCGAAGCATATTCTCACAATAAAGTACTGAAGCTATGTCCAAGTAGAGACACAATTGCTAAACGAAAGAGTTCGACATTGGATGCGTTAGCGATTGGCTTAGTGCAAATGGGAGATTGTTGGTATATGCCCTAGAGCCAATCGATTTGGTCAGTCATAAACTACCAATAATGCAAACTCATCACTATATCTTAGTGATACAAGGTTTTCCTTCATGTTACTACAATTATATGGAGTTATTAAGTACTAATCGGATAAAGCCCATGGAACATAATGGTCTTGCAAAGGAATTATATATAACTGTGAGATCCTTATGCATCAAAGCCATGTTCCTAAAATGGTTCCTGGTCATCGCATTGCCAAGACAGGGCATTGGTAATGCTCAAAGACTGGTACATGTTAAGCCTACTTACTTAGTAAGCAACTGATCTCACGTGTTGAAGTATGTGAGATACTTTAGGTTCATATGTAGGTGCATGTCTGTTGAACA
The DNA here is from genome assembly GCA_030761205.1 of Fremontodendron californicum. NCBI lineage: Eukaryota > Viridiplantae > Streptophyta > Magnoliopsida > Malvales > Malvaceae > Fremontodendron > Fremontodendron californicum. The sequence goes on along the minus strand of JAULJL010000020.1, from coordinate 17,790,570 downwards.
AGTTCACTGAACATGACCCGCTGTGAGAACTCCATTTGGTATTGTAACTCAAGTGTCTATGGAAACGTTCTCACGTGTTAGTAGTGTAAGTAGTCCTCTGACTTGTGATACCAGGTCATCTTGTATGGGTAGTGTCATACTTTGATTCCATCATGAATGGGTCCCTAACACAGAGTGATGCATATGGTAAGGTGGTTTTGGGTATGACATGAACCATACGAAGATGGATGAGTGATCCAGAGAGGATTCACCACTCCAAGTGACATCGGAGACATACCTCATCTGTTCTTGGCTTAAGTTAACTTGATGGAATCTCTCGCCAGAGTATGATGAATTTAGGAGAAATAGTTTCTCTAAATTCACAAAGTTAACCAAAGGTTGCAAGAACTAATATGGATTGAACATGAGTAGACACTGCACCATGCTCATGGTCTTTTCGGGAAATTTGGTGAAAGAACCGAATTACAATGATAGACTGAACACGAAAGGTTATGTCGAGACTAACTTGACTCTCCAATATTTAGGTGGTCATGATGGCTTGCTAGAGTCCGCTCATGATCTATGAGTATAAATTAATTAGATTAATTTATATTTATTGGCAACATATTGGAAGCCTAATGGATCACACACAGAAAGGTGAATTAAGAGATTAAAATGGAAAGAGCCTAATTGATTAATTTGAGAATTTAATCAATAGGGACTTAATTAAATAGTTTAAATAAGTGGAAGGAGTTAAGGGCAAGTACATAAGAGCTATTGCCCATAGTCCAAACCTTGGAGTGATTGTCGTCCCCTATAAAAGAAACATGATAGCTTGTCAGACTTGCCTATGCCCCCTAGCCACATATGTGATATGCTTAGAGGCTTTGGTGTCTTTTTGATTTCTTGACTTCCTCCTTGCCTCTTCATGGATTGCTAGAGAGAAAAACGTTTTCTTCCAAGAGAGCAAAGGCATAGAGTGAAGAAGAAAGAAGATCAAGATAATCCTAGAGGTTGGTGTATCAAACTCGGAGAAGCAATAAAAGCGTTTTCTTCTTCTTGATGCTTATGAAGCATTCGGGCATGGTATTTTTAGATGGGGAGTGGTTTCTTGAAACCTAAACTACTAGCATCATTTTCGTAAAGACTCCATTTCTACCTTATGAAGGTTTTCTTGATCATTTTGTGTGGGTTACCGTTAGAGGCCAGACACTTGTGTGGCTTGAAGTCTCGGATTGATAGCTTGGTGTTCAAGATTGAGTGGGCTGTTTGTAAACTCAAGATTACTAGATCTTTGAGTTAAGGTATGATTCTTTATCAGATGTATGCTTTATAATTACAAGATCGTATTAAAATTTTACAAGCATGATCCTGTTAGATTCGACTGTCTCTTTGTTTATTATTGCGCTGCGTTCATGTTCTTCTTTAATTCGATGATTGTTTGAGCATGAGGTCGAATCCCAATAGTGGTATCAGAGCCTAGCTTGGAAGTTTTCTTGTGATTTACTTGTTTAATTCTTGGTAATATTCAATTGGATTGAATTGTGTGTTGGTCTAGTAAAGTTCTTTCAAGAAAAACATTTTCTTGTTTTGTTTCAATTCTGACAGCTTCTGTTTGCAATCTGATCTTGATGTTTTAAAATGTTTAAAATTATTTTATCAATGCTTAACCTTGCCATATGGTTGCATGACACAAAGAAGCTAAAAGAAACAAGTTTGGATTTTATTTTAATTGAATTTGTTTTGGTGCTTGAATTTCGAGGAAAACAAGTGCAAGATTTTTCTGCACACCTGTTGTAAGTTGCGGTTTGCACATGGTTAGAGATGTCCAAAAATTCTGAAAATTTGAGGAGAAGTCCGAAACATGTCTATCTTGATGCTGTAAGTATTGGTGAATTTTTTATTTTTTTTATTGCTGATACTGCCTCTCAAAGCTGTGCAAATAGTTTGCAAGGTTGCTGGAATTTTCAGGGCAGCCTTAAGTTCTTGAATTTGATTCTTGAATTGAAGGTATAATTGGCTGAAAATCAAAGAATGAATTGTGTGTGAATTCTTCACCACTTATCCACCAAATGAGGCGGTTTCTTTGAGCCAAACGTTGCCCCAACAAGAGTTGCATGTTATGGCGGCTTGACTTACTAAAGGTGGGAGGCTACACACAAAAGTTGTGTGTTAGGGCATTGCTTTCTATTTTTGGAAATTCTTATTCTTTGGAAATTTGGACTTGTGGAATTTGTTTCCTAGTCAAGATTGGATTCCTAAGAGTTGGGAATGCACCTAAGCTATCCTTGTGGAAATTGTTTCCTAGTTGGACAAGGACTCCTAAAACTTATGAGAAGATATGAAACTTTCATTGTAGAGAAAGTTTCCTAATCAAACATGAACTTCTTAAGGTGTTAGGAAATCTAATTAAATTGTTTAATTAGATGGAAAATTTTAATTCAATGAATCCTAATTGGATTAGGACTCAAGTAAATTGAATTAAAATTAAAATTGCTAGATAATTTGAGCCAAGTACATTTAAATGAGTTTAAATATTACTTTCCTTAAATGACACACAAGATTACTAAGTGATATTAAATATGTATGTATTTGATTTTATACTTTATGATGTGATTATGAAAGCATGAGGATGGTTATGGACTTAGACCTTAGACTTAGGTCATGGATGGTTAAATTTTATTTTTGGTATTTGTATAAATAAGGTCTGCGAACCCTGTCTTCTTTTTTCATTTCCGGAGTTGTAAATTCTCTTCTCACCTAACTCCCCTCGAATGTAACTCGAGGTTTCCATCAAAGATATGTAAATGTTATATAGGCTTGTATATTTAGATTTAGGCTAAGATTAGAACTTATGCAATTCCAAATGTAAGGAGATAAGGCGCCAAGAAGAAGGACCAAGGAGATCACCACCATGACTTATGAAGACTATGTATGGTATCCCTAGGAATTTGACAAACTAGTTTCCTAGTGGCTCAAGGAAACTAGAGTAGTAAAGTCCATAATCATCCTAATAGATTGCATGAAATTGATTTATTTTTGAATTTATATATGTGATATATATTTGAATAAATTCTATGCATGTCAATCAACAAAGAAAAACAATGAAACCTATTTAATGAAATAAAGAAATCCCTCATTAAATTATATTGAGTCCATGTTACGCATGATTACTGCCTTCCACCATCTTAACAAGATAACCAGAGTTCTTCCAGTTGGAGGATTGTTGAGTCACTCAAGGTCAAACTATTATACGAATATGCTCGAGTTAAAGAAGGTGGGTCTTACTCAACTAAGTGTCATGTTATCCGGATGCGTCAAACTTGATCACATGATATTTAGAGGCAAAGGTTAGGCGAAATGCATATGATGCATTTAGGCAAAGAGTTGTCACCTAACTGATCAAGGAGTTGCATAGAGATGCAATTGGTAAGCAAAGTTACATACTCAATTAGTTTCAAGATGGCTTGTTGAGTCACTCAAGGTCATGGTGGGATGAATGGGGTCCTTGCTCACTAAGAAGTTTAAAAGTTAAATTTCTCGATTTGTAGAGGAGGGCTACTATGTTGATAAAATAGTGAGAACAATCATTCAGACTTTAAAACCTGGTTTTAATGACTGCAATTTGCATAATGACTATTATATGCATTGGTTTACATGGGATATAAATTGTCATGGCGGGTTAACTAGTCACTTGATTGCATACTTGATGCAAAGTCGATTTCACTAATTAATGAAATGAATGTCTATGTCCTTAATGATCCATGAGGTATTTAGCAGTGACAAGTTCAAACATCTCGAGAGATTGTTCCAATGAAAGATAATTAGAAAGATAGCCTATGAGGCACAATGTGCTAATGGATGCATCAACAAGTTTGAGAAACTTGGTTGATTTATGGATCATAATATAATTATAGACTTAGTTCTTTCTTCATTGTCTAAGAGCAATTTGCAATTCGTGTTGTATTACAACATGAACCGAAGGTGATGCTATATGTGCTCAATAGACTAGAAGATCATCCACTTTGTTACTTCCACTAGGGGAAGGTAATCGAAGAAACGTTCTTCAAAGTTAGGATGCTGAGATGAAGAAAGTAGTTGATATTGATAAAGAGACATACCATCATTGTGGCAATGCAAGGCATTAGAGGCTTAAATGCAAGAAGTATATTTGATACTTAAAAGGAAGTGAAACTTGAGAAGTTTTACTTCATGATTATTATGAGTTTGTTTTCACTACCTTTAGGTATATGATACCTATAAAATTGGTTCAAAGATATGTATGACATATAGATGGAACTAATAGTAAGGACAAGTTAAAAGAATAAGACCAAAGAGGTGGCAACCTTAGTTGATACTTGATCAAGCTTGCCAACCTATTCATGATGAAAGTTTTTAAAAACATTATCATTGATATTTCGGTTATGCTAGCATTAGATGCTTGGCCATTCATCCTAGAATGAACTGAAAGGTTATATGAAATTTGTTCCATATCATGGTCTTATTACACTCATAAAAACTAGAAACTTGCATAAAAGATAATCAAAGGTTGTTCAGGTCAAAAGTATAAGATTAAAGTATATAGATACTAGTAGTTTCTTTGATTATGAATCAAAGGAAATCTTATACAAAACTTGACAACTAGTTGAGCTTTGGCTCAAGGAAATTCATAATGAGATTATGAAACTAATTTAGTTAAAAAAGCATTCTTATTAAGATATGATCTAAATGAAGAATGGCTTGAAACTAAATTGATTGATTATCTAATAGAATTCATATTAGATGAATTAGATGGACATTACTAATTGATGACATAGAAAGGTCCATGATGCTCCAAATAGCCAAGATTGTCGAAACACTAACCCAGAAAGGATTTCAAATTGTATTTGTAAAATAAACATTCATATGGGATATGAGATGTTTGGTTTTATAATTACAAATGTCCATTCAAAAGAGTTTTGAATTCACATCCTATAGAAAAGTAAATGAGTTTACTTTGAATGTTTCTACACAAGTAGGAAACAGTGGGAGCATTATGACATTTAAAAGTTAAAAGTCATAAGTAGAAATCCGAAGTTTATGCATAAGATGCATAAAGGCACAAAGATTTAGTAGGGTGCATTATGATGCATTACTCATAAAAGATGAGTCTACTAAACATAATGATTAAGTAGGATGCATAGTGATGCATAACTCATAGGAGATAAGTCTACTTAATAGAACATTGTTAGATAATGGATTGAGATATCGGGTTTTGATAGTGACATTCAAAAGTTGTATTTATCAAAAGCATGAGATATCTTTTGTGCATACCTAAGGGTTAGTGGGAGTAATACAGATTACTCATCAAACAATGTATATCAGATACATTGAAGATTGAAAGGTAAATCGACTAGTAATGCTAAGATCTAACAGATTTAGCAACAGATGATTGGATTAAATGTGAAAAGAGTTTAACATATAGAGAATCTAACAAGTGACGTTATGCTATGATGTAAACAAATTCATTCATTTGGAAACGTTCCAAATTATAGATGACTGAATTATTTATATTCCAAGTCAGAAAACAAACCTTTTGTTTAAGGCATCAAAAGGTGTATTTGGATCCATAGCTCACTAGGCTAATTAGAAGATTCCTAGTTGTTAAAGTAACAACAAGAGCCATAAGGAATCGTTTTCATTGTGATCTGAATAAGTATTGTGACTATGATAATAGAGATTATCAAAAGTATATGACCGAAGCATATTCTCACAATAAAGTACTAAAGCTATGTCCTAATACAGACACAATTGCTAAATGAAAGAGTTCGGCATTGGATTTGTTAGCGATTGGCTTAGTGCAAGTGGGAGATTGTTGGTATATGCCCTAAAGCCAATCGGTTTGGTCAGGCATAAACTACCAATAATGCAAACCCATCACTATATCTTAGTGATACAAGGTTTTCCTTCATGTTAGTACAATGATAAGGAGTTATTAAATACTAATAGGATGAAGCCCATGGAACATAATGGCCTTGCAAAGGAATTATATATAATTGTGAAATCCTTATGTATCAAAGCCATGATCCAAAAATGATTCTTGGTCATCGTATTGCCAAGATGAGGCATTGGCAATGCTCAAAGACTTGTACAAGTTAAGCCTACTTACTTAGTAAGCAACTGATCTCACGTGTTGAAGTATATGAAATACTTTAGGATAACATGTAGGTGCTTGTCTGTTGAACAAGTTCACTGAACATGACCCGCTGTGAGAACTCCATTTGGTATTGTCACTCAAGTGTCTATGGAAACGTTCTCACGTGTCAGTCGTGTAAGTTGTCCTCTGACTTGTGATACCAAGTCATCTTGTATGGGGAGTGTCATACTTTGATTCCATCACGAACGGGTCCCTAACACAGTGTGATGCTTATTTTAGGGTGGTTTTGGGTATGACATGAACCATACGAAGATGGATGAGTGATCCAGAGAGGATTAACCACTCCAAGTGACATCGAAGACATATCTCATTTGTTCTTGGCTTAAGTTAACTTGATGGAATCTCTGGCCAGAGTATGATGAATTTAGGAGAAATAGTTTCTCTAAATTCACAAAGTTAACCGAAAGTTGCAAGAACTAATATAGATTGAACATGAGTAGACACTGCTCCATGCTCATGGTCTTTTCTGGATATTTGGTGAAAGGACCGAATTACATTGATAGAATGAACACGAAAGGTTATGTCGAGACTAACTTGACTCTCTAGTATTTGGGTGGTCATGATGTCTTGCTAGAGTGCGCTCATGATCTATGAGTATAAATTAATTAGATTAATTTATATTCATTGCCAACATATTGGAAGGCTAATGGGTCACACACAAAAAGGTGAATTAAGAGATTAAAATGGAAAGAGCCTAATTGAATAATTTGAGAACTTAATCAATAGGGACTTAGTTAAATAGTTTAATTAAGTCAAAGGACTTAAAGGAAAATACATAAGAGCTATTGTCCATAGTCCAAACCTTGGAGTGATTGTCGCCCCCTATAAAAGAAACACGATAACTTGGCCGACCTCCCTATGGCCCCCTAGCCGCATATGTGTTATGCTTAGAGGCTTTGGTGTCTTCTTGATTTCTTGACTTCCTCCTTGCATCTTCAAGGATTGTTAGAAAGAAAAACGTTTTCTTTCAAGAGAGCAAAGACATAGAGTGAAGAAGAAAAAAGATCAAGATAATCCTAGAGGTTGGCGCATCAAACCCGGAGAAGCAAGAAAAGCATTTTCTTCTCCTTGATACTTATGAAGCATTCGGACATGGTATGTTTAGATGGGGAAAGGTTTCTTGAAACCTAAACTACTAGCATTGTTTTTGGCAAGACTCCATTCCTACCTTATGAAGGTTTTCTTGATCATCTTGTGTGGATTACCGTTAGAGGCCAAACACTTGTATGGCTTGAAGTCTCAGATTGACAGCTTGGTGTTCAAGATTGAGTGGGCTGTTTGTAAACTCAAGATTACTAGATCTTTGAGTTAAGGTATGATTCTTGATCAGATGTATGCTTTTATAATTACAAGATCACATTAAAATTTTACAAGCAAGATCCTATTAGATTCGACTATCTATTTGTTTATTATTGCGCTGCGTTCATGTTCTTCTTTAATTCGATTATTGTTTGAGCATGAGGTCGAATCCCAACAAATTCATCATAGAAATGGATAAGAGTGCTTAACTCCTCTAATGCTCAAACTAGGTTAACATAATTCGGTTGTCCCTTTGAACCTGGATCTTGGGATCTCCAGTCAATTAGGTTGGGTTGTCATTATGTAACTTTTCTTAATTTATAGGCATAAGACCCATTCCCCTCAATGATTTATATATTTTCTCTCTTGTTAAACCTTTCGTAAGCGGATCCGCAATATTATCTTTTGATTTTACATAATCAATAGAGATAATTCCATTTGAGAGCAACTGTCGCACGGTATTATTGTGTGTTCGACAAATGTGTCAAGATTTATCGTTATACAAACTACTCTATGCCCTACCAATTGCAGATTGGCTATCGCAATGTATACAGATTGCAGGCATAGGTTTCGACCAACTTGGAATATCTTTTAAAAAGTTTTCGAAGTCATTCCGCTTCTTTTCCAACTTTATCTAAAGCTATGAATTCAAATTCCATAGTGGATCTGGCAATACACGTTTATTTAGAAGATTTCCAAGACACTGCAGCTCATCCAATATTAAAGATAGATCCACTAGTGGATTTCGAATCTTTAGTATCAGATATCCAATTTGCATCACTGTACCCTTCAAGCACAGCTGGATATCTTGTATAGTGCAGTCCATAACTTGAGGTGTATCTCAAATATCTGAGTACCCTTACTATGGCCTTCCAGTGATCCTTTCAGGATTACATGTAAATCTACTCAGTTTGCTAACTGAGTATGCTATGTCTAGTCTTGTGCAGTTCATGAGATACATGAGACTACCAATTATCCGCAAATATTCCATTTGAGATATTGTATCACTAGTATTTTTCTTTAGATGTAAGTTCACATCTACGGGTGTTCTGGCAATATTGGTATCATTCTTATTGAAATTGTCAAGAATATTATTTACATAATGATCTTGAGTTATTACCATGCCATCTTGTGTTTTATAAATTTTAATTCCTAAAACTACATCTGCTACACCCATATCTTTCATATCAAATTTACTGGTCAACCAAGCTTTGGTAGCTTTAATGATCTCATTATTATCGCCTAAGATCAACATATCATCTACGTATAGACAAACAATGACATATCACTTATTTGTATTCTTTACATATACGCATTATCACATTCATTAATGTGAAAACTATTTGACAAAATTATATTGTCAAATTTTTGATGCCATTGTTTAGGAGCTTGTTTTAAACCATATAATGATTTAACCTGCTTACACACCTTCCTTTCCTCTCCCGGAACTTTAAACCTTTTGGATTGTTCCATATAGATTTCTTCGTCTAAATCTCCATTCAGGAAAGCTGTCTTAACATCCAATTGGTGTATTTTGAGATTGTTAAGAGCTGCTATAGCTATTAACATTTGAATAGATGTTATTTGATAAGTTCATAAAATACACATTTAACGTCCCTTTCTATTCTTAGTTTTAGTTATGTTTACGATCTTTATCTTGATTACTATTATTTTTTTGAATATTAGGTATATTTAGGAGAATAAAGAGAAAATATGACAATTATGATGTGAAAGAGCTTACAAAATCATAATCACAAGATGGAAGAAGACTTGGGAGTCAAAAAGATCAAATTTTTAGTGCAAAGCAATTAGGCAGATTTGACCTCAGGAGCTTGTTGCAAGGAAAACATGATGTTAAAGTCTTTATTTAGAGAAACATTTTCTTGACTTTAGAATATGACTTGAATACCTTTTCAACAGTAGTTCATATGCGCAAATCGAACAACAAATGGTCATTCAAATCAGAAAAAAAAAGTGCGAGAAGATGCAGCAGTAGAATGGCTGGCAGAGAGCCCGGTGCCGTGGCGCCCATGATTTGCAAAAAACATGTGAAATCCTACCAAAAACGTAATTTTCTTCCTCCAAACTTACTTGTGCGGTAAGTACATGTTCTCATGGTTTTAAAACTCTATAAATACCATCTTTTGAGTCACAAACTCGACATCTTTTGAGGAGACTGAAGGATCATCATTATTCTTCTTTTTCTTCTTCTCCATTCTTTTATTTTCTTTTTATGTTTATGTTAATTGAGCCTATGCTAGGCTAAAATTTTCTTTGGTTATGGGTGATTTCAAAGCCCTAGACATGTTTTGTAATTGATATTCAAATTTTATATATCATTGGTTTTCTATCAAAATTACTTATGTTCTTCCATTAAAATTATTTATGATCTTTTTCTTGATTTATTTAGGGTTTACAACTAGATAGATCTTGATAATTGTCTATTGCTAGTTTAGGAGTTTTGATCCGTAATTGTCTTGATTTCCTATTCATAAGTAGTAATTTGTGATTAATGATTATGATGGGTTTTTAGGAATTATAATGTGGAACATAACCTAAGTTAAACAATCCAAGCTTATATGTTTGTTGCTTAGATCAACCTATCTTTCTCATCATAAAGCTGCTATTACATTAAATCTAGAGAGGTTATTTTAGGTTGTCTAATAATTAGAGATTAAATAGATAACTTGTTCTATTTAATGATGAACTAAGAAAAGATTGGGGTAACAGAGCTTGTTGTTATCTACAGTTGATAATTTTGATAATTGATGTTGATAGATCTGATTATTGATTCTTAAAAATGTCTAATGGTGGAGAATGAAACCTTAACCATACTTTTCTCATATTTGATTTCTTCTTACTTACTTGCTTTTTACTTTTTTGTTTTCTTTACTTTTAAAAAATATATCAAAAACCCCCTTCTTCTTTTATTGTCTTTGAACTTAAGATATAAACCACTAACTTATAAATTGAAACCCAATCCCTCAGGACTCGACCCTTGCTAGCTACTATACCTAACAATTGATCTTTTTAGTGCAAGGTTTAAATAAGATACGCTCTTTTGAGTGCATCAAGTTTTTGGCGCTATTGTCGGGGATTGTTTTCTTTAATTTATTTGTTACTTGCTTTATTTTTAGTTCTAATTAGTTGTATATATTTTTATTTTTTATTTTCTTGTATATACAGGTCTTTTTTTTTTAATCAAAGCAATGAGAGATGACATGGAACTTCATGGTGGATCATCCAACCAATTTGTGCCCATACTTCCAAGAAGATGCTTTTCAACATGCCTATGATTTAAGGGGATTTCAAGGCCAACAAGGATTCCAAGGACAACAGTATGATTCTTTCTCAAACACTTACAATGAGAGATGGTGGGATCATACTAATTACAACTATTCAGGAGATTATCAAGAAGTTGATCTTTATGCCAATTACAATCATCCATCTGGCTTCAATCAACCATGGCCTCAACAACCAGATTTTTTTCAGCCACCACCTATGACTCACAACTCAGGTACTTCTTTAGAAGATCTTGTCAAATCCCTTGCTACTGATACTTTGCAATTTCAACAGGACACAATGGTAAACATTCAGGAAACAAGGGCAAGTATCCAGAGTTTAGAAACTCAAATAGGCTAATTAGCTAGTAGTGTGGTGCGATTAGTAGCGCGAAGATCTGAAAAACTTGAGGAAGCTAATACTAGTGTTGCGACCTTGAGAAGTAGGGAACAAGTTGGGAAGCACCAAAAAGAGAAAAGGATTCAACTCTTGAGGATAATGAAGCTACAATTGAGAGTACTTCGGCACCTGAGGTAACTTTTAAGGTCCTATTTCTACTAATGTTTTTTCTTTGCCTTTTCCTAGCAGATTTGTAGATTCTAAGAAGGAGGAACATGAAAAACAAATTTTGGAAACCTTCCACAAAGTTCAAGTAAATATACCTTTTCTGAATGCCATTAACCAAGTGCCAAAATATGCACCATTCCTCGATGAGCTATTCACCACTGAGAGCAAATTAAAGTATGATGAAATAATAATTGTGTTAAGGAATGGATTTGTTGTTTTGCAAAGAAAGCTTTCTTCAAAACACAAAGATCCGGGAAGTCTCATGCCATAGCCAAAAAATCCTAAAAAGCCAAGAAGGGTATAGGCTAGGCTGATGATAAACAATCAAGTGCTAATTGGGAGGCAACCCAATTGTTGAAAGATTAGCTAACCTACCATATCAGATTTGCTTTCTTTTTCTCTTTTTTTCTTTCTCTTTGTTTTGTTTTGTTATTAATTTTTTTTAGGTTTATTTAAGTTTCATTAGTTTGTTTTGTTTTGAATTGTTAATATATATTTTTATTTATTTCTGTTTTTTTTTTAGTTTTTCTCTCTTACACATAATTCTTTCATGTGCGATGATAGTATTACATTGAGGACAATGTAAGAATTAAGTGTGGGGGAAGAATTTAGGATTTCTTTTTGTTATTATTTTGATTTTTTTTTAGATCCTTTCATTACAATGATGAGATATGAATTGTGTAGGTCTAAAACTGGTTTATTAGTGAGAAGAATTTTCATGAGAATTGAGCTTGATATTATTTTTCAATGAGCCAATGTTAATATGATATGTTGATTGAGAAATAAGCATGTTTAAACTTGATATTGACTTGTATAAACATCCTTTTGAGTGTTGAACCTATATGATTGATGCATTATACATATCAATCCAATTTCTTTCTTGTGTGCTCTTATGATTAATTTTCTCTAGAACTTACTTTAAACCATTTGAGACTATATTGATACATATGACAACATGGATATGATAGAGGCATTAGGATTTTTACCAAGGCCAAATCAGCCATCCCCTATTGATGTTCCAAGAGAACATTCCCACTAGTGAGCCAATTTGAGCCTACATTTAATAAGCTATTTCTTTGGTAACCACATCTTATTCCTAGCCTAAATACACTTATATCTTTACCCTTGTTCTAAAGATGAATTAGAATGTTTTGAGACATATTGCAAAAACAAGGGAGATCTATTAAAAATTTGGGGTAGAAACAAGAGATAAATGTGGAGGGAATGAAAAAAAAAAGTCAAGAGAAAAATAAAGGGAACATTGTCAAAATACTTTCCCATATTAAAAAAAATGAAAAAAAGAAAAAAAATGAATCATCTCTTGAACTTTTGGTTAAATAAAGATGTTGCAAAGTTAGTTAGAATGAAGCAAAGGCTCAACATGAAAATTTAGCCTATGTTATTATGTGCTTCATAAGAGTTTTGAGAAGATCTTAGTATGTCTCTAAACTCTATGAAATCTTTGAAACCTTTGTGATATCCTTTTCCTTTTTATTCTTTAACCATATTACAACCCCTTGGCCCTATTACAACCTTGAATAAAGACCTCTTGATTCATGAAGTTGCATGATCTAAATAGTGGAGAACAGGTGGACAAGCAAGCATATGGTAGAACTGTTTTCATGAGATTGATTGAGTGTAAACACTTTACCACTACTTTAAAGAGTGAAAATCATGAGAGCATCCCATGTGAGAAGTTGATATTAAGTTTGAATATGCACTATTTTGATTGATATATGTTATATTAATATTGACTTAGCTCAAACCATTTACTATCAAGCATAATTATTTGTGAAACTCTTTAAGCTATTGATTAGTTTATAGGACTTGTACAATGATTTTCTCTAATTTATATTGGAAGGATTAGGATTAAATATTTTAGTATATGCTAGTTTTTCTTATGTTTTCAATGTTTGTAGGTATCATTCTTGTAAACCCTCATGAGACTAAACTCGTCCACTAGGGACACCTAAGGGTTTAAAGGCTTGTGTCACATGCTAAGTGCCACCGTGATTTCCTACAAAAGTGGATTAGATTAGATTTTCTTACTTTTTTTTTTATTTTGTTTTGGTTGAGGACTAGCAAAAAGCTAAGTGTGGGGGTATTTGATAAGCTCATAAAATACACATTTTATGCCCTTTCTATTATTAGTTTTAGTTATGTTTTCGATCTTTATCTTGATTACTTATATTATGTTTTTGAATATTAGGTATATTTAGGAGAATGAGGAAAAGATGTCAATTATGATGTAAAGAGCTTACAAAATCATAATCACAAGATGGAAGAAGACTTGGGAGTCAAAAAGATCAAATTCTTAGCGTAAAGCAATCAGGCAGATTTGACCTCCGAAGCTTGTTGCAAGGAAAACATGACGTTAATGTCTTTATTTAAAGAAACTTCGACTTGACTTTAGAGGCTGACTGGAATACCTTTCGAACGGTAGTTCATACGCCTAAATCGGATAAGAAATGGTCATCCAAATCAGCTGAAGAAGTGCTAGAAGATGCAGGAGCAAAATGGCTGGTGGAGAGCCCAGCACCACGGTGCCCATGATTCGCAAAAAACTCGTCAAACCCTACCAAAACCGAAATTTTCTATCTCCAAACTTACTTGTGTGGCAAGTACTTGTTCTCAGAATTTTAAAACTCTATAAATACATCCTTCTAGATTACAAACTAGACATCTTTTGAGGAGACTCAAGGATCATCATCATTATTCTTCTTCTTCACCATTCATTTATTTTTTATGTTTATGTTAATTATACCTATGCTAGGCTAAACTTTTCTTTGGTTAAGGGTGATTTCAAAGCCCTAGACATGTTTTGTAATTGATAATCATATTTTATCTATAATTGGTTTTCTATCAAAATTGCTTATGTTGGTCCATTAAAATTGTTTATGATCTTTGTTTTGATTTATTTAGGGTGTACAACTAGATAGATCTTGATAATTGTCTATTGCTAGTTTAGGAGTCTTGATCCGTAATTGTCTTGATTTCTTATTCGTAAGGAGCAATTTGTGATTAATGATTATGTTGGGTTTTCAGGAATTGCAATATGGAACATAACCTAAGTTAAATAATCCGAGCTTATGAGTTAGTTGCTTAGATCAACCTATCTTTCTCATCATAAAGCAGCTATAACATTAAATCTAGAGAGCTTATTCTAGGTTGTCTTATAGTTAGAGATTAAATAGAGAGCTTGTTCTATTTAACGACGAACTAAGGAAATATTGGGGTAACATAGCTTATTGTTATCCACGGTTGATAATTTTGATAGTTAATCGATGTTGATAGATCTGATTATTGATTCTTATAATGTCTAGTTGTGGAGAATGAAACCTTAACCATACTTCTCTCATATTTGATTTGTTCTTACTTGCTTTTTACTTTTTTTGTTTTCTTTACTTTTAAAAACTATTTCAAAAACCCCCCATTCTTCGTTTATTTTCTTTGAACTTAAGATATAAACCACTAACTTATAAATTGAAACCCAATCCCTAAGGACTCGACCCTTGCTAGCTACTATACCTAACAATTGATCTTTTTAGTGCAAGGTTTAAATAAAATATGCTCTTTTGAGTGCATCATTATTCTTGTAACTGGTGAGTACATACCAAAATAATCGAGCCCTTCCTTTTGCTTATATCCTTTTATTACAAGCCAGACTTTATATTTATCAATCGATCCATCTGCCTTCATTTTCCTCTTAAATATCCATTTGGATCCTAAAGGGTTATGCCCGTGCGGATCCTCTTAAATATTCATTTTCCTCTTAGTAGTCTTATTTTCTTTTTTTCCTTGTATGGAAGTACATCTTCAAACAACGAAGCATTCCTTGATTCAATTATCGTATTGATGTGAATATTAGGAATGTCCGACTTGTACAAAAGAAAATGATATGCAGCACTATTTTTTGCATATCTAATGAATACGCAATCAACAGTTTTAGGTTCTATTTTGACTTTTTAGGTGGAGGAATAGCTACCTTAGCAAGACACCCCCACACTTTCATGTATTTGTAGGATGGTCTTCGACCCTTCCATAATTCATATGATGTCTTGTCTGATTTCTTGTGGGGTATTTTATTTAAAATATAATTAGCTGTTAAAATAGCCTCCCCCACAAGTTCTGAGGTAACCCTGAACTTATCAACAAAGCATTCATCATTTCTTTCAACGTTCGGTTCTTGCGTTTTGTAATACCATTTTGTTGAGGTGAATAAGGAGCAGTGGTTTAATGGATGATACCATTTTCTGAACAGAATTCATTAAACAATGAATCATATTCACCACCCATATCACTCCTTATTATCTTAATTTTCTTGCTTAGTTGATTTTTGACCTCATTTTTAAAGAGCTTAAAAGCTTCCAATACCTCATCTTTGCTTCTTAGCAAATAGACATAACAATATCTTGTGCAATCATCAACAAAAGTAATAAAATACTTTTTACCGCCTCTAGTTTGCACAAGTTTTACGTCACAAATATCAGTGTGAATTAAATCTAGAGGTTCACTATTTCTTTCTATCGAATAGAAAGGAGCCTTAGCCAATTTGGATTCCACACAAATTTCACATTTGTGATTTTTATCAATAATAATTTTCGAAAGCAAATCCAAATTGCTGATTCTTTGCAAGGTCTTGTAATTTACATGACCTAATCTACCATGCCATAATTTAGAGGACTCAACCAAACAAACAGAAGAAATAATATTATTAATATTCTTGTTCTTTGGTATAACAGTCATTACATTGAGCTTAAAAAACCCATCACATAGATATCCTCTACCCACAAACATGTCACTTTTAGTGAGTACAAATTTATCGGATTCAAATACAAGCCTAAACCTGTTCTTGCTCAACAGAAAGCCAGAAACCAAATTCTTTCTAATTTTAGGAGCATGAACCACATTGTTCAAAGTTACTTCTTTACTGGAGGTCATCTTGAGCACCATCTTTCCATGGCCTTGTAGCTTGCAAACCGTAGAGTTTCCCATAAATAGTTGCTCATCATCAGCAGCTTCTTTATACTCGGACTAAATTTTCCTTTCAAAACAAACATGACAAGTGGCACCGGTATCAATCCACCAAGTCTTAGGGTTTTCCACCAAGTTCACTTGTGACACTACAACAGTGAGCTCAATCTCATTATCGTCAACTAAGTTGGCTTGAGGTTTCTTCTTCTTGTACTGACGGCAGTCCTTTGCTCGATGTATGAGCTTACTGCACATGAGGAAAGTTCCTGTGAACTTCTTGAAATTCGTTCCCTTATTACCTTGGGAATAACTAGAACCAACATATTTCCTCTTGCTGTTCTTGTGCAAATGTTCAACAACATTTGCCTTGGCTTCCATGGTCTGAACTTTAGCCCTTTTTTTCTAAATTACGGTTATCCTCCTCGATTCTTAACCAAACAGTCAAGTCCTCTAAGCTCATCTCTTTTCTCTTGTGCTTTAAATAATTCTTGAAATCTTTCCACGAAGGAGGCAATTTCTCTATCAAAGCTGCCGTCTCAAATGACTTACTAAGAATCATACCTTCAACAGTGATTTCATAGAGGATCAACTAGTACTATTGGACTTGGCCGATCACGGCTTTTGAGTCCACCATTTTGTATTCCAGAAACCTGCCAACCATAAACTTCTTCGTGCCGGCATCCTCGGTTCTGTACTTTCTTTCTAAGGACTCCCACAACTCTCTCGCTGTTTTCATTGGGCTATACATGTTGTATAACGTGTTGTCCAATCCGTTGAGAATATAATTCTTGCATAGGAAGTTAGAATGCTTTCATGCTTCCACCGAGGCTACAATTGTAGTATCAGTCTCTCGTTCATTGAGAACCGAAGCCTTCTCTCGTAGGAACCGGACTAGGTTGATGGTGGTCAAATAAAATAGCATCTTTTGCTACCAACGTTTGAAATCCAAACCACTGAACTTCTCAGGCCTCTCACCATGTGTAACATGTAGTGGCTGTGGCGCTACAGGCGCACTAACAGTACCGGTAGATCATTCTGCCATCTGTTATTCATAATAACAGGATCAACTTTAGTATATATTTATATAACAGAAAAAATTACACTACTAATACAAAGTAGTGTATCTAAAAAATGTTCACAATATATATTACTAACAGCTAGTATAATATATATATATATGTATTAACAAATGAAACAATATATATATATATATATATCAAAGTATATATATCATAAAATATAGTAATGAAACAAAATAAAAAAAATAATCGTCTTAAGATTGTTATTTCCCTTGTTAATAAGACGAATTTTAACAAGTTTAAATTCCAATACTGTATAAATATCCAACTAAAATAAAGATTGCTATTTGCTTAGAAATTCAATACTACATACATACATATATATATATATATATGAACATTAATCCATATAATAACATATAACACTTTATAAACAGAACCGAAAGTTACAAAGAACACTTACAGATTTGAACAAAATATAAAAATCGAGTCAAGGTTGAATCTCTGACCTTAATATAATTATTGCCTGTCTTTTAGGTGCTTACAATATATTGCAACTCGTCTCCCAAGTCTCCTCGATAACGTTTAGCCGAGAGCACACTCGAAGTAACACAGCGAACCAAAAGAAAATATAGTTGGTCTCTCTCTAGACGACAGAAGAAAACCGAGAGGAAGAAGAAGAAGAAGAAGAAATAAACTTTACTTTTTCAGTGTATAAAACAGACATTGCATCCGGTTTACATAGAAAATTAGAGGACTCTTCTGAACAGCCTAATCAGTTGGACAGAACCGGTTTAATGAACAGTCAGCACTGTCAGAACGGTTCGGTTAGTCCAAACTGATTGATCACCCGACAAAACTGTTGGAAAAAACAAAGGAATCGATTTGGTCCTGGACCGAACAAGTATGTCTTAATCAGATAGGTTTATCTGGTTGGTCGGGCTGGGCAGCAAAAAAAATTAATTATTAGCCCAAGCCCGACCAACGTGTGGTCCAGCCCACGTTCGTGTAGGTCTTCACCCTTCACAAAAACTTAGGTGTCCCTTGGGACCCAATCCCATATTGAACCTTAGCCTAAATAAAGCACATGAATAAGCTAATTAGTTTCCAATGTAGGATTTCACATCATGCACAACTTCAACCAAATTTCTTCCTATTCAAATGGGTATCTTTGAGATCAATTTCTCATTCATTATTGATATCAACTGTGTACACAAATAATACACCGTGTATCTACTTACGACAACCTACATATTCATATACGTATTTCGTATTTATACACTCAAATTAACCATTGATATCTAACAACTTCTCCCAGCACAGTCTACATGCGATCAAAGCAAATCAGAAAACAATTATCACACACTTTTAGTCAATCTACATAGCAATAGCATACTCCAGTAAGAACCCCAAAAGTGTTTATATTAGAATTCTTCTCAAAATGTTTGCTAAAAGGCAAAACCTTGAACATACTTTAAAGGCAATAACATACACTTACTAATTTTCTTAAAAGTAAAGAACTGAATGTAAGGTAACTCACTTGCGAAGTACAAATAGATCTTGCCTTCCTCATGTTAAAGGCTCAGTTGACTTATCCACTTGTGGAAAAATATGCAGAAATAACTGCTTCAGTTTGGAAAATATACCAGTTTTTGCTCACATTTTTCTGTACATTATAGATTAATAAATTCCTAAACCAGGGATAAAAGCAAAATAATAATTTTGTGATAAGGAAGGCAATAGAAAATAATAAGCAGGAAACAAGGTATTCACATGCTTGTCCATAAAAATCTGCTTTATGTCATCGATAAATCTGTAGAATGCTTGTATTTGTCAGCTTGAGAAGTGTTGTGGTCAAGTGAAGATACTCCTTCGATGCTGCTTTTTTTTTTTATAGTAAAAAAAATTATGAATTTTGCACTATTTACATCTTTATGGGTGAATTTTGACCCTATCTTCCTTGCACATTAAGCTTCCCCAAGATAGTAGGATCTGGGGACTCAATCCACTCACGAAATTTATGAAGCTCATCTTCTTCTGGGAATGCATTTACCACCTCAATAGCATTAACAATGCCAATTCCACTTCAATAGAATGTACAGAAGTTAAAGACCAAGTAATTAACAGGCTATCAATGCTGAAGAGCATCAACTAATAACTAAATATTGGTAAAGAATGCAACAATTCCAAATGGGAGCAGGTCTAGGAAAAGTGTGTTGGCAATAAAGAGGTCAAATTATATTTCTTTTAATCCATGAAATCAGTAGAGCCAAAATGCCTCCATTATGTACCTTCCCCCCTCAGTATAGTCACTCCCAAGAAGCAATGTCATTCCTTTTAACTTTTCCCTTGTTAATCCAAGCTCTTTCTCAATGTCCTGGACCAAGCGAGAGACAGAGCAAGAGAAATAAGCAAACCAAAAAATGAGGGAGCGGGAAGAGGAGCAGAATAGAAACATAGAACACAGCAAGGCACTGAATAAATCAATATTAATATTATTTTTCATATATAAAAGTACCAACTCCAAAATTACTAATAATAAACGACATATATACTTTTTATTATTTATTTAATTAATGATTTTATTCTTAATTAATGGTTTTATTATTAAATTAAAATATTTAAATTTATTTATTTGTTTACCTACTAACATTGAAGTCTTTAATTACTAAAGTAAACTTTTCTTAATTGATAATTTTTTATGAATTTAAATATTGACTAATTATTATCTATTTATTATTTTATTAATTTAAGATTTGGATTATAAAATAAGAATTAACCTTTTTTTTCTTATACCTAATTAATTGCAAGAACTTGAATCAAAGGCTTTAACTTTTTCAAAAAAAAATAAAAATAAAAAAGGAATCCAATCATTAGGTTTTTCAATTAAACATTCTTTGTAGAGGCTATAGACATAACCGTGAGAACAAACTAAAACTTCATTGAGAAAAGAAAACTAAGCAATATCTATATTAATTTGAATGATTATCTATCATGATGAAACTTATGCTCAAAATATAAATATATTACTAATTTATCATGTATATAATATAATTATAATGGGGTTTAGTATTATCTACAAAATAATCATATATAATATTATTAGTTGAATTAGATTATAAGATTGAATTGAAAATTTTAAGATACAATATGTTATTAATTAGAAAACCTATAATCTACATTACAAAGTGTATTAAAAGGGTTGACGCTAGTGTGGAAAATCATGTTAGCAAGTAGACTGAGATTTATGCAATGCGTTTTCTTAATTTCTAGACAATCATCATGTTTCCTATTAAACGTTTTTCAAAATTAACTTATATTTGGAGTAAGATCTGTTGATTTTGTAACAATTGCGCTTCTTATTAAACTATTTTCAGACATAATTTATAATTGGAGTAAGATGTGTTGATTTTATAATAGATAAGTGGGGATAAAATTGTGTTCCTACAACTTTAATTTATGTTTTAACATAGAGTTACAATCGTTCTGTCCTTTTTTGTGATGATAGAATACACCACTTATTAAAACCATGTTAATTTCATCAGTCTTTCTCATCTTTAATTATTCAAATAAGTTTTCCTTAATTGATAATTTTTTTTTATTAAATTAAATATTAACTCATATTTATGTATTTATTTTTTATCTATTTGTTCTTAATAAAAATTAAATTTAATCATATCAAAAGCTAGAATTTCTATCACCACCAAAGACTTGTTCATTTTTAAAATTGTAAAACTCTGAATATCTCCACCAGAGGCTTCGACTATCACCACCAAAGACTTGTCCATTTTTAAAACTATGGGTATTAGTTCTTGAAAATGTGTTGAAAATTATACCCGAAAGCTTTGACAGAGGATGCAAATGCTTCATGATGCAAATGCAAATGTCTTTAACAAGAGCACATGCTTCATGGTGCAAATGTAAATGTAAATGGCTTGGATTGATTCAAATGCTTCTTGATACAGATGCAGAGGTTGAAGAAGATGCAAATGCTTCATGGTGCAAATGCAAATGTCTTAGACTAATGCAAATGCTTCTTGATGCAGATGCAGATATTGAATAAGATGTAAGTGCTTCTGAATGATGCAAATGCAAAGATCAACATTGACGCAACTACTTCATTGAATAATGCAGATGCAAAGGTTGGCATTGTGCAAATGCTTCTGAATGGTGCAAATGCAAAGATTAGTAGTGTGCAGGATGCTTCTAAATGATGCAAATGCGAAGATCAATAATGATACAAATGCTTCATGAAAAGATGCAGATGCCCCTACGAATCGTGTTCATGTAAGTGGTCCATAAATGGTGTAATTGCAACTACAATAATGAAGATGGAATGATCCTAGAAATGATGCAATTGCTTGAGATGACGCAAATGCAAATATCCATGGAGGATGTAAATGTAAAGGTCGAATGCAGATACTCATGGAATAGTGCAAATACAAATACCCATGATTGATGCAAATGTTTGCTGACATGGTGTAGATGCAAAACTCAATAAAGAGGCAAGTTCTCATGAATGATGCCAATGTCCCCGATACTTTCTCTAGACTTTGGCTTCGCCTTTCCAATTCATTTTTCCTTTTCAAATCAGAGTGCATCTTGAATACTTGTGCCCTGTAAGAGGTCATTCTCTTTTTCGATCTTCAGATATCTTCTTGCCCCAACAATTTTCAAACTCTTATCAACAGAAGCTTGTTTGTCAAGTTCTAGTTCTGGAAATCAAGGTCAGCCCTAGTAGTTCCATACCTTTGGTTAGAAAAACCCTTGTCTCATGTCAACATCAAAAATGGTTATTTAAAAATATTTTTATTTGTTTTTTCCATTTTAGAAAGAATTTAATGAAAACTTATGAGTAAAAAATATTAACCCCACAGTGTGTGATGTACGAATCTCTTGAAGATTGATGATCACTGTTAGAAATTTTTTGCATGTCAATTTGGGTTTTTAAACTTGAATTGAAAGGCTTAATACAAGAAAATTTTGGTTGATCGAAGAAAACTTCACAACAAAAAGGTATGTCCCTTCTAGGCTCACAAATGGAACAGGTTTTATAAAACACGAATTCCTTGAGAATCAAAAAAATTCAACATTCTTTTAGTTTCCAAATCATGGCATTTTGGCAAGCGTCAGGATTGGTCGGGATGTTCAAACTAGAAAGTTGATTTTGGAGGGAAACAAAAGTCTTAGTTTTTTAAGTCAATCCTCCAAATGATTGCTGACAATTTGGGAGGTTCAGGAATTCCTAGATGTTCCTTGATTTCTTCAAGATGACCTTCTCTTTTGTGGTATCGGCACTAACATAGATGGCATCAAATATTCCCATTTTTGAGTTTTCACCCTAGAGTCCCATTCTTTCCATTTTTCTTTATTTTTTTTTATTGTTCTACCATGCACTTGAGAATTCTAAATTCTTCCATAGTGAAATGATAATTCAATGAGATGGGATAAAATCTGAGGAAAAACCCTTCAAGTTATATATTCATGCTTGATCAAAATGGACTTTTAAAGCACGTAATGTAGGCCATGGTTTGGGGTTTAAAAAAAAGGATAAATAGGCACAAAATTTGTGTTTAAGGGTGATCAGATCAAGGATCATTTCTCGAGGAGGATTCCCTTTGAAGCATTTGTCCCTTTTGGACTTTTCTTTCCTTTTTTGACTTTTGCTCCTTTTCGTCTTTGTTCTTGGCTTTCATTTGCCATACTTTTTCACACTTTTTTTTTGGTGTTTTCTCTTCTTTTTTTTTTTGTTCTTGGCTTTCATTTCGCCATCTTTTTCTTTTTTCTTTTCTTTTTGCACCTTCATTTCGACAGAGTGAGCCCGTATTTATTTGGGAGCTCAATTTGCTTTGTATATGTCTTCGAGATAGGACTCATTTCTCTGTGGTTTCTGAGAAGATCTTTCCTCATATTTGCCCTCCATAGTAGAGGGTGATCTTTGATTAGGGTTCAACGAACAAAGAATTCTTTCGGCTCAAAAGGGATAACTATGGATAATTTTTTTATGTGAAAGGGATAAGAAATATGGCCATTTCTCATATCAAGCACAAATATTCTCATTGAAAAGCAATCCCCAGGGGGAATAGATAATAATAATTTCATTTTGCACTTGGAATCATCCGAATTCTCATATGCATGATATCACAATTTTTCCCTTTTTTTTCGCATGCCCCCAATGATTCATGCATTAGTTCCATCCTTATTCATCATGTATCCATCATTTCCACATATGATGCCCCAATTTGATTATCCATGAGAATTTGTACCATTACGAGGAACCACGCAAGTCTAGGTCTGTACTAAAAAGGATGAGTTTTGATCTTGGGTTTGTTTGAAGTGACAAGGAAAATATGGTCCAAAAATAGGTTTTCTCTAGGACCTGCGATAATCTGGTTTAGTCATTGTGCCCTAAGGTGTCAACCATGAAGTGATGTTTGGGCAATTGGTGTTTTGTGGTTCCTTGGAAAGGATGTGAATGGTTTTGACACAACCTTGACACACATCAAATTACCATGATCTAGATTCTTGAGAGATTTGTTCGAGTTTCCAATGAGCTCGAAAAAATTTCAAAAAGTTTGTTCCATTGCTCATAGCCTAGACTAGGGTCTACATCTTTGCTTATTTAATGGTTTATGAAGTTTAATCATTCATATTCCTTGAAGCATTAGGTCTTTCAAGTGGTCTTGGTTCAAGGTATTTAGGCATAGGGAAGCCCAAAAGAGAGGGGGGAGGGTATTGAGTTATTTATAATAATGATCATCAATAGTCTCGAGACTGTCCATTATTAGAACTTCCTTAATGCTTGTTTTTGCACATTCAAGTTATTGTTAAAACACAACAAAAACAAAGCATTTAAAATTCAAAATTTATTGAATTCATATAGATACCGACATGAGACAAGTATTTTCATCATGAGGTATGAAACTACATGCATCAGAATTCTCCTATTGACATGCCTTCGGAGATAACAATTCTTATCCTCAAAATTCTTCAAGAGGAAATCGATCTATGGTAAAATAGATTTCCATTGTTCGATAAGCTCTGGAGTCAAAATGCCATAGTGGACAAGACCTTCAATTCTTTCCTTCAGTTGTCTGCATTTTTCAGTCGAATACCCAATTGCCCCAATGTGATACTCGCACTTGCTGTTGGGGTCATAGCTTTTAGCTGATGAAGAAAGCTCTTTAAAGCTAAGCCAATTTCTATTTCATCTCATTAATGTGTTTCATGATGAATGAGCTATGAATGTCATGAATGCAATTTGATGCATGTGAAGAATAAACAAAATGATGTATGGTCATATATAGTGGAAACATGTTGACCATGTATGTTATCAATGCAACACGATGCCAACATGATGCATTTAAAGAATAAGAAAATCAATGCATGGATATATGCAATGAATGACCATGCATGTCCTAGATGCACTCCCCTATGAGTGATCATATATGTTATGAATGCAACACGATGTCAATATGATGCATGTAAAGAATAAATGCATTAACACACGGGTATATACAAAGAAATCATGCTGACCAGCTATGTATGTCATGAATGCAACCTGATGCCAATATCACAAATTAATTCATGAGCATATACAGAGAAATTATGATGACTATGTATGCCATGAATGCAACCTGATGCCAACATAATGCATGTAAAGAAAAAAAATTAATGCATGGATATACAGAGAAATCATGCTGACTATGTATGTTATGAATACGACCTGATGCCAACATGATGCATGTAAAGAATAAATAAATCAATGCATGAAAATATGCAAAGAAATCAAGCTGACTGTGTTTGTCAGGAATGCAACCTGATGTTAACATGATGCATGTGAAGAATAAACAAATAAATGCATGGATATACAGAGAAATCATGCTGACTATGATTGTCATGAATGCAACTTGATGCTAGAATGATGCATGTGAAGTATAAGCAAATCAATGCATGAACATATACAGAGAGATCATGCTAATTATGCTTGTCATGAATGCAACCTGATGCCAACATGATGCATGAAAAGGATAAGCAAATCGAAGCATGAACATATACAGAGAGATCATTGTAATTATGCATGTCATGAATGCAACCTGATGCCAACATGATGCATGAAAAGGATAAGCAAATCGATGCATGAGCAAAGAAATCATACTGACTATGTTTCTCATGAATGCAACCTGATGCCAACATGATGCATGTGAAAAGTAAGAAAATCAATGCATGAACAAAGAAATCATGCTGGCTATGTTTTTCATGAATGCAACCTAATGCCAACATGATGCATGAAAAGGATAAGCAAATCGATGCATGAACAAAGAAATCATGCTAACTATGTTTGTCATGAATGCAACCTGATGCTAACATGATGCATGTAAAGAATAAGCAAATCAATGCATGAACGTATACAGAGAAATCCTGATGATGCATGCAAAGAATAAACAAATCAATGCATGAACCATGCAAAAATGCGAAGATGCTTGAGAATATGAATTTTCACATTTACAACTGCTTGAATAATGTGTATGTTATGCAAAAAATTCATATGAAAAGATCAAGGAAAAGAAAATCTTAATATCACTTTTTTATTTAATTTTTTCTTTATTTTCTTTTTTTTTTTAAAGAAGAAAAATTTTCATGGAATAAAACTTAATTTTTTTTTAAATATCTAAAAAGGTACATGTATAAAAAGAATTTTCAGAATAACTCAAAAACAATAGGTTTTGGTATTATCACAAATGATGTGTGGAAAAAAAGAAGTAAAGCAAGTAAAAAAAGGTAAAATCATCAATGCAAAGTGAGAAAATTAATGAACATGTGCCTCAACAATATCTACTTATTTAGGCATCACGGTGCCTTTGGGACAGATTATCATACTTATTACGGGTGATGCACGTACATCATTACCTGATCTACAGTACTTATTTATAATGTAGGAATAAATGGCAAAAGATCATAAACATTCCTCCATGTCTTCCTAGCTTCGGTACCTCTAACGGAAATTTGGCATGGATTCGCCTAGGTTCACTATATGAGATTGCATTAGGTTCTAAAAAGGCTCCAAATTGCTCTTCACTGACGTCAGTGAAGGCTATTAAGGCACCCCGATTAAAGCGGGTTCAATTCGTTAGAGTATATTTCCAGGCTTATGCGGAGGCTATTGCCACACAAAGCATAGGTAATCTGACACTTCGAAAGTGTTTCGCTAGCTTATGTGGAGGCTATTTCCACACGAAGCGTAGGTAGTTTACTTCAGCTTAAAAGGACGGAACCCGAGTATAGGGCTCATGATATGCAAATGCAAGTGTAGTGTGTGAGGAGGAACAATAAACTTTTCACCACCTATTCTATGACCTCTATCCTAAATACCCCAACAATTTATTAAAACAAAGATCAAGAATAGTGTAACGCATTAACCAACCAGAGAGCAGTAATAATATGCATGCAAATGAACATATTAAAAACATTTTGTTATTTTCAAAAATTCTCCTTATTTACAAAAAAAAAAAAGTGAGCATTACAATTAAACACCAATTAAACCCGACAAACCGAGACATTTGATAACACATGACTAACTCTAGGCCTGACTCTCTTGGTCCCCACTGGAGTCGCCAAGCTGTCGCAACCTAAAAAATAACAAGTCCCATCGCAAGACATTACTCGTTAACTGTGACATTGGGGAAACAGAAGAAAAGACGACTTAATTTCTCTTGAAAAAAATAAGGGTTTGAAAACAACCTCGAAAAAGAAATGAAGTCGCCACCAATTTTTTTTTTGGTTAGGTGTGATCGGCCACCTATTAAAATCAGTTTTAAAATTAATTAAAACATTTTTAAAACCAATTTCGAAGTCTGCGCTTTTAAACCAGAGAAATCAAAGAAGCGGATTTGGGAATCGGTTACGTGTGAGGAACGATTAGCACCCCCACAACACCCATATAAAATGGTACATTATTAATCATGTGTTGTCTCGAGTCTCGGTGAAAATCGATTTTGAAATTGGAATTTTAAAATAATTCCCATTTTAAAGAAAACTAATTCCATTTATAGTTGAAAATGATCCGGAATTTATTAGCTCAAAATTTTCCTATATTCCCTGGTAGACCAGGTGAAACATAGAAATTTTTATTTACTTGGAAAATCTCCAAATCACTCTTGTTTTTCAAAGAAAGATATTCCATTGTTAATGATAATTGATGATATCCTCCCCGGCAACCCGGTAGAGAACTCATGAATTATTTTAACTCAGGAATAATCTTGATTTTAAAAAATGTTATTTGTTTTTCATGAATTTCGAAAATCATAGAAAATGATCATGAATATGGAAAATGGTACTAAGATAAAGATTAAATGAGCATGCATATTTACCATGGTATGACAAACATTTTATTATGACATGGTAAAAGAAATTATGACATAGCATAAAGAAATGATTGTCATGTGAACGAAATCGACATGGTAAACAAAATGGCATGGCACGAAAAATGGTGCTGTATAATAATAAATGTCATATGAATGAAATCGACATGACAAATAAAATGACATGGCATGAAAAATGGTATGTGAATGAAATCGACATAACATATAAGATGACATGGCATATGGATGGCATGAAATGACATAGCATGTGACATGACATAAAATGACAAGGCATGTCAATGAACTCGACATGGCATATGTATGGCATGAAATAACATGGCATGTAACATGGCATGAAATGATGACATGTGAATGAAATCGACATGGCAAGCAAGATGACCTGGCATATGGAATGGCATAAAATGACATGGCATAAATGACATGGCATGTGAATGAAATCAATATGACAAGCAAGATGACATGGCATATGAAATGGCATAAAATGACATGCCATGTGACATGGCATGAAAGACGACATGGCATGTGAATGAAATCGACATGGCATACAAGATGACAATGACATGGAATATGGATGACATAAAATGACATGGCATGTTAATGAAATCGACATGACAAGCAAGATAACATGACATATGAAATGGCATAAAATGACATGGCATATGACATGGCATGAAAGACGACATGGCATACAAGATGACAATGACATGGCATATGGATGACATAAAATGACATGGCATGTGACATGGCCTAAAATGACAAGGCATGTGAATGAAATCGATATGGCAAGCAAGATGACATGGCATACGTATGGCATAAAATGACATGGCACAAAATGACATGGCATGTGAATGAAATCGACATAGCAAGCAAGATGACATGGCATATGTATGGCATGAAATGACATGGCATGTAACATGGCATGAAATGAAATGATGACATGCGAATGAAATCGACATGGCAAGCAAGATGACATGGCATATGGATAGCATAAAATGACATGGCATAAAATGATGACATGTGAATGAAATCGACATGGCAAGCAAGATGACCTAGCATATGGAATGGCATAAAATGACATGGCATGTGAATGAAATCAACATGACAAGCAAGATGACATGGCATATGAAATGGCATAAAATGACATGCCATGTGACATGGCATGAAAGACAACAGGGCATGTGAATGAAATCGACATGGCATACAAGATGACAATGACATGGCATATGGATGACATAAAATGACAAGGCATGTGAATGAAATCGACATGACAAGCAAGATAACATGGCATATGAAATGGCATAAAATGACATGGCATATGACATGGCATGAAAGATGACATGGCATGTGAATGAAATGGACATGGCATACAAGATGACAATGACATGGCATGTGAATGAAATCGACATGGCATACAAGATGACAATGACATGGCATATGGATGACATAAAATGACATGGCATGTAACATGGCCTAAAACACAAAGCATGTGAATGAATCGACATGGCAAGCAAGATGACATGGCATATGTATGGCATAAAACGACATGGCACAAAATGACACGGCATGTGAATGAAATCGACTTAGAAAGCAAGATGACATGGCATATGGATGGCATTAAATGACATAGCATGTGACATGACATAAAATTACAAGGCATGTGAATGAAATCGACATGGCATATGTATGGCATGAAATAACATGGCATGTAACAGGGCATGAAATGATGACATGTGAATCAAATCGACATGGCAAGCAAGATGACCTAGCATATGAATGACATGGCATATGGATGACATGGCATAATGAATGACATGGCATAATGAATGACATGGAATATGAATGACATGGCATGTGAATGAATGACATGGCATGCTTGACATGGAAAAATCACAAAACGATATCATCATAAAATATTCATAATCACAACATGATCACATGAACACAACATTACTTGGAATGTATTATTCATGTGAGGAATCATATAAATAACATATGTCGAAAAATATTATCGTGCTTCCCGGCAAACCGACAAAGCTTGAAAAATAATTCTTTCATATTATATTTACATAATTTCGAGTAAAATGAAAAGCATACATTTCGATTCTATAAACACGTGCATTGAATAATTCCCTAACCTCCATGACAAACCCGGCAAAGATCGGGAACTAATTCTCGCCAAATGTTTAATAAAACAAAATATACATTTTTATGACAAATTAAGTAAAAACGTTTTTAAAATTCAATGCATGTAAATGTATTTCTTCCTTAGAGTAAGGAAATCCGTATACCTAAAAAGGTATCCGACTACCTTAGGAAGAGACCTAAATTGGATTTTCAAAATCAAAAGACTTTGGGCTCGGATTAAAAAAAATGGAATTTTTGGATGAAAATGACCTCTTGGTCGAATCCCCCCTCTAAAAGTTCTATTTTTCCTAGTTTTGAAACCCGGGTTGATCGCCCTTGACCCGACTTTTAGAAAATCAAATTTTATGATTAAAATGACTTGGAAATTAACCTAATACAGTAGCTAATGCCCCAAATCAGCCCCCTTCTTAATATCCTAACCAAAACAGAAAATTAGTATTTCTTAAAAAAAAACTGACTCTCACTGGCAATTTTGGAAACCGATTTTTTTACCCTTCTAAAAAATTTCAAAATAATATGAAAAAATTATGGGAGACTTAGAACATGTCGATCTCTATGGAAAAAAATCAGCTTAATTTTTGGAGCACGGATACTATGACCGATTTTTATCCAAAATCAAGACATTGAGTTAAAAACTGTTTTGCCAAAATTCATTTTTAAACCTTTGATAGAAAAATCCAAAAATCACAAAAAATAAAATAAAAATACTAGAGGCTCCTTAAAGAGTCTACAACCTGTGGTTAAAAAATCTTTAAATTTGGACAAAGAATGCATGGTGAGAAAATTCAGAAAATCCAATCTGCACAATATTTTGATTTTTCCACAAGCATGCTCATGAGAGTTTTTGGCTTTGAGCCATTGGTTGGTTTAAGTCAAAAATCAAGTGGGGATGAGATGGATGAATGAACATGAAGCAACAAATAGGGGGATCTATCTTACCACAAATCAATCAAGAGTTAAGAACATGAACAGAACCAACCAAGTAAGAAGTATCAAGCAAGAACAAGCACAAAATCATCATACACCATTCGGCCAAGCATGGAACATATAAGTAAAAATTTGACAAACTTGGTTATTTGATAAAACATGAAGAAATATTTTGGAACTTGTTTTGAAAAACAATTTTATTTCATGAAAGAAAATAAAATCAAAATCATAAGGGAATAACAAAATCATATGAACAAAGCATGGAGGAGAGCGTGAAAGAAAATAGCTACCTTGCTTTAGCTTTCCAAATCAAAGAGTAGTAAGAAAATCCTTTATTTTTTCCTTCTACCCTTTTTTTCTCCCCTTTTTAGCTACTGCCCATGAAAAATCTGAACCCCCCCTAAACCTCATGGTCGACCCTTGCATAATATCAGGAGTGTGTGTGTTTTCTCTTTTCCCCACCCTTGGATCCTATGTTCTTATCTTTTTTTAAACATTCCAAGCCATTGGATGGAAGATATTTTCATGACAATAAAAATGTCATCTTGCAATTTGATATTGGCCATTTAAGAATGTACTCATCTTTCTACAAAGCACCTATGCCATTGGATGAGGAATGACCACTTTGCAAGATAGTAAAAATGACATCTTCTAATTGGATGGTGACCATTGGATAAATTTAATCAAATATCACCCTTCATTCATGAGCTGACCAGCCTAGGGCCTGGAATATTCAAAAAGTTCCTTCATCTTTCATAATTTTTTTAATTGCAAATTGACCCTTTTCGATTTCTTCGATAAAATTACATTTTGGCTCTCAAACTTGATTTTATTGCGAACGAACCCCAAATGATTTTTCTGTCTCCAATCTATCCAAATAAATATAATATTGAGATCTGGAGATTTTCAGAATTTTCAGAGTTCGTTTCCTATTTTTCCCGAAATTTTCTCTTCGATTTTTTGGTTAGTGCACTCGATGCCATTTTTCAAATGAGCCCCGATTCTGGATTTTTCTTAACCAATCTCTTCCAAAAAATATAAAACTCAGATCTGGAAGTTTTCATAAATTTTGGCGCTTGTTTGTTATTTTCCCGAAATTAATTATCTTTTGGAATTTCGGCTTAGTGCACCCGAACTTTGCCATTTTTTAAATGAGCTCTGATTCTCGATTTTTCTTCACCGATATCTTCCAAAAATTATAAAACTCAGATCTGGAAGTTTTCATAATTTTTGGAGCTCGTTTGCTATTTTTCCCGGAATTATCTTTCGAAATTCCAAGTTAATGCACCCTAACTTTGCCATTTTTAAAATGATCTCTGATTCTGGATTTTTCTTCACCGATCTCTTCCAAAAATTATAAAACTCAGATCTGAAAGTTTTCATAATTTTTGGAGCTCGTTTGCTATTTTTTCCAAAATTTTCTTTAGGATTTTCCGAGAATGCCCTTCAACTTTTGAAACCTCGATTTTACTCAAAAAGTTCTGATTTTTGGATTTTCTTTTTCCACTTCCTTTGTCCTATATTGAATTTGAGTTGGTTCGAAAATGGCCAATTTTTACGATCAAATTTCGCTCCAATTTAGTTTTCCCCTTTTGAAACTCGAGAATTTTCTCGTTTTTCTGTTTTTGCTCTAATCGACTCTTCCTTGGGATCCATTTAAGACTGGGCCTTGGGCTATTTTTCTTTATTCATATTTTATCAACTAGGGGCTTCAATTTCACCAAATTGTGCCATCTTTGCAGTTTTTCCCAAATTTGCAGGATTAAGTCTTCCCTTACATTGAATTTTCGCAACCCATCTTTCGAAACTCCATATCTTTCGTTGTAGACCTCAAATTATCAAAATTCTTTTACCATTGTTCAATTCAACTTCAAATCTTGATTTTGACTAAGGGTTGGCTTTTTAGTGGTTGACTTTTCGAGGTTGACTTTTTGGAGTTGACTTTTTTAGAGTTGACTTTTTTTTGGATTGACTTTTCATGCTGAACTCTGAATCACAAGTCTTGGAGGACCATTTGCAAGATGAGAAGAGATTTTCTGTATCCTTAAAAAGTACAAGGAAGAATTTACCAGGTTTAGGGGGCCCGGACAAATTTTGGTGTCTACACTTATAATTGCTATCATTGAGATCTTTTGCAGCAAATGAAAAATGGACGCAAAAGGTCATGAAAAGCTAATATAAAGTAAAAATAGCAGCATTTTGATAAGTTTTATATACATATGTAAAAATGCTACTAAAGACATAAGGCTGCGATCACATAAACAACACATGAATAAATGTTGTCTTATCTTACAGCAACATTTTTTTAGTTTCACAGCACTTTAAAATGCTATTAATGTCAAACTTGATGTAGTGAATAAACTCTACATAATCACTCATTTATGGGCTCCGGTAGAAATTGCTGACTGATTTGGTAGCCAGAACTGAATTTGGATAGAATATTTTCTCGTTGTCATATCCCAAAAAAACTGTTCTCAGAATATTCATCTCTTTAACGACAATCTGGAAGGGAAAATATGTCAATTAAGGTAATCTTAATATAATAAAGCTATATTTTTCTTGGATTAGTCATTCACCTGTACTCTATCAATGACAAAGCGATCACCAACATCATAATTCTTACTTAAATTTTAGCGACAAAATTTTCATCTTTGATGAAAAATTCGTCGTTAAAAAATTTTAATTTTCTGATCAAAAAGTAAAAAAAAAAAAGTTCAATTTTTTGCATAAACTTTTTTCGACAAAATTTTGTCGGAAATAAATATTTCTAACGAAAATTCCATCAATTTTTTTCCTTCAATTCAATTTTATTTTTTTTACAAAAATATATTTTCAACAAAATTTTCGCTGGAAATACTTATTTTCAACGAAATTCTGTCATAAATAACTATTTTCAATAGAAATTTCGTTGAAAAAACTCTTTTCCTTCAATTTAA
This sequence comes from Fremontodendron californicum, assembly GCA_030761205.1. Classification (NCBI taxonomy): domain Eukaryota; kingdom Viridiplantae; phylum Streptophyta; class Magnoliopsida; order Malvales; family Malvaceae; genus Fremontodendron; species Fremontodendron californicum. Next base: position 17,756,864 of record JAULJL010000020.1, on the reverse strand, counting down.
TTTTTTCCAAAATATATTTGTAACGAAATTCCATCGAAAATAATTATTTTCTAAAATTGCATCGAAAGAAATCTTTTCCTTCAATAAAAATTGACTTTTAATTTTATTTCTGCCAATTTTTAGAGGAAAATTTATTTTTAAGTTGAAAAACATTTTTGACAAAAATTTTCTTCGGAATAATTATTTCTGATAGAATTTCATCGGTAATAGTTATTATCGACGAAAAATTTCGCTGGTATTGTTCCGACGAAAAATTTCATCAGTAATATCTTTTCAACCAGAATTCCATAGGAAAAAAAAATTTCCAATGGAATTTTCCGTTGAAAATGTTTTTTCCTAGTTAAAAATAAATTTTTTTTTTTTTACCTTATAAGAATTCACCGATGAAATTTCCATCACAATAAATGATAAATTTTGTCAGTAATTGTTTCACAATTTTCGCCAAAATTTTTCCAACGAATTTTAGCGGCAAATTATTTTTCGTCTCAAATAATCCGTTGATAATATAAATTCTATTGCAAATATTCTTTTCCGCCGCAAAAACTTTTTTGGTCACTTAAATTTTTTTGTCACAAAAATAGATAACTTCTATCAAAATTTAGTGATTATTTTCATTGGAACATTCCCGACAAAAAAATTTTCATAAAAAAAAAAAAATTCATGTTCCCTTGTAGTCAACTAAGATAGCCTCAAGGATTTTTCAAGGCTAGTTTAAATTTGGCGCGAGGCTATATTTAAGCCCGTGGATATTGAAACTCGGTGTAATATGGGAGATCTAATGCAAACCAATGAGCGAAGGAGTTTTAAGAGTTTTCATTTCATGGAATTGGTGTCGTGTGAGTTACCACCATTGATGTCTTTTGAATTAAGTTGAGTAGATTTCCAAGAGTTGTCAGGCAAAGGTTGAAGATTATCTACAAAGACAGGAAGTGTTAGAGGGAATCAAAGTTGTCTTGTAGTCATGTTCCAATGCTTAAATTAATATAGGTTCAGAGAATTTTCAAAAGAATGGTGTAGACACCTAATTTTGTCCAGACCACTAAAGCAGGTATGTTTTCTTCCTAAATTGATGTTTCAGAATGTAAAAAGACTTTTTTCATCCTGCAGGTGGTACTCCGAGACTTAGTCTAAGAAGGCGAGCACAAAAAGTAAACTTGAAAAAGTCAACCCCGCAAAGTCAACTACTAAAAAAGTCAATCCACTTTCAAAATCAAGATTTGAGGTTCAATTGAAAAATGGCGAATGAATTTTGATTATCCGAGGTCTACATTGAAAGATATGGAATTCAGAAATTGGGTTACGGGGATTTAGTAGAAAGGAAACTCTAGTTCAGGAAATTTGGGGAAAAATGCTTAAACGATCAAATTGGTCGAAGTTGAAGGTTCCTAATGAAAGATAAGCACTGACTACGGGTAATGGAGAAGCTACTTGGAAGAAAAACTGAAAGAAAAGTCAATCCGGGAGAAAACCGAGAATTAGGATTTTTGGTGGATTTCGGTGAAATTTGGAAGAATTGCAGAAATGGCCCGATTCGGTAAGACTAAAGCCTTTAATGGATGAGGAGTGATTAAACAAGGATAGCCCAAGGCTCAGATTGAAGAAAATCTAAAAATCAGACTTGTTTTGAGCAAAACGGGTTTTGGAGGCAAAAGGGTAAAATTGGAAAATTTTGGAAAAATAGCAAATAAAATCCAAAAAATCTGAAGAATTGCAGATCTCATTCTTAAATCATTTTGAAGAGATTGTCGAATAAAAATCTTGATTCGGAGTTCGTTTGCAAAATGGCCAAATCTCGGGTCCCCTATGTAGAAATTCAAAAAGATAAATCCAGAAAAAAAATAGGAAATGAACTCCAAAAATTCTCAAAATTTTCAGATCTCATTCTTAAATTATTTGGAAGATATTGGCGAAAGAAAATCTGGATTCGGAGTTCGTTTGCAAAATGGCCAAATCTCGGGCCCACTATGCAGTAATTCAAGCTGATAAATCTAAAAAAAATGCCAAATGAGTTCCAAAAATTATGAAAAGTTCCAGATCACACTTTTAAATTATTTGGAAGAGATTGGTGAAGAAAAAGCTGGATTTGGAGCTCGTTTAGGAAATGGTAAAGTTTAGGAGCACAAAAGGGCAATTTTGGAAGAAAAATCCAAATAAATAGAAAATGGGCTCGAAAAATTTTGAAAACCTCCATAATTTAATTTTTTATTATTTTGGAAGTATTGAAAAAAATTTAAATTTGGAGTTCTTTTGCTATTTATTTATGTTCGGGGGGCAAAAAGGTCATTTTATCCAAGAAACCGAAAAGGGCTTTTCTTGCCTTTTAAAAAATGAAGCATGGGCTGGAAGAATAGGGGTCAACTGGCCAAGGCCCAAGGGTGGGAAATTTGTTTTTTATTTTTAATCAAAAGGCCAACAAAGAAGAGGAAGGTAGTTATTTTTTGATCAAACTTTGTAATTAAGCCACATGGACCAATGCATGAAGAGAGAGAGTGTCAACATAATGGCATAAGATTCTTGAACAGTTGTAATTGTGGATAGCTGATTGCCTAATCTAAGGATGATAATTTCACATTTAAAACATCTTGGATCAATAGCCTTTGGATCAAAATTGGTTGGAAGAAAAATGACAACATCCTAGCATAGAGAGGGCCTTCGGCCACTACAAGAAAGGGGGGTCTCTCTCTTTCATTGACTAGCTATTCACTCTCTATTTTCACTCTTGTTTTGGTTGATTTTCTCTCCATTGTTGAAAGGCAAAAAGAAAAGTTTAGAAAAGAAAAGAAAGTTAGAAGAGAAAAAGCTTGCAATATAGCTTCTAGAGGTTGCTTTAAGCACCATACTCTTGCACTTTCTTTGATTTTCCATTCTTGATTTGCTGTTTTCATTTGATATTTGGTGAGTTTCTTTTGATTTTTCTTTTTAAGTAAGTGTTTTTAATATTCTTCTTTAAGTTTCTTCTTGATTATTTGTTGTAAAAAGCTTTTGAATTTTTTTTCCTCTTCATTTTGAGTTGGCCGAATGGCCTAGTGCTTTTGGTAGTTTCTGTTTTGCTTCTTTATTTAATGTTATTCTTGATATTTAACAAGTTTTGATGCTTTAAATCTTCTCTAATACATAAACATGAAGCTTGTTTCAATTTGGTTGCTTGCTTGTTTCCAATTTTTAGTCTATTATCTTGTTATCATGTTTATTTTACTTGTCTTGCATTTTTGATTTTCTATTTTCAAAATGTTTAAGTTTGTTTACGTTTTATATTTTGTAATCCATGTGTTTGTGAAAATTCCTATTGGTTTCCATGACTTTACTTTATATTTGCATGATTTGAGTGTTAGTCTTTAGCTATGCATGTTAGTATATTAAGTGTTTGTGAAAATGCGTTGCTCATTTTTATATGGACCATTCGACCACCCATATCTTTTAAGCTTTGTGTGTGCATTTTTGTTATGTTAGTTGATAGGTTTGCATTTTCATGATATTTGGTTGTGTATTTTATTTAAGCATGCTATGTGTTTGTGTTATTGCCATGAATTTTTTAGATTTAGGATTGGTGTGCTTTGCCATGCAAATTCATGCATTTTAGACCTAGGTTACATTAAATGCCATGCAAGTTCATTTAGGTCTAGGTCATTTTATTGATGCCATGCATTTTTGATGTCATTTAGGTTTTAAATCATGCATTTCATGCATCATATTTGCTGTATTTTCATACATTTCATGTCATTGCCACTTAATTTATGACCTAGACCAATCAATGGTTAAAAGTCATGCTCATTTTGAGCATACTTGTGGAAAATTAAAGAGTTGTCAAATTGATTATTCTACCTTTGTGATTTTTTTATTTAGCCAATTTTTGCCTAACTTTTCAAAAGTGTTAGCTACTGTTTGTGAGTCCTTAGGAGAGTCTCTAACATTTTTACTTTGATTTTTAAATGATTTTATCAAAGGCAAAAAAATGTGTTTTGACGAAACAGTTTTTTCACCCAGTACTCATAGTTTTCTGATTTTTTTGGGAAGTCATCTTTAATCAAAAAATTAAGCTGATTTTTTTCTGTGTAGTTTTACATGTCCTGAGTCTCCAATAATTGTTTTAGATTTTTTTGAATTTTTAAAAATTGGGTAAAAAAATCATGCTTTAAAACTGGACAGTAGAGGCATAATTGAATATGAAGGAAAATCATTTTTTCTGTTTTGGTTAAGTTACTTAGAGGGGGCTGATTAGGAAGTTTAGCTACTGACTTAGGCTAGTTTCTAAGCCTTTTTAAACTCTAAAAATGATTTTTTAAATCTCGGGTTAAGGGTGATCAAGTCCGAGATTTTAAACTTAGGAAATTAGAGCCATTTAAAAAGGGTTTAGCTAAGTTTTTATTTTTTAATCTAAGCATTCCAAAATTGTTTTCAAACAATCACAAAGTATTTTGGTTTTAGAATATTTAATTTGATATATTTTCCTAAGGTATATGGATATCTTTTTAGATATACGGATTTTCTTAATTAAAGGAAAAAATACATTCTCATGCATTACATTTTCCTTATCCATGCATACTATATAATATGTGATTTTTGCTCTGTTAATTTTCATGATGGTGTTATTGCCTTTGATTTAAATTTTTTATATTATATTAATTGTTATATGGTTTTGAATATTACATGCTATCCTATGCTTTTTATTTAGTTATTTATTTCTGTCACATTATTTAGTATATATTATGTTCATGCATTATTATTTTATTTTTATTTTCATGCATATTACATGATAGCATTATTTTATGTTTCATGTCATTTCATATCATTTAGATTATATGCCATATCATTTATATTTGTCATGTCATTTAAATCATTTTATTTCATTTTGAATATATCATGTGACTTAGGATATTTCATTTCATATAGAATATATTATGTTACCTAGGTCATTTCATTTAGAATATATTATGTCACTTAGGATATTTCATTTCATTTAGAATATATCATGTGACTTAGGATATTTTATTTCATATGGAATATATTATGTTACTTAGGTCATTTCATTTCATTTAGAATATATCATATGACTTAGGATTTTTCATTTTATTTAGAATATGCTATGATATTTAAATTATATCATACCATTTAGGTTGCATTATATTATCTAGACTTTGCTCTGTCATTTTATTTATGTCACACATATTCATATTCATATTTTTTTTAATGTTTTAAAAAGGTAATATTTTCAATAAAATAAAAATATTCCCGAGTTAAAATAATTCATGAGTTCTCTGTCGGATTTGCTGGGGAGGATATCATCAATTATCATTAATGATGGAATATCTTCTTTAAAATAAGAATGATTCGGAAAGTTTTCCAAACTAATAAAAATTTCTATATTTGCCACATTTTTCGGGAATATAGGAAATTTTTGAATTAATAAATTCCGGATCATTTTCAAGTATAAATAGAATTATTTTTCATTAAAATGGGAATTAACTTGAAATACCAAATTAAAAATCAACTTTTTCCTGAGACTTGAGATAACACACGATTAATAAGGTACCGTTTTATACGGGCGTTGTGGGGGTGCTAATCCTTCCCCACACTTAATCGAGTCCCGAACCCGCTTCTTTGATTTCTCTGGTTTAAAACGCAGACTTGGAATTGGTTTTAAAAAATGGTTTAATTAATTTTAAAATGTTTTATAAAATCGGTCTTAATAGGTGGCCGATCACACCTAGCCAAAACGATTGGTGGCGATTCCATGTCTTTTTCAAGGTTATTTTCAAAACCTTTGTTTTTCTAAAGGAATTAAGTCGACTTTTTCTCCGTTTTTTTTAATGTCACGCTTAACGAATAATAAATTTTTGCGATGATACTTGTTATTTTTTAGGTTGCGACAGCTTGGCGACTCCACTGGGGACTTTTGGAGAGTCGGACCTAAAATTAGTCGTGTGTTATCAAAGTCTCGATTTTGTTGGTTTAATTGGTATTTAATTTTAATTTCCCTATTTTTTTAAATAATAAGGAGAATTTTGAAAATATTAAAATATTTTAAATATGTCCATATTCATGTGCATACATTTTATTATTGTTCTCTAGTTATTTAATAATTGTATATTATAATTGCTTATTGGTTAATGCGTTACACTATTCTTGAATGTTATTTAATAAATTCTTGGGGCATTTAGAATAAGGGGTGTAGAATAGGTGGTGAAAGGTTTGTTGTTCCTCCTCACACACCACACGTGCATTTGCATATCATGAGCCCTATACTTGGGTTTCGTCCTTTTAGGTGGGAGCAAAGTAACTAAGCCTTCGTGAAACACTTTATTACCTAAGCCTTCGTGATTAACAATCAGCATAGGCTAGGGAAATAGACTCTAACGAATTGAACCCGCTTTTATCGGGGTGCCTTACTAGCCTTCACCAACGATAGTGAGGAACAATTCGAGCCTTTTAGAACTGATTCACCTTCATCTAGTGAACCTAGGCGAAGCTATGCCAAATTTTTTATAGATATACCGAAGTTAGGAACACATGGAGGGATACTTCTAACCTTTTATAACCTATTTTGCATCTCAAATAAGTTTTGTAAACCAGGAAAAAATGAACGTACATCGCTCGTAATAAGTATGATAATCTGCCCCGAAGTCATCATGATGCCTAAGTGAGTTGATACTGTTTGGGCAAATTTTCATCAACTTTTTGAAATTGAAAATATAAATTTTTTTTAAAAAAAAAAAATACATTTTGCATTTTGCACATTTCATGCATGTGTGAGTAAATCATGTACATTTATGGTTGTATTGTTGATCTCATTTTCTTGCAATAAACGGATGGTGATAAGAATCCTTTTGATGACTTCACAAGACCGGTAGTGTTGCATAAACATTTGGACATTGTACCATAGTAGGATCCACTACCCTGAAATTCTTTTGAAAATAATATGTTTGGCTTTTCATAGAGAAAACATGTTTCAAAAAAATTATAGATTATATTTGGAGGAAAATCTTGCATAATGAGATTTTTGAATAATCAAGATTTAGGTCCCACCAATTTCGTGTAATCATTGGTTAACTTCTTTGTGTATACATTTGTGTTAATTCATTTATTCTTTGCATGTATCATTTTGATGTCATATTACAGTCCTAACATGCATGGTTATTCATTGTAGAATACATTTGTGATATACATGGTCATTCTTTGTACCTACCTTTATGTTAATTCATTTACTCTTTGCATGTATCATTCTGACATCATGTTACAGTCATAGCATGTATGGTCATTCATTGTAGAATACGTTTATGACATGCATGGTCATTATTTGTATATACCCATGTATCAATTTATTCATTTTTTTAAAAATGCATCATGTTGGCATTAGATTGCATCCATGGCATACATAGTGATCATAATTTATCTATATATGTTCATGCATTAATCATCAGTATATTCATGCACATAAGAATAGAGCATGTACCTTCATAATTGTATTTTTAATCTCATGACATTTTCATTTGCATGAAAGGGGATCAAGATATGTGGAAAGAACCGGCGGAACGGTTGGATGCTTTGGAATGCAATCAAGAGGAATTTGGGCATGAAATCCGGGAGGTGAAAGAACAACTTGCCAAAATGATGGAATTGTTTGAGGATATGAGTAAGGGCGGGTTTGGTTCGGTGAATCTTTCATTACACGACGTAATCTTACATTCCGTCATGAGATTACCATGTTTGGTTCACTAACATTTCGTAAGCTCGGTAATATGATATTAGCTACAGTGTCAAAATTGGGTCATATTGGATGGAATGTCATACCCTCCTCTCTCGTAGGTTATGTTACATTACGCCCGTAATGTAACATTTTTTCCACTTTTGCCCCTCATTATTAATATGATATTACCCAATACCACCATTTGTTTTAAGCCGACAAATCCTCTCCCTCTCTACTTCTCCCTTGGTTTTTGCCTCTCTCATTCGATTTCTTCCCCTTTCTTGAGCTCGTCGGTCAATCTAGGTATGATTTCATTTCAAAATCTTCGATTTATATTATTTTAGGTTATTCATTTTGTGTGCAAGTCAGATTGAAGGTTTAGGGGTTTGATTTAAATTTTTGGGTTTTGAATTTTTGGGATTTAGGTCAGGGTTTTGGGTTTTCTTGATTATTTTACTTGTTAGGATAATAGATTCGGTATCATGGATGGAAGACTCAATATGTTAATCGAGCTGTTGAGGTTTAGACAAGCCTCTACTCAAGGATAAATTTTATTCATTCAAGATTAAGCATTGTTTGTCTGTTAATAGAGAACAATTAACTATTTTGCTCTTAATCAAGTCTTTAGGCTTGGTTCTGTGACATTTGTTCATCTCACATTCATGCTTTGCTTTTAGATCTTTTGTTCCCATTCTAAATAAAAAATATGTCTTAACTCTAATAAACCATATTGGGTAAACTTTGATGGGTTAAAGTTGGGTTTGAGACTTTGAGTTGATAACAATCTTAGAGAAAAACAAAGCTGAGTTTAGGTTTTGTCATAATAAGGTAATGGGAAATTCAAAGCTCATTGCCCTATGAAAATGGTACTAGTTCCATTCATGGACCCCCAAAATGGTGGATCCTACCCTAGAGATCAAAATTAATTTCTTTTTGGTAGTAGTAAAGGTGGACTTTAATGGAGCAACAACTTAAACAAATACATCAGCTTCAAAATGTTCAGAAGATGAGCCAAGGTATACAGCTCTTCTTAATAAGAATAGGAGCAAAATACTGAAAAGGTTAGGTCAAGCCTTAATATCCTTAATTACATAACAGCCATTTGGGCTCAAGAGCAGAAAAGATGTTAAATTTATAGTCCTTACTAGCGTGCTATATGGGAAACACCATTTACTTTGTATTTTTCTACATCTCGAAGAACCAAAATGAATGCTCTGAGGAATGGGGCATACTTAGATACTAGTTTTTAATTATGTTTTCTCACGTTGTTGACTGATTTTCTCTTTTGCTTTATGTTTTCTTTAGACAATGCAGTAGTTAATAGTGGCTTTGAGTTTGGCCTTTGGATGTTCTAAAATGTATGTCTTGGTGTCCTGCTCCCAACCAACCTTGACGAAGAGACATCCCCAATGCCAGGATGGATGGTCGAATCAAGCAGGGCAGTTCGATACATTGACTCCAACCATTATGCAGTCCCAGAAGGCAAACGTGCCATTGAGTTGGCCTCAGTCAAGGAAGGCATCATTTCTCAAATGGTGGAAACCACAACAGACAAGCTATACAACATGACCTTTTCTTTAGGCCATGCTAGGGATAAATGCAAGTAACCTTTAGCTGTTTATGACTTGCTTGGTAAAATAGTTGTGCTTCTATGAAGATATGTAATTCAATTCGAAATTATTGGTTAGATGTGCATGAATTGGTTGGATGTAATTCAATTCGAAATTATTTGTAAAACTGTGAATTTGTAGTAGACTACATGAATGTTTAGTTTAAAAGCACGCTGCAGGTCCCCATCTACTATTGGCTTGCACAAAGGCAAGGGTATTTTAGTAATGTGAGGATTTTGGAATGTTACATTCCTGCCAACCAAACATGATCATCTTAAATGAAGGGACAGTCAACCAAACGCATGCATGTAATATTCAGGGGAATGTGACTTCGTCATCTTATAAGGGGTAATCCTATTACCAACCGCAATCTTACATTCATCGAACCAAACCCGCCCTAAGAGTAAGGGGGAACTTTCTCAGGGCTCTTCATCGTCTTCAGATCAACCAAAACCATTAGGTCCAGAGCATACAATCCTTGTTGGATCCTGCACTTATCAATGCCACAAAGGTTGCAATCCTGATGAAATTGTGGACAAGATCGTGAAAATGATTAAACCCGAGAGCCTGATACGAAGGATAGAAACCTCAGATCCCAAACAGTCCCTGCAATTGGTCCTAGGTCCAAACCAGTATCCTCACCCTACTATGGTCCAATTGTCCATTGGGATGACCACTAAGGGATTCCTGAATCCCACTCCATCACCACCAACTGCCAGTTCGTACTATTTCCCTCATCAATCACCTTATCAAGCATCCGGGATAGGAACCTCAAATTACGTACAACCTCCAAAGGTCCTATGTCCAAATCCATACCATTGCCTTGTTATTCCGCCATCTTAATATGTAAACACTCCTGTTCGAACCTTAGTGCCACCGCCAAGTGCCCCAACTCCTAGGCTTTGTGTGACTAAGAAACAACTCCAGGATAAGACCCAAAGGCATTTTGATCCCCTTCCAATTAGATATCAAGAGCTTTTCCCAATGTTGGTCCGAAATCACCTGGTTGCCTATGTGCCGTTGAAACACCTATCACCACCATACCCAAAGTGGTATAATTCGAATGGAAGATATGATTATCACTGTGGAACTGTTGGGCATAGCATTGAGCACTGCAATGCACTCAAGAACAAAGTACAATCACTTATAGATGCCGAGTGGTTGGATCCAACGACACTAATTGACAGAGGACTAGAAAAGGTTAATTAGGATTGGGAGATTTATGGCAATGTTGTAGAAAGACTTCAGTCTCATATGATGTAGTAGGATTTCACTTTTCCAGTAGCCGGCTCTTATAGCCATAGGATGCTAGGAAGAACAAAGTGCTTGTAAAGACAGTTTTAACCACTGCTCAAATTTTGTAAAACATGGTTTATACCATTGTGAACGTTGATATGGGAATGAATTGACTATGCTTCAAATTTATGAGATGTTGATGATTAAGTTCCTCCGATTCTTATTTCCTCTGTGATATCATCCCCTTTGCATTTTGCATCCGATCAATTATTTGTCATACCATAATTCATTTTAATTTCCTCTGTCATATTAATTTTCTAATTAAAGATGACTGCCCAAAAAAATCGGGAAAGTACGAGTGCTGGGTGAAAAAACTGTTTTGCCAAAACACATTTTTGCCTTTGATAAAATCATTTAAAAATCAAAGTAAAAATATTTAAGACTCTCTAAATGACTCACAAACAATAGCTAACACTTTTAAAAAGTTAGACAAAAATTGGCTAAATAAAAAAAAAATTCACAAAGGTAGAATAATCAATTTGACAACTCTTTAATTTTCCACAAGTATGGTCAAGAGAGCATGACTTTGAACCATTAATTGGCCTAAGTCATAAGTCAAGTGGCATGGACATGAAATGCATGAAAAATACAGCAAATATGATGCATGAAATGCATGAGCTTAAACCTAAATGTCATGAAAAATACATGGCATCAATAAAATGACATAGACCTAAATGAACTTGCATGGCATTTAATGCAACCTAAGTCTAAAATGCATGGATATGCATAGCAAAACAAACCATTCCTAACATCTAAAATATGCATAGCAATAACACAAATACTTAAACCAAATACGGTTAGTGAAATGACATGTGAAGGAATGGGAAATAGGTTTTCTTTTTTCTTTTCTTCTTTTTTTTCATTTTTTTCGTCATTTCATTCATTTTTTTTTTGTTTGAGAAAGCTGTAAATTGAAGATTTTGTCCTTAAATTGAATTCCCTGACTAATCAAGGCTCAACCCGTCTTAAGGAAACAGGTTTGATTTCAGAAGAAAAAATTATGTCGGAAGATCTTTAAAATGGTGCTCGAAAGTCTTAAAAATGATACCCCGAATTTCTTTAAAATGGTGCCCGGAGGTCTTAAAAATGGTGCCCGAAGGTCTTTAAAAATGGTGCCCGAAGGTCTTTAAAAATGGTGTCAGAAATGGTGCCCGGAGGTCTTTAAAAAAGGTTCCCGAAGGTCTTTAAAATGGTGCCCGAAGGTCTTTAAAATGGTGCCCAAAGGTCTTTAAAAAGGTTCTCGAAGGTCTTTAAAAAGGTGCCCGAATGTCTTTAAAATGATGCCCGAATGTCTTTAAAAAGGTGCTCGAAGGTCTTTAAACTGGTGCTCGATGGTCTTTAAAAAACTGCCTGAAGGTCTTTAAAATGGTGCCCCGAGGTCTTTAAAATGGTGACCGAAGATCTTTTAAAAGGTGCCCGAAGGTCTTTAAAATGGTGCTCGAAGGTCTTTAAAAAGGTGCCCGAAGGTCTTTAAAATGGTGCTCGAAGGTCTTTAAAAAAGTGCTTGAAGGTCTTTTAAAATGGTGTCCGGAGGTCTTTAAAAATGGTGCCCGAAGGTTTTTTAAAAATATGCCTGAAGGTCTTTAAAATGGTGCCCAGAGGTCTTTAAAAAAGGTGCCCGAAGGTCTTTAAAATGGTGCCCGAAGGTCTTTAAAAAGGTGCCCGAAGGTCTTTAAAATGGTGCCCGGAGGTCTTTAAAATGGTGCCCAAAGGTCTTTAAAATGGTGCCCGAAGGTCTTTAAAAAGGTGCCCGAAGGTCTTTAAAAATGGTTCCCGAAGGTCTTACCCGTGATTAAAATACCTTGACGATGGTCTCAAGACTCGATTCATTTGATAAAACAGAATGAATTCGATTTAAAACAAAAGGAATACCTCGACGGTGGTCTCAAGGCTCGACTTATTTGAGAAGCAAAACGAGTTCGATTTGGGAAGCCAAAGTTTTCTTGATTCCTGCAATGTTAGCTAAATGCAATGATGATAATGACATGTTTTGCAAATACTTATATGTTTCCTGAAGATGAATGCAGTCAAATGATTGTGTCATGATTTCTAATCCATGGTTTCTTTGAGGTTCACAGTTTATCCGACTTCATAACGGAGTCTTCAATTGTTAATTGATGCCCCACTTAAGGAATCCTTCACTCAAGATAACTTGTCAAGCAGTCTCAGTTTTCTGACTTTCGCTGAAATTCACAGATTTCTAGACTTCGTGATGGAGTTTCCAACACGTTCCCTATTTTCTTTTCTTGGTGAACTTTCCAAACCTTTCCCAATATTTAAATCTATTCCTTAGTAATACTTTGAAATCTTTTTATTTAAAGATTTTTTTTTTTTACTAATCATCATTCAATTTAACAACAAACAAAATGTAATCTCAAAAATGTATGAAAGAAAATATGAATCAAGCAAAAATTGTCATGAAAAGGATAACAAGAATTTATTGCAAGAAATGTTTTAAAATAGTAAAAATAAATATCAAGGATATAAGAAACAAATGTAAAGTTATAGGTTATAGATGCCCCGGACGCGGAATATCTTAGACCCTCTCCTTTTTCAAACCATTTGAAATTTCTCTTGAACGAGCAATTTACTTGGGTAACCTCTCGGCTTCCGTAGTTACATCAGACTGAGTTGTTCCCCTTTCCTCTGATTGTCAGATACTTTCTCCCCCTTTACACGGAGCATTGATTCAAACTTTTAATCAATACCTGAGCCGCCCTTTGTGGGTTTTCAACTCAAGTGTCCTCCATTCGGTATTAAGTCACCCTTTGCAGGTTTTCGGCTTAAACCTCTCCTTTTACATTCTTTTTTATTTCCATTTTTTTTGTATTCTACCATGCATTTGAGAATTCTAAATGTTTCCAAGGTAAAAATGTCAATTCAAAAGATGGGATGAATTCTGAGAATAACCTTTCAAATTAAATATCCATGCTTGACCAAAATGGGCTTTTAAAGCACGTAATGTAGGCCAAGGTTTAGGTTTAGAAAAAAAGGATAAAATGGCCCAAAATGTGTTTAAGGGTGATTGGATCAAGGATTATTTTCTGAGGAGAACTCATTCTTGAAATATTTGTCCTTTTTTTGGATTTTCTTTTCTTCTTTTTTTGCTTTGTTGGCTTTCATTTAGCACATTTTTCGATGGCTTTCTTTTTGCCATGATTTTTTTATTATTTTTCCTTACATTTTCCCTCCAGTATAGAGGGTGATCCTTGATCAAGGTTTAAAGAAAGAAATAATTCCTAAAACTCAAAAGGGTGACTAAGGATAATTTCTTCTTAGTGAAAGAAATATGAAAGATGGTCATTCATCATATCAAGCATGAATATTTTCTTTGAAAAGCAATTCTCAGGTGAAATAGATATATAGAATTTCCATTTTTACACTTGGAATCATTCGAATTTCCATGTGCACAGCATCACACACATTTTTTTTTCAAGCATAATACTTCTTCAATTCATCAGCATTTACGGGATTCCTGAAATCCTCCCCGTCCATTCTAGTTAAAATCAATGCTCCTCCAGAAAAAGCTCTTTTTACCACATAGGGTCCTTCCCAATTCGGAGCCCATTTTCCTCTCGGGTCCTTCATTATAGAGAGAATTTTCCTTAGTACCAACTCCCCCTCTCAGAACTGTCTACGACGAACCTTCTTGTTGTGGGCTCGAATCATCATTTTTTGATACAACTACCCATGACAAATTGCTTTCAATCTTTTTCCTCGATGAGATTCAACTGTTCATAACGAGCTCTAACCCATTCTGCTTCCTCTAGGCCAACTTCCATCAAAACTCGAAGTGAAGGGATCTCAAATTCAATAGGTAGCACTGCTTCCATCCCGTATACCAAAGAAAATGGCGTTGCCCCTGTAGATGTGCGGACCGAAGAACGATATGCATGAAGAGCAAAAGGCAAGATCTCATGCCAATATTTATACACATTGGTCATCTTCTCGACAATCTTCTTGATGTTCTTGTTAGCTGCTTCTACTGCGCCATTCATCTTCGGACGGTAAGGTGCCAAATTAGGATGTGTGATCTTGAATTGAGTACACACTTCTCTCATCTTATTGTTCACACTGAGAGCATTATCCGAAATAATTCTTGCTGGCAACCCGTAACGGCATATGATTTCTTTCTTAACAAACCTACATACCACCGACTTTGTTACATTCGCATAGGAAGCAGCTTCTACCCACTTTGTGAAATAATCTATTGCCATAAAAAATGATGTCCATTTGAAGCTTTCGGGGTAATAGGACCTATCATATCCATTTCCCACATTGAAAAGGGCCGGTGCAGTCATGACATGTAATGGTGATGGCGACACATGAATCTTATCTACATATATCTGGCATTTATGGCACTTCCGGGAATATTTGATGCAATCTCCTTCCATCGTCAACCGATAGTACCCTGCCCTCATAATCTATTTAGCAAGCATGTGACCATTAGCATGAGTGCCACATATCCCTTCATGGACCTCTTCTATAATTCTCTGAGCTTCAGCAGATCCGACACATCTCAATAAGACTTGGTCTTTTCTTTTCTTGTAGAGAATCTCACTGTCTAGAACAAAACCCATTGCTAACCTTCTCAGAGTCCTTTTGTCATTTTTTGTTGCTTGTTCTGGATACTGTTGACTCTTGATGTACTGCAAGATGTTGTTATACCAAGGAAGGCCATCTGCTTCTTCTTCAATACTCAGATAGTGAGCAGCAGACTCATATATACTCATCTTTATTGGCACAACTTCAGCCCCTTCATTCACTTTAAACATTGATGACAAAGTAGCCAGAGCATCTGCCATTCAATTTTCTTCTCGAGGAAAGTAATTGAAATTCACTTCTTCAAACTCCTCCAATAAACTCAATATGAGTTCTCGGTATCGGATTAGCTTTGTATCTCGGGTTTTCCATTCTCCTCGTAATTGGTATATCACTAAGGCTGAGTCTCCAAAAACTTCCAATACTTTGATCTTTCTGTCCACTGCAGCACGAAGGCCTATAGTACACGCTTCATACTCGGGAGTATTGTTTGTACAATCAAAATCCAATCTAGCAGTGAAAGGATAATAATCTTCTTCTCAGATATAAGCAATGCACCGATTCCATGCTCCATGGCATTAGATGCACCATCAAAGTACATTTTCCATACTTTCTTCTTCAGGGGAATCTCATCTGCTTGCGACACATACATCAAATTTTCATCCTAGAAGTCAAAGTTCAACGGCTCATCATATTCCACTGTCCGACTTGCTAAGAATTCAGCCACTGCATTGCCCTTGATAGCTTTTTCGCTTACATATATAATGTCGTACTCTGACAATAAAACCTACCATCTTGTCGTCCTCCCTAACAAAGAAGGTGCTTCCAACAAGTACTTGAATGAATCCAGCTTGGCAATCAACCATGTTGTGTGGTACAACAGGTACTGTCTGAGTCTTTGAGCAGTCCAGGCTAGGGCACAACACAACTTTTCTACCGACGAATATTTCAACTCATAATCTGTGAGCTTCTTGCTGAGGTAGTAAACTGCCTGTTCTTTCTTTCCAGTTTCATCAAGCTTCCCCAAAACACAACCCATGGATCTCTCAAATACTGATAAATACAGTATCATTGGTTTATCCGGAACAGGTGGCATTAATACTGGTGGGTTGGATAAATAATATTTAACCTTTTCAAATGCAATCTGACAACCTTCATCCCATTCTCCTGGATCACGTTTTCGAAGTAACTTAAATATTGGATCACACTTGTCGGTTAATTGAGAAATAAACCGAGTAATGTAATTCAATCTACCCAGAAAGCCTCATACCTCTTTTTGAGTACGAGGTGGTGGCAGATTTTGAATAGCCTTTACTTTATCCGGGTCAATCTCAATTCCTCTTTTGCTGATGAAAAAACCCAACAATTTCCCTGCGATGACTCCAAAAATGCATTTTGCCGGATTTAGCTTGAGTCTAAACTTCCTTAATCGTTCAAAGAGCTTCTTAAGATTCGCAATATTCTCCTCTTCTCCTTGTGACTTTGCGATCATATCATCAACATAGACCTTAATTCCCTTATGCATCATCTCATGAAACAAGGTCACCATGGCTCTTTGTTATGTTGCCCCAGCATTCTTCAACCCAAATGGAATTACCTTGTAGCAGAAGGTTCCCCATATTTTAACAAATGTGGTTTTCTCCATATCTTCCGGTGCCATCTTGATCTGATTGTATATTGAGAATCCTTCCATGAAAGAAAATAAAGAACTTTTCACCGTATTATCCACCAGAGTATCAATATGGGGCAAAGGGAAATTATCTTTAGGGCTGGCCTTGTTCAAATCTCGATAATGAATGCATATCCGCGCCTTGCCATCTTTCTTTGGTACTGGAACAATATTTGACACCCATTCTGGATATTTTGCCACCTCTAAGAATCCAGCATCAAATTGCTTCTTCACCTCCTATTTTATCTTTAACGGCATGTCTGGCCTCTTTCTTCTCAATTTTTGCTGAATTGGCTTGGATTCTGGCTTTAAAGGGAGCTTATGTACCACAATATCCGGAGCCAACCCTGGCATGTCTTGGTAAGACCATGCAAATACATCCACATATTCCTGGAGCAAGGCTATCAATTCACCCTTTATTGATGATGACGAAGAAGTTCCGATTTTGACTTCCTTTATCTCTTCACCATCTCTCAGATTTATCATTTCCAATAATTCCTTATGAGGAAGTACTTGTTTCTCCTCTTGTTCTATTTTCCTTAATAGATCCGGAGGTAGACCATACTCAGTATCTTTATTAGCCTCAAAATCACCCGTGCAAATGGGTCTTTCAAAATCAATTTCCAAAATACTGACAGGAAGGTCCTCATATTTCGCATCCGTATACCTGTAAATAAGTGGAGAAGAAACAATATAGGAAAATATATAATGAAAACAAAATAAATAACAAAAATGAAAGAATGTGGACACCAATATGGATAAAATGCATTGTGCTTGTTATTTATTGAATGAAAATGTTTAAACAAGAAGCCCATTACAGAAAAAACTCTTAATATCTCTGGGTAAAGATAATTAAGATTGCTTTTTTAAAAGTATTACGTTGGAATAGACTAAAAACTATGGGCAACTCAGTCGCACTCCAATTGGTTAGTCTATATCCTGGTGGACTCCAATTGCTTTTTTAAAACCATTTTCAGACTGTCTGCATCTTCCACCATTCCTGCTTTGACCATTTTGACCCATACTATCAACATTGGAGTCTTCAATTCCCTGACATCCTTTTTTAACCTTTTGACTTCCCCTATCGATACTGCATTTATCCGATTCTCAACATGATTGGGCAATGGGTTTCTCCCTACATTCGGCCCATTCTTTGCCCCAAACTTCACAACTCTGGCATTGATCAGGCTTTAGACTTTCTTTTTAAAGGCCGGACAATCTTTAGTCGAATGTCCTTGAATTCCGTAGGTTGTAGGAATCAGATCAAATTGGGGTTTTTTATCGTTCCGTGGTAAACGTTGGTCATTGCGCACGAGATCTTGAGTGTTTGGGATAGTATTTCGAGGAAAGGTTATTTGTGGGGACATACCAGTTGGGAACGGCTGTTGTGGTTTATTGGTATAGGGGAATGGATTTTGGATAAGGTGGTTCACATTGGGGTAGTAAGGATTATACCCCGGGTAAGGTGTGTAAGGTGTCGGAGGTGCATAAGATGTAGTAGGAGTATAAGGCCTGGGAGGTGTGTATGGTGTAGGGGGTGTATAAGGGTATTGATTGAAACTTAATACATGTGTCTCCTCCTTCTTCTTTTTAGGAAAAACTCTTTTCGGGGTAGCAGACTCACCCCTTTCCATCTTTTCTTTCTTAATAGCGGACTCTATCATCTCCCCAGATATCACCATATCTGCAAAGTCCTTGGTGGCGCTTCCCACCAATTTATCATAATAAGGGGCTTTTAGGGTATTAATGAAAAGCACTGTAGTTTCCTTGTTGGTTAAAGGGGGTGCACTTGTGTGGCCAGATCCCTCCATCTTTGCGAGTATTCTTTGAAGCTCTCATTGGACCTCTTTTCCATATTCTGTAGCGACATCCTATCAGGTACCATGTCATACACATGCTTATAATATTCCATGAAAGCCCTGGCTAAATTCTTCCATGAACAAATCTTGGTACGACTCAGTTGATTGTACCATCGGGTTGCTGACCCTGTCAAGCTATCTTTGAAACAATGGATAAGCAGTTTCTCATTATCATCATGCCTCATCATCCTTCTGCAGTACATGGTCAGATGTGCTGATAGGTTGGGGTAGTTCCATAATACTTTTCAAAGTCTGGTACTTTGAAATTTGGGGGAATTACTAGATCGTGTACTAAGCTCATCTATTTGGCATCCAGACTGCCAAATAACTCTGCCCCTTCAACTGCCCTTAACCTTTCCTCCAGCAGCTGATATTTTTTTGGGATTCTGCAATTTCAACCCTCTTCAGTTCAGTCATCTTTGCCCTTTCCTTTTCAGCCATTTCTTCAAAGTCTCAAACTTCCATATCAATTGGATCAACCCCAATATTACTCCTTTTTGGACCAAAATTTTGTGCTTCAGCTGCTGGTTGGATGTAAATATAGGATGTTGCCCTAGTCGAAAGTTCATTTCCCACAGGCTGGGATGTCTGACCATTCTTCTGTACCACCTCTGGTCGGTCTTCCTGGTTCACTGCCCCCATTCCTGTAACCAAATTTCCTCCTGGCCACTTCTGCCTCATCATGGTACTCATCATCTCCATGAGTTTGGTCATTTGTTCCCGTGACTCCACTTGAGACTTAGTTAACTGTTCCTGCAGTTCTTTTTGAATTCTTTCCATCCTTTCAATTCTAGCAAGCTGATCGTTCTCCATAGATCTTGCTTGAGATCGAGTATTGTAAGGGTGTCGAAAATCTGATTCTTTCTGAGTGTGACCAATTGTACCTTTAGTTTTAAAAACCATGGATTAGAAATTATTGACACATTCCTTATTTTATTTTATAAAAAATGAATCAATGAATGAATAAATGACTGAATGTTAATGAATGAACAAATACGTAAATGACTAAGTGTATGAACCTAAATGACTAATTAAAAAAAATAAATGAATGGACAAATAAATAAATAACTAAGTGTATGAACAATTTATAAAGAATAAATGAATGAATGATTATGAATATAAATGAATGAACAAATAAAATATACAAAAGAAAGAACAAATAAATGATGAATGTATTTAAAAGTATTGGCCCCAGGATAATTCCAACCAAACGGTCTTTCATTGATTTCCTGGAACTAAATACATCAAAGAAAAGTTGACTGCTTAAGACAATCTGATAATCTGTCTCTCCTAATTTAAAAATGCTATTACAAAATACTGGTCCTATAGTAACTCCCTCGGATCTTGAACCTTTTTCACTGTCCTCTTTTGACTGCCTTGCTCTTCCATCTGACCCCTACTTGTTCATGATCCTTTGACATGTCAGCAAAAGCATCAACGTGTAAGCTTTCCTTAGCTTGTTTCTCCAGTTGATTTGCTCAGGCTTCCTCATGCTTTGCTCTTTCTGCCCAATAGTTCTTCTCCTTCCTAAGGTTTCTGACTTCTTGTTCCCATTCCCCAGAAGTCTTGAGAGTCCCCTCGAATTTGAGCTCGAAACGGTATCTCTTGTTCTCCAAGTGTAATTCCTGAATATCGCTTTTAGCAGTGTCCCTCTCTCTCTTGATCTTTTCCTTTTCTCTTTCTTGGGCTGATTCCCTATTTTTCATATCCTCAAGCTCTTCTTGCAAATGGGCAATTTCCTTGCTCATTTGGGTCTTTTCTTTTTCGAATTCTGCCCTTGCGATTTCTAACTCCGATGGCGCTTCTTTGAGCGACGAACTTAAATGCTGAACTTCTTCCCCATCTGATGTCAACAACCAATCATTAACCCTCAATTCCCTCCATGTCAGGTAATAAGGTGTGACGATGTCGGCATATCTAGCTACCTCCACTCGATGAGTTTCCTTTCATGCTACTACAATCTCACGTACCTTTCCCGAATATCCATCTTCTCCATAAGCAAATTCCAAATTACTAAGGTCATGGGTCATAGGAGTAAACTAACGGGATTCTGATTGTCTTAGTACCAGCAGTGGTGCATAGCTCACTCCTCCCCATACTCCCAATAATGGAACAGAAGCTTTATCTTCGCACTTGTACAATGTCGGCATACGAGCTATCCATGGAGCTCTCCAAATTATCATCTCAGCCCTGATATTTCGGAATATGTTGATCCATTGTTCCTCAGTCCTATTTTCAAGCCACTCTCTCTTAAGAAATTCACCAATTGGTGCAAAAGATTTCCAGTATGAGCAAAGAGGGAAATTCTCCTGTTTACAGAAATGGCTCTGAACCCAAATGTAAAGGAGCTGTATGCAACCTAGAAAATGCCCTTTTCCTTCCCGTCTACAGAAATTCAGGGATCGGATTGTTTCTGCCACAATTGCCGGGGCTGGGTTTACCCTTTGCTCAAGCCTCTCAAAAACATCAAATATCGCCACATCCACATGCCCTAATGTCTTTGGGAAGATAACTAAACCATAGATAGCCAAAGCAAAAATATTCCTAACTGTCTCCTTGCTTGAATGGCTATGGATTAAAGTCCATAAAATGTCCCATGATATATAGTAGCTTACCCCTTTTTGGACAACATGGCTTTCGACCAAATTTCTTTCCACTCCCAGAATTTTAGACACCTTTTTCTTGAAACCCGGTGTCTTTGTATCCTTCAAATAAATACGGTTGAGAATAACATTCTCAATATGCAGCAAGATCGAATACTCCTTTATGGTTGGAGTCATATCCTCTCGGTTGAAGGTAAAACACCGATAAGCGAGATTCCGGAATTGCACCATAGCCTGGATTACCTCACCACTGACCTTAACCTGAACTCGCAGTGCTATGTCCCCATAAGTCTGAGTGAAGGATTCTCTTTCTGATATGTTCCATGATAACTCGTATAATTATATAGTTTTTAGTTATGTTTTATTATTGTTTTGTGTCAAATACGAGTTATTATTGTTTAGTCTAATTGTGTTTATGATATTTTATATTTTTATGTAATTTGGTGTTTTTCACAAGTTTCTTGGAGTGATTTCAGATTACTAGAATTAAGGGCAAATCCAGTTCAGTTCCAGTTCCGATACCTTTTGCCATATCAGCTATATCTCGAGTTTCACTGAAGAAATAAGGCTGAACTTTGTATCCCTGCAAAGCTAAGAGGCATATCTATCTTTTTCATGTTTTACACTTCTTGAAACGGAGTCGTTTTCCCTAGCGAAATCGACCATCAAGTTGGCTGATGTGCAATGACGTCTGTTCTGCACCGTTTTGGTATTTTGACCATATCTTCCGATCCACGTACGCAAATAATCTGATTCCAACGGCTATGGATCCGTAACTGATAGGGGTATATTTTTCTAGAAGACCATTTTATCAGATCGAGCCTCCAACATTGACAAAATCGACCATCAAGCTGGCTGATCAGAATTGTCATACAATATGACGAAAATTGTTAGAAAAATGCACCCACCTATTATACCTACCTTTGAAATTTGTAAAGCTTGTCTCTTGTCATTTAGCCCTCCAAAATGTGTATAAATAGAGGGCCTTGGATGAGTATTGGGATACATTATACATTGGTAGGATATTAGCCATTGTAATAAAATTCTCTAAGTTTTCTTCTTCTTTCCTTTCTCTAGTTTTCTTTTTCTTTACTTATGTTTCTTACATTTCTTTTCATTTTATTCATATCTAGTATGTGTTGCTAATCATATTGTTGAGGTGATGAGGTGAAGCTCTTGGTAAATGCTAAGGTTAGTCTCTTAAACATGAGCTAAAATGAATCATCATTTATAAACACTAGTATAGATAATATTTTCTTTTGGTTTAAAATCATACTTGCAAAGTAGAGATCTTGATTCATTATTGACAATGAAAATGGCACAGTAAATGCTTGGTTTCATAACCTTGATTTGTTGTAGACATATACCTTGGCATAAGGAATGCTTGGACTCTTTTTGTGAGTTTTGAGGACACCAAATGAACATAATATCATATGCTATGGACGTTGGACAATTTGGACTGAATTGCTAAACCTTCCGGTTGGAACCTCCCTTATGTGTGGATTTCAATTGTGTAATAAAACAAGATTAATCTTAGCATAACACCAAGAGTGGATTCTCTAACCTCAACATCTTTTCTTATTGTTTTTTTTATATCTTGTTTAATTGCTTTTATGTTATTTTGTTTATTTTGTTCTCTAATATCTTGTTTACTTTCTTTGTTATTGATTCCCTAATATCTTGTTTATTTTCTTTTTCTTATATATTTATAAACTTATACTTACTAATACGCTTCCCTGTGGTTCGACCTCGGACACCCGAGAATTTATTACTTGAACATAACCTGCACTTGGGTTTACAACTCTTAATTGAGTTTCCATCAAGTTTTTGGCGCCGTTGCCTGGGAGGCAATACTAAGTATATAAGTTTATAAGTATATTTATTTTTATTGGCTGGTTATACCGCCTATATTTATTTTTATTGGCTGGTTATACCGCCTAATTTGTATATTAACTTTGTTTTATGCTTGTTTGGCGACGTGATTTTAGATCTCGTCGTTTAGTTAGATTTTATTGTGAAACTTTTTCAGGTAATCTTTCTAATACAACTCCTACCATGGCTGACAATGAAAGTGTTCATGCTGAAGATGAGAACAGACAAGTACGCACCATGCGTGACTACTTGCAACCAACTCGAAGCTCATCACCCTCTTGTTTTATTTTTCCTCTCAATGCAAACAACTTTCGTTTTAAACCAGGTATGATAGCTTTGCTTCCAAATTTCTATGGGTTGGAATCGGAAAGTGCTTACTCGTTTCTAAAAGACTTCGAAGATGTATGTGTCACCTTTAATGACCAACAATGTACAAATGAAATTGTCAAGCTAAAATTATTTCCTTTTTCTTTAAAAGATAAAGCAAAAATTTGGCTTCATAATTTAAAACCAAGGTCAATTGGCACATGGCAAGAATTACAAACTGAGTTTCTAAAGAAATTTTTCCCAGCACATAAAACTACTGCTTTGAAAAGACAGATTCAAAATTTCAATCAAAATCAAAATGAAGCATTTTTTCAGTGCTGGGATCGTTTTAAAGATTTGTTAAGTTCTTGTCCACATCATGGTTTTGAAAAATGGCGTCTTATTAGTTTCTTTTATGAAAGTTTAACTCCCGAAACTAAACAATTTGTTGAAACAATGTGTAACGGTGAGTTTCTAGAAAAAGAACCTGAAGAAGCCTTTGACTACTTAGACCATTTGGCAGATAACTCTCAAGCCTGGCACACAGATAATTCCTCTGAAAGTTCCAATAGATCTAATGTTGTTTCTAACAGAGGAAAATATCATTTTAGTCAAGAAGATGAGATAAAAGCTAAAGTAGCTAATTTGGCTAGAAAGATTGAAGCCATGGAACTTAGAGAAGTAAAAGAAGTCAAAACGGTTAAAAATGAAGAAAGTTGTGGAATTTGTGAAATCATGGGACACCCCACTTCTGAATGTCCAAACATTCCCATTCTTAAAGAAGCGTTGCATGATCAAGTAAATTCCATAAACACATTTAAAAAGCCTTTTCCTTCTCCTTACTCTGAAACGTATAACCCTGAATGGAGAAATCATCCCAACTTCAGTTGGCGGAATAATAATCATGTTCAGGTACCACAATCTCAAAAGCCGGGCAACACTTTTTCCTATCAACCTTCACGTGTACAAACCTTGGAAGAGACATTGCAAGCATTCATGCAAACACAAGCAAATGTGAATAGCCGGACTTCACAGGACATCAATGAGATCAAAAACACCTTGTCCACATTGACAGCTTCATTACGCACTCAAGAAAAAGGTAAGTTTCCTGCTCAACCTCAGCCTAACCCTTCTACTCAATGTCTTGTTTCTTGCTCCAATGAAACTCAACAGGAAAATGCCAGTTCTATCACAACTCTTCGAAGTGGAAAGGCAATTGACAAAAACATTCCATCAAAAGACCAAGATCCTCTTTCCCCTCCGAAAAGTAATGGTAAGGATGATGGTAAGTCTGAACTTCTTGAAAATTTGGACAAAGAAAAAGGTATGCATCCTGCTCCTTTTCCTCAAAGGTTGCAAACAATAAAGAATTTGAATCAAAATGCAGAAATTTATAAACTTTTCAAACAAGTTAAGATTAACATTCCTTTATTGGATGCAATCAAACAAGTTCCATCTTATGCTAAATTTTTGAAGGACATGTGCACAGTTAAAAGGAAACATAATGTACAAAAGAAAGCATTTTTGACGGAAAGTGTGAGCTCAATCATTCAGCACCTTACTCCACCAAAATTCAAAGATCCTGGATGTCCAACAATCTCATGCATCATTGGAAACACTAGAATAGAACGTGCATTGCTTGATCTTGGTGCTAGTGTTAATCTTTTGCCTTTTTCTGTTTATCAACAGTTAGGTTTAGGTGAACTCAAGGAAACACCTGTTACACTTCAACTAGCTGATCGTTCTGTAAAAATTCCTCGAGGGATAGTTGAAGATGTTTTGGTTCAAATTGATAATTTTTACTTCCCTGTTGATTTTATTGTTTTGGACACACATCCTGTTTCAAATCCAAATGTTCAAATTCCTGTTATATTAGGCCGTCCATTTCTTGCAACTTCTAATGCTCTGATAAATTGCAGGAATGGTATGTTGAACATTTCTTTTGGAAATATGACTTTAGAATTAAATGTGTTCAACATTTGCAAGCAACCTGGTGATAATTCAGAAGTACATGAAGTGGATTTCATTGAAGAACTTGTTCATGAACATCTCACCACTACCACATTCCATGATCCTTTAGAAGCTTATTTAATTGAATATGAGTTTGATAATGCTTCAGAAATTTCACACACTGATTCTTTGTTAAAATCTTTTCAGGATAAGCATTGTTGGAAACAAAAGTTTGAGGAACTTCCATCACTTACAAATGTCACTATACCATCAACTATTGAACCACCCAAGCTGGAGTTAAAACCATTGCCATCCGAGCTAAAATATTCCTTTTTGGGTGAGAGTGAAACTTTTCCAGTCATAATTTCTTCACATCTTGATGAACTACAAGAAGGTAAGTTGTTACAACTTTTGAAGATGCACAAAAATGCATTAGGATGGACCTTAGCTGACATAAAGGGAATAAGCCCATTAATCTGCACACATAATATTTATTTAGAGGAAAATGCTAAACCCTCTAGACAAATGCAACGAAGGCTTAATCCTAATATGAAAGAAGTAGTGAGAAATGAAGTCATTAAACTTCTAGATAATGGAATCATTTATCCTATCTCTGATAGCAAATGGGTAAGTCCTACTCAAGTCGTACCTAAGAAATCTGGAGTTACTGTAGTTAAAAATGAAAACAATGAATTAATTCCAGCTAGGACTGTTACTGGTTGGCGCATGTGCATTGACTATAGGAAACTTAACTCAGTGACGAGGAAAGATCATTTCCCTTTGCCTTTCATGGATCAAATCTTAGAAAGAGTTGCAGGGCATGAGTTTTATTGTTTTCTAGATGGATATTCTGGGTATAATCAAATTGCCATTGCACTTGAGGACCAAGAGAAAACCACTTTTACATGTCCTTTTGGTACTTTTGCATATCGTAGAATGCCATTTGGATTATGTAACGCCCCTGCCACATTTCAAAGATGCATGCTTAGCATTTTTAGTGACATGATTGAACGTAATCTTGAGATTTTCATGGATGATTTTTCTGTTTCTGGTGATTCATTTGATGATTGCTTAGCCAATTTGAAAAATGTATTGATTAGGTGTGAAGAAAAAAATCTTGTTCTTAATTGGGAAAAATGTCATTTCATGGTCACTAAAGGTATTGTACTAGGTCACATTGTTTCTGCAAAAGGGATTGAGGTAGACAAGTCAAAACTTGAATTGATTGCTAATCTACCCACACCAAAGACAGTAAAGGACATTAGGTCATTCTTGGGACATGCAGGTTTTTATAGAAGATTCATAAAAGATTTTAGCACGATATCTAAACCTCTATGTAATCTTTTAATGAAAGACACTGCATTTGAATGGACTAAAGATTGTGAAGATGCTTTTGAAAAACTCAAAAATATGCTCACTACTGCTCCTATTATGAGATCTCCTGATTGGTCTTTACCATTTGAAATAATGTGTGATGCTAGTGACTATGCTGTTGGTGCTGTGTTAGGACAAAGGAAAGATAATAAACCACATGTAATTTACTATGCAAGTAAAACTTTAAATAGAGCCCAAATGAATTATTCCACTACAGAAAAGGAATTACTTGCAGTTGTTTTTGCATTGGATAAATTCAGATCTTACCTTGTTGGATCATCAATTGTTGTCTTTAGTGATCATGCAGCTTTAAAATATCTTCTCTCTAAGAAGGATGCAAAACCTAGGTTGTTGAGGTGGATCCTTTTGCTGCAAGAATTTGACATCACCATTCGAGATAAAAAAGGAGTAGAAAATGTGGTGGCTGATCATTTATCAAGACTTGTTTGTGATGAATCTTTTGGAACCTCACCAATAAATGATACTTTTCCTGATGAACAACTTCTAATTGTCTCCACGACACCTTGGTTTGCTGACATTGCTAATTTTCTTGCTACAGGAAAAATTCCTTCTCAATGGAGCACCCAAGATAAAAGGAAGTTTCTGAATGAGGTAAAGAAGTTCTATTGGGATGACCCTTACTTGTTCAAATATTGTCCTGATCAGATTTTTCGAAGATGCATTCCCGACAATGAGGTAAGTAGTGTAATTAAGTTTTGTCATTCCGAGGCATGTGGTGGTCATTTTTCATCAAAGAAAACTGCTGCAAAAATTTTACAGTGTGGATTTTACTGGCCAACTTTGTTCAAAGATGCACATAATTTTTGCAAGTCATGTGAAAGTTGTCAAAAATTAGGTTCCATTTCGAAAAGAAACATGATGCCTTTGAACCCAATTCTTGTAATTGAAATTTTTGACTGTTGGGGTATTGATTTCATGGGACCTTTTCCACCATCTTTTGGTTTCTTATACATTTTAGTTGCAATAGATTATGTTTCAAAGTGGATAGAGGCAATTCCATGTCGAAATAATGATCACAAAACAGTGATTAAATTTTTTAAAAGAAAATATTTTGAGTCGATTTGGAATTCCTCGATCTATCATAAGCGATGGGGGAACACATTTTTGCAACAAGGTTTTTGAAACATTAATGAAGAAATATGCCATTACACACAAAGTTGCAACCCCTTATCACCCGCAGACAAATGGACAGGTAGAATTAGCAAATAGGGAGATTAAACAAATTTTGGAAAAGACAGTTAATCCAAATCGCAAAGATTGGTCTCTTAGACTTAACGATGCATTATGGGCCTATCGAACAGCTTTTAAAACAGCATTGGGCATGTCTCCTTATAGGCTAGTTTATGGAAAACCTTGTCATTTACCTGTGGAACTTGAGCATAAAGCATATTGGGCCATTAAAATGTTCAACTCAAACCTTGATGACGCTTCTAATTTACGAAAATTACAAATAAATGAACTTGAGGAACTCAGAAATGATGCATATGAGAATTCTAAAATTCATAAAGAAAGAACTAAAGCTTTTCATGACAAGTTAATTTCAAGAAAAACATTTAATGTTGGGCAAAAAGTTCTACTTTATAATTCTAGACTTCACATATTTCCTGGTAAGTTGAGATCAAGATGGACTGGCCCATTTGTGGTTAAGCATGTGTATCATTATGGAGCAGTTGACATTGAGAATCCTCAAAATGGTAACGTATTCAAGGTAAATGGACAAAGACTCAAACTCTTTTTGGAAAATCATGTTACTCAAGAAGAGGTTGTTTTTCTTTCTGATCCTTGTTTTGAAAATAACTAGATGTAAATATAATTTTTTTTTTAACCCCGGTTAAATGGCGGATAACGGTACTCCGTGATTATTTAAGTCGGTTCCATCAGCTACCCACAAAACTGATATTGTATATAAATTTCTCTTTCATTTTATTTTATTTCATTTTTTTTCAGGATGGATGATATTCTCAAAAGATTGCAGAAACGATTTCCTCCTTTTCCTCGGAATATTTTACTGAAGCTTTACCAAGTTCGATTAGAAAGATTAAGAATGCTTATGAACAAAGGGATTCCTGAAGACATACGTTGGATAATTGAAGCCAAGGTACGTGAAGATGAATATCTTCATGTTTTGCATTTACCAGGTACAGGTAGAAGCACTTATGCAAAGAAGCGACGAGCAAAGCGCATGAGTTCAAATTGCCACAAGTGTGCACGATGGACGTGTAACGGTAAATGTCGTTCTATTGGGATTCCGTCCTCTAATCGAGATGATAAAATTGAATTCATTAAGGATGGACTGAGTAAGGAGAATTTGGGTAATATCCAACTTTCTCTTGAGACGCATCCTAGTGGAGACGTACAAAGAGAAATTCTTGATTTATGGCCGCAATTCCAAAGGGAATGGCAACATCTTGGGAATCTGATGATAAAAGACCCTGTTTGCCAGCTTGTAAGAAAACTGGATGGGAAGCATATCCTCGACTCATAGAAGGCGTTTAAGCCGTTTCTGGACGTAAAACCAGAGGAAGATGCCAAATACACTTTCGGCGACATTATTACTTTT
The DNA here is from genome assembly GCA_030761205.1 of Fremontodendron californicum. NCBI lineage: Eukaryota > Viridiplantae > Streptophyta > Magnoliopsida > Malvales > Malvaceae > Fremontodendron > Fremontodendron californicum. Next base: position 17,727,518 of record JAULJL010000020.1, on the reverse strand, counting down.
GACTTTTACGGTTGATTTTTCTTCTCTTTTTGATTTTCTTCCTGAAATCACGCAAAAATCTTTTGTTAGGTTAACATTTTCTTCTGACAGGTCAAATACACTTTCGGCGACATTATTACTCTTGTCTGATTCACTACTCAGTCCTCTATATATTACACCATGTACTCATTCTCTTTCAGGCACTCGAAAAAGAAAAAAAAAATGGAAAGCACTTCGTCCCAGCGCATTAAAAAAATTTGTGTCTTTGGAGGTGCTTATCCAGGGAAAAATAACATATTCGCTGATGAAGCCATAAGAGTTGGAGTAATACTTGCCCAACAAAAGATCCACTTGATTTATGGAGGCGGTAGTACGGGTTTAATGGGAGCAGTCGCTACAGCAGCACACGCCGGAGGAAGTCCAGTTCTAGGAATCGTGCCAAAACTATTCACAGATTTTTGTGGACCTACCGTGGGTAAGGAAATACAAGTCTGGAGTATCCCTGAACGGATAACAATCATGTACCATTCTGCCGATGCATTCATTGCTTTACCAGGAGGTCTGGGTACATTGGAAGAAATAGCTTGCGTGGCTTCTTGGTCATCTTTGGTCACAAATAAGAAACCCATTGGTTTGCTTAATATTAATGGTTATTTTAGTAATTTACTTTCATATTTAGATAATGCTGTGGATAATGGATTCATGTTTTCAGAGGCAAGGAGAACCATAATTTCTGCTACAACCATTGAAGATTTACTCAAAAAGCTACAAGCTTATGAGTGTTTATCTGCTACGGTTGTTTCGCAAACGCTCGGAAAAAGAAAAAGAGATATGGACGAGCAAGGAGTGGATTGCACTTTGTCTTTGTGACATTATCTAACATTTTGCTTGTTGTGTCTCAGTTATAATAAGTGGTTAGCAACCTCTGCAGGTAATATCTCCTAAATTCTACATTTAAAATTTGACATTGGGGACAATGTCATATTTTAGTAGGGGGTAAGGGACATATTTTGCTAAAAAAAAAAAAAAAAATTGTTGTGTTTTAAGACATTTAGAAGTATTCATTCTGAACAAGGTCTGAGTAAGGGAGACTTGAGACATACCTTGTCAGTTTGATTTAATCTTCTTCTTCAAAAAAAACAAAAAAAACAAAAAAAACAAAAAAAACAAAAAAAAAAAAAAAAAAAAAAAAAAAGCATGTTTAGACTTAGTGTGTTTTTTTTAGTTACTTTCAATACAATGATGAGATATGAATTGCATAAGTCTAAAACAGATTTATTAGTGAGAAGATTTTCATGAGAATTGAGTTTGATGTCAACCTTTTTATGAGCCAATGTTAATATGATATGTTGATTGAGAAAGAAGCATGTTTAGACTTAATCTGACTTGTATAATCATCTTTGTGAGTTTTTGAGCCTATAATGATTGATGCATTATACAAATCAATCTAATTTCTTTCTTGAGTGCTCTTATGATTACATGATTCTCTAGAACTTGCTTTAAACCGTTTGAGACTATATTGATACATGTGACAACATGAATATGATAGAGGCATTAGGATTATAACCAGAGCCAAACAGCCATCCATTATTAATGTTCTACGAGAACATCCCCACTAGTGAGCCAATTTGAGCCTACATTAAATATGATGTTTTATTGGTAACCACAACTTACACCTAGCCTAAATATACTTATATCCTTACCCTTGTTCTAAAGATGAATTTTATATTTTGAGACATATTGCAAAAAAACAAGGGATATTTTTATTTGAAAATTTGGGTTAGAAACAAAAGATAAGTGTGGGGGAAGAAAAGAAAAGAAAAAGTCAAGAGAAAAAGAAAGGGATCATTGTCAAATACATTCCCATATTAAAAAAAAAAAAAAAAAAAAAAAAAAAAAAAAAAAATCTTCTCTTGAACTTCTAGAAAAAGATGTTACAAAGTTGGTTAGAATGATGCAAAGGCTCAACATGAATATTTAGCCTATGTTATTATGTGCTTTATAAGAGTTTTGAGAAGTTTTATTTGTATGATCTTATTATGTCTCTAAAATCTATGAACTCTTTGGAACCTTTGTGATATCTTTATCCTTTTGTTCTTTAACCACATTATAACCCTTTGGCCCCATTACAACCTTGAATAAAGACCTCTTGATTTATGAAGTTGTATGATCTAAATAGTGGAGAATAGGTGGACAAGCAAGCATATGGTAGAAGTGTTTTCATGAGATTGATTGAGTGTAAACACTTTACCACTACTTTAAAGAGTGAAAATCAAGAGAGTATCCCATGTGAGAAGTTGAGATTAAGTTTGAATATACACTATTTTGATTGAAATATGTTATGTTATTATTGGCTTAACTCAAACTATTTACATTCAAGCAAGATTTTTTGTGAATTTCTTTAAGCTATTGATTAGTTTTTAAGACTTGTCCAATGATTATCTCTAATTTATATTGGAAGGATTAGTTATAATTATTATTTTTAGTTTTTCTTATGTCTTCAATGTTTGTGGGTATCGTCCTAGTAAACCCTCACGAGACTAAACTCGTCCACTAGGGACACCTAGGGGTTTAAAGGCTTGTGTCACATGCTAAGTGCCACCGTGATTTCCTACGAAAATGGATTAGATTAGATTTTCTTATTTTATTTTTATTGAGTCGTTGCTAGGGACTAGCAACAATCTAAGTATGGGGGTGTGATAACTCGTATAATTATATAGTTTTTAGTTATGTTTTATTATTGTTTTGTGTCAAATACGAGTTATTATTGTTTAGTCTAATTGTGTTTATGATATTTTATATTTTTATGTAATTTGGTGTTTTTCACAAGTTTCTTGGAGTGATTTCAGATTACTAGAATTAAGGGCAAATCCAGTTCAGTTCCAGTTCCGATACCTTTTGCCATATCAGCTATATCTCGAGTTTCACTGAAGCAATAAGGCTGAACTTTGTATCCCTGCAAAGCTAAGAGTCATATCTATCTTTTTCATGTTTTACACTTCTTGAAACGGAGTCGTTTTCCCTAGCGAAATCGACCATCAAGTTGGCTGATGTGCAATGACGTCTGTTCTGCACCGTTTTGGTATTTTGACCATATCTTCCGATCCACGTACGCAAATAATCTGATTCCAACGGCTATGGATCCGTAACTGATAGGGGTATATTTTTCTAGAAGACCATTTTATCAGATCGAGCCTCCAACATTGATAAAATCGACCATCAAGCTGGCTGATCAGAATTGTCATACAATATGACGAAAATTGTTAGAAAAATGCACCCACCTATTATACCTACCTTTGAAATTTGTAAAGCTTGTCTCTTGTCATTTAGCCCTCCAAAATGTGTATAAATAGAGGGCCTTGGATGAGTATTGGGATACATTATACATTGGTAGGATATTAGCCATTGTAATAAAATTCTCTAAGTTTTCTTCTTCTTTCCTTTCTCTAGTTTTCTTTTTCTTTACTTATGTTTCTTACATTTCTTTTCATTTTATTCATATCTAGTATGTGTTGCTAATCATATTGTTGAGGTGATGAGGTGAAGCTCTTGGTAAATGCTAAGGTTAGTCTCTTAAACATGAGCTAAAATGAATCATCATTTATAAACACTAGTATAGATAATATTTTCTTTTGGTTTAAAATCATACTTGCAAAGTAGAGATCTTGATTCATTATTGACAATGAAAATGGCACAGTAAATGCTTGGTTTCATAACCTTGATTTGTTGTAGACATATACCTTGGCATAAGGAATGCTTGGACTCTTTTTGTGAGTTTTGAGGACACCAAATGAACATAATATCATATGCTATGGACGTTGGACAATTTGGACTGAATTGCTAAACCTTCCGGTTGGAACCTCCCTTATGTGTGGATTTCAATTGTGTAATAAAACAAGATTAATCTTAGCATAACACCAAGAGTGGATTCTCTAACCTCAACATCTTTTCTTATTGTTTTTTTTATATCTTGTTTAATTGCTTTTATGTTATTTTGTTTATTTTGTTCTCTAATATCTTGTTTACTTTCTTTGTTATTGATTCCCTAATATCTTGTTTATTTTCTTTTTCTTATATATTTATAAACTTATACTTACTAATACGCTTCCCTGTGGTTCGACCTCGGACACCCGAGAATTTATTACTTGAACATAACCTGCACTTGGGTTTACAACTCTTAATTGAGTTTCCATCATTCCACTGATTCCATATATCCATCAATTCCCGGAGATCATTTGTCTTGATAGTAAGATCAACCTCAGCTGGCAATGCTGACACATATCCCATCTTCAAACAATCCCCATTATCCTGCTGACCTTTCTCGGATTCTTTCCTAACCTCTAAATGCTTCTCGACCACTGAGACACTCTGACCCTCCATGAAAGCAATTTTGGTTGAAAAGAATGATGAAAAGAATGCAAAAAACAAAAACAAAAAAACAACAACAAAAAGAAATGAATTAGTAACGGGAATAAATACGAATAATACAAAAAAACATATAATTCAAAACAATAATTATCCCTGAGGACGCCAACAAAATTTCGACATTATGACACCCCTGGGATGAAATACCAACAATTATTATGGGCATTGCGATGTACGTTCATCATTGTCCGATTTTCAAAAATAAACTTATTCGGAAAGTAGAATAGAAGGCAAAAGGATTGGAAATATTCCTCCATGTGTTCTTAACTTCGGGATATCTAATTGGAAATCCGGCATGGCTTCGTCTAGGTTTACTATATGAAGGTGAATTAGTTCTAAAAGCCCTGAATTGTTCCTCACTGTCGTCGGTGAAGGCTAGTAGGCACCCCGATAAAAGCGGGTTCAATTCATTAGAGTCTATTTCCCTAGCCCATGCGGATTGTTAATAACGAAGGCTTAGGTAATTTAGTACTCAGGAAGTGTTTCACTATCCCATGCGGATTGTTAATCACGAAGGCTTAGTTACTTTTCTCCAACCTAAAAGGACGAAACCCGGGTATAGGATTCATGATATGCAAATGCACGTGTAGTGTGTGAGGAGAAATAACAAACCTTTCACCACCTATTCTACATCCCTTATTCTAAATGCCCCAACAAGATTAAACAACATAAGTCCTCAATTAATCAATAAATGAATATATGCACCAAAATAACCATAGAACAATTATAATAAGTATGCACATGAATATGGACATATTAAAAATATTTTATTATTTTTAAAATTATCCTTATTTTTTAAAAAAAATGTAGGAATTAAAATTAAATATTAATTAAAACAACAAAATCGAGACTTTGATAACACACGACTAATTCTAGGCCTGACTCTCTAATAATCCCTAGTGGAGTCGCCAAGCTGTAACAACCTAAAAAATAACAAGTATCATCGCAAGATTTTATTATTCGTTAAGCGTGACATTAAAAAAAACCGAGGAAAAGTCGACTTAATTCCTCTAGAAAAATGAAGGTTTTGGAAAATGACCTTGAAAAAGATATGGAGTCGCCACCAATCTTTTTTAGCTAGGTGTGATCGGCCACCTATTAAAACCGGTTTTATAAAATATTTTAAAATTAATTAAAACATTTTAAAAACCAATCTCAAGTGTGCGTTTTAAACCAGAGAAATCAAAGAAACGGGTTCGGGACTCGGTTATGTGTGGAGAAGGATTAGCAACCCCACAACGCCCGTATAAAATGGTACCTTATTAATCATGTGTTATCTCAAGTCTCGGTAAAAAAGTCGGTTTTAAATTTTGTATTTCAAGTTAATTCCCAATTTAAAGAAAAATAATTCCATTTTTAATTGAGAAATGATCCGGAATTTATAAATTCAAAATTTTCCTATATACCCCAACAAACGTGGCAAAATATAGAAAATTTTATTAGTTTGGAAAACTTTCAGAATCATTCTTATTTTAAAGAAGATATTCCGTTATTAATGATAATTGATGATATCCTCCCCAGCAAACCCAGTAGAGAACTCATGAATTATTTTAACTCGGGAATATCTTTATTTTATTGAAAATCATTACCTCTTTGAAAACATTTAAAAAAAAATATGAATATGAATGACATAAATAAAATGACATAGCAAAGTCTAAATAATATAATGCAACCTAAATGATATGATATAATTTAAATGTCTTAGCATATTCTAAATGAAATGAAATATCCTAAGTTATATGATATATTCTAAATGAAATGAAACGGCATAGGTAACATAATATATTCTATATGAAATGTAATATCCTAAGTCATATGATATATTCTAAATGAAATAAAATGACCTAGGTAACATAATATATTCTATATGAAATGTAATATCCTAAATGACATAATATATCCTAAATGAAATGAAATGACCTAGGTAACATAATATATTATACATGAAATGAAATGACCCAGGTAACATAATATATTCTATATGAAATGAAATAATTTAAATGACATGGTAAATATGAATGATATGGCATATAATTTAAATGACATGGAATATAAAATAATGCTATCATATAATATGCATGAAAATAAAAATGAAAATAATAATGCATGAACATAGTATATGCTAAATAATATGACAAAAACAAAATAACTAAATAAAAAGCATAGGATATCATGAAATATTCAAAACCATATAATAAACAATATAACATCAAAAAAAAATATAAATCAAAATAATAACAATACCATAGGAATTATCATAGCAAAAATCACATATTATATAAAATGCATGAATATGGAAAATGCAATGCATGAAAATGTATTTTTTTCCTTTAATTAAGGAAATTCGTATATCTAAAACGATATCCGACTACCTTAGGAAAATATATCAAATTAAATATTCTAAAACCAAAATACTTTGTGATTGTTTGAAAACAATTTTGAAAAGCTTAGATTAAAAATAAAAACTTGGCTAAACCCTTTTTTAAATGGCTCTAATTTCCTAAGTTTAAAATCCCGGACTTGACCACCCTTAACCCTAGACTTAAAAAATCATTTTTAGAGTTTAAAAATGCTTAGAAACTACCCTAAGTCAGTAGCTAAACTTCCTAATCAGCCCCCTCTAAGTAACTTAACCAAAACAGAAAAATGATTTTCAATCAAATTCAATTCTGACTCCACTATCCAGTTTTATACCACGATTTTTTTACCCTATTTTTAAAAATTCAAAAAAAATCTAAAAAAGAAATACTGGAGACTTAGGACATGTAAAACTACACGAAAAAAAAATTGGATTAATTTTCTAATTAAAGATGACTGCCCAGAAAAATCGGGAAAGTACGAGTGCTGGGTGAAAAAACTGTTTTGCCAAAACACATTTTTGCCTTTGATAAAATCATTTAAAAATAAAAGTAAAAATATTTAAGACTCTCTAAATAACTCACAACAGTAGCTAACACTTTTAAAAAGTTAGAAAAAAATTGGCTAAGTAAAAAATAATCGTAAAGGTAGAACAATCAATTTGACAACTCTTTAATTTTCCACAAGTATGCTCAAGAGAGCATGACTTTGAACCATTAATTGGCCTAAGTCATAAGTCAAGTGGCATGGACATGAAATGCATGAAAAATACAGAAAATATGATGCATGAAATGCATGAGTTTAAACCTAAATGTCATGAAAAATGCATGGCATCAATAAAATGACCTAGACCTAAATGAACTTGCATGGCATTTAATGCAACCTAAGTCTAAAATGCATGGATATGCATGGCAAAACAAACCAATCCTAACATCTAAAATATGCATGGCAATAACACAAACGCAAGGCATGCTTAAACCAAATAGTCAATCAAATGTCATGAGAATGCAAAACTATCAACTAACATAACAAAAATGCACACACAAAGCCAAATAAATGAAGTGGCCGAATGGCCTCAAGTTCCAAGTGAGTTTGGGATTTTCACAAACACTTGATATACTAACATACTTAACTAAAACATAACACTCAAATCATGCAAATATAAAGTAGAGGTATTAAAACTAACAAGCATTTTCTCAAACACATGGATTACAAAATATAAAACATAAACAAATTTAAACATTTTGAAAACAAAAAATCATAAATGCCTGAACATGATAATAGACTCATAAATTGAAAAAAGCAAGCAACCAAATTAAAACAAGCTTCAAGTATATGTAGTAGAAGAAGATTTAAAGCATCAAGACTTATTTAATATCAAAAATAACATGAAAAATCAAAGCAAAACAGCAACTAAAACAGAAAAAAATGATGGGCCATTCGGCCATGTCAAAGAATCAAGGAAAAAAATATTTCAAGAGTTTTTATAAGAAAAGATGAAGAAAGAACTTAAAGAAAAACATTAAAAACACTTATTTAAAAAGAAAAATCAAAAGAAACTCACCAAAATAATAATCAAAACAGCAAAACAAGAATGGAAAATCAAAGAAAGTGCAAGAGTATGGTGCTAAAAGCAACCTCTAGAAGCTATCTTTCAAGCTTTTTCTCTTCAAACTTTCTTTTCTTTTCTAAACTTTTCTTTTTGCTATGCAACAATGGATAAAAAATCAGCCAAAAGCAAGAGAGAATAGAAAAAATGAGAGTCCTGAAAATGAAAATCCTCCTCCCCCATGTAGTGGCCGAAACCCCTCTCTCATAGGCTAGCATGTTGTCATTTTTCCTCCAACCAATTTTCATCCAAGGGCTAGTGATCCAAGATGTTTAAAACATGAAATTATCACCCTTAGATTAGGCCATCAGCTGTCCATAATTACAGCTATTCAAGAATCTTAAGCCATTATGTTGACACTCTCCCTCTTTATGCATTGGTCCATGTGGCTTATTTGCAAAGGCTTGATCAAAAAATTACTAACTCTTCATTTTTGGCCTCTTGATTAAAAGATCAGAATCCTCCTTCCCCTCCTTGGGCCTTGGCTGGCCAGCCCTCCTTCTTCCAGCCCAAGTTTGATTTTTTTGAAAGGCAAGAAAAGTCTTTTTCGGTTTCTTGGATAAAATGACCTTTTTGCCCCCCGAATGCAAATAAATGGCAAACAAACTCCAAATTCAAATTTCATTTTTTCAATACTTTCAAAATAATAAAAAACTAAATTTTGGAAGTTTTCAAAATTTTCCAAGTTCATTTGCTATTTATTTGGATTTTTTCTTCTAAAATTGCCCTTTTATGCCCCCAAATTTCACCATCTTTTAAACAAGCTACAAATCAAGATTTTTCTTCACCAATATCTTCCAAATAATTTAAAAGTGTGATCTGAAAGTTTTCATAATTTTTGGAACTCATTTGGTATTTTTTTGGGATTTATCTGCTTGAATTACTGTATAAGGGGCCCGGGATTTGGCCATTTTGCAAACGAACTCCGAATCAAGATTTTTTTTTTTTGCCAATCTCTTCCAAATAATTTAAAAATGAGATTTGCAAATTTTCAGAATTTTTGGAGTTCATTTGCTATTTTTTCGGGATTTATCTTCTTGAATTACTACATAGGAGACCCGAGATTTGGCCATTTTGCAAACGAACTCCGAATCAAGATTTTATTTTGCCAATCTCTATAAAATAATATAAAAATGAGATTTGCAAATTTTCAGAAGATTTGGAGTTCATTTGCTATTTTTTCGGGATTTATCTTTTTGAATTTCTGCATAGGAGACCCGGGATTTGGCCATTTTGCAAACGAACTCCGAATCAAGATTTTCTTTCGCAAATATCTTCAAAATGATTTAATAATGAGATGTGAAATTTTTTTAGAATTTTTGGAGTTCATTTGCTATTTTTCCCAAATTTTCCAATTTTGCCATTTTGCCTCCGAAACCCGGTTTTGCTCAAAACAAGTCCGATTTTCAGATGTTCTTCAAACTGAGCCTTGGGCTATCCTTTTTTAATCACTCCTCATCCATTAGGGGCTTTAGTCTTATCAAGTCGGGCCATTTCTGTGATTCTTCCCAATTTCACCGAAATCCACCAAAAACCCTAAGTCTCGGTTTTCTCCCGGATTGACTTTTCTTTCAGTTTTTCTTTCAAGTGGCTTCTCCATTACCCGTAGTCAGTGCTTATCTTTCATTTGGAACCTTCAATTTCGACCAATTCGATGGTTTAAGCACTTTTCCCCAAATTTCACGGATTAGGGTTTCCTTTTTACTGAATCTCTATAACCCAACTTCCAAACTCCATATCTTTCGATGTAGACCTCGGGTTATCAAAATTCTTTCGCCATTTTTCAATTGAATTTCAAATCTTGATTTTGAAAGCAGGTTGACTTTTTTAGTAGTTGACTTATTTAGTAGTTGACTTTTTTGAGGTTGACTTTTTTCGAGTTTGACTTTTTCTGTATGCTTTCTTAGACTAAGCCTCGGAGTACCACCTTCAGGATGAGAAAAGCCTTTTAGCATTCTAAAACATCAATTTAGGAAGAAAAATGTACCTAATTTAGGGGTCCAGACAAATTAGGTGTCTACATATCCCATGTCCCAGAGAAAACCCATTTTTTAGGTCATATTTTCTTTGTCTCTTCAAAGAACTCAGATTTGAAACTCAACCTTTTTAAAATAGATCTACGCTTGCTATGTTCCTCGTTGATACAAATTCTCATGGTTAATCAAATTGGGGCATCATAGGTGGAAATGATGGATACATGGTGAATAAGGATGGACTAACGTATGAATCATTGGGGCATGCAATAAAAAAAAAAAAGGAAAAAAGATAAAATTTGTGATATCATGCATATGAGAATTCAGATGATTCCAAAGTGCAGAATGAAATTTTTATTATCTATTTCCCCTGGGGATTGCTTTTCAATAAGAATATTTTTGCTTGATATGAGAAATGGCCATCTTTCATATTCCTATCACAAAGAGAAAATTATCCATAGTCACCCCTTTTGAGCTTAAGGACTTCTTTTTCTTTAAACCCTGATCAAGGATCACCCTCTACACATTAGGGCAAATGCGAGGAAAGATCTTTTTAAAGATCGTGGAGGAATAAGTCCTGGCTCAAAGACAAATACAAAGCAAATGGAGCCCCGAATGAATATGGGGTCACTCTGACAAAAGAAAAACAGAAGAAAAAAAAAAGTGTGTGAAAAAGTATGACAAATGAAAGCCAAAAGCAAAGAAGAAAACGAGCAAAAGTAAAAAGGAAAAAAATGTCCAAAAAAGGACAAATGCTTCAAAGAGAATTCTCCTCAAAAAATGATCCTTGATCTAATTACCCTCAAACACATATTTTGGGCCTATTTATCCTTTCGTTTTGAACCCCGAACCATGGCCTACATTACCTGCTCTAAAAGTCCATTTTGATCAAGCATGAATATTTAATTTGAAGGGTTTTTCCTCGGATTTTATCCCATCTCATCGAATTATCATTTCTCTAAGGAAGAATTTATAATTCTCAAGTGCATGGTAAAACAATGAAAAAGGAAAAAAAAAAGAAAGAGAAGGAAAAATGGAAAGAATGGGACTTTAGGGCGAAAACCCAAAAATGAGCGGTCTAGAGTAAAATAGGAATTTCCGATGCCATCTATGATAGTGCCGATACCACAAAAGAGAAAATCATCTTAAAGAAATGGTCATCGAGGAACATCTAGGAATTCTTGAACATCCCAAATTATTAGCTCTATTCGGAGGATTGACTTCAAAAACTGAGATTTTTTCCCTCCAAGATTAAACTTTCCAGTTTAAACATACCAGCCAATCTTGACGCTTGTCAAAATGCCTTGATATGAAAACTAAAAGAATGCTGAATTTGTTTGATTTTCAATAAATTCATGATTTATAAAACTTTTTCCATTTGGGATCCTAGAAGGAACATACATTTTTTTTATGAAATTACTTTTGATCAACCAAAATCTTGTTATACCAAGCATTGCCAATTCAAATTGAAAAACCTAGATTGACACTTAGAGAAGTTTTTAACAATGATCATCAGTCTTCAAAAGATTTGAAAAGGAGAAATATACTCAGATTGAAAAATAGCCAAAGATTGAAAAATGAATTGAAAATACACTCTGATTTGAAAAGGAGAAATGAATTGGAAAGGCTAAACCAAAGTCTAGAAAAATGATCAGGGGCATTTACACCTTTTCATGAAGCATTTGCATGATTATCGATCTTTGCATTTGCATCATGTAAAAGCATTTTGCAAGTTGTCAAATCCTTGCATTTGCATCATTTAGAAGCATTGCATAATGCCAATCTTTGCATCTGCATCATTCCATGAAGTAGTTGCGTTAACACCAATTTTCGCATTTGCATCATAAAGAAGCATTTGCACATTATTGACCTTTGCATCCTTCTAAGAAGTAATTGTGTTATTTGAGGATCATTTGCATTTGCATCATTTAGAAGCATCTGCATCTTATTCAACATATGCATCAATAAGCATTTGCATCAATCTAAGCCTCTTGCATATACACTACGAAGCATCTGCATTTTATTCAACATATGCAGATGCATCAAGAAACATTTGCATCAATTTAAAACATTTACATTTGCAAAATTAGGTATGTGCATCCTATTAATCATTTGCACCAGCATCAAAAAGCATTCACATCTTCTCAAAATCTTCAGATTAATTTTCAACAATTCTTCAAAAAATCAAGGGTAAGGCCTCCGGGCACCATTCTTAAGATCTCCGGGCATCATTTTTAAAGTCGCATACAGTGCATTTTTTCCAAATCACAGGTAAGGCCTCCGAGCACCATTCTTAAGATCTCCGGGCATCCTTATTGAAGTCGCATACAGCGTATTTTTTCCAAATCACGGGTAAGGCCTTCGGGCACCATTCTTAAGACCTCCGGGCATCATTGTTAAAGTCACATACAGCATATTTTTTCCAAATCACGGGTAAGGCTTCCGGGCACCATTCTTAAGACCTACTGGCATCATTTTTAAAGTCTCATACAACGCATTTTTTCCAAATCACGGGTAAGGCCTGTGGGCACCATTCTTAAGACCTCCGGGCATCATTTTTAAAGTCACATACCGTGCATTTTTCTCAAAATCACGGGTAAGGCCTCCGGGCACCATTCTTAAGACCTTCGGGCATCATTTTTAAAGTCACATACAGCACATTTTCCCAAATCAAGGGTAAGGCTTTTGGGCACCATTCTTAAGACCTCCGGGCATCATTTTTAAAGTCGCATACAACGCATTTTCCCAAATCACAGGTAAGGCCTCCGGGCACCATTTTTAAGACCTCCGAGCATCATTTTTAAAGTCGCATACAACGTATTTTTTCAAATCACAGATAAGGCCTCCAGGCATAATTTTTAAGACCTCCGGGCATAATTTTTCTTTAAATTATAGATAAGACCTCCAAGCACTATTTTTAAGACCTCCGGGCACAATTTTCATTTTGCAAATCGAACTCGTTTCCTTAAGATGGGTCGAGCCTTGATTACTCAGAGAACTCAAATTAAGGACAATCTTCAATTTACAGCTTTTTTTCAACAAAAAAAAAATGAAAAAAGAAACCCCCTTTCCCTTCTCTTCACATGTGATTTCACTAACCGGACAAAATTAGCATTTGTTTATCTTTGCCTGATTCCTGATTCTCAGCAATATCCAAAGAGGGGCAGCTGTAGACACCTAATTTTTTCGGGACCACTAAAACTAGAGGTGGCAAAATGAACCCGAACCCGAAAACCCGCCCAGAAAAACCTGAACCCGCCCAAACCCTATTTGACAAAAAGTCAAAAACCCGAACCCGAAAAAACCCGAACCCGAAATGGCCCGAGCTCGAAAGAGCCCGAACCAGAAAAGACCCGAACCCGAAAAAGCCCGGACCCGAAAATACCCGAACTCGAGCCCGGCCCGAACCCGAATTTAATACTAAAAATAAAAATTATCAAATTGTAATTAAATATTTTTTTTATAAAGCAAGAACTTTATTTATCAATTTTATTCTAATATCCTTTTTAATAATTTAATTAAAATTTAATTTAATTTATATTATATTATATATATGATAAAATAATAATTTTATCAAAAATACATTTATATTTTGTGCTTATAACTTTAATATCTCACATCTTGATGAATCCACTATCTAAAAATTCTAAACTCATGAAAATTTTTTAAAAATGTAAACTTTTTTGACATAAAATATTACTTATCCTTTATTTATGTTATTTTAAGAGCACCCTTATAATAGTATAATAGTATTTTCTATATATTAAAATTAATTAATAGCAATTCATTCATTTTAACTTATCTCTAGTATAATAGTATTTCTTATATTAAAAAATAGATAAAAACTACTTTAAAAAAATGTGTTGCGCTTTGCAACATATATATAGTTTTCTTAGGCATATTATTAAATTAAGTCATCAACACATATTCACTTGCCCAAGCCCAAATCGATCCGAAATATAGGCCTCAAATTCTGCCAAAACCCGCTCATATTTGTACATGGATAGTCCAAGCCCGTTTAGACTTCAAAGTTGAATGCCAGGGTTCGTCCCTAAAAATCTCTTATTTTGTAGTGAATATAAATTATAATGTATTTACATGTTGAAATTCGAGTTCATCAAATCAATTATTTTAAATATTAATATGATTAATTTATTATATATCATATTTTTTATAATAAATTATTTTAAAAATTTATTTTATATAAAAAACTAATTTTATATTTTTTTGGTGCTAACAAATATTGATTTTAATAAATAAATATAATTAAAAATATCATATTATAATAAAAGATTATTTTTAAAAATAATTATAAAATTATTTTTAAAAGTAAATATTTAAATTATGTAAAAATAATTATATCTAACATAAAATAAAAATGATGTAAAACAAACCCGAATCGAAGCTGAACCTGACTGGGCCCGAACTCGAACAGATCCGAACCTGAATGGGCCTGAACCCGATTGAACCCGAACCCGATTGAGCCCGAACCCGAATGGGCCTGAACCCGAATAAACCCGAACCCGAATGAGCCCGACTCGAACCCACCCGAACCCGCCCAATTGCCACCTCTAACTAAAACAGGTATGTTTTCTTCCTAAATTGCTGTTTCAGAATATAAAAAGACTTTTTTCATCCTGCAGGTGGTACTCCAAGACTTAGTCTAAGAAGACGAGCACAAAAAGTCAAACTTGAAAAAGTCAACCCCAGAAAATCAACCCCAAAAAGTCAACTACTAAAAAAGTCAACCCACTTTCAAAATCAAAATTTGAGGTTCAATTGAAAAATGGCGAAAGAATTTTGATAATCTGAGGTCTACATTGAAAGATATGGAGTTTGTAAATTGGGTTACGGAGATTCAATAGAAAGGAAACCCTAATTCGAGAAATTTGGGGAAAAGTGCTTAAACGATCAAATTGGTGGAAATTGAAGGTTCCAAACGAAAGATAAGCACTGACTACGGGTAATGGAGAAGCTACTTGGAATAAAAATTGAAAGAAAAGTCAATCCGAGAGAAAACTGAGAATTAGGGTTTTTGGTGGATTTTGGTGAAATTTGGAAGAATTACAGAAATGGCTTGACTCGGTAAGACTAAAGCCTTTAATGGATAAGGAGTGATTAAACAAGGATAGCCCAAGGCTCAGTTTGAAGAAAATCTGAAAATTGGACTTGTTTTGAGCAAAACCGGGTTTCGGAGGTAAAAAGGCAAAATTGAAAAATTTGGGAAAAATAGCAAATGAACTCCAAAAATTCTGAAAAATTGCAGATCTGATTCTTAAATTATTTGGAAGAGATTGGCAAAAGAAAATCCTGATTCGGAGTTCGTTTGCAAAATGGCCAAATCCCAAGTCCCCTATGCAAAAATTCAAGAAGATAAATCCCGAAAAAATAGCAAATGAACTCCAAATATTCTAAAATTTTTCAGATCTGATTCTTAAATTATTTGGAAGAGATTGGAAAAAGAAAATCCGGATTCGGAGTTCGTTTGCAAAATGGCCAAATCCCAAGCCCACTATATAATAATTCAAGCAGATAAATCCCGAAAAAATACCAAATGAGTTCCAAAAATTATGAAAACTTCCTGATCACACTTTTAAATTATTTGGAAGAGATTGGTGAAGAAAAATATGGATTTGGAGCTCGTTTAAAAAATGGTAAAGTTTAGGAGCACAAAAGGGCAATTTTGGAAAACAAATCCAAATAAATAGAAAATGGGCTCGACAAATTTTGAAAACCTCTACAATTCAATTTTTTATTATTTTGGAAGTATTTAAAAAAGAAAATTTGAATTTGGAGTCCGTTTGCCATTTATTTATGTTCGGGGGGCAAAAAGGCCATTTTACCCAAGAAATCGAAAAGGGCTTTTCTTGCCTTTTAAAAAAAATGAAACATGGGCTAGAAGAAAAGGGGTTGGCCGGCCAAGGCCCAAGAGTGTGTAGACATTTTCTGATTTTTTTAATCAAAAGGCCAACAATGAAGAGTAAGTTAGTTATTTTTTGATCAAGCCTTTGCAAATAAGCCACGTGGACCAATGCATGAAGAGGGAGAGTGTCAACATAATGGCTTAAGATTCTTAAACAGCTGTAATTGTGGATAGCTGATGGCCTAATCTAAGGGTGATAATTTCATATTTTAAACATCTTGGATCAATAGCCTTTGGATGAAAATTGGTTAAATGAAAAATGACAACATCCTAGCCTAAATGGGGGAATTCGGCCACTACAAGGGGAGTCACTCTCTCTTTCATTTTCAGCTATTCACTCTCTATTCTGGTTTTGGCTGATTTTTCTCTCCATTGTTGAAATGCAAAAGGAAAAGTTTAGAAAAGAAAAGAAAGTTAGAAGAGAAAAAGCTTGAAAGATTGCTTCTAGAGATTGCTTTAAGCACAATACTCTTGCACTTTCTTTGATTTTCCATTCTTGATTTGTTGTTTTGATTACTATTTTGGTGAGTTTCTTTTGATTTTTCTTTTAAAATAAGTGTTTTTAATATTGTTCTTCAAGTTCTTCTTCATACTTTCTTGGAAAGAAGCTTAAAATTTTTTTTTTCTTTTGTTTTAAGGGTGGCCGAATAGTCTATTTTTTGGGTAGTTGTTGTTTGCATTCTTTATTTCATGTTATTCTTGATGTTTAACAAGTTTTGATGGTTTAAATCTTCTTCTAATACATAAATATGAAGCTTGTTTTAATTTGGTTGCTTGTTTGTTTCTATTTTTTGAGTCTATTATCTTGTTATCATGTTTATTTTACTTGTCTTGCATTTTTGATTTTCTGTTTTCAAAATGTTTAAGTTTATTTATGTTTTATATTTTGTAATCCATGTGTTTGTGAAAATGCCTATTGGTTTTCATGCCTTTAGTTTATATTTGCATGATTTGAGTGTTATTCTTTAGCTAAGCATGTTAGTATATCATGTGTTTGTGAAAATGTCATGCACATTTTAAGCATAGGACCATTCTGCCACCTCATATTGTATGCTTTGTGTGTGCATTTTTAGTTGATAGGTTTGCATTTTCATGATATTTGGTTGAGTATTTTGTTTAAGCATGCCATATGTTTGTGTTATTGCCATGCATATTTTAGTTTTAGGATTGGTTTGTTTTGCCATGCATATTCATGCATTTTAGACCTAGGTTGCACTAAATGCCATGCAAGTTCATTTAGGTCTAGGTCATTTTATTAATGCCATGCATTTTTCATGTCAATTAGGTTCTAAATCATGCATTTCATGCACCATATTTGCTGTACTTTTCATGCATTTCATGTCCTTGCCACTTGATTTATGACTTAGACCAATCAATGGTTCAAAGTCATGCTCACTTGAGCATACTTATGAAAAATTAAAGAGTTGTCAAATTGATTATTCTACCTTTGTAATTTTTTTTACTTAGCCAATTTTTTGCCTAACTTTTCAAAAGTGTTAGCTACTGTTTTTGAGTCATTTAGAGAGTCTTTAATATTTTTACTTTGATTTTTAAATGATTTTATCAAAGGCAAAAGAATGTGTTTTGGCAAAACAGTTTTTTCACCCAGTACTCGTACTTTCCCGATTTTTGTGGGTAGTCATCTTTAACCAAAAAATTAAGCCAATTTTTCCCCTGTAGTTTTACATGTCTTGAGTCTCCAGTACTGTTTTTATATTTTTTTTGAATTTTTAAAAATATGGTAAAAAATCGTACTTTCAAACTCGATAGTGGAGTCATAATTGAATTTGAAGGAAGATCATTTTTCTGTTTTCTTCCTTCAAATTCAAACTCGAAATACCCAAAGAAGGGTAGCTGTAGACTCTTAATTTTGTTCGAACCACTAAAACAAGTATGTTTTCTTCCTAAATTGATGTTTTAGAATGTAAAAAGACATTTTTCATCCTGCAGGTGGTACTCCGAGACTTAGTTTAAAAGGGCGAGCATAAAAGGTCAAACTCAAAAAAAGTCAACCCCGAAACAAGTCAATTATTGAAAAAGTCAACCCACTTTCAAAATCAAGATTTGAAGTTAAATTGAAAAATGGCGAAAGAATTTTGATAATCCGAGGTCTACATTGAAAGATATGGAGTTCGAAAGTTGGGTTAAGCAAATTCAGTAGAAAGAAAACCCTAATCTGGGAAATTTGGGGAAAATGCTTAAACGAACAAATTGGTCAAAATTGAAGGTTCCAAATGAAAGATAAGCACTGACTACGGGTAATGGAGAAGCCACTTGAAAGAAAAACTGAAAGAAAAGTCAATCCGGGAGAAAACCGAGAATTAGGGTTTTTGGTGGATTTCGGTGAAATCGGGAAGAATCACAGAAATGGCCCGACTTGGTAGGAATAAAGCCCCCAATGGATGAAGAATGATTAAAAAGGGATAGCCCAAGGCTCAGTTTGAATAAAATCTAAAAATCGGATTTGTTTTGTGCAAAATCGGGTTTCGAAGGCAAAAGGGCAAAATTGGAAAATTTGGGAAAAAATAGCAAATGGACTCCAAAAATTCTGAAAATTGAAAATCTCATTCTTAAATCATTTGAAAGAGATTGGCAAAAGAAAATCTTGATTCGGAGTTCGTTTGCAAAAAGGCCAAATCTTGGACCTCACATGCAATAATTCAAGAAGATAAATCTCGAAAAAATAGCAAATGGACACCAAAAATTCTGAAATTTTGCAAATCTCGTTTTTAAATAATTTGGAAGAGATTGGCAAAAAAAATCTTGATTCGGAGTTTGTTTTCAAAATGGCCAAATCTCGAGCCTCCTATGCAGTATTTCAAGAAAATAAATCCCGAAAAAATACCAAATGAGTTCCAAAAATTATGTGTCGCAACCTAAAAAATAACGAGTCTCATCGCAAGACTTTATTATTCATTAAGCGTGACATTAAAAAAAACCAAGGAAAAGTCGACTTAATTCCTCTAGAAAAAAATGAAGGTTTTGAAAATGACCTTGAAAAAGACATGGAGTCGCCACCAATCTTTTTTAGCTAGGTGTGATCGGCCACCTATTAAAATCGTCTTATAAAATATTTTAAAAATTAATTAAAACATTTTTAAAACCAATTTCAAGTCTACGTTTAAACCAGAGAAATCAAAGAAACGGGTTAGGGACTCGGTTACGTGCGGGGAAGGATTAGCACCCCCACAATGCCCGTATAAAACGGTACCTTATTAATCGTGTGTTATCTCAAATCTCGGTGTAAAGTTGGTTTTAAATTTAGAATTTCAAGTTAATTCCCAATTTAAAGAAAAATAATTCCATTTTTAATTGAAAATGATCCGGAATTTATAAATTCAAAATTTTCCTATATTCCCCAACAAACGTGGCTAAATATAGAAATTTTTATTAATTTGGAAAACTTTCCGAATCATTCTCGTTTTTGAAAGAAAGATATTCCTTTATTAATGATAATTGATGATATTCCCTCCAGCAAACCCGGTAGAAACTCATGAGTTATTTTAACTCGGGGATATCTTTATTTTTTATTGAAAAATCATTATCCTTTTGAAAACATTTTAAAAGATATGAATATGTATATGCATGACACAAATAAAATGACATAGAAAAATCTAAAAAATATAATGCATCCTAAATGATGTAATATAATTTAAATGCTTTAGCATATTCTAAATGAAATGAAATGTCCTAAGTTATATGACATATCCTAAATGAAATGAAATGACCTAGGTAGCATAATATACTCTATATGAAATGTAATATCCTAAGTCATATGATATATTCTAAATGAAATGAAATATCCTAGGTAACATAATATTTTAAATGAAATAAATATTCTAAATGACATAATATATCCTAAATGAAAAGAAATAACCTAAGTAACATAATATATTCTACATGAAATGAAATGACCTAAGTAACATACATATCCTATATGAAATGAAATAACCTAAGTAACATACATATTCTATATGAAATGAGATGATTTAAATGACATGGCAAATATGAATGATATGGCATATAATTTAAATGACATAAAATATAAAATAATGCTATCATATAATATGCATGAAAATAAAAATGCAAATAATAATGCATGAACATAGTATATGCTAAATAATATAACAAAAAAAATAATTAAATAAGAAGCATAGGATATCATGAAATATTCCAAATCATATAATAAACAATATAACATAGCTCAAAATCATAACAATATCATAGAAATTATCATAGAAAAAAAATCACATATTATATAAAATACATGAATATGGAAAATGCAATGCATGAAAATGTATTTTTTCCTTTAATTAAGGAAATCCGTATATCTAAGAAGATATCTGGCTACCTTAGGAAAATATGTCAAATTAAATATTCTAAAACCAAAATACTTTGTGATTGTTTGAAAACAATTTGGAAAAGCTTAGGTTAAAAATAAAATAAAAAAACTGGGTTAAACCTTTTTTTAAATGGCTATAATTTTCTAAGTTTAAAAAATCCCGGACTTGACCACCCTTAACCTGAGAGTTAAAAAATCATTTTTAGAGTTTAAAAAGGCTTAGAAACTACCCTAAGTCAGTAGCTAACCTTCCTAATCAGCCTTCTCTAAGTAACTTAACCAAAACAGAAAAATGATTTTTCTTTAAATTCAATTGACTCCACTGTCCAGTTTTAAGCCACGATTTTTTATCCTATTTTTAAAAATTCAAAAAATTCTAAAACAAATACTGGAGACTCAGGACATATAAAAATACACAGGAAAAAATCCTCTTAATTTTTTGGTTAAATATGAATTCCTAGAAAAATCGGAAAATTACGAGTACTGGGTAAAAAAAACTGTTTTGCCAAAATACATTTTTGCCTTTGATAAAATCATTTAAAAATCAAAGTAAAAATATTTAAGACTCATAAAATGACTCACAAATAGTAGCTAGGACTTTTTGATAGTTAGATAAAATTGGCTAAGTAAAAAAATCACAAAGGTAGAATAATCAATTTGACAAAACTTAATTTTCCACAAGTGTGCTCAAGAGAGCATGACTTTGAACCATTAATTGGCTCAAGTCAATATTCAAGTGGCATGAACATGAAATGCATGAAAATTTTACAGCAAACATAGTGCATGAAATGTGATAACTCGTATAATTATATAGTTCTTAGTTATGTTTTATTATTGTTTTGTGTCAAATACGAGTTATTATTGCTTAGTCTAATTGTGTTTATGATATTTTATATTTTTATGTAATTTGGTGTTTTTCACGAGTTTCTTTGAGTGATTTCAGATTACTAGGTTAAATCAACAATTAAGGGCAAATCCAGTTCAGTTCCAGTTCCGACACCTTTTTCCATATCCGCTATATCTGGAGTTTCACTGAAGCAATAAGGCTGAATTTTTTACAGTGCAAATTTAAGAGCCATATCTATCTTTTTCATGTTTTACACTTCTTGAAACGGAGTCGTTTTCCCTAGCGAAATCGACCATCAAGTTGGCTGATGTGCAATGACGTCTGTGCTGACCTATTTTGGTATTTTGACCATATCTTCCGATCCACATGAGCAAATGATCCGATTCCAACGGCTATGGATCCGTAACGGATAGGGGTATATTTTTCTAGAGGACCATTTGATCAGATCGAACCTCCAACATTGACAAAATCTACCATCAAGCTGGCTGATCAGAATTGTCATACAATATGACGAAAATTGTTAGAAAAATGCACCCACCTATTATACCTACCTTTAAAATTTATAAAGCTTGTCTCTTGTCATTTAGCTCTCCAAAATGTGTATAAATAGAGGGCCTTGGATGAGCATTAAGGAGACATTGGGAGGATATTAGCCATTGTAATAAAATTCTCTAAGTTTTCTTCTTCTTTCCTTTCTCTAGTTTTCTTTTTCTTTATTTACTTATGTTTATTACATTTCTTTTCATTTTATTCATATCTAGTATGTGTTGCTAATCATATTGTTGAGGTGATAAGGTGAAGCTTTTGGTAAATGCTAAGGTTAGTCTCTTAAACATGAGCTAAAATGAATCATCATTTATAAACACTAGTATAGATAATATTTTCTTTTGGTTTAAAATTATACTTGCAAAGTAGGGATCTTGATTCATTATTGACAATGAAAATGGCACAATAAATGCTTGGTTTCATAACCTTGATTTGTTGTAGACATATACCTTGGCATAAGGAATGCTTGGACTCTTTTTATGAGTTTTGAGGACACCAAATGAACATAATATCATATGCTATGGACGTTGGACAATTTGGACTGAATTGCTAAACCTTCCGATTGGAACCTCCTTTATGTGTGGATTTCAATTGTGTAATAAAACAAGATTAATCTTAGCATAACACCAAGAGTGGATTCTCTAACCTCAACATCTTTTCTTATTGTTTTTTTATATCTTGTTTAATTTCTTTTATATTTTGTTTATTTTGTTCTCTAATATCTTGTTTATCTTATTTTGTTGTTGATTCCCTAATATCTTGTTTACTTTCTTTGTCTTATATATTTATAAACTTATACTTACTAATACGCTTCCTTGTGGTTCGACCTCGGACACCCGAGAATTTATTACTTGAACATAACCTGCACTTGGGTTTACAACTCTTAATTGAGTCTCCATCAAGTTTTTGGCGCCATTGCCGGGGAGGCAATACTAAGTATATAAGTTTATAAGTATATTTATTTTTATTGGCTGGTTATACCGCCTAATTTTCTATATATTTATATTTATATTGTATATTAACTTTGTTTTATTTGTATTGGCTGGTTATACCGCCTAATCTGTATATTAACTTTGTTTTATGCTTGTTTGGCGACGTGATTTTAGATCTCGTCGTTTAGTTAGATTTTATTGTGAAACTTTTTCAGGTAATCTTTCTAATACAACTCCGACAATGGCTGACAATGAAAGTGTTCATGCTGAAGATGAGAACAGACAAGTACGCACCATGCGTGACTACTTGCAACCAACTCGAAGCTCATCACCCTCTTGTTTTATTTTTCCTCTCAATGCAAACAACTTTCGTTTTAAACCAGGTATGATAGCTTTGCTTCCAAATTTCCATGGGTTAGAATCGGAAAGTGCTTACTCGTTTCTAAAAGACTTTGAAGATGTATGTGTCACCTTTAATGACCAACAATGTACAAATGAAATTGTCAAGCTAAAATTATTTCCTTTTTCTTTAAAAGATAAAGCAAAAATTTGGCTTCATAATTTAAAACCAAGGTCAATTGGCACATGGCAAGAATTACAAACTGAGTTTCTAAAGAAATTTTTCCCAGCACATAAAACTACTGCTTTGAAAAGACAGATTCAAAATTTCAATCAAAATCAAAATGAAGCATTTTTTCAGTGCTGGGAGCGTTTTAAAGATTTGTTAAGTTCTTGTCCACATCATGGTTTTGAAAAATGGCGTCTTATTAGTTTCTTTTATGAAAGTTTAACTCCCGAAACTAAACAATTTGTTGAAACAATGTGTAACGGTGAGTTTCTAGAAAAAGAACCTGAAGAAGCCTTTGACTACCTAGACCATTTGGCAGATAACTCTCAAGCCTGGCACACAGATAATTCCTCTGAAAGTTCCAATAGATCTAATCTTGTTTCTAACAGAGGAAAATATCATTTTAGTCAAGAAGATGAGATAAAAGCTAAAGTAGCTAATTTGGCTAGAAAGATTGAAGCCATGGAACTTAGAGAAGTAAAAGAAGTCAAAACGGTTAAAAATGAAGAAAGTTGTGGAATTTGTGAAATCATGGGACACCCCACTTCTGAATGTCCAAACATTCCCATTCTTAAAGAAGCGTTGCATGATCAAGTAAATTCCATAAACACATTTAAAAAGCCTTTTCCTTCTCCTTACTCTGAAACGTATAACCCTGAATGGAGAAATCATCCCAACTTCAGTTGGCGGAATAATAATCATGTTCAGGTACCACAATCTCAAAAGTCGGGCAACACTTTTTCCTATCAACCTTCACGTGTACAAACCTTGGAAGAGACATTGCAAGCATTCATGCAAACACAAGCAAATGTGAATAACCAAACTTCACAGGACATCAATGAGATCAAAAACACCTTGTCCACATTGACAGCTTCATTACGCACTCAAGAAAAAGGTAAGTTTCCTGCTCAACCTCAGCCTAACCCTTCTACTCAATGTCTTGTTTCTTGCTCCAATGAAAGTCAACAGGAAAATGCCAGTTCTATCACAACTCTTCGAAGTGGAAAGGCAATTGACAAAAACATTCCATCAAAAGACCAAGATCCTCCTTCCCCTTCGAAAAGTAATGGTAAGGATGATGGTAAGTCTGAACTTCTTGAAAATTTGGACAAAGAAAAAGGTATGCATCCTGCTCCTTTTCCTCAAAGGTTGCAAACAATAAAGAATTTGAATCAAAATGCAGAAATTTATGAACTTTTCAAACAAGTTAAGATTAACATTCCTTTATTGGATGCAATCAAACAAGTTCCATCTTATGCTAAATTTTTGAAGGACATGTGCACATTTAAAAGGAAACATAATGTACAAAAGAAAGCATTTCTGACAGAAAGTGTGAGCTCAATCATTCAGCACCTTACTCCACCAAAATTCAAAGATCCTGGATGTCCAACAATCTCATGCATCATTGGAAACACTAGAATAGAACGTGCATTGCTTGATCTTGGTGCTAGTGTTAATCTTTTGCCTTTTTCTGTTTATCAACAGTTAGGTTTAGGTGAACTCAAGGAAACACCTGTTACACTTCAACTAGCTGATCGTTCTGTAAAAATTCCTCGAGGGATAGTTGAAGATGTTTTGGTTCAAATTGAAAATTTTTACTTCCCTGTTGATTTTATTGTTTTGGACACACATCCTGTTTCAAATCCAAATGTTCAAATTCCTGTTATATTAGGCCGTCCATTTCTTGCAACTTCTAATGCTCTGATAAATTGCAGGAATGGTATTTTGAACATTTCTTTTGGAAATATGACTTTAGAATTAAATGTGTTCAACATTTGCAAGCAACCTGGTGATGATTCAGAAGTACATGAAGTGGATTTCATTGAAGAACTTGTTCATGAACATAATACCACTACCACATTCCATGATCCTTTAGAAGCTTATTTAATTGAATGTGAGTTTGATAATGCTTCAGAAATTTCACACACTGATTCTTTGTTAAATTCTTTTCAGGTTAAGCATTGTTGGAAACAAAAATTTGAGGAACTCAGAAATGATGCATATGAGAATCCTAAAATTCATAAAGAAAGAACTAAAGCCTTTCATGACAAGTTAATTTCAAGAAAAACATTTGATGTTGGGCAAAAAGTTATACTTTATAATTCTAGACTTCACATATTTCCTGGTAAGTTGAGATCAAGATGGACTGGCCCATTTGTGGTTAAGCATGTGTATCATTATGGAGCAGTTGACATTGAGAATCCTCAAAATGGTAACGTATTCAAGGTAAATGGACAAAGACTCAAACTCTTTTTGGAAAATCATGTTACTCAAGAAGAGGTTGTTTTTCTTTCTGATCCTTGTTTTGGAAATAACTAGATGTAAATGTAATTTTTACTAATCTTCAAAAAAAAAAAAAATAAATAAAAAAATACATTTTTTTTAACCCCGGTTAAATGGCGGATAACGGTACTCCGTGATTATTTAAGTCGATTCCATCAGCTACCCACAAAACTGATATTGTATATAAATTTCTCTTTCATTTTATATTTCATTTTTTTTTTCAAGATGGATGATATTCTCACAAGATTGCAGAAACGATTTCCTCCTTTTCCTCGAAATATTTTACTGAAGCTTTACCAAGTTCGATTTGAAAGATTAAGAATGCTTATGCACAAATGGATTCCTGAAGACATACGTTGGATAATTGAAGCCAAGGTACGTGAAGATGAATATCTTCCTGTTTTGCATTTACCAGGTACAGGTAGAAGCACTTTTGCAAAGAAGCGACGAGCAAAGCGCATGAGTTCAAATTGCCACAAATATGCACGATGGACGTGTAACGGTAAATGTCGTTCTATTGGGATTCCGTCCTCTAATCGAGATGATAAAATTGAATTCATTAAGGATGGACTGAGTAAGGAGAATTTGGGTAATATCCAACTTTCTCTTGAGACGCATCCTAGTGGAGACGTACAAAGAGAAATTCTTGATTTATGGTCGCAATTCCAAAGGGAATGGCAACATCTTGGGAATCTGATGTTAAAAGACCCTGTTTGCCAGCTTGTAAGAAAACTGGATGGGAAGCATATCCTCGACTCATAGAAGGCGTTTAAGCCGTTTCTGGACGTAAAACCAGAGGAAGATGTGAGCCACAATCACAACTACAATAAATGACTTCTCAGCTTTTGGTTTGATTTGCAATAATTTCATTTCGGTTTAATTTACGTGTTGTTAGATTTGTGTAATTATTCTAGTTTTTTTTTTGCATTGGTCTTTTACGGTTGATTTTTCTTCTCTTTTGATTTTCTTCCTGAAATCACGCAAAAATCTTTTGTTAGGTTAACATTTTCTTCTGACAGGTCAAATACACTTTCGGCGACATTATTACTCTTGTCTGATTCATTACTCAGTCCTCTATATATTACACCATGTACTCATTCTCTTTCAGGCACTTGAAAAAAAAAATGGAAAGTACTTCGTCCCAGCGCATTAAAAAATTTTGTGTCTTTGGAGGTGCTTATCCAGGGAAAATAACATATTCGCTGATGAAGCCATAAGAGTTGGAGTAATACTTGCCCAACAAAAGATCCAGTTGATTTATGGAGGCGGTAGTTCGGGTTTAATGGGAGCAGTCGCTACAGCAGCACACGCCGGAGGAAGTCCAGTTCTAGGAATCGTGCCACAACTATTCACAGGTTTTTGTGGACCTACCGTGGGTAAGGAAATACAAGTCTGGAGTATCCCTGAACGGATGACAATCATGTACCATTCTGCCGATGCATTCATTGCTTTACCAGGAGGTCTGGGTATATTGGAAGAAATAGCTTGCGTGGCTTCTTGGTCATCTTTGGTCACAAATAAGAAACCCATTGGTTTGCTTAATATTAATGGTTATTTTAGTAATTTGCTTTCATATTTAGATAATGCTGTGGATAATGGATTCATGTTTTCAGAGGCAAGGAGAACCATAATTTCTGCTACAACCATTGAAGATTTACACAAAAAGCTCCAAGCTTATGAGTATTTATCTGCTACGGTTGTTTCGCAAACGCTCGGAAAAAGAAAAAGAGATATGGACGAGCAAGGAGTGGATTGCACTCTGTCTTTGTGACATTATCTAACATTTTGTTTGTTGTGTCTCAGTTATAATAAGTGGTTAGCAACCTCTGCAGGTAATATCTCCTAAATTCTACCTTTAGTAGGGGGTAAGGGACATATTTTGCTAATTTAAAAAAAAAAAAATATTTTGATGTGTTTTAAGCCATTTAGAAGTATTCATTCTGAACAAGGTCTGAGTAAGGGAGACTTGAGACATACCTTGTCAGTTTGATTTCTTCTTTCAAAAAAAAAAAAAGTTTGTTGTGTTTTAAGCAATTTAGAAGTATTCATTCTGAACAAGGTCTGAGTAAGGGAGACTTGAGACATACCTTGTCAGTTTGATTTTAATCTTTTTATGTTTACTTGTTAATTTTTGTTAAGTATTTTAGGATTATTTAGGTTGCATGAGTTTGTTTTGTTTTGAGTCTTAGTTATTCCTATTCTTATGTTATTAGTTCTTTTCTCTTACACATGATTCTTTCATTTGGGTTAATAGACTTACATTGAGGACAATGTAAGAATTAAGTGTGGGGGGGAACGATTTAGGATTTCTTTTATTTTTGTCTACTAATTTTTTTTTTATGAGTCTTTATTATTATTATTATTATTTTAATGTGTTCTAGTTCCTTTTTAATACAATGATGAGATATGAATTGCATAAGTCTAAAACAGATTTATTAGTGAGAAGATTTTCATGAGAATTGAGCTTGATGTCAACCTTTTTATGAGCCAATGTTAATATGATATGTTGATTGAGAAAGAAGCATATTTAGACTTAATCTGACTTGTATAATCATCCTTGTGAGTTTTTGAGCCTATAATGATTGATGCATTATACAAATCAATCTAATTTCTTTCTTGAGTGCTCTTATGATTACATGATTCTCTAGAACTTGCTTTAAACCGTTTGAGACTATATTGATACATGTGACAACATGAATATGATAGAGGCATTAGGATTATAACCAGAGCCAAACAGCCATCCATTATTAATGTTCTAAGAGAACATCCCCACTAGTGAGCCAATTTGAGCCTACATTAAATATGCTATTTTATTGGTAACCAGAACTTACACCTAGCCTAAATATACTTATATCCTTACCCTTGTTCTAAAGATGGATTATATATTTTGAGACATATTGCAAAAACAAGGGATACTTTTTGAAAATTTGGGTTAGAACGAAAGATAAGTGTGGGGGAGGAGAGAGGCAAAAGTCAAGAGAAAAAGAAAGGGATCATTGTCAAATACATTCCCATATTAAAAAAAAAAAATCTTCTCTTGAACTTCTAGTTAAAGTAAAGAAAAAGATGTTACAAAGTTGGTTAGAATGAAGCAAAGGCTCAACATGAATATTTAGCCTATGTTATTATGTGCTTTATAAGAGTTTTGAGAAGTTTTATTTGTATGATCTTATTATGTCTCTAAACTCTATGAACTATTTGGAACCTTTGTGATATCTTTATCCTTTTGTTCTTTAACCACATTATAACCCTTTGGCCTCATTACAACCTTGAAAAAAGACCTCTTGATTTATG
Organism: Fremontodendron californicum; assembly: GCA_030761205.1. Lineage (NCBI taxonomy): Eukaryota > Viridiplantae > Streptophyta > Magnoliopsida > Malvales > Malvaceae > Fremontodendron > Fremontodendron californicum. Next base: position 17,698,439 of record JAULJL010000020.1, on the reverse strand, counting down.
AAGTTGTATGATCTAAATAGTGGAGAATAGGTGGACAAGCAAGCATATGGTAGAACTGTTTTCATGAGATTGATTGAGTGTAAACAGTTTACCACTACTTTAAAGAGTGAAAATCATGAGAGTATAGTGAGAAGTTGAGATTAAGTTGAATATGCACTATTTTGATTGAAATATGTTATGTTAATATTGGCTTAACTCATTTATTTACATTCAAGCATGAATTTTTGTGAAATTCTTTGAGCTATTGATTAGTTTATAAGACTTATTCAAAGATTGTCTCTAATTTATATTGAAAGGATTAGGAGTAAATATTTTTAGTGTATGTAGTTTACTTATATTTTAGTTTTTCAATGTTTGTGGGTATCGTTCTAGCAAACCCTCACGAGACTAAACTCGTCCACTAGGGACACCTAGGGGTTTAAAGGCTTGTGTCACATGCTAAGTGCCACCGTGATTTCCAACGAAAATGGATTAGATTAGATTTTCTTATTTTATTTTTATTGAGTCGTTGCTAGGGACTAGCAACAATCTAAGTGTGGGGGTGTGATAACTCGTATAATTATATAGTTCTTAGTTATGTTTTATTATTGTTTTGTGTCAAATACGAGTTATTATTGCTTAGTCTAATTGTGTTTATGATATTTTATATTTTTATGTAATTTGGTGTTTTTCACGAGTTTCTTTGAGTGATTTCAGATTACTAGGTTAAATCAACAATTAAGGGCAAATCCAGTTCAGTTCCTGTTCCGACACCTTTTGCCATATCCGCTATATCTGGAGTTTCACTGAAGCAATAAGGCTGAATTTGTTACAGTGCAAATTTAAGAGGCATATCTATCTTTTTCATGTTTTACACTTCTTGAAACGGAGTCGTTTTCCCTAGCGAAATCGACCATCAAGTTGGCTGATGTGCAATGACGTCTGTGCTAACCTGTTTTGGTATTTTGACCATATCTTTCGATCCACATGAGCAAATGATCTGATTCCAACGGCTGTGGATCCGTAACTTATAGGGGTATATGTTTCTAGAAGACCATTTGATCAGATCGAACCTCCAACATTGACAAAATCGACCATCAAGCTGGCTGATCAGAATTGTCATACAATATGACGAAAATTGTTAGAAAAATGCACCCACCTATTATACCTACCTTTGAAATTTATAAAGCTTGTCTCTTGTCATTTAGCTCTCCAAAATGTGTATAAATAGAGGGCCTTGGATGAGCATTAAGGAGACATTGGGAGGATATTAGCCATTGTAATAAAATTCTCTAAGTTTTCTTCTTCTTTCCTTTCTCTAGTTTTCTTTTTCTTTATTTACTTATGTTTATTACATTTCTTTTCATTTTATTCATATCTAGTATGTGTTGCTAATCATATTGTTGAGGTGATGAGGTGAAGCTTTTGGTAAATGCTAAGGTTAGTCTTTTAAACATGAGCTAAAATGAATCATCATTTATAAACACTAGTATAGATAATATTTTCTTTTGGTTTAAAATCATACTTGCAAAGTATGGATCTTGATTCATTATTGACAATGAAAATGGCACAATAAATGCTTGGTTTCATAACCTTGATTTGTTGTAGACATATACCTTGGCATAAGGAATGCTTGGACTCTTTTTATGAGTTTTGAGGACACCAAATGAACATAATATCATATGCTATGGACGTTGGACAATTTGGACTGAATTGCTAAACCTTCCGATTGGAACCTCCTTTATGTGTGGATTTCAATTGTGTAATAAAACAAGATTAATCTTAGCATAACACCAAGAGTGGATTCTCTAACCTCAACATCTTTTCTTATTGTTTTTTTATATCTTGTTTAATTTCTTTTATATTTTGTTTATTTTGTTCTCTAATATCTTGTTTATCTTATTTTGTTGTTGATTCCCTAATATCTTGTTTACTTTCTTTGTCTTATATATTTATAAACTTATACTTACTAATACGCTTCCTTGTGGTTCGACCTCGGACACCCGAGAATTTATTACTTGAACATAACCTGCACTTGGGTTTACAACTCTTAATTGAGTCTCCATCAAAATGCATGAGTTTAAACCTAATTGTCATGAAAAATGCATGGCATCCATATAGTGACCTAGACCTAAATGAACATGCATGGCATTTAATGCAACCTAGACCTAAAATGCATGAACATGCATGGCAAATAAACCAAACTTAATAACTAAAATATGCATGGCATTTTCACAAACACAAAGCATGATTAAACCAAAAACTCAAACAAATATCATGCAAATGCTAACCTATCAACTAACATGGCAAGAATGCACATACAATGCAAAATTCAAGGCGGGGCCGAATAGCCTATGTAACTAGCAAACATGGCATTTTCACAAACACTTGGTATACTAACATGCAAAACTAAATCAAATGTCATGCAAATGCAAAAACCTACCAACTAACATGGCAAAAATGCAACACATAATGCAAAACACATGGAGTAGCCAAATGGCCTCAAGCTCCAACAAGCATGGCATTTTCACAAACACTTGATATACTAACATGCTCAACTAAAATATAACATTCAAAACATGCAAACACAAAGTAGAAATACTAAAACCAAACAAGCATTTTCACAAACACTTGATATACTAACATGCTCAACTAAAATATAAAACTCAAATCATGCAAACTCCACACAAGCATTTTCACAAACACTTGATATACTAAATCTAAAACACCAACAAATTTAAACATTATGAAAACAGAAAATTAAAAATGCAAAAATATGATATTTAAAACATAAATGGCAACAAACAAAGCAACCAAATTAAAATATAACTCAAGTATATGAAGTAGAACAACACTTAAAACATCAAGATCAAAGAAAATAACATAACATAAACAACATGATAAAATAAACAAAACAGCAACTTAAATAAAGAATGTAGGCCATTCGGCCATGGTGAGAAATTGTAAAAAAAAAAAATTATAAAAAATATATTTAAGAAAGAGATGAAGAAAGAACTTAAGAAGAATAATAAATAAAAAAAACATTTATTTACAAAGGAAACTCACCAAATAGTAATCAAAATAGCAAAAACGAGAATGGAAAATCAAGAAAGTGCAAGAGTTGGTGCTCAAGAGCAACCTCAAGAAGCTATATTTCAAGCTTTATATCTTCAAACTTTCCTTTCTTTTCTAAACTTTTTCTTTTTGCCTTCAACCAAAGAGAGAAAAACCAAGAGAATTCAGCAAAAATAAAGTTTGAAAAAATGAATTCTGCCCCCCTATTAGAGCTAGACGAAACCCCCTCTCTCTCCTCAAGAATGTTGTCATTTTTTTGTAACCAATTTTCCATCAAATGGCTAATAATTGAAGGTGAAAAAATCATGAAATTATCACCCTTAGATTAGCATATCAGCTGTCCCAAATTACAGGTTTTCAAGAATAATGTTGACACTCTCTCTTGGCCTATGTGGCTTAATCACCATGGCTTGATCAAAGAGAATCTCTAACCAACTCTTAATTTTTAGCCATTTGATTGAAAAATCAGAAGCTTCCTCCTTCCTTTGGGCCTTGGCAGGCCAGCACTTCTCTTTTCCAGCCCAAGTTTGATTTTTTGAAAGGCCCAAAGAAGCCCTTTTCGGTTGCTTGGGTGAAATGACCGTTTTGCCCCCCGGATGCAAATAAATATCAAACTGACTCCAAATTCAATTTTTATTTTTTTTAATACTTCCAAAATAATAAAACATTGAGTTCTGGAAGTTTTCAAAATTATCCGAGTCCGTTTGCTAATTATTTGGATTTTTTCTTCCAAAAATGCCCTTTTATGCCCCTACATTTTACCATTTTTTTAAACAAGCTCCAAATCAATATTTTTCTTCACCAATCTCTTCCAAATAATTTAAAAGTGTGATATGGAAGTTTTCATAATTTTTGGAGCTCATTTTGTATTTTTTCGGGATTCATCGGCATGAATTACTACATAGGAGCTCGGGATTTGGCCATTTTGCAAATGAACTCCGAATCAAGATTTTATTTTTCCAATCTCTTCCAAATAATTTAAAATTGAGATTTTCAAAATTTCAGAATTTTTGGAGCCCATTTGCTATTTTTCCGGGATTTATCTTCTTGAATTATTGCATAGGAGGCCCGAGATTTGGCCATTTTGTAGACGAACTCCGAATTAAGATTTTCTTTTGCCAATATCTTCCTAATAATTTAAAATGAGATTTGAAAAATTTTAGAAGATTTGGAGTTCATTTGCTATTTTTTCGAGATTTTCCTTTTTGAATTACTACAAAAGAGACCCGGGATTTGGCCATTTTGCAAATGAACTCCGAATAAAGATTTTCTTTTGCCAATCTCTTTAAAATAATTTAAAAATGAGATTTGCAAAATTTCAGAAGATTTGGAGTTCATTTTCTATTTTTCTGGGATTTTCCTTTTTGAATTACTATATAAGAAGCCCGGGATTTGGCCATTTTGCAAACGAACTCCGAATCAAGATTTTCTTTCGCCAATATCTTCCAAATAATTTAAAAATGAGATTTACAAAATTTCAGAAGATTTGGAGCTCATTTGCTATTTTTCCGGGATTTTCCTTTTTGACTTACTACATTAGAAGCCCGGGATTTGGCCATTTTGCAAACGAACTCTGAATCAAGATTTTATTTTGCCAATCTCTTTCAAATGATTTAAAAATGATATTTTCAAATTTTCAGAATTTTCGGATTCCATTTTCTGTTTTTCCCAAATTTTCCAATTTTGCCCTTTTACCTTCGGAACCCGGTTTTGCTCAAAACAAGTCTGATTTTTTGATTTTCTTCAAACTGAGCCTTGGGCTATCCCTTTTTAATTATTCCTCGTGCATTGGGGGCTTTGGTCTTACCAAGTTGGGCCATTTTTATGATTCTTCCCGATTTCATCGAAATCCACTAAAAACCCTAATGCTCGATTTTCTCCCGGATTGACTTTTCTTTCTGTTTTTCTTGCAAGTGACTTCTCCATTACCCGTAGTCAGTGCTTATCTTTCATTTGGAACCTTCAATTTTGACCAATTTGATCGTTTAAGCACTTTTCCCCAAATTTCTCGGATTAGGGTTTTCTTTCTACTGAATCTCCAAATCCCAAATTCCGAACTCCATATCTTTCAATGTAGACCTCAAATTATCAAAATTCTTTCGCCATTTTTCAATTGAACTTAAAATCTTGATTTTGAAAGTGGGTTGACTTTTTCAGTAGTTGACTTTTTGGGGTCGACTTTTTCGGGTTGAATTTTTTTAAGTTTGACTTTTTATGCTCGCCCTCTTAAACTAAGTCTCAGAGTACCACCTGCAGGATGAAAAAAGTCCTTTTACACTCGGAAACATCAATTTAAGAAGAAAACATACATGTTTTAGTGGTCTGGACAAAATTAGGTGTCTACAGCTACCCCTCTTTAGCTATTGCTGAGAATCAGGAATCAGGCAAAGATAATCAAACACTAATTTTGTACGGTCAGTGAAATCACATGTGAAGGAAAGGGAAAGGGGTTTCTTCTTCATTCTTCTATTACTTTTTCACACTTTTATTTTTATTTTTTATTTTTTATTTTTTGAAAAAGATGTAAATTGAAGATTTGTCCTTAAATTGAATTCCCTGACTAATCAAGGCTCGACCCGTCTTAAGGAAACGTATCGATTTTCGAAAGAAAAAATTATGCCCGAAGGTCTTAAAAATGGTGCTCGAAGGTCTTAAAAAATGGTGCCCGAAGGTCTTGAAAATGGTGCCCGGAGGTCTTAAAAAATTGTGCTCGAAGGTCTTTAAAATGGTGCCTGGAGGTCTTAAAAACTGGTGCCCGAAGGTCTTAAAAACTGGTGCCTGAAGGTCTTTAAAATGGGTGCCAGAAGGTCTTTAAAACTGGTGCCCAAAGGTCTTTAAAACTGGTGCTCGAAGGTCTTTAAAACTGGTGCCCGAAGGTCTTTAAGACTGGTACCCGAAGGTCTTTAAAACTGGTGCCCGAAGGTTTTTAAAGCTGGTGCCCGAAGGTCTTTAAAACTGATGCCTGAAGGTCATTAAAATTGGTACCCGAAGGTTTTTAAAATTGGTGCCCGAATGTCTTTAAAATTTGGATTTCAAAATACCTTGACGATGGTCTCAAGGCTCAACTCATCTGATAAAAAAATTGAATTCGATTTAAAACAGAAAGAAATACCTTGATGGCGGTCTCGGAGTTCGAATCTTTTGAGAAGCAAAACGAGTTCTCTTTGAGGAAGTCCAAGTTTCCCTGATTTCTGCACTGTTAGCTAAATGCAATGATGAGAATGTCATGCTTTGCAAATGCTTGTATGTTTCCTAAAATAAATGCAATCAAATGATTGTGCCATAATTTCTAATCCATGGTTTCTTTGAGGTTCACAGATTATATGACTTCAGGACAGAGTCTTCAATTGTTCATTGATGCCCCACTTAAGGAATTCTTCACTCAAGATATCTTGTCAAACAGTCTCAGCTTCTGTCTCTCGTTAAAGTTCACAGATTTTCTAATTTCGTGACGAAGTTTCCACCACGTTCACTATTTTCTTTTCTTGGTGAACTTTCCAAACCTTTCCCAAGATTTAAATCTATTCCTTAGTAATACTTTGAAATCCCTTTATTTAAAGATTTTTATTGCTGATCATCATTCAATTTAATAACAACCATAATGCATCTCAAAAGTATATGAAATAGAATATGAATCAAGCAAAAATTGTCATGAAAAGGATAACAAGAATTTATTGCAAGAAATGTTTTTGAAATAATAAATATCAAAGATATAAGAAACAAATGTAAGGTTATAGTCCGTAGATGCCCCGGATGCGGAATATCTTGGACCCTCTTTTTTCAAACCATCTGAAATTTCTCTTGAACGAGCAATTCGCTTGGGTAACCTCTTGGCTTCTGTAGTTACATCAGACTGTGTTGTTCCCCTTTTCTCTGATTGTCAGATACTTTCTCCCCCTTTACACCGAGCATTGATTCAAGCTTTGATCAGTACTTGAGCCACCTTTTGCAGGTTTTCAACTCAAGTGTCCTCCATTCGGTATTAATAAACCTCTCCTTTTACATTTTTTTCATTTCCATTTTTTTGTATTCTACCATGCATCTGAGAATTCTAAATGTTTCCAAGGTAAAAATATCAATTCAAAAGATGGGATGAATTCTGAGAATAACCTTTCAAATTAAATATCCATGCTTGATCAAAATGGGCTTTTAAAGCACGTAATGTAGGCCAAGGTTTAGGTTTAGAAAGAAAGAAAGGATAATAGGCCCAAAATATGTTTAAGGGTGATTGGATCAAGGATCACTTCCTGAGAAGAACTCAATCTTGAAACATTTGTCCCTTTTTGGACTTTCTTTTATTTTTATTTTTTTTGCTTTGTTGGCTTTCATTTGCCACATTTTCCGATGGCTTTCTTTTTGCCATGATTTTTTATTATCTTTCCTCGCATTTGCCCTCCAGTATAGAGGGTGATCCTAGACCAAGGTTTAAAGAAAGAAAAAATTCCTAAGGCTCAAAGGGGTGACTAAGGATAATTTCTTCTTAGTGGAAGGAATATGAAAGATGGCCATTCATCATATCAAGCATGACTACTCTCTTTGAAAAGCAATTCTCAGGGGAAATAGATATATAGAATTTCTATTTTTACACTTGGAATCATTCGAATTTCCTTGTGCACAGCATCACATTTTTTTTTTTCAAGCATAATACTTCTTCAGTTCATCAACATTCACGGGATGTCTAAAATCATCTCCGTCCATCCGAGTTAGAATCAATGCTCCTCCAAAAAAAGCTCTTTTTACCACATAGGGTCCTTCCCAATTCGGAGCCCATTTTCCTCTCGGGTCCTTCACTATAGGGAGAATTTTTCTCAATACCAACTCCCCCTCTCGGAACTGTCTAGGACGAACTTTCTTGTTGTGGGCTCGAATCATCCTTTTCTGATACAACTGCCCGTGACAAATTGTTTTCAATCTTTTCTCCTCGATGAGATTCAACTGTTCATAACGAGCTCTAATCCATTCTGTTTCCTCTAGGCCAACTTCCATCAAAACCCGAAGTGAAGGTATCTCAACTTCAATGGGTAGCACTGCTTCCATCCCGTATACCAAAGAAAACGGTGTTGCCCCTGTAGATGTGCGTATCGAAGTACGATATGCATGAAGAGCAAACGGTAAGATCTCATGCCAATTTTTGTACACATTGGTCATCTTCTCAACAATCCTCTTGATGTTCTTGTTAGCTGCTTATACTACGTCATTCATCTTTGGACGATAAGGTGCCGAATTATGATGTGTGATCTTGAATTGACTACACACTTCTCTCATCATCTTATTGTTCAAATTGAGAGAATTATCAGAAATAATCCTTGCTGGCAACTTGTAACGGCATATGATTTCTTTCTTGACGAATCTGCATACCACCGACTTTGTTACATTTGCATAGGACGCAACTTCTACCCAGTTTGTGAAATAATCTATGGCCACCAAGATGAAACGATGTCCATTTGAAGCTTCCGGGGTAATAGGCCCGTTCATATCCATTCCCCATATTGAAAAAGGCCAAGGTGCAGTCATGACATGTAATGGCGATGCGACACATGAATCTTATCTGCATAAATCTGGCATTTATGGCACTTCCTGGAATAACTGATACAATCTCCTTCCATCGTCAGCCAATAGTACCCTGCCCTCATAATCTGTTTAGCAAGCATGTGACCATTAGCATGAGTGCCACATATCCCTTCATGGACCTCTTCTATGATTCTTCGGGCTTCGACAAACCCGACACATCTCAATAGGACTTAATCTTTCCCTTTCTTGTAGAGAATCTTGCCATCTAGAACAAAACCCATTGCTAACCTTCTCAGAGTCCTCTTGTCATTCTCTGTTGCTTGTTCTGGATACTGTTGACTCTTGATGTATTGCAAGATGTCATTATACCAAGGGAGACCATCTGCTTCTTCTTCGATACTCAAACATTGGGCAGGAGACTCATAAATGCTCATCTTGATCGACACAATTTTTGCCCCTTAATTCACTTTAAACATTGATGACAAAGTAGCCAGCGTATCCGCCATCCAGTTTTCTTCTCGAGGAAAGTAATTGAAATTCACTTCTTCAAACTCCTCCAATAAACACAGTATGAGTTCCCGGTATCGGATTAGCTTTGTATCTCGGGTTTCCCATTCTCCTCGTACCTGGTAAATCACCAAGGCTGAGTCTCCGAAAACTTCCAATACTTTGATCTTTCTGTCCACTGCAGCACGAAGGCCCATAGTACATGCTTCATACTTGGCAGTATTGTTTGTACAATCCAAATCCAATCTAGCAGTGAAAGGATAACAATCTTCTTCTGGGGATATAAGCACTGCACTGATTCCATGCCCCATGGCATTAGATACGCCATCAAAGTACATTTTCCATACTTTCTTTTTCAAGGGAATCTCATCTCCTTGTGACACATACATCAAATCCTCATCTGGGAAGTCAAGGTTCAATGGCTCATAATCTTCCACTGCCCGACTTGCTAAGAATTTAGCCACTGCACTACCCTTGATAGCTTTTTGACTTACATATACAATGTCGTACTCTGACAATAAAACCTGCCATATTGTTGTCCTCCCTGACAAAGAAGGTGCTTCCAACATGTACTTGACTAGATCCAGCTTAGCAATCAACCACGTTGTGTGGTACAACAGGTACTGTCTGAGTCTTCGAGCGGTTCAAGCTAAGGCGCAACACAACTTCTCTACTGACGAATATTTCAACTCATAATCTATGAACTTCTTGCTGAGGTAGTAAACTGCCTATTCTTTCTTTCCAGTTTCATCAAGCTGCCCCAAAACACAACCCATGGATCTTTCAAATACTGATAAATACAGTATCATTGGTTTATCCGGAATAAGTGGCATTAATACTGGTGGGTTTGATAGATAATTCTTAACTTTTTCAAAAGCAATCTGACACCCTTCATCCCATTCTCCTGGATCACGTTTTCGTAGTAACTTAAATATTGGATCACATTTGTCTGTTAATTGTAAAATAAACCGAGCAATGTAATTCAATCTCCCAGAAAGCCTTTTACTTCCTTTTTAGTGCGAGGTGGAGGCAGATTCTGAATAGCCTTCACTTTATCCGTATCAATCTCAATTCATCTTTTGCTGACGACAAAACCCAACAATTTCCCCGAGGTGACTCCAAAAGTGCATTTTGCCGGATTTAGCTTGAGTCTAAATTTCCTTAATCGTTCAAAGAACTTCTTAAGATTCGCAACATGCTCCTCTTCTCCTTGTGACTTTGCAATCATATCATCAACATAGACCTCAATTCCCTTATGCATCATATCATGAAACAAGGTCACCATGGCTCTCTGGTATGTTGCCCCAGCATTCTTCAACCCAAATGGCATTACTTTGTAGCAGAAGGTTCCCCACATTGTAACAAATATTGTTTTCTCCATATCTTCCGGTGCCATCTTGATCTGATTGTATCCTGAGAATCCATCCATAAAAGAAAATAAAGAACTCTTTGCTGTATTATCCACCAGAGTATCAATATGGGGCAAAGGGAAATTATCTTTAGGGCTGGCCTTGTTCAAATCTCGGTAATCAATGCACATCCGCATCTTGCTATCCTTCTTTGGTACCGGAACAATATTTACCACCCATTCTGGATATTTTTCCACCTCTAGGAATCCAGCATCAAATTGTTTCTTCACCTCCTATTTTATCTTTAACAGCATATCAGGTCTCATTCTTTTCAACTTTTGCTGAATTGGCTTGCATTTTAGCCTTAAAGGGAGCTTATGAACCAAAATATCCGGATCTAACCCTGGCATATCTTGGTAAGACCATGCAAATACATCCACATACTCTTGGAGCAAAGCTATCAATTCACCTTTTATTGATGGTGATAATGAAGTTCCAGTTTTGATTTCTTTTATCTCTTCACCATTTCCCAGATTTATTGTTTCCAATAACTCCTTATGAGGAAGTACTTGTTTCTCCTCTTGTTCTATTTTCCTCAATAGATCTGGAGGTAGACCGTAATCCTCAATATCTTCATTAGCCTCAAAATCACCCGTGTAAATGGGTGTTTAAAAATCAATTTCAGAGTTACTGATAGGAAGTTCCTCATATTCCGCATCCTTACACCTGTAAATAGGTGGAGAAAAAACAATATAGGAAAATATATAATGAAAACAAAATAAATAACAAAAAAGAAAGAATATGGACACATCAATATGGATAATGCATTGTGCTTGTTATTTATTGAATGAAAATGTTTAAAAAGCCCATTACAGAAAAAACTCTTAATATCTCTGGGTAAAGATAATTAAGATTGTTTTTTAAAAGTATTACTTTGGAATAGACTTAAAAACTATGGGCAACTCAGTCGTACTCCAGTTGGTTAGTCTATATCCTGGTGGACAAGGTCGCACCATCCAGCTAGTATTCTCTCCTTCAATTCTGTCTTTCTCAGCCGTGCAGATCTCCATATCATACATCTGCTCATCCCTATTCACCTGGAATCTTTCGAAGGCTTTCTCTATCATTATGAGCACATCATCAGAATTCTTTTCTTCGAACAGAGAACCGGCTTAGCGGAAGTTGTGAAGGATAGGTGGGAATGTCATAGGCTCCCATTCAATATCCATACCCGTAAGACGGGGCCATCCTCCTTTGTCGGTTCCTTTCAACTTGTTTTCTTTTCTCATGGGCCTTCGGAAGATACCCTAGGCCAAACCGGTCCTTCTTTCCTTTTACTTCTATTGCTCGAGCCATTCCCTGAAGATATTTCCTGAGACCTTTTCCAGCCCTGCAGCCTTTTTCTATGATAGTTCTTACCCCAAGCCTTGTGTTCTTGGACAGTCTCGGTTTCAAAATTTTCCGTCCTTCAGTGACAAAAATTGCATTTACAAATTCCAAAGACCGAAAATAACACTCCACGGCCTCTTCATTGGGCTCTACATAAGGAGATTCAGTAGATGCGAAAGCTATTATGCCTTCTTTCCCTAATACTATGATCAATCGGCCCTCCATCACAAATTTTAGTTTCTGGTGAAGAGACGAGGGTACAGCCCCAGCTGAATGTATCCACGGCTTTCCCAATAAGCAGTTATAAGATGGATTGATATCCATGACCTGGAAGTTCACTGTATAAATGCATGGGCCTATCTCCAGAGGAACTTCAATGGTTCCCATAACCTCTCTCCTAGTTCCATCAAAAGCCCTGACCACCGTGCAACTTGGTATCATATAGGATATAGCCACTGGCAGTTTGGATAGGGTTGCTAAAGGCATCACATTAAGTGAAGAACCATTATCCAAAAGGACCCTCGGTAATATGTGCCCCTTACAAGTGTTAGTTATATCGAGAGCTTTCGTTGATCCAATACCGTTGGGTGGTATCTCCTCATAGCTGAAAAATATGTAGTCATCTGCTGCGATGTTACCCACCAACCTATCCAGCTTTTCCACTGATATATTATTAGCCACGTATGCCTGATTTAATACTTTTAACAGGGCATTTCTATGTGGTTCTGAATTCAAAAGCAAGGATAAGATTGAGATCCTAGCTGGTTGACGTTGTAGTTGTTCAACCACGCTATACTCACTATATTTTATAAATTTCAAGAACTCACAGGCTTCCTTCTCACATACTGGTTCTTTCATTCTGTTAGTCGGGGCTGATCCCCTCTCTGTTTCATTTGGCAAATCCATCTTAATATGGATTGGCTCAACTACCTTCTTTCCTTTATCAGTTCCTCTGTCTTTCCCTGCTACCCCCTGTTCAACGGCCTCCGGAGCATAACACCTCCCGCTTCGGGTTAAATGCCCCATACTTGTAATATCCTGCTGGCTTGAAGACCCAGGCATAACCATGCTGTAGTCATATTTCCATGGTGTATCCTTGTTTTCCTTGTATGGAAAGGAAACAGGTAGATCAATGATTAATTTGGGCGCATTTTCCTCAATGACTGACATAACTTTTTCCTCCGGTTCATCATAATAGATGATTAGGGTCTTCCTATCCCATAGCGACCTGCATTTTCAATGACTTCTATTTCCCCTCCATCTTCTCATAGAATTGGGCTACCCCACTATCCATCATCTTTTGGACTTTAACCCGAAAGTCCCCACAGTTTTGTATGTCATGGCCTCCACCCTTATGGAACGGGCACCAATTATACACCCTTTTTGCAACCATTTTCACACTGTCTGTATCTTCCACCAATCTTGCCTTGACCATTTCAACCCATACTGTCAGGATCGGAGTCTTAACCTCCCCAATATCCCTTTTTAATCTTCTACCCTCTCCGATAAATATTGCATTTACCTGATTCCCAGCATGATTGGGCAATGGGTTTCCAGCTACGTTCGGCCCATTTTTTTGATCCAAACTTCACAACCCTAGTATTAATCAGGCTTTGGACTTTCTTTTTGAAGGCCAGGCAATCTTCAATTGAATGTCCTTGGATTCCCGCATGGTATGCACAGTTGGTGTTTGCATTGTACCATCTTAGATATGGAGGTGTCAAAGGTTTTAGGTACACGGGTGCAACAAGTTGACCCTGCAATAGTTTTGGATATAGCTCACCATAGGTAGTGGGAATCGGATCAAATTGGGTTTTTTGATCGTTCCTTAGTGAACGTTGGTCATTACGCGGAGGACCCTGAGTGTTTGGGATAGTATTTCTAGGAAGGGTGATTTGAGGGGATATGCCAATTGGGAATGGTTTTTGTGGTATATTGGTGTAGGGGAACGGGTTTTGGGTAAGGTGGTTGACATTGGGGTAGTAAGGATTATACCCCGGGTATGGTGTGTAAGGTGTCGGAGGTGCTTAAGGTGTGGTGGGAGTATAGGGCCTTGGTGGTGTGTATGGTGTAGGAGGTGTATAGGGGTATTGGTTGAAGCTTACTACATGGGTTTCCTCCTTCTTCTTTGTAGGAAAAGCTCTCTTTGGGGTAGCAGACTCACCTCCTTCCATCTTTCCGTTCTTAATAGCTGACTCAATCATTTCCCCAGATATTACCATATCCGCAAAATCTTTGGTAGCGTTTCCCACCAATTTGTCATAATAAGGTGCTTTCAATATGTTAATGAAAAGCACCGTGGTTTTTTTGTTGGTTAAAGGGGGTTGCACATGTGTGGCCAGATCCCTCCACCTCTGCGAATACTCTTTGAAGGTCTCATTGGACCTCTTTTCCATGTTCTGTAATGACAGCCTATCCGGTACCATGTCAGAAACGTGCTTATAATATTCCATAAAAGCCCTGGCCAAATCCGTCCATGAACGAATCTTGGTACGATTGAGTTGATTGTACCATCGGGTGGCTAACCCTGGTAAGATATCCTGGAAGCAATGAATAAGCAATTTCTCGTTATCCTCATGCCCTGTCATCCTTCTATAGTACATGGTCAAATGAGCTGATGGGTTAGTGGTCCCATTATACTTTTCAAAGTCTGGTACTTTGAACTTCGGTGAAAGTATTAGATCATGTACCAAGCTCATCTCTTTGGCATCTAGACTGCCAAACAACTCTGCTCCTTCCACTACTCTTAGCCTTTCTTCCAACAACTGATATTTCTTCTGAGATTCAGCTTTCGACCCTTCTCAGTTAAGTCATTTTGGCCCTTTCCTTTTCTGCCATTTCTTCGAAGTCTGGAACCTCAACCTCAATTGGATCAACTCCGATGATATCCCTTTTTGGACCAAAGTTTTGTGCTTCGACCGCTGGCTGGATGTAGATGTAGGATGCTGCCCTAGTTGGGATTTCATTTCCCACAGGTTGGGATGTCTATCCATTTCTCTGTACTACTTCTGGTCGATCCTCCTGATTCACTGCCCCTATTCCAGTAACTGAATTCTCTCCGGGCCACTTCTGCTTCATCATAGTGCTCATCATCTCCATGAGCTTTGTCATTTGTTCTCGGGTCTCCTCTTGAGACTTAGTCAACTGTTCTTATAGTTCTTTCTGGATTCTTTCCATTCTCTCAATTCTGGCAAGCTGATCGTTTTCCATGGTTTTTGTTCGAGATCGAGTATTGTTAGGGTGTTGGAAGTCTAGTTCTCTCTGAGTGTGACCAATTGTACCTTTAGTTTTAAAAACCATGGATTAGAAATTATGGACACATTTCTTATTATTATTTTTTTTTATAAAAATGAATAAATGAATGAATGAATGTTAGTGAATGCTCAACTAATTAAATGACTAAGTATATGAACTAAGATGACTAATTATAATGAATAAATAAATGTACAAATAAATAAATGACTAAGTATATAAACAATTTATAAAGAATAAATGAATGAATGATTGGTAGTGAATGAACAAATAAAATATATAAAATAAAGAGCTAGTGAATGATGAATGTATTTAGAGTATTGGCCCCGGGATATTCCAACCAAACGGTCTTTCATTGATTTCCTAGAACTAAATACATCAAAGAAAAGATCCCTGCTTTAGACAACATGATAATCTATCTCTCCTAAAAACTACTACAAAATACTGGTGACTCCTTCGGATCCTGGACTTTCTTCACTTTCCTTTTTTTGATTGCCTTGCTCTTCCATCGGATCCTTACTTGTTCACGATCCTTTGGCGTGTCAGCAGAAACATCGCCGTGTAAGCTTTCCCTAGCTTGTTTCTCTAGTTGATTTGCTCGGGCTTTCTCGTGTTTTGCTTTCTCTTTCCAGTAGTTATTCTCTTTTTTCAGGTTTTTGACCTTATGTTCCCACTCCCCGGAAGTCTTGATAGTCCCCTCAAATCTGAGCTCGAAGCGGTACCTCTTGTTCTCCAAATGTAATTCCCGAAGATCGCCCTTAACGGTGTCCCTTTCTCTCTTGATCTGTTCTTTTTCTTTTTCCCGAGTTGATTCCCTATTTTTCATGTCATCAAGCTCTTCTTGCAGTCGGGCAATCTCCTTGCTCATCCGGACCTTTTCTTTTTCAAATTCCGCCCTTGCGATTTCTAACTCTGATGGCATTTCCCTCGGTGGCGGATTCATGATCTGGACCTTCTCCCCATCTGATGTCAAAAGTCTATCATTAACCCTTAATTTCCTCCATATCAGGTAATCAAGTGTAACGGTGTCGGCGTATCTTGCCACTTTTATCCGATGGGTTTTCTTCCATGCTTCAATCACAGCCCGTAATTTTCCAGAATATCCGTCTTCCCCATAAGTGAACTCTGATGATCCTAGATTATGAGTCATGGGTGTGAATTACCAGGACTCAACCTGTCTTTGCACCAACAAAGGCGCATAACTCACAGACCCCCAAATTTCGAGTAGTGGAACTCCCGGGTTGTCCCCATATTTGTACATAATCGGCATAGGAACCATCCATGGAGCTTTCCATGTCACTATCTCCCCTTTTAGATTCCGGAACAGGTTGACCCATTTCTCTTCATTCCGTCTTTAGGCCAATCATTCTGAAGGAATTCCCTAATCGGAACTAAAGTCTTCATGTACGATTTGAAGGAAACATTTTCTATCTTCCAAAAGTGACTTTGAATCCAGATGTAAAGGAGTTGTACACACCCCTTGATCCTCCCTTGTCCTGCCCTTTTACAAAAATTCAAGGATCGGATAGTTTCAGCTATGATGGCCGGAGATGGGTTGATCTTCTGTTCCAACTTTTCAAAGAAATCAAACACGGCTATATCCACATGACCCAATATCTTCGGGAATATGATTATCCCGTAGATGGCTAGAGCGAAGATGTCCCTGGCTTTTGCTTTGTCGGAACAACCCAATATCAACTGTCGGAGAGTTTCCCACGGAATGCACCCATTTTTCTGCTTTGTGTCCACATGACTCTCAAACCATGTTGTATCCATTCCTGTGATCCTAGCCACTTTTTTCTTCAAACCTGAAGGTTTTATTTCCTTCAAATATACCCGATCAGCATTAGGACATTCAATACGTAACAGTGCTGAATATTCTTCAATCAGTGGTGTCATATCTTTCTTGTTAAAAGTAAAACATCTATAAGCAGGATTCGAAAACTGTACCATAACCTGAATCAACCCACTATTGACCTGAATCGGAATTAAGAGTGCTATATCTCCATATTTCTGAGTGAAGGCTTTTTTCTCTAATACATTCCACTGATTCCAAATGTCGGCTAACCCTCGAAGATTATTCTATCTATGATCCACTTTTACCCTTTCCGGCAATACTGACACATAATCTTTCTCTTTCTTGAGGCAATCACCATCCTCCCTCTGATCTTTTTCCGACCATGACCTGACTACTGCATGATCTTCTATTATTGAAATAACCTGACACTCCATGAAAGTCCTTTGGGTTGATAACTATCCCGAGGCCAATAAACTTCAAGTGTATGATGATGTCTATGATGCATGTCAAAGAAAAGAAAACAGAAAGAAATAGATTAGTAAAGAAATGAATTCACAAATATAACATAAATAACAACATGCTTTAAAAAAAATGTCCCGAAAATTTAAACAGAGCTTCGGCATTACGACGCCTCTGGGACAAGATAATAATAAAAAAATGCGAGCGATATGATGTTCGTTCATCATCACCCAATTTGTATCTAACATATAGAAATATGGTAAAAGGTTGGAAATGTTCCTTCATGTGTTCTTAAACTTCGGGTATCTAACAGATATCCGGCATGGCTTCGCCTAGGTTCACTATATGGAGGTGAATCGGTTCTAAGGCCCCGAATTGTTCCTCACTGTCGCCGGTGAAGGCTAGTAAGGCACCCCGATAAAAGCGGGTTCAATTCGTTAGAGTATATTTTCCTATGCCCGTACGGAGGATTATCACGAAGGCATTAGGTACTTTATACTCCGGAAGTGTTTCACTAGCCCATACGGAGGATCAATCACGAAGGCGTAGTTACTTTACTCCCACTTAAAAGGACGGAACCCGGGTAGAGGATTCATGTTATGCAAATGCAAATACAGTGTGTGCGGAGGAACAAAACAAACCTATCACCACCTATTCTACTACCCTTATTCTAAATACCCCACTAAAATCAAACAATGTAAAGCATCAGTCAAGCAAACATATAAATATACGCAACAAAATAACCAGAGAACAAATAATAATATGAATGCACATGAATATGGACATATTAAAACATTTTTTTATTTTAAAATTCTCTTTTATTTTTAAAAAAATATGGGAATTAAAATTAAATACCATTTAAACCAACAAAACCGAGACTTTGATAACACACGACTAATTCTAGGCCTGACTCTCTAATTGTCCCCAGTGGAGTCGCCGAGCTGTCGCAACCTAAAAAATAACGAGTCTCATCGCAAGACTTTATTATTCGTTAAGCGTGACATTACAAAAAATCGAGGAAAAGTCGACTTAATTCCTCTAGAAAAAATGAAGGTTTTGAAAATGGCCTTGAAAAAGACATGGAGTCGCCACCAATCTTTTTTAGCTAGGTGTGATCGGCCACCTATTAAAACCGGTTTTATAAAATATTTTAAAAATTAATTAAAACATTTTTAAAACCAATTTCAAGTCTGCGTTTAAACCAGAGAAATCAAAGAAACGGGTTCGGGACTCGGTTACGTGCGGGGAAGGATTAGCACCCCCACAACGCCCGTATAAAACGGTACCTTATTAATCGTGTGTTATCTCAAATCTCGGTGTAAAGTTGATTTTAAATTTAGTATTTCAAGTTAATTCCCAATTTAAAGAAAAATAATTCCATTTTAATTGAAAATGATCCAGAATTTATAAATTCAAAACTTTCCTATATTCCCCAACAAACGTGGCAAAATATAGAAATTTTTATTAATTTGGAAAACTTTTCGAATCATTCTCGTTTTTTGAAAGAAAGATATTCCTTTATTAATGATAATTGATGATATTCCCTCCAGCAAACCCGGTAAAGAACTCATGAATTATTTTAACTCGGGAATATCTTTATTTTTTATTGAAAAATCATTATCCTTTTGAAAACATTTTAAAAGATATGAATATGTATATGCAGGACATAAATAAAATAACATAGCAAAATCTAAATAATATAATGCATCCTAAATGATATAATATAATTTAAATGCCTTAGCATATTCTAAATGAAATGAAATGTCCTAAGTTATATGACATTCCTAAATGAAATGAAATGACCTAGGTAGCATAATATACTCTATATGAAATGTAATATCCTAAGTCATATGATATATTCTAAATGAAATGAAATATCCTAGGTAACATAATATTTTAAATGAAATAAAATATCCTAAATGACATAATATATCCTAAATGAAATGAAATAACCTAAGTAACATAATATATTCTACATGAAATGAAATGACCTAAGTAACATACATATCCTATATGAAATGAAATGACCTAAGTAACATACATATTCTATATGAAATGAGATGATTTAAATGACATGGCAAATATGAATGATATGGCATATAATTTAAATGACATAAAATATAAAATAATGCTATCATATAATATGCATGAAAATAAAAATGCAAATAATAATGCATGAACATAGTATATGCTAAATAATATAACAAAAAATAATAATTAAATAAGAAGCATAGGATATCATGAAATATTCCAAATCATATAATAAAAAATATAACATAGCTCAAAATCATAACAATATCATAGAAATTATCATAGCAAAAAAATCACATATTAAATAAAATACATGAATATGGAAAATGCAATGCATGAAAATGTATTTTTTCCTTTAATTAAGAAAATCCGTATATCTAAAAAGATATCCGGCTACCTTAGGAAAATATGTCAAATTAAATATTCTAAAACCAAAATACTTTGTGATTGTTTGAAAACAATTTGGAAAAGCTTAGGTTAAAAAAAAAAAACTGGTTAAACCTTTTTTTTAAATGGCTCTAATTTTCTAAGTTTAAAAAATCCCGGACTTGACCATCCTTAACCCAAGAGTTAAAAAATCATTTTTAGAGTTTAAAAAGGCTTAGAAACTACCCTAAGTCAGTAGCTAACCTTCCTAATCAGCCCCCTCTAAGTAACTTAACCAAGACAGAAAAGTGATTTTTCTTTAAATTCAATTCTGACTCCACTGTCCAGTTTTAAGCCACGATTTTTTATCCTATTTTTAAAAATTCAAAAAATTCTAAAAACAATACTGCAGACTCAGGACATGTAGAACTACACGGGAAAAAATCCTCTTAATTTTCTGATTAAATATGAATGCCCAGAAAAATCGAAAAAGTACGAGTACTGGTGAAAAAAAACTGTTTTGCCAAAATACATTTTTGCCTTTGATAAAATCATTTAAAAATCAAAGTAAAAATATTTAAGACTCATAAAATGACTCACAAACAATAGCTAGGACTTTTTGAAAGTTAGATAAAAATTGGCTAAGTAAAAAACTCACAAAGGTAGAATAATCAATTTGACAAAACTTAATTTTCCACAAGTGTGCTCAAGAGAGCATGACTTTGAACCATTAATTGGCTCAAGTCTTTATTCAAGTGGCATGAACATGAAATGCATGAAAAAATTACAGCAAACATAGTGCATGAAATGCATGAGTTTAAACCTAAATGTCATGAAAAATGCATGGCATCCATATAGTGACCTAGACCTAAATGAACTTGCATGGCATTTAATGCAACCTAAACCTAAAATGCATGAACATGCATGGCAAATAAACCAAACTTAATAACTAAAATATGCATGGCATTTTCACAAACACAAAGCATGCTTAAACCAAAAACTCAAACAAATATCACGAAAATGCTAACCTATCAACTAACATGGCAAGAATGCACATACAATGCAAAAATTCAAGGAGTGGCCGAATAGCCTATGTAACTAGCAAACATGGCATTTTCACAAACACTTGGTTTACTAACATGCAAAACTAAATCAAATGTCATGCAAATGCAAAAACCTACCAACTAACATGGCAAAAATGCAACACAAATGCAAAACACATGGAGTAGCCAAATGGCCTCAAGCTCCAACAAGCATGGCATTTTCACAAACACTTGATATACTAACATGCTCAACTAAAATATAACATTCAAAACATGCAAACACAAAGTAGAAATACTAAAATCAAACAAGCATTTTCACAAACACTTGATATACTAACATGCTCAACTAAAATATAAAACTCAAATCATGCAAACTCCACACAAGCATTTTCACAAACACTTGATATACTAAATCTAAAACACCAACAAATTTAAACATTATGAAAACAGAAAATTAAAAATGCAAAAA
Source organism: Fremontodendron californicum (assembly GCA_030761205.1). Lineage (NCBI taxonomy): Eukaryota > Viridiplantae > Streptophyta > Magnoliopsida > Malvales > Malvaceae > Fremontodendron > Fremontodendron californicum. The sequence goes on along the minus strand of JAULJL010000020.1, from coordinate 17,677,211 downwards.
CATGATATTTAAAACATAAATGGCAACAAACAAAGCAACCAAATTAAAATATAACTCAAGTATATGAAGTAGAACAACACTTAAAACATCAAGATCAAAGAAAATAACATAAACAACACGATAAAATAAACAAAACAGCAACTTAAATAAAGAATGTAGGCCATTCGGCCATGGTGAGAAATTGTAAAAAATATATTTAAGAAAGAGATGAAGAAAGAACTTAAAAAGAATAATAAAAAGAACCATTTATTTAAAAAGGAAACTCACCAAATAGTAATCAAAATAGCAAAAACAAGAATGGAAAATCAAGAAAGTGCAAGAGTTGGTGCTCAAGAGCAACCTCAAGAAGCTATATTTCAAGCTTTATCTCTTCAAACTTTCCTTTCTTTTCTAAACTTTTTCTTTTTGCCTTCAACCAAAGAGAGAAAAACCAAGTAAAAACCAAGAGAATTCAGCAAAAATAAAGTGTGAAAAAATGAATTCTGCCCCGTATTAGAGCTGGCCGAAACCCCCTTTCTCTCCTCAAAGATGTTGTCATTTTTTTGTAACCAATTTTCCATCAAAGGGCTAATAATTCAAGGTGAAAAAATCATGAAATTATCACCCTTAGATTAGCATATCAGCTGTCCCAAGTTACAGCTATTCAAGAATAATGTTGACACTCTCTCTTGGCCTATGTGGCTTAATCACCATGGCTTGATCAAAGACAATCTCTAACTAACTCTTAATTTTTAGCCATTTGATTGAAAAATCAGAAGCTTCCTCCTTCCTTTGGGCCTTGGTAGGCCAGAAATTCTCTTTTCCAGCCCAAGTCTGATTTTTTGAAAGGCCCAAAGATGCCCTTTTCGGTTGCTTGGGTGAAATGACCGTTTTGCCCCCTGGATGCAAATAAATATCAAACGGACTCCAAATTCAATTTTTCTTTTTCTAATACTTCTAAAATAATCAAACATTGAGTCCTGGAAGTTTTCAAAATTATCCGAGTCCGTTTGCTATTTATTTGGATTTTTTCTTCCAAAAATGCCCTTTTATGCCCCTACATCTTACCATTTTTTATAAACGAGCTCCAAATCAAGATTTTTCTTTACCAATCTCTTATAAATAATTTAAAAGTGTGATCTAGAAGTTTTCATAATTTTTGGTGCTTATTTGGTATTTTTTCGGGATTTATCGGCATGAATTACTGCATAAGAGCTCGAGATTTGGCCATTTAGCAAACGAACTCTGAATCAAGATTTTCTTTCGCCAATCTCTTCCAAATAATTTAAAATTGATATTTGCAAATTTCATAATTTTTGGAGTCCATTTGCTATTTTTTCGGGATTTATCTTCTTGAATTATTGCATAGGAGGCCCGGGATTTGGCCATTTTGCAGACGAACTCCGAATTAAGATTTTATTTCGTCAATATCTTCCAAATAATTTAAAAATGAGATTTGCAAAATTTCAGAATATTTGGAGTTTATTTGCTATTTTTCGGGATTTTCCTTTTTGAATTACTACATAAGAGACCCGGGATTTGGCCATTTTGCAAACAAACTCCGAATCAAGATTTTATTTCGCAAATCTCTTTCAAATAATTTAAAATTGAGATTTTCAAAATTTCAAAAAATTTGGAGTTCATTTGCTATTTTTTCGGGATTTTCCTTTTTGAATTACTACATAAGAAGCCCGGGATTTGGCCATTTTGCAAACGAACTCCGAATCAAGATTTTATTTCGCCAATGTCTTCCAAATAATTTAAAAATGATATTTGCAAAATTTCAGAAGATTTGGAGCTCATTTGCTATTTTTCCGGGATTTTCCTTTTTGACTTACTACATAAGAAGCCCGGGATTTGGCCATTTTGCAAACGAACTCCAAATCAAGATTTTCTTTTTCCAATCTCTTTAAAATGATTTAAAAATGATATTTGCAAATTTTCAAAATTTTCGGAGTCCATTTGCTATTTTTCCCAAATTTTCCAATTTTGCCCTTTTGCCTCCGAAACCCGGTTTTGCTCAAAACAAGTCCGATTTTCAGATTTTCTTCAAACTGAGCCTTGGGCTATCCTTTTTAATTATTCCTCATCCATTGGATTCTTTGGTCTTACCAAGTTGGGCCATTTTTGTGATTCTTCCCGATTTCACCGAAATCCACTAAAAACCCTAATTCTCAGTTTTCTCCCAGATTGACTTTTCTTTCGGTTTTTCTTGCAAGTGGCTTCTCCATTACTCGTAGTCAGTGCTTATCTTTCATTTGGAACCTTCAATTTCGACCAATTTGATCGTTTAAGCACTTTTCCCCAAATTTCTCGGATTAAGGTTTCCTTTCTATTGAATCTCCAAATCCCAACTTCCGAACTCCATATCTTTCAATGTAGACCTCGGATTATCAAAATTATTTCGCCATTTTTCAATTGAACTTAAAATCTTGATTTTGAAAGTGGGTTGACTTTTTTAGTAGTTGACTTTTTGGGATTGACTTTTTTGAGGTTGACTTTTTTTCGGGGTTGACTTTTTTTGAGTTTGACTTTTTATGCTCGCCCTCTTAAACTAAGTCTCAGAGTACCACCTGCAGGATGAAAAAAGTCTTTTTACACTCGAAAACATCAATTTAAGAAGAAAACATACCTGTTTTAGTGGTCCGCACAAAATTAGGTGTCTACATTATGAAAACTTTTATATCACAGTTTTAAATTATTTAGAAGAGATTGGTGAAGAAAAATCTTGATTTGGAGCTCGTTGAAAAAATGGTAAAATGTAGGGGTATAAAAGGGCATTTTTGGAAGAACAAATCCAAATAAATAGCAAACGGACTCGGAAAATTTTGAAAACTTCCAGAATTCAATATTTTATCATTTTGAAAGTATTAAAAAAAATAAAATTTGAATTTGGAGTCCGTTTTCCATTTATTTGCATCCAGGGGAAAAAATGGTCATTTTACCCAAGCAAACGAAAAGGGCTTTTCTTGCATTTTAAAAAAAATCAGACTTGGGCGGGAAAAGGGATTGCTGGCCTGCCAAGGCCCAAAAGAGGGAAGAAGCTTCTAATTTTTCAATCAAAAGGCAAAGAATTAAGAGTTAGTGATTTTTTTTTTTTATCAAGCCATTGCAAATGATTTTAGCTACTGACTTAAGGTTGATTAGGATGTTTAGCTACTGACTTAGGGTAGTTTCTAAGCCTTTTTAAACTCTAAAAATGATTTTTTAAGTCTCGGGTTAAGGGTGGTCAAGTTCGGGATTTTAAACTTAGGAAATTAGAGCCATTTAAAAAAGGGTTTAGCTAAATTTTTATTTTTAATCTAAGCTTTTCAAAATTGTTTTCAAACAATCACAAAGTACTTTGATTTTATAATATTTAATTTGATATATTTTCCTAAGGTAGCCAAATATCTATTTAGATATACGGATTTCCTTAATTAAAGGAAAAATACATTTTCATGCATTGCATTTTTTATATTCATGCATTTTATATAATATGTGATTTTTGCTATGATAATTTCTATGATATTGTTATGATTACGTTATGTTGTTTATTATATGATTTTGAATATTTCATGATATACAATGTTTTTATTTAGTTATTTTTTGTCATATTATTTAGCATATACTATGTCATGCATTATTGTTTCCATTTTTATTTTCATGCATATTATATGATAGCATTATTTTATGTTCCATGTCATTTAAATTATATGTTATATCATTCATATTTGTCATGTCATTTAAATTATTTCATTTCATATAGAATATGTTATGTTACCTAGGATATTTCATTTCATGTAGAATATTATGTTATCTAGGTTATTTCATTTCATTTAGGATATATTATGCCATTTAGAATATTTTATTTCATTTAGAATATATCATATGATTTAGGACATTTCATTTCATATAGAATATATTATATAACTTAGGATATTTCATTTCATTTAGAATATGCGAAGGCATTTAAATTATATCATATCATTTAGGTTGCATTATATTATTTAGATTTTGCTATGTCATTTTATTTATGTCATGCATATACATATTCATTTCTTTTAAATGTTTTCAAAAAAAGGTAATGATTTTTAATAAAATAAAGATATTCCCGAGTTAAAATAATTCATGAGTTCTCTGCCGGGTTTGCTGGGGAGGATATCATCAATTATCATTAATAACGGAATATCTTCTTCAAAATGAGAATGATTCGGAAAGTTTTCCAAAAATAATAAAAATTTCTATATTTTGCCATGTTTGTTGGGGAATATAGGAAAATTTTGAATTTATAAATTTCGGATCATTTTCAATTAAAAATGGAATTATTTTTCTTTAAATTGAGAATTAACTTGAAATACTAAATTTGAAACCGACTTTTTACCGAGATTTGAGATAACACATGATTAATAAGGTACCGTTTTATACGGGCGTTGTGGGGGTGCTAATCCTTCCCCACACGTAATATAGTCTCGAACCCGTTTCTTTGATTTCTCTGGTTTAAAACGCAGACTTAAAATTGGTTTTAAAAATGTTTTAATTAATTTTAAAATATTTTATAAAACCGATTTTAATAGGTGACATCACACCTAGCTAATAAAGATTGGTGGCGACTCCATGTCTTTTTTAAGGTCATTTTCAAAACCTTCATTTTTTAGAGGAGTTAAGTCGACGTTTTCTCGGTTTTTTAATGTCACGCTTAACGAATAATAAAGTCTTGCGATGAGACTCGTTATTTTTTAGGTTGCGACATGGTCAATTACATCTGACAATTTCAGATATAATATAATTATACGATACTTACATAACATGGCAAAAATAATTAAAACACGACATGACACAAAAAATAACATGAACACGACACAAATACACGAAGGTGCCCAAATCTACATAAAACAAATTATTAAAGTGTCAAATTTTATATAAATATATAATACCTTGAATACGATTATAACAGGAAAAATAACACGAACATGATGACGCACGACACAAATTTGTGAGTTATTTGAATAGTGTCAATTAGACTCAGCAATTTCGGACACAACATGATTATACGACTCGAACATAACATGAAAAAAGTAATTAAAACACGACAAAAAAATTAACATGAACACGACACAAATACACGTGTCAAAATTGACATAAAACAAATTATTAACGTGTAAAAGTTTATATAAATTTATAATATTTTAAATACACAATAAAATAACACGAACACACAAAATGGAATCATTATAACAAATTATGCAAAATATAGGATGAATTGAGACACGACACGGACACACAAAATTTTCTCTTAATTGGACACCATGACAAACTATGCAAAAATATTTAGATGAATTTAAACACGACAAGAACACATTGAAAAAATAATTAAAATACGACACGACACGAAACGAAACGAAAATAAGATAAACACAATAGAAATATACGAACGTGTCAAATTTTACATAAAATGAATTATTAACATGTAAAAAATTATATAATAAACTTATAATACTTTGAACACAAAAAAAAAAAAACACGAACACGAAAAATAATACGAACACGATACAAACGCACAAATCTTTCTCTCTTTCCTTCTTCTTTCCTTTCCTTTTTTTTTTCCCCTCTCTTTCTCTTTTTTTTTTCTTTCCAAAAAAAAAATGGATGACTTGCCGCGTGGCAAGCCATGGGGAAACAATTCCCCCCTGAAACAATAATTGGAGGATTGTTTTTAATTATTTTAAAGATATACATTTAGTTTTAAATATTTTGATTAAATAAAATTAATTTTATACTAATTAATAAATTTAATTTAAATTTAAATTTTGTAACTACAATTAAATCACGTCACGATTTAATGATAACTTTCACAAAGAACTCGAGTTTTAATTAACAAAGAACGCATCTGCAAGCAATTGTAATTTGTATGTTTGGAATTACATGGGAGCAAGATGGTTATCAAGGTAAGAGAAGGGAGTTGCATGAAGTAGTTCCACCATGAGTCTATGACATCACGTCCATGAAGAGGGGAAGAACTGGAGCAACAGTTGATTTTTAACAAGGAAACCAACTTAGATTCACCTTCTTAATTTCCTGAAATATTTGAATTCTGAATTTGTTTGTTAAATATTAAAAATATAATGATAAAACTATCATTTACATTAATAAAATATATTCAAATTTCATTATTTTTTTCATTTAAAAATTGAAAGTATAGTGATAAAATGCAATAAAATTGAAATATAATATCATATAGTGATAAATTTCATCCTAATCTCAATTTTTACTCAAACATCGGGTTGTAGACTATAAATGCGATTACGAAGAAGCTTTTGCAATTGAGCAATGTGAGGGAGAAAATGAGTTTAAAAAATTGCTTTTGCATTCAACCAAAATGTATTTGACATCAACTTCGCTGTCAAAAACCAACGGAATTGCAAACGATTTCTCCAGTAAAATTTCCTATACTTAATACAATGTTGATTGTGGAGTGCTTTTCGAACTAAACAAGAAGGCACAAGCATACAAGAAGATTACATAATGAAATCTGATATTAAGTAACACAGAATCTAGATATACATTCGAATCACATTTCAAGAATGCCGATTATAATCGCAATCTGCAAAGTACACCTTCGCAGAGCTATCAAAGTTTATGCAGTTGATGCACCAACGAGTCAAAGATATAGTCTCAATTCTATATATAAGTTGAGTAGGTGAATTACAATAGTTATGTTAAAAAACAAAAAAGAGATAGCCCCTCTTGTCCTTCCTCAACATGCGTCCAAAGATACCTTCTAACTAATAGTAAGAACTGGGGTTAAAAGGAAAACAAAATGAAAAAGTAGAAGAGAAGAGAAGGATATTCTAAAGTATTACCAAACCAATGGTAGCCAGGTTCCTTCATCTATGATGTCTTTTCTTAGACTTGGCACGCTTATAAAATATCCACTTAACCACCAGAAAACAACCAAGAGCCATCTCTGCTACTGTTATCATCTTCAAACCTAGATTCACCAAGGCCCAATTTAGTCATTTAAAATGACAAAAGAAAATCACATAAACATCAAATACACACACCCTGAATGAGATTTACAAGTCCAACATACAGATGATAAAATGATAAAAAGTGTCTGAACGTTGATTTTTTTTTTTTTTTTTTTTTTGTAATTTCTAGTTCATCTGATCTCGTTTCTGTGTTGGACACTTCTCAGTTCTCACCATCAAAATACAAGTTGAACCTAGACATCTCAATTAGACTTGTGCCCAACTAGCAACTCACCTCCCTACTTCGGTTGAGACGGTTACAATAACAAAAAGTCAGGAGATGCATGTAGGGAAGGGTGAGGTTGGTTCCCCCTTCCCTCACTGTCACGCCACCCCATTCTTAATGTTTGTATTCTATACCGCATTAATTATACATTTTATATCTGAACTTACAATAAAATTGTCAATTTGATAAGAAAAAGTGGTCAAAAATTTGGTAGTTTTTTTAAGTGAGTAGTTTTTTAAAAGATGTGATGATTTTTTAAAAATAAATATATAACTTTTTTTTATATAAAATATTAAAAAACATAATTATCTTTATTTAATTTTATTTAGTTATTTGTACTTTCACTTTTTATAAATGGATAGTTTTTTAAAAAGTGGATAGTTTTTTTATAAAAGATTATTATATAAAATATATTAAAATACATAAATAGTTTTTTTTTTTTTTTTTTTTTTAACATTTAATGATTTTTTTGTATTTTTATCAATTGAGTTGGTGTCACTTGATTAAGTGACACAAACTCAACCATTCCTTTTATAATAGTATATAGATATAAATAGATATATCTTTATTTAATTTTATAAGTTAATTTAGTTATTTTATACTTTCACTAACTGAATTGATATCACTTGATTCGTAACACCAACTTAATCACTCTTTTTATAATAATATAATATAGATAGATATATGGGTTTAATCATTGTGTATTTTGGTACCTAAACTATATTAAAACTGGATTTCATAACTAAAGTTTAAAAATTCAAAGTTAGATACTCAAACTTTACTTTAAAAAAAAAAAATAATTAAATAAAAATGCACCACATATCTAAATATGCCACGTAATTTAACTTTTTTCTATTTTTTAAAAAAATAAGAAAAGATTTGTAAAATTAAAAATAAATGATTTCTCTTAATTTATTTTTCAAAATTAAAAAAAAAAAAATTATGGAAATTGAAGAAAGCAAAAGAAACTGTTTTCTTTTCTTAGATTTTGTTTTTTAAAATAAAAAAAATAAGGAACACTAAAAATCAAAAAAAATGAAAAATAAAAAATTATGTTTTTATTTTCATTTTGTAAATTAAAAAATTTGAAAAAAACAAAAAAACAATTTTTTTTTTTAAAAAAAAACCCAAAGTGAGAGGGGATGGGGAAAGAGAAAAAAGAGGGAAGGAAAGGGAAGAACGAGGGAAGGGGCGAGGTGAGAAAGGGAGGACTAGCAAACCACTAATTTGATCAAACCGAGGCAGATTGTTGCCTGTCTACTCGAACCGGCTGATCTTCCTTCCTTCCCCTTCTCTTCCCCTCTCCTATCTCCCACCTCCTTTCTTTCCTCTCCCCCCCCCCCCCCCCCCATTTTTCTCTCTACATGATTTGTTTATTTTATAACTTTTAAACATAAAAATGTTAAAGAAAAAAGTCAAATAAAAATGACATGGCATTTTTTTGCGACATATTATTTTATTGATTTTTTTCCATGTTAGCGTCAAATGTGCAAACTGCTTAACGAAAGGAGCTAATTGCAAATTTTTAAACTTCAAACTTCAGGTACCAAATTGACTATTTCACTACAGTTTCAGGTACCAAATGTGTATTTAACCATACATATAAAAAAAAGGGGCAATGGCTGTGAGGAAAGTAGGGATTCTCGTCCCCACCGGGTATGCCTAGGGCGGGGAATGAAGAGTGCGTGCAAGAAATTGGAACACACATTCGAAGTGAGATAAGTCTAACAACTAGATCATGACCAAATCAGTTCATAAATTATTTTCAGTACCTGCAAGCGTCTGAATCAAATCTTCCAAATTAATTCCAATTTTAATTTGCTTCAATTTAGTAGAGTGCAGATGACTCGTTGTAGAAATATAATTTTCAGTCTTGTACTCGACATTACCACCCATAATGCATGTGTTAGGACACATGATGCCACCATCATACTCATCACTTCCATCACAGCAATCTGAAAAATGACGCGTTTATTTAACAAACAACGAAATTAAATCTTACCGAGGTTGCTATATATTAGGCTCAGAACCACAGAACTCAACACAACATTTAAGCTGAAAATCTACACATGCAAACCCAACCCATTAGGAGGTCAAGAGTTTGGAAGGAATAAAGACCTTATATCTGTTGGGAAGCAATACGACCAGGTAGGAGTAAAAAATTTCAATATCATAAGAGCATGGAGTTAGAGATCCTAGTTATTCCTTCTAAACTAACAATTTCATTTAGAGTATTAACTATTAGGATGACATCCACCACCATGGAACCCAGAAACAACCTCTCTCATTATCAGGACCACTAGCTATCCTAGTCCATGGAAAATGAAAAATTTCCTGCAACATTGTTAGTTTCCAGCTTGAACCATATATCCATGTTTACAAAAAGAACTACTGCAACATTAAGCAGTTGTAAGATCATAAACAAAGATAAAAATAAGAGGTTCAAATAATACTCACCACAAAAACGATCATTAACACGAGAAGAAAAAAGGAATTGAGGTATACTTCCTACATTCCTACAGTAAAATTTGCCTGCTGGGCAAGCTGCAGTCCCTGCACAAACAAAAAGGGAGGCCAAGGAACACACCATGTCAGAAAAATAAAATAGTAAAAAAGAATAGGTACTCCTAATGTTAAAATGAATTAATCAATCTTTCCAGAAAAGAGACAACCAATGTACTTGGCATATCAATAAAATGCACATAATTAAGTAAGTAAATTGATGCAAGCAATATAATTGGCAGGTAGAATTTGAGACTGTGACTGTCTTCCCAGCTACAGCACCATAACTGATGAAAATACCAATTACGGTGCAAAGATAAAACATTTAGTACACCAGTTAAAAAAAGATTGACTCAAATTCTGATGAACCTAAGAACCCATAAATTTTAATAAGCTTTGTGCACCATTGGAAAGAGAAACAGCAAAAAACAACTACGGGAAACACTGGTTACAGAATTGTTCATGGACCTACAGTTTCAGACAAAAAAGATACATATTTTTACAAGGTTGCCTACGCTCATTGCAGATTAGTTTACATAAACATCGACTGGACGTATATTAGCTTCGTCTTTGAACTGATCCTAGCCTTTGAAATCCTTCTAAACCATGGAGAGGAAGTGTTCAGAAATTTAGTAAGCTTTTTCCAGAGTTATGATCCTTAATTTTATCATGTTTGACAACAGATGGCGATGGTAGTTAGTTTCAATTCCTTAGAGGCCTCATGCCCCTCAGTAGGATTTTGCTTGTCCAATAATTCTTTCAAGTGCAAAATCATGGTAGTTAATAATATTCCATCAATTAGCAGTCCAAATTATCAAAAAATTAAATAATCTGCAATTATGAAAAATGTGCTGCACAAGTATCAGATTCAGAAGTAGGACATGGCAAATTGAAGAAGCAATTTCAATTGCAATTGAAGTTGGAGAGTAGAGGGGCGATGGGGTCAATGCCTAGCAGGTGAGATAAACAGTAAAAGAATCCATTTGATTGTAGTCGAGAGAATACCAGGCTCGTCGGTGCCGTCAAGACAGTCACAGAAGTTGTCGTTAAGACGGTCTCTGGTAAATGATTTGGACCCATCCTTACACTTGATAACCTCCGCATCAAAATACTTCTCATCTGTTAATCTATAAACAAATTCAATTAAAATAATAATAACAAAATGATTAAATTGAGTTGGGAAATTGGAATACCTAGTGGGTGGATACCGAGGGAAGGAGATTTAGACTGAACAGAAGAAGAAACAAGCACAACAAAAAAGGAGACGGCAGCAACACAAACGGGGAAACAGCGTTTCAAACATAGCCACCACCACCATGTCTCCATGAAACTACCTTTTTTTTTTTTTTTTTTTAAGACATAACTATATGGTTTATGGGCTTTATGTTGTAGCCTTAATCCCTTCTTAAGTCTTCATTTTGGACTTGACCCAAGAGTCAATGCCAATGGGTCCCTCCTTCCTGGTTCTTCTTTTTTATTATTATTTTTTTATTTTTCTTGAAGTTATTTTCAAGGAAAAAATATTTGAGATTTGTTAAAAAATACATTTATTTTTTATAATTTGAAAACTATCCACTTATTCTCTTGAGATTTGATGAAAAACACATTAACCGTCCTGAGCCTTAAACCCAAAGTAAATTTTAAATAAAAGATAATAATACCCTTATTAATTATTAATCATATATTTTTTTATTTATTTTATTTATTTTACTCATTTTTTAATTATAAAATAATAAAAATTTAATTAATTTTAAAATTATCTTTAATTACTATAAAATTAAAGTTTAATTAAATTATATTCTAATTCAAGTAAATGTTAAATATTTAAATTTATCTTTAATTTAATTATATATTAATTTTGAGGTGAAATCATTAAATTATTTTTATTTAAAATAAATAAATTATCATTGATTTAAAAAAAATAATGGTAAAAAAATGATTAAAATAAAAAGAGAGAAATAAATGAGAAAAAAAATAAAAATATAACTATCAGTATCATCCATGAGATTTTATTGAAATTAAACTTACCTCTATTAGTTTGAAAACCATATTTTATCTCACTAGAAAATAATTAATGTTAGGATTTCATTAATCAAACTAATATTTATTCAAATTTTACTTTAAATATTAAAATACCCTCATTTTATTTATTTTTCTCTTTGTTTTAATTATTTTTTTATCATTAAAATTTTTAAAATAATTTTAATTTATTTATTTTAAATAAAAATAATTTAATGAAATTATCTCAATGTTAATATATAATTGAATTAAAAATAAATTTAAAATATTTAACATGTACTTGCATAAAAATTGATTAAAAAAGAAATAAATGAGAAGAAAAATATATATATATATAATTATCATCTATGAGATTTTATTAAAAATAAACTTACATATATTAACTTGAAAAATATATTTTATCTCTCTAAAAAAGTAACTAATGTTAGGATTTCATTAATCAAATTTATATTTGTTTAAATTTGACTTTAAATTTTAAGACCCTAATTTTATTTATTTTTCTTATTTTTGTGCCTTTTTTCATTTTTTTTTTGTTTTAATCCATTTCTTTATCACTAAACATTTTTAAATGATTTTATTAATTTATTTCAAATAAAAAAAAGTAATACATTCATCTCAAAGTTTATATATTGAATTAAAGATAAGTTATTTTTTCTATTGAATTAAAGATAATTTTAAAATTAATTAAATTCTTATTATTTTGTAATTAAAAAATGAATAAAATAAATAAAAAAATATATGATTAATAATTAATAAGGGTATAATTGTATTTTTATTTAAAATTTACTTAGTGTTTAGGGCTCAAGGGGATTAGTGTGTATTTCATCAAACCTTAGGGGGATAGGTGAGTAGTTTTCAAACTATAGGAAGTAAATGTATTGTTCCCTATTTTCAATTACCTCAAAAAGTCATCACTCGTGAGCCGTGAGTATAATAAAAACGGTTTTGTTGATTATTGTTTTTAGGGTACTAGTATGTGGTATCATGAATACTTGTTAATTTATTTATTTTGAATATATCATTATATATTTTAAAAATAAAGAAAAATAATAAAATGCATATTAATTAAAAATTGAATGTAAATTTTGTTTCATGTACAAATTATATCAAATTATTATATTATTTTTAATATTGATGCAAAATTAATTATGAAGGTTATAAAAAATCTAATGTAGATTTTAACTTCTTATTTATATCAAATAAATTAATTCACTTTTTAAAATTAGTGAAAAATTAAAACTTTTAAGATAGAATAATTCTACATAAATTTTTTATTTTTTTATTTATTATCAAATTAATCAATTTAACGAAAGTGTTTTAATGAAATTAAATTTCTTACTTATAAATTAGATAAATCTTATTAATAATAAAAAATATTTATAATGACAATTTAGAAATATAATGAATAACGATTACTATTTTCGTCAGTTCAAAAGATTCTCCACATTCATGTTTTAATATATACTAGTATTTGTTGTCACATGGGTTCACACGTGAATGCGCATTCATTTATTAATTTTTTATTATATAATTGTGTATTTTAAAATAAATAAAATTAATAAAGTGTATATTAACTAAAATTTGCATTAATATCAAATAAAAAAAATTCAATGTAAATTTTAATTCTTTTTTATTTATATCAAATAAATAGATTTAATTTTTAAGATTAGTGAAAATTAATTTTTTTTTAAAATAAAACAATTTCATATCAAATTTTAATTCTTTTTATTTCTTATCAAATTAATCAATTTAACAAAAGTGTTTTAATGAAATTAAATTTCTTACTCATAAATGAGATGATTTTATTAATAATAAAAATATTTATAATGTTAATTTTGAAATATAGTGAACAACAATGACTATTTTCATCAGTTCAAAAGATTCTCCACATTTGTGCTTTTATATATATAGATTATAGATTTTTTAAAATTAGTTAATATATTATTTATAACAATAATTTTGTATTAAATGCAGTAGTTGATAACTTTATTCATCATTTTCAATGCATTTAATGAAAAAATTACTATATATGATAACTTTAAAAAGTGATCTTAAAACACTCGTTAGTAAAATTAATAAAAAAATCATGATGTTTTATATTCTTAGTTATTCTTTCTTTTTCTTTTTTTTTTTCTTTTAACTTTTATTAATGAATAATACTTATAATATCATATATCTCATTTATGAAAGATCTATAATTTATTTATGGATATATTTATTCATTAAATTTCTATAATATCATTTACCATTTTAAACTATTTCTAATTAATATTTATAAAAAAATTAGTGTTATAATTGTTTATACCATAAATGATATACATGTGAAAAAAATAAGGGTGAGCTGGCATAAAAGATGACAAAACAATTTATTAGTCAATTAAATAAATACATATGACTTATTTAAATAATTAGTTTGTGATCCTGCAATGAATGAGTTTATTTTATTTATTTAAATATGTGTTCACACATATAAATTAATATTTTTCTCATAATTATATCTAATTATTAAATTTAATAATATATAAAAATATATATCCAATATAACATGTCATAAAAAAAATTAAACTTTAAAATTATGATCATAATCAAAATTTTGAAAAAAATGTGAAAACAATTAGGAGGCATTAGATATGTACCAAAAAAATAATTGAACATAAATATAATATTGTTTTTTTAAATAAGAATATAAAAATATATTATTCAATTATCAATTAAATAATAAAAGAAATATTTACATACCATTTAATAAAAAAAATTACGATCTTGATCAAAATACTGAAAAATAAAAATATCAAATGTGAAATGTGTGATAAACAAAAAATAAAATATGTAAAAAAATAAAATCTAAGCAAATAAACAAAAAAATCACAAAAGCAATATAAATCTTAAAGGAAAGTTAAATACTGAAAAAATGAAGTAGCACATATTATTATTTAGGCTTAAAGTGATATTTGTTTTTGAATTTTAAAAAAAAAAAAAACAAATAATAAGACATTTGAAAATTAAAAAAGATAAAAGTATTATATATGTGTTATTTTAAATTTAGAGAATTTTTTATTTGTAATTAGTTCTTTTTGCATATTTATAACAAAAAAATATCAATCATTTAATTTATTTTTAAATTTAGCATGCTTTCTTACTTGAAAATTAATTACTGAGTTAATGTATGATTTGTCTTATATTATTATCCTTTTATCTACTTGATTTCAATTTTAAATGAAATTTAATTTTTTTTTTTTAAAAAGTATACACCCACAAGCATCTCAGTATTTCAATTTACTTATCTTCCAATATTCAGAAAAAAAAGATAACGAATTTGTTATTGATGCGTTTTGATAATTTCATGAAAAAAGTGAAAAAAAATATATATATGAGAAAATGAAAGATGAAAGTAAATCAACCAAAAATACTAAAACTAATTTGTTTGCTTGTCTTTTAATTTGTTATTCGGTGTCATGCAATTTTTTGGATCAAGTTTACCACTGCTGCAACTAATGATCTAAAGAATATACTTTACATTATAAATTAAAGAATGTGATAAGAGCTAGGGAAACAGTTGCAGCCAAAAGTTATTCAAGAAATACCTATTTGGAGTAGTATATATAAAATCACTGCAATTATTAAAGCTTTTAGGTATATATGTAATTAAACAACAAAAATTACTAAAGCATTGGTTAATAAGAGAGAGGAAATAAGTAGGTCAATAATAGTGTAAATTTTAAGATGATTAAAAAAAAAATTGAAAATTTTAATTCTGAAAATAATGTATTTATAATCTTATCTCTTTATAAATCCCTTCAACGAAATTAGGAAAAGAGGCCGAGAAAAATAATGAGCTTTAATACTTTCATTAGAGATTGAGTTCTATGTTATCATTTAAAATCATGGAATAAAAAACTAGATCGGACCGGCCGATCAAACTAGTTGAATCAAAAATCGGTGGTCTATTTGATCCGGTGCATGTTATAGAACCAGATTTTTTCGAACCGGTAGAAAATTGATTGACCCGGTAATAAATCGGTAAAAATATGAAAAAATCGGTTTTACACTTATTTTTTTAAAATTTGTTTTAAGAACTTATTGTATGTGAACCTTAAATATATATTAAAAATCATATCATTTAGCTAAATACATATTTTTATTAAATATTTACTATATTTAATATTAAAATTACTTATTTAATATCTGAATTCCTTTTTTAATACAACCGGTTCAACCGATTGAACCGATAACTGAAGGTCTCACCAGTTCAACCTCCAGTCCGATTTTTTTAACATTGTTTAAAATCAAATTGTTGGATAACATTGTTGATAAAGTAAATTTATTTTGAATTTTAAAATTTAATTATTTAAATGGATATTTTTAATTATTTTTTAATGTCGATAAAGTATATATATTTTGAATTTTTAGATTTAAATATTTATTGGATTTTTTATTTTTTTTTATTTAATGTTAGTTTATTGATAATGTATAGTATATTTAATTAATAATGATTTATTTAACCCATTTGAAACTGATAATGAATTACATTTAAAATTTAAATGTATAATTTCTATCTATTTATTATTGAAAATGATTTACATTTAAAGTTTTTAATGTATAATTTATATTGTTAGGATAATTGACATTTATTTCAAGTAACAAAAGTGAATAAACTTTTGTTATTACAGATAGTAAAGTGTAATATTTCTAATTAAATTTTTTGTTAGATTAAAGCTTTAAGAATTTAAAAATATTTATATTTTGACCTTTAAGGATATTTTTAATTGATGTCCGGTGTTGATAAAGTATATAAAACATGGATTAATTACATAAAATCTACTTTATCAATATTAAAAAAATAATTAGAAACATGCAATGGTTTAATTATTTTACTAGTTATTATCTAATTAAATGGATAATATGCATGCAAGGTTGATACAAATTTAGGTATGTTATATATTAACACATCTAAATGGATATTTTTAATTATTTTTTAATGTTGATAAAATAGATTTATTTTGAACTTTGAGATTTAATTATTTAATTGAATATTTTAATTATTTCTTAATTAATGTTAGTTTATTGATAATGTAAAATTTATTTAATTAATATTTTTTATTTAAATTATCTATTTGTTACTGATAATGATTTACATTTAAAATTTAAATGTATAACTTTTATCTATTTGTTGTTGATAATGATTTAATATCCTTTCCTTTTATTCTTTAACCACATTATTACCCCTTGGCCCCATTACAACATTGAATAAAGACCTCTTGATTTATGAAGTTGTATGATCTAAATAGTGAAGAATAGGTGGACAAAAAAGCATATAGTAGAACTGTTTTCATGAGATTGATTGAGTGTAAACACTTTACCACTACTTTAAAGAGTGAAAATCATGAGAGTATCCCATGTGAGAAGTTGAGATTAAGTTTGAATAGGCACTATTTTCATTGAGATAGTTAATATTGGCTTAACTCAAACTATTTACTATCAAGTATGATTCTTTGAAACTCTTTAAGCTATTGATTAGTTGATAAGA
Source organism: Fremontodendron californicum (assembly GCA_030761205.1). Classification (NCBI taxonomy): domain Eukaryota; kingdom Viridiplantae; phylum Streptophyta; class Magnoliopsida; order Malvales; family Malvaceae; genus Fremontodendron; species Fremontodendron californicum. Next base: position 17,659,948 of record JAULJL010000020.1, on the reverse strand, counting down.
CTTATCCAATGATTTTCTCTAATTTATATTGAAAGGATTAGGAGTAAATATTTTTAGTATATGTTAGTTTTTTTTTTATTTTTTATGTTTTCAATGTTTGTAGGTATCGTCTTAGTAAACCCTCACGAGACTAAACTCGTCCACTAGGGACATATAGGGGTTTAAAGGCTTGTGTCACATGCTAAGTGCCACTGTGATTTCCTACGAAACTGGATTAGATTAGATTTTCTTACTTTATCTTTATTTTGTTTTTTGCTCGAGGACTAGCAAAAAGCTAAGTGTGAGGATATTTTATAAGCTCATAAAATATACATTTTATGCCCTTTCTATTCTTAGTTTTAGTTATGTTTTCGATATTTATCTTGATTACTTATATTATGTTTTTGAATTCTACGTATATTTAAGAGAATGAAGTGGAAAGATGTCAATAATGATGATAAAGAGTTTACAAAATCACAATCATAAGATGGAAAAAGAGTTGAGAGTCAAAAAGATCAATTTCTTGTTGCCAAGCAAGAAGGCAGTTTTGACATCCGGAGCTTGTTGCAGGGAAAACATGATGTTAAAGTCTTTATTTAAAGAAACTTCCTTCTTGACTTTTGAATCTGACTCGAATAAATTTCCAACGGTAGTTCATATGCCTAAATCGAACAAGAAATGATCATCCAAATCAGCCAAATAAGTGCAAGAAGATGCAGTAGCAGAATGGCTGGCAGAGAGCCTGGCACCACGACGCCCAAGATTCGCAAAAAACTTGGAAAACCTGCAAAAAAATGCAATTTTCTGCCTCCTAACTTACTTGGGCAGTAAGGACTTGTTCTCAGGGTTTTAAAACTCTATAAATACCACATTTTGAGCCACAAACTAGACATCTTTTGAGGAGACTCAAAGATCATCATTATTCTTCTTCTTTTTCTCCATTCTTTTATTTTTCTTTTTATGTTTATGTTAATTATGCCTATGCTAGGCTAAATTCTTGTTTGGTTAAGGGTGATTTCAAAGCCCTAGACATGTTGTAATTGATTTTCAGATTCCATCTATCATTAATTTTCTATCAAAGTTGCTTATGTTCTTCTATAAAAAAAAAATAAAAAAATTCATGATGTTGTCTTGATTTGTTTAGGTGGCCAACTAGATAGATCTTGATAATTGTCTAATGCTAGTTTAGGAGACATGATATGTAATTGTCTTGATTTCCTATTCAATAATTGCAATTTGTGATTAATGATTATAGTCAAGTTTTCGCTAATTGCAGTGGAACATAACCTAAGTTGAATGAATCCATGTTTATGTGTTTGTTGCTTAGATCAACCTATCTTTCTTGTCATAAGGCTGCTATCACTTTGAATCTAATGATGTTTATCTTAGGTTCTTTGATAGTTAGAGATTAAGTAGTGGCATTTGTCCTATTTAACGATGAACTAAGGAAGGATTGGGGTAACACGGGAAGTTGTTATCTATGGTTGATAATTTTGATAGTTAATTTATGTTGATATATCTGATTATTGATTCTAAATGATGTTTAGTGGTGGAGAATGAAACTTTAACCATATTTCTCACATTTGATATTCTTTTACTTATTTGCTTCTTACTTTTATTGTTTGCTTTAGTTTTACAATTACTTCAAAATCTCCTTTTCTTTTCTTGTCTTTGAACTTAAGATATAAACTAATAATTTATAAATTAAAACCCAATCCCTGAGGACTCGACCCTTGCTCACTACTATACCTTACAATTGATCTTTTTAGTGCAAGGTTAAATAAGTTACGCTCTTTTGAGTGCATCATTACACCTAGCCTAAACACATTTATATCTTTACCCTTATTCTAAAGATGGATTGAATGTTATGAGACATATTCCAAAAACAAGGATATCTATTGAAAATTTGGGTTAAAAACAAGAAATAAGTGTGGGGGAGGAGAAAAGCAAAAGTCAAGAGAAAAAGAAAGGGAACATTATCAAAATACTTTCCCATATTGAAAAAAAAGAAAGAAAGAAAAAGAAAAAAAAATCAATCATCTCTTGAACTTTTGGTTAAAGAAAAAGATGTTACAAAGTTGGTTAGAATGAAGCAAAGGCTCAACATGAAATATTCAGCCTATGTTATTATGTGCTTCTAAAGAATATTGAGAAAGTTCTACTTGCACATTCTTATTTTATCTCTAAATTCTATGAAGTCTTTGGAACCTTTGTAATTTCCTTTCCTTTTATTCTTTAACCACATTATTACCCCTTGGCCCCATTACAACCTTGAATAAAGACCTCTTGATTTATGAAGTTGTATGATCTAAATAGTGGAGAATAGATGGACAAGCAAACATATGGCAGAACTATTTTCATGAGATTGATTGAGTGTAAACACTTTACCACCACTTTATAGAGTGAAAATCATGAGAGTATTCCATATGAGAAGTTGAGATTAAGTTGGAATATGCATTATTTTGATTAAGATATGTTATGTTATTGGCTTAACTCAAACCATTTACTTCAAGAATTATTTTTTATTAGCTTCTTTAAAATATTGATTAGTTTATAAGACTTGTCTAATGATTGACTCTAATTTATATTGAAACTGGATTAGATTAGGTTTTCCTACCTTGTTTTTATTTTGTTTCCTCAAGTACTAGCAAAAGATTAAGTGTGGGGGAGTTTGATAAGTCTTTAATTTCATACATTTTCCTATTTAATTTCCTTATACTTTGTGCTTTGATTCTTAAGTTCCTTGATATTTTACTAGGTTTTTATGCTTTGTAGGTATTTTGGAAGAGATGAAGTCAAAACATGTCAATTAGGATGTTAAAGAGCCTACAAAATCATAATCACAAGATCGAAAAAACTTGGGAGTAAAAAAGATCAAATTCTTGGTGCAAAGCAAAAAGGTAGATTTGACCTCCGGAGCTTGTTGCAAGAAAAACATGATTCTAAAGTCTTTATTCAAAGAAACTTCCTCTTGACTTTTGAATCTGACTTGAATATCTTTCCAACGGTATATTATGCGCCTAAATTGGATAAGAAATGGTCATCCAAATCGGCATTGAAATATCTCCCTAAACAACCCTAGCAGCAAAAAAACCCTAGCCACAAATCCCTCTTTAAAACCTTGAGAGACCTAGCCGTAAATCACCTTTTGGAAAGCCCTAGTTGTTGCCTATAAATAGGGGAACAAAGGGGATAGCTGCAACACATTATTTTCTTGCATTGTATTCTTGTTTTCTTCTTTTCTTAGAGAGTTTGAGAGAGCAAGAGGCTGAATAGTCAATATTATTCATCTTATTCTCCATTCTTCTAGTTTCTTTTACTTTCTTTTTAGTTTTATGTTTATGTTAACAATGCCTATGCAAGGCTAAATTCCTTTTTGGTTAAGGGTGACTTCAAAGCCCTAGAACATGTTGTGTAATTGATTTTCAGATTCTATCTATCATTAGTTTTCTAACAAAGTTGCTTGTGTTCTTCTATTAAAATTGTTCACGATATTTGTCTTGATTTATTTAGGTTGCAAACTAGATTATCTTGATAATTGTCTAATGCTAGTTTAGGAAACTTGATATGTAATTGTCTTGATTTCCTATTCAATAGTAGCAATTTGTGATTAATGATTATAGTCAAGTTTTCGCTAATTGCAATGTGGAACATAACCTAAGTTAAGCAATTCATGTTTATACTTTTGTTGCTTAGATCAACCTATTTTTCTCATCATAAAACTACTATCAAATTAAATTTAGAGATGTTTAGCCTAGGTTGTTTGGTAGTTAGAGATTAAATAGTGTGTTTGTCCTATTTAATAACGAACTAAGGAAGGATTGGGATAACACAGAGGTTGTTATCTACGATTGATAATTATGATAGTTAATTGATATTGATAGATTTAAAATTGATTCTCAATTATATCTAGTGGTGGCGAATGACCTCTTAACCATACTTTTCTCATATTTGATTTCTTTTTACTTACTTACTTACATTCTTATTTTTCTGATTTGCTTTACTTAAAACTATTCCGAAAATCCCCTTTTCCTTTATTTTCTTTGAACTGAAGTTATAAACTAATAACTAAAAAATTAAAACCCAATCCCTGAGAACTCGACCTTGCTAAACGACTATACTTACAATTGATCTTTTTAGTGCAAGAATTAAATAAGATACGCTCTTTTGAGTGCATCAATTATTTGCATAAATATCATCAACTAATTTGAGATCATTTATCAAATTATTTTATCAATCTCGGTTCTTTAATTAAAACATTTTTAATCAAATTCCTAACTTTTAGGAAAGTTGTCTTAAAATCAGAAATTAAAACAATGTTTTAGGCCTCAAAACAACTCGATTTTCCTCGGACATGCTATGGCTTTAATCTGGGTTGATTAAAACATTTTTAATACAACGTTTAAACTATTTTAAACATGATTAAAGTCTAATTACAGCAGCTGTCCAGAATTTTCAGATTTGAAGAAAACCAATTTTTCAAGAAATCATGTGAACCGAAACTAGTAAAATCAATGCACAAAACATACATTATGTTTATCACCAAGAATTGACATGCACAAACCTCATGTAACCGACAAATCCTTGGCTCTAATACCACTGTTGGGAGCCCATGTGGATTGTTAATCATGAAGGCTTAGTTACTTTGCTCCCACCTAAAAGGACGGAAACCGGGTATAGGATTCATGATATGCAAATGCATGTGTAATGTGTGAGGAGAAATAACAAACCTTTCACCACCTATTCTACATCCTTTATTCTAAATGCCCCAACAAGATTAAACAACATAAATCATCAATTAATCAATAAATGAATATATGCACCAAAATAACCAGAGAACAATTATAATATGTATGCACATGAATATGGACATATTTAAAACATTTTATTATTTTTGGAAATTATCCTTATTTTTTTAAATGAGGGAATTAAAATTAAATACCAATTAAACAAACAAAATTGAGACTTTGATAACACACGACTAATTCTAGGCCTGACTCTCTAATAATTTCTAGTGGAGTCGCCAAGCTGTCGCAACCTAAAAAAATAACAAGTCTCATCGCAAGACTTTATTATTTGTTAAGCGTGACATTAAAAAAAACCGAGGAAAAATCGACTTAATTCCTCTAGAAAAATGAAGGTTTTGAAAATGACCTTGAAAAAGACATGGAGTCGCCACCAATCTTTTTTAGCTAGGTGTGATAGGCCACCTATTAAAACCGATTTTATAAAATATTTTAAAATTAAAACATTTTTAAAACCAATTTCAAGTCTGCGTTTTAAAACAGAGAAATCAAAGAAACGGGTTCGGGACTCGGTTACGTGTAGGGAAGGATTAGCACCCCCACAACGCCCGTATACCTTATTAATCGTGTGCTATCTCAAGTCTCGGTAAAAAATCGGTTTTAAATTTAGTATTTCAAGTTAATTCCCAATTTAAAGAAAAATAATTTCATTTTTAATTGAAAATGATCCGAAATTTATAAATTCAAAATTTTCCTATATTCCCCAACAAACGTGGCAAAATAAAGAAATTTTTATTAATTTGAAAAACTTTCCAAATCATTCTCATTTTAAAGAAGATATTCCGTTATTAATGATAATTTATGATATCCTCCCCAGCAAACCCGACAGAGAACTCATGAATTATTTTAACTCGGGAATATCTTTATTTTATTGAAAATCATTACCTTTTTTTGAAAACATTTAAAAGAAATGAATATGTATATGCATGACATAAATAAAATGACATAGCAAAATCTAAATAATATAATGCAACCTAAATGATATAATATAATTTAAATGTCTTAGCATATTCTAAATGAAATGAAATATCCTAAGTTATATGATATATTCTAAATGAAATGAAATATCCTAAGTCACATGATATATTCTAAATGAAATGAAATGACCTAGGTAACATAATATATTCTATATGAAATGAAATAATTTAAATGACATGGAAAATATGAATAATATGGCATATAATTTAAATGACATGGAATATAAAATAATGTTATCATATGATATGCATAAAAATGAAAATAATAATGCATGAACATAGTATTTGCTAAATAATATGACAAAAAATAACTAAATAAAAGCATAAGATATCATGAAATATTCAAAACCATATAATAAACAATATAACATAACTCAAAATCATAACAATATCATAGAAATTATCATAGCAAAAATCACATATTACATAAAATGCATGAAAATGTATTTTTTTCATTTAATTAAGGAAATCCGTATATCTAAAAAGATATCCGGCTACCTTAGGAAAATATATCAAATTAAATATTCTAAAACCAAAATACTTTGTGATTGTTTGAAAACAATTTTGAAAACCTTAGATTAAAACTTAGCTAAACCCTTTTTTAAATGGCTCTAATTTCCTAAGTTTACAATCCCGGACTTCACCACCCTTAACCCGAGACTTAAAAAATCATTTTTAGAGTTTAAAAAGGCTTAGAAACTACCCTAAGTCAGTAGCTAAACTTCCTAATCAGCCATCTCTAAGTAACTCAACCAAAACAGAAAAATGATTTTCCTTCAAATTCAATTCTAACTCCACTGTCCAATTTTAAGCCACGATTTTTTATCCTATTTTTAAAAATTCTAAAAAAATCTAAAAAAAAAAATACTAGAGACTCAGAACATGTAAAAATACACGGGAAAAATTGTCTTAATTTTCTGATTAAATATGACTGCCCAGAAAAATCAGAATAGTACGAGTACTGGGTGAAAAAACTGTTTTGCCAAAACACATTTTTTACTTTGATACAATCATTTAAAAATCAAAGTAAAAATATTTAAGACTTACAAAATGACTCACAAACAGTAGCTAGGACTTTTGAAAAGTTAGACAAAAATTGGCTAAGTAAAAATAATCACAAAGGTAGAATAATTAATTTGACAACTCTTTAATTTTTCACAAGTATACTCAAGAGAGCATGACTTTGAATCATTAATTGGCCTAAGTCATTAGTCAAGTGGCATGGACATGAAATGCATGAGAAAAAATACAGCAAATATCATGCATGAAATGCATGAGTTTAGTACCTAAATGTCATGAAAAATGCATGACATCAATAAAATGACCTAGACCTAAATGAACTTGCATGGCATTTAATGCAACCTAAGTCTAAAATGCATGGACATGCATGGCAAAATAAACCAAACCTAACATCTAAAATATGCATGGCAAAAACACAAACACAAGGCACGCTTAAACCAAAAACTCAATCAAATGTCATGAAATGCAAACCTAACATCTAACATAACAAAAATGCACATACAAAGCAAAATAAATGAAGTGGCCGAATGGCCTCAAGCTCCAAACAAGCATGGCATTTTCACAAACACTTGATATACTTAAACCAAATACTCAATCAAATATCATGCAAGTGCAAACCTATCAACTAACATAGCAAAAATGCACACATAAAGCAAAATACATGAAGTGGCCGAATGGCATAAAGTTCCAAGCGAGCTTGGCATTTTCACAAACACTTGATATACTAACATACTCAACTCAAATATAACACTCAAATCATGCAAATATAAAGTAGAGGTATTAAAACTAACAAACATTTTCATAAACACATGGATTACAAAATATAAAGCATAAATAAATTTAAACATTTTGAAACAGAAAATTAAAAATGCAAGAACATGATAATAAACTCATAAATGGCAATAAACAAGCATCCAAATTAAAACAAGCTTCAAGTATATGTAGTAGAAGAAGATTTAAAGCATCAAGACTAAATAAATAACATGACAAATCAAAACAACAACAACAAAAAAGATGGGCCATTCGGCCATGGTAAGAAATCAAGAGAAAAAAAATATTGCAAGAACTTTTTTAAGAAAAGATGAAGAAAGAACTTAAAAAAAACATTAAAAAACACTTATTTAAAAAGAAAAATCAAAAGAAAACTCACCAAAATAATAATCAAAATAGCAAAAACAAGAATGGAAAATCAAAGAAAGTGCAAGAGTTGGTGCTAAAAGCAACCTCAAGAAGCTATCTTTCAAGCTTTTTCTCTTCAAACTTTCTTTTTCTTTTCTAAACTTTTCTTTTTGCTCTGCAACAATGGAGAAAAAACTCAGCAAAAATAAGAGAGAAATATGAAAAATGAGAGTGCTGAAAATGAAAATCCCCTTCCTCTATGTAATGGCCGAATCTTGCCTCTCTCATGGTTAGAATGTTGTCATTTTTACTCCAACCAATTTTTATCCAAGGGCTAATGATCAAAGAGGTTTAAAACATGAAATTATCACCCTTAGATTAGGCCATCAGCTGTCCATAATTACAGCTGTTCAAGAATTATGTTGACACTCTCCCTCTTTATGTATTGGCCCATGTGGCTTATTTGCAAAGGCTTGATCAAAAAATCATTAACTCTTAATTTCTGGCCTTTTGATTGAAAAATCAGAAACTCCTTCCCCTCTTTGGGCATTGGCCGGCCAGCACTCCCTCTTCCAGCCCAAGTTTGATTTTTTGAAAGACAAGAGAAGCCCTTTTCGGTTTCTTGGGTAAAATGACCTTTTTGCCCCCCAGAGACAAATAAATGGCAAATGGACTCCAAATTCAAATTTTATTTTTTCAATACTTTCAAAATAATAAAAAATAAAATTCTAGAAGTTTTCAAAATTTTCTGAGTCCGTTTGCTATTTATTTGGATTTTTTTCTTCCAAAATTGCCCTTTTATGCCCCCATATTTTACCATTTTTTAAACGAGCTCCAAATCAAGATTTTTCTTCACCAATATCTTCCAAATAATTTAAAAGTGTGATCTGGAAGTTTTCATAATTTTTGGACCTCATTTGGTATTTTTTGGGGATTTATCTTCTTGAATTACTATATAGGGGGCCCGGGATTCGACCATTTTGCAAACGAACTCCGAATCAAGACTTTCTTTCGCCAATCTCTTTCAAATAATTTAAAAATGAGATTTACAAATTTTCAAAATTTTTGGAGTCCATTTACTATTTTTCCAGGATTTATCTTCTTGAATTACTGCATAGGAGACCCGAGATATGGCCATTTTGCAAACGAACTCCGAATCAAGATTTTATTTCGCCAATCTCTTCCAAATGATTTAAGAATAAGATTTGCAATTTTTTAGAATTTTTGGAGTTCATTTGCTATTTTTCCAAAAATTTTCCAATTTTGCCTTTTTGCCTCTGAAACCCGGTTTTGCTCAAAACAAGTCCGATTTTTAGATTTTCTTCAAATTGAGCCTTGGGATATCCTTTTTTAATCACTCCTCATCCATTAAGGGCTTTATTCCTACCGAATCGGACCATTTCTTGCAATTCTTCCCAATTTCACCGAAATCCACCAAAAACCCTAATTCTCGGTTTTCTCCCGGATTGACTTTTCTTTCAGTTTTTCTTTCAAGTGGATTCTCCATTACCCGTAGTCAGTGCTTATCTTTCAATTGGAACCTTCAATTTCGACCAATTCGGTCGTTTAAGCACTTTTCCCCAAAATTCCCGAATTAGGGTTTTCTTTCTACTAAATCTCTATAACCTAACTTCCGAACTCCATATCTTTCGATGTAGACCTCGGATTATCAAAATTCTTTCACCATTTTTCAATTAACTTCAAATCTTGATTTTGAAAGTGGGTTGACTTTTTCAGTAATTGACTTTTCGGGGTTGACTTTATGGGGTTGACTTTTTTCAAGTTTGACTTTTTATGCCCGCCCTCTTAAACTAAGTCTCGGAGTAGCACCTGCAGGATGAAAAAATCTTTTTACATTCTGAAACATCAATTTAGGAAAAAAATATACCTGTTTTAGTGGTCCGGACAAAATTAGGTGTCTACAGCTGCCCCTCTTTGGCTATTGCTGAGAATCAGGAATCAGACAAAGATAAATAAACACTAATTTTGTCCGGTTTGTGAAATCACATGTAAAGAGAAGGGAAAGGGGTTTTCTTTTTTCTTTTATTTATTTATTTTTTTTTCATTTTTCGTTTTTCATTTCATTTTTTTTTTTAAAAAGCTATATATTGAAGATTTTGTCCTTAAATTGAATTTCCTGATTAATCAAGGCTCGACCCGTCTTAAGGAAACGGATTCAATTTCAAAAGAAAAAATTGTGCCCGAAGGTCTTAAGAATAGTACCCGAAGGTCTTAAAAATGATGCCCGAAGGTCTTTAAAATGGTGCCCGGAGGCCTTAACCGTGATGAAAAATTATGCTCGGAGATCTTTAAAATGGTGCCAGGAGGCCTTACCCGTGATGAAAACTTATGCCCGAAGGTCTTAAAAATGGTGCCCGGAGGTCTTTAAAATGGTGCCCGGAGGCCTTACCTGTGATGAAAAATTATGCCCAGAGGTCTTCAGAATGGTGCCCGGAGGCCTTACCCGTGATTTGAAAATACATTGACGACGGTCTCAAGGCTCGAATCATTTGATAAACAGAATGAATTCGATTTAAAACAAAAGGAAATACCTCGACGGTGGTCTCAAGGCTCGACTCATTTGATAAAACAGAATGAATTCGATTTAAAACAAAAGGAAATACCTTGACGGTGGTCTCAAGGCTCGACTCATTTGATAAAACAGAATGAATTCAATTTAAAACAAAAGGAAATACCTCGACGGAGGTCTCAAGGCTCGACTCATTTGGTAAAACAGAATGAATTCGATTAAAAACAAAAAGGAATACCTCGACGAAGGTCTCAAGGCTCGACTCATTTGATAAAACAGAATAAATTCGATTTAAAACAAAAAGAAATACCTCGAAGGCTCGACTCATTTGATAAAATAGAATGAATTCGATTTAAAACAAAAGGAAATACTAAGAATGATTCTAGGTTTGGTTCATTTGAAACAGAATAAATTTAACTTGAAAATGAAAGGAACATACCTCGACGACGGTCTCGGGGCTCGACTTATTTGAGGAGCAAAATGAGTTCGATTTGGAAAGGAAACGTACCTCGACGGTGATCTCGGGGCTCAACTTATTTGAAAAACAGAACGAGTTCACTTTGGGGAAGTCCAAGTTTTCCTGATTTCTGCACTGTTAGCTAAATGCAATGATGAGAATGACATGCTTTGCAAATGCTTGTATGTTCCCTAAGAATGAACGCAATCAAATGATTGTGTCATGATTTCTAATCCATGGTTTCTTTGAGGTTTACAGATTATCCGACTTCATGACGGAGTCTTCAATTGTTCATTGATGCCCCACTTAAGGAATCCTTCACTCAAGATAACTTGTCAAACAGTCTCAGTTTCTGACTTTCGTTGAAGTTCACAGATTTTCTGACTTCATGATGGAGTCTCCAACACGTTCACTGTTTTCTTTTCTTGGTGAACTTTCCAAACCTTTCCCAAGATTTAAATCTATTCCTTAGTAATACTTTGAAATCCTTTTAATTAAAGATTTTTTTATTACTAATCATCATTCAATTTATTAACAATCATAATGCATCTCAAAAATGTATGAAAGAAAATATGAAACAAGCAAAAATTATCATGAAAAGGATAATAAGAATTTATTGCAAGAAATGTTTCAAAATAGTAAACATAAATATCAAGGATATAAGAAACAGATGTAAGGTTATAGGTTGTAGATGCCCCGGATGCGGAATATCTTGGACCCCTCATTTTTCAAACCATTTGAAATTTGTCTTGAATGAGCAATTTACTTGGGTAACCTCTCGGCTTCCGTAGTTACACTAGACTGAGTTGTTCCCTTTTCCTCTGATTTTCAGATTCTTTCTCCCCCTTTACACGGAGCATTGATTTGAACTTTTAATCTGTACCTGAGCCGCCCTTTGCGGGTTTTCAACTCAAGTGTCCTCCATTCGGTATTAAATCACCTTTTGCGGGTTTTCAGCTTAAACCTCTCCTTTTATATTCTTTTTCATTTCCATTTTATTTGTATTCTACCATGCATATGAGAATTCTAAATACTTCCAAGGTAAAAATATCAATTCAAAAGATGGGATGAATTCTGAGAATAACCTTTCAAATTAAATATCCATGCCTGATCAAAATGGGCTTTTAAAACACGTAATGTAGGCCAAGGTTTAGGTTTAGAAAGAAAGGATAAAATAGGCCCAAAGTGTGTTTAAGGGTGATTGGATCAAGGATCATTTTCTGAGGAGAACTCATTCTTGAAACATTTGTCCCTTTTTGGACTTTCTTTTCTTCTTTTTTGCTCTATTGGGTTTCATTTGCCACATTTTTCGATGGCTTTCTTTTTGCCATGATTATTTTTTCTTGCATTTGCCCTCCAGTATAGAGGGTGATCCTTGATCAAGGTTTTAAAGAAAGAAATAATTCCTAAGGCTCAAAGGGGTGACTAAGGATAATTTCTTCTTAGTGAAAGGAATATGAAAGATGGCTATTCATCATATCAAGCATGAATATTTTCTTTGAAAAGCAATTCACATGGGAGATAGATATATAGAATTTCCATTTTTACACTTGGAATCATTCGAATTTCCATTTGCACAGCATCACACTTTTGTTTTTAAGCATAATACTTATTTAGTTCATCAGCATTCACGGGATTTCTGAAATCCTCCCCATCCATTCTAGTTAAAATCAATGCTCCTCCAGAAAAAGCTCTTTTTACCACATAGGGTCCTTTCCAATTCGGAGCCATTTTTCTCTCGGGTCTTTCATTATAGGGAGAATTTTCCTTAGTACCAACTCCCCCTCTCGGAACTGTCTGGGACAAACCTTCTTGTTGTGGGCTTGAATCATCCTTTTCTGATACAACTGCCCGTGACAAAATGCTTTCAATCTTTTCTCTTCGATGAGATTCAACTGTTCATAACGAGCTCTAACCCATTCTGCTTCCTCTAGGCCAACTTCCATCAAAACCTGGAGTGAAGGGATCTCAACTTCAATAGGTAGCACTACTTCCATCCCATATACCAAAGAAAACGGCGTTGCCCCTGTAGATGTGCGGACCGAAGTACGATATACATGAAGAGCGAAAGGCAAGATCTCATGCCAATCTTTGTACATATTGGTCATCTTCTCAACAATCTTCTTGATATTCTTATTGGCTGTTTCTACTGCCCCATTCATCTTTGGACGGTAAGGTGCCGAATTATTATGTGTGATCTTGAATTGAGTACACACTTCTCTCATCATCTTATTGTTCAAATTGAGAGCATTATCTGAAATAATTATTGTTGGCAACCCGTAACGGCATATGATTTCCTTCTTAACGAACCTGCATACCACCGACTTTGTTACATTCGCATAGGACGCTTCTACCCACTTTGTGAAATAATCTATGGCCACCAAGATGAAACCATGTCCATTTGAAGCTTTCGGGGTAATAGGCCCAATCATATCCATTCCCCACAATGAAAAGGGCCATGGTGCAGTTATGACATGTAATGGTGATGGCGACACATGAATCTTATCTGCATATATCTGGCATTTATGGCACTTTCGGGAATAACTGATGCAATCTCCTTTCATCATCAACCAATAATACCCTACCCTCATAATCTGTTTAGCAAGCATGTGACCATTAGCTTGAGTGCCATATATCCCTTCATGGACCTCTTCTATAATTCTTCGAGCTTCAGCAGATCTGACACATATCAACAAGACTTGGTCTTTTCTTTTCTTGTAGAGAATCTCACTGTCTAACACAAAACCCATTGCTAGCCTTCTCAGAGTCCTCTTGTCATTCTCTGTTGCTTGCTCTGGATACTGTTGACTTTTGATGTACTTCAAGATGTCATTATACCAAGGAAGGTCATCTACTTCTTCTTCAATACTCAGACAGTGGGCAGGAGACTCATATATACTCATCTTTATTGGCACGACTTCAGCCCCTTCATTCACTTTAAACATTGATGACAAAGTAGCTAGAGCATCTGCCATTCGATTTTTTTCTCGAGGAAAGTAATTGAAATTCACTTCTTCAAACTCCTCCAATAAACTCAGTATGAGTTCTCAGTATCAGATTAGCTTTGTATCTTGGGTTTCCCATTCTCCTCATAGCTGGTAAATCACTAAGGTTGAGTCTCCGAAAACTTCCAATACTTTGATCTTTCTGTCCACTGCAGCACGAAGGCCCATAGTACATGCTTCATATTCGGCAGTATTGTTTGTACAATCAAAATCCAATCTGGCAGTGAAAGGATAATAATCTTCTTCTAGGGATATAAGCACTGCACTGATTCCATGGCCCATGGCATTAGATGCGCCATCAAAGTACATTTTCCACATTTTCTTCTTTAGGGGAATCTCATCTGCTTGTGAAACATACATCAAATCTTCATCCGGGAAGTCAAAGTTCAATGGCTCATAATATTCCACTGCCTGACTTGCTAAGAATTCAGCCACTGCACTGCCCTTGATAGCTTTTTGACTTACATATACAATGTCGTACTCTGACAATAAAACCTGCCATCTTGCCGTCCTCCCTGACAAAGAAGGTGCTTCCAACATGTATTTGACTGGATCCAACTTGGCAATCAGCCACGTTGTGTGGTACAACATGTATTGTCTGAGTCTTCGAGCGGTCCAAGCTAAGGCACAACACAACTTTTCTATCGACGAATATTTCAACTTATAATCTATGAACTTCTTGCTGAGGTAGTAAACTGCCTGTTCTTTCTTTCCAGTTTCATCAAGCTGCCCCAAAACACAACCCATGGATCTCTCAAATACTGATAAATACAATATTATTGGTTTATTCGGAACAAGTAGCATTAATACTGGTGGGTTGGATAGATAATGTTTAACCTTTTCAAATGCAATCTGACAACCTTCATCCCACTCTCCTGGATCACATTTTCGAAGTAACTTAAATATTGGATCACATTTGTCGGTTAACTGAGAAATAAACCGAGCAATGTAATTCAATCTCCCTAAAAAGCCTCTTACTTCCTTTTGAGTACGAGGTGGTGGCAAATTCTGAATAGCCTTCATTTTATCCAGGTCAATCTCAATTCCTCTTTTGCTGACGACAAAACCCAACAATTTCCCCCAGGTGACTCCAAAAGTGCATTTTGCCGGATTTAGCTTGAGTCTAAACTTCCTTAATCGTTCAAAGAGCTTCTTAAGATTCGCAATATGCTCCTCTTCTCCTTGTGACTTTGCGATCATATCATCAACATAGACCTCAATTCCCTTATGCATCATATCATGAAACAAGGTCACCATGGCTCTTTGGTATGTTGCCCCAGCATTCTTCAATCCAAATGGCATTACTTTGTAGCAAATGGTTCCCCACATTGTAACAAATATGGTTTTCTCCATATCTTCCTGTGTCATCTTGAGCTGATTGTATCCCGAGAATCCGTCCATGAAAGAGAATAAAGAACTTTTTATCGTATTACCGACTAGAGTATCAATATGGGGCAAAGGGAAATTATCTTAGGGCTGGCCTTGTTCAAATCTCGGTAATCAACGGACATCCGCACTTTACCATCCTTCTTTGGTACTGAAACAATATTTGCCACCCATTCTGGATATTTTGCCACCTCTAAGAATCCAACATCAAATTGCTTCTTCACCTCATCTTCTATCTTTAACAACATGTCTGGCCTCATTCTTCTCAACTTTTGCTGAATTGGCTTGCATTCTGGTCTTAAAGGGAGCTTATGAACCACAATATCCGGATCCAACCCTGGCATGTCTTGGTAAGACCATGCAAATACATCCACATATTCCTGGAGCAAGGCTATCAATTCACCTTTTATTGATGATGATAATGAAGTTCCGATTTTGACTTCCTTTACCTCTTCACCATCTCCCAGATTTATCACTTCCAATAATTCCTTATGAGGAAGAACTTGTTTCTCCTCTTGTTCTATTTTCCTTAATAGATCCGGACGTAGACCATAATCCTCAGTATCTTTGTTAGCCTCAAAATCACCCGAGCAAATGGGTCTTTCAAAATCAATTTCAAAATTACTGACAGGAAGGTCCTCATATTCCGCATCCGTACACCTGTAAATAAGTAGAGAAGAAACAATATACGAAAATATATAATGAAAACAAAATAAATAACAAAAATGAAGGAATATGGACACATTAATATGGATAAAATCCATCGTGCTTGTTATTTATTGAATGAAAATGTTTAAACGAAAAGCCCATTACACAGAAAAAAACTCTTAATATCTCTGGGTAAAGATAATTAAGATTGCTTCTTTTTTTTTCTTTTTTTTTTTAAAGTATTACGTTGGAATAGACTTAAAAACTATGGGCAACTCAGTCGCACTCCAATTGGTTAGTCTATATCCTGGTGGACAAGGTCGCACCATCCAGTTCGCACTACCCCTTTCCATCACTTTTTTCTCGATCATGCAAATCACCATATCCTGAATCTGCCCCCTTTTATTCACATGGAATTTTTCAAAAGCTTGCTCGATCATTACAAGTACATCCTCTGAATTCTTTTCCCCGAATAGAAAACCAGCAGAGCGGAAGTTATGAAGGATTGTAGGAAAGTCATGGGTTCCCATTCAATATCCATACCCGTGAGACGGGCCATTCTTCTTTGTCTGTTCCTTTCAACCTGTTTCCTCTTTTCATTGGCCTTCGAAAGATACCCTAAGCCAAACTGGTCTTTCTTTCCCACTCCTTCCATTGCTCAAGCTATCCCTTGAAGATATTTCCCCAGACTTTTTCATCCTTGTAGCCTTTTCCCACTGTGGGTTTTACTCCCTGCTTTGTGTTCTTGGATAACCTTGGTTTTGGAATTTTTCGTCCTTCAGCGATGAAAACTGCATTTACGAATTCCAAAGAACGAAAAAAACATTCTATGGCATCTTCATTGGGCTCAACATAAAGAGATTCAATAGATGTGGAGGGTATTATGTCTTCTTCTCCTGATATAGTGATCAAACGGCCCTCCATCACAAATTTCAGCTTTTGGTGGAGAGACGAGGGTACAGCCCCTGCTGAATGTATCCATGGCCTTCCCAACAAACAATTATAAGAGGGATTAATATACATGACCTAGAAATTCATCGTATAAGTGCATGGGCCTATCTCTAGAGGAACCCCAATTGTTCCCATTACCTCTCTCCTTGTACCATCAAAGCCCTAACCACTGTACAACTTGGTAACATATAAGACATATCCAGTGGCAACTTAGACAGGGTTGCCAAGGGCGTCACATTTAATGAAGAACGATTGTCCAAAAAGACCCTTGGTAATATGTGCCCCTTACAAGTGGTAGTTATATGGAGAGCTTTTGTTGACCCAATACCATTGGGTGGTATCTCCTCATAGTTGAAAAATATATGGTCGTCCGATGCGATGTTTCCCACCAGCCTGTCTAACTTTTCTACTAATATGTTGTTAGCCACGTATGCCTGATTCAACACTCTTAACAGGGCATTTCTGTGTGGCTCTGAATTCAAAAGTAAAGATAAGATTGAAATTCTAGCTAGTTGACGTTGCAGTAGTTCAACCACGCTATACTCACTGTGCTTTATGAATTTTAAGAACTCGTAGACTTTCTTCTCACATACCGGTTCTTTTATTCTGTTAACCGAGGCTGATCCCCTTTCTGTTTCTTTTGACAAATCTATCTCAATATGGATTGGCTCAACTACTTTCTTCCCTTTGTCTGCTCCTCTGTCTTTCCCTGTTAACCCATGTTCAGTAGCCTTAGGAGCATAACACCTTCCACTTCGGGTTAAATTCCCTACACCTGTGATATCTTGCTGACTCAAAGACCCAGGCATAACCATGCTGCAGTCGTATTTCCATGGTGCAGCCTTGTTTTCCTTTTATGAAAAGGAAATAGGCAAATCAATGATTAACTTAGGTGCACTTTCCTCAACGACTGGCATAACTTTCTCCTTTGGTTCATCATAATAGATGATCAAGGGTCTTCCTATCCCATAGCCAGCTGCATTCTCAATAACTTCTATTTCCTTCTTTGTCTCTTCGTAGAACTGGGCTTCCCCATTATCCATCATCTTTTGGATTTTAACTAGAAAATCTTTGCAGTCTTGTATGACATGACCTCCACACTTATGGAATGGGCACCAATTCTGCACCATCTTTGCAACCATTTTCAGACTGTCTGCATCTTCCACCATTCTTGTCTTGACCATCTCATCCCATACTGTCAACATCGGAGTCTTGACTTCTTTGACGTCCCTTTTTAACCTTCTAGCTTCCCCTGTGAATACTGTATTTACCCGATTCCCAGCATGACCGGGCAATGGGTTTCCCGCTATATTTGGCCCATTCTTTGACCCAAACTTCACAACTCCGACATTGATCAGGCAATCTTCAGTTGAATGTCCCTGAATTCCTGCGTGGTATGCGCAATTAGTGTTTGCATTGTACCACCTTGGATATGGAGGTGTCAGAGGTTTGAGGTACACAGGTGCAACAAGTTGACCCTGCAATAGTTTAGGATATAGCTCACCATAGGTAGTAGGAATCGGATCAAATTGTGGTTTTTGATCGTTCCTTGGTGAACGTTGGTCATTACGCACGAGACCTTGAGTGTTTGGGGCAGTATTTCGAGGAAGGGTTATTTGTGGGGATATACCAGTTGGGAATGGCTGTTGTGGTATATTGGTATAGGGGAATGGATTTTGGGTAAGGTGGTTCACATTGGGGTAGTAAGGATTATACCCCGGGAAAGGTGTGTAAGGTGTAGGAGGTGCATAAGATATGGTAGGAGTATAAGGCCTTGGTGGTGTGTATGGTGTAGGAGGTGTGTAGGGGTATTGACTGAAACTTACTACATCTGTCTCCTCCTTCTTCTTTGCAGGAAAAACTCTCTTCGAGGTAGCAAACTCACCCCCTTCCATCTTCCCATTCTTAATAGCGGACTCTATCATTTTCCCAGATATCACCATATCTGCAAAGTCCTTGGTGGCACTTTCCACCAATTTTTCATAATAAGGTGCTTTCAAGGTGTTGATGAAAAGCATTGTGGTTTCTTTGCTAGTTAAAGGGGTTGCACTTGTGTGGCCAGAACCCTCCACCTCTGCGAGTATTCTTTGAAGCTCTCATTGGACCTCTTTTCCATATTCTGTAGCGACAGCCTATCAGGTACAATGTCAGACACATGCTTATATATTCCATGAAAGCCCTGGCTAAATCCGTCCATGAATGAATCTTGGTACGACTCAGTTGATTGTACCATCGGGTTGCTGACCCTGTCAAGCTATCTTGGAAACAATGAATAAGAAGTTTCTCATTATCATCATGCCCCATCATCCTTCTGCAGCACATGGTCAGATGGGCTGATGGGTTGGTAGTCCTATTATACTTTTCAAAGTCTGGTACTTTGAACTTTGGGGGAATTACTAGATCGTGTACCAAGCACATTTCTTTGGCATCCAGACAGCCAAATAACTCTGCCCCTTCAATTGCCCTTAACCTTTCCTCCAGCAGCTGATATGTTTTTTGGGATTCAGCAGTTTCAACCCTCTTCAATTCAAGTCATCTTTGCTCTTTCTTTTTCAGCCATTTCTTCAAAGTCTGGAACTTCCACCTCAATTGGATCAACCCCGATATTACCCCTTTTAGGACCGAAATTTTGTGCTTCGGCCGCTGGTTGGATGTAAATATAAGATGCTGCCTTAGTCAGCAGTTCATTTCCCACAGGCTAGGATGTCTGACCATTCTTTTGTACCACCTCTAGTCGGTCTTCCTAGTTCACTGCCCCCATTCCTGTAACTGAATTTTCTCTGGCCACTTCTGCCTCATCATGGTACTCATCATATCCATGAGTTTGGTCATTTGTTCCCGTGTCTCCTCTTGAGACTTAGCTAACTGTTCTTGCAGTTCTTTTTGAATTCTTTCCATCCTTTCAATTCTAGCAAGTTGATAGTTCTCCATAGCTCTTGCCTGAGATCTATTATTGTAAGGGTGTCGAAAGTCTGATTCTTTCTGAGTGCGACCAATTGTACCTTTAGTTTTAAAAACCATGGATTAGAAATTATTGACACATTTCTTATTTTATTTTATAAAAGTGAATGAATGAATGAATGATTAAATGTTAATGAATGAACAACTAAGTAAATGACTAAGTGTATGAACCTAAATGACTAATTATAAAGAATAAATGAATGGACAAATAAATAAATGACTAAGTGTATGAACAATTTATAAAGAATAAATGAATGAATGATTATGAATATAAATGAATGAACAAATAAAATATATAAAAGAAAGAACAAATGAATGATGAACAATTTATCCAACCAAACGGTCTTTCATTGATTTCCTGCAACTAAATACATCAAAGAAAGGATCACTGCTTAAGATAATATGATAATCTGTCTCTCCTAAAAAAAATGCTATTACAATATACTGGTCCTATAGTAACTCCCTTGGATCTTGAACCTTTCTCACTGTCCTCTTTTGACCGTCTTGCTCTTCCATCTGACCCCCTACTTGTTCACGACCGTTTGACATGTCAGCAGAAACATCACCGTGTAAGCTTTCCCTAGCTTGTTTCTCCAGTTGATTGGCTCGGGCTTCCTCCTGCTTTGCTATTTATGCCCAATAGATCTTCTCCTTCTTGAGGTTTTTGACTTTTTGTTCCTATTCCCCGGAAGTCTTGAAAGTCCCCTTGAATTTGAGCTCGAAACGGTACCTCTTGTTCTCCAAGTGTAATTCCTGAAGATCACTTTTAGAAGTATCCCTCTCTCTCTTGATCTTTTCCCTTTCTCTTTCTCGGGCTGCTTCTCTATTTTTCATATCCTCAAGCTATTCTTGCAATCGGGCAATTTCCTTGCTCATTTGGGCCTTTTCTTTTTTCGAATTCTGCCTTTGCTATTTCTAACTCCGATGGTGCTTCCTTGGGTGGCAAACTCAAATGCCGAACTTCTTCCCCATCTGATGTCAACAACCTATCATTAACCCTCAATTCCCTCCATGTCCGGCAATCAGGTGTGATGATGTTGGCATATCTAGCTACCTTCACTCGATGAGTTTCCTTCCATGCTACTACAATCTCATGTACCTTTCCCGAATATCCATCTTCTCTATAAGAAAATTCCAAATTACTAAGGTCATGGGTCATAGGAGTAAACTGACGGGATTTTGATTGCCTTAGTACTAGCAGTGGTGCATAGCTCACTCCTCTCCATACTCCCAATAATGGAACAAAAGCTTTATCTCCGCACTTATATAATGTCGGCATAGGAGCTATCCATGGAGCTATCCAAATTATCATCTCAGCCCTGATATTCTGGAATATGTTGATCCATTGTTCCTCAGTCCTATTTTCAAGCCAATCCCTCTTAAGAAATTCACCAATTGGTGCAAAAGATTTCCAGTATGAACGAAGAGGGAAGTTCTCCTGTTTACAAAAATGGCTCTGAACCCATATGTAAAGGAGCTATATACAACCTAGAAAACGCCCTTTTCCTTCTCGTCTACTGAAATTCAGGGATCGGATTGTTTCTGCTATAATTGCCAGGGCTGGGTTTATCATTTGCTTAAGCCTCTCAAAAACATCAAATATTACCATATCCACATGCCCTAATGTATTTGGGAAGATAACTAAACCATAGATAGCCAAAGCAAAAATATTCCTAACTGTCTCCTTACTTGAATGGCTATGAATTAAGGTCCGTAAAATATCCCATGATATACAGTAGCTTACCCCTTTTTGGACAACATGGCTTTCGACCCAATTTTTGTCAACTCCCAGAAGTTTAGACACCTTTTTCTTGAAACCCGGCGTCTTTGTATCCTTCAAATAAATACGATCGGGAATAACATTCTCAATATGCAGCAAGGTCGAATATTCCTCTATGGTTGGAGTCATATCCTCTCTGTTGAAGGTAAAACACCGATAAGCTGGATTCCAGAATTGCAGCATAGCCCTGATTACCTCACCATTGACCTTAACCTGAACCAACAGTGCTATGTCCCCATAAGTCTGAGTGAAGGCTTCTTTTTTTCGATATGTTCCACTGATTCCATATATTCATCAATTCTCGGAGATCATTTTGCTTGATAGTAAGATGCAAATATAAATTAGTTCTAAAAGCGCCGAATTGTTCCTCACTGTCGCCGGTGAAGGCTAGTAAGGCACCCCGATAAAAGCAGGTTCAATTCGTTAGACTCTATTTTCCTAGCCCATGCGGATTGTTAATCACGAAGGCTTAGGTAATTTAGTACTCCGGAAGTGTTTCACTAGCCCATGCGGATTGTTAATCATGAAGGCTTAGTTACTTTGCTCCCACCTAAAAGGACGAAACCCGAGTATAGGATTCAAGACATGAAAATGCACGTGTAGTTTGTGAGGAGAAATAACAAACCTTTCACCACCTATTCTACATCCTTTATTCTAAATGCTCCAACAAGATTAAACAACATAAATCATAAATTAATCAATAAATGAATATATGCACCAAAATAACCAGAGAACAATTATAATATGTATGCACATGAATATGGACATATTTAAAACATTTTATTATTTTTGGAAATTATCCTTATTTTTTTAAATGTGGGAATTAAAATTAAATACCAATTAAACCAACAAAATCGAGACTTTGATAACACACAACTAATTCTAGGCCTCACTCTCTAATATCTCCTAGTGGAGTCGCCAAGCTGTCGCAACCTAAAAAAAATAACAAGTCTCATCGCAAGACTTTATTATTTGTTAAGCGTGACATTAAAAAAAACCGAGGAAAAGTTGATTTAATTCCTCTAGAAAAATGAAGGTTTGAAAATAACCTTGAAAAAGACATGGAGTCGCCACCAATCTTTTTTAGCTTGGTGTGATCGGCCACCTATTAAAACCGGTTTTATAAAATATTTTAAAATTAAAATATTTTAAAAACCAATTTCAAGTCTGCGTTTTGAACCAAAGAAATCAAAGAAATGGGTTCGGGACTCGGTTACGTGTGGGGAAGGATTAGCACCCCCACAACGCCCATATAAAATGGTACCTTATTAATCGTGTGTTATCTCAAGTCCCGATAAAAAGTCGATTTTAAATTTAGTATTTCAAGTGAATTCCCAATTTAAAGAAAAATAATTCCATTTTTAATTGAAAATGATCAAGAATTTATAAATTCAAAATTTTCCTATATTCCCCAACAAACGTGGCAAAATATAGAAATTCTTATTAATTTGGAACATTTTCCGAATCATTCTCATTTTAAAGAAGATATTCCGTTATTAATGATAATTGATGATATCCTCCCCATCAAACTCGGCAGAGAACTCATGAATTATTTTAACTCGGGAATATCTTTATTTTATTGAAAATCATTACTTTTTTTTATTGAAAACATTTAAAAGAAATGAATATGTATATGCATGACATAAATAAAATGACATAGCAAAATCTAAATAATATAATGCAACCTAAATGATATGATATAATTTAAATGTCTTAGCATATTCTAAATGAAATGAAATATCCTAAGTTATATGATATATTCTAAATGAAATGAAATATCTTAAGTCACATGATATATTCTAAATGAAATGAAATGACCTAGGTAACATAATATATTCTATATGAAATGAAGTAATTTAAATGACATGGAAAATATGAATAATATGGCATATAATTTAAATGACATGGAATATAAAATAATGCTATTATATGATATGCATAAAAATGAAAATAATAATGCATGAACATAGTATATGCTAAATTATATGACAAAAAATAACTAAATAAAAAGCATAGGATATCATGAAATATTCAAAACCATATAATAAATAATATAACATAACTCAAAATCATAACAATATCATAGAAATTATCATAGCAAAAATCACATATTACATAAAATGCAGGAATATGGAAAATGCAATGGCTGAAAATGTATTTTTTCCTTTAATTAAGGAAATCAGTATATCTAAAAAGATATCCGGCTACCTTAGGAAAATATATCAAATTAAATATTCTAAAACCAAAATACTTTGTGATTGTTTGAAAACAATTTTGAAAAGCTTAGATTAAAACTTAACTAAACCCTTTTTTAAATGGCTCTAATTTCCTAAGTTTAAAATCCCGGACTTGACCATCCTTAACCCGAGACTTACAAAATCATTTTTAGAGTTTAAAAAGGCTTAGAAACTACCCTAAGTCAGTAGCTAAACTTCCTAATCAGCCCTCTCTAAGTAACTTAACCAAAACAAAAAAATGATTTTCCTTCAAATTCAATTCTGACTCCACTGTCCAGTTTTAAGCCACGATTTTTATCCTATTTTTAAAAATTCTAAAAAATCTAAAAAAAATACTGGAGACTTAGGAAATGTAAAAAATACATGGGAAAAAATCGTCTTAATTTTCTGATTAAATATGACTGCCCAGAAAAATCAGGAAAGTACGAGTACTAGATGAAAAAACTGTTTTGCCAAAACACATTTTTGCCTTTGATAAAATCATTTAAAAATCAAAGTAAAAATATTTAAGACTCACAAAATGACTCACAAACAGTAGCTAGGACTTTTGAAAAATTAGACAAAAATTGGCTAAGTAAAAAAAATAACAAAGGTAGAATAATTAATTTGACAATTTTCCACAAGTATACTCAAGAGAGCATGACTTTGAACCATTTATTGGCCTAAGTCATTAGTCAAGTGGCATGGACATGAAATGCATGAAAAAAATACAGCAAATATGATGCATGAAATGCATGAGTTTAATACCTAAATGTCATGAAAAATGCATGGCATCAATAAAATGACCTAGACCTAAATGAACTTGCATGGCATTTAATGCAACCTAAGTCTAAAATGCATGGACATGCATGGAAAAATAAACCAAACCTAACATCTAAAATATGCATGGCAATAACACAAACACAAGGCATGCTCAAACCAAAAAATCAATCAAATGTCATGAAAATGCAAACCTAACATCTAACATAACAAAAATACACATACAAAGCAAAATACATGAAGTGGCCGAATGGCCTCAAGCTCCAAACAAGCATGGCATTTTCACAAACACTTGATATAATTAAACCAAATACTCAATCAAATGTCATGAAAGTGCAAACCTATCAACTAACATAGCAAAAATGCACACATAAAGCAAAATACATGAAGTGGCCGAATGGCCTAAAGTTCCAAGTGAGCTTGGCATTTTCACAAACACTTGATATACTAACATACTCAACTCAAATATAACACTCAAATCATGCAAATATAAAGTAGAGGTATTAAAACTAACAAACATTTTCATAAACACATGGATTACAAAATATAAAACATAAACAAATTTAAACATTTTGAAAACAGAAAATAAAAAATGCAAGAACATGATAATAAACTCATAAATGGCAATAAACAAGCAACCAAATTAAAACAAGCTTCAAGAATATGTAGTAGAAGAAGGTTTAAAGCATCAAGACTAAAAAAAATAACAAAAATAACGTGACAAATCAAAGCAAAACAGTAACAACAAAAATGATGGGCCATTCGGCCATGGTAAGAAATCAAGAGAAAAAAAAATATTGCAAGAACTTTTTTAAGAAAAGATGAAGAAAGAACTTAAAAAGAACATTAAAAAACACTTATTTAAAAAGAAAAATCAAAAGAAAACTCACCAAAATAATAATCAATACAGCAAAAACAAGAATGGAAAATCAAAGAAAGTGCAAAAGTTGGTGCTAAAAGCAACCTCAAGAAGCTATCTTTCAAGCTTTTTCTCTTCAAACTTTCTTTTTATTTTCTAAACTTTTATTTTTCCTTTGCAACAATGGAGAGAAAACTCAGCAAAAATAGGAGAGAAATATGAAAAATGAGAGTGCTGAAAATGAAAATCCCCTTCCTCTATGTAATGGCCGAATCTTGCCTCTCTCATGGTTAGAATGTTGTCATTTTTACTCCAACCAATTTTCATCCAAGGGCTAATGATCCAAGAGGTCTAAAACATGAAATTATCACCCTTAGATTAGGCCATCAGCTGTCCATAATTACAGCTGTTCAAGAATTATGTTGACACTCTCCCTCTTCATGCATTGGCCCATGTGGCTTATTTGCAAAGGCTTGATAAAAAATCCTTCCCCTCTTTGGGCCTTGGCCGGCTAGCACTCCCTCTTCCAGCCCAAGTCTGGTTTTTTCAAAGGCAAGAGAAGCCCTTTTCGATTTCTTGGGTAAAATGACCTTTTTGCCCCCCGGAGACAAATAAATGGAAAATGTACTCCAAATTCAATTTTTCTTTTTTAAATACTTTTAAAATAATAAAAAATTGAATTGTGGAAGTTTTCAAAAATTTTCGAGTCCGTTTGCTATTTATTTGGATTTTTTTCTTCCAAAATTGCCCTTTTATGCCCCCACATTTTACCATTTTTTAAACGAGCTCCAAATCAAGATTTTTCTTCACCAATATCTTCCAAATAATTTAAAAGTGTGATCTGGAAGTTTTCATAATTTTTGGAACTCATTTGGTATTTTTTCGGGATTTATCTTCTTGAATCATAGGGGCCCTGGGATTTGGCCATTTTGCAAACGAACTCTGAATCAAGATTTTCTTTCCCCAATCTCTTTCAAATAATTTAAAAATAAGATTTACAAATTTTCAGAATTTTTGGAGTCCATTTGCTATTTTTCCGAGATTTATCTTCTTGAATTACTACATAGGAGACCCGGGATTTGGTCGTTCTGCAAACAAACTCCGAATCAGGATTTTCTTTCGACAATCTCTTCCAAATGATTTAAGAATGAGATTTGCAATTTTTCAGAATTTTGGGAGTTCATTTGCTATTTTTCCCAAATTTTCCAATTTTGCCTTTTTGCCTCCAAAACCCGATTTTGCTCAAAACAAGGCCGATTTTCAGATTTTCTTCAAACTGAGCCTTGGGCTATCCTTTTATAATCACTCCTCATCCATTATGGGCTTTAGTCCTACCGAATTGTGCCATTTCTTGCAATTCTTCCCAATTTCACCGAAATCCACCAAAAACCCTAATTCTCGATTTTCTCCCGGATTGACTTTTCTTTTAGTTTTTCTTTCAAGTGGATTCTCCATTACCCGTAGTCACTGCTTATCTTTCATTTGGAACCTTCAATTTTGACCAATTCGATCGTTTAAGCACTTTTCCCCAAATTTCCCGGATTAGGGTTTTCTTTCTACTAAATCTCCATAACCCAAATTCCGAACTCTATATTCGATGTAGACCTCGGATTATCAAAATTCTTTTGCCATTTTTCAATTGAACTTCAAATCTTGATTTTGAAAGTGGGTTGACTTTTTCAGTAATTGATTTTTTGGGGTTGACTTTTTGAGGTTGACTTTTTTCAAGTTTGACTTTTTATGCTTGCCCTCTTAAACTAAGTCTCGGAGTACCACCTGCATGATGAAAAAAAATCTTTTTACATTTTGAAACATCAATTTAGGAAGAAAACATAACTGTTTTAGTGGTGCGGACAAAATTAGGTGTCTACAATCAATATCATTAAGATCGTACCTACTCGAGAACTCGTAATCCCGAGTGTGTCGTTCCCTGGTAGCAACTGTATGATTATTGGATGACTCCTTCGAGGCCATGAGCAACACAGTTGTCTTGCCTCCAACGGTAATCCACACGGACAGCTATTGATACCTTCAAAAAGCTTTGGGGATTCGCCTGTGCTAGCGGGCTGATCTTCCGATCAATAATCAAAAGGCTATCTCCTTTTAAATTCTCACTAGGCCAAAATAACTAGAACAATTCTATGGTGTTTAATCGGCTATTAAATCAAAGGATCAATGGAGGGAAAGATCATTAAGCAACTGGCTATATCAATAATAATTAGCCAAGGTCAAAATTGTTTCTTTTAATATAAGGAGAAAAACCTTTATTATTTTTCTTACTTTAAGATTCTTGTTTCACTAATACCCGTAAGTGACTTTTTCACAATTCTCTCAAAGCACGTAATTCAAGAAGAATTCTAAAACCACTTAAAAAGCCATAAGTAATGCAACCATACTCTCACCTTTTACGTTAACATGAAATGAAGTATTCTTGTTGCACACACTCACCTTGGCCGACGATAATTTTGGGGAAATAGGATAGAGTTTTATTTATTTTAATACTCTCACTTAGAGAAAAACTCTTTTTCTTTAAGTTATCAAGTTCTAACCAAATACTTATCTAATAAGCATCGATGAACCTAGTCATTATTAAGTCCCCATTCGGCCAACAAGGGATAGAATAGGATAGGAGTTTGATTTAAATCCAACAATCTAGTTGAGGTGAAACTCTTTCAACTTCAAGCATCCTAGTTCAACCGAAACTCTAACTTTCAAAGTCGTGGTCGAATCTATGCCGGATTATGTCTATGTTAATAGCTCGATTTCACAGGGATAAGAGTTTGATTCTCAATCAAACTCTTAGAGTCCTAATTGAACTCAACCAACTATGATTAATAGAGTCCTTATTCAAGTGAAACTCTTTCACTTAACAAGTGTTAGAGTCCTAGTCAAACATTAACTCTTAGTGCAGGACTCAGACTTAGACATAATCGAAGCAATGTTCGGTTTAGTGAAATATGAGAAGTTAGAATTTGATTTGTAATCAAACTTTACGAAAACGAGAAACTTTTTCTCATTTCGAACAACTTCTTATTTTCAGCCAAGACAACTTTATCTTAAGATATGTCTACATTTAGAAATTTTCTACTTAAGAAAAGCTTATCTACATTGTCTTATTAAGACATCTTTATTTGGATTTCCCAAATCCAAATTATGACTTAACATACCTTAATTGAATCTGTCAATACGTGATCCCTTCGTGAAGACCCGTTCGAGTGAGGGGAAAACAAAAGCAGAGAAAAAGACGACTTAATTCTTCTAGATTGAAATAAAAGGTCGAGGCTATGAAAACGGCCATGTAAAAAGACATGGAGTCGCCACCAATCTTTTTTGTCTAGGTGTGATCGGCCACCTATTAAAACCGATTTTAAAACATTTTAAAATTAATTAAAATATTTTTAAAACCAATTTCAAGTCTGCATTATAAACCAGAGAAAATAGAAGAATCGTGTTCGGGACTCGGTTACGTGCGGGGAAGGATTAGCACCCCAACATCGCCTTTATAAAACGATACCTTATTAATCATATGTTATCTCAAGTCTTGGTAAAAAATCGGTTTTTAATTTAGTATTTCAAGTTAATTCCCAATTTAAAGAAAAATAATTCCATTTTTAATTGAAAATGATCCAAAATTTATTAATTCAAAATTTTCCTATATTCCCCGACAAAATCGGCAAAATATAGAATTTTTTTATTTATTTGGAAAACTTTTCAAATCATTCTTGTTTTTTGAAAGAAAGATATTCCTTTATTAATGATAATTGATGATATTCCCTCTAGCAAACCCGGTATACAACTCATGAATTATTTTAACTCGAGAATATCTTTATTTTTTATTGAAAATCATTATCCTTTTTTTAGAAAAACATTTAAAAATGAATATTAACATGTATGACATAAATAAAATGACATAGAAAAGTCTAGATAATATAATGCAACCTAAATGATATGACATAATTTAAATGGCATAGTATATTCTAGATGAAATGAAAAATCTTAAGTCTCATGTTGTATTATAAATGAAATAAAATGATCTAAATGACATGGCAATTTTAAATGATATGACATATTTTAAATGACATGGCATACTCTAAATAATATAACCTAAATGACATGGAATATGTTCTAAGTGACAAGAAATAACATGAAACATAAAATAATGCCATCATAAAAAATGCATGAACATAGTATATGCTAAATAATGTGACAAAAATAAATGACTAAATATAAAATATAGGATAGCATGAAATATTCAAAATCATATTGAAAATAATATAACATCATAAAATGTAAATAAAAGTAATAATAATACCATGGAAAATACCATAGAAAAAATAACATATTAAATAAAATGCATGAACATGGATAATGCAATGCATGAAAATGTATTTTTTCCTCTAAATAAAGAAAATCCGTATATCTAAAAAGATTTCTAGCTACCTTAGGAAAATATGTCAAATTAGATTTTCTAAAAACAAAACTTTGTGATTGTTTGAAAACAATTTTGAAAAAAAACTTGAATGAAGATTAAAACCCCTACTAAACCGTTTTAAAATGGCTCTAGTTTCCTAAGTTTAAAATCCCAGACTTGACCACCCTTAATCCGAGATTTATAAAATCAATTTTAAGTTTTAAAAAGGCTTAGAAACTATCCTAAGACAGTAGCTAAAGCTTCTAACCAACCCCCTGTAAATGCCTTAGCCAATTTCAACCATTGTTTTTCTTTTGAATTCAAATCTGCCTCGACTGTCCGAATTTGACACACGATTTTTATAAATTCAAAAAAATCTAAAAAAAAAATACTGGAGACTCAGAACATGTTAAAATACAGAAGAAAAAATTGGCTTAATTTTTTGATTAAAGATAACTGCCCAGAAAAATTTGGAGAAGTTCGAGTACTGGGTGAAAAAAACTGTTTTGTCAAAACA
This sequence comes from Fremontodendron californicum, assembly GCA_030761205.1. Lineage (NCBI taxonomy): Eukaryota > Viridiplantae > Streptophyta > Magnoliopsida > Malvales > Malvaceae > Fremontodendron > Fremontodendron californicum. The sequence continues at coordinate 17,629,547 of JAULJL010000020.1, read as the reverse complement.
CATTTTTTGCCTTTGATAAAGTCGTTTAAAATCAAAGTAAAAATTATTGGAGATCATCCTAAAGACCTAAAAACAGTAGCTAAAACATTTAAAAACCTTGGACAAAATTGGCTAAGTAAAAAAATCAAAAAGGTAGAATAATCAATTTGATGACCTTTTAATTTTCCACAAGTATGCTCAAATGAGCATGACTTTGAGCCATTAATTGGCCTAAGTCACAAATCAAGTGGCAATGACATGGAATGCATGAACATACAGCAAATGAAATGTATGAAATGCATGGTCTAAAGCATAAATGGCAAAGGAAATGCATGACAATTCAAAATAACCTAAATGCCTAGCATGAATTTGCATGCAATAAATGCTATCCAAACTTAATATGCATGCAATGCTTGATAATACAAATGTGACATAGACCTAATGTGTTATTAATATGCATGACAATACTAATATGACCTAAGAACTAAATGGCATAGCAATGCATGACAATAAACATGAGAAATAATGCAAATATGCCCAAAAATCCAACATGGCCGAATGACCTATCAAAAAACCCTAGCATGGAATTGCAATCAAATCAACAAGAAAAAATGAAAATACACATACAAGGCAAACAACATGGGAGTAGCCGAATGGTCATATGGTAAAAATGTGATGCAAATATGGCAACATGCAAAGTATGATACCTGAAACAAAATGCAAAATATAATCAAGGAGAACATAAGGGCCAAAACCTACAAAGAAATATCATTTCATGAAAAAATATAAAAAGCAAATATAGCATAAAAATAATGTAGAGAACATGATCAAAATAAACATAGACATGCAAAGAAAATATGAAGAAAAAACTAATAAACAAAACAAGGAAAGTTAAGCTCCATGGTTGGTACAAAATGGGCATAGCCTCTCCCCTATCCATAATCACTTGATCTTGTCAAGATCATGAAAATAAACCATGCCAATCAACAAAATAGAGGTGAGCTTCATGGTTGGAAAAATTGGGCATAACCTCTCCCCTAACCATGGTCACTTGATATGTATCAAGATCATGTAGCCATTTCAACTTCTTTTGCTTCATTTTTTTGTAAAAAATCAGAACCTTAAATACTTAAATAAACATGCAAAGAAGAAAAAAAATCAAGGCAAGCGTTCCTTCAAATTCGGCCAAGCACAAACTTTGTAAAAAAAAATTGTTTTCAACCATTTTGATGAAGAAGAAGAGATGAAAACTTAAGTAAACATTTTAAAAACTTTTTTCTATGAGAAATGTAGTAGGAAAACAAAGTGGAAAATCAAGAAATCAACATTGAAAACAAGAATAAAACCATGCTAGAGCTAGGTAGAAATGACTACCTTCAAGCTCTCTTATTCAAAACCTTTTTTTTTTCTTTCAAAACCTTTTTTTTCTCCATTAGATACTGACCTCCAACCTTCAAACTTGTCAAAAAAAATGCTCAGCCCCCCTCCCTTAGCCTTGGCCGAATGGCCTCTCCACCATAGGATCAAATGTGCACTTTTTTCTCCCCCAATTTTTGCCTTTAGATTAAGATATTTTAATGACAACATAAAAATGTCATCTTGCCAATTGATAGCAGCCCCTAAGATGTGTACTCAGCCATTGTAATAACCTCAACCCTTAGATGAAAAAGAAGACCGATCTCATGCACTCCTTTGCTTGCCTCTTTGAGTGCCTACCCTTGGATGAGTTGTGTTCTTCCATTCTTGGTCATTGGATGAGGACAACATAAAAATGACATCTTGTAGATTAAATCCAGCCCAACAATTCTTTGCACTTCCTTCCGTAGCCAAATGGATGTCCACCTTTGGATGAATTGTGTTCTTCCATTCTTGGCCATTAGATGAGGGTTCTTTCATGACAAATAAAAATGTCATCTTGGCATTTAAACTTGGCCATTCGATGGTGCATTCAACTTTCCTATAAGGCATCTAAGCCATTGGATGAAGGGGGGACCATTTGCAAGGTGTTAGTGGTAGCATGTGAGCTTGATAGTGACTAAGGAATTAAATTGATCAAGCTTCCTTCTTCTCCTCTATGCTGGCTGATAAAAGGAGGTAAAATCCCAGCAATTCCTTCTTCTATCATATTTTTCTTAATTACAAATCTGCCCTTTTTGGTTTCTTCGATGAAATGACCTTTTTGACCCCCGAACCTAAATAAATAGAAAAAGAACTCCAAATTCAAATATTATTTTTTCAATACTTCGAAAATAATAAAAAAATTGAACTCTGGAAGTTTACAAAATTTTTCGAGTCCATTTGCTAGTTATTTCGGATTTATTTCCAAAATCGCCCCTTTTATGCACCCCGAACTTTATCATTTTTTAAACGAGCTCAGTATCCATATTTTTCTTCACCAATCTCTTCCAAATAATTTAAAAATGTGATCTGAAAGTTTTCATAATTTTTGGAGCTCATTTGCTATTTTTTTGGGATTTATTTGCTTGAATTACTACATAGGGGACCCATATTTTGGCCATTTTGCAAACGAACTCTGAATCAAGATTTTCTTTCGCCAATCTCTTTCAAATAATTTAAAAATGAGATTTGAAAATTTTCAGAATTTTTGGAGCTCATTTGCTATTTTTCCCAAATTTTCCAATTTTGCCCTTTTGCCTTCGAAACTCGATTTTGCTCAAAACAAGTCCGATTTTCAGATTTTCTTCAAACTGTGCCTTGGGCTATCCTTGTTTAATCACTCCTCAAGAATTAGGGGCTTTATTCCTACTGAATCGGGCCATTTCTGTAATTCTTCCAAATTTCAACGAAATCCACCAAAAACTCTAATTCTCGGTTTTCTTCCGAATTGACTTTTCTATCAGTTTTTCTTCCAAGCAGCTTCTCCATTACCTGTAGTCAGTAATAATTTTCATTAGGAACATTCAATTCCGACCAATTTGATCGTTTACGCATTTTTCCCCAAATTTCTCGAACTAGGGTTTCCTTTCTATTGAATCTCCGTAACCCAACTTTCAAACTCCATATCTTTCAATGTAAACCTCAGATTATCAAAATTCTTTCACCATCTTTCAATTGAACTTCAAATCTTGATTTTGAAAGTGGGTTGACTTTTTTGGGTTGAATTTTTTAGGGTTGACTTTTTTCAAGTTTGACTTTTTCTGTACGCTTTCATAGACTAAGTCTCGGAGAACCACTTGTAGGATGAGAAAAACCTTGTAGCATTCTGAAACATCAATTTGTTTTAGTGGTCTGGACAAAATTAGGTGTCTACAGCTGCCCCTCTTTGGCTATTGCTGAGAATCAGGCAATGATAAACAAACATTAATTTTGTCCGGTTAGTGAAATCACATGTGAAGAGAAGGGAAAGGGAGTTTTCTTTTTTTCCATTTTTTCTTTTTCATCATTTTTCATTTTTTTTTGAAAAAGCTGTAAATAGAATATTTTCCTTAAATTGAGTTCCCTGACTAATCAAGGCTCGACCCATCTTAAGGAAACGAGTTCGATTTTCAAAGTGAAAATTATGCCCGAAGGTCTTAAAAATAGTACCCGGAGGTCTTAAAAATGGTGCTCGGAGGCCTTATCTGTGATTTGGAAAAATGCGCTGTATGCGACTTTAAAAATGATGCCAGAAGGTCTTAAGAATGGTGCCCGGAGGCTTTACCCATGATTTGAAAAAATACGCTATATGCGACTTTAAAAATGATGCCCGAAGGTCTTAAGAATAGTGCCCGGAGGCCTTACCCATGATTTGGAAAAACTATGCCCGAAGGTCTTAAAAATGGTGCTCGGAGGCCTTATCCATGATTTGGAAAAATGCAGTGTATGCGACTTTAAAAATGATGCCCGGAGGTCTTAAGAATGGTGCCTGGAGGCTTTACCCGTGCTTTGGAAAAACTATGCTCGGGGGTCTTAAAAATGGTGCCCGAAGGCCTTATCCATGATTTAAAGAGGAAAAACTATGCTCGAAGGTCTTAAAAATGGTCTTAACAATGATCTTTGAAGAATTGTTGAAAATTAACCTGAAGATTTTGAGAAGATGCGAATGCTTTTTGATGCTTGTGCAAATGATTAATAGGATGCACATACCTCATATTGCATATGTAAATGTTTTGAATTGATGCAAATGTTTCTTGATACTGATGCTGGATAAGATGCAAATGCTTCTAAATGCAACTGCAAATGCTCTTAGATTGATGCAACTACTTCATAGAGTGATACAAATGCAAAATTTAACATTATACAAATACTTCTAAATGATGCAAATGCGAGGATCAATAATGATGCAAATGCTTGATGAAAATATGCAAATGCCCTCGATCATTTCCTAAACTTTGGCTTAGCCTTTCCAATTCATTTTTCCTTTTCAAATCAAAGTATATTTTCAATTCATTGTTCAACCATTGGCTATTCTCTTTGCCCCAACAGTTTTCAAACTCTTATTGACAGAAATCTGCTTGCCGAGTTCTATTTCTTCTTCTCATATTTGGAAATCAAGATTAACCCTAGTAGTTCCACAACTTTAGGTTAGAAAAACCTTTATCTCATGTCAACATCAAAAATGGGTGTTTCAAAAAATATCTTTATTTGTTTTCTCATTTTGAAAACTTCTGAACAAAAAATATTAACCCTAAAGTTTGTGATGTAGAAATCTTTTGAAGACTTATGATCACTGTTAAAAATTTCTCTAAGTTTCAATCTGGTTTTTTCAATTTGAATTGGCAATGCTTGGTATAACAAGATTTTGGTTGATCAAAGAAAACTTCACAACAAAATGTATGTTCCTTCTAGGCTCACCAATGGAACAGGTTTTATAAATCATGAATTTATTGAAAGTCAAACAAATTCAACATTATTTTAGTTTCCATATCAAGGCATTTTGACAAGTGTAAATATTGGCCAGAATATTTAAACTAGAAAGTTTAATCTTGAAGGGAAAAAAAATCTCAGTTTTTGAAGTTAATCCCCCAAATTAGGGCTAACAATTTGGGAGGTTCAAGAATTCCTAGATGTTCCTCGATGACCACTTTTTCCAAGATGACCTTCTCTTTTGTAGTATTGGTACTAACATAAATGGCATCGAAAATTCCCATTTTATTCTAGACCGCACATTTTTTGGGTTTTCGCCCTAGAGTCCCATTCTTTCCATTTTTTTTTTCTTTTTTTCATTGTTTTACCATGCACTTGAGAATTCTAAATTCTTCCTTAGTGAAATGATAATTCGATGAGATGGGGCAAAATCTAAGGAAAAACCCTTCCAATTAAATATTTATGCTTGATCAAAATGGACTTTTAAAGCATGTAATGTAGGCCACAGTTCAGCATTCAGAAAGAAAGGATAAATAGGCCCAAAATATGTGTTTGAGGGTAATCAGATCCAGGATCATTTCTTGATGAGGATTTTCTTTGAAGTATTTGTCCTTTTTGGACTTTTCATTCCTTTTGACTTTGCTCTTTTCATTCTTTTCTTTTGGCTTTCATTTGTCATACTTTTTCACACTTTTTTCTTTTGTTTTTCTCTTGCATCTTTATTTTGACAGAGTGGACCCATATTTATTCGGGCCTCAATTTGCTCTGTATCTGTCTTTGAGTTAGGACTCATTTCTCAGTGATCTTTCCTCGCATTTGCCCCCAGTGTAGAGGGTGATCCTTGATCAAGGTTCAAAGAAGAAAGAATTCTTTTGGCTCAAAAGGGGTGACTATGGATAATTTTCTCTTTGTGGGAGGGATATGAAAGATGGCCATTTATCATATCAAGCACGAATATTCTCATTGAAAAGCGATCCCTAGGGGGAATAGATAATCAAAATTTCATTTTGCACTTTGGAATCATTCGAATTCTCATATGCATGACATCACAATTTTTCTTTTCTTTTTTTCTCTTTTTTTTTGTCGCATGCCCCACTAATTCATGCGTTAGTCGCATCCCTTTTAACCATATATCCATCATTTCCACATATGATGCCCCAATTTGATTAACCATGAGAATTTGTATAAGCGAGGAACATAGCAAGTCTAGGTCTATTTTGAAAAGGCTGAGTTTCAATTCAGAGTTCTTTGAAGAGACAAGGAAAATATGGCCCAAAAATAGGTTTCTCCTGGACATGGGATAATCTAGTTTAATCATTGTGCCCCAGGTTGTCAATCATGAAGTGATGTTTAGGCAATTAGTGTTTTGTGGTTGTTGAAAATGTCATGTATGGTTTTGGCACAACCTTGACACACACCAAATTACCATGATCTAAATTCTTGAAAGAATATCTCATTTGTTTGAATTTCAAGGAGTTCGAAAAAATTTCAAAAAGTTCATTTTTTGTTCATTGCCTAGACTAAGATCTACATCTTTGCTTATTCTATGATGACAATGGTTTTATGAAGTTTAATCACTCATATTCCTTGAAGCATTAGGTTTTCCAAGTGGTCTTGGTTCATGGGATTTAAGCCTAGGAAAGCCTAAAAGAGAGGGGAGAAGGTATTGGGTCATTTGTAACAATGATCATCAATATTCTCGAGATTATCCATTATTAAAACTTCCTTAATGCTTATTTTTGCGAATTCAAATTATTGTTAAAACACAAAAAACACAAAGCATTTAAAATTCAAAATTCATTTAATTGATATGAATGTTGACATGAGACAAGTGTTTTCATCATAAGGTCTGAAACTACATGCATCAAAATGCTCTTATTGACATTTTTCAAAGGTATTAATTCTCCTCTTAAAACCCTGAACGAAACTGATTTACGGCAAAGTGGACTTCCACTGATTGATAAACTCCGATGTCAAAATGTCATCACGGATAAGAACTTCAATCCTTTCCCTCAGTTGTCTGTATTTTTCAGTTCAATGACCAACTACCCCCAGGTGATAACCACACTTGCTGTCAGGGTCATAACTCCTTGCTGATGGATTCGGAGCTATTTTCAAAGGTATTGGGGTAAGGTACTGATTCTTTATTAGTAATGGCAATAGGTCAAGGATTGGGATTGGAATTCTTTCTTGGTTATCCCATGGTCATTTTCTGGAAGTAGGCCTTGATGAAAGGACTGGTATAGGATTAGTTGCTTGGGTTGGTAGGTAAGGATAAAGGCTTGGAGATACCTCAGTAGGGTAACATGATTGGTATGAGGGAAATTGGGAATATGGGATGAAATCTCCCATAGCATGGACATCTCCCTCTTTCTTTCTAGGTGCCTTATTTCTCTCAGCATTGGATGTTCCCTCTCCTTCAAGTTTCCCATTCTTGATAGCATTCTCAATCATCTCCCTTGAGGTTACCATATCTGAAAAATTCTTCGTGGTGTTGTCGACAAGTCTACCATAGTACGGGGCCTGCAGTGTATTCACAAAAAGGATAGTGGTTTACTTCTGTGTCAAAGGTGGTTGTACTTGGGTGGACATGTTCCTCCACCTCTGAGCATTCTCTTTGAAGCTCTCAGTAGTTATCTTCTCCATATTTTGCAGAGTGAGACGACCAAGTGTCATGTCGGTCATATGCTTATACTGGTTTAGAAAAACCCTAGCCAAATCATTCCAAGAGCAAATCTGATCCTTGCTTGACTGACTATACCACCTAATTGTGGACCCACTGAGGCTATCCTGAAAGTAGTGAATCAGAAGCTTATCATTATTTATATGACTTGTCATCTTCCGGTAGAATATATTGATGTGGGTTGACGGATCAGTCGTCCCGTCATATTTCACAAAGTCAGGGACCTTGAATTTAGGAGGAATGACTAAATCGAGGACCAAGCATCGTTCTTTTGCATCCACACTCCCGAATACGTTTGTATTTTCTACTGCCTGGAGCCTTTCATCCAGCAACTGATATTTCCCTTGGGAATCTGCCAACTCTACCTGTTTTACTACAACCATTTTCAATTTTTCCTTTTCAGCTTGATCATCTGAATTTAAGACATTGACGGGGTTAACTATGTTCTGGGCATCCATCATTACGACCTCATTCTGACCTTTTTGTGCCTTTAACCTTTCTCTGGCATCAGCTCCATCAATTTTGTCATCTGATCTTTAGATTCTGCTGGAGACTTTGCCAACTGTTCTCGCAATTCTTCCATTCTTTCCATTTGGGCAACTTGTTCATTCTCCATAGCACTAGCCTGTATTAAAAGGGTACTCAGTACTTCTTATACCTCTGATTTGAAATAGAAATTCTTTCAAAGACTTTTAAAGCCAAATCAACTTCCATTTTATCCCCCTAAATGTATGTCATGATGAATGAGCCATGATTGTCATTTGATGCATGTGAAGAATAAACAAAATGATGTATAGACTTATATAGTGGAAACATGCTGACCATGTATGTAATAAATGCAATCACGATGCTAACATGCTGCAAGAAAAGAATAAACAAATCAATGCATGGATATATGCAATGAATGACCATGTATATTTCAACATATTTCCCAATCAATGATCATATACACTATGAATGCAACACGATGTCATATGGTTAAAACTGTCTTTACAAGCAGTTTATTCTTTCTAGCATCGTAAGGCTATAAGAGCCGGCTACTGAAAAAGTGAAATCCTACTACATCATATCAGACCAAAGTCTTTCTATATCATTGCCGTAAATCTCCCAATCGTAATGACGTTTTCCCAGCTGTCTATCAATCAGTGTCGTTGGACCGATCCACTTGATCTCTATAAGAGATTGCACTTTCTTTTTTAATGCTATATAGTCTTCAATGCTATGGCCAGCAATTCCACAGTGATAATCACATCTTGCATTTGGATTATACCACTTTGGATATGGTGGTAACAGGGGTTTCAGCGGGATACAGGCAACCATGTGATTTTGGATCAGTATGGGGAGAAGCTCTCGGTAGCTGATTGGAATATGATTATACTGCTCTTGAGTGTTATTTTTGGGTTGTTTCTTAATCACACATGGCCTAGGAGTTGGGGCACTTGGTGGTTGCATTAAGGTATGAGCCGAAGTGTTTACATAGGGAGATGGCCGAATAACAAGGCAAGGGTATGGATTTGGACACGAGACCCTTGGAGGTTGTACATAGTTTGAGGTTCCTATCTCAGATGCTTGATAAGGTGATTCATGAGGGAAATGGTTCGAACTGCTAGTTGGTGGTGATGCAGTGGGATTCAGGGGTTCCGTAGTGATCATCCCAGTGGACAATTGAGCCATAGTAGGGTAAGGATACTGGTTTGGACTTAGAGCAGTTTGCATGGATGGTACAGGATCAGAGATTTATGTCTTTGGTATCAGGCTCTCTGGTTTAATCATTTTCATGATTTTGTCCACAATTTCATCAGGGTTGCACCCTTTGTAACACTGGCAAGCGCAGGATCTAGCAAGGATTGTATGTTCTGGACCTGAAGGTTTTGGTTGATCCAAAAGTGATGAAGAACCCTGAGAAAATTCCCCTTTACTCTTACCCATCCTCAAACATTTTCATAAATTTGACAAGCTGTTCCTTCAACTCCCGGAGTTCATGTCCAAACTCCTCTTAGTTTCGTTCCAAAGCACCCACTTGTTCCTCCAATTCTTTCCTCATATCTCGAACCCCTTCCATGCAAATGAAAATGTCATGAGATTTACGAATACAATTATGAATGTACATGTCCTATTCCTATATGCATGAATATACTAATGATTAATGCATGAAGAATTCAAAGAAATTATGATGACTATGTATGCCATGTGTGCAACCTGATGCCAACATGATGCATGTAAAGAATAAGCAAATTACTGCATGGATATATACAGAAAAATTATGCTAACTATGACGATATTCTACAATGAATGAGCATACTTGCTTATGACTGTAACATGATGTCAAAATGATATATGCAAAGAATAAATGAATTAACATAAAGGTAGGTACAAAGAATAACCATGTACATCACAAATGTATTCTACAATGAATAACCATGCATGTTAGTACTGTAACATGATGTCAAAATGATACAAATAAATTAACCAATGATTACACGAAATTGGTGGGACCTAAATCTTGATTATTCAAAAATCTCATTATGCACGATTTGCCTCCAAATTTAATCTATGATTTTTTTTGAAACATGTTTTCTCTATGAAAAACCAAACATATTATTTTCAAAAGAATTTCGGGGTAGTAGATCCTGATTTGGTATAATATGCAAATGTTCATGTGACACTACCGGTTCATAATCATCAAATGAGATTATTACCAACTATTTATTGCAATGAATGAGATAAAAAATATTATCTTGCCAATTGATAGCAACCCTTAAGATGTGTACTCAGCCCTTGTAATAACCTCAACCCTTAGATAAAAAAGAAGACCAATCTCATGCACTCCCTTCCTTGCCCCTTTGAGTGCCTAACCTTGGATGAGTTGTGTTCTTCCATTCTTGGTCATTGGATGAGGACAACATAAAAATGACATCTTGTAGATTAAATCCAGCCCAACAATCCCATGCACTTTCTTCCTTGGCCAAATGGATGTCCACCTTTGGATGAGTTGTGTTCTTCCATTCTTGGCCATTAGATGAGGGTTCTTTCATGATAAATAAAAATGTCATCTTGGCATTTAAACTTGGCCATTGGATGGTGCATTCAACTTTCCTACAAGACACCTAAGCCATTGGATGAAGGAGGGACCATTTGCAAGGTGTTAGTGGTAGCATGTGAGCTTGATAGTGACTAAGGAATTAAATTGATCAAGCTTCCTTCTTCTCCTCTATGCAGGCTGATCAAAGGATGTAAAATCCCAACAATTCCTTCTTCTTTCATATTTTCCTTAATTATAAATTTGCCCTTTTTGGTTTCTTCGGTGAAATGATCTTTTTGACCCCCGAACCTAAATAAATAGCAAACGGACTCCAAATTCAAATTTTCTTTCTTCAATACTTCCAAAATAATGAAAAATAGAATTCTGGAAGTTTTCAAAATTTTTCGAGTCTATTTGCTATTTATTTATGATTTATTTCCAAAATTGTCCCTTTTATGCACCCGAACTTTACCATTTTTTAAACGAGCTCTGAATCCAGTTTTTTCTTTACCAATCTCTTCCAAATAATTTAAAAATGTGATCTGGAAGGTTTCATAATTTTTGGAGCTCATTTGCTATTTTTGTCGGGATTTATCTGCTTGAATTACTACATAGGGGACCCTAATTTTGGCCATTTTGCAAATGAACTCCGAATGAAGATTTTCTTTCGCCAATATCTTCCAAATAATTTGAAAATGAGATTTGCAAATTTTTAGAATTTCAGAATTTTTGGAGCTCATTTGCTATTTTTCCCAAATTTTCCAATTTTGCCCTTTTGCCTCCAAAACCCGGTTTTGCTCAAAATAAGTATGATTTTTAGATTTTCTTCAAACTGAGTCTTGGGATATCCTTGTTTAATCACTCCTTATAAATTAGGGGCTTTAGTTTGAATCAGGCCATTTCTGTAATTCTTCCAAATTTCACCGAAATCCACCAAAAACCTTAATTCTCGATTTTCTTCTGAATTGAATTTTCTATCAGTTTTTCTTCCAAGCAGCTTCTCCATTACCCGTAGTCAGTACTTATCTTTCATTTGGAATCTTCAATTCCGACTAATTTGATCGTTTAAGCACTTTTCCCCAAATTTCCCGAACTAGGGTTTTCTTTCTATTGAATCTCCGTAACCCAACTTCCAAACTCCATATCTTTCAATGTAAACCTCAGATTATCAAAAAAATTTCACTATCTTTCAATTGAACTCAAATCTTGATTTTGAAAATGGGTTGACTTTTTTAGTAGTGACTTTTTTGGGGTTGACTTTTCTAGGGTTGACTTTTTTCAAGTTTGACTTTTTCTATACGCTTTCTTAGACTAAGTCTCGGAGAACCACCTGCAGGATGAAAAAAGCCTTTTAGCATTCTAAAACATCGAATTAGGAAGAAAACATACCTGTTTTAGTGGTCCAGACAAAATTAGGTGTCTACAGAATCTTATTCAATTAGGTCCTCCAAATTAACCTTTTATTCAATTAAGTCATTGATGCACTCAAAAGAGTATATCTTATTTAGTCCTTGCACTTAATATGATCAATTATAGTAAGGTTCGCATCCATAGAGATTGGGTTTCAATTTATAAGCTTGTTGGTTCAAAACTTTAGTTCTAAGACAAGAAAAGAAAACAAAGAAAAAAAGGGGGTTTTGAAATAAGTGTAGACACCCGATTTTATCCGGGTCTCTTAATCCGAGATCTATTTTGACTTTCACAAAGTCAATTATTATTGGGTTAGTAGATTTGGGAATCCTAATTCGGACCGATCTATAAGTTTCGAATTCTTATTGTTGTTATTATTATCATTATTATTGTTATTATTGTTGGTGTAAGCCCTGCAAGCCAATCTAGTTGGGCCTGTAAGACACTTTTTATATATTCATGTATTGCACATTATAATTTATTAATTATAATTGAGGTATTTCTTTATCCATAAGTATTGTTATAATTGTTATAAATGACTTGTAAAGATAAAACCCATGAAACACAAAGGCATTGCAAAGGAATTGTAAGGAGTTACATTTATGAGGATCCTTATGCATCAATGTCGTGTTTCTAAAACTGTTCTTGGTCATCGTATTGTCAAGACAGGGCATTGAGAATGCTCAAAGACTGGCATATGTTATGCCTTCATGTACTTGATGCATGCAACCGGTCTAATAGGTTGAAAGTATAGAGATACTTAGGGATAACATATGGGTGCTTGTTAGTTGAACAAGTTCACTGAACATGACCCGCTATGAGAGTTCCATTTTGTATTTCACTCAAGTATCTATGGTAAATACTCTCATGTGTCAATAATGTAAATAATCCTTTGACTTGTGACAACAGGTCATCTTGTATGTGAACTGTCATTGTTAGATTTCATCACGAACGGGTCTCAATCACGTGGATGCTTATAGTAGGGTGTTATTGGGTATGACATTAAGTATACGAAGATGAATGAGTGATCCAGAGATGATTCATCACCCCAAGTGATTAAGGGGACATATCTCACATGTACCTGGCTTATATTGACTTATGGAAAATCCTTGGCCAAGGCAATACTAAAGGAGTTAATATAAAGCTGCAGATTTAATATGGTTAAGAGTAGACACTGAACCATTCTCTTTCCTATCCTGGGATATTTGATGAAGGGATCGAATTACACAGACATATTGTACACGAAAGGCTAGTCGAAGCTTGATGACTCCCTTAGCATTTGGATGGTCATGATGCATTGCTAGATGCCACTCATGATCTATAAATATAAAAGGAAATTATTAATTGAATTAATTATATTTATTGCCAACATGTTAAGGGCCTAATAGGTCACACACAAAATGTGATTAATGAAATTAAAATGAGATTGGGCCAGATTAAATATTCATTAAGTGTTGTGGGCTTAGCATTAATATTTAATAATATGTATAAGGGCTTTAGTGTAGTTAGTCCAATAGTTGGCATACACTAAACCTACTTATATATATGCTTATGTTGTTGCTGCCTCTCCCCAAAGGTTTTTAACCTCAAATTGGCACCTCACTCCCCTAAGTGTGTGAATCGGCCGAACAACTAGAGAGAAGAGAGAATACAATTCTTTCGTTTTCTTTAGGCTAACTAATGTAGAGGAGAAAGGTTTCTCACAACCTAGACTACGCATAATCTCAACCTTGTGAAGGTTTTCGAATCACATGTGTGGATTACTGTTAGAGGTCAGACAATTGGACGGCTTTGGTTTTTGACAAGCGAGCTTTGTGTACAAGAACAAGAAACGTCAAGAATCTGTCTTGAGGTTTCGGCAATCCCCATTACATAGGTATGAGATTTTGATTGTTATCGATTCTTGATAGGCTGATCATTTTGAATTCATAAGCAGATCTTTGGAGGGATTCGGTTTTTTCTATGTTTTATTTTATTCCGTTGCATTGAATGTTTAACTTGTTGATTAAATTATACACTATCTCTGTTTGAGCATGAGCCGAATCCTAACAATTATTATTATTACTATTATTATTATAGTTATGTTATAATTATTATGATATTATTATATATTTTTTATTTATTTTTTATTAATTTATTTTCCTTAGGAGAATCTGAAAAAATTAAAAAAGAAAATCAAAGCATTAAAAAGAATCAGATCTGAAAAAAAAAAAATTGGAAAAAATTTGGAAAAAGAAAATCAAAAATTAAAAGACCAAATATGGAAAAATCAAGGGTTGAAAACCTTTTTCTTGGAACCAAAATCAAGATCGGTGAAAAAAAGGAAATTTGGAAAGGTAAATCAGAAAAAAAGGAAATTTGGAAAGGTAAATCAGTAAATAAGCCCTAGTTTGCTACTCTCTAGATCCCTATAAATACCCACCCCTACACAGCAAATCGAAAGGGGGGAAGCATCACAGAAAAATCAATCAACGATTCACAACACAAACAACCACGAAAAAATCCACCAAGCAAACAGAACCAGAGTCACTGAACTAGTGGCTTCAATGCCAAAGCTTTTGCAGTATTCCGACTTCAACATCACCCCAAATAGCTATTCAAGTCAACATATTTGATTGTGGTGGAATAGCATTAGCTTTATGTGGTTCCCATCAGAGGCAGGGTCACGATTGTTACCTCCACTGGAGTCGGTTCCACAAAATTACTTATCTTTAATAGAAAGCCTTTGGTTCCAAGAAGGGTGGCACACGACATGGAGACTTGTGTTTGATGGCTATGCAATCGCCACTCTAAAGCTCTAAGCCAAAAGCAAACGTTTGGAGCACCCAACCCAGATGTAAGATATATATATATATATATATATATATATTTTCATTCATTCATTCATTCATTTTTTTTTTCTTTCTTTCTTTCTTTTATTTTTAATTTGTTTTTTCTTTCTTTCTTTCTTTCTTTATTTGTTGTTTTTTTTCTTTTAATTTTCTAATTAATATTATTTTTATTTTCTAGTACTTTTAATTAATTTTTATTTAAATTTGTTATGAATTTATTTGGTTGAGTTTAATTATTTCCATTAATTTTTACTAATAATCATTTATTTTGTTAATTGTTTACTTATTTTGTTAATTATTTATTTATTTTGTTAATTGTTAAATTTTTTTGTTAATTGTTTATTTCTTTTGTTAATTGTTTATTTATTCATTTATTAATATTTCAAATGATTTTATATATAGTTGTTTGTTTATTGTATTTATTTAATTTAACTTATTTAATTTCATTAATTTAATTAGTTTAATTTTAGTTAAATTTCCTTTTCCAAAAAATAATTCAAATTAAAGATAAATTGAGACCTATCCGACGATGGAATTATAGGGGATCGCAAATGGTCGATCTTTTAGAAATTTTTAGGTGAGAAAAGATTTTCCTAAGCTCCGTCAATGATGGAGAGTTTGGTGATGATTTTCAATATTATTGGTCAAAATTTATTTTTAATAATAAAAATATGTTAGAACAACAAGAAATTTTAAAATTAAAATTTAGGATTTATAATTATCCTTTTCCATAAAATATTTAATAAATCCAATGACCGAGCCTCTTCAGGGGACCAAATGGTGTCTTTTTAATACTTTTGAGGTGAGGAGATTTTTTTTTCAGAATTCCGCCAACAATGGAGAATACCTTAAAGAAATTTTCCAATATTTAATATATCGAAATTAAAGAACATTTAATTAAAATCAAACTTAGGGTAATATTTGACTAATTAGGTATTGTCCTTCTAGATGGGCGTTATGAGGGTGCTAATCCTTCCCCACACGTAATCGTATTCCCGAACTTAGTTCTAGTAATGTAGACTAGGACCTATCCTATTTATGTGCCTTTGTCAAGCTTAGGATTACTATAAATTGGATAGATTCATATAGGTGACTAATCACACCTATCAAAGATGATTAGTGGCGACTCCACAATTTGTGTCTAGCATGTCGAATTCGCGTTTGGCACGTTATGACGATAAAAGAAAGCATAACAAACCAGAATAATAAGAATGCAAGTAATTAAATAGAAGAAGTCAAATATGAAAAAATATGGTTAAGGTTTTATTCTCTACTACTAGACATTATTGAGAATCAATTTCATATCTATCAATATCAATTAACTATCAAAGTTATCAACCGTAGATAACAACCTCCCGTGTTACCCCAATCCTTCCTTAGTTTGTTGTTAAATAGGACGAACACCACTACTTAATCTCTAACCATTAAATAACCTAAGATAAACATCATTAGATTCAAAGTGATAGCAGCTTTATGATAAGAAAGATAGGTTGATCTAAGCAATAACACATAAACATGGATTCATTCAACTTAGGTTATGTTCCACTTTGCAATTAGCGAAAACTTGACCATAATCATTAATCACAAATTGCCACTATTGAATAGGAAATCAAGACAATTACATATCATGTCTCCTAAACTAGCATTGGATAATTATCAAGATATATCTAGTATGCATCTTAAACAAATCAAGACAACATCATGAACAATTTTAATGGAAGAACATAAGCAACTTTGATAGAAAACCAATGATAGATAGATTCTAAAAAATTAATTACAAAACATGTTTAGGTCTTTGAAATCACCTTTAACCAGATAGAAATTTAGCCTAGCATAGGCATTGTTAACATAAACATGAAATTAAAAAGAAAATAAGAAGAAAACTAAAGAAAGAAAGAACAAGAAAATATTAATTATTCAGCCTCTTGCTGTCTCAAAAACTCTAAAACAAAGAAAAATCCGAATATTAAAGCTTATAGAAGTGTGTTGCAGCTATCCCCCTTGTCTCTATTTATAGGCAGCAACTAGGGTTTCTCTCCTTGTGATTTGCGGCTAGGGTTTTAATAAAGAAAGGTGATTTGTGGCTAGGGTTTTTTTGCCACTAGGGTTGTTTAGGGAGATCTTCCAATGCCGATTTGGATGACCATTTTTTCTCCACTTTATGCCCATAAGATACCGTTGAAGAGCTATTTAAGTCAGCTTCAAAAGTCAAGAAGGAAGTTTCTTCGAATAAAGACTCTAACATCATGTTTTCTTAGCAACAAGCTCTGGAGGTCAAATATGCCTTCTTACTTTGCACCAAGAATTTGATCTTTTTGACTCCCAAGTATTTTTCCATCTTGTGATTGTGATTTTATAGGCTATTTAACATCCTAATTGACATGTTTTGACTTTATCTCTTCCAAAATACCTACAAAGCATAAAAACCTAGTAAAATAGCAAGGAATTTAAGAATCAAAGCACAAAGTATAAGGAAATTAAATAGGAAAATGTATGAAACTAAGCACTGATCAAACTCCCCCACACTTAACCTTTTGCTAGTCCTCGAGCAAAATCAAACAGAAACAAAGTAAGAAAACCTAATTTAGTCCACTTTCAATATAAATTAGAGACAATCATTGGACAAGTCTTAGAACTAATCAATAGCTTAAAGAAGTTCACAAAGAATCATGCTTGAATGTAAATGGTTTGTGTCGCAACCCGCTTAAAAAGTGTCCCAAATAAATCTACCCTTAGTCACGGGGACATCGACCACTCATTAAAGAGTGTGACATTTAGAAAAATATAGGAAAAGATGACTTAATTCCTCTAAATTAAAGGTTCAGGGTGTGAAAATGACCTCGAAAAAGAAATGGAGTCTCCACCAATCTTTTTTGGCCAGGTGTGATCAGCCACCTATTAAAATCGGTTTTTGAAAAATATTTTAAAATTAATTAAAACATTTTAAAACCCATTTTGAAGTCTGCGCTTTGAAACAGAGAAAACAAGTGCGGATTCGAGAGTCGGTAACGTGTGGGGAAGGATTAGCACCCCCACAACGCCTGTATAAAACGGTACCTTATTAGTCATGTGTTATCTCGAGTCTCGGTGAAAAATTGGTTTTGGATTTGGTATTTGAAAATAATTCTCACTTTAAAAAACAATCCTATTTTTGTTCGAAAATGATCTGAAATTTGTTATTGCAAAAATTTTCTATATTCCCTAGCAAACCGATAAAAATATAGAAATTTTATTGTTTTTGGAAATCTCCGTATCATCCTCTTTTAGAAGGGTATTCCTTCGTTAATATAGTTGATGAAGACTCCCTGGCAACCCGGAGGAGATTTCATGAATTATAATAACTCAGGGATATTGCCTTATTTTATTCAGAAAAATATCAATTTTCAAAAATTTAAATGATCATGAATGTACAAATTATCATTAAAACATGAATGTATAACATGCATAATTAACATGGTGTGGCAAACAATTTATTATATCATGACAAAATTTAAATGACATAGACAAAAGAATAAATGGCATGGAATATGTATCAAGGACATGGCGTGTGAATGATATGGCACGTGAATGAATGACATGGCATAATCTAAATGACATGACATGTAAATGAATGATGTGGCATGTGAATGACATGGCACATAAATGAATGACATGGTATATGAACGTCATGGCACATGAATGAATGACATGGCATATAAATGGCATGGCACATAAATAGATGATATTGCATATGAATGACATGGCACGTGAATGGATGACATAACATATGAATGACATGGCATGGCATATAAATGTCATGGCATATGAATGAAATGGTATGACATATGAATGACATGGCACATGAATGACATGGTATGGGATACGAATGACATGGAACATGAATGATTGACATGGCACGTGAATGACATGACATGGCATGGCAGATGAATGAATGGCATGGAACATGAATGACATGGTATGGCATATGAATGACATGGCACATGAATGACATTGTATGGCATACGAATGCATGGCACATGAATGACATGGTATGGCATACGAATGCATGGCACATGAATGACATGGCATATGAATGACATGACACATGAATGAATGACATGGCATAATCTAGATGACATGGCATGTGAATGGATGACATGGCATATGAATGACATGGCATATGAGTGAATGACATGGCATGTGAATGGATGACATGGCATAATATAAATGACATGGCATGTGAACAAATGACATGGCATATGAATGACATGGTATATGAATGAATGACATGGCTTGTGAATGGATGACATGGCATATGAATGACATGGCACATGAATAGATGACATGGCATACTTGACATGGAAAAATCTAATTACGGCAACAGGAATATAAAATGACAACAACATAGAATAGTCATAGAATTTTCATGTGAGGAATCATACAAATAACATATATCAAAAAATATTTCCACACTCTCCGTCAAACCCGACAAAGTTTGGAAAATATTTCTTTCTTATGACATTTATATGATTCCAAATAAAACAAAACCCAATGTCTTTCAATTTCGTAAACACGTGCGTTGAACAATTTCCTAACCTTCCTGGCAACCCGGCAAAGATTAGGAACTAATTATCGCCAAATGTTTAAGAAACCGAAACATACGTTTTATGTCAAATTAAAAATTTAAAAACATTTTAAAATATGCAATGCATGAAGGTGTATTTCTCTCTTGAAGTAAGGACATCCGTATACCTAAAAAGGTATCTGACTACCTTTGAAAGAAACTTAAATTGGATTTTCAAAATCGAAAGACTTTGGGCTCGAAATTTTTAAAAAAATGGAAGTTTTGGGATGAAAAAGGCCTATTGACCGAACCCCCTTTAAAAAGGCTCTATTTTTCCTAGTTTTGAAACCTGGGTTGACCATCCTTGACCCAACTTTTATAAAATCAAATTTTATGATGGAAATGACATGGAAATTAACCTAAGACAGTTACCAATATCCCAAATTATATCCTAATAAAAATAGAAAATCATATGTTCTTAAAAAACAATTCTGACTCCTACAGGCAGTTTTGAAAATTTATTTTTTTCCTTTTAAAAAAATTTAAAAAAAAATATGTTAAAATTAGGGTAGACCTAGAACATGTTTATCTCAATGGGAAAAAATCAGTTTAACTTTTGGACCAAGGGTACCATGACCAAATTTTTATCAAATTCAGAACAGTGAGTTAAAACTCTTTTGTCAAAAGCCATTTTTTCAACCATGATAAAAAATCTAAAAATCTTTAAAAAAATACCATGGCATCCCCTAAATGACTACTTGTTGTTGGATTTACCATGCAAGTGCACGTATCGTTGATAAGTAATAAAGTGAAGAGTAGAGCATCGTTCCTACGAGGAATTGCTACCAAATTCGTTAAGTACTAATATTAACACAACAAATCTTATTCAAACAAACGATTAAAAATTGTTAAATAAAAACTAAATAAAATAAAAAATAAGTAAAGAAGACAAATTAAAACTTAGATAAAACAATTAAGAAAATCCTAGGATTACAATTTCCTTCAACACTTTGTATGAACTTTTCCTACCCTCTTAACTTGATTAATGATCTTGAGTTGTTAACCTAGAGTTCTAATCTATTTATAAGGATCTTCCGATGGTCTTATAAAAATATCCCTCTTATATAATTAACTATATTCCTATGATAATTGAATTAAAGAGAAACTTATTAAGCTTAGACTCTAAAATTATTACACATGACATGTAAGTGTATTCCTACCCTACATGCAGATTAATTCGTCCTATTAAATGAATATGAAACATGTGTTATTCAATCCATGTCTAACACTAAACTCCCTTTTCCAAGTTGTATCTAGGTTACCAAATCAATCTAATTGTTAGCAAAGCAATTAGAAGCATTATGAACAAGATTGAATAAACAACATCAACTATCATTAATTCAAGCAAGAAAGTAAAATAATCCAAACTATATGTTGAGTTTCATTGAAATCCTAGAAAAATAAATTAGTTCATGCTAAATAGTAAAAATATAAAATAAAAGAGTTTCACCATCATCAATAATACAAGAAAGATAAAGAAGATAAGGGATAAGAGAAAACTAAGGGTTGTCAGATCTTCAATCTTCAATCTCCCAAAATCTTTTTAGCTCCTTGCAAATCTTTGGTGGCTACTCTCCTCTTAAGAATATTAGGTTTTTAGAACTGAATTCCCCTTTATTTTAGCCTTGAAGAGTCTTATTTATAGTGCTTTAGATCCCTGGAGTCAGAAACTTTGCGTCCAAGCAACAAGTGAGTCTTTTTCTCCTTTTATGGTTTTTTTTCGTCTTCCAAAACAGTCCGCTAGGCGCCGGACATGCTGCCTACTCCGGATTCTGTCATCTTCGCGAACTTCGTTAGCTGATTTGGATGGGCAAATCTTGTCCGATTTTGACGAGCAAACTATCTCTAGAAATGTATGTAAGTCATCTTCAAAAGCCGAGAGGAATTTTTCTTAAATAAAGACTTTAAGATCATGTTTTTCTTGAAACAAGCTCCGGAGATCGAATCTGCCTACACGTTGCTTTGCACCAATTTTTGTCTTTTCGCACCTCGAAGCTCCTTCTCACTTTGGACCTATAAAAACACATAAATACTAACTAAATAACTATTTTAAACATGAAATGGATAAATAAAATTAATATAAAAACATCTACAACTAATCAAATCCAAATAAAAATTTGAAGGACTTCGCTGATTTAAATGCATAAAAGGTGGCAAAATAACTATATTTCCTAAAGTTATCACTACTGCATGTGGTAAAAAAAGCATTTTATTTTGACCGTGGATGAGTGGTGAAAAAAAATCCCAAAGTCAGAGTACCCAATCTAGTAGTGAAAAAAAATCCCAAAGTCAGAGTACCCAATCTAGTAGTGAAAAAAATCCCAATGTCAGAGTACCCAATCTAAACTATCTCTCTTTCAACTAGTATAGGTAAGGGGGTTTTGGCTTGAGATCATTGGTTGATCTTAGCCAAAAACCTAGTTGAAATGTCATGAAATGCATGATTTTACAACCCACAATCATATGAAAATAGATCAATCATGAGTTAATATATGAACAAACCAACAAGCAAGAACAAGCACAAAAAACACTAGATAGGTTCGGCTAATGCAAGAAAAACATGTAAAAAATTTTGTCAGCTTGGTTATTTGATAAAGAATGAGGAATAAAGGATAGAAAACCTTTAAAATTTATTTTTGAAAACCTTTTTATACAACAAAAGGTTAACAAATCACATGAATAAAAAGAGAAGAAAAAGAATCACAACATCAAAGAAAAACATTAAAGAAGAAGAAGGGAGGTGATAGCTACCTAGCTATTGCTTTCCAAATTCTCCTACTCTCTTTTATTTTTCTTCTTCTTTTTCTCTCAAGAATCTGTTGAAATGCCTTAAGAAAAAAATGAATCCCCCTCTTCCTTGGCCGACTGCCCCTTTATTTATGAGAGAGTGTGTTTTTATTTTTTTAGCCCTTGGTCATGCTTCCCATGCTCTTGCAACATCCCTTGCCACGTGGCTAAAAAATGTCCCCTCCTTGCATGATGCTTTCCTTAAAAATAGGGTGCTTGTCCCCTATTTGCATGATGCTTCCCTTAAATTAAGAGTTTCCTAGCCTCCCATTGGCCAACAATGCCACCTAGATTATTCTTGTCTCCTATATCTACAAAATATCTAAGCCACTTGTCAAGATCATATGGCTTAATATTAAAATATCTTCCTAGGTGGTATTTTTAATCCTACTTGGCAATATCTTATAGCTTTCACATGCTCTTCACATGGCCTTCACATGGCTTTGAGTTTGGAGACGTCCCATTGGCCTAAAATGCAATGTAGGCAAAGTAGTGGATAATGTTGTCCTTTTAAAAATGTCATCTTGCTATTCAACCTTGGAAATTTGATCCATGATGATCACACTCCCTCCCTTTGATCAGTCGCTGGCCCAAAATGGCCTAGAAATTTCCAGGCCATTCATCTTTTTTTTATTTGCAAAATGGCCCAGTTTAGTTTCTTTGGTAAAATTACAATTTGGCTCCCAAACTTAATTTAATTGCAAATAGACCCCAATTTTGGATTTTTTTTTTTCAAATCCCATCCAATATAAAACTTAGTTATGGAGGTTTTCACAGTTTTTCGAGTTTATTCTCTATTTTTCTCGGATTTTCTCTAAAGTTTCGGTTTAGTGCCTCCCAAACTTTGTCTTTTTCATTTGACCTCCAATTTTGGATTTTTCTTCTCCGATACCTTCCAAAAAATATAAAACTCATTTCTGGAGGTTTTCATAATTTTCGAGCTCGTTTCCTATTTGAGCTCTGATTCCGGATTTTCTTTCTCCAATCTCTTCCATAAAATATAAAACTTAGATATGGTGGTTTTCATAATTTTTCGAGCTCGAATTCTATTTTTCCCTGAATTTTCTTTTGGAATTTTGGGTTAGTGCACCTGAACTTTGCCTTTTTTTAATTTGAGCTCCGATTCCGGATTTTTTTCTCCAATCTCTTCCATAAAATATAAAATTCAGATCTGGAAGTTTTCATAATTTTCTGAGCTCGTTTCCTATTTTTCCCTGAATTTTCTTTTGGAATTTCGGGTTAGTGCACCCGAACTTTGCCTTTTTTCATTTGAGCTCTGATTCCGGATTTTTTTTCTCCAATCTCTTCCATAAAATATAAAACTTAGATATGGTGGTTTTCATAATTTTTCGAGCTCGGATTCTATTTTTCCCTGAATTTTCTTTTGGAATTTTGGGGTTAGTGCACTTGAACTTTGCCTTTTTTCATTTGAGCTCCGATTTCGGATTTTTTTCTCCAATCTCTTCCATAAAATATAAAATTAAGATCTAGAAGTTTTCATAATTTTCTGAGCTCGTTTCCTATTTTTCCCTGAATTTTCTTTTGGAATTTTGGGTTAGTGCACCCGAACTTTGCCTTTTTTCATTTGAGCTCTGGTTCCGGATTTTCTTTATCCAATCACTTCCATCTAATATAAAACTCAGGTCTAGAAGTTTTCATAATTTTCTGAGCTCAGATTCTATTTTTCTCGGATTTTCCAAGTTTAACCCCATGAAACCTCTATTTTACTCAAAACGGGTCCAATTTTTGGATTTTCTTTTTTCATTGCCTTCGTTATATATTGAATTAGAGTTGGTCCGAAAATGCCCAATTTTTACGATTGAATTCCTTTCCGATTTAGTTTTCTCCTTTTCAATATCGGAAATTTTCTCATTTTTTCTATTTTTCCTCCAACCGACTCTTCCTTGGGATCCACTTCAAACTGGGACTTGGGATATATTTGTTTATTTATCCTTTATCAACTGGGGACTTCAATTTCACCGAAACGGGCCATCTCTGCAGTGTTCCCCAAATTTGTGAATTTTTTATTTATTTATTAAATCCTTATTTTCCTTGTTCTCTTCAAATCAATTATTCTTTCAACTCTGCATCAAAATTGGACCTTTCAATATCCATATTTTTTTATCTTGATCCATTTGGAACCTTTAATTTCATCCAATTTGATCGTTTCTGCATTTTCCCCCAAATTTACCAAAATAGGTATTTCTCTACACTGAATATCTGCAACCTATCTTTCAAACTCTATATCTTTCATTGTAGACCTCTGATTATCAAAATTCCTTCACCATTTTTCAATTCAACTTTGAATCTTGATTTTGACTAAGAGTTGACTTTTTCAGTGGTTGACTTTTTGAGGTTGACTTTTTTGGGGTTGACTTTTTTTGAGTTGACTTTTTGTGTTGTCCTCCGAAATGAAGTCTTGGAGACCCATATATGGAATGGTTGAAGTCTCATTGCATTCCGGGAAGTTAAAAGGAGAATTTTCCTGGTTTAGGGGCCTGGACAAAATTAGGTGTTTACAATTTGAGTTAAGCAAATATTAACATACCATATCTCAATCAAAGTAATGCATAAAACTTAATCTCAACTTCTCACATGGGATACTCATGATTTTCACTCAATATAGTAGTGGTAAGGTGTTTACACTCAATCAATCTCATGAAAATAGTCCGACCATATGCTTGCTTGTCCATCTATTCTCTACTATTTAGATCATACAACTTCATGAATCAAGAGGTCTTTATTCAAGGTTGTAATGGGGCCGAGGGGTAGTAATGTGGTTAAAGAATAAAAGATAAAAGATATTACAAAGGTTCCAAAGGCTTCATAAAATTTAGAGACATAATAAGATTTTTGCAAATAAAACTTTCTCAATATTCCTTAGAAGCACATAATAACATAGGCTAAATTTTCATGTTGAGCCTTTGCTTCATTCTAACCAACCTTGTAACATCATTTTCTTTAACAAAAAGTTCAAGAGATGATTTCTTTTTTATATATATTTTATATGGGAATGTATTTTTACAATGTTCTATTTCTTTTTCTCTTGACTTTTTCCTTTCTTCCCCCTACACTTATCTTTTGTATCTAACCCAAATTTTTAATAGATATCCCTTGCTTTCGCAATATGTCTCAAAACATTCAATCCATATTTAGAACAAAGGTAAAGATATAAGTGTATTTAGGTTACATGTAAGATGCAGTTACCAAAGAAATAGCTTATTCAGTGTAGGCTCAAATTGGCTCACTAGGGGGTGTTCTCTTGGAACATCAATAGGGGATGGCTGATTTGGCCTTGGTAAAAATCCTAATGCCTCTACCATGTCCATGTTGTCATATGTATCAATATAGTCTCAAACAGTTTAAAGCAAGTTCTAGAGAAACATGTTATCATGAGAGCACACAAGAAAGAAATTGGATTGATATGTATAATGCATAAATCATATAGGCTCAAAAACTCACAAGGATATTTATACAAGTTAATATCAAGTCTAAACATGCTTCTTTCTCAATCAATATATCATTTTAACATTGGCTCATAAAAAATAGTATCAAGCTAAATTGTCATGAAAAATCTTCTCACTACTAAACCAGTTTTAGACCTATGCAATTCATATCTCATCATTGTATTGACTAAAACACACTAAAAGAAAATAATAGACTCAAAACATAACAAACTAAATAAAGGAAATCCTAAATTCTTCCCCCCACACTTAATCTTACATTGTCCTCAATATAATACTATTAACCCAAATGAAAGAATCATGTGTAAGAGAAAAGAACTAAAAAACAAAAGAAATTAAAGAAAAACAATAAAAGATAGAATGATAGAGAGTAAGAAATAGCAAATCTGATTATAATGTGTGCTCTCCATTCTTTTGGGTTGCCTCCTAAGAAGCACTTGGTTTATTGTCTTCAACCCGACTTGGACTCATGCTATCATCAACACTGTATCCTTGAGTATTTCAATTGCTCTGATGGTGGTTTTAAGTCCAATGTTGATGCCTGCAAAAGAGAAGGTAGAAGTTTCTCATTAGATAAAGGAAAATTAATAACTGAAATATCAAACCTTTTATTACAAGGAGGCAACACTTGCAAAGATGCCAATGCTTCCTCCACATGTTCACTTAAAATATGTACATCTTTAGAGGTCTCCATGCCAAGGTGTTTGTTAATGTCTATGTCTTTGCCACTTAGCTTAAAAGCTGGCTGCATTAAAGAGCCAAATGTATCAATTGCATAAACAGAATATATATCACTAGGGTATCTCATGGCTTCAAAGATATTGAAATGGATCACATTACTATAAAATTCCATAGTGAGTGTACCATCATGAACATTAATTATTGTCTTGGCTGTTTTTAAGAATCGTCTTCCTAATAAAATAGGTGTTGTATTGGAAGACATCTCATCTTCCATGTCAAGCACATAAAAGTCAGCTCGAAAGACCAATTCATTAACTTGCAGAAGAACATTATCTACAACTCCTTTTGGATTAGTAATAGAACGATCAGCGAGTTGTAAGATAACACCGATTTTTTTTAATAGTCCTAGTTTCAAAGAAGCATAAAATGAATATGGCATAACATTGATAGATGCTCATAAGTCTAGCATAGCATGTGCAAACCTGGTGTTACCTATCTACAAGGAATAGTGAACATACCTGGATCCTTGCATTTAGGTGGGAGTTTCTTTTGAAGAATGGCTGAAACATTTTCTTCCATACTTACCTTCTTATTACCTTTGAGCTTTAGTTTAGATGTGCACAATTCTTTCAAGAACTTTGCATAACGAGGCACTTGCTTTATGGCATCTAGTAGAGGAATGTTTACCTCTACCTTCCGGAAGGTTTCCAAAATTTCCTTATCTTGTTCCTCATTTTTGGACTTTGCTAACCTGCTAGGAAAAGGTGGAGAAGTTATATAAGAAGGAAAAGATGGTTTAGGATTTACATTTTCAAGTGGCTCATTGGGATGTGAAGATGATGCCATGGTGTTGTCTTCCCTTTGAGCACTATATTTATGTGGTATCTCAAGCTTTTTCTCATTTCTTAGAGTTATGCCATTCACATGTTCTCTAGGATTCATTATAGTTTGAAAAGGTAATTTCTCAGAATCCTTGCTTGCATTTGAATCAATATTGTTGGCATTTGCCCCATTTGAGTCTCTAAATTTTGAATGCTTGCCTTTGTTTCTTGTTGATTAGTCCTTGTTTCCTATTGAAATTGAATTGCATTAGTAGTAAGGGATTTGAGAAGATCCTCAAGAGACTCACCTGAATTCTTTGGTAGTGGTACTTGTTGTTGGGTTTGATATGGTTGTTGCACTCTTTGCTGAAAACCCAGTGGTCTATTTTCAAAGGGTGTGGGAGCAGCTTGTGATTGGTTTCCTCTATAATTGAAGTTTGGATGATCCCTCCATCCTGGATTGTAAGTGTTTGAGTAGGGATCATATTTTCGTTGTTGATTATGAAATCCACCCATGGCATTCACATGTTCATTGATGTCCCTTGAAGTGTTAGGCAGATATCAGTTTGATGTCCCATGGTAGAACATATGCCACAAGCCTTAATTTGCTATATATTACCTACAACCAATTATTGCACAAGAGAAGTCAGTTGAGAAATTTTTTGTTCAAGGGATGATGTACTTACCTTATTGACTTTCTTGGGTGGTGGTTTTCATGTCTCATTGAGAATTGCTGGGAGTTGGCTGCCATGTTGGAGATGAGAAGTCTAGCAACTTCGGGAGTCTTATCAACAAGAGCTTCCCCACTTGCGGCTTCTATCATACTTCTCTACATGGGCATGAGACCTTCATAGAAATATTAATGAGAAGAAGTTGTTCACTTATCTGATGGTGTGGTCATGATGCACAAAGTTTCTTCAACCTCTTCCAATATTCATGCAAGGACTATCCATTGTATTGTCGAATCCCACATATCTCTTCTCTAATGTTGTCACATTAGATGCTGGGAAATACATTTGCAAGTATGCTTTCTTCATCACATTCCATGTAGTGATAGTCCTAAATGGTACATAGTAGAGCCATTCTTTTGTCGAATCAACTAGAGAGAGTGGGAAGGCTCTCAACTTAATTTTCTCCTCCGTGACCCCAGTTGGTCTGATGCTTGAGCAAACTACATGAGATTCCTTGAGGTACTTATTTGGATCCTCTCCTTTAAAACCATGAAAAGTTGGGAGAAGATGAATCAAACTAGATTTTAATTCAAAAGCTATCTCAAGATTAGCATATTCAATGCATAATGGTTGTTGATCCAAGTCCGGAGCGGCTAGCTCCTTAAGAGTTCGGGTGTTAGCTACCATCTCTCCTTGCTCCTCTTGGATATTTTGGATCAACTCTTCACTTGAATTATGGTATGAAGCAACAAATTCCAAGATTCTCCTAAGTCTTAAGTTATTTTCGTCTTCTTCGAGAACTTGGAACATTCACTGAAAAACAAAAACAAGAAAGTAACTAATTAGAACTGAAAGTGAGAATTAACCAAATAAAAAAAAACTAAAAAAAGCAATCCCCGACAACGGCGCCAAAAATTTGATGCACTCAAAAGAGTATATCTTATTTAGTCCTAGCACTTAATATGATCAATTATAGTAAAATAGTATGCAAGGGTCGAATCCACAAAGATTGGGTTTCAATTTATAAGCTTGTTGGTTCAAAACTTTAGTTCTAAGACAAGAAAAGAAAACAAATAAAAAATGGGGGTTTTGAAATAAGTGAAAGAAGAAGAAACCAGAATAATAAGAATGCAAGTAATTAAATATAAGAAGTCAAATATGAAAAAATATGGTTAAGGTTTCATCCTCCACCACTAGGCATCAATGAGATTCAATTTCATATCTATCAATATCAATTAACTATCAAAGTTATCAACTGTAGATAACAACCTTCCGTGTTATCCCAATCCTTCCTTAGTTTGTTGTTAAATAGGACTAATGCCACTACTTAATCTCTAACCATCAAATAACCTAAGATAAACATCATTAGATTCAAAGTGATAGTAGCTTTACGATAAGAAAGTTAGGTTGATCTAAGTAATAAAGACATAAACATGGATTCATTGAACTTAGGTTATGTTCCACTTTGCAATTAGCGAAAACTTGACCATAATCACTAATCACAAATTGCCACTATTGAATAGGAAATCAAGACAATTACATATCATGTATTCTAAACTAGCATTAGATAATTATCAAGATATATCTAGTATGTATCCTAAACAAATCAAGACAACATCATGAACAATTTTAATGGAAAAACATAAGCAACTTTGATAGAAAACCAATGATAGATAGTGTAGACACCTAATTTTGTTCGGACCAGTACATCAGGTATGTTTTCTTCTTAAAATGATGTTTTAGAATTCAAGAAGTCTTTTTTCATCCTGCAGGTGGTACTCCGAGACTTAGTTTAAGGGGGCAAGCTTGAAAAGTCAATTTGAAAAAGTCAACCCCAAAAAAATCAACCCAAAAAGTCAACTATTGAGAAAGTCAACCCACTTTCAAAATCAAGATTCAAAGTTCAATTGAACAATGGTGAAAGAATTTTGATAATCTGAGTGTACAACGAAAGATATGGAGTCCGAAAGATAGGTTACGGAGATTTAGTAGAAAGAAAACCCTAGTTCGAAAAATTTAGGGAAAAGTGCTTAAATGATCAAATTGGTCGGAGTTGGAGGTTCCAAATGAAATATAAGCAATGAATACGGGTAATGAAGAGGCTATTTGGAGGCAAAACTGAAGCAAAAGTCAATTTTGAAGAAAATCGAGAATTAGGGTTTTTGGTGAAATTGGGGAAAATTACAGAAATGGCTCGATTCGGTAAAACTAAGGCCCCTAATTGATGAGGAGTGAGTAAACAAGGATAGCCCAAGGCTCAGTTTGAAGTAATTCCGAGAAAAGAGCCGATTGGAGGAAAAACAAGGAAATTCCCGATACTAAAAATAGGAAAAATCAAAACGGAGGGGAATTTGATCTTAAAAATTGGGCTTCTTGGAATAACTCCACTTCAATATATGACAAAGGCACAGAAAAAGAAATCTAGAAATCAGACTTGTTTTGAGCAAAATCGGGCTTTGGAGACAAAAGGGCAAACTTGGAAAATTCGAGAAAAATAGCAAATGAACTCCAAAAATTCCCAAAACTTCCGAATCTCAATCTTAAATCATTTGGAAGAGATTGGCGAAGAAAAATCCGGATTCGGAGTTCATTTGCAAAATGGCAAATTTCGAGCCCACTAAGCTAAAAATTCTAAAAGATAAATCCCGAAAAAATAGCAAATGAGCTCGGAAAATTTTGAAAATTTCCAAATATCAATATTAAATCATTTGGAAGAGATTAGCGAAAGAAAATCCAACATCGGAGTTCGTTTGCAAAATATCAAAATCGGGCCCACTAAGCTGAAAATTCCAGAAAATAAATCCGAAAAACATAGCAAATGAGCTCGAACAATTATGAAAATTTCCAGAATTCAATTTTTTATTATTTAGGAAGTATTGAATAAAGAATATTTGGATTTGGAGTCTGTTTGCTATTTAATTTGGTTTGGGATCAAAAAAGTCATTTTACCGAAGAAATCGAATAGGGCTTTTAAAAGTTGGAGTTTGGGCTGGAATTCCAAGGGTCATTCAGCCAAGCCCATAATGGAGAGTATTTTGCTGAGATTTTGCATCCAAGGGCCAATAGTGGATAGGAAGGTAGTTATTTTTCTTGATCAAGCCTTTGAAATTGTGACACATGGACCAATGCATGAAGAGAGATGATGTCATATTTATAACATCATATTAGTTAGGGGTTGATTAGATCTAAGGGTGGGAATTTTTCATAAAAAGCATCTTGGATTAAAGGCCATTGGATCAAACTTGGTTTGGAAAAATCTACAACCTTCTACACTATTCTAGGGCCATTCGGCCACTACAAGGAGGGAGGATATTTTTTTCATTTTGCTACTTCTTCTTGGCTGATCACTCTCCATTTTTGAAAGCAAATAGAAGTTTTGAAAAGTAAAGAAAGTTAGAAAAGAAAAAAGCTTGCAAAATAGTTTTTGAAGGTAGCTAAAAGCACCTCACTCTTGCATTTTCTTTGTATTTCCATACTTAACTTGCTGTTTTCCTTTGACATTTTGTGATTTTCTATTGAGTTTGGTTTTGAAACAAGTGTTTTCAAGCTTCATCCTCAAGCTCCTCTCTTATGCTTTTTAGAAAATTTTGAAAAAGCAATTTTTTTTACTATGTTCGGGAGTTGTCCGTATGGTCATTTTTTTGTATATGGTTGATGTTTGATCTTTATTTCATGTTGGTTGTGATGTCTAGCATGTTTTGATGTTCTATATTTTTTAAAAATAACAAAGATATGGAGCTTGATTTAATATTTTTTACTTACTTACCTCTATTTTGATTTTATCATTTTGTTTTCTTGTCTACTTACCTTGTTTACCATTTTTAATTTTTTGTTTTCAATATGTTTGAGTTGTTCATGATTTGTATTTTACTATACTACGTGTTTGTGAACATGTCTAGCTATGTTCATGCCTTTACATCATGTTTGCTTGGTTTAGCATGTTTCCTTTTTAGTCTTGCATTTAGTATGTCATGTGTTTGTATAAATGCCATGCTAGGATTTCATCATTTTAGGCCTATCACCATTCGGCTACCCCTTCATTTTGTGTCTTGTATATGCATTTTCATCTTACTAGTTGATAAGCTTGCATTTCCATTCCATGATTTTGTGTATTTTGATTTAGTATGCCATGTGTTTGTGTTAATTCCATGATAGGATTTCACCATTTAGGCCATGCAACCACTCGGCTACCCCATGTTTCCATGCTTTGTGTGTGCATTTTCATCTTGTTGGTTAACATGCTTGCATTTCCATGCCATGATTTTGTGTATTTTGATTTAGTATGCTATGTGTTGTGTTATTTCCATGCATTTTTTAGGTCTAGGTCTCATTTGCATTGCCATGCATTTCATGCATGCTTAGACCTAGGTTGCATTTATTGCCATGCAAGTTCATGTTAGGTCTACGTCATATTCTTTATGCCATGCATTTTCATGCATCTAACTTGTTTGTTCATGCATATCATATCATGCCACTTGATTTTTGACTTAGGCTTATCAATGGCTCAAAGTCAAGCTCACATGAGCATACTTGTGGAAAATTAAGGAGTTGTCAAGTTGATTTTTCTACCTTTATATATATTTTTTACTTAGGCAATTCTTGTCCATTTTTTAGAAATTTTAGCTACTGCTTGTAGGTCCTTAGAAGAGTCTTCAATATTTTTATTTTGATTTTTGGATGATTTTATCAAAGGCTTAAAAATGATTTTTAACAATACAGTTTTTCACCCAGTGTTCTAACTTTCGTGATTTTTCTGGTGGGTTATCCTTAGTCCAAAAATTAAGCCAATTTTTCCCAGAAATTTAAACATGTTATGAGTCTCCTATACATTTCCATATTTTTTAGCATTTTTTAAAATAGGTTAAAAAATCACGTTTTAAAACTGGACAGTAGAGTTAGATTTGAATTTGAGGGAGAATTAATTTTCTGTTTTGTCTAAGGCATTTAGGGAGGGCTGAGTATGAACCTTAGCTACTGTCCTAGGGGGTTTCTAAGCCACTTTAATTTTGAAAAATGATTTTATAAAGCTTGGTTCAAGGGTGGTCAAGTTCGGGTTTTCAAAGTTAGGAAATAGAACATTTTTCAAAGGGGGCTTGGCCATGTGCCATTTTCATCCAAGAATTTTAAAAATTGTTTTCAAACCAATCACAAAGTATTTTTGATTTTAGATAATTTAATTTGATGTCTTTTCCTAAAGTAGTCAGATATCTTTTTAGGTATACGGATTTCCTTATTTAAAGGAAAAAAAATACACTTTCATGCATTGCATTTTCCATGTTCATGCATATTATATGATATATGATTTTTGCTATGAATATTTCTATGACTATGTTATTTTTTTGATTTATATTGCATGGTTTTACATTTGATTGTTATATGGTTGTGAATATTCTATGTTATCCTATGGTTTTTATTTAGTCATTTATTTTTGTCACATCATTTAGCATTTACTAAATTCATGCATTATTATTTTTATTTTCATGCATATTCCATGATAACATTATTTTATGTTACATATCATTTCATGTCATTTTAATTATGTCATTTCATTTAGAATATATTATGTTACTTAGGATATATTATTTCATTTAGAATATATTATATCACTTAGGTTATATCATTTCATTTAGAATATATTATGTCACTTAGGTTATACTATGTCATTTAGAATATATTATGACACTTAGGTTATATCATTCCATTTAGATTATTTCATATCATTTAGATTATATTATGGCATACATATTCATATTCATACTCTTTAAAAAATGTTTTAAAATAAGACAATGATTTTCAATAAAATAAAGATATTCCCGAGTTAAAATAATTCATGAGTTCTCTGTCGGGTTTGCTTGAGAGGATATTATCAATTATCATTAATAACAGAATATCTTCTTTAAAACGAGAATGATTCGAAATTTTTTTTCAAATAAATAAAAAATTTTATATTTTGCCATGTTTGTTGGGGAATATAGGAAAAATTTTGAATTAATAAATTTCGGGTCATTTTCAATTAAAAATGGAATTATTTTTCTTAAAATTGGGAAATAATTTGAAATAGTAAATTTAAAACTGACTTTTTACTCAGACTTGAGATAACACACGATTAATAAGGTACCATTTTATATGGGCGTTGTGGGGGTGCTAATTTTCCCCACACGTAACCGAGTCCCGAACCCGCTTCTTTGATTTCTCTAGTTTAAAAAGGAATCTTTGAAATTGGTTTTAAAAAATGTTTTAATTAATTTTAAAATGTTTTACAAAACCGGTTTTAATAGGTGGCCGATCACATTTAGCCAAAAAAGATTGGTGGCGACTCCATGTCTTTTTTCGAGGTTGATTTCAAACTCTCATTTTATTTCAAGAGGAATTAAATCGTCTTTTCCTCTGTTTTCCAATGTCACGCTTAACGAATATAAAGTCTCGCGATGAGATTTGTTATTTTTTTTAGGTTGCGACAGCTTGGCGAATCCACTGGGGACTATTAGAGAGTCAGGCCTAGAATTAGTCGTGTGTTATCAAAGTCTCGGCTTTGTTGGTTTAATTGGTATTTAATTTTAATTCCCATATTTCTTTCAAAAATAAGTAGAATTTTGAAAATAATAAAATGTTTTAAAATATGTCCATATTCATGTGCATACATATTATTTTTGTTCTCTGGTTATTTTGGTTCATTTATTTATTGCTTAATTAATGCTTTACATTGTTTAATATTGTTGGGGCATTTAGAATAGGGGTTGTAGAATAGGTGGTGAAAGGTTTGTTGTTCCTCCTCACACACATTGCAGTTGCATTTTCATAACATGAGCTCTATACCCGAGTTCCGTCCTTTTAAGTGAAAGTAAAGTTGCTACGCTCTCGTGATGATCCCTCGCATGGGCTAGCAAAATACTTCTGGAGTATAAATTACCTAAGCTCTCGTGATGATCCTCGTCATGGGCTAGGGAAATATACTCTAACGAATTGAACCCGCTTTTATCGGGGTGCCTTACTAGCCTTCACAGGCTACAGTGAGAAACAATTCGGGGCCTTTTAGAACTTCGTTCACCCACATATAGTGAACCATAGAGCCAACATAGGCGAAGCTCTGCCGAATTTTTGATAGAAATACCGAAGTTAGGAACATATGAAGGGACATTTCTAACTTTTTCTTACCTATTTTACATCTCGAATAAGCTTTATCGGGCGATGATGAACACACATCGTTTTGCCCGTCATAAGTTAAATACGTCATCCCAAAAGCGTCATAATGCCGAATTTTCATTGGGACATTTGTTATATTATTTTGTTATTATTTGATTTCTTCACCTTTACTGACTTGTTTCTTTTTCATGCATTTTTTGTGTCATCATAATGCATAGGGAAAGTTATTGGCCTCGGGATAATCTTCAATCAAAAGGGCTTTCATGGAAGGTTAGGCTAGTTCTATAGTGGAAGAGCATGCAGGGGTACGACAGTGTTCGGAGTTAGATCAACGAAGAGATGGGGATTGTTTAAAAGAAGGATATATATCAGTATTACCAGAAGGGGTAGAGTTAGATTTTCGACAAAGTGATCTCCGAGGGTTGATGGATATTTGGAGTCAATGGGATATGTCAGAAAAGAGGATTTTCACTCAGATATATGGAGACATAGCATTGTTGATACCGGTTAGAATTAATAGTGAGTTGATTCGGGCTATGATACATTTCTGGAATCCTGCTTACCGATGCTTCACTTTCAACAAGGAAGACATGACACAGACCATAGAGGAATATTCCCCTTTGTTGCGTATTGAGGATACTATCCCTGATCGAATTTATTTAAAGGAATCAAAGACATTAGGGTTTAAGAAGAAATTAGCTAGGATTGTGGGAATGGACAGCAAATGGGTCGATGCTCATGTGGTTAAGAAAGGGAAAAGTGAGTGTATTCCTTGGGATGCTCTCAAATCTTTGATTCGAAGTCACCCAAATAGAGAGATTGCTATGGATATTTTGGCCTTAGCCATATATGTTTTGGTTATCTTCCCGGGGACACTAGGACATGTCGAGTTAGCCATAGTTGACCTTTTAAAGAAGTTAAGGCATAAGAGAGATCCCTCTCCGGCCATCCTAGCAAAAACTATCCGATCTTTGAATATTTGCGAAAGGGAAGGAAAAGGGAGATTCATGGGATGTATGCAACTCCTCTATGTTTGGATTCAGAGCCATTTTTCGAAAAGGGAGGATGTTTTTTTCAAACCATATTTGAAAACCCTAGTACAGATTAGTGAGTTCCTTAAAATAGATTGGCCCAAAGACATAAATGAAGAGCAATGGATCAACATGTTCCGAAACCTTAAAAGTGAAATGATAACTTGGAGAGCTCCGTGGATGATTCCTATGCCGATTTTTTACAAATGTGGAAACAAGTAAGGGGTTCCACTACTAGGGATTTGGGAGCCATGAGCTACGCACCTCTGTTGGTGTAAAGACAAGTTGAATCTCGGCAATTCACACCTGCAAACTCAGGAAAGGTGCGGGGAATAATTGAAGCATGGAAAAAGACTCGTCGGATAAAGGTAGCTCGATATGCCGATATTGTTACACCTGACTACCTGGTATGGAGAGAAAGGATGGTTAATGATAGATTGTTGGCATCTAATGGGGAAGAAGTTCAATCCATGAGTTCACCACCAAAAGAGGCGCCATCAGAGCTAGAAATTGCAAAGTCGGAATTTGGAAAAGAAAAGGCCCAAATGAGCAAAGAGATTGCCCGACTTCAAGAGGAGATTGAGGATATCAAAAATAAGGAATCAACTCGAGAAAGAGAAATGGAAAAAATTAAGAGAGAAAGGAACACTGTCAAGGGCGATTTTAGGAATTACACTTGGAAAACAAAAAGTATTGCTTCGAGCTAAAATTTGAAGGAACCCTCAAGACTTCTGGGGAATGGGAACAAGAAACCAAAAACCTCAGGAAGGAGATTAACTATTGGAAAAAGAGAGCGAAGAATGAAGAAACCCGAGCCGACCAGCTTGAGCAAGAAGCTAGGGGAAGCGCACACAGTGTTGTTTCTATTGTTAAATCAAAGGGCCAGGTGGAGAGTGAACAAGCACAGACCATATTGAAAGGCAAAGCGATTCAAAAGGAGATTTTGTGAAGGAAAGCCCAAGATTCGAAGGGTTATTCTAGGACCAGTATTTTGTAATAGCACATTGAATTAGAATAGGCAAATTATCAGATTGTCTTAAGCAGTGATCTTTTTATTTTATCTTTGATGTATTTAGTTCCAAGAAATCAATGAAAGACCGTTTGGTTGGAATTATCCCGGGGCAAATACTTTCAAATGCATTCATATTTTTATCATTCATTTGTTCTTTCCTTTATATATTTTGTTTGTTCATTCATAAATTTATCATATTTATAATCATTCATTCATTCATTTATTCTTTATAATTATTCATTCATATTCATATACTTAGTCATTTATTTATTCATTCTATTTGTTCATTCATTTATTCTTTATAATTATTCATTCATATTCATACACTTAGTCATTTATTTATTCATTTTATTTGTTCATTCATTCATTTAGTCATTCATTTATAATAAAATATAAAAGAATGTGTCAATAATTTCTAATTCATGGTTTTTAAAATTTAAGGTAAAATTGGGCACACTCCGAAAGAACCAGATTTTTGTCACCATTAAAACACTCGATCCCAAGCCAGATTAATGGAGAATGACCAGCTTGCCCTTATTGAGAGGATGGAACGGGTTCAAAGAGAACTACAGGAACAATTGACTAAGTCTCAAGAGGAATCAAGAGAACAAATGGCCAAACTCATGGAAATGATTAACGCCATGATGAGGCAGAAAGGGCCGAGGGAGAATTCGGTTACAAGAAAAAATGGCAGTGAATCTGGAAGGCCGACCTAAAATTGTGTAGCTGAAAGGCCAAACATCCCAGCATGCGGGAAATGAACTTCCAACTAGAGCAACATCCTATGTTTATATTCAACCAATAGCTTAAGCACAGAACTATGGTCCTGGAAAGGGTAACGTTGGGGCTGACCCAATTGATGTTGTTGATGTTCCAGACTTTGAGGAACTTGCTAAGAAGGAAAAGACAAAAATGGCTGAGCTAAAGAAGGTTGAATTTGCAGAGTCCCAGAAAAAAATCAGCTGTTGGAGGAGAGGCTAAAGGCAGTTGAAGGGGAAGAATATTTTGGCAGTTTGGATGCCAAAGAGATGAGTCTAGTACAAGGTCTGGTGATTCCTCCAAAGTTCAAAGTATCAGACTTTGAGAAATAAAATGGAACTACCAACCCATCAGCGCACCTCACCATGTACTATAGAAAGATGACAGGGCATGATGACGATGAAAAACTGCTTATCCATTGCTTCCAGGATACTTTAACCGGTTCTGCAACCCGATAGTACAATCAACTGACTCAAACTAAGATCCGTTCTTGGATGGATTTAGCTAGGGCCTTCATGGAGCATTATAAGCATGTATATGATATGGTATCTGACAGGTTGTCACTGCAGAACATGGAAAAGAAAACTACTGAGAGTTTTAAAGAGTACTATCAACGGTGGAGGGATCTGGCTACACAAGTGCAACCTCCTTTGACCAGCAAAGAAACTACAATGTTTTTTATCCATACTTTAAAGGCACCGTATTATGACAAATTGGTGGGGAGTGCCACTAAGAATTTCGCGGATATAGTTATATCCGGGAAATGATTGAGACTGCCATTAAGAGTGGCAAGCTGGAAGGCGGAGAGTCTGCAACTCTTAAAAAGACATTTTCCGCCAAGAAAAAAGAAGAAACTCATGAGTTAGTTATAACCAGTATCCTTATACACCTCCTACACCATATACACCACCTAGACCCTATACTCCTGCTACATCGTATACACCTCTTACACCCTACACACCTTACTCGGGGTACAATCCTTACTACCCCACTGTAAACCACCTCACGCAAAACCCATTCCCTTATACCAACATACCACAGCAACCATACCTAACTGGCATATCCCCACAGATAACCTTTCCCCTAAACACTGTCCCAAATACCCAGGGTGTCGTGCGCAACAACCAACATTCACCAAGGAACGATCAAAAACCCCAATTTGATCCATTTCCTACAACTTATGGCGAGCTATATCCCAAATTGCTGCAGGGCCAGCTTGTCGCACCCGTATATCTTAAACCCTTGACATCACCATACCCAAAATGGTACAATGTAAATGCTAACTGCGCGTATCATGCGGGCATTCAGGGGTATTCAGCTGAAGATTGAAATGCCTTTAAAAGGAAAGTCCAGAGTTTGATAAATTTTGGGGTTGTGAAATTTGGGTCAAAGAATGGGCCAAATGTAGCGGGAAATCCATTGCCCGATCATGCTGAGAATCGGATAAATGCAATATTGACAGGGGAAGTCAGAAGGGTGAAAATGTACGTCAGTGAAGTCAAGACTCCAATGATAAAAGTGTGGATCAGAATGGTTAAAATAGGAATGGTTGAGGATGGAGACAATATAAAAATGGTTGCAAACAGGGTGGAGAATTAGTGCCCATTCCATACAGGAATGTGGGGACTTTTTGACTAAAGTCTAAAACATGATGGATGAGGGTAAGGTCCAATTTTACGAGGAAATAGAGAAAGAGGTGGATGTTATTGAGAATGCAGCCAGCTACGGGGTAGAAGGACCTTTGATCATCTATTATGATGAACCAGAGGAGAAAGTTATGCCGATTGTGGAAGAAATTGCGCCTAAGTTGATCATAGAATTGCCTTATTCCTTTTCATACAAAGAAAACAAAGCTGCACTGTGGAAGTATGACTGCAGCATGGTTATGCCAGGGTCTTCGAGTCAGCAAGCAATGGTTGACATAACAGGTGTGGGGCACTTAACATGAAGTGGAAGATGTTATGCCCCTGAGATTGTTGAATAGGGATCAACTAGAAAGGATAGAGGAATGGATAAAGGGAAGAAGATAGCTGAACCAATCCATATTGAGATGGATTCGTCAAAAGAAGCAAAGAGGGGGTCAACCCCGGTTAACAAGATAAAAGAGCCAGTGAACAAAAATGAGGCTTGTGAGTTTTTAAAATTCATAAAGCACAATAAGTATAGTTTGGTCGAGCAATTGCAGCATCAACCAGCAAGGATTTCGATCCTTTCACTACTACTAAACTCGGAGCCGCACATAAATGCCTTGTTAAGAGTTCTAAACCAGGCATATGTAGCCAACAATATATTGATGGAGAAGTTGGATAGGCTGGTGGGGAATATAGCAGCAAATGATCATATCTTTTCAGCTATGATGAAATACCACCCAATGGTATTGGATCAACAAAAACTCTTCACATAACGACCACTTGCAAAGGGCACATACTACCGAGGGTGCTTTTGGATAACGGTTTTTCATTAAATGTGATGCCCTTGGCAATCCTATCTAAACTGCCAGTTGATATTTCTTATAAGCTGCCAAGTTGCACGGTGGTTAGAGCTTTTGATGGAACTAGATGAGAGGTAATGGGAACTTTTGAGGTTCCGATGGAGATAGGTCCTTGTACCTATAAGGTGAATTTCCAGGTCATGGATATTACCCCATCCTACAATTGCTTGTTAGAAAGGTCTTGGATACATTCTGCTGGGGCTGTACCCTCATGTCTCCACCAAAAGCTGAAGTTTGTGATGGAGGGACATTTAGTCATTGTGTCAGGAGAAGAAGACATCATAGCCTCTGCATCTACTGCTTCCCCTTACATTGAGCCAAATGAGGATGCGTTGGAATGCTCATTCTGGTCTTTGGAATTCGTTAATGCTGTATTCGTCACCGAAGGACGTAGAATTCCAAAGCCAAAGTTGTCCAAGAATACCTGGCTAGGAGTGAGAACGACAGTGAAAAAGACTGCAGGGCTAGAAAAGGATTGGGTAGGTATTTACAAGGTATGACTAAGGCAATTGAAGTGACTGGAAAGAAAGATCGGTTTGGTCTTGGATATCTCCCGAAGGCCCATGAAAAAAAGAGGCAAATCGAGAAAAATTGACAAAGGAGGATGGCCCATCTCTCAGGTATGGATATTGAGTGGGAACCCATGAGTTTCCCACCAATCCTTCACAATTTCCGATCGGCTTGCTTTTTATTTGGAAATAAAGATTCTGGTGATGTACTAATAATGATCGAATAGGTTTTCAAGAAGTTCAACATGAATAGGGAAGAGCAGACGTAG
Organism: Fremontodendron californicum; assembly: GCA_030761205.1. Lineage (NCBI taxonomy): Eukaryota > Viridiplantae > Streptophyta > Magnoliopsida > Malvales > Malvaceae > Fremontodendron > Fremontodendron californicum. Next base: position 17,588,575 of record JAULJL010000020.1, on the reverse strand, counting down.
GATATGGTGATCTGTATGGTTTGGGAGGAAGGAGTTGATGAAAGAAGCGCAAGTTGGATGGTGCGACCTTGTCCACCAGGATATAGATTAACGAATTTGGAGTGCAACTGAGCTGCCTATAGTGTTTAGGTCTACTCCAAAGTAATAACTTTAAGACAATCTTACTTATATTTTCCCAAGGATATTAAGAATCTTTTTGTAATAGGTTTATGTTTAAAAATCTTCATTCAATAAATAACAACCATGATGCATTTTATTCATGTTGATGTGTCCATATTCTTTTATTCTTGCTTTTTATTTTCTTTCATTACCTATATATTTTCCTATATTTTTTCTTCCTCACGTATTTATAGGTGTACGAATGTGGGATATGAGGACCTCTCTGTCAATAATTTTGAAATTGATTTTGAAAGACCCATTTGCACGGGTGATTTTTACGCTAACAAAGATGACGAAGATTATGATTTGCCCCCATATTTATTGAGAAAAATAGAGCAAGAGGAAAAGCAATCACTACCTCACAAGGAGTTGTTGGAAATGATAAATCTGGGAAATAGTGAAGAAATAAAGGAGGTTAAAATTGGGGCCTCATTGTCATCATCAATAAAGGATGAACTGATAGCTTTGCTACGGGAGTATAGTGATGTATTTGCATGGTCATACCAGGACATGCCAGGGTTAGATCCAGACATTATGGTTCATAAACTCTCATTAAGACCAGAGTACAAGCCGATTCAGCAGAAGTTGAGAAGAATGAGGCCAGACATGCTATTAAAGATAAAAAAAGAGGTGAGGAAGCAGTTTGATGCTGGATTCTTAGAAGTGGGAAAATATCCGAAATGTGTGACAAATATTCTCCCAGTACTAAAGAAAGATGGAAAAGTATGGATGTGTATCGATTACCGGGATCTGAACAATAGTAGTCCTAAAGACAATTTCCCTTTGCCTCACATTGATACTTTGGTAGACAACATGGCAAAGAGCTTTTTGTTTTCTTTCATGGATGGATTCTCAAAGTACAATCCGATTAAGATGGAGCCAGAAGATATGGAGAAAACCACATTTGTGACGATGTGGGGAACCTTCTGCTATAAGGTAATGCCATTTAAATTGAAGAATGCCGGAGCAACATATCAGAGAGCCATGGTGACCTTGTTTCATGATATGATGCATTAGGAGATTGAAGTTTATGTTGATGATATGATTGCAAAGTCACAAGGAGAAGAGGAGCATATTGCGAATCTTAAGAAGCTTTTCGAAAGATTGAGAAAATTTTAGCTCAAACTAAACCCGACAAAATGTACCTTCGGAGTCACTTTGAGAAAATTGTTGGGTTTTGTTGTCAACAAAAGGGGAATTGAGATTGATTCGGATAAATAAAACCATCCAGAATTTGCCACCACCACGTACTCAAAAGGAACTAAGAGGCTTTTTAGGAAGATTGAATACATTGTTCGGTTTATTTCTCAGTTAACCGATAAGTGTGATTTAATGTTTAAGCTACTTCAGAAGCGTGATCCGAGAGAATGGGATGAGGGGTGCCAGATTGGTTTCGAAAAGGTTAAGGACTATTTATCCAACCTACCAGTATTAATGCCACCTGTTCCAGAGAAACCAATGATACTATATCTATCAGTATTTGAGAGATCTATGGGTTGTGTCTTGGGGCAGCATGATGAGACCGGGAAGAAAGAACAAGCAATTTATTACCTCAGCAAGAAGTTCATAGATTATGAGTTGAAGTATTCATCGGTAGAAAAGCTTTGTTGTGCTTTGGCTTGGACTGCTCGGAGACTCAGACAGTACATGTTGTAAAATACGACGTGGTTGATTGCCAAGCTAGATCCAATTCGGTATATGTTGAAAGCACCTTCTTTGTCAGGAAGAACAGCAAGATGGCAAGTTTTGTTGTCAAAATATGACATTGTATATGTGAGTCAAAAAGCTATAAAGGGTAGTGCAGTAGCTGAGTTCTTAGCAAGTCGGGTGGTGGAAGATTATGAACCTTTGAACTTTGATTTCCCGGATGAAGATTTGATGTGTGTCTCGCAAGAAGACGAGGTTTCCCCTAAAAAAAGAAATTGTGGAAAATTACTTTGATGGTGCATCCAATGCCATGGGGCATGGAATTGGTGCAGTGCTCATATCCCCAGAAGAAGATTATTATCCTTTCACTGCTAGATTGGATTTTGATTGTACGAACAATATTGCTGAATATGAGGCATGTACCATAGGTCTTCGTGCTGCAGTAGACAGAAAGATCAATGCACTAGAAGTTTTCGGATATTCGGCTCTAGTGATATATCAGTTACGAGGAGATTGGGAAACTCGAGATGGAAAGTTAATCCGATATCGAGAGCTCATACTGAATCTGATAGAAGAATTTGAAGAAGTGAGCTTCAACTACTTTCCCCAAGAAGAAAACCGAATGGCATATGCTTTAGCTACTTTATCATCTATGTTTAAAGTAAATGAAGGAACCAAAGATGTACCATTAAAGATAAGCATATATGAATCTCCTGGCCACTGTCTAAGTGTTGAAGAAGAAGCAGATGGCCTCCCTTGGTATAATGACATATTGCAATACATCAAGAGTCAACAGTATCCCAAATAAGCAACAAAAAATGATAAGAGGACTGTGAGAAGATTAGCAATGGGTTTTGTCTTAGACGGTGATATTCTCTACAAAAAAGGAAAGGATCATGTTCTATTGAGGTGTATCGGGTCTGTCGAAGCTCGCAGAATCATCAAGGAAGTCCATGAAGGAATATGTGGCACTCAAACTAATGGTCATATGATTGCCAAGCAGATTATGAAGGTAGGGTATTATTGGCTAACGATGGAAGGAGATTGCATTAGTTACTCTCGGAAGTGCCATAAATGCCAAATATACACAGATAAGATTCATTTGTCAGCATCAGCATTGCATGTCATGACTGTACCATGACCATTTTCGATGTGGGGAATGGATATGATTGGGCCTATTACTCCAAAAGCTTCAAATGGACATCGTTTCATCTTAGTGGCCATAGACTACTTCACAAAGTGGGTGGAAGCTGCTTCTTACGCAAATGTAACGAAGTTGGTGGTATGTAGATTTGTTAAGAAGAAAATCATATGCTGATATTGACTACCGGAGAGAATTATTTCAGACAATGCTCTCAATTTGAACAATAAGATGATGAGGGAAGTGTGTACTCAGTTCAAGATCACACCTCATAATTTGGCACCGTAACATCCGAAGATGAATGGCGCAGTAGAAGCAGCCAATAAGAACATCAAGAAGATTGTTGAGAAAATGACTAATGTGTACAAAGATTGGCATGAGATCTTGCCTTTTGCTCTTCACGTATATCGTACTTCGGTTCTCACATCTATGAGGGCCGCACCATTTTCTCTGGTATACGTGATGAAAGCAGTGCTTCCATATTGAGGTTGAAATCCCTTCACTTCGTGTTTTGATGGAAGTAGGCCTAGAAGAGGTAGAGTGGGTTAGAGCTCGTTATGAACAGCTGAATCTCATCGAGGAGAAAATATTGAAGGCAATTTGTCATGGGCAGTTGTATCAGAAAAGGATGATTCGAGCCTATAACAAGAAGGTTCGTCCTAGGCAGTTCCAAGAAGAGGAGTTGGTATTAAGAAAATTTCTCCCCATAGTAAAGGATACACGAGGCAAATAGGCTCCAAATTGGAAAGGGCCCTATGTGGTAAAAAGAGCTTTTTCTGGATGAACATTGATTCTAACACGGATGGATGGGGATGATTTGAGAAATCCCGTAATGCTGACGAATTGAAGAAGTACTATGCTTGAAGAAGAAAATAATAAAAAAAGAAAAAAAAAGTGTGATATTATGCGCATGGAAATTCGAATGTTTCCAAATGTAAAGGTGAAAGTTCTCTATATCTATTTCCCCTGAGAATTGCTTTTCAATGAGAATATTTATGCTTGATATGATGAGTGGCCATTTTTCGTATTCCTTTCACTAAGAAGAAATTATCCTTAGTCACCCTTTTGAGCCTTAGGAATTCTTTCTTTCTTTGAACCTTGATCAAGGATCACCCTCTACACTAGAGGGAAAATATGCAAAAAAGGACTACGGCAAAAAGAGAGCCATCTAGAAAGTGTGAAATCAAAGAATGGCAAATGAAAGTCAAGAATGCAAAAGGGAAAAAGAGAAAAAAAGGAAAAAAGTCCACAAAAGAGGACGAATGTTTCAAGAATGAGCTCTCCTCAGGAAATGATCCTTGATCCAATTACCCATAAACACATTTTGGGCCTATTTATCCTTTCTTTCTAAACCTGAGCCATGGCCTACATTACGTGCTTTAAAGTCCATTTTGATCAAGCATGAATATTTAATTTGAAGGGTTTTTTTTTTCAGAATTCATTCCATCTTTTGGAATTGACATTTTTACTTTGGAAGCATTCAGAATTCTCAGATACATGGTAGAACACAAGAAAAAGAGAAAACAAAAAAAAAATTGAATGAAAAAAGAATGTAAAAGGAGAGGTTTAAGCCGAAAACCCGCAAAAGGCGACTTAATATCGAGTGGGGGACACTTGAGTTGAAAACCCACAAAGGGCGGCTTAGGTACTAATTAAGGTTTGAATCAATGCTCCATGTTAAGGGGGAGAAAGTGTCTGAAAATGAGGGGAAAGGGGAAAAACTCAGTCTGATGTAATTACAGAAGTCGAGAAATTACCCAAGTAAATTGTTCATTCAAGAGAAATTTCAGATGAATTGAAGAATGAGAGGTCCAAGATATTCTGCATCTAGGGCATCTACAACCTACTACTATGCACTTGTTTTCTTATATCCTTGATATTCACCTCTGTCATTTTAAGACATTTGTTGCAATAAATTCTTGTTATCCCTCTCATGACATTTGCTTATTTCATACTTTCTTTCATACATTTTTGTGATGCATGTTGATTGTTATTAAATTGAATGATGATTAGTAAACAAAAAAATCTTTAAATAGAAGGATTTCCGAGTATTACTAAGGAGTAGATTTAAATCTTAGAAAAGGTTTGGAAACCACTAATCTTGATGGAAAATTCGCCAAGTAAAGATAAAACAGTGAATGTGTTGAGACTCTGTGATGAAGTTAAAAAATTTGTGAATTTCAGCGAAGTCATAAACTGGGACTGTTTTACAATTTATCTTGATCTAAGGTTCCTCAAGTTGGGGCATCTGTGAAAAGTTGAGGGCTCTGTCATGAAGTCGGATAATTTGTGAACCACAAAGAAATCATGGATTAGAAATCATGACACAAACATTTCATTGCATTCATCCTTAGGAAACATACAAGCATTTGCAAAGCATGTCATTTTCATCACTACATTTAGCTAACATTGCAGGAATCAGGAAAATTTTGGCTTCCCCAAATTGAACTCGTTCTGCTTCTCGAATGAGTCGAGCCCCGAGACCACCGTCGAGGTATCTTCCTTTTAAATCAAACTCGTTCTGCTTCTTGAATGAGTCAAGTCCTAAGATCACCATCAAGGTATGGTCCTTTCATTTTCAAATTAAATTTATTTTTTCACATGAGTCAAACCCAGGATTATTCTTAAGGTATTCCTTTTATTTTCAAATCAAACTCATTATGCTTCTCAAATGAGTCGAACCCCGAGACAATCGTCGAGGTATTTTCCCTTTGTTTTCGAATCAAACTCGTTCTGCTTCTCAAATAAGTCGAGCCCTGAGACCATCGTCGAGGTATTTTCCTTTTGTTTTCAAATCAAACTTGTTCTGCTTCTCAAATGAGTCAAGCCTCGAGACCATCGTCGTGGTATTCCCTTTTGTTTTAAATCAAACTCGTTATACTTCTTAAATGAGTCGAACCCCGAGACCATCGTCGAGGTATTCCCTTTTATTTTAAAAATTGAACTCGTTCTGCTTCTCAAATGAGTCGATGCTCGAGACTATCGTTGAGGTACTTTCCTTTTGTTTTTAAAATTGAACTCGTTCTGCTTCTCAAATGAGTCGAGCCCTGAGAACGTCGTCAAGGTAGTTTTTTTGTTTAAATCATGGATAAGACCTCCAGGCACCATTATTAAGACCTCCGGGCATTAGTTTCCAGAATTTTACAGTTTTAAAATGAGAAAGTCTTTGGTGGTGATAACCAAAGCCTCTGGTGGAGATATCCAGAGTTTTACAGTTTTAAACAATGAGCAAGTCTTTGGTGGTGATATCCAAAGCCTCTGGTGGAGATATCCAAAGTTTTACAGTTTTAAACAAAGAGCAAGTACTTGGTGGTGATATCCAAAGCCTCTGGTGGAGATATCCAGAGTTTTACAGTTTTAAACAATGAACCAGTCTTCGATAGCGATAGCCAAAGCCTCTGGTGGAGATATCCAGAGTTTTACAATTTTTTGAGGAAGTCGTTGGTGGTGATAGCCAAAGCTTTTCGAAGAGATGCCCAGTATTTTAAACACAGTTGAACACAAGACAGGTTATGACTCTGAAACCATCGTCGAGATCTTTTCTTCTCTTGCAAATCGAACTCGTTTCCTTAAGACCGGTCGAGCCTTGATTAGTTAAGGAAATCTATTTGAGGACAAAACATTCAATTTACAGCTTTTTGAAAAAAATAAAAAAATGAAAAAAAAATGGAAAATGGAAAATGGAAAAATGAAAAAAATGAAAATTCCCTCTCTTTTCTGCACATGAGGTTTCACTAACCGGATAAAATTAGTATTTGTTTATCTTTGCCTGGTTCCTGATTCTCAGCAATAGCCAAAGAGGGGAAGTTGTAGACACCTAATTTTGTCCGGACCACTAAATCAAGTATGTTTTCTTCCTAAACTGATGTTTTAGAATGCAAGAAGTTTTTTTTTTCATCCTACAGGTGGTACTCCAGACTTAGTTTAAGGGGGCAAGCCTGAAAAGTCAATTTGAAAAAGTCAACCCTAGAAAAATCAACCTCGAAATGCCAACTACTGAAAAAGTCAAGCCACTTTCACAATCAAGATTCAAATTTCAATTGAACAATGGTGAAAGAATTTTGATAATCTGAGGTCTACAACGAAAGATAGGGAGTCCGGAAGATGGGTTACGGAGATTCATTAGAAAAAAAAACCCTAGTTCAGAAAATTTAGGGAAAAGTGCTTAAACTATCAAATTGGTCAGAATTGGAAGTTCGAAATGAAAGAAAAGCAATGGCTACGGGTAATGAAAAGGCCATTTAGAGGCAAAACTGAAGGAAAAGTCAATTTGGAAGAAAACCGAGAATTAGGGGTTTTGGTGGATTTTGGTGAAATTGGGGAAAATTATAGAAATGCCCCAATTTGATAAAACTAAGGCCCCTAATTGATGAGGAGTGAGTAAACAAGGATAGCTCAAGGCTCAGTTGAAGTAATTCCAAGAAAAGAGCCGACTAGAGGAAAAACGAAAAAATAAGAAAATTCCCTATACTGAAAAAAGGAAAAACCAAAAACGGAGGGGAATTTGATCGTAAAAATTGGGCGTTTTTGGACCAACTCCAATTCAATATATGAAAAATGCAGTAAAAATGAAAATCTAGAAATCGAACTTGTTTTGAGCAAAATCGGGCTTTGGAGACAAAAGGGTAAACTTGGAAAATTCAGAAAAAATAGCAAATGAATTCCTAAAATCCGCAAAACCTTTGAATCTCAATCTTAAATCATTTGGAAGAGATTGACGAAAGAAAAATCCAGATTCGGAGTTCATTTGCAAAATGGCAAATTTCGAGCCCACTATTCTGAAAATTCCAGAAGATAAATCCCGAAAAAATAACAAATGAGCTCGAAAAATTCTAAAAATTTCCAAATCTCAATCTTAAATCATTTGGAAGAGATTGGTGAAAAAAATCCAACATTGGAGCTCGTTTGCAAAATATCAAAATCCGGGCCCACTAAGCTGAAAAATCCAGAAAATAAATCCGAAAAGTATAGCAAATGACCTCGAAAAATTATGACAACTTCCAAAATTCAATTTTTTATTATTTAGGAAGTATTGAAAAAAGAAAATTTGGATTTGGAGTCTGTTTGCTAGTTAACTTGGTTTGGGGGTCAAAAAGGTCATTTTACCGAAGAAATCGAAGAGGGCTTTTAAAAATTAGAGTTTGGGCTGGAATTCCAAGGGTGATCCAGCCAAGCCCATAATGGAGAGTGATTTTGCTGAGATTTTGCATCCAAGGGCCAAGAGTGGATAGGAAGGTAGTTATTTTTCTTGATTAAGCTTTTGAAATTGTGACACATGGACGAATGCATGAAGAGGAATGATGTCATATTTATGACATCATATTACTTAGAGGCTAATTAGATCTAAGGGTAGGAATTTTTCATAAAAACCATCTTGGATTAAAGGCCATTGGATCAAAATTGGTTAGGAAAAATCAACAACCTTCTACACTATTCTAGGGCCATTCGGCCACTACAAGGAGGGAGGATATTTTTTCATTTTACTACTTCTTCTTGGCTGATCACTCTCAATTTTTTAAACCAAATAGAATTTTTGAAAAGTAAAGAAAGTGAGAAGAGAAAAAAGCTTGCAAAATAGCTTTTGAAGGTAGCTAAAAGCACCTAACTCTTGCATTTTCTTTGCATTTCCATACTTAACTTGCTATTTTCCTTTGAAATTTTGTGATTTTCTATTGATTTTTGTTTTGAAATCAGTGTTTTCAAGCTTCCTCCTCAAGCTCCTTTCTTATGCTTTCTTGAAAATTTTGAAAAAGCAATTTTTTTTTACTATGTTTGGGCATTGGCCAAATGGTCATTTTTTTGTATATGGTTGATGTTTGGTCTTTGTTTCATGTTGGTTGTGATATCTAGCATGTTTTGATGTTCTATATTTTTTTAAAATAACAAAGATATGGAGCTTGTTTTAATTTTTTTTTACTTACCTCTATTTTGATTTTATCATTTTGTTTCCTTATCTACTTACCTTGTTTAGCATTTTTAATTTTTTGTTTTCAACATGTTTGAGTTATTCATGATTTGCATTTTACTATACTACGTGTTTGTGAAAATGTCTAGCTATGTTCATGCCTTTACATCATGTTTGCTGGTTTAGCATGTTTCCTTTATAGTCTTGCATTTAGTATCTCATGTGTTTGTGTAAATGCCATGCTAGGATTTCATCATTTAGGCCTATGACCATTTGGCTTCCCCTTCATTTTGTGTCTTGTATGTACATTTTCATCTTGCTATTTGATAAGCTTGCATTTCCATGCCATGATTTTGTGTATTTTGATTTAGTATGCCATGTGTTTGTGTTAATGCCATGGTAGGATTTCACCATTTAGGCCATGCAACCATTCGGCTACCCGCGTTTCCATGCTTTGTGTGTGCATTTTCATCTTGTTGGTTAACATGCTTGCATTTCCATGCCATGATTTTGTGTATTTTGATTTAGTATGCTATGTGTTTGTGTTATTGCCATGCACTTTTTAGGTCTAGGTCTCATTTGCATTGCCATGCATTTCATGCATGTTTAGACCCAGGTTGCATTTATTGCCATGCAAGTTCGTGTTAGGTCTAGGTCATATTATTTATGCCATGCATTTTCTATGTCATTTAGGCCTTAAATCATGCATTTCATGCATTTAACTTGCTGTTTGTTCATGCATATCATATCATGCCACTTGATTTTTGACTTAGGCCAATCAATGGCTCAAAGTCAAGCTCACATGAGCAGACTTGTGGAAAATTAAGGAGTTGTCAAGTTGATTTTTCTACCTTTGTGATTTTTTTTACTTAAGCAATTCTTGTCCAGTTTTTTAGAAATTTTAGCTACTGTTTGTAGGTCCTTAGAAGAGTCTTCAATATTTTTACTTTGACTTTTTAATGTTTTTAGCAAAACAGTTTTTCTCCCAGTGTTCTGACTTTCGTGATTTTTCTAGTAGGTTATCCTTATTCCAAAAATTAAGCCAGTTTTTCCTAGAAATTTAAACATGTTCTGAGTCTCCTATATTTTTTTACCATTTTTTAGAATTTTTTATAATTGGGTTAAAAAATCACGTTTTAAAACCGGATAGTATAGTCAGATTTGAATTTGAGGGAAAATTAATTTTCCGTTTTGTCTAAGGCATTAAGGGAGGGCTGAGTAGGAACCTTAGCTACTGTCCTAGGGGGGTTTCTAAGCCTCTATAATTCTGAAAAAAATGATTTTATAAATCTCGGGTCAAGTGTGGTCAAGTTCGGGTTTTCAAAGTTAGGAAATAGAACATTTTTCAAAGGGGGTTTCGTTCATGTGCCATTTTCATCCAAGAATTTTTAAAATTGTTTTCAAACCAATCACAAAGTATTTGTGATTTTAGAAAATTTAATTTGATGTCTTTTCATAAGGTAGTCGAATATCTTTTTAGGTATACGAATTTCCTTATTTAAAGGAACAAATACACTTTCATGCATTGCATTTTCCATGTTCATGTATATTATATGATATATGATTTTTGCTATGAATGTTTCTATGACTATGTTATTGTTTTGATTTATATTGCATGGTGTTACATTTGATTGTTATATGGTTGTGAATATTCTATGTTATCCTATGCTTTTTATTTAGTCATTTATTTTTGTCACATCATTTAGCATTTACTATATTCATGCATTATTATTTTTATTTTCATGCATATTCCATGATAACATTATTTTATGTTACATATCATTTCATGTCATTTTAATTATGTCATTTCATTTATAATATATTATGTTATTTAGGACATATTATTTCATTTAAAATATATTATGTCACTTAAGTTATATCATTTCATTTAGAATATATTATGTCACTTAGGTTATACTATGTCATTTAGAATATATTATGACACTTAGGTTATATCATTTCATTTAGATTATTTCATATCATTTAGATTATACTATGTCATACATATTCATATTCATACTCTTTAAAAAATGTTTTAAAATAAGACAATGATTATCAATAAAATAAAGATATTCCCTAGTTAAAATAATTCATGAGTTTTGTACCGGGTTTGCTGCGGAGGATATCATCAATTATCATTAATAACAGCATATCTTCTTTAAAACGATAATGATTCGGAAAATTTTTCAAATAAAAAAAATTTTCTATATTTTGCCACGTTTGTTGGGGAATATAGAAAAAATTTTGAATCAATAAATTCCGAGTCATTTTCAATTAAAAATGGAATTATTTTTCTTAAAATTGGGAATTAATTTGAAATACTAAATTTAAAACCGACTTTTTACCGAGACTTGAGATAACCCACGATTAATAAGGTACCGTTTGTATAGACATTGTGGGGATGTTAATCCTTCCCCAATCGTAACTGAGTCCCGAACCCGCTTCTTTGATTTCTCTAGTTTAAAAACGCAGATTTGAAATTGGTTTTAAAAAATATTTTAATTAATTTTAAAATGTTTTACAAAACCGATTTTAATAGGTGGCCGATCACACCTAGCCAAAAAAGATTGGTGGCGACTCCATGTCTTTTCTCGAGGTTTTTTTCAAACTCTCATTTTATTTCAAGAGGAATTAAGTCGTCTTTTCCTCTGTTTCCAATGTCACGCTTAACGAATATAAAGTCTCGCGATGAGACTTGTTATTTTTTAGTTTGCAATAGGTAGATTTTGAAAATTAATTACAAGACATGTCTAGGGCTTTGAAATCACCCTTAATCAAATAGAAATTTAGCGTAGCATAGGCATTGTTAACATAAACATGAAATTAAAGCGAAAATAAAAAGAAAACTAAAGAAAGAAAGAAGAAGAAGAAGAATATTAATTATTCAGCCTCTTGCTCTCTCAAAAACTCTAAAACAAAGAAGAAATAGAATATTAAACCTTGTAGAAGTGTGTTGCGGCTATCCCCCCTTGTCTCTATTTATAGGCAACAACTAGGGCTTCTCTCCTTGTGATTTACGGCTAGGGTTTTAATAAAGAAATTGATTTGTGGCTTGTGTTTTTTTGCCGCTAGGGTTGTTTAGGGAGATCTTTCAGCATCGATTTGGATAAGCATTTTTTATCCGATTTAGGCCCATGAGATACCATGGGAAGGGTATTCAAGTTAGCTTCAAAAGTCAAGAAGGAAGTTTCTTCGAATAAAGAATCTAACATCATGTTTTTTCTTAGCACCAAGAATTTGATCTTTTTGAATCCCAAGTCTTTTTCCATCTTGTGATTGTGATTTTGTAGGCTTTTTAACATCCTAATTTACATGTTTTGACTTCATCTCTTCCAAAATACCTACAAAGCATAAAAACCTAATAAAATGTCAAGGAACTTAAGAATCAAAGCACAAAGTATAAGGAAATTAAATAGGAAAATGTATGAAATTAAGCACTTATCAGTCATCACTTAATTAAATCCTAAGTTTAAGCCAACAATTCATCCTTTTCCCGTGACCCATTAGGTTCCCAACATGTTGCCAATTGGTATAAATTAATCTGATTAACTTTACTCATAGATCAAGAGCGGGATCTAGCAACCCATCATGACTACCCAAATGTTAAGAAGTCAACGTGACCTCATTGAAACCTCTCAATAACCAGTCTATCAGTGTAATACAGTCTTTTCACCAAATATCCTGAAAAGCCAATAAGAATGGAGCAGTGTCTACTCATGTTCAATCCATATTAGTTCTTGCAACTTATGGGTAACCTTATGAATTTAGAGAAACAATTTCTCATAAATCCATCATGCTCTAACTAGAGACTTCATTAAGTTAACCTAAGCCAAGAACAAATGAGACACATTTTCGATGTCACTTGGAGTGGTGAATCCTCTCTGGATCACTCATCCATCTTTGTATGGTTCTTTTCATACCCAAAACCACCCTACCATAAGCATCCCTTCTTGGGACCCGTTTGTGATGGAATCAAAGTATGACACTCTCCATACAAGATGACCTAGTATCACAAGTCCAAGGACTAATTTACATGACTGGCACGTGAGAACATTTCCATAGACACTTGAGTGACCATACCAAATAGAGTTCTCACAGCGAGCCATGTTCAGTGAACTTGTTCAACAGACAAGCACCTACATGTTATCCCAAGTATCCCTTATACTTCAACCTATGAGATCAGTTGCTTACTTCATAAGTAAGAAGGCTTAACATGTACTAATCTTTGAGCATTGCCAATCCCCCGTCTTGGCAATACGATGACCAAAAACTGTTTGAGGAATAAGGCTTTGATGTATAAGGATCTCACAATTATATCTTTTTATAATTCCTTTGCAAGGCCATTATGTTTCATGGGTTCATCCGATTAGCACTTGATAACTCTTTATCATCGTACTAACATGAAGGAAAACCTTGTATCACTTAAGTATAGTGATGGGTTTGCATTGTTAACTGTATCACTTAAATAAGTGTTTGTGATTTAAGGAAATGAGCGTAAAGTAAATACTGTGAGGAGAGAAAGGATGAATCTGGTTGGCAATCTTGTTAAGAGCTAATGGCTTGTTAAATTGAACTGAATATGGCTTATTTATATGCTGACGAGTGGTTCAGATTGTGCCAAGTGTCATCATCTAGACTAGGGAGCAACAAAAGTGTTGTAGATGCATCAGATCCAAGACAGGCTCAGCCCAGGGTGGCCAACTGGTTTAGGTCCAAGCCTAGTGTTCAAATAGTATTGGGCTGGGCAGATCAATCAGATAGGCCATGTTGGACCTAGTTCCAAGTCCACCCCAATAGTTCCAAATCTTAATATTTTGTTTTGATTGAGTTATTCAATTTTACGTTAAAGTTAGAAATTAGTGTTAAAGTAGTAATTATGAATTGCACAAAGTATTTATTAATCTAGTACAAATTATATATTATTATTATTAGAGGTGGCAAAATGAATCCGAATCCGAAAATCCACTCAAAATAATTAGAATTCGAACCCGCCCTAACGCAATTTCACCAAAAAAGTCAAAGACCGACCTGAGAAAACCTAAATCTGAAACGGCTCGAACTTGAGATGCCTCGAGCCTAAAATGGTCCGAGCCCGAAATGACTCGATCCCTGAAATGATATGAACCCAAAATGACCGAACCCGAGGCCGACCTGATCATGAATTCGTAGTAACCCGAATTTAATACAAAAATTAAAAATAATCGAATTGTAAGTAAATAATTTTTATAAAAAAACTTTAATTATCAATTTTATTTTAATTTCTTTTTTAATAAAAATTAAATTTTAATATATTTATAAGGTAAAATAATAATTTTATCACAAAATAATTCAATTGTATTTTGTACTTGTAACTTGTAAAGATATTGAAACTATATGAATATAAAACAATTTGAATTATATAAACAAATCACTAAAATCACTTTAAATATTTTAAAAAGTTTTAATTTATGTCAAGATCAACAAACACACTTGACATTTTCCTAATAATTATAGTTAAATTTAATTTCGTACATATTATTTAATTTCTTATTAAATTTGAAAACAATGTTCAAGTTAATTCTTTTAAAGTACTACTTTAAATTTTAACCAAAATATCATTAGAACTTTCATTAAAAAGCTCTTAATTTGAATTAAATATCCTTCTTATTCAAAAAATTCTTATAATATAAATCATCAAAATAAGTTGATATTTTAAAGTTCAAGGAACATAAATTGTCAAAACAAGTTGGTGTTTCAAATTCAAAAGGGGCAAGCAAATTATGATATAAATGAGAATTTTCATATTATAAAGTCAAAAACTATATAAAATGTTTGGGTTAAATGAAATTCCATTTTTTTCCATGAAGCACGAAAGATATATCATTTTGTTTGCTTCATTTCATATAAACATTTTTTCAAAAGTACATAAATGACCTATTGTATCCTATCTCCCTTTCTCTTGGTTTTGAACATTCTAATAGGTCCAAATTGTAAAAGTAAAGCACAAACCACATTTCTTCTAACAATACTTCTTTATCTTTCATACAAAGACCATATTTATATATGTCATAAAGCAAGAATACGAGAGTAGAAGAACTTTGCCTAAAATTTGGCTCGATCAAAGACCTTTTTCTTTGTTGTTGGATTGTGTAGTTCATTATTCAGGCCTCAATCCAAAGATCTTGGGAGGTGTAACATCATTTCTTTAAAGTCATTTTATTATATGCTTGCCTAGATTTGGTACATGTTGTTTTAATTAAACTCATGTTTTAAGATAATAATATTAAAAAAAATTAATTTATCTATAGATAATTGGATTGTGAACAAAAGAGAAATGTTTTTTTTAAAACTATAAAGAATAGAATGGTGATTATTTTTTATAAAATCATTTAAAAGAGATTTTGTTTTTAAGATAAAGTTAAAAATATCTATAATGGTGAATATATTTTTTTATATATTTCAGTGTTCTTAAATTTTAAAGTAACATTTTATTTATTTTATTTTCTCACATATATTTGCATATGTGATGTCTAAAAGTTATTTAAATAATATATTAAAAGTTATATTCTTAACGTACGAGCTACAAGTCTATAATCATACTACTAGTTTTATATAAAATAATGAAATAAATAAAAACAATTTAAGAAATAAAAAAACTCAATAATATGAGATCCAAAACATGATGCTTATATTACTACTAATTGTATCCTTTTCTTTCTTGCCTAGACTTAATTAGTTTATTCATACTCCCTACCTTTTTTTTTAGAATTCCCAAATTTATTTACTCAAGTAATTATTTTTTCTTCAATCTTAACCTAATTAATTAATCAGATCATGATATTATCTTATATATCCCATTTCGTTCATGTGTCGTGTAATCGTATCATGTCTAAAATTATTATGTTTAAAAATCATTATGCCATTTCATTTTTATTCGTCATTACTATTCAAATAGTAAATTATTAAAGTATATATATAGTTATTTTTAATCATTATTTTTTTAGAAATTTAGTTTTAAGTTAATATTAGACTATGAGGACAAATAATTGAATTGTTAATTAAAAGTAGTACTTCTTTTTGTTTATTGTCTATCAGCTCTTAAACCTTAATCTTATTTATTTTTCAAATATAGCTATTTGCCCATTTTTACTTAATTATTAGTGTGTACAATTGTATTTATATGTATGCATAATACAAATCATAATGTATTTACATGTTGAATGTTAGAGTTCATCAAATCAATTGTTTTAAAGTTCAATATGATAATATATCATATTTTCTATAATAAATTATTTAAAACATTGATTTTATATAATAAATTATTTTTTTATCTTTTTTTAAGCTAACAAATATTGGTATTAATATACTGTAGACACCTAATTTTGTCCGGACCCCTAAATCAGGTAATTTGTTCCAAGTGATGTTTTAGAATGCAGAAAGTCTCTTCTCATCCTCTAGGTGGTACTCCAAGACTTTGTTTAGGAGGTCAACCCTGAAAAGTCAATCCGAAAAAAGTCAACTTCAAAAAAGTCAACCATTGAAAAAGTCAACCCTCATTCAAAATCAAGATTCAAAGTTTAATTAAACAATGGTGAAATTTTGATAATCCGAGATCTACAACGAGAGATATAGAGTCTGGAAGATAGGTTATGGAGATTCAGTGAAAAGGAAACCCTAATTCGGTAAATTTGGGCAAAAGTGGTTAAACGATCAAATTGGTTGAAATTGGAGGTTCCCAATGGAATATAATCAATTAGTGTAGGTATTGGAAAGGTCAATTGGAAGCAGAACCAAAGGAAGAGTCAATTTGGAAGGAAAATCGAAAATTAGGGTTTTTGATGAAATTTGCGAAATTGGGGAAAACTGCAAAAATAGCCCGATTCGGTAAAATAAAGCCCCTAATTGATGAAGAGTGAGTAAACAAAGATATCACAAGGCTTAGTTTGAAGTAATTTCGAGAAAAGAGCCGGTTGGAGGAAAAACGAAAAAATGAGGAAATTCCCGATACTGAAAATAGGAAAAATCAAATTGGAGGGGAATTTGATCGTAAAAATTAGGCATTTCCGGACCAACTCCAATTCAATGTATAACAAAGGCAATGGAAAAAGAAAATTTGAAAATGGAACCTATTTTGAGTAAAACCGATGTTTCGGAGGTTAAAGGGCAATCTTGGAAAATCCGTAAAAAATAGGAAATGAGCTCTGAAAATTTCCAACAATTACAAATCTCAATTTTATATCATTTGGAAGGTATTGGTGAAGAAAAATCCAAAATTGGAGTTCAAATGAAAAATGCCAAAGTTCAGGTGCTTTAAGGTGAATTCCAAAATATTATTACGAAAAAATAGCAAATGAGCTTGGAAAATTATGAAAACTTCCAGATCTTAGTTTTATATTAGTTGGATGAGATTGCCGAAGAGAAATCCAGAATCAGAGCTCATTTGAAAAATGGCAAAGTTAGACTTGCAAGGCTACATCTTTCCATCTATGAGCATATTCTTTGTAGTTCTCATTGGGCTTCTTTTTCATGTTCTGCAGTGTCAATCGATCTGGAGCCATTTCCAACATGTGCTCATATTGTTTCAGGAATGCCTGGGCTAAGTCTCTCTATGTATTCACTTGGCCTTTTTTCAACTGACAATACCAATTAGATGCCCCTCCTGTTAGGCTGTATTGGAAAACATGGATAAACAATTTCTCATCATGCGCATGCCCCACCATCCTATTACAACATGCATACAAGTGTGTTTTGGGGTTTTTAAGTCCATCATACTTTTCGAATTTTGAAACCTTGAATTTTGGCAGGATGACCAGATTAGGGATCAAAAGAAGCTCTCTTATACTTACTTCATCTCCACCTTCAATAGCTCGAATCTTTTCCTCCAACAGCTGATACTTTCTTTGGGAATCTGTCAACTCAGCCCCATCCGACTCAACCATTTTCAACTTTTCCTGTTCAGATGGATCATCTAAGTTCAGGATGTTGCTGGAATTAACTGTATTCTGGCCATCCAACATCATGACCTCAATCTGACCCTTTTGTGCCTCTAACCCTTCTCTGGCGGCCAAGTTTTTGGTGTATCCTTTTCCATTGATTACAACGGATACTAGCTCCATCAATTCAGTCCTTTGATCTCTAGATTTTGCTTCAAATTTTTCAAATTGTTCTTACGATTCTTCTTGTGCATTTTCCATTCTTTCCAATTGGGCAACTTGTTCATTCTCCATAGCACTAGCCTACATTAAAAAAAGTATTAAGTTCTTCTTATACCACTGATTTGAAATGGAAATTCTTCCAAAGATTCTTAAAGCCAAGCCAATTTCCGTTTTATTCCTCCAAATGTGTGACATGATGAATGGGCCATGAATGTCATTTGATGCATGTGAAGAATAAAAAAATGATGCATGGACATATGCAGTGGAAACATGCTGACTATGTTTGTCATGAATGCGATCACAATGCCACCATGATGCAAGCCAAGAATAAACAAATCAACGCATGGATATATGCAATGAATGACTATGTATGTTCCAAATGCATTTTCCAATGAATGACCCTATGAATGCAACACGATATCAACATGATGCATGTAAACAATGAATGATTGATACAGAGTATATACAAAGAAAATCATGCTGACCATGTGTGTTATGGATGCATCATAATGCTAACATGATGTATGTAATAAGAAAATAAATGCATGAGCATATCATGATGACTATGTATGCCATGAATACCACCTGATGCCACCAAGATGCATGTATGAATGCATGGTATGACAAATAATTGATCAGATGCAAAATGCAAAGGGGAAGATATCACGGAGGAAATAAGAATCGGAGGAACTTAATCATCAATATCTCATAAATTTGAAGCATAACCAATTCAATCTCATATCAATGTTCAACAAGGTATAAACCATGTTTACAAAATGTGAGCAGTGATTAGAACTGTCTTTATAAGCACTTTACTTTTCCTAGCATCCTAAGGCTATAAGAGCCGGCTACTAAGAAAATGAAATCCTACTCATCATATCAGACCGAAGTCCTTCTACATCATTGCCGTAGATCTCCCAATTCTAATTACCCTTTTCCAATCCTCTATTAATTAGTGTCGTTGGATCCAACCACTTGGCATCTATAAGAGATTGTACTTTGTTCTTGAGTGCATTGCAGTGCTAAATGCTATGCCCAACATTCCACATTGATAATCACATCTTGCATTCGGATTATACCACTTAGGGTATGGCGGTGACAGGGGTTTCAGTGGCACATAGGCAACCAGGTGATTTCGGACCAACATTGGGAAAAGCTCTTGAAAGTTGATTAGAATGGGATCAAAATTCCTTTGGGTCTTATCCTGGGGTTGTTTCTTAGTCACACAGGGCCTAGGAGTTGGGGCACTTGACGGTGACACAAAGGTTCGAACCGGAGTGTTTACATGGGGAGATGGCAGAATAACAAGGCAAGGGTATCGATTTGGACATGGGGCCCTTGGAGGTTGTACAGAGCTCGAGGTTCCTATCCCGGATGCTTGATAAGGTGATTGATGAGGGCAAAAATATGAACTACCAATTGATGGTGATGGAGTGGGACCCAAGGATCCCGTAGTGGTCATCCCAGTGGACAATTGAGCCATTGTAGGGTAGGGATACTAGTTTAGACTTAAAGCAGTTTGCAGGTATGGTACAGGATCCGTGATTTTTGTCTTTGGTATCAGGCTCTCTGGTTTAATCATTTTCACGATTTTGTCCACAATTTCATCAGGGTTGCAACCTTTGTAACATTGACAAGCGCAGGATCTAGCACGGATTGTATGTTCTGGACCTGAAGGTTTTGGTTGGTCCAAAAGTAATGAAGATCCCTGAGAAAATTCCACCTTACTCTTACCCATATCCTCGAACATTTTCATCAATTTGACAAGCTGTTCTTTCACCTCCCGGATTTCATGTCCAAACTCCTCTTGATTGCGTTCCAAAGCACCCAATCATTCCTCTGATTCCTTTCTCTTATCTGGAACCCCTTTCATGCAAATGAAAATGTCATTATTATGAGATCAAGAATAAAATTATGAATGTACATGCTCTATTCACATATGCATGAATGTGATGATGATTGATGCATGAAATGTACAAAATACGAAGATGTTTGAGGGGATGAATTTTCATATTTACAACTACTTACATGTCATCGAAAATGCAAATGAAAAGATCAAGGAAAAAAAGATCCTAACATGACTTTTTTTTTCTTGTTTCTATTTTTTTCCTTGAATCTTCTTGACAACTATTTTTTGACATTTTTTTTTTCATTTTCTCAAAAGCCTAAAACTAAAAGGAGATTTTTATTATTTTTACCTCACAACTCCATTACAAAATAATTTTGTTCATCATTTTCTCCTCATTTTTTATTTCCATTTTTTTCACTTTTCAAAGAGAAAATATTTTTCTATCATCTTTTCTTTTTTCAAATTCCTTGTAAAGCAATAAAAGAGTGGAATAATTAATGCAAAGTAAGAAAATTAATGATGCACCCAAAAGAGTGTATCTTATTTAACCTTGCACTAAAAAGATAAATTGTAAGTATAGTAGTTAGCAAGGGTCGAGTCCTCAGGGATTGGGTTTTAGTTTATAAGTTAATAGTTTCAAACTTAAATTCAAGAACAATAAAAGAAAATGGGTTTTTGAAGCCAGATTTAAACTAAAGTAAATAATAAGAATAAGATGCAAGGCGGTATAACCAGCCAATAAAAATATATATACTAAATTAGGCGGTATAACCAGCCAATAAAAATATATATACTAAATTAGGCGGTATAACCAGCCAATAAAAATAAAACAAAGTTAATATACAAATTAGGCGGTATAACCAGCCAATAAAAATAAATATAAAAAATAAGCAAACTAAAAGTAAGAAAACAAATAAGTAAGAAGAATCAAATATGAAAAATATGGTTAAGGTTTCATTCTCCACCACTAGACATCATTAAGAATCAATTTCAGATCTATCAATATCAACCAACTATCAAAGTTAACAACCGTAGATAACAACAAGCTCTGTTACCCCAATCTTTCCTTAGTTTGTCGTTAAATAGAACAAGCTCTCTATTTAATCTCTAACCATTAAACAACCTAGAATAAGCTCTCTAAATTCAATTTAATGGCAGCTTTATGATGAGAAAGATAGGTTGATCTAAGCAACAAACACATAAGCTCGGATTGTTCAACTTAGGTTATGTTCCACTTTGCAATTATTGAAAACTTGACCATAATCATTAATCACAAATTGCCACTTATGAATAGGAAATCAAGACAATTACACGGATCAAGACTCCTAAACTAGCAATAGATAATTATCAAGATCTATCTAGTTGTACACCTAAATAAATCTAGACAACATCATGAACAATTCTTGTAGAAGAACATAAGCAACTTTGATAGAAAATTAATGATAGATAGAATCTGAAAATCAATCACAAAACATGTCTAGGGCTTTGAAATCACCCTTAACCAAATAGAAGTTTAGCCTAGCATAGGCATTATAAACATAAACATAAAATTAAAGAAAATCTAAGAAGAAAATAAAAGAAAGAAAGAAGAAGAGGAAGAATATTAATTATCCAACCTCTTGCTCTCTCTAAAGAAAAAGAAAACTAGAGAAAAGAAAGAAAACTAGAGAAAAGAAAGAAGAAGAAAACTTAGAGAATTTTATTAAAATGGCTAATATCCTACCTATGTACAATATGATCCTCTACAATCATCCAAGGCCCTCTATTTATACACATTTTGGAAGGCTAAATGACAAGAGACAAGCTTTACAAATTTCAAAGGTAGGTATAATAGGTGGGTGAATTTTTCTAACAATTTTCGTCATATTGTATGACAATTTTGATCAGCCAACTTGATGGTCGATTTTGTCAATCTTGGAGGCCTGATCTGATCACATGGTCTTCTAGAAAAATGTTCCCCTATGCGTTACTGATTCATAGCCGTTGGAATCAGCTCCTTTGCTGATGTGGAGAAGAAGATATGGGCAAAATACGAAAACAGGTCAGCACAGACGTCATTGCACATCAGCCAACTTGATGGTCGATTTCTTCAATATTGGAGGCTTTATCTGATCACATGGTCTTCTAGACAAATGTTCCCCTATCAGTTAGTGATCCATACCCGTTGGAATCAGCTCATTTGCTGATGTGTATCGGACGATATTGTCAAAATGCGAAAACTGCTCAGGACAGACGTCATTGCACATCAGCCAACTTGATGGTTGATTTCGCTAGGGAAAACGACTCCGTTTCAAGAAGTGTAAAACATGAAAAAGATAGATATGCCTCTTAACTTTGCACGGTTAAAATTTCAGCCTTATTGCTTCAGTGAAACTCCAGATATAGCTGATATGGCAAAAGGTGTCGGAACTGGAACTGAACTGGATTTGCCCTTAATTCTAGTAATCTGAAATGACTCAAAGAAACTTGTGAAAAACACCAAATTACATAAAAATATAAAAGATCATAAACACAATTAGACTAAACAATAATAACTCGTATTTGACACAAAACAATAATAAAACATAACTAAAAACTATATAATTATACGAGTTATCACACCCCCACACTTAGATTGTTGCTAGTCCCTAGCAACGACTCAATAAAAATAAAATAAGAAAATCTAATCTAATCCATTTTCGTAGGAAATCACGGTGGCACTTAGCATGTGACACAAGCCTTTAAACCCCTAGGTGTCCCTAGTGGACGAGTTTAGTCTCGTGAGGGTTTACTAGAACGATACCCACAAACATTGAAAAACTAAAATATAAATAAACTACATATACTGAAAATATTTACTCCTATTCCTTTCAATATAAATTAGAGACAATCTTTGAACAAGTCTTATAAACTAATCAATAGCTTAAAGAATTTCACAAAAAATCATGCTTGAATGTAAATTGTTTGAGTTAAGCCAATATTAACATAACATATTTCAATCAAAATAGTGCACATTCAAACTTAATCTCAACTTCTCACATGGGATACTCTCATGATTTTCACTCTTTAAAGTAGTGGTAAAGTGTTTACACTCAATCAATCTCATGAAAATAGTTCTACCATATGCTTGCTTGTCTACCTATTCTCCACTAAAAGATCATGCAACTTCATAAATGAAGAGGTCTTTAATCAAGGTTGTAATGGGGCCAAGAGGTAATAATGTGGTTAAAGAATAAAAAGGAAAAGATATCACAAACATTCCAAAGACTTCATAGAATTTAGAGACAAAATAAGATTTTGCAAATAAAACTTTCTCAATATTCTTTAGAAGTACATAATCACATAGGCTGAATATTTCATGTTGAGCCTTTACTTCATTCTAACCAACTTTCGAACATCTTTTTCTTTTCTTTAACTAGAAGTTCAAGAGATTATTCAAAAATTGTTTTTTTTTTTTTCACATGGGAATGTATTTGGCAATATTGCCTCTATTTTTCTCTTGACTTTTGCCTTTCTCCTCCCCCACACTTATCTTTTGTTCTAACCCAAATTTTCAAAAAGTATCCCTTGTTTTTGCAATATGTCTCAAACATTCTAGTCCATCTTTAGAACAAGGGTAAAGATATAAATGTGTTTAGGCTAGGTGTAAGATGTGGTTACCAAATAAATAGCTTATTCACTGTAGGCTCAAATTGGTTCACTAGAGGGATGTTCTCTTGGAACATCAATAAGGGATGGCTGTTTGGCCCTAGTTAAAAAGTCCTAATGCCTCTATCATATTCATGTTGTTACATGCATCAATATAGTCTCAAATGGTTTAAAGCAAGTTCTAGAGAATCATGTAATCATAAGAGCACTCAAGAAAGAAATTAGATTGATTTGTATAATGTATCAATCATTATAGGCTCAAAAACTCACAAGAATGATTATACAAGTCAGATTAAGTCTAAACATGCTTCTTTCTCAATCAACATATCATATTAACATTGGCTCATAAAAATTAGTATCAAGCTTAATTCTCATGAAAATCTTCTCACTAGTAACCAGTTTAGACCTATGCAATTCATATCTCATCATTGTATTAAAAAGGAACTAAAACACACTAAAAATAATAATAATAAAGACTCAAAAAAAAAATAGTAGACAAAAATAAAAGAAATCCTAAATCATTCCCCCCACACTTAATTCTTACATTGTCCTCAATGTAAGTCTATTAACCCAAATGAAAGAATCATGTGTAAGAGAAAAGAACTAATAACATAAGAATAGAAATAACTAAGACTCAAAACAAAAGAAACTCATGCAACCTAAATAATCCTAAAATACTAAACAAAAATTAACAAGTAAACATAAAAAATAAAAATAAAAACAATAAAAATAAAAATAATAAAAGAAAAGAAAAAGGAAAAGAAAGAGAAAGAGAAAGCAAATCTGAATATGGAAGGTTGGCAATTTCTTCTTTAATTGGGTTGCCTTCCCAATTAACACTTGAGTTAGTGTTTTGAACCTAACCAACACCCCTTCTTGGCATTTTAGGCTTGTCAGGCTCATACATGAAATTTCCCAAATTTATGCGTTTGAGAGGAAGCTTTCTTTGCACAACAGTGGATGCATTCTCCATTACAAGTATTATTCCATCATCCTTTGTGGTGCATATGTCATCGAGGAATGGAGCATATTTTGATACTTGTTGAATGACCTCCACAAACAAGTTGTTTAAGGTTTCCGGCATGTGTTGTTCATGTTCTTCCTCCTTGAACTTTGCAAATCTACTAGGAAAAGGTGGAGAAGAAACATTAGTAAAAAGTGAAACCTTAAACGTTACCTCAGGTGCCGAAATACTCTTATTTGGATCTTTGGCTTCATTATCCTCAAGAATAGAATCCATCTCTAATTTTGTTTCATCCTCATCTTGTTCCTCATTCTTCAAGGTCACAATAGTAGCATTCTCCTTTGGGTTAACCATCGTTTGGGCTGGGAGTTCTTCAGATCTTTGTGCTACGCATCCCACCATACTACTAGCCAATTGGCTCATTTGCTTTTCCAAACTCTGGATGCTTGCCCTTGTTTCCTGTTGAAATTGCAAAGAATCAGTAACAAGAGAATAGACAAGATCTTCTAAAGAAGTACCTGAGTTTTGAGTCATATGTGGTGGTTGAAAAAGATCTGGTTCTTGAGACCATGATTGATTGAAGCTAGATGGATGAGTGTAATTGGCATAAGGATCTACTTCTTGGTAATTTTTCGAGTAGCCATAATTAGTATGATCCCACCATCCCTCATGGTAAGTGTTTGAGTAATGATCATACTGTTGGTCTTGGAACACATGATGGCCTTGACATCCTCCCATGGCCAATTGTTGAACTGGGGAGGTGAGATTGGCTTGTTGATTCTCCATGTTCATGTATGCCACCAACTCTTCAAGTGTTAGATTGCTCAATTCCATTTTTTTTTTTTTTTAAAAAATTTGAAAAGAAAAACTTGTATGTACAAGAAAATAAAACTAATTAGAACTGAAAATAAGAATAAACCAAGTAACAAATAAACTAAAGAAAACAATCCCCGGCAACGGCGCCAAAATTTTGATGCACCCAAAAGAGTGTATCTTATTTAACCTTGCACTAAAAAGATAAATTGTAAGTATAGTAGTTAGCAAGGGTCGAGTCCTCAGGGATTGGGTTTTAGTTTATAAGTTAATAGTTTCAAACTTAAATTCAAGAACAATAAAAGAAAATGGGTTTTTGAAGCCAGATTTAAACTAAAGTAAATAATAAGAATAAGATGCAAGGCGGTATAACCAGCCAATAAAAATATATATACTAAATTAGGCGGTATAACCAGCCAATAAAAATATATATACTAAATTAGGCGGTATAACCAGCCAATAAAAATAAAACAAAGTTAATATACAAATTAGGCGGTATAACCAGCCAATAAAAATAAATATAAAAAATAAGCAAACTAAAAGTAAGAAAACAAATAAGTAAGAAGAATCAAATATGAAAAATATGGTTAAGGTTTCATTCTCCACCACTAGACATCATTAAGAATCAATTTCAGATCTATCAATATCAACCAACTATCAAAGTTAACAACCGTAGATAACAACAAGCTCTGTTACCCCAATCTTTCCTTAGTTTGTCGTTAAATAGAACAAGCTCTCTATTTAATCTCTAACCATTAAACAACCTAGAATAAGCTCTCTAAATTCAATTTAATGGCAGCTTTATGATGAGAAAGATAGGTTGATCTAAGCAACAAACACATAAGCTCGGATTGTTCAACTTAGGTTATGTTCCACTTTGCAATTATTGAAAACTTGACCATAATCATTAATCACAAATTGCCACTTATGAATAGGAAATCAAGACAATTACACGGATCAAGACTCCTAAACTAGCAATAGATAATTATCAAGATCTATCTAGTTGTACACCTAAATAAATCTAGACAACATCATGAACAATTCTTGTAGAAGAACATAAGCAACTTTGATAGAAAATTAATGATAGATAGAATCTGAAAATCAATCACAAAACATGTCTAGGGCTTTGAAATCACCCTTAACCAAATAGAAGTTTAGCCTAGCATAGGCATTATAAACATAAACATAAAATTAAAGAAAATCTAAGAAGAAAATAAAAGAAAGAAAGAAGAAGAGGAAGAATATTAATTATCCAACCTCTTGCTCTCTCTAAAGAAAAAGAAAACTAGAGAAAAGAAAGAAAACTAGAGAAAAGAAAGAAGAAGAAAACTTAGAGAATTTTATTAAAATGGCTAATATCCTACCTATGTACAATATGATCCTCTACAATCATCCAAGGCCCTCTATTTATACACATTTTGGAAGGATAAATGACAAGAGACAAGCTTTACAAATTTCAAAGGTAGGTATAATAGGTGGGTGAATTTTTCTAACAATTTTCGTCATATTGTATGACAATTTTGATCAGCCAACTTGATGGTCGATTTTGTCAATCTTGGAGGCCTGATCTGATCACATGGTCTTCTAGAAAAATGTTCCCCTATGAGTTACTGATTCATAGCCGTTGGAATCAGCTCATTTGCTGATGTGGAGAATAAGATATGGGCAAAATACGAAAACAGGTCAGCACAGACGTCATTGCACATCAGCCAACTTGATGGTCGATTTCTTCAATATTGGAGGCTTTATCTGATCACATGGTCTTCTAGACAAATGTTCCCCTATCAGTTAGTGATCCATACCCGTTGGAATCAGCTCATTTGCTGATGTGTATCGGACGATATTGTCAAAATGCGAAAACTGCTCAGGACAGACGTCATTGCACATCAGCCAACTTGATGGTTGATTTCGCTAGGGAAAACGACTCCGTTTCAAGAAGTGTAAAACATGAAAAAGATAGATATGCCTCTTAACTTTGCACGGTTAAAATTTCAGCCTTATTGCTTCAGTGAAACTCCAGATATAGCTGATATGGCAAAAGGTGTCGGAACTGGAACTGAACTGGATTTGCCCTTAATTCTAGTAATCTGAAATGACTCAAAGAAACTTGTGAAAAACACCAAATTACATAAAAATATAAAAGATCATAAACACAATTAGACTAAACAATAATAACTCGTATTTGACACAAAACAATAATAAAACATAACTAAAAACTATATAATTATACGAGTTATCACACCCCCACACTTAGATTGTTGCTAGTCCCTAGCAACGACTCAATAAAAATAAAATAAGAAAATCTAATCTAATCCATTTTCGTAGGAAATCACGGTGGCACTTAGCATGTGACACAAGCCTTTAAACCCCTAGGTGTCCCTAGTGGACGAGTTTAGTCTCGTGAGGGTTTACTAGAACGATACCCACAAACATTGAAAAACTAAAATATAAATAAACTACATATACTGAAAATATTTACTCCTATTCCTTTCAATATAAATTAGAGACAATCTTTGAACAAGTCTTATAAACTAATCAATAGCTTAAAGAATTTCACAAAAAATCATGCTTGAATGTAAATTGTTTGAGTTAAGCCAATATTAACATAACATATTTCAATCAAAATAGTGCACATTCAAACTTAATCTCAACTTCTCACATGGGATACTCTCATGATTTTCACTCTTTAAAGTAGTGGTAAAGTGTTTACACTCAATCAATCTCATGAAAATAGTTCTACCATATGCTTGCTTGTCTACCTATTCTCCACTAAAAGATCATGCAACTTCATAAATGAAGAGGTCTTTAATCAAGGTTGTAATGGGGCCAAGAGGTAATAATGTGGTTAAAGAATAAAAAGGAAAAGATATCACAAACATTCCAAAGACTTCATAGAATTTAGAGACAAAATAAGATTTTGCAAATAAAACTTTCTCAATATTCTTTAGAAGTACATAATCACATAGGCTGAATATTTCATGTTGAGCCTTTACTTCATTCTAACCAACTTTCGAACATCTTTTTCTTTTCTTTAACTAGAAGTTCAAGAGATTATTCAAAAATTGTTTTTTTTTTTTTCACATGGGAATGTATTTGGCAATATTGCCTCTATTTTTCTCTTGACTTTTGCCTTTCTCCTCCCCCACACTTATCTTTTGTTCTAACCCAAATTTTCAAAAAGTATCCCTTGTTTTTGCAATATGTCTCAAACATTCTAGTCCATCTTTAGAACAAGGGTAAAGATATAAATGTGTTTAGGCTAGGTGTAAGATGTGGTTACCAAATAAATAGCTTATTCACTGTAGGCTCAAATTGGTTCACTAGAGGGATGTTCTCTTGGAACATCAATAAGGGATGGCTGTTTGGCCCTAGTTAAAAAGTCCTAATGCCTCTATCATATTCATGTTGTTACATGCATCAATATAGTCTCAAATGGTTTAAAGCAAGTTCTAGAGAATCATGTAATCATAAGAGCACTCAAGAAAGAAATTAGATTGATTTGTATAATGTATCAATCATTATAGGCTCAAAAACTCACAAGAATGATTATACAAGTCAGATTAAGTCTAAACATGCTTCTTTCTCAATCAACATATCATATTAACATTGGCTCATAAAAATTAGTATCAAGCTTAATTCTCATGAAAATCTTCTCACTAGTAACCAGTTTAGACCTATGCAATTCATATCTCATCATTGTATTAAAAAGGAACTAAAACACACTAAAAATAATAATAATAAAGACTCAAAAAAAAAATAGTAGACAAAAATAAAAGAAATCCTAAATCATTCCCCCCACACTTAATTCTTACATTGTCCTCAATGTAAGTCTATTAACCCAAATGAAAGAATCATGTGTAAGAGAAAAGAACTAATAACATAAGAATAGAAATAACTAAGACTCAAAACAAAAGAAACTCATGCAACCTAAATAATCCTAAAATACTAAACAAAAATTAACAAGTAAACATAAAAAATAAAAATAAAAACAATAAAATAAAAATAATAAAAGAAAAGAAAAAGGAAAAGAAAGAGAAAGAGAAAGCAAATCTGAATATGGAAGGTTGGCAATTTCTTCTTTAATTGGGTTGCCTTCCCAATTAACACTTGAGTTAGTGTTTTGAACCTAACCAACACCCCTTCTTGGCATTTTAGGCTTGTCAGGCTCATACATGAAATTTCCCAAATTTATGCGTTTGAGAGGAAGCTTTCTTTGCACAACAGTGGATGCATTCTCCATTACAAGTATTATTCCATCATCCTTTGTGGTGCATATGTCATCGAGGAATGGAGCATATTTTGATACTTGTTGAATGACCTCCACAAACAAGTTGTTTAAGGTTTCCGGCATGTGTTGTTCATGTTCTTCCTCCTTGAACTTTGCAAATCTACTAGGAAAAGGTGGAGAAGAAACATTAGTAAAAAGTGAAACCTTAAACGTTACCTCAGGTGCCGAAATACTCTTATTTGGATCTTTGGCTTCATTATCCTCAAGAATAGAATCCATCTCTAATTTTGTTTCATCCTCATCTTGTTCCTCATTCTTCAAGGTCACAATAGTAGCATTCTCCTTTGGGTTAACCATCGTTTGGGCTGGGAGTTCTTCAGATCTTTGTGCTACCCATCCCACCATACTACTAGCCAATTGGCTCATTTGCTTTTCCAAACTCTGGATGCTTGCCCTTGTTTCCTGTTGAAATTGCAAAGAATCAGTAACAAGAGAATAGACAAGATCTTCTAAAGAAGTACCTGAGTTTTGAGTCATATGTGGTGGTTGAAAAAGATCTGGTTCTTGAGACCATGATTGATTGAAGCTAGATGGATGAGTGTAATTGGCATAAGGATCTACTTCTTGGTAATTTTTCGAGTAGCCATAATTAGTATGATCCCACCATCCCTCATGGTAAGTGTTTGAGTAATGATCATACTGTTGGTCTTGGAACACATGATGGCCTTGACATCCTCCCATGGCCAATTGTTGAACTGGGAGGTGAGATTGGCTTGTTGATTCTCCATGTTCATGTATGCCACCAACTCTTCAAGTGTTAGATTGCTCAATTCCATTTTTTTTTTTTTTTTTAAAAATTTGAAAAGAAAAACTTGTATGTACAAGAAAATAAAACTAATTAGAACTGAAAATAAGAATAAACCAAGTAACAAATAAACTAAAGAAAACAATCCCCGGCAACGGCGCCAAAATTTTGATGCACCCAAAAGAGTGTATCTTATTTAACCTTGCACTAAAAAGATAAATTGTAAGTATAGTAGTTAGCAAGGGTCGAGTCCTCAGGGATTGGGTTTTAGTTTATAAGTTAATAGTTTCAAACTTAAATTCAAGAACAATAAAAGAAAATGGGTTTTTGAAGCCAGATTTAAACTAAAGTAAATAATAAGAATAAGATGCAAGGCGGTATAACCAGCCAATAAAAATATATATACTAAATTAGGCGGTATAACCAGCCAATAAAAATATATATACTAAATTAGGCGGTATAACCAGCCAATAAAAATAAAACAAAGTTAATATACAAATTAGGCGGTATAACCAGCCAATAAAAATAAATATAAAAAATAAGCAAACTAAAAGTAAGAAAACAAATAAGTAAGAAGAATCAAATATGAAAAATATGGTTAAGGTTTCATTCTCCACCACTAGACATCATTAAGAATCAATTTCAGATCTATCAATATCAACCAACTATCAAAGTTAACAACCGTAGATAACAACAAGCTCTGTTACCCCAATCTTTCCTTAGTTTGTCGTTAAATAGAACAAGCTCTCTATTTAATCTCTAACCATTAAACAACCTAGAATAAGCTCTCTAAATTCAATTTAATGGCAGCTTTATGATGAGAAAGATAGGTTGATCTAAGCAACAAACACATAAGCTCGGATTGTTCAACTTAGGTTATGTTCCACTTTGCAATTATTGAAAACTTGACCATAATCATTAATCACAAATTGCCACTTATGAATAGGAAATCAAGACAATTACACGGATCAAGACTCCTAAACTAGCAATAGATAATTATCAAGATCTATCTAGTTGTACACCTAAATAAATCTAGACAACATCATGAACAATTCTTGTAGAAGAACATAAGCAACTTTGATAGAAAATTAATGATAGATAGAATCTGAAATCAATCACAAAACATGTCTAGGGCTTTGAAATCACCCTTAACCAAATAGAAGTTTAGCCTAGCATAGGCATTATAAACATAAACATAAAATTAAAGAAAATCTAAGAAGAAAATAAAAGAAAGAAAGAAGAAGAGGAAGAATATTAATTATCCAACCTCTTGCTCTCTCTAAAGAAAAAGAAAACTAGAGAAAAGAAAGAAAACTAGAGAAAAGAAAGAAGAAGAAAACTTAGAGAATTTTATTAAAATGGCTAATATCCTACCTATGTACAATATGATCCTCTACAATCATCCAAGGCCCTCTATTTATACACATTTTGGAAGGCTAAATGACAAGAGACAAGCTTTACAAATTTCAAAGGTAGGTATAATAGGTGGGTGAATTTTTCTAACAATTTTCGTCATATTGTATGACAATTTTGATCAGCCAACTTGATGGTCGATTTTGTCAATCTTGGAGGCCTGATCTGATCACATGGTCTTCTAGAAAAATGTTCCCCTATGAGTTACTGATTCATAGCCGTTGGAATCAGCTCATTTGCTGATGTGGAGAAGAAGATATGGGCAAAATACGAAAACAGGTCAGCACAGACGTCATTGCACATCAGCCAATTTGATGGTCGATTTCTTCAATATTGGAGGCTTTATCTGATCACATGGTCTTCTAGACAAATGTTCCCCTATCAGTTAGTGATCCATAGCCGTTGAAATCAGCTCATTTGCTGATGTGTATCGGACGATATTGTCAAAATGCGAAAACTGCTCAGGACAGGACGTCATTGCACATCAGCCAACTTGATGGTTGATTTCGCTAGGGAAAACGACTCCGTTTCAAGAAGTGTAAAACATGAAAAAGATAGATATGCCTCTTAACTTTTCACGGTTAAAATTTCAGCCTTATTGCTTCAGTGAAACTCCAGATATAGCTGATATGGGAAAAGGTGTCGGAACTGGGAACTGAACTGGATTTGCCCTTAATTCTAGTAATCTGAAATGACTCAAAGAAACTTGTGAAAAACACCAAATTACATAAAAATATAAAAGATCATAAACACAATTAGACTAAACAATAATAACTCATATTTGACACAAAACAATAATAAAACATAACTAAAAACTATATAATTATACGAGTTATCAATTAATGAATGTGTGCCCCAATAGTATCTACTTATTTAGGCATCACGGTGCCTTTGGAGCGGATTATCACATTTATTACGGGCGATGTACGTTCATCATTGCTCGATCTATAAAACTTATTCAGAGTGTAAAAAATAAATGGCAAAAGATTAGAAGCATTCCTCCATGTGTTCCTAGCTTAGGTACATCTAACGAAAAATCTGGCATGGCTTCGTCTAGGTTCACTATATGAAGATGAATCGGTTCTGAACGCCCCGAATTGTTCCTCGCTATCACCTGTGAAGGTTAGTAAAGCACCCTGATAAAAGCAAGTTCAATTCGTTAGAGTATATTTTCCTAAGCCCATACGGAGGATCATCACGAAGGCTTTAGGTACTTTATACTCTGGAAGTGTTTCACTAGCCCATACGGAGGATCATCACGAAGGTGTAGTTACATTATTCCCACTTAAAAGGATGGAACCCGGGTAAAGAGTTCATGTTATGCCAATGCAAGTGCAGTATGTGTGGAGGAACAACAAACCTTTCACCACCTATTCTACACCCCTTATTCTAGATGCCTCAACAATTTATTAAGAGAATATTCATGAATAGTGTGACATATTAACCAACAAGCATAATATACAACATTAAATAACTAGAGAACAATAATAAAATGCATGCTCATGAATATGACT